>CM053979.1:16757881-18066006 GCA_028641955.1 Protonibea diacanthus
TTGACTTAACGCTGCAGAGTGAGTGTAGACAAAGTGCACATTTCAGATGTCAGTTATATGCTTTAAGGATATTTCTTTTTTATAAATCTGTTTTCTGTGCACACTTGATTTTATTTAACCTTGTACGCCCCATAGATGGCAAGGACAAGCTGTACCGATTGATTTAAGATCTCTGTCTTTGTACTTGCAGTACTCTAGGTCACCTATAAATGACACCATTTACTGTAGAGAGCCATAATAATAGTGGAAGTGGTGCAAATTTCTTAGAATCGCGTCCCAAACATAAATGTTTTGTGTTTGACGAGAACAAAAAGCCTAAATGATCCTACAGCAGGGAACAGTCTGGCCATTTAAGGGTCATATAATGCCCCATTCACTTTGGTCTGGCCAGTTTCAAAGAAACTGTGTGCCTGAAGAAGAATTTGTCTTTGTCTTCATGCAAACCTTATTTATAGGTGCATTTCACATGCTCACCTGCTTTTATGCAAATATTCTTACTGACAAATTAACATAATGCTGCCTGTTCTGCCCTCACAAGGCCAGGTTTGAGGGTTTAACTTGTTTGACTGGTTTTACTGTGAAAACAGTATTGGCCAGTTCATTCAATGATAGTGATTATTAAGTATTCACATAGTTAATTTAGAGAACTATGACATTCCATAAACAATACTTAGACCAACGATATTGTAAAAAATATATATATAGACTTCTTAGCCGTCAAATCAGACACATTGTGCTTCATGTCAGGGAGAAACAAAGTATCACCGGTTAAGAACAACACTGAGTCAACATAGGAACTACAACAGTAACGGCAAACAGTAATTAATCTACCAAACACACACATAAATCACACAATGGTACAGTCTCACAGATTAAAAAAAAAAAAAAAAAGCACTTAGCCCAGCAGTGATTTAACAGTTAGTTAGAAGGTTGAAACTCTTCAGTCTTTGACAGCTAGCTTGGTTAGCAGTAAAATGACCATAGAAAAACAAAATTCTGTTCAAATACGAATTAACAATCATGAATTGGCTGTAATAAGAAGAGCACCTACAGATGATGCTTCAACGAGGACATGTGGGCAGTACATAAAAGATGCCTGCCTGCCGCTCTAACAAAAGAGCAGATGTAACAACGTCGCCTGTAGCCCTGCTCATAAGCTACGAGAGCTGCCAGACGTCCTTTTGAGCTACTATATATATTTTTTTTATTTTCGCAGAAAACCGTGCTTGATTTAATGAGATCAAGCGACGAGATTGTCCGCCAATACATGGCTCGTCTCATCAATGCATTCGCTTCCCTCGCAGAAGGTGAGTGCTCAACTGCCATTTGGTTAAGCGTCATTCTTGGTAACATGAGTCATTGTTTGACCGGAAGCATTTCGTAGACAGCATGGAAGACCTTTTATCATAACTTCTGAATTACTTTCTGTTAATTAGTATGCGATTGTGGCAAGATTATTAAATTTTTATATTAACTTTTACTTGTTGTTGAGATTAAATGTTAACTAATTACTCTAGTTAACATTTAAGCTAGTGTTTGGATTTGGCAGCCTTGACTTGTTGAATGCCTAAAATGCTTGAGGAACTTCAAATACTCATGAAAACATCTGATGTGACACTAGTAATTTGTGAACTCCAAGAGATGGTAGAATATTTAGCATCAGCTTTTGTCATCATTGGTGAGTTATATTGTCCTCACAGGTGTTCACAGTTGTATCTGAAAATTAATTAGCATTGCAGAAGCCACTAGTAGTAATTTAAACGAAGCAATGTCAGTTAGAAATTTAAAACCGATTTCTAATTACATGTTGTGTGAATGCTTACAGGCCGGGTTTACCTCTCCCAAATCCCAGTTCTTCTGAGACTTCTAACAGAGGCACTCAGGAAGGAGGAAAAAGACTCCCTGACTCGAGAGAATGTGCTAGTGGCCCTGCAGAAACTCAGCCTTAGGTAAATTTTGAAATGATCACTGTTTTTATAAACCCCTTTTTCCAGGGTAACCATTCACAAGCAGTCCTAATTAATTATTTCCTCTTGTAGATGGCTTATAATCATAATAAACCAACATTAATGTGCACAGTTAACCTAAGGTGCATGTTATTGAAGTCAAATGGAAATATTTGGATATGTCTAATGTTTCTTTGGTACAGATTTCATGTTAAATGTGATCTTAGACTTCCACTGGAATTCATAAATAATAATGTTCGAGTTGTTTTTAATCCAACATTTATCATCATGTCTTGATAGGAGGAGCCAGCAGACGGCCATGATAGCAGATGATCTGATTGGATGGCTGGTGGATGAGCTGCAGGATTCAGACTGCCTGAGCGACTACACCCTGGAGTACTCTGCAGCTCTGCTCATGAACCTGTGTCTACGAACAAAAGGTAAAGGCGAGGCGCAGCTAGACACAGAGCAGGGTCACAGTTGAAAAATCCCTTTGTGGGGTTTGGCTTGACATTTTCCTCACAATACACTCCACAAACATAATAACTTGATTTATAATGGTTACCTAACAGTATTGGGTGAGGTTTAATGGCATTGGGAAGTTAATTGTCCTATTATCTCAAGATAACAAAGCTCTTTTTCTAGTGATAAGGGGTTAATTTAACTATTCTATCTCAAGTAGTTGCCTGTGAGGTTGTAGCCGGGATAGTCTCTGATAGTCTGAGCCGTGACTGATCTGAATGTCATCTATCCAGATCCTATGCCCACCTGTTTAGCTGGCACTTGTTTAATTGGATTCATTAGCGTGGTCACTATCGAAAGTGTATGATTATTGAATTAAATAATAATTACTGTCCCACAGCTAGTGGACACAAGGGAATGGTGAAATGATAAGGCTGAATGTAAATAAATAATAGTTTTTTGTTATTGTTATTTTAAGAAATTCTTAAGAAAGTCTTTCAAGATAACAAGTTAATTATTTCATTATCTTGGCATAATGAAATAATTAACCTGTTATCTTGATAACAACATTAAAACACAGCCGTGTGACGCACTGCTGACAATGCTAAATATGTCATTGTAATTTTTGTTTAAGTTGCTGCTTTGTACGTTCAGCAGAACATTGTAGGTTCCTGTTAGATTGATTTAGAAATGTTTAACTTGCCTTACCATGACCTTTGCCATGCAATCATTTCTAATTAAAAACACTCAGTAAGGTGCAGACTATAGTGTGTTTAAAAACAAATTTAGAAAAAAAAAAAAAAATTCCATTCGACTTCTTTTAAAGCTGCGTAGAGTTTCTGTCTAACTTTGTTCCTCTTGAATTATTGAGTTTATTATGGACATCATATGTTTCTGTTAATATTTAATACAAATATTAGATTTTACAGCTTCTTCTGAGCACAGTGCTTATCTGTGCACTCCTTTTTTACTTTTTACGACTCTTATATCCAGAGTGTATTGGTTAACATTTCACATGTTACACGAGATGATCAAAGATACACTCACTCTTTCTCGGTACAGTTTCACAGGGTCTGCTTTTTATAGAATTCCACAATAAGATGCTTCCCTGCCTTTGATTTATTGGTGGTTTTATTACCTTACATGTAGAGAAAGATAAAATGAAAATAATATTAAAGGGAATCATCAACTGTGTGAAAGATTATCATAGCATAAAATGATTAAGAACGCACTGTCCATCACGTTGTAGGTTATTAAATTGAAGCATGTATGTTTGCATGGCTGTGTGTGTTCTGATCAGATGGCTGTCTTTGTACAGGAAAAAGGAAGTGTGCAGAGAACGCCAAACATGTGCTAAAGGTTCTAACTGACCTCCTTGGACACGAGAACCATGAGGTGATATACACATCCGTCAACACTTGCACACAGATGTTACACGCACAATGCATGTAATGCCACCACTTCATTACTAAACAGCATTCACAGGAAGACATGAATACAGCTTCACTCACGCCTTTAAAGTGTAAACAACACTAGCTTCATTTTTATGAACGGTTGTTATCAACTTTAGAGTACCGTTGACTAAAGCTGTTGTCACCACTGCAACAATTGTATCTTATATATACTGGTATTTGGATCCACTGCATGAACATTCTTTCTTCCTTGTATCCATGTTTTTTTTTGCCTTTGCATGTTCATACAAGCTTGGCCTGAGTGTGTGTGTGTGTGTGTGTGTGTGTGTGTGTGTTTGTGTTATTTTCCTTTCCTCAGATTCGGCCATACGTGAATGGAGCCCTGTACAGCGTCCTGTGTATTCCCTCTGTGAGACAGGAAGCAAAAGAGATGGTGAGATAACAGAAATGTCTTCACCTGCTTGGAGGAAACAGACACAGTTTGTGTTTTTGCTCTGCATTTCCCTCTTTATGTCACCACACAGCCAGTGTTTGGAGGGGAAACAACAAGTGTTCACAGTTATTTGACACAGTCGCTGTACCCAGGGATTGGTGAACCGGTGTGTTGTGTTGGAAATGTAATTGAATCAGAATCAGACTTATTGCCAAGTAGGTTTTTACATACAAGGGGTTTGTCTTGGTGTCAGTGGTGCATAACAAACATCTAAGAAAGATAAAAAAAAATGTTAATGAGGCCAGTGGCAGATGGGGGAGAAAAAAACTGTTTTTGTGGCATGAGGTTTTGGTCCTGATGGACCGCAGTGTTCCTTGCTTTCTTGATGAGGCAGCTCCAAGTGGAAAGACTCGCCAGTGTTGATTAGAGAGTCAAACAGAGTGGTGGGAACAGGCGAGGCTGAGTTTCTCTTTCTCAGTGGAGCCCTGAGGGGATATGGTGCTGACTGTCTGGGAGTCAGAGACGTGTTTCCGGGCTTCACGTGCTGCTTCCTGTCAGACAGGAAATTTGTGATCCACCTGCAGATGGAGTCAGGCACGCTCAGCTGAGAGAGTTTTACTTCATGCAATGAAATTTGTGGTGGATGTCTTTGTGGATGCGACTAGATCCAACCATTAAGATTATTAACATAGTTATAGTATGTTATAATCAACTCATTTGCATGTCTTAAAATTAGCACCTTTGAGCTATATCTTACCTTTAGAGTCACTGATTTGATTTTGATTGAAGCTAACATTCAGTTGAAATCCTACTTATGTACTACTCAGGTGTTACATGTGTTTCCCTTCACATGTTTGCAGAGTGTAGAGGAGATTCTTCGCTGCTACAGCAAGGAGGAGAACCCAGACCTAAACAGACAGATTGAGTTCATCATTAAACAGCTAAACTCAGGTCAGTGAAGTCAAATTTACGATTATGTGTACTCATACAGGGTGTGTGTATGTCATATGTGTGTATGTTTTAGTAGAATTAACTTTACATAGTAGGAAATTGAACATGTGAATATTGGTGGCTTTATATGTTTTATGTTGGTTTTTTTTTAGATAGTTTTACTTCTTTTTGTATTTAATCATTTAAATTATACAGGTATTATATTCTGAAGTGAAGCAGTAGGTGCTGTTGTTGTTTGAAAACTGTACTGGCTTGTTTAATCATTGCGCTGTGGCTGTGTTGCACCCAGCTGATGAAGAGGGGCCAGAATCAGACGACGAAGAAGAAGAGGACGACAATGACGTAAGCCCTCCCTTCGAGACACTGATGAATTAATGCGTTTTTTTTACCATCATATTCTATATCAATCTACACCTCGGTTCAACACGGCTACAGGATTATATAAACAAAAACAGATCAGAACAACAAAACTAAAGGATGGATGAAAAATGAGACAGCCAGAAAAAAAAAACACCTCATATTTGACACCTCTCCCAAACCTTTAGATGCAATCTCAGCATGACACTGATATTGGGTGTCTCCCACCTGTGTGTTTGTGCATGTGCATGTTTGTATAGGGGACTGATGGGCCTGGGAGATTAGATTCTATGGGAAAGTGGGTTATCAAGATAAGGTATATGGTAGTATTTAAAGTGGCTGAAGTCTCTAAGGTGTATCTGTATGTGTACAGTATGTGTGTCCCCCTATTCCCCTTGTGGTCACATAAGAATTCCTTGAGTGTAAGTGGCCTTATTCCACTGCCTCTGATCTCAGATGTGGTGACTTTGTAGCAGCTATCCATTTACCATGGCTATAAGGGTGAACTGATATACAGTATGTAGACCAGTGTAGACTACACTGGTCTCTTGTTGGTACTGTGTGACGTGGTGCCAAGCACTGTATTCATAGACTCACATCAATGTTATTGTGACAAGTTCATTTTAAATATATCAGAGTCAATAATGCACCACCAAAGTAACCATAGTCACTGCAAACAACACATCTCAGAGGCCTTTTATGTAATGGTGTTGTGAGTTGTGCGAGGCCTCGTTGCGAGATAAGCTTAACACCTTTTTATGCTCGCTTTGATCTCCTGAACAAAGAGTTAGCCGTCAAGAGGACCGGCCACTCTCATTATCCACTGCAGATGTGAAAAGAAGCCGGCTGAGAGTGAACGTGAGCAAAGCTGCTGGCCTCTGAACATCAAGAATGTGTACCCAAACAATGTCTTTACAGATATTTTATATAAACAAATCACTGTCACAGGTACTGTTCCCATCTGCCTCAAGGTAGCCACCATCGTGCCTGTATCAAAAAAATCTGCAGGGTCTAGTCTGAGCAGCTACCACCCTGTGGCAGTCTCCCTTAGTCTGATGAAGTCCTTTGTGAAACTGGTTCTCTAGCACATCAAAAGATAACATCCCTGCAAGTCTGGACCTTTACCAACAAATCCCCAGAGGATGCCATTGACACTGGACTGCACTCAGTCTTCACACACCTTGAAAATAACAACACCTACATCAGCTTTCATGTTAACATTTACTGCAATGACCCCCATAAAGCTGACTAAACTAATATGGGCTTTTTCATTTTTCATTGCCACTTTTGGCAGCAAACCATGCTTCGTTGATTTGCGCTTCCGTTCCTAGTTTAAACATGCCGAGTCATGCCCAAAATGGACAGTTTCTGGATCCAGGGCAAAGCAAGCCCTATCCACCACCAAGTGGGTTGCAATGACATCAGACATCATCCTCTTCAGATGTTAAATGCTTGTTCAAACGTTAAATCCTTGTTTAAACGTTGCAGCCTTGGTCAAACATCAAGTGCTTGGTCAAATGCCGAATGGTCGTTCTCTTCTACATCCATTTCATCACACTGTACGTGTTTTTCAAGAAATAAACGGTAAATGCCAAGTGAAATCATAACACAAGCAAAATGAAAATGATAAGTAGCTGGCTCCCAGCCAGCTGTTGTACAGTGCAGTTGTAAAAAGCGCTAAAGAGGGCGCTGCTTTTAAATGTCATCGACTCAAGACAAGCACATCGTCAGTTAAAGACATTACTTCAAGCAGGTAGCCCTGTTATAATGGAGATGCAGGTCCACACTTGGCTGATGCATCGAGTCAAGCCAAGCCAGCATGTGTATAGAAAAGAGCACTCTTTGATTGAGTACCACATTGCCACAAATGAAAACCACAGACAGTTGAGACTGGCAGTCACACTTCCTCCACTCTGGTCCTAAACACTGTAGGGCTGAGAGGAAGCTTGTACTAAAGTATTAGCTTACCCGTAGGCCCTTCTTGTTCATGCCGTACACCCAAAACTGCAATCCCAGACATGGGGAGAACTCTGTCATGGATGACCTTTGTGATTACCGTTAATAACAATGAGGCTTATATCACAATGAAATGAACAGTCTTGCAAGGTGGTGCACAGAGAACATCAGAATCATACATTATGGTAGCTGATGTGGAGTAGGTGAACAGCTTTAAATTCCTGGGAATCGGCAACACACAACAACTGTCATGGACATCACACATCTGAACCCTGGTAAAGAAATACGTATTTCTCAAGGAAATGCCTCGAGAAAGATGCCAAAATTTCCCCTTGTTAAGAGGGAGGAGCAATAGAAATCATCCAGACAGGATGTGCACAGCACAGGATGGGAAGGCTCTGCGGCAGATGATTAGAAACATCCAGAACATCAATGGTACCCATCTGTGGAGCATCAGTGATATCAATGAGCTGAGGTGCTTTTGCAGAGCCAAAAGAAAATCAAAAAAAACAATACCTCAGCCACAGCCTGTTCTGTCCGCTGCCACCTGACAAGCTATGTAATTTTGCTATCATTGTCTTGTAACAGGAGGATTTAATGGAGACGGACCTTGATACAGAGGAAGTCCTCCAGCCACAGCCCAGGGAACTGTCTGGGGAGAGTCTTCTAACCACTGAGTACCTGGGAGTAAGAGCAAGAGCAAAACATACACACACACACTCACTGTACTCCGCACTATACACATATTGTATTCAGACATAAACTGCTCACAAAAAAAAGAGTGCTAGTTTCTTAATAACTTCCGTCAGTCTGCTACTGAGCCGGCTGCATGTACACTGAGGTTTGGTGGTTTTTCCAGCTAATATGAGCTACAGTAGCTAAAGGAAATGATACCTGCGATAAGGGGAAATGATAATATTGGTAGTGCTGGGAGTGCACACGCAAGAGGCATTAGACACCAATCCCTTATGAATTATAAGATATTATGTGATTGTGCTATCAATAGAGATAAATGGACAGATATTGGACACTAATCCTTTATGAATAGCGAGATTTTATGTCATTTTGCTACTAAATGCTAGATGGCTACAGAAAATACAGCGTGTACCTGTGGCATACAAAAGTGGTCGTGTTAAAGAAGCAGGGCCTCACAATAAAGGCGGTCTACAAAGTTCTGTAATTGATCATCACTTGTTGACGATGATCTTGGAGACACGGAGGGAGCTTGGAGCGAAAATAGGAGCTCTTGCCCCAGAGATTTTCCTTTTCTTCACTGTCTTACCAGGTTTTGTCTTTGCAGGACATCAACACTGTTTGGAGATGAAGTTCACAAATGAATTAACTTACTTGTTAATCGATTCTCTAGATTATGACCAACATGGCCAAAATGAAGAGGAAACCAACCCCTCTGCCACAGCCATGTGTCGATGAACCCTTACAGCGGCCGGTCACACCAAGTTCTCATCGTAATGTAAACACGGTGTAAGTTCACTACACGCAGACAATGTCAGACATGCTGAAATTTGAGTTCCCTCTTAAGGTGTATTCACAGTGACTGTGAGTGTCAGAGTGACAGGAAGTGTGCAGGATAAGGTTTAGTTTCTTGCTCAAGGGTATTTTGATTGTACATTGCACAGCCACAGTAGCATTTCCAATGATGTGTTAAGTACCAGACATTTCGATACAGACATCTGTCGTCTGGCCTCTTTCCCATGAAGGCAGACCAGTTTACAAAAGCACAGATAGCTCGTAGTCTCACCTATAGGGCATTTTGACAATGATAGTGCTGGCCCTCCTTTGTTTTAGTTTCTATGGCCATGAAAATCGGTTCAGTAGATTCGGTTTCAGATACATTTTGCCATTAATCATTGCAAAACCAGACAGAATTGTTCATGTGGGTGAATGAGTCTGGAACCAAAACCACTTGGTACTGAAAAGGAGATCAATGTTGATAGTAGCTGTAAGCTAGACCACAGGGACAGTATTATTTTAGAGTAATGGATATGACAGGTATGAGGGTTTGGCATGACCTGACCCCCAGAGATAAGGGAGCATCAAATCACAACAATACACTAGTAGCACACTGGTTTTCTAACTTACTAACTAGAACCAAAGGTGATAGTCAAACATTTTATGAAGTACAAACAGCAGCACAGATGCAGGTTATTAAAACTAAAACTTAACTAAACTTTAACATCAAGGTTTTATGACGATGAAAAATGATACTATACTATGAAAATGAAAATGAACATCCCGATGCAAGTTCTTACTAAACCTGAGCTTTATTGTATGTGTATCAATCCGGCAGTCAGGGGGGTGATGGAAGCAGGGACAGAGAATACCCTCTGAGCAGACAGAGAAGCGAGGAAGGAAGTCTGCCTCCTTCCCGACACAACTCCCGACCTCCTACACGCTCCGGCAGTCGACCCAGCACCGCTGACTCTCTGCGTCACAGCATCAGTGGGTGGATGTTTTTTACCTTCCACACGTCATGCATCAAAACATAAATACATTTGCAAGCAGTCGAATGTCAAAAAGCATGTCAGAGTGCTGTGGTTGTTCATCAGATGTTTGCAGTGACATTACTCATGCTTGATCAGCTGCATATTTTTGGGACAATGTAATTTCCCTTCCACCTGCTGCTTGTTATTTGATTTATATTAAATTTATTTGATGTGCTGCCCGGTGTCCACTAGGCAAGGAAACTCCTGCAACCAGAAAGCACAAGGGCTAAAGACCTAGGAAAATGGGCACCAAATGGCCAATGACCTATTTTAGCTTTCCATAAAACTAATGTCAGCATGACATGGCATAACAGGCCTCGCTCAGGTGTTCAATAGTGGCCATAATAATTCTGTTTGGTTGTTTTATTCAATATTTTAGAGTTTTAGTTTATATTTGAAAGCCAGATAGTTCAGTATAATGCCAGAAGTAGTGTGACAACGCTCTAATACTCCTTTCATCTCTATCACCTTCAAACACACACACACTCAGACTCAGAGTGTGGCCGGTTGTCCCAAGAGTCCGAGCTGGACGGGCCATACGAAGGGCGAGCCAGAAAAGAAGGTTCCCAGGAGGAACACAATGGACACTCTGCCAGGTAAGCTGACACACAAATGTTGACTGCACACAACACCAACACAAAACGAGGCTCTGTGTGTTTCAGTGAATGTTGCTGCGATTTCCAGCAACATTTCCTGACACAGCGAGAATTTCTTGATGAGCTCAGTGTGTTGCTATATTTGATTGGTTTGAGTTTGAAACCTCACACACGAGGAATCACCGACGAGCTGGGTTCTGCTGAACATTTCTGTCTTTTTCTTGCCACTGTCACCAAGTGCTTGCTTATGGTGGGAGTTGTTGAGTCTCTGTAGCTAATATTATAAAGAGTATGGTCTATACCTGCTCTATATGGAAAGTGAGATAACTGCTGGAGGGAGAGCTGGATACAGTTGTTGAAAACAGCTTGCTTGATAGCTGTGTGCTCTGCTTTCCCACAATAATGACGGTCTCTGCCATCGTCAACATCTTCAACTTGAAAATCCCTTTATTTTTCAAATTTGTATGCATTTCAGTTCAGAGTTTGTGCTCTGGCTACCTCCTGATGACACATGTCATGAAATATAAAATACATAAATGGAAGTATTCCAGCAGCAGCATGCGCCAACAGGCTGCTGCGAATCATCGTCACTTCCGAGGAGGAGAGACTTCCCGTCTCTACCGCAGGCTGGTTCAGCTGAAAGAAGGTGGATAATAAGTTACGGTACAGTGGTCATATATACAGCCCATCCTGAAAGGGGCAAATTTTCAGTTCACTGCTCAACAGTCGTGAGTGGGCAAGGCTATAAATGGTTAGAGGGTGAGGCCTGTGTAAAATCAATCTGAACCATCCCTACGCTGTGCCATATTCTATATCCTCTCTGCTCCAGACTGGCTGTCATTCTCTCAGAACCTCTGAATTTATTTATGGTGAGCAGCGGGTTATAAAAACAACAAAAGAGATGGATTCCAAATTTCCACTTGACTTTCAAAAAAAGCACAAGAAAGCGTTTGAACACAACAACACGATGAAATACAACCTTTTCGGCTTGAAGGTGTATTTAGCTTTTGATAGCAGCTACCTCTCATAAAGGAGACTGAAGCAGACTGTTGGGTGCTAATAAAAATAAAAATATATACAGTTTAAGTCACCTGAGGTAAAACTCTGAGATGTGTGTCAGTGTATTTGTGTGTCTGTGGAGAGAGTTGGCAAGAGTGTTGATCTACACCGATCGGTGACTCAGCACTGCCAAGCTGGTCTGTGAGACTGTGACATGTGTTTAAACGAGCAGTGCCCACAAAGAGACCCATTCAATCAAACCTCCCCTGCTTCTCCTCTCCTTTAAATCCCAGAGGAACTTGACTCCTGAGTCCCGCCAAGAGTAATGAGTCCCAGGAAACCGCTTCAGTTATCCCTGCTCCCTTCTCCCAGGAACGTAAACGACTTCAGTGGCCTCATTTCACACCAGTTCGGAGACAAGACTTTTATAGTGTGAGGAGATTTCAGGACACCGTCATTGATCGGTGAATAGAATCTTAGCAACACGGCAATTTGGCAGATATCAAATGAGAAGATATATATTTTTGTCTTTGTTTTTAGGTTAATGAACGAGCCCAGCCAGGCTGTTTTCCATTCAGACATCAAAGTTAAAGACCCGAAGTCTTGACACCCCGTTCATTCTTGAGTTGCTTACTTTGTGAGAAGGATTTTTAGCATCTGGCGACCATTTCTGCAACATGCCTAGAAAATTTCAGTCCACTGCTCCACCACAGCGCTGAGCATGCAGGTTCATAGAACCTGTTAGAGGCCCCCATTTGTGTTCAAAGAATAACAAACGGCTTGTAACACTCAGTGATACCAGATGATATCAGGGATGTTGGGGCCAATGCGATTACTGTGAGTAGAAATAAGAATGACTGGGCTGAAATCCATCCATCTATTATGGTATAGGATTGCTCCACAGAATGTACTGTAGGTCATTCGGCTCCTGTCTAATAATGATATTGGCAGAGTTTGGCTCGTCACTGTTTGTGACTCGAGGCAGAAGAGCTATGTAATCCTCTGTGTCTCTCAGAGTCACAGAAACTACAAATTTCCCTCTTTGTGGTTTCCGCAACACAATACAGCCCTTTTTTTAATGGTTGTTATTTTAGAATTAAATGTAAATTTTCTGCAAAATATTGTGTAATTTGCATAAAAAGATGCAACTATGAAGTGTAAATATACACAAGTATTATATTAGTGTCCATAATACACTTCACTTGAATAGAGTTAGTGAAAACTTTAACCTTTGTGTCTTTATTTATTATTATTATCTTTATGCATTATTTCCCACTATGACAGACACTAATGAAGCATTAACGTCCTCTATTCAATCATCCATTGATATGCTGGATATAGTTAATAATGATTTTCAGGGAGGTTGAGCAGAAAAACATTCAGGTAACGATAAACTAATGGTGATTCAAGCAGTACTAACACAGGTAAAATCTAAGCTCTGGTCCTGTCTGAATTCCAAAGTTCAAAAGAAAAAGAAACTAAGGCTCAGTAACAGAGAGGCAGAGAGGCAAAGTCGAGTACAAACAACATGCAGGTGTACCTGCAAAATAAATACCATAAAAAAATACCAAAATACCATACATAGTAAATCACTGAGGAATGAACACTAGACTCTGGAAACATGCCTGTTTTGATTTATTCTGAAATATCTAGCATGATGCTTCTTCTTATTTTAAACATCCTAATTTTGATATTTAATGTGTTTTATAGTATCAAAATCTGCAGTATCTAGGCTAAAAATACAGAAGTCACAAAAACCAGGGTAGGGTGTCCCTACTGATAGCTGTCCCATCTGGATATCATGGAAGTATCGATAAAATAGTCTGACACGCTATCACCAAAAATGGAAGCTATCGACTAAAACAAATGGACTGGATCCTATCAGATGTCAAGGGCAAGAGGCTTGTCCAAGGTTGATGTTGTACCCAAGACAGGCGTGATTTCTATGAAACGTTTCCTGAAATGAGATCTGTTTTGCTGTAGTGTCTCACGGCCTCTGAGCACCTAATCAGATAAAAGTGATCCTCTGAGTGATCCTTCCAGCCGGAAGCAAGTGAGAAACGAGAGTAGCTGTGATAAAAAGAAAATAAAAAATAATCAATAGAGGACTAAAGCACGCTTTTTTTTATCATGTCTGAAAAAGCTGATGGTCAAAAGTCTTATACCCAGTTTTTTAACTAATCTCATTTTATCTTGCATGTTTTATTTTTGAGGCTTTTTTTATAATCCAAAGTTGTTTGTCTGTTTTCAAAGCACTTTCTTTTTTTGTATGATGGTAATTTATTGCCACAAAACATGTTATTTTTGTTTCTCTCTCTCTCTCTCTCTCTCTCCTCTTTTCCTTGTCATCAGCGGTGATTACATCCCTGCATTTGCAAGCCAGCCCAAAATTCCCCGTACACCTGACCCAGCAGCCAGCCAGAACAGTGCTCACCGGGGTCGAGGCCTGACTCTGGCACCCCAGTTTTCCCAGTCGGAGCCACAACAGAGCAGCCGGCCAGGCACTGCCAGCTCCGCAGCAGGAGGGGGGCGACAAAGTGGAAGTAAGCATGTGGCCACAAGCCAGTGTTCGCAAACTTCGGTTCCGGCTGTTTACTTTGTCTACTCTACCAGCCAATTTGCAAGATAACCAGCCATGATTTGGAGGTCCAGTGCTTTTTAGTAAGTCATGTTGGCTTAGAAAAACGCTCAATCGTAATTTAAGATGAACTAAGCAGTAGACATAAGTAACTTTTCTGGGACTTATATCGGTCTGTTTCTTTTTCCAGGATCTTTTGAACTTGTTTACTATCAGTAAGTGTGGGTAATAGGGATAGAATCTTGCATAGCAGAATACGGAATTTGATATTTCTGTGCAAATATACTGATATAATATATCTGTAGATTTCACTGGCAAACTAACCAGAGAAAATAACAACAAAGAAATGGGCACATTAGTCAGCGATATTGAATACCTGACAAATCCATGTACTTCATGCTGATTCGTAGCTTACTTTACTTTAGGTACTGTAGGGATAGCTACCTGAGCTAAGATGTAATGTTTAAATCTCTACTGGTCAACAAACCTGTTTCATCATATCACTCAAGTGTAGCTATCAGCTGAAACAAATAGAGGAATATCAGATGTTCACTAGCAGTCATGCTGCACAAGTTTTTTTTGCTTGCTCATTGTAGGAATTGTTGGGTCTCTGTAAATAATGTTCTAAAAAGTACGGTCTAGATTTGCTCCATGTGGAAATTGCGAGACAGCTTCTGTTATGATTTGCCACTAAAGAAAACTGAAATTGAGGCAGACTGTATATGTCAAACCAGCTATCATTTTAGTGGACAGGAACAGGACTGTTAAATTAAGTGAGGCTGACAGAGAACACCATCAGTCCTAAAGGTAGGTGGCTTTGTCACCAAAAGTTAAAATACTTGAACTTTTTGCCGTCCTCCATAAAGAAACGTATGCTGCCTGACACAAGGTGAAAACATGGACTGTCTGGACAACAAATAGCTATTTATTAATTAATTGCATAAAATAATAGACATAAAATAATGTAACAGTTTTTGTTCCAGTCTTTGTAAATAATTATAATTATCCCCATAGCAACATATCATCATGCGTTATTTGTTTTGCCGTCCTGCCATTCAGTCGCTATCACCCGCTATAACCCATGCCATCCAAAAGGTATTGTCTGTCTGCCGTCTATCTCAATCCATGTGAATGCAGCATTCAGAGGTACTTGTAAATATAGGACCGGGGTTAGCTGTTGCCCATTTGAACTCTTCCATGCCCAGAAAGGAGCAGCATACAGAGATAAATCTACCACAGTGTTAGTAACAATATCACGTTTTTTTCCCCCTCTGTGTCTCACCTATTTTATATCCAAGAAATGTCATAATTTCCCTGCTCCTCACAAACAGGTTTTACCAGAACTGTCCACTCTAGTTGTTCTGAAAACAAAGGCAGACTTATAATAACATGACTAGACAAAAGTTGAAATTGGGGTAAGATGACAAATCATGCCTCAGTTTCCTTTAAGCTCACATCTTAAGTTACACATAGGGGTTTCAGCACTTTTAACAGGAGTTCTGTAACTAAATCTGCCAGTAATAACAACCAAGTATCACTTGAGGAAAAATAAAGATACTTTAGACTTGCATATAAATCCACACTTTTTTTTGGACAAGCATTTGTGAGATTTGAGATTTATATATTTATATTTGGACATTGTGTTTTAAATCTAAACAGCCCTCCTTGTCCTTTTGACTTGACCACGAGTCACAGGAGAATAAGATAATTCAGTAATCGTAAAAGAGTCACAAAGGTGGACCTGCGACGTGCTGTAACTAGCCATAACTCTCGTCGACTTTTTGTGTCTGGCAAACAGATGTTGCTATGACTGTTTAGGCCACCGAACTTTGTCAGATGTCCACGACACCAAACATGGTAAATTACAGTGTGAAAATTACATTTTTGTTGGTCATACAAGTATGTGGCTTTCAGAACTAATAAAAGTAGGACATTAGTTTTTTTTTTTTTAGTTAGCTAAAATTAGCTCAAGACAATGACAATGTCTGCAGACGGATCGTGGCCATCACTTATCACTGTCACAAATTTATAAAAACTTCATGAAAAAGTGAAAAACAAATTGGTACTTATTGTTGACCACCAGTGACATGATCGCTCAGCCCATCCCAGCCACGCTTACTTCCTTTCGACTTCACATCTTAAACAGAGACCTTGAGTCACTGCGGGGAAGACAGCCTGATCAGTTGCTCTGGAGCTCTTAGGTGGGTGATAACATCTGTCCATGCTCTCATGCATCTTAATTGCATTTGATGAGCTAGTACGTCCGGCTCTTAGACCGGGCGCCCTTACCATAAATCCTGTAAAAGGACCTAATGGTTAGTCGAGGCTACCACATCCTCCTTTGTGTATGTGTGTGTTGTGCTTTTGAGGTCTGGCGAGTGTCAGACATGTCAACTCATAAGGACGTCGCTTAATCTTAGCTCTGCTTAAAGGACAACAAACAGACACACATGGCAAAACAATAAGTAGACAGTCCGTATCTTTTTGCTTTTACTGGTGTGCTTGCTGCAAGCTCTTGCTATTATATTCCCCTGAATGCAGCTTCTGTTGACTGTCATGGGTTATTATGCCTAATATTTGCTGCTTGGTGGAGTCTGGCTGCAAGGAAAGAACACCAACCACACGCACAGAGAGGATCTCCTCTAGGCCCACTTTCAGTACACACATCCGCTGTGACTGACAGAGACGCTCTTTGGCCGAGGAAATACAGAGGAGCTGTTTTTGTTGTTGACCACCCACTCAGCCGGCACAAACAAGGAGGGGAGCCGCCGCTGCCTCGCCATGTTGAGAGGATGGGAAAAAAAAAAAAAACGGCATTATCCTACTCGAGTCGGCAAGGCTGACTCCGCGTGATGAGAGATCCCTGTTATGTTGCCGTGCGGCAAGAGAAAGTGGAACACACGGGGGAAACCATGAAACTGCTGCAAATACACTCCAGTTGTTCTGTTTGTGAGGGTGGCTGCTATAATTTAAAGTCCCCCTCGACTCCAAACTGCGTTCTGGTTGTTATTTCACTCCAGTGTTTAAACATGATGAATGATACCTGTGAGTTTGGAGGTTTGACATTCATCTGCTGAAGGGGAAAGTTTCTCTGTGCTCACCTTAAATGTCAGTTTAAAGAGGGCATGTACGAGCATGATTTTGTGACATCACAACTAGTTTGGAGGCCCAATCCATGTCCAGTATGCAACTTAGACAAGTGTGATGTGGAAACTTGAAACCTCCAATGCACAGGTACACTGAAAATTGGCTTTTCGGTGAAATAGAGAAGATCTCGTGTCTCTGCATATTCAGATGTAGGAGTTTTAATGGAGGAAAATTAATAGTGAATGGGAATGAATCATTTTCTTTTTATTAAGTTCAAATCTGACTGTCCTTACCGTCTCTGCATCCCTCCCTCCTTTCCTCCCTGTTCTCTCTCCTCCTTCAGGCAGCCAGTCAAAGAGGAGGTGAAGAGGGGGCTGTCACCATGGAGTAGCACTATCTCCCCGGGAGCATCAGGCTTCCTGTAACATCATACCCCCAGGTTGCGATCAGGGTCAGGGCAACAGAGATGGTCGAGGATCAGCAGCAGCAGCAGCAGCAGGAGGAGGAGGGGCTTGAACAATGTGAAGGATTGTGGCTCTCTGTCCCCCACCCCCACCACCACCCTTTCTGCTTCAGCACAAACTTCTTCTGTAACATGATATGAGGTCAGCCAAAAAAAAAAAAAATCACAACCGCCAGGTGCTAGTTTTAGGCACACATGAACATGTGCAATATCCTACCGTCATGACAAAATTCGTCATGACACAACCCATTCGGAAATATAGCTCTGACTTGGGGCATGACGTGAGCACATTCCTCCCCATTTTCTTCACAGTCCCAGAGGCACCTTGTTGCTGATAAATCCTCAATAATTCATATTATATGACAATGTTTGCCTTTTGAATTGATTGTACAGCTCGTTTGCAAAGTTCTCATCTTGATTCTACAAATCTATTATCTCCTGAATTTCACTACGTACTGTATATATTGATTTTTGACCCTGGTGGAAAATATCCGCCCACATAAATAAATAATTGTACCGGCTTTACTTCAAATATAAAACTATCTCATATCTGAGTAGCTGCTCTTCTATAACTTACCAGGAAATGTTTACAAGAAAGATGCAGGTCTTGACATGAGTTGTCAGGCTAGTACATGTTTTTTTTTTTTGTTTTTGTTTTTTTTAAATCTTGAGAACTGCTTATTGCTATTAATTTACACTACCATCCATACAACTTGAATTTGTGTGACTGCATTGTACATTTTGTTTTCTAGGTGTTGTGATGTACAGTATATTTATGTCAACTGCTACAGTTCCGTTCTAATGCAATTTGATAGTTACTGATTTTGATACTTTTTAAGTGGTTTTAAATAAATGTGTGACATGTGACCTGTTTTCTGCTCTTTAAAATCTATATTCCTTGCCGCGGTAACGACTGTACAGTTATTGAATTTCCCATTTGATGACTCTTGTTGAAGGATTCTTAGCTCCATGCTATATCCCAATTGGCTCAGCCTTGAATCATAAATCAACTCCCCTTACATAATTACTGCCAGCAAGTAGTTGGCATATTGTGCCCACATAACGTCGTGTGCCCACCTCCGTGCTCCATTGTGCAAAGAAAAAACTCTTTGTGTTCAAATCATCGAGATGTCACACAGCAGGGAGATTTCTGCTCCCATATCGTGTTGTAAACTGAAAGCTGTCACACTCACCACCTCACCTGCCAGCTGCACCCTTACATAAGTTCTGGGGGATTCATCATTGTTAGCATTCAAGATATACACAAAAGCGGTTGTCACTCAATATTACTAGATACCTAGAAGTCTGTTTAGTCTAGCACTGTGTTAATTAATCCATTGGCTTCTCTGAGTGAAAGTTTAATTTGTCATCACGGACGGATGAATATGTCCTCCAAGAGCAATAACATATGATTTGAAAAACACAGTTGTATATAGAGTTTTCTCAGACTGGGACCTTTTACCAGCCAACATCAAATACATAGTTGCAAACTGCAAATTAATAAATAGCTTTAAGCCACTGTAATAGCTTTATACAGATTTTATCCCATGAATATTTGTGTATATAAACCAAATGGTTGTAGGGTGAAGCCAATGCAGAAATGCTCACTTGAGGCTGGCTACAGAACAAGTCAATCTCCATAAGCCCATATGTTAAAATATCCAACTTCACAGCAGAGATAAACATATACATAACATACAGCCTGATACAAAAAACAGTTTTGGTCCCGATAGCTAATTTCCCTGTTCATGACAACTGTACTGAAGCTGAAATTTACCTCACCCATTCAAATTATATTAAGGCTTAAAGCTGTGCCTAATTAGCAACATGGCCACTTTGGGTGCCATTACAGGTGGCTTCAGCTTCACCAACAATCCACATCTTTGCCTAATTTTTTTTTTTTTAGAATTAGCCAGAACCAGAACCAAAACATTCTGAGCTTCACAATGGCTCTTCAGAAACCTGTGGGTGACATCACAGATACGATGTCCGTATATTATACTGTCTATGGTGTTAACAAACCCCTGGAAGACTAGCAACTGAATCAGCTAATGTGGATCCTTTTAAACAGTAGTTAAGTTAAGTTAAGTTAAGTTAAGTTCTTTATTAATCACGTTGAAACACATGAAATTACTCCTATCTACCACAGTAAAAGACTTAACGTATATCACAAGTTAACTGCAACTTCAGATAGTAGCACCAAAAACACAACTAGTCAGCACCTCATCATGGCATGACTCACTAACGTACGGTGTTCCTGTGACCCTTAACCCTCTGATAAAGGTTACAGGAAAGATACAGCTAGTTTTAGCAGGACAAGTCTTACTAACTCTCCAATGCAGCCCCCCAAGGGAGGACATATTCAGCAATTAATACTGTGGACACTGCCAGTGAGCGAGCAGTACAATGTGAGGAAACAGGGCGCACATGACAGGCTGACGCATTTGAAGCCAGGTGGCTGTGTAACCCTGGTACTGTCCAGCTGTATCGGTGACAGAGAGGAAGCTGCTGCTTTCTATCACAACAAAAGTGTAGATAAAGACTGGAGCATGGGTCTTACTGATATGGAAAAAATATCAAACAATCGGTTTGGCTTTTATCACACTTCGGGGATTCAGAATTGTTTCATGACTCTCTTGGCCTTTACAACATCAAGTACAGGAAAACACATTTCACCTCCAGGATGATTCACCATTTTAGTTTTAGAAGGCTGAAGCAAACAAGTTGTAAAATTTTTTTTGTATAGCATAGGCTGGATTATCAACAAGGCAAAGTGGGGGAACAAAAGCCCCAAAAGATCCTAGTCTGGACTAATCTAATCAAAACCTGACATGATAACGTTAAAGTGGATCCTGTCTCGAAGACTGTCCCGTGCCTGTATACATATATATAGCACTAAAGAAGTGTGTACATTGCAAAGCTGAATCAGGACACAAAGGGGTTTATTTAATAGTTAACCTGGAAAGCAGTTAATGACCTTACTTTTTAAAACCTATGTTTCACTCACTGCATCATTCTCTACAATTAATCAGGCTGAGGAAATCTTAGAATAACAGTAGGAATAATGCCCAACGCTACAAAAATAAGACCCGGTTGGTGATCTTTTTTCTCATGAAGACACTCCAACAACATGAACATCCTCGACTGAAGAACCCTGACTGTCATCAGGATCACTGGCACCTCTTTCAAATGCATTTATCAGTAGACAGTCCTGCACTCCGCTGATAAAAGGTGACGCCAAACCAAGAAGAGACATCGTTTCAGCGTCTCCTGAACCTCCTGTTTCCTCCTGACTGCTCCTTTTGAACAGGCTGAGGAGTGACCCACACAACTGCCCTTTTGTCGTAAACACTCGAAGCTGTGTGTCTTTCCTTTCAGGCAATGTTTGGTAGTTTTGGTAAGTATACCAAACTTTAAAAAAAAAAAAAAAAAAAATTACATATTGACAGAAGGAATTCTTGTCAGAGCTTCTGGCTATTACCATAAGCGTGTTTTGTTAAAGGTTAACACTCATTAAGACTCATCAAACAGACTGAAGACTGGAGCTTATTTGAAATTCACCTTTTACATTTTTGCCCTTCTCAGGAATGTCCTCACAAACTATCCATTAACCTTTAGCGTGAATGGTCTCTACAGTTCTTCTGTGTGTACAGACACGCAGAAAAAAGAAGAAGTGGACGTACAACAAATCCAAACGGTGGGTCGGTATGTTTTGTGGGAAGCAATAAATGCTAGTCTAAGGCTGATGATTCTTGAACAGGAAGTGGAGAAAAGATTCATCACTGGATGACAGCTGCACCAGTTTAACAGCAAGCCATGCCAGTTGCTTTCCTCTGGGCTTATCTGCACGCACCAAGAGTGACCCATCTGTGGACAACAGTTTCATTTATTGAGGAGTGATTCTTTACATAGAAAATAACAGTTAATCAAAGTTGAATAGCCACGTATTTGCTTGCTGCAGAGCTTTTGAACAGATTTTGCTCAGTTGTCAGAATCAAACTTTCTATTATTCTGAACACCTTCTTGGTTTTAAGATTTGGGCTCGATATAGCCAAGGTCCCATAGAAAAGCTCAGAGAAACAGCTGCAAACTGCTCTTTAACAGAGGTGGAAGTAGAAAAATAGGACCAGATGTACATTTGACAAAACACCCTGTTAGTGTTTGACCTTGAATTATTTTCTCTTGTAAAACTGAAGAATATTGTTTGAAAACTCTTCCAGTGTAGCATAATATTTCACCTTCGTGTCTCTTGTTGAAGCAATATCACGTAGAAATTGGTATTTTTGTGATTTAGCACCCCCAGTTCCAGAGTGTCGTAAATACAGACAGTTGTACACATGTATTTGTTAGAATTATATTACTTATGATCAGAAACTAGCGAGTGACAGTTTTCCTAACACAGCCAAACGTCAAGCAAGTGTAGCAACACAAGACGTAGCAGCCAGCTAATATTGCTTCCTTTTCTCTTCTCGGCTTCATCCATCGATTTTGTTTTGTCCAAAATGCCTGTGGTACAGATACTAACCTTCTGATCTCACAGGCCGGCTAACAAACTGAACTAACATTAGCTAACAGCAGTTACAGTTCGCAGTTTACTTTACTGTGTGTCAGGAAACTCTGTAAAACACAGATCGAGCAGATCACAGTTATTGTACAGCATCAACCGGAGGAAAAACGTCTTTTTTTCACCCAAATAACTAAGTTACTACTAAGTTAAGTTTTTTTGTTTTAATTTCTCAAATTGTTTTGATGCTGCAGTATGCTAGTCACACAATGAACACGCTGGGTTTCCTAAAATAACATCGTGTCAATCATTAATATCATTCCTGTGACTTTGCCTGTGGGACATTTCCGCACTAGTTGGAAAACTCAGCAGAGCAAGAGGAAAATAGATTTTTGAGGGTTAAGGAGTATTTCAGAATGTCCTTTGCTGGGTGATGGTGACCTTACTAGTGTGTTTACTACACACATTGGGGCCTCGGGGTGGTTAGTGAGGGGGGTAGATGTTTACCTAATGCCACAGCTGACAGGGACATTCACAACACTGCTTGATCACATCACCTTTGTTCTAGCAGCCTTTCTCAGAAAGGAACATCTTCAGTTGACGGCTGAGTGGAAAAGAGAGGCAGAGAAGAAAAAAGATCCCCTCAAGCCACTTTTTTTCTTCCCCACCAGTAAATTCTTTCATAGTGACTGAGGAGTTTAGCACCCAGGGCCCCTCACTTATCCAAAGGAGGAGGGGACAGATGAATTTTCTGAGGCTCATTCATTCCAGTCAGTTGACAAGAGCTGGGAAAGACAAAAGGTAATCCTCCCCCAAGTCCCTCAGGTGTGTTAAATCCAACGAGGGATCAACACAGACTCCCTATGAGCCAAAAGTAGCAGCAAGGTTTTCATTTCTTATTAGGCCTATAATCTATTTTCTTACCACCTTAACCCTCCGGCTTACCTTGACTTCCTCGTTCCAGTATACCCTGGAACAAAAGGTGAAAAGTTGAGTGAAGAAAAATCATCCCTGAAAGAGTGACGATGGGGGAGGACAGGTGTAACACGGGCGAGTCAAGCTAACGACAAAGATTTCACAATTCAGCTTTGACACATTTCCGAGCACGCTCACTTCTGAAAACAGATCAGATCTCTAATTATTACCCCTCTAATATACTGGTCTTTACCTTTGGACTTAACTGACAAAAGCACTTATTTGCTATGGAAATTCCATCATTATTAAGTTAATAATTAATTTTATCATCATTAGAAGTTACACCCCAATCACGTTCCCTTTTATCGTTTCTTGTTTTGGCAGTTTTAGGTAGTTTAATGATCTCTGTTGTAACTTATAGATTATGTCAAATATGTGAACACTATTTAAGTGATGTCATTTAATGTGATCGATAATACTACTTTCAGACGAGTTAAAGCAGTATTGATTTTTTAGTGACTTGGGGTCAAGAGAACAAAGTGTGAACCATAGACAGTATAAATATGGGTGTCGTATCCATGACATCACCCATAGATTTCAGAGTGTGGTGGCTCTGGCTGCCGCCATCTTTGCAGCCCTGCCTCTGCCCCCACCTGGCTAACCAAAAAATGGTCAATGGAGCTGAGGCAAGCTGAATGATGCCTGGTAGCTCAAACAGTTGTGAATAAATGAACGTGGAAAGTATAGCAGAAAGTTTTTTGATTGTTTGTTGTTTTTGTTTTTTTTTTTGTACCAGCCTATAAATATGTGTATTTCTGCTGTAAAGTAGAACATTTTAATATGGGGGCTTATGGTGACTGACCTGTGCTGGAGTCAGCCTCAAGTGGCCATTCAAGGAACTGCAGTTGTTGGCACATCTGTGCTGTTATGGAGACTGTATTAGCAAACAGTTGTCTATATTCATAAAAGTCTAATATTCACTCTACTACTTTTAGCTTCAACAACACCAAGGTCAAGTTATGGCTCTTCAGCTGCTGAATACTTCACTATGCTCTCTAGCTATTTGCATACTTTCTGCTTTCTGGGGTTGAACATTAGATTTTTAGATTAGATTTTTTTTTTTTTTTTTTTTTTTGCTAAAAAATGTTACCTGCTGCTGCAAGTTCATGACGGCAGCAAAAACGAACCCAACAAATGAACACAATGAGCTGACAAATGCTAAAACACTGCAACAAAATCGCAGCTGCAACCACGTTATAGTGAGTCAACGCTATCTTTCCAATGAAGGGAAAGATAAATGGACTGTGGTGTCACGGCGTCACTCCTCTACACTGCTCACAGAGTCTGAATCCACAGAGAGGAAAAAAGAATCAAAACGGGAAAAAACACCGCCAGCAGGCAACAGGATGCACATGGCCCTGAGAAGGATGGCTGGTTGGATGCAGGAAATGGAGAGAGAAGGAGAGGAAGTAGAGATTTTGGATCACAGCTGTGTTCGGATTGAAAAAATCCTGTTTTGAAGCACAGAAGAACCTTTTGTTGTTCTTTCGTCAGACCATAAAGAGGTGGAAGAGCCGTTTGCCACAGCAAGGGTTAAGTGTGGTTGCGGTGGTAACAGCTGTGCAATCAGCATTTCAGCTATCACCAGTCCTCATTTTGAGCCTCGGAGACCATAAGAGTGTAAATAAAATTATGTTCTTTCTTGTTAAAAATAACAATAATAATTAGTTTGTTATGCGTCTCTCATCTCATTGAGGATACTTTGCGAGTTCTCAGATCGTATCACTTCAGACAAAACAAAACTAACCTTTAGGTTTCCACTGCAGGCAAGATTTGTCACGCTGGTGGAATGCATTTGTCAAAAGTGCTATGCTTTCATCACGTTTGATTCCACACAAACAGTTCATAAAAGTCACACATCAATGATAAATGGGCTGTCGTAAATATTTCAGACGCAATCCTTACTCAAACAATGGCTGTAAAAGCTCGAGGATCTGTTTGTACTGTGACAGCTCATTAATGCCGGAACCTATTGTTGACGTCAGAAACATACTAGAAAGGATTGACGATGAGGCATGTCCCCTGTGTCCTGGACAAGTTGGGCTTACAGGTTTGCATATCATGGAAGACTGGACTGTTGGTCTTGGCAGAGGTCTGCGCTCTCCGAGTGCCCTTCTAGTTTAGCCTACATTCCATGTCATTGTGCAAATGTTGTGTTCCTGTTGTGTCCATTTCACTTGTGATTTTTTTTTTATTTGAAATGGTGGTCACCTCATATATTTACCTGTGTGAAATCCAACAATACAAAGATACTATGGAAACAGCACATTGTTATTTCGCAAACACTCCTATCTGTTGTGTAGTGGTTCTTACAGTATCATCACAATAACAGGTAACAATAGGAGTAGAAACAGAGTGACTACCTGTCACTAGCAATCAGTTGTGTTGTGGGTCTGATGGATGACCGTTGGGCGTTTAAATGTTGCAACATGGGGATTGAGCATTAACAATTTTTTTTGCTTCTTTCTTCAAAGTCATATCTCTGTCTTCAGCTCTGGCAAATTGTATAAAATGACGTAAGTATCCTTCGTGAAGCTGTTGACGGATTCTCATCTTTGGACCAGTAAGGTAAGTTTTAACAATGGTAGAAAGAATCTAAGTATATTTGCTCAGGTAGTGTACTTTCCATTTTACTGCCACATTCATGGCTAAATCTAGCACCTTTTCTCTCCAGTTCATCTAAAAACAGTACTATTATTTGCAGCTTATGAAATATGGCAGATAGTTATAGAACAAAGTAGTTGGAATAAAATAGGAAAAAGATGTCCGAATGAGCTCCGTGTCAGTATGTGACAGCAGTATAAAGAGCCTGATAATATAAATTTTGAATAACAAGCATGTTTGAGTACAGTCTGAGGTGGAGTATTCCCTTTTTATTTCACTTGTTCTACACAACAGCAACAGGAAATATAAGGTCCGTTAGTAATGTTGAATGGAATTTTCCCCATAAAATTACACATTACACATTTAAGCCTGATTCAGAATTTATATATTACTTACATTACATTTGTTACTGTCAACATGTTTCTTCTCCATAAATAACTGTATACTCCTGGTATTTAGGGGAATGCGTCCAAAAATAGCATTTAGACAATCATGCAGGTGGATTAAAGTTGCAGAAAATACATCATAATATTAATATTCTTAGTGTGTGTCATGCTCATGGATTAGTGTGTGTACACGACGGGTGGACCCCTGTTCATTCATCATCCACGTCCTGTGTGTATGTGGGCTACGTACGTGCGTCCGCCTTTATAAGGGGGATCAAGGAGGGAGTGAGCGCAGACCTCAGCAGCAGCGCAGATCACACGTCTGCACCGCCGGGCGAGCGACACGGGACTGATGGAAAGGATTATTTGATCATTTTCTACAAAGAGACTTAAAACATCCCTCTTTTTTCTGGGCTCAGTAATCGGCTTTATTGATTGGTTTATTCTCTCCAGGCAACCGTCACAGATCGACTAAAAGCATAAAAGAAAATGTAAGTGGCGTCTATTTTTCTATATATAGATTTTTTATTATTTTTTTTTTTTTTACATTTCATCATTTTCCACGATGTTTACCCGGTTTGACATGTTCTGGTCCAATCTTTTCTGGCATCGTGCCGTCCTTTAGTCATACAGCTCAAAATCTTAAAACTCCTGGAAGTTACTCAGCAAAGATTTTAACTTGAGAACATGCTTTCGGAACTGAAACTCAGAGAGAACAGTATCTTGTGTCTCTTGTTTAAGCTTGTTTGTGGGGGGGAAAAAAAAAAAAAAAAAAAACATGAACAAAAAGCAATACAGAGTGGGACAGTGATCCGTGTAAACGTGTGAGAGAATTCAACTCCATAGAGTGGCCACATGGGAGTGTCTCTGGGGGTCGTGGATATAACGAGCCCTGGCATGACAAGCTCCAGGAAGTTCACTTCACTTTCCAAAAACATTCCACAGAATAATAATAATAATAATAATAATAATAATAATAATAGTCGTGAAACATTTGCATTAGATTATCACTTATCATCCCATTCTATTGTCTGTATGCAGAAATTACTTACAGCAAAAGCGCACAGTGATGCTAGTATAATGACAACCATACCTCAGGGTATTTTTTTAGATCCGCTGGCTGTACATAAAACATCAAATATACCTCCGGACATCATGGTAACATGTGGGAACCTATTCATGGTGACAATATGTCCTCTGCTTTACTGGCTATGCATGAAACAGTGCGTATTTAGGTCATTTAAGGGACAATTTGTGTGTATTTGTGTGCAGTTTTGCATAGATTTCTTATTATATATTTCTATGTTTTCATTAGCCTTATTGCTGTTGCAGTTCTAATCTGTCTCAGTCCTAGTACAACTGTTTATATTTTGTTTTAAAGTGGTTGTGATTGCAAATCCTATAGATCTTTATATTCATGGTATACTTTTATTATTTAAGTTGTGGTTAAAAACAGAAAAAAAAGAATAATGTCCAGCAAAAATCTGCCAAACGATACTTGGTTTATATGATTTTGCCCCAACCCTGACTTTTTTTTTTTTTTTTTTTTTTGTCTTTTATCACTCAGGATGAACAACCGAGATCGCTGGAGGGTGTACAAGAGGGTGAGTGTCATGTTTTTCCTCGCTGTGGTGGCGCTAACTGTTGTCCAGAGAGGCAGCATCAATGTGGGGACTCCCTTTGAACTCGAGAGGCAGGCACGTATGGAGGCGGAAAGAGTGCAGTCCGGAGCTGCTCTCGGAGAGAAGGCTGGCTTGTACCACGAGATAAAAAGCTTCTGGAAGTCCAGTAAACACAAACCAGCCTCTAAAGTTCAGGCCACCACACAGGAGCCTATGATCACTGAGGACAGCAGCCCCAGAACCTGGGATGTAACCAGTTCCAACTGTACTGCCAACCATAACCTGTCAAGTCAGGACTGGTTCAGGAGCCTGGAGCAAAATTTCAAGCAGTTCATGCTTTATCGACACTGTCGATACTTTCCAATCCTCCTCAACCACCCAGAGAAGTGCACAGGGGACATCTATTTGCTCATGGTAATAAAATCTGTGGCAACTCAGCATGATCGCAGGGAGGTCATCCGAAAAACCTGGGGCAAAGAGCAGGTGCTTGACGGCAAGAGGATTAAAACTCTCTTCCTTATTGGTAAACCTTCCAATGAGGCAGAGAGAGCGAACCATCAGAAGCTAGTAGAGTACGAGGACTACATCTACGGGGATATTCTCCAGTGGGACTTCATGGATAGCTTCTTTAACCTCACTCTTAAAGAGACTCACTTCCTCAAGTGGTTCCACACTTACTGCCCCAGAGTACGTTATATCTTCAAAGGGGACGATGACGTCTTTGTCAGCGTGGAGAACATCTTTGAATATCTAGAGAGCAGCAGTCATGCAAAGAACCTGTTTGTGGGGGATGTGATTTTCAAGGCTAAGCCCATTCGTAAGAAGGAAAACAAATACTATATCCCCCAGGCTTTGTATAATAAGACACACTACCCTCCTTACGCAGGTGGGGGTGGTTTTCTGATGGATGGGACCCTGGCAAGGAGGCTTCACTGGGTGGCAGACACCCTGGAGCTCTACCCCATCGACGATGTCTTCTTGGGCATGTGCTTGGAGGTGCTTCAGGTCACTCCTATAAAACACAATGCCTTTAAGACGTTTGGCCTGGTGAAAAATAAGAACAGTAAACTGAACAGAGAACCCTGTTTCTTTAGGAGCATGATTGTGGTGCACAAGCTGCTCCCGTCGGACCTCATGCACATGTGGAATCTGGTCAACAGCGACCTGGTCTGCTCGCAGAAAGTGGAGATCCTATAGCTCCATGGGTAACACCGGGTGAACACAGCGCCAACAAGCTGAGCTGCACCTCGGTGGATACTACAGTGATGCGTGAGTGAAAGGCAGACTTCCCAGTAAAATCTCCTTTATGTGGAGAAGGACTGTGGGCAATATTTCAATTTGCTGTTTCCGTGCAGTAATGCAATTTTTTGAGGGGTTTCCTCAAACATCAAGGTAAATTATATAGAGATTTTTTTTTAAGGTTTACTTAGAATTGTGTATTTATATTGGCATTGTGAAGAACTCACACTGTCAGCATGCAGATTCAGAAACAATGACCAAAGGTGAGCTGCTGCATCGATGAGGAGGACAGCCCCCTCCCCAGCCCGTTTGTGGCCAACACCTATATTTGTTCTTCGATACGGTGGAGGTTTTTCATAGGCCAGTAACCAAGGAGTCTTGTGGCAGTGGCAGCTGGCACCAAACCACCAAGGATAGCAAACCCATTAATGTGAATACACATCAAAAAAGTAAATATATATATATATTGTGAGAACGAGTGGTAAACAAAACCACGAATATGTTTTATTTTCTTTAGCATATTGTGCTTTGAGATATGTCGGAGGGAAATAACGTTTGACTTAGTTTAATCATGAAAACATATGGGTGCAAAACCTGTAGATATGTTAGCATTATGGGTTTGTATTAAGTGTTACACTTTGCCTTCACTCTGACCGGTATGGCGTGCTGTTGCGGCTTCAAATAGCTTCAAGTAAGAGAAAGAAACAACTCTCTCTACCTCAGTGATTTGGTTAAGAAACTTCATTTTCATCGTTGGTCACCTTGTGTGACCATGATTCCGTTATCTTCACATGGATTACATGTTCCTAAAGTAAGATTTAAATCACTTTTTGTACCGTAGAGGTCCTTGCACTCTTTTTTTTGTTGGGGTGGGTTGGGGATGGGGGGGTGGATGCGACTGACTTGATCTGATGTCTATAACTCCCATGCTACTGTAAATTTAAAAAGGAAATGTCTAAACTACTTGTATGCTGTCTGTGGATTTGAATGTGCTGATATACTTGACATGGATTTGGTAGAGGGTTTACAATGACACTGTGAACTAAAACTATTGCTGGTACGAGTTTCTGATATGTTAATTTAATCACCCCCCCCAATGAAAGGGGGGAAATGTGGGGTCCTTCTATTTAATTTAAAGCATCATGAGGATTAGTAATGAAATGTTCAATGACTATAAAGCTGAATGTGGTGGGTGTAGTGGGTGATGATTATGTCTAGGCGGTGTAAATATCTGTAAAAATCAAAATGTACATAGGATGTCATTTGTAAATAAACATCTCGACAATACTGTCGTCTTTGAAAATCTGTCCTAGAGTGGCTGTTTTTGTGTTTGGCCTTATCGGCATCGAACATCTGAAAAATGCAATTCGAGACACGCAACACAAGTGTCCAGTGTTAACATAAAGAGTAAAGAAAGCAACTCAACCAACAAGTATATTCTGTTTTCTGTGATTTCAGTGTCTGCCAACTGTAAGATGAACTATGTTTGACTGTAAAAAAGAACTGTTCTAATGTTTATAACAGTGAATAATGTAATGTAATAATAGTGTAATAATGTTTACAGAACGTCCATTTTGGATTATCAAAAGAAACATGACACAACTTTCTCCAACGGTCTTTTGTTACCTGTTATGAGAAATATTCCCACAGTCTATTTTCATTTTCAGAAAGCAGCTATACATGCTCTAGACTCGGTGTTCTATTTCACACTGTTTATGTTAAGTGTGTCTGTTCACTGAGCAGAACCTTGTTAACGGTGACGGTACTATTTAAGCTGGCCCAAAAAAGAAGAAGAAGAGAAGGCAATGCAAAACAAAACAAATGCCTTCTTTTTGTTTTCCACAATCTTTTTCAGGACAAAGACAAAAAAAAAAAAAAACATACAGAAACCGAATCCTCGATAGTCTTTCTATCTTTTATCTGTCCTCTTTGTTAAACACAATGCACGTGATATGGAGTCACACTTGAGCTGAATTATCTCTTTTATCAGTTTTGTATATCCACCATGACCTGACAATGTACCTTATCATTTACTGTCAGTGATTCAGTTCCTATTGAGGTTTAACACAAGAGAGACTTCTAATGGTGGTTAGCGACTGTGTGCTCAAAGTAGATTTATTAGCAGAGATCAGATTTCCTCTGTTGTTTTGGGTCCTGGGAGGCCCAGGTACAGGTTGCATGTGAGTGTCAATAGGGGGGTGACAAGTGGAAGTGAATTCTTCTCTGACATCTCCAGGTTCAAAGAAACACAAACTACACAAGGATGTTCCTGTGTGAGGTTGCACCTTATGGCAGCTAGAGAAAAGTCTTTGTGTGAAAAGGACATCCTTCCCATGACGGATCTCTTTTGAGATTACTTGATTAAATGTAGGTTATATATGGCTTGACGTTTCCTCTAGTGCCGCCCTGACATTGCGTTTTCTGCTTTTGGATGGATTGCTGTAAAGTCTGATATCCTGCTCAGGACGAACTATAATAACTTTGTTGATTCATCCTAGCACCATCAATGACATTCCCATGAGTCTTTGTTTTACTTTTTTGCTGGTAAGGAGGGCGAACATGGTCATATTTTCTACTTTTAGCGTTTGCTGATGTTGGCATTTAGCTCACAGCAGCACTGTACCTCACAGGGTCACTATAGAAAAAAAAAAGAGTCACTTTCACTTTTCTTACTCTCTTACTCTAAACTCGTTGGTACTATTATTTCTTGATATGAAAAAAAAAAAAAGCCCACGTTAATTTAACTGTATAGCAAGGCCTATTAAATAATAATAATAACAATAATACTTTCCTAAGCCCCCCCATCCTCTGACTGATTAGACTGTACCTGCTCTGTTTTCTGACGTCACCTCTTATTGACAATATAATAATGTGAAAACAGCAAAACTCTCTGGTGTTGGGGAAGGAAGAGAAGAAAAGAAGGAGGAAAAACGAGACAAAGACAGAGGTACAGTAAAGATGATGTCTGTTGCAGAACGATAGTAACTTTTAGCCTAACATGGTTTGATCATTAATAAATAGCGTTAGCTTGTTTTAATGTCAGTTAATGTGATGGAGGGGCCTAACAGCTGTTATGGAAAATAATAATGTAGGTAACTACTCCCACCTTATATTTCTCACTGTCATTTGTAAAGATTAGATCTGTTCAGCAGGAGATGACATCTGTCTACATTTTTATTGACGTGGTCAGCTAATGTTTGCCCTGCTTGTAATAGTCAGTCACATTTTTTTTATTTTCCACACCTTCATATATCGGAGTTGTAAGGCTGGTTGTTTGTTGTGTTACACTTTATATTGTTTATAGTGTTAAACTTTACATCAGTGTTACATCATTAATGTTAATTCTTCATGACTTAGCGTTCCCATATGTTATACTGCAGTTTAATGCTTCTTTGCATTATGCTAACCAGCAGTTCACTGTAATGATAATAAAACAGAATCTAATTTGCATTTCAGACATAATTGCATTGTATATGATACATGTACAGAATAGGGGAAATCATGCTTCTCTTGGGTTTTTCATTTTTATTATTTTATTTCATCTTATTCTTGGTGTTATGTTTTTTTATTTTTATTTTTTATGATTAGACTGTAACACCCAACGGTTTCAGACACTCCTCTTCTCTCTTCACGTGTGCTGTTGAGATATTTGAATCTCCCACAGTCACTTCATCGACATCAAGCGATCCTGCTGTCGCCTCCACCTCTTGTTTGCAGTTTTTATTTTGTGGGCAGTTAAATCTTATACTCTGTGTAGGCTATTTATATTAAATGTATATATTGTATTCAGTTTCTTGTGTGTTTGTATGTAAATTGCCAGTGTTGCCATGCAAGGGGGGCACCACCTTAAATCTTGCCTAGGGCACCAAATTGGTTAGGGCCAGGACTGGCTTGACTTAATGGTCTTAATCTTGCATTTGTCATATTGAAATATTGGTTTCGTATCCTTAACATGGGGTCTAGTTATCTTAAATGAACTCATACAGATCGATCACAGCTTGCTATTTCAATGGTGTCAGTCAGTGTTTCTGTCACTGCAGATAAACAAAGTAGCAGCGAGTTGAGAGGCGTGCAACTTAAACCAAAGGCAACAGAGCAGGAAAAGGAGAAGCACATGGTTTCTAAATGAATGCTCACCAAAACCACTTTTGGTGCACTTTTTTTTTTTTTGCACTGCAAAATGCACAGGTGATCATCTGTACTGGATGATATGTATGTATAGTAGTGTAGTGTAGTGTAAAAAATAATTTATTCCATCATGAAACCTTAAAACCTTCATTAAACTCTATAAATCATTGCATCCCTAAGCATAATCAAACTATTAAAACTTTATTTGAACTCAAGACTCAATGATTCTCAGTCAAATCACCATTTTGAAACGTCTTTGCAGTAAAAATGAATTTGAAAAACACCTTAACTGTAATGTATTATGAACTTCTTTGAGCACATTCATACACTCAGCAGTGCACTATACGTGCGTGTGTTTGTGTGATAAACAAAGTGTGTGGTTACCGTATAAAAAGGAGACGGCTCATGTCCCCTGCATTTCCTCAAAGCTCTGCCTGTAACACCTGCAAGTAGTGAGGAACCGAAAACCCAGAGATGCGCCAGTGATACGGGGGAGTTACTGTAAAGGTATCAATTGTTCATCTACTGTCAGGTAACATTATTCCCGACCAAAGTGAAGCTTCCCCCAAATGGCAGCGTTTGCGGCAGGAAGAACTGACTTACCAACCACCAGCCAAAATTTACATCACCTAGTGTAAATGTCCCACTCCAGTGATGATATTTGACTGTATGTGAGCACACACCCAGCTTTCCAACCCGGAGTTGCATATTTGTTAACACTAATTGGAGGAAGCTTTTGATGTCAGCGTGGTCAATAGGTTGGCTGGAAGGGCCTGCAAGCTTTCACACCAGCTCTCTATTTTCTTCAAAGGCCTCTGGAGCACCGTCATTGGCACGGCTAATGTTGTTGCTTGGGCTAAAATTAAAAAGAACATTCCTCAACCTACAGACAGCCTCTCAGGCATCGGGCAGTGCCGTGACAGTTATTAATGCTGATGTGTTCCACATCACCAAATGTGTTTTTTACATACAGCAGTGTAGTTCAGGCAAATAAGCTGCCTTCAAAGGAATAGTTTGATGTTTTAGGAGGTATACCGGTTCACTTCCTTGTTGGAAATTAATATGTGTGTACTAAATATGAAGTCACAGCACCGGCTGGGAAACAGGTAGCCTGGCTATATTGACTCGTCATATATCGTTTGTTTAATCCGCACAAACACGAGGAGTAATAAAAACAACACTGATTTTATTCCAGTTCAAACATGAGCATGTGGCCCCCGTCTGATTTATGACACTGCAAATGAGAAGTGTGTTACGTAAGGGTGACATGCATTGTTCGGCATTGAAGAAATCAAGTACAGTATGTTCTTCTGTTACACGCATCCAGGAAACGTAAAGAACATCGATTCTCATTTGTGTGCTCGCTCGAGGACCCTGACTCCCCATGTCACACTGGAAAAGAGGCCAAGGCAACGCGACTTCATAGTACATCTGTGCTATAGGACACCATGTACTCGACAAAGATCCATTGTGAGGAGGACAGTATACTCCAGTTTAAAGAGGGCCCTATTTAGACCAGCCTCTAAACAAATGAGATAAAGTATCAGTCTCTGAGCGCTCTCCTCTTCACAATGTCCTATTGACTCAGTATGGTGCTTTATCAAAACAGTTTTATGCTTGGTGCTTAGTCAACATTGTGAAAATAGAGGGTCAAATCACTTTACACACTTTTATTCCACTGTTATATACTGTACAATTGTTGGAGCTCATGTTAATGATCTGCTGTGTGGCTGTTAATGGAGAAAATAAACTCACAAAAAAGCAATCAAAGATGAACTTGGGAGATGGAAAAGAAAGCACACGGGTCATTCTAGATGGCTGACCGAACGCCACAGAGAAATACTAGCATGACCTCTGTCACCATTCAAGGCGGGGGGCAACAAATCTCTAAATGGAGGTATTCAGTGGTGCCATCATCAGTGCCTCACGCCCAGGCACCTTCAGGGAACAAAGATCCCTGTTCAGCTACCAGGACCACAGGATGACAGCGTGCTGCTGTCCCCTGTCTGGTAGTGTGACACAGAGAGAGAGAAAGAGAGAGACAGAGACTTGTCCAGCTGCTCAGGGTCATTGTTATGTCCTGCTGCGCATCATCTACTGGCCTATACATTACTGTGTGCCTTTAGCTTTATTGTTCTTGGTACTGTAAATGCCATTAACTTCCTCATATCCCTACACACTAATTTTGGATGATTGACCTAAACCTTCATTTCCCCCATGGTGAGATTTGCTTTTCAAGCTGCTACTGATTTAGGGCAAGAACTCCTACAGTGACATAAAAATGGAGTTTCTACATGCTCTGAGTTTCCATTTTGTAAGAGGTTCAAATTCTCAATGTCATCTTTACAGCCATAAGGGAAATGACCAGAAGGAGTTACACTAAGTGAACAAGGTGCTCTAAAGGCATCTGCAAGAGGCCCTTGCACATTAAAACAGCAGTTTATGTTGGAACCATGGGCTTCATCTGGTTTCCTTGCTGCTTGTGGACTTTTGTGCATTTCAAAAAGGAAGGCAGTCAACTTTAACATCAGTCTGGGGAATAGAATCATATTTTGGAGATGTGGTTAACATGCAAAACTCCAAAGCTGTCAAGGCCCTCGGTTCAGTTCCCAATTTTACTCGCATACAAATATTCAATATGCACAATTTCCCCATTTAGAACAGACTAAGAAAGCTACCCAATGAAGACTGCCACCTGGTGGTTAAAAAGGTTAGTGGTCAGAGAGCAGCTTGACAGTGATTCAAAGGCTAGATAAGGTTACGTTTAGTCACTATGGCTTGTAGAACCAAATCTGTCCATTCCCATGGGTTAGACTCTATTATAGACATTAATATAATGCAATACAACAGCACCCTCTATAATTAGCAGAGTTGACTCAATAGTTGTAGTCTTAAGATTTTAACAAGCTTAATAAAAGTTTATAGATTTATTGCAGGATGCTTTGTTGCATTAGATACAGCTAGCTTCAACAACCATATTCACCTACTGTGTTCAATGACTGTTCTGAATTGATGCTTATGGGACCTCTGCTCATACATTCAACTCTTCGCATCGACGTAGGTGCAATGAGGACAGACATTTAAAAATCACCACCTACAAGATTTTATTTAATCACATGAAAATCTTGGGATTTTCAGATGGGAAAAAAATTAGTCAATGCACTACAAATATTTTATGTTACATACATAAGAGGTCTCTCAGCCTCTGTGACTCAGACACTGATTGTGCCCCACCAAACAAATATGACGGAACATCTGCCATATTTCTTAACACCCAACTCTAGAGCACTGACTCGAATCTTCTATCAAAATATGCTTTGCACATTACAGTAAAACTTGGCACCTAAAGCAAACTAAACAAACAAAATAAAAACAAAATAAAAACAAAAAAAAAACATATGGATACAGGTGTATTATTTTTTTTTTACAAAAGGTAAAATGAAATCATACAAACTGTTTAAATTTACACAATCTGACAAAAACGAGCGTATTTTTTCACAGCAAACTTGTTTGCCAGACCCATTCCGTTTTACTCCTTCAGAAAAGCAAGTAAGCTAATGAGGGTGAGGGTTGCAGGTTTGCATTAGGGACATTCAGTACTTGAGCTGAGAAGGTCAGAAGTACCAGTCTGGCACAGAAGGGTGGGGAAGGCTTGAGGGGTCTAAATAAAGGGCTAAAATGCCCATTAACAGTTAAATATATATCAATGACGCTTTCTGGAATGTCCAAAAGCTCTGAAAAGTGATGAAACCAGAGTCCATTCAAAAAGTAAAACAGACTAAGGATTTAGTCATCGAACTTGATTTTCTTCCCCTGGGGTTTGACTCCGAATCCACCGCCACCTCTTCCACCTAAAATGAGAACAAACGTTTAGTTTACAGAACAGCATCATCATGTTCACTCAACTCAAAATTTCGAGAACTTTTTCCACCCTTGAGGGAAACCGTATGAAACCTCGGACAACAATATTGCTTACACTGCTGACCAAACGTTGACTTTAAGCAATCTTCTTTTAAATTCATTTACCTCCAAAGCCACCACGCCCGCGTCCACCTCCACGAGGGCCTCCCCTTCCTCCTCCTCTGCCACCACCACCGCGACCGCCGAAGCCTCCAAAGCCACCGCGGCCTCCTCTGCCACCACCGCGGCCGCCAAATCCACCACCTCGACCTCCACGGAAGCCACCTTCGCCCTTTGGCTTGGCGTAGTCCAGGGTCACCTTGCTGCCGTCTATCTCACCATCATCCATGGCTTCCTTGGCTGCCTTGCAGTCGTCCTCATTGTCAAAGTCCACAAAGCCAAAGCTGCGGGGGAAGGCAGAAGAAACCACTAAGTCATGTGGAGAGTTGCTAAATGTTTAGATCAATAAATAACGAGTACTTTAAATTTCAGTCAGCGGTATAACTGTTTCACATCAGACATGGGCAACTCCCACTAGTTAGCTGCCTGTTAAACTGCGAGTTTTGCTCTACTTCTCATGCGAATCCGTTCACTGCCACTTGTGGACAGAGCGGTGCTCACGAGAAGAGTGAACAGCCACGGGGAATATTTACACCTCTAGAAACTTACCCCTTTGATGACCCTGTCTCTCTGTCTGTAACTATCCTGGCTGCTGCGGCGCCCTCAAATGCGTCCCTGAGGCTCTGATCCGTTGTCTCCTCAGAGAGACCCTTGACGAAGAGAGTTTTTGTTGGCCCTGCGAGCAGAGGAGGAGATCATCAAAACTTGGGCTAAAGGCTTAGCCTCCATCAAGCTAAAACATCATGCAGACCAGATCAGGACTTGACTATCTTTGATTCATCACAGAGTTTCAGGAGATTCAAGTTTTCATCACATCTGGGCTACGTCTATCTTTAAAAAGGCATGAGGCTTAATTCAAAGACCTACCTGAGTTTCCTCTACCGCCGTCTCCTCTGCCACTGTTTTGGCTGTATTCCAGTCGGATCGACCGGCCTTCAATGTCTGTGTTATTGAGGTTTTCCAGGGCATCCTTAGCATCCTCTGTGCTCTCAAACTCTACAAAAGCAAAGCTAAAGAAAGAAGCAAACGTTAGGAACGTAAAAATCACTGAAAAATAAAGTTTTGAATGATTCCTAAATTAGACATTTATACTGTTGCACAGCAGACATAGGCCACACCCATACGAGTGTAGGGTGAGCCTGTTCTAACTGTGCACTGGCTCTGCTTCTCGTGCGAATCCATGCAGAATCATGGGTAAAGATTAAGAGGAGCTCATGAGAAGGTGCATGTGTTTCAGATACTATGCTGTACGAGTCTGAAGGATGAAAACTGACCCTGCTGCCATACATCAAAGATACTTACCCTTTAGGTCTGCCATCTCTCTGTGGAATCCTTATAGAGACAGCCTTCTCAAATGTGGATTGTAGGACTTCCTCTGTGGCACTAAAGGCCAGATTATTTACTACCAGTGTTTTACTGGAAGCTCCTGATGCTACAGAGGGAGAAGAAAGAGGCAACTGGTGAGGAAAACGCAAAGATAAAGTGTTTTCTATGATCTCCTGGACTAGATCAGAAACAGACTAGCTTGAAGACCTTTACAGACTTAGGAAATATAACTGGTTACAAATGCAGCTTCTTGCCATTAAATCAGTTCCAGTGACATGTAAATACACGTACAGCATTATATGGCTTTATAAATCATTCATCTTAAAAGAATCAATACATCTAAAGTTTTCAGTCTCAATTAAAAGCAATCAATTAACATGTTTTGATTGGAGTCAATGATCAAGATACATTAACTCCACACAAAGTGGGACTGAACAGCACAAAGCGAGCTAACTGCTTCTGCAGGACCTGCTTTAGTCAAACCCATGGGAGACAGTCACGCCTAACCACGGGTTATAGTAGAATGTTGATATTGGTGAATGCCGCTTTACTCAAGTCTGACAGTTAATACCAATGCATGTAGCTCTAAAAAATGTCCATAGATTTACCTGCTACTTTGGCTCCCTTCTGGCTCTTTTCTCCTACAAAGTCAACCATGATGGACCTCCCCTGTACGTCAGCTCCCTGAGCCTCCTCCAGCATCTTCTCTGCTTCAGCCTCAGTTTTGAACTCGATGTAGGCAATGCTGTCACAGGAGAAAAGAGATTATTTGTCTGAAACAAGTCTAGAATACTGCTGGTCACCTGCATGTGAATGGCAGGTTTGAGTACCAAGAAACAAAAAGCAGATCCTGACACGCTTGGCTGAATGGTTGACACCTTATAAATTTGAAACTTGGTGGAGAGCCAATTATCTTCAACTATATATAGCCTATGAGTAGGTTGGTGTCATACGCCATCTAGTCAGCTTTTGGGGCTCACACGGAGCTTTCTCGTGTTTCCCATGTATTCTCCCTGGTGGTGTCATCTGGTCCAAGATAATGAGCTAATAATTATGTGTGTTAAGCTTGCTCTTACCCTCTGTTTGAACCGTTCTGGCCTGGAGGTAACCTCACGTCAACTGCATCTTCAAAGACTTCCTTCAGGTCGTCAGCGGTCGCAGAGAAAGGAAGGTTCTTTACAAACAGTGTCCGTGCATCCCTCTCTGTAGGACAAATATAAACGTCAGTATAAGGACTTTTTTCCCCCACTTTCCTAGACATACATAGGTACATTGGGAAAACCTGGAGTCAAAACCAAAAGGCTAATTGTGACAGCGATTGAGGATAGAACCGGCAGACGATAAAATACACACCGGCACCGAAGACATAGCGCTGCATTCACTTTTCCTCCGTACATTACACACATGAGTACTACACAACCACATGCATGCCAAGAAATGGAGGGGGCGTTGCCACTTAACAAGTATGTCAGTTATCATGAATGTCAGTACTGGTATTAGGAAGCAACTTTTACCTTTCTTGCCCTCCTGTGAGCTGTCTTTGCTTCTGGCCCTGTCCAGCTTCAGCTCTTGACCCATGACCTTCTTGCCATTGAGCTCCAGTGCCTTCTGCATGTCCTCCTCAGATGTGAATTCCACATAGCCAAATTTCCTGTTGAGGCAAGTCACAAGAACCATTAGACATTCCTGCTTCAAGACAGGACAAAAAGGTAGCGACAACTTTGTCAAGATGAGATTCAAAAATATCTGAGTTTAATTCATGAGTTTAATTTAGTTATAGTTTTAAGTCTGCAATATGAAAAATGTCTAATATACAAGTATTTAAATGATAACAGATCAGACTCAACGATCTCGATCTTTCTTAGTGGACGTCCGGTCATTTATTTTAATTACTGGATCAATTAGAAGTGATAAATCTACATAAAACAGTTTCTCAATCACTGCCATCCAATGATAGTGTAGACATAGCATTAGCACTCATCCCAAGCTATTTGGGTGTTTAAACAAAATTATATCAGAAGAGAAAAAGAGGACTTATGCATCCTGATACTTTCCCTGTGTATTTCCAGTAAACTTATTACTTACTTGGATCCACCTAACCGGACATCGGTGACCTCAAGGCTGTTCTTGGAGAAGAACTTCCTCAGGGATGACTTGATTTCTTCAAAGTCTTTGTTGGAGTTCAAGTTTCCAACAAATAGACAGAAACCTGGTAAAATAGAGTACATTTCCACTGAGTTTCATTTATTGTGAAAAAAATGTATTTAGTATATGAATTAAACCAGACAGATTCAGAATACAAAAGGTGACATCACACATCAGTATTAAGTCCCTTGTTGATCATCATAAAATGTTGAAATTTTATTGATTGGGTAAATGCATTTATTCCTACCATCGCCTTCTGACTTTGCCTTCTTGGCAGGTGGTGTTTCCTTCTTGCTCTCTGCCTTCCTCTTTGTAGCACCCACTGGGGATTCTGTAGAGAAAAAAAAAAGTATAATCATAAATTCAACGATTTAGCCAAAACAAAGGAAGGGAGTCTCGGACAGATGGTGTAATAATGTCCAATAAGCTCACCATAAATATAATAATCACTGCTGATTTAACTCAAGAAAACACTATTGTGTCCAATATGTGTATGGGTTATTTGGGGGATTTGTCTCCTGTCCACACATCAAACAATATTTGCTGTTTATTATGTATATTTTTGGACTTTTCTGACACATGTGCCACAGTGTGAGAGCACTATCACACCGATGCAGATGAAGCAGAAATATTTATGTACTTTTAGTCTGCCTTTCGCAAATTGTCTATATCAATTTGGCTACTAGTCCATGTCAGCTGTGTCTCTCACAAAACTCACCCTCTTCTTCCTCCTCATCGTCATCATCATCGTCGTCATCGTCATCATCCTCCTCCTCAGACTCTTCCTTGGCCTTCACCATTCCTGCTTTCTTAGCCTTTGCAGCTGGAGCAGGGGTGGTGTCCATCTCCTCTTCAGAGTCTGAAGAACCACAAACATTCAGTGAGTCAGTTATTGTGACCAAATTCAAATCATTGAGCACCCAGCATTAACCTGCATCAGATCCATAAAAAGGTGACATCATACAAAATCAGTATTAAGTCCCTTGTTGATCATCATACTGTAGCCCACAAGGTAGCGCAGACTTATCGCCAAAAATCAAAAAACAGAAAAAGAACCAAAAGGTTTAATCTTACCATCATCTTCATCATCATCTTCTTCTTCTTCAGACTCCTCTTTGGCAGCCTTGGCCTTTGCAGCTGGTTTAGCTGGGGTGGCTTTCTTGGGAGGTGGGGCCTCTTCTTCTGAATCCTCATCGTCGTCATCATCATCGTCATCATCAGACTCCTTTGCAGGTGCGGCTTTTACCGCTGGCTTGGCAGCGGGTTTAGCAGCAGGCTTGGCTGCTTTCTTGGGTGGTGGGGCCTCTTCTTCAGACTCATCTATAGACAATATACACATGAGAATTGTGCATTTCAGAAAGGGGTGCATTTTGAAAAAAAATCTACCAAGAGAAACCTTAATCTCCAACAAAAGTATGAACAAGGCTAATTGTGACAGCGATTGAGGATAGAACCGGCAGACGATAAAATACACACCGGTACCGAAGACATAGCGCTGCATTCACTTTTCCTCCGTACATTACACACATGAGTACCACACAACCACATGCATGCCAAGAAATGGAGGGGTCGCCAGTAGACATTAATTTCAGTCCTTAATTTTCCACAATGAAAGCTTTTTTAAAAAAATAAATTGGAAGGAAAGGGGCCAAACACTTCATACACATTATTTAATCCTGATGTTTGTTTAATATCAAATATTGTGTTCAAAATCATGTTTGTTTAATCTGCAAAATGAACTACACATTCTTAATTCCTTACCAAATATAATACTGTTTTACTTCAATGACAACATTAACAGCGAGGTCTATGACCAATACAACAAATGCAACGGTGAGAAAAAGAAAATTCAAGCTATTAAGCAATAATTACATTAGAACTAAATATCATTAATACGCTGAATTAGTTACAAAATCACTCTGCCACAAGCATGGCTTTATCTCTTACCGTCATCATCATCATCGTCGTCGTCATCATCATCTGACTCCTCGGCCTTTGCAGGGGCAGCCTTGGATTTAGCCGGTGTTGCCTTTGCGGGGGTCTTTTTTGGTGGGGGGGCTTCCTCCTCAGACTCCTCCTCTGTAGGTTACATAGGATACATTGACATCTCTGGTTGATAAGAATGTGTCGACCTGTGTTACCTGAGAACATGAATTTCAAAGGGTGGACATGCACATGCATGAAATTTTATCACTTACCAGAGTCATCATCATCATCCTCACTTTCTGCTTTCTTGGCAGCGGCGCCATTCTTCACAGCTGGGGTGGCTTTGGCTGGTGTGGCTTTCTTCACTGCTTTAGGTGGAGGAGTCTGCAATCGAAAATAAACAAAAAAAAGTTAGAATTGACTGGTGATTTTTTTCGTAAATACTTTAAATGTCTACAGTCACAACAATAAAGACTGAAAAAAGTCATAAAATACTGCACCTCTTCCTCCTCACTGCTTTCCTCTTCACTGGACTCTTCCTCCACATCTTTTGGGGGTGGAGGGGCTTTTTTCTTCTGGGTTGCTTGCTTGTTTGCTGCCTGTGAGAAGAGCGATAAAAATCAAATTTAAAAACAATTTACACGATTCGCTCACACAGGTCAAATCACAGAGTTAGCTACAGAATGAAGTCCTGTGGTGTGGTACCCTACATTAACCTACTTCGGCAAGTTTACTGGCATTGGGATTTCCACCATGAGGTGCTTTAAAGTTAAACACCGGAACCTCATACCTCAGTCAAAACTTCTGATTTAATCACTCCAACAATTATCTAACACATGCGGGTTAAACACGAGCTTTGTTTAGAGATCAACTATTCGCGGGTCTAGGCGGTAATGTGGATTCCCGGTGTTGGTTTTTCACCTCGTGTGTCACTCGGAGCAGGCGCACAACCCACGTGGAGCTCAGGAGGTCGGGCTGTTAGCATGTCGGCTAATTTTACGGCTTGCACGCAAGCCGAGCAGCCACCAGGAAAGCAGAGCGACGTGCTCCATTTCAAAACTGCTGACGCCATTTAAAAAGGCGAAACACGATGAATGACAATTTGCATAGCTAACAACTCGACGGACAGGAGCTTCAGTTCTGCATTTGGGCTGTTAGCCTCGGCTAGCGGGGTGGTTAACAATTAGCCACACTACACGTCAGCTAGCGTCGTGTATAGTACATGTTTTTCTAATAAATGTACATAAAATGTTAGTAGTAGCCCACATGCTCGTGTGACATGTAATTTAATGTAGCTCCTCTTCTTGTGTCTCTAGACTTCATGCTTAAATCGAGAGCGCGCATGAATGCCATTTTGCGTAGCGGCGTTAGCGTTAGCGTTAGCAGGCCAGGCCGGAAAAAAACCCAACAGCAGGGTACAAACATGGCCGATCACAACGAAGGCGAAACATTTTGTACGGGCGCATTTACACCACGCTTCGACGAAGTAGACTTTCTAGAAAAACGATGTAACGAACGAACAAAGCAATAGCTGCGGCGCATGCAGTGACATTTTCCCTCGCTGCCAGTTTCATTTTTTCCTCACAAACGCAGCAACTTGAACGCAAAAAAGGCCTCATGCAGAAACACAGCTTTCTATCACAAACACACAAACGGTGAGGGAAATAAAAGAAAAACACACACACACAATTTGCTCTTACCTTTGCTAACTTCACCATGGTGCTGCTGTGTGTTTCAACGAAACACAAGGAACTGGACGTTTGGAGACAAGTAACGAAATAGCTAATACACACACGTGGCTCAGCCTACTCGGTGGGACATTAGGCAGGAAAGACAGATATGTCGAAGACGCGCTCGTTACTCTCCTGCTCTGCGCGTTCACGCCGACCCGCCCACATGACTGTCTCCACCAATCACAAGGTGGAATATTTACATCGTGCCCGCGCCCTCGCCTACATAGAGAGGCGATATGAAATGTACAGTATTACTAGAATCTCATTACCCCACAAGTAAATTAATTAAATAGATTAAAAAAAAAAAATAACCCACGTGATATTGTCAAAACTTGTTTGAAACGTTCACGTCTTAAGACACAAGTGTGATATGGCGGATTTAGCCAGAATTTTTAAAAATTATTTCTCATGTTATTAATTTAGCTTTACACGCTGTTTAGAGAATTATATATATATATTCTATAAGTTATATTGTATTTTTAACAATTTCTTTAATAATTTCAGTTGTTACATTTGTTATATGGCCACACGGCACAGCATGTCTTGGAGTCCCATGCAGCTGTTTATATAAACCACGTGGTTTGAGCCAGTTGCAGCCGCCCATCAACCACGTGTTGAGCTTGCGAGACAGCTGGCCTCGCGAGATCGAACTACCTACCGTCAGGTTAACCCACATGTTGCTTACCACGCGGTACGTGCGAAATGTACTATTGTATATACTGGGAATAGTAGTTTAGCACTTCCATTTCATGCTGCTGTGTTTCTCCTCCACCACATGTAAGAGAAAATAAACTGTTTTCTAAAAAAAAAATAATTTTACTTACCATAAAATACAATGCATAATATATATATATATATGCTTCCTCCTCAACCACCTACACCAATAAAATCTACTTTACGTGAATGCATCGGTAAAATATAGCATGTACCCTAATATAAGAACATAACACAGTAGTTTTTGTAGTTTAATTACCTACAGTTTCCTAACAAAATGTATGTATTAGATAAAATTCAAATACAGGACTTTTAATTTGATATTAGTACTTTTACATCGAGTGTCTAAGATGTATTGGACTTTATTAACTGAGTCAGGAAAGGTTCTATTAGTGTGTTAATGTATTATCACTTGAAAATAAGAAGTAGTTTTTGTTTCCTTAGAATTTCATATTACAGACACTGTGGGTGCTCTTCATGGAGAGTCAGAGGCTGTGCTCTGCTCATTCTTATGGAAGCTGCACAATGACACCTGGATCCAAAAAAAAGTTTGATTGCCAGTCATCAAATTCCTCTGATTATCTCCAGTGCTTCTGCATACAGCAAGTACACTAGAGACTTCCACCAGCGGAGCCACTGACTTTTGATCTCACCCCCTGTAACTTGAATGGGGAAAAATGATTTAATAGTGCAGCTTTTCCAGACTTTCCAAAAGTAATCAACCACAATAGATCAAAAACTGACAGTAAAACAAGTTGTAAAACTGGGGTTGTGTATCCACTGTTTTACAGCCACTTCTTTAACAACTTTTACTTCCGAGGGGGTATTAGTCACCAACCATAGAGCCAATGTTGCTTCGTCATGTTTCCGTACTAGCCGAGACCAGACAAACCAAACACTGGCTCTAGAGAGAGCTTTTCTACAGTGCCACTGAGAGTTCAATGCAGTACAACTTAAGAAAACACAAGAAACTTGACAAGATATGCACAGCAATTAGAAAACACAACACATATCACAATCAATATCACAAATTACAGCTGTTTATGTTTATGGTGGACTGACCTATACTACTCTAGGCACCTATTATCATACATGCATCTGTCAACACTGGTGATCCAGATGGTAAAGTTTGATACCTATCATTAAGGAATCTTTAAAATGACCACTTCCACTTTTTGGCCCTGCCATGCTGCATTTGTTTCCACACAGAGCAGAGCAGAGCAGTAGTATAAGTCAGTTCAGACATTAACAGAGGTTACACAGACCATTTCTAACTTTACGTGTTGTGTGTGTTTGCGCTCTTGTACCTTTTCACATTGTTGATGCATTTCACGGCCACTGTAGTTTCTTCTTCTACTGTACTTGGAATACAAGGGTGAGTGGAGGTGGTTGCAATCCTCAAACACTAAATGCCTCTCGATACAACACACTGATGCTTTAATGTTATTGCATGTTTTACATGTTATTCCAGCACTGATGACAATTAATAAAAATTGCTAAACTGTGCAGCTAAATGTGTGTTAGAGGATGGATAGCCACCACAGCACAAAGACTATTTTGGTTGTTGACAAAGCAAGCAACTCATAACGTGGAGTACAATGGCTCAAATGTTGTGAATGAAAGTTCTCTCTTGACCTTGGAAACAGCAGTTAACAAAACATCTCGCAACAAGGTCCGTTTAGTAGCTGTTCTGGAGTTTTTGATCATATTGTACAATTTTCATTCAAAACGCTGACAGTGTGACACCCAAGACTCCCAGGGGAGACCGCCAGCACATTTGAGTAATTAACCCTCAACACCACACAGAGGCAGCATTGCATTTAACATCCCTCACTTATTTCACAGAGGTAGAGAAAACCATCCTGTTTCAGCCTGTCTCGGGTCTCACAGTGAAATAAGGATACCTATTATTTTATTAACATAGAGGTTTCATTGGCTTCATTCATTAGTTTTCTTTTTTAACTGAGAAGACATTTGAAACTTAACTTTTAATTTTTTTTTTTAGATGTTTGTAAGGAAAAATGTAACATTTCTGTGTGGAGTTTGCATATTCTCCCTGTGTCTGCATGGGTTCTCTCCATGTACTCTGGCTTCCTTTCACAGTCCAAAGACATGCACTCAACAGGTTAACTGGTGACTGGACAGGTAAATTGGCTGTAGATGTGAATGGATGTCTCTACGTGCCCTGTGATGAGCTGGGATTGGCCCTACCATGAGCCTGATGAGGATAAGCAGTTACAGATAATGGATGGATGGATGGATGGATGGATACATGGTCATATTTTTCAAAGTGAAATAGTTACCTGAATAAGACAATCTCTGTTATGGTAGACTGGTTGTGGTTAAACTTTATCCCCAGGGAGAAATTTGATCAGCTGGAGCAGGTCGTAGTGGAGTGTGAAGTGTATAAATAAAAGAAACATGTCATCAACATCAGTGTTTTAGCGTTTCAGTCCCCTTGTGTTTCAGTGTTTGTCAAATCTAAAAGTGAATCCATGTTTAAGGTGTAAAGATTGCATTCCAGTTGCCGATTTAACGTCTTAGTCGCCTCTTTAGTCACCTTATTACTGTCTTCTCAATGTCACCCATTGTGTCTGCACCTGTTATTGACTGCTGAGGAGGGATGGAGTAAATTCAGTGAATTCAACAAACAGAAAGGACAGGGAGAGAAATAGATGCATCCTGGGATTTTAGGTCAGAGGAGATTTCCTTTATCATGGGGAAATACACATTTATTTCTGGGCAACCACCCAAAACAGTCCAGATTAAGATTTATACTCAGATGTAGATTGTTAGTAAAAGCATACAGTGGTAAATCAGTGGCAATGTTTCTTAAAATGTCAATATTTCTGCCAGCATTTGCATCATTGCTAATGCAGTTAAAAACTGAAATACTTGTCTGCTGTTATGAGTCACCGTCTACAGCAGTTCTACAAATTCTCAACAGGACCAACTTCTCATCATCGTAAAAAGCTGGCACATGGGTTGGACAACATAACCGAAGCACATACACCAACGTCTCAAAGCAAACAACATCAGTAGAGTCATTGTTTGTAGAGGTCTTTCATTCTCCTTTCTTGACTTATGTTTATAGATTCTAGGCTATTTTATTTTTCCCAAGAAGAATTATCTGCAGTTCTTGGAAATCGATGTTTCACATACTCTACCTTTTGCCTTACTATACACATTCAGACATCTAAAGTAACTATGTCAAATCTGTGTGAGGCACATTTTATACAACACTTCTTCCCCAAATGTTCAGAACAATCTAGAAGATTGAAAAATCGAAAGCAGACCATTGTGGTGTCAATGGGTTTTAGGTTCACCCGGTTGATGTCTGATATTTGTCATTTGTCAATTGTCATCTTGAATATAGGAACATTAGAAGGGATTTGTGTTTGAGCCGTGGTGAGAAATTAATCTTTTAGAGACCAGTGCTTCTATGAGGATTTGTGCTTTCACACATTTATCTTTTCACACTGGCCTCTGTTGCAACTTAAATGAATGACACAACTATCAGTTTAACAAAGCTCACAACGCGGGGGCATTGAGCTTGGCACAGCGGCGTTGATTAAGTTCTGTGGGGTACTTTTAGCAGCTATTGTGTTCAGTGCAGTCTTCAGTTGTCAGGCTTTAGCTTGTGAGAAGCTTTTATCCAAGCGTGTGGCTATCATGTTTTGTACACTACTTCCATTCATTGTTCATGTTTTTCTGACTAGGGACATGAACTGCAGTATGTGAGGTGTCACAGTTATTACTCCATACTGCACATGTATTATTGTGGTGCTATTTCTAATTCACCTCATCACATGTTAAAATGCTCATGTTTGTATGCTTAAGCCTCTGACATTTATTAAAACGTGCTTTTTAGACTCTCGGCGGCACCTTGACAAGAGAAAGACATGTCATTCATAATAAATTGCATTTTCATGTATAAAACTGGGTGTATAAAAACTCACTGCTGTAATAATATAACACAAGAGAATATTGCTCATTGTAGATTTGGAAAAAAAAAAGCATCCATGGAGTCCCTTCCTTTTTAAAAATGTAATATTTTTCATTGGTCAGTAAATGATTGGGTCTGTTGCAACAGGTGTCTGTTCTATCCTGCCCCCTAGTGTGAGAATGTATTAGTGCAAGTCATCAATGTTAACTTGATTGAGCACCTTTTTTGCAATTTATGCAACACGTTTATGTAGATTTAAAAAGCTTTTTTCAAAATAATTTGGACTTATTGCCGTGACTTGTGTTGTATTGTACTGTATTTTTATATCTACAGGTGACCGCAGTAACTTATATGAAGAGTGGGCTATAACAACTGTAGAAGACACCAAGGTTTGAGCCCTTTCTCAGGCACAAAAATCAGAGCGTACACAGCCTTGCTCACCCCTCAACCCTCTCCTGGTTGATTATGCCATGAGACTATGGAACAACCTGTCTCAGAAAAGTCACTGAGCTCATTCATTATCACATTTTCCCCATAAACCCAGGTTTATAGACTCGCCTTTATCTTATATTCCTGGGTAGCTTGTCTGTTTCTTTGAATATCTCACATATTTATGTCCTTTTTTTGTTTCCTTTCATGCCTTTCACTTTGGAAACTTTGTTTTTTTTTTAGATGTGTTCCATACAAACAAAGACAATATGATTAACCTTAATCATAGAATATAAGGCTGTAGAGGTTTGACTTGGCTCTGAGATCCAAGAGTTACTGCAACGAAACCTGAAAACCTACTACTCCTAAGAATCTCCTCATCTCCTTTGCTCCCTTTGCTCCTTCATATTTCATTGGATGCTATTAATCTAGATTACAGGAACATCATGAACGAGCCTGCTTTTGAGGCTTTGGCACACTTATGTCCCGACAATTACTGATTAACATGGTAGTAAATCATATTCTACTGTTGCTCTCACTCGCTCTAGGACACAGTATGGATATAAAATGTAATGATACAATGCCATGTTTCCATTTTCTTTGAAATGTCTGTCTGTATTTACCTCAGTAAGCAATTCCCATTCAACTCGGCTTACAGCTTGTCTGTATGATATCTTAACTTAGACAGTTACTCTGCACCACTTAATAAGAATATGATGCCAATAATGTATGCGAGGTGCATATCTTACTATCCTACTTATCCAGAATAATTAAATCTAAGTGTGGCATAGGAACACTCCAGGAAGTAGATGTCATTCCTCAGGTTGGTTATTTTATGAACCCCTAAACCTCTTACAAGCTGATACATCCGAGGTGTTGCATTTTCACCACCAAACCATACAGAAAGTGTTCTGTGACTAGAATTGACCAACGTTATTGGAACATAAAACCCTGAGAGGATACATGTAAGTGCACATGGAATGTTCTTTTTATCATTTTTGAAAACATTTACAACTATTTGAGACAAAAGAAAAAAGTTACAAACAGAATTGACCTGCAGTTTGCATCCATTTTCAAAATGTTACATAAATAAAACTCATATTTATAAATATCTCTTTTTATAAACATATAAATAGTTTTTTTTTTTAAACATAAATACATTTATGCAGGGGAAGATGAAGTACATGAATGTACAGCAGCAGCAGCAGCAGCAACAATATACAGCTTTGCGGTTTGTAGTTTTTACACCATTGTCCGCCGTCTTGTAGTATGCATCTGTGTTTGTATGTGTTTGACCTTTTGTATGGTATACACATATGTATATATGTATATATACCTGCATATCTATTATATATATATATATATATTTATATGAAGGTTTTGTAGCATTGTCATCTCAGTCTTTGTTTACGCTGGTCATGGTGACTTTCGTACCGAAAATCTGTCACTTGGTGAGTTGTTGTTTTTTTGTTTTTTTTCCCCCTCAGGTGAGAACAAACTGAACCTTTGTTATCCAAACCCATCGTCCAATGATCTGCAGAAAGACAAGAAACAGGAGAAGTAAGGTTAGACGGAGCACTCAGAAACAACTCAGTTCACACAAGTTCATTTATTCAGTAATTTAGCAGGTTTTATCTGTCTTTATCGGTGTATTCATCTGCATAGCCCTCTGAAGCTCTAAACCAGTTCAGTTTAACAGTAAAGTCTTGCCCTGGCTCTTCACTTCACATGTCTGACACAGACGTTCACATATACGATACGCCGAAGCCCTTGAGAGGTAAAGATGGGTGTCACCTGATGAAAAACACGTACACTCACACGGTTAGTCACAAAATCATACTCCCCCATCAGGCTTTCACAGTTTGCTATGACCACATAAAGGCCCTCAGCCTCAGGACTAATTGTGCGTCACCTAACTTCCTCATTACTTCATTCAGCGCCACAGCCCCTTTGTTGTTTTTCTTAAAAACACTTGGATAAAGAGCACGGGTTTCCCAGAAAGATCCTGGTCACCACAGGGTGCTGTGTGTTTATGATGTGTGTGCGTTAAACTCCCTGCATCCGCCTCTTCCCTCCTCCATTTCTCCCCATCCTTCCCTTCTTCCTAAACTTGATATATGCTCTTTGTCTTTAGATGAAGCAGATGGAATCATTCACGATGATGTGCATGAATGGACCGAAGTAACCGCTGGGTTGCTTCTCACACATCAATATACATCAGTTTAAGTGGGCTATCCTGTTGCCTTAAGGGGGTTCCTGTAGGAGGAGTGAACTCTGCTAGACTATAGGTCAAGGCTTGATGATATCATATGAAGAGTCAGTCAGGGAGTTGAATATGATTTTGTACATCAAGCAAATCTTTGACCCAGACTGTGAGTTCATTGCCTGACAGAATACAACCATGCATGTACATCCCATCTGGACTGGACTATCTGTGGATTCAAAGCACGACCACCAAAAGCAACGATAATCTGACTTGAATATCTTTCCTTTATTTGTTGTCAGCTTACTTTCTCCCTCCCTACTTCCTTCCTTCCTTCCTTCCTTCCTGTCCTTTATGCAGCTACAGGCTACAAGACCTGTTAAGGACCTTGGATGAAACAGAAAACCTTTCTTTTTCGCTCGCTTTCTTTCTCTGTCCTTACTTATTGTAATTTCCTCCCACCTGTCACCGACATGGAGTCTTTAGATGACCAGTAACAAAAAAAGAAATGTACAGTTGTACTGTTCATCCTTCTTCTACCTCCTTCCCTTCCTTTTCCCTCATCTTATCCATTCTTGCTTCCTACTGTCTTTCCATCCTTCTTCACCATTCTTCCATACACATTCTTGCTTTGGTGCTCCAGTTTCTGTTTATCTCTGACTATGCTGTTACAGTGAATCTGAGTGTGAGGTGGTTCTGTGACTTTGAAGAAAACTCACCATCACAGCGCTGCTCCAACCCTAGCACCCCATGCCGCTGATGGTTCCTATCCTGTCCATTTTGTGTCCGAAGCAGCCACTCCGTGTCGTGGATCCCCCTTTCTTGTTTCCGGATTTGTGCCTCCTGGGTGCGGGTTGGTCGTTGAGGAGACGAGCCCACATCCCTCTGGCACGGGTGTCCATGCGTAAATCGCGCAGTAACCGTATCCGAGAGCGCACAGCGTCTAGCCGTCTCTCCCTCTCCTCCGACTCCAGAAACTCCGCCAGCTCCTCGCCCAGCAAACTTCTAAGAGACTGGAACACAGATTGAGAAAGTAAATAAACGTTGTCTCCCTTAGGCAAATGCGTTGTGCAAGGAGATAGTTTCGATAAAATTAAAATACACGCTTGGAGCCTGTGTGAGCAGACCAGACATTTACATAATGCATAATATTTTAAACTGTACCAAACCTCAACTTGATGTATATTTAAGTACTTTCAAACACAACGTGCACTGGCCAAGAAAATGTAATCATTCATGAGAATGATTACATTTTCTTGGCGGCGCTACAGGATGGATAGTGATCCTGCTGATCAAAAACCAACTGCCGTATCCTGTAGATCTACAAGATACTGCAGTTATTTGATTCAAACAGTAAAACACACATGCAATCTCTAGTGAGGCTTCTCTATTTCACTTTTACTACGTGACTATTCAGCTCTGACATTCTTCGCGATGCCTTTAGTGAAGAGTCACATAAGGCAGGTGCCTGTAGCCCGCTACTCCGGTGTGAACGCAGACTGTGGCATCAGCTTCCAGATATCCTAAATTCTAACCATCTTAGATAAAATCTAAAAGTGTTTCTTTAAAAAAAAAATATATCTTATTTCTGAGGTATCGGTAAATTCTATGCGTAATGGTGATTTTACGCACAAAGAGGTTTAGTTTGCTTTAGGTACATATTATAAACTTGAATATCTTCATGGTGTAAAGTCACATTCTCACATTCCTGAAAAAAAAGTTTTTAATTTGAATGGTTCCGCCTAAAGGCTTTGGTTTCTTCGTTTTTTCTTGGGAGCGCTTGTCAAATGACTTCACTGGGCGCTTAAATGCTAAAACTGGAGCAAAACACGGTGCTTATGATGTCTTTAGGCGTTACACATCACTGAATACAAACCCTGCTTTATAAAATATGTTGGATGTTTTAGATTCGGTGCGTGGAGAAAAAAAAAGTCCTCCATGAATTGCTAAGTATGACTGAAATTATGAAATATGATGCGTAAAACAACAGTCATGAGCTCCTGGACCACAGAACAGCTGTTCACTCTTAAGGCAGCTCAGCTTCCAACGTTTAATAGTGCGAAGCAAATAAACTGTGTTAGTTCTCAATATTGATATGAGTCACTTGTTCTTACCTTTTGCTGCGACTGAGATAAAGGTTTTGCCCCCATCCTTACTGAAAGCAGGGTGACCATAAGTCCACACGCTACCAAGTACGACAAGTTCATTTTGGCAAGTCTTGAATTCTTTTTTAGGGATTCCTCTGTGCTGAAGTTCAGAAAGAGGGACGGTAGCAGCAGCCAATCAGCTGTTAAACATAAGAGGCTTCAGTCCGTCCTTTACTCCAAAGCTCCTCAAGTGCTCCTCTAACTCTGTGTATTAGTCCTCACCGCTTTATAGCCAGCCCATGGTGATGTCATGTCAACCTGCGTAATGGTCCTCCTTCCGCGCCAACTCCAACCAAACTGTTTTCTCTACCTGCCTTGGAGCACGTCATGCCAGGGATTAATTAAATGATACAAGCTCCGGTCATCGGGGCTTTGGAGGAAATGAGATAGCCCATGAGCTATCAAAATGCTCCGTTTTTTAAACTTTTAGACCTCTGGCTGAGATGCAGCAGCTGAAATCGAAGGTGGTTTCAAAGGCTGCGCGTTAAGAGCTGAAGAGCGACTTTGGCAGAGAAATGGCCTCAAAGATGCCAACCGCCTGCCCTGCGAAACATCTTAACAAGTCATATACTGTGAGAGTGTGAATGACATATTTTCTTAACAGAAGAAGTGAAAATTCAAATTATGCCACTGGAATTAAAGACTTTAACTTATTTGCAGAGGAGTTCCAGGAATTCTCTGTGATCAAGTGTCACTTTCTTAATAAACACTTTCTTGAACACAAGTGAAAATTGCTCTTGGAGTAAGTGGATATGTCTCACTGCAGGCACATCATGTCTTTATTTTAAAAGAAAAAAAGTTAGATCTCAGTATGAAACTGACAGGCTGGTGAATGGACAAGATCCTTGCGAAGAAACAGGGATGAACTTTGTAATACATCGTGGATCAGATTTAAGCATCTGTGCGCAAAAAAAAGACGTTACTGGAAAATTGATTTTGCGCAGAGCGATGACATATGCCACTACGGCGCGTTTAAAGTGAAATGGATCTGTTGGTCCACACGACACAAATGAGTCACATTAAACAGGGAGCCTCATCATGACGGAATTATTATTGTGTCTGGATGGGAATTACATTTCGCGCAAAAAAAAGAGACTCACACATCATTAGTTCATATGTGACTGTGTGGGTTTGTTTTGTGGATCTTGGAGATATTTGACGGTGTGGGTTTCATTCAGACCTGTCGCATCGCACTAGGTACCGCAGAACTAAACAGACGCGCTGAGGCACAGCCTCACACGAGGAGTGGTTAAACTCCATGGACGTGCCTGTGCTTCAGACAGCCACCTGCCCTCAGAAAGGAGGTTGACTGATACTTCTTTGGTTAGCAATTATATTAGACTCTATGTAGAAACATAGACACTAGCTTACTACAATAATGTCAATTCAGAATGCATATTGTGTGTCACATTGCAGATTTAGATCATTTTGTTCTGTCTTTACGCCACGATAAAGGTCCAGAATAGAACCCTTTAAAGCCTGGTGGTATAAATTAGTTTAGTACTACATAGAATCTTTTTTTATAGCACCAGAAAGGGTTCTTGGTCCTTCGTTTTGGGGTTATAAGAGTTCCTTTTCAGGAAACAGTTTAACTTGGGGCCATAGATAGAGTAAAACCAAGAAGATACTACCATGAAGAAGCATCTTCTAATACAGTGTTGAGCCTCACATTAATGCTCCATCACCTGATGACATTTAACATTAAAGTGACACCTAACCATATACTGACTTTTGATTTGAGATAATTCCATTTCTTCATCTATGAAGTTTAAAACTTCACCCATGGATACAGGAAGGTTTCAAGAAACGCCTCATTTTAAAAGAAGTTACACTGGCACATTACTTAATCTGTGTCAAGAGAATGACGTAACACCGAAATAACATGCACTAGATGAAGTCCACAGACAGGTTGCTGTCACTAGGTCTCAGAAAAATGTGTATATGAGGTGAAAAAAAAAATGTCCATAAAAAACTCACTTCTGGAGCAGTCTAGGGTCCTGCAAAGTGGAGCTGCAATCTCAGGCAGCACCATCTGTTTTGGAACACAGAGTGGCAGTATTTGCTGTGCCGTGAATACACCTCAAAGTCACATGTTTTACTGGATCAATACCATCTTGTAAAAAAAACAATAAGTCATTATTCACAGCAGATCAGAGGTGCAGTGTGATGGAAGGAAATAAAGAAAGGGCCTATTTTCTATGTTATGCATCATTTTTTAAAGTTACTATTAAAGTTCTACTAAAACTGGTGGATTTGTACTGAATTGTTTGGCAGTTGTGATGTTTGGATACCACCACATAGATTGCTCTCTCATGCTTTCTTTGCAGGGCTTGACTGATATGGTACAATAGTCACTTATTAGTTATTGGCCATGAGCAAAAACCTTCAGCGTATCATCCCAAAACCTCACTCTGCCAAAGGTGAGAACGTATAAAACAGTACTTGCTGTTGAAATCCCAAAACATGTATAAATAAAGTGTGCAAAAACAACTTTTTGTTGAAGGAACTTCTATTGTTCCAAAGATGAATAACACGACCTGCCCACACCTGATAATGTGGCTGTCATAACTGATCACTCGTCGGGCAAATGTATAGTTCTCATCCCGACACACACACAGAATCACATGCTCACACTTTAGTCTGCCTGTGTTGTGAGAGCTGGTCACACCCAGAAGGGCCAAACACACCAGTATTTTCTTCTTTGGTCCTACAACATGTAGCAGTTTGTGTTTATGTACTGAACTTCTAAGAGATAATTTCCGAATAAAACAGTCCAACGTCTTCCTTGGAATTCTTTGATTTTTTTTTTAGTGAGTTTTGCACTCTTGAGCTTATTCGTCACAGCCGTGGTGATTCTTCTCAATTCATTCCCGTATGCCCAGGAATAAACAGAAGAATTGCTGGGCAGAATTTTCCCAGGAAAGAGCAACCAGACACTACAACAACAGACTCAAAACCTCTCGTGAACTGGGAGACACTATTGTGTTCTGTTAGTCAGTAGCAGTATGTAGTGAACCAGATATTTACTGATATGAAAATATCGCAGAGTTTTACTATCAATGATGGTGTAAGGAAAATTTAAACTTCCAAAACTGCATTCATGTGTTTGTTCACGAACTTTGACAGTCAGTTGTGAGCATTTTTATTCATTCCCAAGCCAGATTCTCCTTATTTTAACTAGAGGCTATTGAACTTTGCGATCTAAGTGATGCTGATTTTGATAAAGCAGTTGCCATGAAGATTTTCATGGCTATTATCTTCTGCCAAAACAGTCTGCAATCAAACAGAAGCCTCTGGAACAAAGTAAGATGAGAGTGGGCAGCTTGAAATGCAATAATTATCTATGCTCCTTTGATGGTCAGTGAGACTGTGCTGAGGACGGTGAGAGGCAGTGAAACGAGAAATGTGATAATTTGACGAAATTCTCTCATCACATCATTTGTGGTCATTCACTGACACTTTGTTTCACAGTTCACGAGGTTTGGGTGTGACTGCCCTCATGATAAACTCAGTGGAGCTAAACTAAAATCAACATGTGCACAGATAGCACTCTGCCTTGAAAAACATATAAAAAGTTATTATAAGACAACTGTTTCCTCAATCACCATCAACATGTAGTTCTCTGACATGAGTCATATATCCTTACTTAAGTGACACACTGTGGAAACACCGCAATGACATTACTTTCACTGAGTCACCCATTTGTTGTCACAGACACATAATTATTGTACATTGCATGAAAACATTTGGGAGCATAATTTATCTGCTGCTTTTTTTTTTTTTTTTTTTTAGTTTTAATTAACATGGATGACTAGACTGAAGTACAATTCAACTGATCACGCAGCTGCTGAAGGACTTTTAGGTGCCTGAACTCTTAGTCTAGTTCACACAGTCTCTTGCAAAAGACAGAAGCCGCATATGGAAGTCGCTAGTTTGTGCAAGAATATGCTGTGAAAATAGACACTGCGTCAGTCAACACTTTATGTCCCCGTACGTTTAACGCACTTACTGATGCTCATATGTTTGTGGCGAGCTGGGAAAGTTGGATGCAAAGGCCTGTGAAAAAATTCTGATATGTTCAAGTGCAAGTTTCCAGACCTGAGCTTGCCCTGTCATCAAGATTTTGTCCAAAAATGACAGACTCCATGCTCTATTGCAGCTTTTTGTGGCAGTGGGGTGCCGCAATGCCAGCTATCATCAGGAGAGATGCTTTTGTTTCCCATACTTAAGACGAAAGGAAGTCTCATTGAGTTGTTTCTATGAACTAATTGAGGGTTTGCCCCTTTCAGCAACTGCAACTGGAAAATCCCACTCACATTCTGAGGTACCTGTAGTGGGAGGGAGGAGATGATGCCATTTCATATCTTTACTGCTCCACAGTCAACTTCTTTTTTACAACAACAACAACAACAACGACAACGTCGTGAAGCTGCTGAACTCTGCTGACCTTGTGCCCATAGCGACTTCTCTGGATTTATACAGAGCATTTTTCTCGGACTGCTAATTCCTTTATTTTGGGTTTTAACAAGTGAGCGACACATTCTTCCTTAATGCCTCAAGTGTTGTGTCACAAGTTTGTCTTTTTTTGTATAGTTTAACAATGTTACACACTTTTCCCGATGACATCACACGGGTTACTGAGAGCACCTATTTTGCTCTGTCCTTTTGTCCCCCCCCCCCCCTCCTTTCTCGCTCTGCCTTTGCCGCAAATTCTTATCCGCTCAATTTTCAATAAATCTTTTAGCTTTCATGTGGCTGAAAAAAACTTGACTGGTTTGCATCAGGAGGCTATACAAAACCAGCGGAGGGGCCATGTGTTGCAGTAGCCTTAGCAGTGAGTGTCTATGGGAGGATTGAGTGTCTTGGTTCCTCCTCTGGGGTTTGTGTAAGACAAACTACAAGGCTGTTACGGTCCTATAAATAACGGTTTTATTGAGTGGGGAATTTTAATGCTTTTTGCACAAGTGCTCTGAAGGCTTTCGCATGTACCAGCAACAGGCTTGGCTTCAATGGATGGATACTTAAATTTATGTATACACACATGCCAGGGTGCTTTTTTTGTTCAAGAGGCTGATGTTGCCATCTTTTTCTGGTGTTTTGTTGCATTATTTTTAGGTGGCTTGTACTAAATCCTACATTTGCTTTACTACTTTACAGAATAAAACAATCTACACGATCATTTACAAGATTCACAAAAGTAAATGAAGTTTTGTGAAAAAAAAAAAAAACTGCACTGGATCTTCAGATCTTCATTTGACGATCTTGATTTGTGCAATCATCCCTAATAAACTGCAAGTTAAAACCCATAAACAGTTATTTTTTGCCTTATTTTCTAATATAAAGTCGTGAAAAAAGGCACTTATGTAACAATCTGTTCTCAAATGCTTTGTTTCACACATGTGGATCTTTTTTTGCACATTTTTTTTCCCCCAGTGACATCCACACCTGTATGAATCAATCATGTCGTTTTTCCTGCAGTCAGAGAGCAGTTGACACATAACCTCTAGAGATGCAAGAGTCCGAATGATGAATTTACTTTACTGTGCACAAATATTCATTTATAGGTACATTTTTTTTAACTTCACATAACCTTGTTCACATTTCTAAATCATGTAAAATTCGTCTAAATCATATATTTCAGTTTCAGTACCCAGATTTAACTCACACCTCACATCCCAGCATACCCTTCTTTCTTCCTGGTGGAAATCAGGCCTTCATTGTCTGCTCTCTGCAGCAAACCATTCCGTTCTTCCCCTCAACTACTGAGTCTTTATTAGTGGTTGTATTATTTTTTGCTAAGCTGGTGGTTTGCGTCGGGTAAACCTTTTTAACAGCTGGCTGTACGATGCCAACATTTTTTTGCTGGTACAACATAATAATCCGCTTGTTCTTTGGTCAAAAATCACTCAGTTTCCCCTCAACCAGGATAATAAACTGGGAAGGGGTGTAATAAATCACAGCACTATCACAGCATAAATGTAATCGCGAGGTCTCCCAATAAACAAACAAGGATGCCTGGATATCATTGAACCCTACTATGGGGACTACTGCGTGTTATATAACTGAGGAATCTGTGTCAGAAAACAACAATACCACATATGTGGTTTTATGGATCTCTGTGAGTTATGTCAGACCGAGTAATGCAGGTGTAACAGCCTGACAGATGAATTTTCCTCACAAATATTGTTCAGCGTTGACCATGCATGAAGCCAATATAAAGAAAGAAGAAGCCACAAGTGGAATATAGTCATATGAACAATAGAGTTTTTTTTTTATTGCCCATTCCAAAGCATGCGCTTGTGTTTTTACTTTATTGTAATTCCATAACCAAAATATACTCATGATTTTTTAGCAGACATTGAGATGACTAAAAAGCGGAAAAAAAAGTTCTGTCATCTACAAACAATTCAAATTGTCTGTGAGATTTAGCATCTCATGATACCATCAAACGGCCTTGGTGTTGCTCTTTAAAACCACGGCCAAAATTCCAACCATGCCAAAAAAAGACGCCTAAAAAGATTAAGTTAAAATCCCTGTGAAGATTTTAATTTAGAAAACGCTGCACTGCTTTTAATGGCATGACACTACGGACCATTGAGCCTACTGTTCATACATTTAACTCTTTTGCCAAAAATACACTGCAGATTGTTTCCCATGCGTAATTTTTTGCTCTCATGGCATATTGCCTCAAGTCTGAAAAACATTCCAATCTGGAGCATGAGGAAAGAACATATGAAAGCCGCTCTTAGGTCAAAAGCTATTCTTGCACAGATATTTTGTTTTGTGGACCACAAAAGATGCTGTCTGGCTTTTATTTTACTGGGTTTGTGTTGAGCAGTTGAAATGACTGCAACTGCACATGTACAAATTGCTAACATCCGCAAATACTGGGCCAATGATATCAGTGTGACAGCATGTTTCTCTTCATGGCATCATTTAAAAAAAAAATAGCTACAATCATCATAGTAATTATTAAGATTAAAAAAAAAAAAAAATCACCCCCAGTATTATTGATGTCGCTGCCAATGTTGCCATTACTATTAAAATCGTAAAAAGTGAATAATATCCAGACTGTTTTAAGAGCATTTATTCCAGTGTTCACAGCATTGGCACACATACTTAGTGGCTGAAATGTTTTTCTAAGCCACTCTAACACTGGTGTGTCACTTGTGTTTTTCAAACCATGTGGAAAAACGCGTGTTTGGGGTTTGGGTGGCACAAGCTGTGACAAAACCACATGGAAACATGGACATTTCATCGCAGATATATAATCTTGGATCAAGGTTACAAATAATTTGCTCGACTGTAAATTAAGTGTCCTGGTGCTAGACAAATGCCGCTTGCACAAAAACACTGTAACACACTGTTTCCCTAATTATTTTTTTATTTGAGAACAGTATTTCCCCAATATCTAATTTATGAGTAATTGCTTTTAAAACTCACAGTGAGTCACGGGGATGTAAAATATGTCATTCATCGTTTTGCAAGTATTGAGAGCCATTTTATCTGCGCTCAACAGAATGACATGTGCTGTTACTCGATTGCACTGAAACACAAACCTATAATCAGTGGCGTGGAGCAGGGAACATACAAGACTACTCATAGGCTACTATGTAGTATATGTTAGACTGCTCCATTAAACGGTTCGTCATCATTTCGTCATTATTCAATTTTCATTCATTTTAACTATTCATTGTTGAGTAATGGCACAGAGGTTTGAAATAAAGACAGTAGTCTTTGGGGTAGGACACACCCTTGCAGAATGGCTGCAAATTTTATGGTACACAAGTGAGTTTATTCACTTCTAAAGCACCATTGATACATATTTCCACACAGTACAATGTCATTAAAGGAGGAAACACAGAGCCAGCCATTACACAGACATGCGATACAGTTGCTTGACCTATGACTAAAAAGACTTCTTCTTCTTCTTCTTCTTCTTCTTCTTCTTCTTCTTCTTCTGTGAGAAGTTAAGTCACTAAGGTTACAGTGATGTAACCCAGCATGAGCTGGACTACAAATCCAGAGCTGTAGACGCTTCACGTGAGGTCACTACATTGCTCCACTTGAAAAACAACAAGGAATGTGTGTCAGGATGACCACAAAGGAAATTCAAAGGCTTGGTAAAGGGTTTTAGGGCATCTAGCTGACGTTTCTACCCAGCAAGCCACTTAAAATGAGTGAACAAGCAGACTCTTGGATGGTACAATTTAACAGTGTTTTTATAGAATAATGAAAAAACAGGTATTAAAAGTTGCTGTCATGAACTGGTGTAAAAATCAAAATTAGACCTGTAAATATCCAGCACTGCCTTGGTGGGAGCTTGTTGTTTCCGATACCACTGAGACAAAAATACAATTCAACAAGGCTGGTTAATGACTTGAAGGCTTATCAGACGCCACAACGTTGCTCAGTAGTTTAATACTATGAGAAAGGATTTTACTCTGAAGAGACATCACACTGACAATCACTTTATCCTCTGTTTTGCCAGCACAGTAGATGTAAACAGTAGAATTACCCCATTCATGTTATCGAAAGAAATCTACCAAGAATGTCAGCTTGTGCGCATTTAATTACTGTGCCAGAGCAATGGCCTCATGAAAATGAATGAAGTGGCTTTGATTTTTCAGACTGTATTGTTGTCTGGCCTAAAACTGATCTACAAGTATCGCATTGACTTGTAGAACTAACTTTAAGGACAATGCCAGTGATTCTTCATGTTTTATCCCATTAACTACAAATCACACGCCATCAATAGCGGTACCAAACATACTGACCCCTGTGGTGTCTTCACATTTCTTGTTCAAACCCCCAAATACTTAGATTTCTGTCATATTTGACAAAGTCAAGCTGGAGACCCTCATATTTGAGAAGCTGGAATGAAATTTGCTTGAAAAAATTGACATATATGATCAATCGATAAAAAGTTAGTGATCTGTTTTCTGTTGATTGGCTACGCAGTTAATCAACTTCTCATTTCAAATCTAACTGCAAGTGCAAGTACAGTTTTAACTTGGCATGAACTGATGGTCACTGAAACTCCTTATTATCATATACTATATATTCCTTGATTCAGAATTATTCAGAAACTACCCATTATCGGTTTAATAATTATCATGTGGTTACTTAAATCATGTAGATTTCTGATTTATACCCTAGGGGGACAGAAGTAAATGTCTGAGACTGATTGAAAACCACTTTCCTTCCTCAAGCAAAGCAAGCACAAGCAAAGTTTATCTGAGCGTTAACCCCAAAACTGGCTGTATTGCCTCAGTTGCCTGCAGTAGATAAGCAGTTTTAGGCAGTGCTCTGCCTCTGATAAAACTGAGAATGATCAAACTGTTCATGGTAAATGCACAGTACACGGTATCCTCAGGGAAGAAAAAAACAAACAACAAACAAACTTTTTTTTTGAGAATATGTTCACTATATCAGTCAGTGAGAATAGTGGATTTTTTGTACCATTTAAAGATTTTTTTCTGTATGTCACCATAACCTACATTCCCAGATGCCAGATTGCAGATTCTCTTTGTTGGAAAAGTAAGGGAATATGCCGGCTGACTGGAAACGAGGTGCCATTATGGCTTTGCTTTTCACTGAAACCTGCATTTAGAAGTCTAGCTGCCAGTTGGAGCTGTTATAGCCACTTGCACACCAGAGCGATTCCAAACCAGATGAAACATTTGACAAGTGGTGTGGTGACCATGTGAGGTCCAACCCAAATCAGACAAACCAAGCCAATCTGCTGATGGGGTTTTCAAAATAACCCTCAGTCCTAACTCCCATGTGCCTCCTATTTAGTAGGTGATTTCTGACGTCAAGTTAAGTAGACCTGCGCAAAGGCCACACAGGTCTATAATGAGAAAGTTAGTGCAGAATAAAATACAGACTCTTTATATTTACAGTATGTGTGTGATTTGCATATTCTGTAATTGTTGTGTTCTTTGGTGGAGCAAGTGTTTGCGTTGAGAATACAACATGTTCAAATTGCTCTGGAGTCTGGATTTGGCTCATAAACTCATTTTGCTTCATGTTTCATTTAATATGCATGGATTTAATCTTGCACGACCTTTGCAGATGCAATATTGTTTAATCTTGTTTATTGTATTTAACTGTATGATTTACCAGAATGAATGCCTCACTTACCTTTGTATGACTGCACACAAAGGCACTGCGCAATGACAAGGCAGAGGTCTGGGATCCTTACGCATTAAGGGAAACCTGTTGGCCTAAGACCTGAGAAAGTCTGTAGCTTGATGGCAGTTAACTTTACAGTCAGGAGCTAATTCAATAAAGATCTTTTTTCACCCAGTTCGCCCCTACAGCTGAGTCTGAAATGAGAAAGGCTAGAAGACAGTAACCCAAGCGCTATGGAAGGGCGTCTGACTTGCCACATTAAAGGCAAACTCAAGCCGCTGTCAAGCAGCGTTAAGCACCGCTCTCATAAACTCCTGTCACATACTATACACTGGCTGTGAGAGAACTACACCATAACCTTTGGGTAACCTCTTTCTCTATATTAGAATTCAGAGGTCAAAGACAGTTCCAGTCAGTGTGGTCAGTATTCTTCCATAGACATTATGTTATTTTATCTGACTGGCACATACTGAATCACAAATTTTCTACACCCAAATTAATTGTAACCATTATAGACTAATAACCACAAACATGCCATCAACCAAGTGAGGTCATCTTGGATTACAGAAAATGACTTTTGCCAAATGACTTTGGCAAACCAGGGTGGGGTTGTGACTATGAGTGGCTCAGTGAACAGCTAGACAGTAAATATTAACTGTTCCCACTCACAGCAGTGGGACAAACAATGGTAAAAGGATGGATATAAGTAAAATATAATTAAAATGGCAAACTATGGGAGGACCCAATCTAGTCTGTAAGCAGGAAAAAGCCATAACCAAGAATACAGACATATACCTTGTTCACCTGGCTGTTGTATTAGACAGTGCTGCAAACGCATCCTCAAAGCAATGCAACAAGGCCCATGTAGGAACAAAATATACCCTACTATATAAAAATAAATACAACACTTTGCTCTGATTTTGCATGAGTTGAAGTAAGTAAACTTCTTCTATGCACACAAAAGATCTAGTCCTCTCAAATTTTGTTCACAGATTTCTCCATCCATCTACCTGACAGGTGTGGTATGTCAAGATTCTGATTAATGCACAGGTGGGCCTTGGACTGGTCACGATAAAAGGCATCTCTAAAATGTGCAGTTTTGTAGAGAGTCCAGGCACTTATTTCACATAGGACAGTCAATATCTGATGCAACTTTGCCTCATGCAGTACAAAACAGATGCATTCTTCGCATGGAGTTAATGTGGGCACGCTGCGATGCTGACATTAGCAAACCATGTGCCCACACAATGCCATATCCAATCCATCCATGAAAAGAACACTTCCCCAAAGTGCCAGACGCCATCGAAAAGGAAGCATTTAAAAGCCAGTCAAGACAACGAACTGCAGTCAGGGCAAGACCCTGGCAAGGACGCTGAGTGCTCAGATGTCATAAGTGTTAACAGTGACAGTGGCCCAGTACGCTCTCATGTGCACCCCAAATGACAGGCACACACAGAAGGCCAGTAAAGAAAGAGACAGGGCTGGATTGCTGGTAGAAACAGGATTTTTGACAGTCCACGGATGTGACGGCCCATCAGGATTTATCTTGGTTCACTTCCAGTAAGTGAAAAGGGTATCATTATGAAGTAAAGTATTAATTTAATTAACCACTGACCCAAATTCCCTCTTAGTTTAGTAAATGCAACGGTTAAAACCGCTGAATGCTGGAACATTCTAGTCAAAGAGAAAGGCGGTAACCCTACCTGTAATATTAGTCTTTTAAAACAATTTTTTTATTCTGTTGTGTGTTGCAAATCTGTGAGGTGAAAGCAAAGGTAACGGACATACAGCTAGCTAGCTAGCCCGCTAATATGCCACTCACCTTACATGTAAATAAGACAACTTTGGAATACAGGAAGGCCACATGGCTTCTTCTTTTCTTTCTTCTTTCTTTCTACCATGAAATGCTTCATTTTGTTTTTGTTTGTATCATTTTGCATTGATCATTAATACACAAATATTTCTTCTGCCTCTTCTACCACTAACGTAATGTAACGTGTCATTTCCTGGACAAACCAAGCTGAGTGTGCTGGGATTTGAAGCCAATTTGACACGGTGTCCAAACCATGGAGTGACAGCAACGGGCTCTGTCGTGTGATACACGCTGGACCGACTGGGACAACTCCCACAAAATTACTGACAGAATTTTATTCACTAGGATGATAAGATCTGTAAAGTCTGAAAGAGCTGCATAATTAAATAATTTTATCTGCATTCAAGTTAGAGGAAGGCTAAGCTCGAAGTTAGCAGCTCAGTCGATCTCGAGTGCACTTGCTCTATGTGTCACACAACGCAGAAGCATATTGTTGATCTCGGATCATTTTTCTTAAAAAGAAACCTAAAACATTGTGATGAGACCCATTTAGCACCCAAAATGAAAATCCATGTTTACAAAATCAACAGTGAACTATTTAATATGGACTGTGGATTGTAAGTGAAAGCGGATATGTGCATTTTATTGATAAATGCTTTTTTCTTTTTTGGTTTCCAAGCTTCGACTCCACTGTTTATGTCCACCTCAGATAGTAAACTATGAATAGCAAATCTGTTCTACATGTTTCCACATAGCACATTGGCCTAATCAAAGCTATTTTACTATTTGAAATTGAAAGCAGCATAATCCAGGTTGATGGCCACACTGATGTGCGTGCGTGAGTCCGACTCAGTTTAGAGCAGACATGTCAAACTCAAGGCCCGAGATAATTTCATACGGTCCGTGAGATAATTGTATATTTGTAGTAATGTTTGAGGAAAAGTCATCTGTGGAAGTTTGGAGAACTATGAAATAATAGCCTAACTTTAAAGATGCACCTCATAACTGGAAAGTATAAAAAAAAAGTGTTCTTGCATTGTTAGGTTGGAATGACCAACGCTAGACCTGTATGCCTGTATGGGGTCAAGAGCACTAAACATGCTAATGGTAGCAATAGAAAGGTAAGCACAATAAACTAAATAAGCTGTCTATCCAGTAATTTTCCAGTAGTTTTATTCTTATAGCTAAAACAAACAATACTCTTGAGACAGTAGCATTACTTAGAGATCCATTGGTGGTTCCAGCATCAGCACTGGGTTGATAGCAAAGCTTTTGCTCCAGCTTTAGCATCAAGGTACACTATTTGACCAGGGAGGGGCAGAGGGCTGTCTCTCCATATCCAGGCCTGACGCCTTAACCAGGCTTTTACAGTAGGAAGGAGTGAAGCACACCGAGGTTTACCGCCATGCTGGGATCACCAGTTTAATGGAGGCTCGCCCTAGCCCACATTCAAACCCTGCATCTCTTGGCTCTACTCCGGCTGCTGGGGTATACTGGGGAGCGTTCCCATGGAAAAGCTGTTAAACTAGCCACGGTAGTGAGGATGAGGAACAAGTTTCCATCATGTTCTAACTAGCTACAAAGAGATTCACATATTACACTGCCGTATAGACTCCTCTCCTGTTATAGTTAGTTCTATTAATTATGATGTGGTGGGTTTAATCAGGCGGTTGGAGTTTTTTTTCAGCCTGTTTTCATTCTAGTAGCTACAGGTGTATGCATTGTCAGGTCTGTTTCCTCCTGATGTTTTAAGTGACCTATGAGGGGTCTGAGGGAGCTTGTTTTTGCAGCGTCTCCATGTTGCTATGCAGACTGACTTTTCCGTTGGCTGGGTTTTACCAGTCATCCTTAAAGACAAGCCTGGTCCTGATTGTTCCGGATCGTACGGCGGAATCAAATTAGGGACTTGTAATGGCCATAAAGTCCATGTCTGAGGCATTATACTCAAGGGCGTGGGCCCACCTCACATTTGCCATCCGTACTTCCTTTCGTCCCCATTTCTGAGCGGGGATCGTCAGCTTTTTTTCATTACCAGCTAATCTGGAGGATTTGTAACTAAAACAACAAACAGATAAAAAGGCACAAATCAATGGGAGAGAGTGATGTTCCACAAATCAACTGTATGTTCATAATTGGCCAACTCATACATCATGCTTATTCTTCCACGAGTGGGCCCCATGCTTTGCAGTTGTTTATAAAATCCAATAATGTCCTACATCACAGTAATTTAAGGTGCATGTCCTGTTCCCCTTTTTTTTTCTTTTCCTTGGGAGATATGGGAATCCCACAGTGTTTACCTCACTTCAAAACATTAAATATCAAGTCTCTGAACATTATTTTCCTCATAATAACCATGGGCACTTGGGAGATGATCTGTATCGCTATGTGGGAGCATTAGGACCACTTCAATATGTAAACAGTAGCCACCATTCAATAACTAATTACTTGACTGTGGCTGTTGTTTCTTTAGTTGTATCCTCATTTACCCTCTCCTGTGGGCACGAGAACACTGAATTATTGTTTGCTTTGAATATGAATTATTAAAAAAGAGCTAGCAACCAATTTTGAAATGTTTCCAGACTCCTACTTATGAAATATTGGAAGCACTCTTGTTATGATTACCTTTTATTTAATTTTTTACCTTCTCTACAGGACCCTTAGGGTTTGAAATTATATTGTGGCATTTTGCTGGCACAGCGTTAACAGGTAGATATCAATCTAGCATTTCTAAAAATGTATTCCTCGCTCCTTTGCTTAGCTTTTGATGTGTGAGCTTAGCACCATAATGATTACCTTGTTGCTCAACACCTGTCAATCTAGTTTAGGTTTTCGCATATTCTGACTTGCAGAATTTTCTCGGAAATAGAGCAGATATGATCTCTGTTTATTTTGCCATAGCTGAGTCAGTGTCTCTGCTCAGTATACGTGCCTTTGTAAAGGCATTACAGTAGCAGCAATGTGCTAGCACTTATGCCATAATCAAACATTCAGATCTTCTATGACAAACAAGTCTCAAAAAATTGAAATTGGTCTTTTTAGTGTCACTGTTTAAAGTTTAACATAGCATAATAGGTCTCAGGGAAATTTCACCTGAAAAGAATGAATACAATTACCATTTATGTAAGGTATTTTACATAAGTAGGTAAGTGTGGTCAGACTGTGGCTTATTGGGGTTACATTGTTGTATCAAAGATTGCAGGAATTCTTTGGATTTAGTGTGATCCAGCACATTCATAAATTATGATTCAGTGCACATTTTACCCATGTAAGCGCACATTTCCTCAAAACAGGGTCAGGGTTCTCCCCATAGTCCAAATATATTCAGATTGGGTTATTGAAGGGTCAGTATTAAATGTAGGTGCGGAAGTGAGGTTATCTTATCCACAGCCACTGCCTCATGCTGCAGCATGATAATGTACAACCTCTTGTTGTAGAGATCTGTACACAATGGACTGGCTCTGTTCCATTAAGTATCCCAGTAAAAGTGACAGTGAACCAGCACGCACGTTCACAGGCCCTTCCTAAATGGAATCCAGCTATCATTGATACCCCTGCGAGTTTCCTGCTATGACGTGTCAAAATATTTGCTGTGTAACCTGAAAGCTGAAGCATTCTGTTTTTTGTTTTTTTTTTTTGTTTTTTTTTTTGCATGGCCTGCATACTCACCAGACACGTCACCCACTGAGAATATTTGGGATTCTTAGATCGGCGTGTACGTCAACGCGTTCCATTTCCTGGCAATATCTGCCATTGAAGAGGGGTGGACCAACATTCCACAGGACACAGTCAACAGTCTAAGGCACACCTGAGGAGTGTACTGTGAAGCAAGTTTGACATAAACAGGCTTTTTTCAAGTTATTTGACAGCCTCTGACTGAGGTTGCAAGGTCAAGGTTTCTTCTCAGGCTCTGTACATGCTCCCATAAAAAGGGGGTGGGGCATTTGCGTCATTTGACTATAATGCCATTTGTTATAATGGAAAGATATGAACAATAAAGTTCAGAAAATTAATACAGCAAAAAGCAACATTGGTCAAACAAATAAGGCCAGAGAGGAACGCTGGCAGAAAATTGCTAATCAACTCAATGCACTCTTAGTGCATCTCGTTTATTAACTGCCTGTTGTAGAGCTCTTAAACTTTACACTTGATACAGCATATTTCAAAATTATGCTCAAGAATCGCATTTAAGTCTCATAATGAAGGATAGAAAATGGAAATCACTTTTTGGCTAAATCAAAGTGTAATTAATGATATTTAATACCATCCATGCTAAATACAAATAGTTTTATCAGTTTTGTAATGAGTGTTCTATTTCAATAAGGACAGAAAAGTGAATAAAATAAAGATGATTGTTTATTGTAGGAAATCAGTGTGACCATGCGTGAGAGGAGTGAATGGCAGGATGGAAAGAGAAATTGAATACAGGCGTAGCATGCAAAAGAATATTCTTCCAGCCTAACTGACCTTTCGCCTGAGCTGGATGGACTTGGACTTGGCAGCAAAACAGGATCAAGCGTGAAAACATCATCTAAAGTGGACTGTAGCTGTGCCTTTATTCTTTTAACATATAGATGATATGACTATATGTGTAACATTTAAAGTGTTAATATTACCTGAAGCAAATAGGAAATTACATTGCCTCTGAACATAAGCAGCAATTATGTTGTCACCATAACATAATTATAAAAACAATTTAGTATAATATACACATTTCATTTCCTGGAGACATGGTTATAAAACGACCACATAATATAGATTGCACTACTAAAATTAGGCTTTGTTCGGTGGCAACGTCTTTAACGTCTTCCGACCACTCAAAGCGCTCTTAGACTACTTGTCTCAAACACCCATTCACACACTGCAAGGCCATGCCATGCAATGTGCCAACTGCTCAACAGTTTTAGGAACTAAACATACCGATGACACAGCTGATCATCTGATTGGTGGACGACCTGCTCCACTTCCTGAGCCACAGCTGCCCCCTTATATAATAATTTTTTTTATATATATATATCATATACAATATTTATGATGCAGCCAGATTAAAAGAGAGCCACCTGACATTAAAAACTCCAGCTCAACCTACCTCGCTCACCCATTAATCTTGCGTCTTAGTGCACTCCACTGTATAATAGTCAAACTGTTCAATTGGCATCTTGGGTGGATTATCTCGGCAAAGGACAAGTGCTCACAAAAAGACAGAAATAAGCCTTTTTTTCTCTCTCACAACCTACATGTAACATTGTGGCTTATAGTAAAATGAATATTCATAACTGTTTGCAGTTAGGATAGACATCTATTGACAACAAAGGTGATGTCAGTCTTGTGTGAAATGGTCCTACCCAGTGCTCTCTGAAGAAAGTTTCATTTCCCCACATATATTAAGATCACTTACATAAAGTGTAAGGCAAGACTGCGTCTGTTTTCATTATTTTTTGTTCCAGTGTGACATTGAGCTATGTGATATATTATAAAGACATTATCTTCTTCTATCCAAACACATATGCCGACATTGTTTTTCTCATTCCTTCACCTACTTCGCAGCGAAGCCTTAATTCCACAAAGTGTGTCTTTCTCATCAATGAGATGTGGTATTAATGTTCAGTGACCGCACACATTGTGATAAATTCTTTTTGCATGTTTATCTGCTCCATGAGTCACAATGTGATTTTAAGGCCTGACGTTCTATATTTAATATGAAAATTTAAAAAACACTCCACTTAATTCAGAGCATGTTAACATGTGGTGAGTAGTCATATCCAGAGTGACTTTAAGTGACTGAGTGACTGGTTTCAGCATCTTGCTGAAGGGCTTCTGGCCAGAACGCACGGCTGTTACTGCAATTGAACCCTTGTCCTTTACATGATGGGATGGTCACTGTAACCACTAGGCCACCCTGCTACCCTGAATAATCGTTATTAGGTTCTCCAAATAAGTAATATACTTGTGGAACGGAAGGGAAACCTTTCTGTGGATGTTGAGTGGGTGGTTGTAAAAGCGCTAAAAGTCCTTCACTTTATAAGACCTGAAGCTGCCCTCACATCTGGGAGGAGCTGTTTCCCAAATTATTGCCATCAATTGTCGCTGCACTAGCAGCTGGCAGCGAACGTTGGAAGTGGACGTTTGTTTCCTAAAACAGTGCAGCACCGGATGGTGGTGTCAAGCACTGGAGCAGCCAGCTTCCTTTGGCATGTAATTAGCCATGAAGCAGTTTGGTGACAGCATTGCTCCTTTGTCACTTTGAGCTAATATTAGCTTACCTTACCTCACTGACAAGTGAGGCCACCTTTTACTGAGTTCATGTTAGCATAAAGCTAGCCTGTGACTAGGCTGTAATTTTATCCTTTCAGCGGGATAATGAACCCCCTAAGTGCTCCCTCACTTCTGTGTACAATATCCATCCAAAACTATATTTGTTCTTTTATGTTGCTCCTTTGTGAAACCTTTTTTCAAACCTTGCAGTTACTGTTACAACCTGACAAGATCTGAACTTGGCCACCATACAGTAACACAACATCCAAAAAAGCTCTGCTGCAGAGAAACCATTGCTTTTGTCCTGCAGCTATGAATGTTGAAATAATAATAATAATGTGAAAAAAAAAACAGCTAATGAAAATATTATTTCCCAAAGGCCATGGCAAATTTATGTAGAGACATCGGATGTGTTTTTTACGGCTCATTTAAAACTCATGTCAACGTTGTCACCTCAGTGATGAATTGATGTTGAACTGTGTTTACAGTACAATTTCCTTAAACTTAAGATGATTCAGTCAAGTGTGTTTAATGGTTTTAAAGTAAATATTTGCATAATCTGAGAACTCATCTTTGCTGTGTTCATCACACTGTGTGCACAGCTAAGGTGAGCCCAGATCACAGCACGGCAATTAGTCCCTGGAGCCCTAAATGCGCCTGTTAATAACTACTTGCAGCAGAGGAAATATTTCTGTCATCATAAATATTTCCCACTGACAGGCTGCCCTTTGTGTATTTTCAACACATTGTACTGATACTTAATAACCCCCTTTTACAAACACGTTCAGCATAAAACTGTCAGGCTTGAAACAGTGTTTTTCATACAGCACTTGTATAATCAATCTATTTGTCTTGTCTTGCCATGCTCACCGAAGAGATAATAGCTGTGGTGGCTGCAGTAGTTTTTCTAGTTCATGATACACTGTACACGCATTAAGTGTATAGCGTGCTTGTGTGCGTATGTGTGCACACCGTATAGAATAGATTATCTTTATTGTCGTTACGCAATGCATAACGAAATTTAGGTGCCGTCTTCAGTGCGGGAAGTACAAGTATAAAACATAGAACTTTAAAAGCGGCTTTAAAAAAACAGATAAAGGGGTTAACGTGGAAAAACTAAAAACAGCACATATATCCACATACATACAGTATATACAGAGCGCCAGTCTGTGAGTTATTTCATGTGGTTATTTAGGGCAGTGATGGCCGTAGCATAAAAGCTGTGTTTTAGTCTGTTTGTTTGGGTTTTTAATGCCCTGTATCGCCTGCTTGTTTCTATGAGAAGATGATTAAACCAAAACTGCATACTTGGCTTGCATACAGTGAAGCACTTACACATGTGTGCATACACATAAATACATACATAAAAAAGGCATAAAGACAAGCACAAATTATTAAAAAATGTACAAACACTCACACAAAGTAATTTAGACAGGACACTACATCCAGATTTATCAAGTGACAATTCAAGCGCGGTCGCTCAGATCCGCCTTTCTCAATGCATTTGTCACACTATAGGGGCAGCTGTGGCTCAGGAGGTAGAGTGGTTTGTCCACTAATCACATTGCAGGTGGTTTGATCCCAAGCTCCTCCTGTCCACATGTCGAAATTGCTCCGTCACCGCGCATGGTAGCTATAGCAGTGTGTGTGTGGGTGAGGCGTTCCTTGAGCCCTCTGCTTTTGTGAGATATTGATAAAATGAAATATCTAAAATTCCATTTTTTTTTTTTAAATTATTATTTGAAATAATCTGGGGTTTATAATTAGGCTCAACAAATACTGATATACAGATATTGGAAGAAAAAAAAAACATTATTGATGTAGATATGATGACCGAGCACAAGCAGACATTCTTCATTTCTCACTAATTGCATTTTGTAATTGTAATTTAGTGATTATGGAATGTCCAAGACCTATGCTAGTGAAGGATTATATAGCACAATTTGAACATACTTGGGGACACCCTTTGGGATCCCCCAGGAGGAGCTAGAGAACATGAGTCATGGCTGGTTGGCCAGCTGACTGTATGAATGGACAGATGGCAGAACCTTCAAAAAACACCACATAATCGTACATGAGTTTTATATGTGAATAATTTCTCAGGACAAGGAAATACATCTTTGTTTCACACATGTGCATGCTTTGTTTCAATAGTCAATAGATGTTAGGGCATATTAGGTTCAGAGTTTGGGGAATGAATGCTGTACATGAAAGTCCTGACATGATCACAAGTCTGGGTGTGCACTGTGTGTTTCTGTGTGGTCTGTCTAATACTGTCTGTTCTGGCAGGGGTTATGTTTATATGGCTGCATGCCTTGTATTTGCATGGTGCTGTACTCACTTAATATAGATGTGTGTGCATATTGGTTTTGTAAGAGCATTGTCATGTCTGTCTGCATCCGATCTTAATCTGTGTGCACTGTTTACATGCATGAGGCGGAGGGAGCTTGTTTCAGCACAAAGCCCTGTAAGCCTTAACCAAAAAAAGCTTGTGTGGCTGCCGCAGTGAAGTGCTGTGTCAGCCGAGGTCTGCCAAACTACTCTTGGCAGTTGGCCATGTTCTTCGAGTCTTCCTGCTGCCTTTGCCATGTTGTCTCTTGCCCTTCTGTATCCTCCCTGAGGGAGATTCTCCTCCTCCTCCCCCGTCTTCCTCTGCTCTCTCTTTGCCTTTGACTGACAGACCCATTGGGCTGCACTTTTATGCATCACCATTGTTTAAGTACAAGTATACAATTCAAACATCTCAATGGCTGAGTTAATCCTCAGTGATCTAGCCAAAGAGCTTCAAATCTTCTGGGTAAGTAATGTCTGACTGGTGTCCAGGTAGAAACGCATGACAGTAAGAGGATGCAACATGAAACCAGAGGCTGCCATGAAAATGAATGCAGTCTATACTAGTTTATGTAGTCGGCCTACACCATCAATCTTTCAAGATCATGATTGAGTGATAAATAAGTCACTGTCATTCATATATTTAATTTGCTGGCAGACTGTTGTTAATTATCTCCGCCTGCTGTGGTTTTGGCTCAACCAGTCAGATTATTTTAGGCTCCAGTTTAGCTTCAGAGAATTGTTTGTATCATTTCAACCCATTTCTCTTGCTCCCTTCAAAGAAAATCTCAATGTTACTTAGCTGATTTAAATGATTGATATTGAGTTCCTATTGAGATACCATGACTATTGATAATAAGCAATAATTTAGGGGTCATGGGGTGTGCAATCATTTATCAGCTTCCCATGTTCTGTTGCACCCCGCATACTGTCGTGAATTTCATTCACCATTTTCACTCATCTTGAGTGGAAATCTGTCGGTCCACTGACTGGACAGGAAATACACAGCAAAGGAAAACATCAAAACATTTGATCCGCCTTTGATCTGCTGAAACACTTGACGAGGAGAGGTTCCTCGGAGGGCTTTCAAAGGTTATAGGAAACACAGTTGGAGACCTGGGCTCATCCTGTGTGATCTGTTTTGAGAGTCATCTGAGGTAGACCATTTGTTCTGGGTGGGGATGTTGATTTGAACTAAATTAAGGGCTGGAAACCCAATAGTGGTGCCTCAAGTAGGAAGAAACACCCGAAAGGCGCCTCACTAGCGCAATTTGGCACAATATAAAAGGCTTGGTGTCATTAAAAGCAAGATGATTAGTTTAGATAATATATTTCTGGATGCTCCGTGCAAACATCAATCTGAAGAACATAGGAAATTATCACTGCCAGTATTTGGATTGATATCAGCACATGGTGGTTGGAGTTTGCTACATAGTTAGTCTCTGTTATGGTATCCTTTGACAGATGAATAGATGCATTGTATGATGCTTGATCAACATGCTGAAGAAATTTCACTTGTTACACTGTTGAAAGCCACGCAAATCAGCAACCATAATTCCAGGCCATTTATCAAGGACTGAAAAGATCGGTTAATGTGTGATCAGTTAAGAAACCTAAAAAAAGCCCATGCCACCATGTTGCGCCAAAAAACTACAAAATGTCACATAGGAGGAAAAGGAAGATATCTAAAGGTCTTTGAGGGGAAAGTTTCTAAAGTTCATCTCAAAAATGTAGAAAGTACTGTCAGTCTGTGAATTATTACTTTGGCAACCAAAGACTTAAGTATCTACAACAACTTTTACATTTTCAGTGAAAAGGAGCAGAAGAAGTCAATTGAAGAGTTCAGATGGTGCTTATCTAATTTTGGCACACATTTTCTCATTTGTTCGTTGAATGCGAAAGTGGAAATTCGAACAACATCACTTTCCACAAAAACAAAATTAAACAAATAAGCTATGGAGGGGGAGTCTGAGGGCATGGTGGCATATTTTGCAGCTGAGGAGTTGGAGAATGAGTCAACAAGAACAATTAAGACTACAGAGCATCAAAACAAACTTTTTGTTTTACCAGCTGACACTGTTTGGAAGTTTGTGGCAGGAAGTTACATAGGTTTGGATAAAGGAAACATGCCGCCGCTCCAAGTAATAACCAAGCAACTTCACTCTCGGCGGTTTGTTTTGTAGTCAGTTTCTAGGTTTAATCACCCTTAATTCCCCCTTGCTCTTTCCATCATTTTTTTTTTCTTTAGAAGGAGAATGTGTGAAGTGTGTTTGGCTGAGCAAACCTTCCAGGAATCAGGTAATGTAGTCTACCTGAGCTGTTGATGCGGCATTCGGTTAAGCACTTTGGCGCTTTTTTAAAGACGAGTCACTAAATCAGGTTGTCTTTAATAAGGATGACACCTTTTCCTGTTTGTCAGATGCACTCTTCTGTCTCCATATTCTGTGAATTTGGTCATTTTCCACACTGGTTAGAGTGAGAAACAGCTACAATTTTAGGCTAAAGGGCCAGACAAATATCTACATTGTAGATATAATACATCGTCACCGTTATTTCTGTTTTATACCAAGAGATGTACGGTGCAATCAGTTAATAAATATTGCTATTCCAAACAAGTTCAGCTACACTCTTCCAGGCTCCATACCTATTGCACAGTTTGGAATTTTATACCAATAAAGTGACCATGATGGTGGTCAACCCAACTCCAGTCATCTAAAAGTCCCATATATAACATGTTGTTGTTGCAATTTATGACGGTGATTCCCAACTTTTTGGCTTGTGACTCATGAAAGCGAGGCAATGTCTACTTGCAACCTCTTGTCACAGGTTTTACTATGTCTATAAGCAGTTTAACCAAAGGGTGATGTTCACTTCCTAGATTACTGTTTCATGGTAAAACATAAAGGTTTGAGGTCAGAAAAAGTACACATTTGTGTAACCACTGTATCTCATTGGTTTGGAATCCCTTGACAGATGTCTACTGCGTCCCAACTACAGGCTGTGTTACCAATAATAAATAAATCCAATCATTAGCTGATATGGATCCATGGTGGTTCACTTGCTTTGTGTGGAAGCAGAAGCTATGGTACACTGCAACTACATCCTTTCCTTAGATGTACTTGTCTTTGAATTTCGTATTCACACAGATCTTATGCACTGGTGGAATTATTCAATATGAAATTCTTTGTTGGTCATCCCTTTGCTAGCCCAAACTAAAATTGATCAGGAGGGAAAGACTATAAATTCGTTACTCAAGAAAGAAGCTATTTTGAGAGAGTAAAGCTTAGTGCGCCTCTGCAAATCAGCACGTATTCAGTCACCGCACTCGGATGAATATGCCAGCCTGCATCACTTCAATAGACTCAGTGCCTGTCGCAAAGAAATCGAATTCTCTGGTCCCACCCTCCTCGGTGAACCACAACCTTTAGACAGGAAAACGGACAGCAGGAAAAAGCTCATCAAACTGCTCTTAACATCTTTGGAAACTGTTACTCAGACAATGATATTAGACTAATCTGACTTCACCGTCATTCGGCACATAACCATACAGCTTACCAGACGGCTTCAGCACTCGTTCTGTGAAGACATGACTGCGTCAGGTTCAAATCATCTGCTTTGACACTAACCATACTTGGCACTATGACTTCAGTGAAACTGGTGTGACTACCACAACGTCTAGCCACAAGAAGCTAGTCCGACTGGCATGAGCTTAATCGCTACCATATGAATGCAATCACAAAACGTGTAGCTGCACTCTGGTTTCATGAGCATATGGTTATGGCAGCGATGATGATATAACATGTTGAAAGAAATGCATTTGGTTTTTTGATTCTGTTTGTGCTCATCTGGTTAAAAGTTCAAGTGGTAATCCACAAGAGCCTTATTTTGTCATTCTGGCAGCATCTTTGGTGTGAAGTGCTCATTGCTTTGGTCTTCCTGCACTGTACTTCCCAGAGTTCACCTGTCAATCAAAAGATGCGGCTTTTGCTGGGATGTCTTTTCCTTGGATTTTCTGTTGATGCCAATGTAGCTTCTGGAGGTGGTTATAGGGTCATGGAGTGCAGGTCTTTTACTTTATGTATTGTTATGTTTATCCAGAAGAAAAAGGAAAAAAAAAAAAAAACACTGCTGCTGAAAATAGAAATAGCATCACTTCCTGTGAGGCACAGAGTTTTTTTTTTTTTTTTTCCCCACTAAAGATCTACCAGACGCTGAGTTTTAAGGACAGCAAATCAAAATGCTTTAATGACCTTGGCTGAAACACTATTTTGCAATATCAACTGGCAACAGAGAGTGACCAAATTGAAATTTATTTTCAAGAGGGTGTTGGGCACAGCGTATAAAGACTGTAAACCATTCCAAAGGTTTTCGCTGTTTTAACTGTTGCGAAGTGAGGGTAGCCTAAAAATAAGAAGGAACTGACATTTTGTGTCGCTTCATTTATCAGTCTAAAATGGTTTTCATGTTATCCCTTTTCTGTTTGGCACAGGTTGTTTTAACTCTTACCAATCAGTAGCAATATCTCAATGTAAATTACAGCAATCTGTGCGGCTGCATTGTTCTCATCCACACTTGTCAACATTTTCATGTTGCCATCTTCTGGCTTTGGCAGACAGAGATGATGTCCTCTTTCTTAAAGGTTGTACAGTCCAAAAGCAATGCAGAAAGCATATGCTGATTCTGTATTGGGTATGTGCACAGACAGACATGTTCATGCATCCTCATGAGCATGGGCAGATGACAAAATCTGTGTCATACGGCCACATAGATGTGGGAAGTAAAAATTCAGATGTCCCTAAACAGGCTGGAAACTGATTCAAAATTGACAAAGCATTTCTCGTCGACACTGATCTGTAACCAGGTAGCACTAATTGCTAACAATTGCTACATGTCTGAAAGTCTAAATGATGAATGTGCATACTGTTTGCTTTCAGGAAACTATTATCACTATTAAAGCGTATCCATCTTCATTTGAACAGACACAAATTGAAAGTCAAACCAAGACAATTTACATGGCGACATTTTGCACACCCTTCAGGCAAAGAAAACTAAATGATCACCATTTCTCATGTTTCGACAAAACCGCTGAGTCAAGATGGATCTTTTGTTTTTCTACGAACAAGCTGTAACAGTCCCTCAATGTAGGGCAACACAGAAATCCCGTAGCATGCTGGCTGAAGATCAACCCTTCTTTCAGCTGGATTCCGTGCGTCCATTTCGCAGTGGTCCCCGAGCGTGGCTGAAGAACCCCCCCCCCCCCGTCATCCCTCCTTGTTGTTCAGTTCAGACGTTTCTGTTTTGTATCAGCTTGGTTTTCCATATACCTGTTTTTGTGCAGCTGTGTTGCCCTCTGTGGAACCTGGTACACTGTGGGCTCTGTGCTAATGTGCTTCAGAGAACTGTGCTCAACTCCAATTATGCCGGTGTTCGCCCCCCCACACATCCACCCACATAAACACACAGAGACACACACATACACATACAGAGGTGGTAGTGATGGTGGGCGGCATGGAGAGTGTATGTGCATGAGTGTGTAGAGAAAGAATATGGCTGGATAAACTGTCTTTTACGAATTCACTGGCTACGTTGCTGGTAACATAAATTGCAAGAAGTGATAAGAATGCATAAGAAACCCTAACCCTAATTAATGGAGTATTTGTTTACCTTGATCACCTATTAATAAGGACTGCAAAATCAGAAGAACTTTAATATTAAATGTAATTTTTGCCCCATGTATATTACATATTATATTCATTTTCTATCTGAGGGGGATATCTAGTAATACCCTAGTAGTCAGCTTTTGGCTGACTTTCAAATATGGTTTAAAACGATGAGTTATGTTTGAAAGCCCTGGAAAAAAAGCTCATATAGTACTAGTAATAGTGTTTCTGGAATATTGACTACTTTGCCAGGACTTTACCCGTCTCTTAATAACCTGAACACCATCCTATCTAAGATTGTAGTGCAATCTAATTCTATGCAAATAAGGATCTGTCTTGGTTTAATTAGGACTAGTGTTGTTTTTGGCAGCCTGTTTTAATTTTAGTCTTAGTCTAGTCTTTGTGTCAAACTGTCATTTTAGTTTTTATTAGTTTTGGTCACGTTCATACTCTTTTTAGTCTAGTCAACTTTCAGTCGACTAAAAGTCTGAGCATTTTTAGTCGTTTTAGTCGACTATTTTTGTGTAGTTTTAGTCAACGAAAACTGATGACATTTTAGTCTAGTTTTAGTCAAAGAAAATTGTATAAGTACCTAGTAGTATAGATGAAACCAAAATTTTCCTTTAGCCAAATGCATTTCACAATTCAAACAAGGTTGTCTTATTATTATATTATTGTTCCTTATAGACTCAATAATACATCTGTTCCAAGACATGGACTACACTCTGATTTGAATTTACAACATATTTATATTACTTACCAAACATGTAGACACACATAATTTAATCGTCTGCGACTGCGCAGTGCGACCTGATGCAGCCCCTGAAGTGAGACCTAGGAAACAGAAATATTGCAAAATAATAATAACACAACTAAACGAGACGAAATAACATTATAACATTTTTATTTTGTAAACCACATTTAGTCTCGTTTTTATTCATCAACAATATTGCATTATATATTTAATTATAGTTATCGTCACATGACCAGCATTTACATTGCGTCTCGTTTTCGTCATGTGATAAAGGTTCGTTGACGACGGTATTTATTCAGAATTTTCATTGACAAAAGCAACACTAATTAGAACCTGGCAAAATGAAATGGAACAATGTCAAAATTACAGTACTATGTGAAAGGATATTGACATCTGGAACAATTGATGGCATTGGTGCACTTCATTGAAAACCATTGTACAATCATAAAAGCAGAAATTCCCAAAACCAAATGCAACAGTGAGACATACGTAGAAATATGTAGAAAGCTGGTTAAGCTCTTCAAATAGAAGGAGCACTGCTGCCTCTAAGCCAAGCTGCAGCAGGTCACGTGTGAGTCCTAAATTCTAAAATCTGAAAATAAAATGATCCAAACCTGATAAATATTAGTTGGGTATTGGGCACTCGTAGAACATAATCAATGACCTTACAATTCATCACATCATTACATGCTGCTGGGAAATCACACTGTGGTCTTCCGCACAGATTAGGAGGAAAAGTGACGTGGTAAACAGTTGACTCAAAAATTAGTGGGTGGAGTAATAAGGATTCGATTCCAGAAACAAAGGGCATGAGCTGTGTTCCAGTTAAATCTGAAATGAAGTGCAGGAAAATGTCAGCATGAGCAGCTTCCTGTACCGTAAATCCAAATATTTTATCATACTCATTCAGTTCAAGGATTGTTTTGTTTAAGAGGAAACAGATGTGGAAAAAAAAAATCTTATCTATTAAGGTCATATATTTTAAACATGATTCTAGTTGGCTTCAGGCCTGTATTTATTGTCCTGAAAGCAGACAGCAATGTTAAAGTCGTTTTCTGTCCCTAACTTAGAAATTAGCTTGCCAAGATACCAAGGCTGTCTGATATTTTTGGGTATTGCAATCAATTAAGGGCGTTTCTGGGCTTGCAGTTAGAGGCCCTTGAACACAGCCTGCTGAGTAATGCCTGAGTAACAGCAAATCATATGGGTTTCCCCACTTACAAGATACAGGACAGGAAAAGCTCCACCAACATCCTAACACATCAGGAACCTCAACAATGCTAAGGAGGTGGAAAGCCAGAGGCCTCCCTGAGCCCCACCCAAAAGGATAGCCCCTTTCTTCATCTCGTTTTATTTATTTTTTACATCTACTTAGATAACCCATTTGGACTAGTATGGCTGATGTCTGTCAGATTGTGTTGTGTCATTACAATTTGTTCATCACTAAGAAGAAAAAAAAACACAGCAAGAGTGCTGTTAAGACAGGATAATGTCTCCAAACATGCACTAACAAGAGGTAGGTAAGTTTTCCAATTCCCAGAGTCAACCATGACTATAAAAAAAAAAAAAAAGACTACACCAGAAACCAAACTTCATGAAAATCAGCTTGCAATTAGTAACAGGAACCATGAGAATTTGTAACAGTGACAACGTCTGCTTCTCATTTTCCCTGGTGGCCTTGTCAGGTCGGAGTCTGCGTTTAAAGTCAAGTTAATCCTATCAAAACAAACTGTGGAGAGTGCTCTGACTTTTTACAGCACCTGAAGCATTGTAGGTATGACTGCTCCAACCATTCCAGATGATGATTTAATTGTCTCAAACCAACCACCACCCATGTGCCGTATGCATATTGTTTCATTTTCAGGCTTGTCTGCATGTTTATATGTCAAACCACTGAAAAGTTATACAAATCGTCATGTACACAAACCACATTTTGAGAAGAAATAAAATCCACATCAACACTTTCTCCATTACAGAATTTTGTACGGAGAAATGAAGCTGAACACTGTTAAATTGGCTAAACCTCAGGGGAAAAAAGTACACATCCGCTGTATGAAACAGTATGACACGACATAACAAAAGTTCTATAGGGTTCAAAATGCTACCAAACCATAAAAAACAAAGCACATGTCATTAAAACAAATGGCCTGCACAGATATAGTCTATAAAAATCTGAATAGTAATTTTATTGAACACTTAGTCGGAATTCAACCTGTGGGTTTGCGTCGTAATAGATAAACGCTATTACTTGTCCACTTGCCATGTATGGAAATGGGTGCAGGCATTGGAATAACAAATTGGACGATTCAAGATAGAATCTGTCGAAGAGATGAGATATTTTAATGGAATCAGAGGGAGGGGTACAGCTCTAACTAACCTGCCTGTGGTGATTTTTGACTGCATGAGATAAGCCAAGGAGACATAATGTTTTTCCTCCCCTCCCAGTGAATGCAGCATAATAGCCAATATTCACTTGGAGACAATTCGACTTCTGCGGCTTGACACTGAATATTGGAAAAGCAATGAAATGGAGGGTTTGCAAATCACATCATAATGGCCATTATGTGATCTAAGTTGCAGATGCTACATAGTTTTTTTTCTGCCTTTTAACGTTACACAATTGTAGTCCTGTACTGTACGTGTAACATATTACTTAGCATATTTAATTAGCTTAATTATTTAAACAACTTTTCCATGTAATTATTTGTAGACATCATACGTAATAAAAAATGATCAAATCCAAATTCAACCTCGATTTTAGGTGGTTTAAAATATGGTACATGGAGCTATTGAAACACAACATCTCTTGATATGTGAATCTATCTAAATATCTATACGATTCTTGTTCAGTGCTTGGCCTGTATCAGTTACTGCAATAGAAACAGCTATGTATGAATTGTTCTACACTATCAAAACGTCCAATTAGGGACATTGTTTTCATCCATTACAAAGGAAAGAGTTTAAAGGGGGTGGGGGGTCGGAGGGGTCTCAGCAGACTGGTGAATTAGCTGGAAACTTCTATTGCTTTCTTTGGCGGAGGACCACTTCCTCTAGCTGTGTGTGTGCTATGTCCCAGGTGTGCTGTTCTCGACCTCAGAGCTCCTTATTAAAACATATGTGGCAGACCGCACTGGGCAACAGTCACCAGCCACTTAAAACTTCACTCACACACATTGCCTTTTGGTTTTTCCCTTCACTGATTGTGTTCAGAGGGAATATATCACATCAGTCAGCTGGTGTTGTTGTTAACACAGAACTGCATTGATTGTTTAAAACTTCTTATACAGCTGACTGATCAGGTTGAAACGTTAATTTATGTGTACATTTGATGTGCTGTACGAACTTGTGTGATTTATATCTCTGGTTTAGATTTTATTCCCATCATTGTAGTTTTCAGGACTTCTGAAGCACCTGTTACCATCCATCCATGAATATTATTTTGGTTGTTGTAACTGAATGAGTGGGTAAGAGCATAGGCTAAAACCTAAAATATGGACGGTATTTATGTGTAGGTACAGTATGTAGGCTTCAAAACTTCATGTATGCTTTAGTGCTTATTATGCAACCAATTAAAACTGAAGGTCTCAGATCAGATTTTCCTTTTTGGGAGATACAATATGTGCTTTGGCTCTAGACATTTGTCCTTGAGAGTTGGAGACTCAGACACATGGCTAGTGCCGCCAATGGACACTGCCCTCGCAATCTCAAATCCAGATTTCACTTTAACATGGAGGAAGTTAATTGCCATTAACGCTTGTCACTCAAAAACAAGATTCGCACTGCCTGTTGATGTAATGTGCTCCACTGGGAATAAGCCAAAAGAAATGGTCTGACAAAGGCAGTCATTCCTATATTGTAGATTCCACACAGAGCACCAAGCACGGAGTGCAACAAAGCTAATATGTATTGTATGTTTAGTCAGTGAATTGAATGTGTTTGACATTCATCTTGTCCCCACCATTGTGTTGCTTTTATCAATACTTGATTGTATGATGGATGCTACAATTATAAACTGAAAGTGTCTGCAGTGTACAGCAGCAAGCAATCTGTAAACACTGTCCAATGAAGGTAGCAGCATCTGGAGGCAACACCTCTAATATACACACACCTTAAAGTGATGAGACCAAAGTAAGCACACATATCACATATTAGTGTTGGGTTCTAGATGGATCAAATTCATAAATTGCTTTTGTTGGAAAGGATATTACATTTACCCTAATTTTATGAATTTACATCACCACGAATCACCTGTCTCCTCTGCTCCACTCCATGTGTGTTTCACCAACCCTGCCCTCAGTTATTGATGTCTATCACTGGATTTTGAACGTCATTGACGAGTATCCTTTCTTGTAAAATGTCAAGTGCAATCGGTCACACCGGTGTTGTCACAAGTTTATGGGAAAATTTCCTCACTGGGCCACATCTACCGGGTTACCTTTATTTTCCATATGTGGATGGCTCATGTTCTTTGCAATGTTGCAGTTTATAGCAATTTTCCATGTCTTGGGATTGAAATAGCTATATGTGACAGCTTGCCTTAAGGGTACAATATGTCTCAGAATATATTTTTAGCATTGTCGTTGCCACTGTACAAGTATGACAGACATGTATAAACTGATCATTCAAATAAGGATTGTGTACAGTTATTTAAGAGCCGTTGATGATGGAACACAATGCGCTAACTCAACCCAAACAACGCGTCTCTGTTTATGGTTACCATTCCTGCCATCTACTGAGTAACTAATGACTCACCAATGTGGCTCAAGATGTGGCGTACTTCAACAGCAAACGTAAACTTATGAGATAATCAAACCTCCGGCTCACCATGGAACCAACGGAGGTGTGGCTTTGAGTAGACCTTCTTTGTTTTGGAATCAGAAATTGTTATTTGTCTCATCTTCCCTTCGCTCATGTAACTGCCAAAACATAGCAGACGTCTTTAATGTAAAACAGACTAAGGCTCTCCCCTTGGCGACCCTTCCAGGAATTCCCCTCGAAGCTTCCGTTCCTGTCACTTGTTGTTGATTCGATGGGTAAAGGAGAAATGGCTAGCTGCCTGGGTACCACAAGCAAGCAAAGTTCCAGCTTATGAAGAGCTTTGGTTTTTGCATTAGGCTGCTGTAATAAAGTTGAGCTGGGACTGCTTAAAGTTCTTATCTTGGGGTTTAAGGTCTGCTGTTGGCCCGTCCAACAGGAAGGGAATGGTGACACAAATTCATACTCCCATGACGGCAGTCTCTGTACTTACCATTAGGTGAACACTGCCCCTTTCCTTCCCCACAAAACTAAAGAAAGGTTGAAGAGCTATTTCAAGCCAGAGCGGAGCTCTGCACTAAAAGGGCCACATCTTTCAGTGACCCGCAGTCATTAAAAAGGGAAGTGTGTGTGTGAGTCAGTGGTTAAGGAACACTTTATCACAGCTTATTCAGTGGTATGCATGATGACCAGTAAACCAAGCCCTCAAACTGCAGGGCATTCAGCATGATGACTGAGTGACCTCAGATGTCTGCAAGCCAGAGTGATGGCCGCAGTCTTTCGGTGTAACCAGCCATCCTGTTGGCTGCAATACAGTATAAGCACCTGCTATATTATTAGCACAGTATTTTTTTTTTTTAAATATCTGTCAAATTAGAGTGTGACATCAGTCTGCTTGAAGCGTACTGTTTTTGCTTCACAAAGCTCATGAGTTAGAGGAACAGTTGCAGCTATTGCCCTTTTAATCAAGGGGTTCTTTGCAGTCTTTATGCTCAAGTTAATCAGTGGAGACTGGCACAGTGTTGTAACAACTATCAGTGTGTCACCTGTGACGACAACAGGTGAAAGTGACTGGTCAGTACGTGTCAGATTAACAATTCATAGTATATATGCCGATCCAAGGACACAAGGAACAACATTTTCAATAGGGCCTCCAAACCAATCTGTTCGGCTTAGCTAACGCAACAGCATTGAGGCAAGTGAATGGAAATCCTATCATCTGGACCTAATAAAATAATACTTGGTGGTGAGTGTGTCTTTTCGTATCAATCTGACTGAGCAGACTTTAAAAGGTGCCTTCAAAGAAAGTTATTCTTATTGCTTTCAAAGCACGGTAAGTAATGCAGTTGATTTCTCACTTTCTTATTATGACTTGAATGTTTGGCCAAGGTGCATGTAGGAATATCTAAAGGATTTGATTGATTATGTCTATTTTCTTTTACTTCAATATATCTATACTTCATAGCATTTCTATTCAAAATTCTGAGAAAAGCTAAACATGAGAGAGTAAACTTGTTCAGGCATTAACGGATTTTTCTGTGTAAATGCCAATGAATATGCCAAATAAGACAGGATGTTGACAGTGGTGCTCTATCCGCAAGATTACATGAAGACATATATTTGTCGGAACACATCTGAAAACACACTTTCAAAACTGGCAACTATTATGAATTGAGTAATTTGGTCTTGGAAGCAATGCGGTCCTTTCTTCGGCTTACTTACAAGGTTGGGTGTTGTAAACAGCCCTGACAGCTGATATACACAGTGTCTAAAGAAATTATTATGAAATAAAGGTAAGCCTGTTGTTTCACTAGGCAACTGATTTACCCAAACTAAACGTTTCCTCTAAAGCTAAACAAGTGACATCTGAAAGATGACATCAGATGGAATGACGTGTAATGTCACGTTTATTGCAGGATCATTTGTCCTTTTAACAACGCTACATCGTTTGCATGTATTGCAGTATTACTGATCCCCTTAACTATGGAAATTGAAAAAAAAAAAAAAATCACATGACACCTTTTTTCATGGCCCAACTCAACAAAGTATTTAGGGAGAGGAATTATAAAGAGAGAAGAGAGAGTCTGTTCCTTCGTATTAAAGAAACCAGTTAACATGCTTCAGGCAACTGAGTAGGATGCCTGCGATACGCCTCCTTGAGGAGCAATGCTGATCCCATTCAGGAAGAACAAATATGTTATTCTACAACATTATGTCTGGGTTACATTCCAGTGTTTTTGCCAGGACATAAATATTGCTCTATTTGTTGTAATAGGTTTGAATCTGATGGATTTCATTGTGCTTTCACAAGAACAGACATTAAACTTACCTGAAGGTTCTTTGCTTTGTATTCTTGTTTTAATTTGTGTGCCCCATCATATCTAACCAAATGATTCCCAAATGAAATACTGCTGAATTTCACACCATCAGGGATGCAACTTTGGTTGGAAAAAAAAAAGCAAAAGAAAACACCTAAATTCATTACACAAAGTACAAATAATCTCAGAACTAACTGGAACAAACAGACAGAACTGTTGTCTAAAGGTCAGAGCTGATTGAAGCACCCCAGAAATATTTGTGAATCTGAAAAACTGAGATCATATTCCTGAGAAGTTAAATTAATTAAACTCTTGATATTGATATCATCGGCTTGACAAAAATCCCATGTATGAATGCATGTGTCGCTGTGTAGTTGAAGTAGGAAACTGTTGAAAAAGAGCACACATTCTTAGTCATCTGCTGATGAATAAGCCTAATACGATGTTGACTGACAGTAAAAGTGCAATAACAATCTTCAACTTGATGACCTCTTAATGATAAAGCCGTTCAAAGTATTGTGATAGTGTGATGGGGTACTTGGAATAATTACTTCCATATACCTCCCTTTTTCTCAGTGTTGTCAGTGGGGAGCCTACACTGTAAAAAACAAATGATTTGAGTTTCTTCATAGGGAACCGATGAGCATCTTAGAATTCTATATCACAAACCTACGTACTGAGTCCTTATGAGACAGTTTGTTTCCTTCAGAAGAGGCTCTCCAAACATCCCTCCGCAGCTTCCTTGTAATTGCAATCTGAAGAACACTTGTTCCAGTTTCCTTGATATTCTCTTCAATTTTTAGAGTGTAGTGACCAGTGCTCTCAAGTAGCAAGAGTTCAGAGTAAATTACAGGTCTGATAAAAAAAAAAAAGAGGGAAAGTCTGGCAGGGGTCTTTTCTCACTAGATTAAGGTAACAAGACCTCCTGGCTCTGTACTAGCAAACCCCTTTAGATTGTAGAATGATTACGAGCAAAACTGCACTCTCGCAATGATTAGTTAAAATACCCGAGTTGGCAGCAGGCCCAGTATTGTTTGTACTCGTAGTGTGCTTTGATGTCTTTGCAAGTGTGAGAGACTTCTTCAGGCTTGTTCAAAAGACTGACTTTATTTCTGTGTTGATACTGACTCTGCAGTTCTCAGGCAATTAGTGTTCAACGGAGGAGAGGACTGCAGGGAGCTACCGCTAAACAACATGCACGCTGCACAGGGCAGCCCAGTGGGGAATGGGACCACCGTGAGTCGCTTGAAACCTGCACATATGCTACTCCTAGAATATTCATTTTGACAACTGTTTGACTCTAGATCAGCACAAAATCCTTAGGTTAAAAGTCTGAACATTTTCACAGTTGTCTAACTTGTAAGGAAAACAAGGCAAATGTCTCCATTTCCATTACACCGAGAACTTTGTTTGAAATTCTGCTGCAGCGTGTTTAGAGACAGGGAAATTGATTTTTTTTTTTTTTTTTTTTGTCTAGTGATGAATCAATAGTGGCCTCATGGTGTGTGTACTGAGAAAGTGGAGCTCATTCATGTAATATGATTCAGATCATTCAGATATGTCAATTGGTTATAATGCCTTTCATCTCTGTAGATCTATGTACTCCAAAACAAACCTCCAATACAAGGAGGAAAAAAATATATACAATGCATAAGAAAAGGCAGTGGAGAAAGATCCGTATGATGTGCTGGACAATCTACAGTCTAAGTTTTGATATGAGACATGGAGACTTTACTTATCAAAGACTGACAGCATACAAAACTTTAAATGACTTCAGCCGTATAGTTAGAAGGCAAAATTTACATACACAGCGGATGCAAAATTACAATTACATATCCCAGTTTTATCAACAGACTTCCACGTCTCATTAAATGATTACTTTCTTTTCTTTTGGGGTTCCTTCTAAGCCTATTTTTTGCAGTTGAATGTATACCAGTGCTTTAATATTGCAGATGCATACTCTACCTAATCTTACCTACCTCTAAAATTAGCAGTGAAGAAAGGCAACGGGATGAAATGACAACATTTCACTGTCTTTATTATCTTTAAAGTTAAAACAAAAATGTTGGCACTGTGTGAAAACATGCAAAATCTATTGTATCCCTCTGTCTAAAAGAAACCATTTTCCTCGCTGTGTATGAGCCATGCAGTGGGATTGACTAGTTGTACTGTCAAGTGTTACCGCAGATAGCCTTGGATATGTGCAATTCGTTAAGGGTGAGCTACAGCAGAAAAAATAGGTCTGCAGTGTCTGTTTGTTGGAACGGTGTATGATCGTTTTGCTGGTTGTTTTTGAGGAGTTAGTTATCCTCTCACTTTCCCACTCTGTCCAGGAATTCACTGAAGTGACCTTTTCTTTCACAAGACCATTGCTTGATCCTTTAAGCTATCACTGACATCCTATCCATCCTGTCTGAACACTTTCCACAGTGTTTGGTGTTTGCAGTTCAGTCAGCAGACGAGGGAAGATGAAAACGTAGCCTGGCCTAAATCTTGTAGTCTTACTCAGCTGCTCCACAGCAGTGTGACTGGTAAATTAAGTAGTGTTTATGACCTATGTTTCTACTGGGAAGAACTCTGGCTCTGCCGAAGTCTGAATCCCACCTTTTTCCGAGCTTTAACACACTAACATGCCACTTCAAATCTGTTCCATTTTACATGCAAACAATAGACAAATTACCTCTTTGGATTTGCTGAGAGATGGCAAAACAAACAAAACAAATATGCATGGCCCGATTAGCAATATGGAATAGCACCTTTAGGTTATACAGGCTATTCAACAGCAGTGTCAGTACTGTATGTCACATGCCTCTCTCTCTCTTTTCTGCCGCATTATGCCAACTTTTGTAGGCAACATATTAATCCTCAAACTTCGGCCTGTCTCTGTCTTCACTCATGGAGAATGTTCATCAATTGAAATGGGCAATGGACGGCATCAAGAATAATCTATTTGTCTACATGAGCAATCATTCTCTTCCTGTGTCTGTCACTGCGACATTTGAAAGCATACAATGAATCCACTATTGATGCCATCGTAAGTCAAGACCGATGGCAGAGGTATTTTAAAACAATGAGCACAAAAGTCTGCTGAACAGCTGGCATGCCCTCATTCGTTGGCCTGAACACTGAAGTTGGAGGTTCAGTAAGTAGCTCTATCTTCCTTTAAAGAGTGTTTGTAAGTAATATCATTAGGCCAAAAGACAGCAGGTAATTAGGTACAATGTGGCTAATTGCTCTAATTACCTGATTTGAAAAACGATTGTCTCAAAGGGACATGCCAGTGTCTCGCTTTGGAACAAGACGCAGCTGTCGGCCACTGTAGCTGTATAAGAGATGGGCCTAATTTCAGAGTAATTCGCACAAATTAGTGTCTGTCTAATGCACATGCAGCCGTGAGAGGAGAGGAAACCGAGGAAAGCTGGGGATGACGTGTGAGAATCCTGACCACGTAAGTGCTGGAGAAAAGTCCTTACAGCAGATAAAAATGGAACATCAAAGGGTTTCCTTTAACCTTAATTTACCAGGGGCAGAACCATACATCAAATCCACTTAGTTACAGCATGTTTTACGATCACGCAGTTACAGATACAGGTAATCCCCTCTGAGACCTATACGTGTTTTTAGTTGTTGATGAGGGAGGGGAGATAGCCTGATTTGCTTGTTTTTCACACTTAGACCCACATGCTACTCTGCCCACTAGGTTATGGCTTACCCCGATGTTGTCTTGAAACCGTTGGTAAATCTCATGAACTGTCTGGAAACACTGTACATATTACAGAAAGGTCCGATATCCTCCAACTCTAGTTACTCGAACCAAATCTCATGAGTGCTTTCATCTCTCTTTTATCAGCAGCTGTTACACCTGCGGCCCAAAACACTTTTCTGATCACTTTTTTTTTTTTTTTTTTTTTACAAAAAACTGTGTTCCATTTTCTGTCACAAGCTTGTAATGTTGCCTTGGGCTAAGTGAGATCAATGCATTTCACTTTGGAGTTGGGGGTACGGGCCTGCCTTTAATTCCTTCAAGGATGTGACCTCAGACACCAAAACATCGGCGGCATGTTGAGCCACTTACCACGAGGGAACTTCAGTAAGACCGGACTGTTAGTGGTGAGCACATTATTAGTGGTGATAGGAAAATTAGTGCTGATTCACTGAGATTTCCCTATGGACCTGTGCAGAGATGACTCACACGAAAACTGACTGCCTCTGTTTGTGTGATCTGTATGTGTGTTTGTGTGCCTGTGTGGTGTGTGTTTCATTTTAGCGTTTAGTTACCACAAGTACAAAGGGCATATGCACACCGGTCAGTCCGTCATGCTTGTCTGCGTCATGTGTGTGATCCAAGAACCTCATCAGGCCAAAGAGTCTTAGAATATCTTCGGGATCTGCAGGCATTACAGGGCGCAGTAATTTCTTCCATACAACCTTCGAAGTAGGAAATTTCTCGTCAAGCTTCCAATCTGCCTTCACTTAATTCTCAGGTAGTGCTCCCTGTGGCTGCTATCCACTTGAATGCAAACAGGCTTTAAACAGGTCTGATAGATCAGTGTGTGCGTGCGTGTGTGTGTGTGTGTGTGTTAGTTGATTAATCAAGCAAATCAAGACAAACAAGGGGATTTTTTAAAATGAATTTGATATAATGAAACTTTTAATTACTGTAAACAGTGATATTTGTATCTTTAAGCACAAAACTTTATAAATACATTTACAGATATGTTTGTTTATTTGTTTATGCAGAAGCCTATGTAATTAATCGTATACTAATATGTTTGAAAAACCTCTTTAAGAACATCCTAGTAATAGGTAGGTAAGTAATAGAGTTGGAAAGTGGGAGTAATTGCTGGTTTGTCTGCAACTGGGATCAAAGCACATGGACAATGGTATCTCTGTTAAAATCACCTAAAATTAACTCTAATGACTAATGATTTTCATATTCTACAATAATACTAAGTATAATAATACTTAGTATTTTTGTAGACTGTTAGAAGTGCACACAACAAAATTTTAAACTTGGTGATTAGATGTTTCTCACACTGGGAGTGATGAATATCTTTAGTTACATTTTGTGTAAAATATTCTTGTACATTTAAAGTGTTTCAATCATGATTCTATTGATGATTAAACCTGGACAGTTTCATGCCCATTCAAGCTGATGAAGCACTTCACAAGCCAGTCATAAAAAAAAAAAAAAAGAAAAAAAAGAATGAATTTTACTTCAGGGCCCCTTGACAGCAGGAACGATCCCTCTCACTGTGCAACTCTGTAGTGATGGTATCACCTGAATGCCTTTATTAAGTAAACCTTCACATGGTGCTCTTACTGTCACTGTCACATACACCGCAGAGCTACAACACATCCTTGCATTATCTACATTAATCTTTTTTGTCCGCTAATAATATTTTTGACATGATGTGTTTGCTGTGATATGACTCCCAGAAGCTCTTCATACTAATAGGACAAGTACAGTTTTTAATGACTTACATTTTGCATGATTTTTACAGAACTTCATCAGCCATCATTGTATACTGTGCTGCTACAGTCACACCAGTGGATTACATACATTTCAGTGGACCCTGAGGTAGATTTTGAGTGAAATATGTTAAACTAACATGGCACATATGTGAAATCTATTTCCTCCACATATGGAATGACCATATTTCTCAATATGTATTTCATTTATTCTCAGGTAACAGGTCTATTTTAAGGCTTAGTTAAAATCACACCCAGGCTTTCCTTGCATTACCTTGCATTGCACTCCCTGCGATCCAGTTCTTTATCATGAGAAAATATTACTCATCTCATGTGGTAGAAACAATGACAAAGGAAACTTAAATTATACCAAATGTGTACCTTAGATATGGATACTAACAGGTGATGACATGTCTAGGTGATGTCTAGATATCAGGTTCCTGCTGTGGCAAGATGTAGGATTCAACCCCAAGCCTGGCAGTATGAAGGTTATATTTACTTTCTGTGGTCATGAATGGGTCCTTTATTTAGGGTCTGCATGGCACTCTCTACTCATACTCAGAATGTGACTATATTCGATCCATGCCTTCAGCAGTTTTGGTACATTGTTTACATGAGCAGGGCCTCCGCTATAGTGACTTTTATTCTTAATGCAGTTTTTTTTTTTTGGAAAAGATGTCCCTGATCACTAACAGTAGGCCTGGATATGTGCCTTTAGTTATTCCACCACTGAAATAGTGTCTAGGAAGTATTCTCATTCTGAAACCCCCAGAGGGATTCTCTCACCTCGCTACACATTTCCAGCAATCCCCCCCCAACCCCCACCCCACCCACCCAAAATATACAACTGCTCTTTGCTCATTATGAGCTCGACAAGGGGTGCCTCCTTTCTGGATTTTCCACTTCTGGTGCCTAAAAACAACCCCTCCTTGCAATACTTTGAAGGAATTGGAGAAAGTAGCCCCAGATCTGGTGGCATTTGAGAGGCTGCCACTGCTCTGTGTTTACATGTTCCAGTTGCACTTACTTTAGATACGTGGAGGCAAGTGTGAAAAAGAAGAAAAAAAGACACACACACGCACGGTGCAAGTTGTTAAATGTTAGCATTCTTTCCAAGCACCTTCGTGCAATGTTTGGCCCTTACCTGCTGTTTGTTTATTATTGAGTGAGCAGTTTAGTTCATTTAACAGGGGATTCCGTTTTTCCCCTGCAAATGGTTTCTGTTTAACTGTGTTTGCTCCTTGGACAGTCGTTGTAATTCAGTCCAGCACGGGGTTGCCCATGATTTGCATGCAAGGAATAGAAATTTGCATGGAAATCAAATTGCCCAGAACCAAAGCCACTCAGTGTTTCCTTCTCAAAGTTACCAGAAAATGCTCAATATACAGTGGTTTAAAAAAAAACTCGCTGACCTTTCTGTGATGAAGTGCAGGTCTGCATAATGATTTTCTGTCATATAGCTGTCGAGCGCTTGCTCATCAAACAGGCTGATGTGTAACATGTACAATAACTTTCCATTCGTATTACACCCCATACAGCTTTGCAACATGAGTCTGAATGCCCATGGTCAAGTCAGTATAGGATTTTCTATATTTCCTTGTCAGCAGTGAATAATACATACATAATAGCTATTGAAGTCGGCAGGCTTTGATAGATCTTTCAGCAGGACTCGGACTGGAGGTGCTATGTGCAGTAGAGCGTAGTGGCTTTCAGACAAGGGTTGCCATGTTGGTTTTATCAGTTTGCTGCCTGCCAGCTGCGGAGGCCTCTTTGTCTCCATCCCTGTCTTTAATGGGCAACAGTGGCATTGAGGAAATAATGATTCATGCTTTTAATTGATGTCTTTTATAGAGGACTTCAGAAATGCATGAGTCTTTATTGGTTCATTGGTTGCAGCACGGAAATAGCCGTATCCTGCTTCTGCCTTTGTTGTGTACTGTGTCAGTGTGTATGCGGGCTGAACTGTCTCTTTACACAATATACGTTTTGTAGAAATATCAAGTATATGGTTACTTTTCGGCTTGGGTAGCTTACTATAAGTGTGAGATATTTTAACAACATAAGGAATGGGCACGAGTTACAAGTTCCCCGTGATAAGTAGCAAAAGATCAAAGCACATTCCCCTTGGTGTGAAGTCTGTAGTGCTTTTTAATTGATACCAGCACTTTCTCTCTTAATAATACATCTCAGATTAGAAGCAGCCTTAATGGAATCACCCTTTGGCTTCCAAGGGAAAGAATTTGTTGGGTTGAAATCTGTTTTTGATATGGGAAGACAAATAATCAGGTCATTAAGGGTAACCATAAAGTGTGTCGGAAATTTGAACAAAACACATGGAAAAAGCTGATTGTTGTGAGACTGGAAGAGGCTGTGCGGCAAAGCAGCTCTTAAAACAAATGAAGCTTCTATAAATAGTGTGAAGCCGAGGTACAGAAAGAAAGAAAAAAAACGGAAGAAAATATCAGAAATTTATTTGCAAGCCAAAATAAAATAATAAAATTGATTTCCAAATATAGTTTTCATTGTGAAGGGCTCATATTTTTGGTTAGGTCAGACTAGAAAATATGTGCAAACAGTGTATATCTTTAGCAGCAAAAGCGCACACATTCATGGTAATTTATATACTGCTTAACGTGTGATGTTTCACAACTTATTGTTTTTCTTGGCAACTGCTAGTAATGCCTTTATTTATGGGCCTCTTTTTTCTTTTTTTTTTCTTTACAGGGGTGATTACCAGACACAGCGTGACAGAGGTTTGGTTTCTCCAGCCCTGTGATAAATGTGTATCTTTAAGATTGCAGCATGGCAGGTCATGATAAAGGCAGTGAATAAGTTGATCCACCCTCACACTCATTATCTGACCATCCGGAGGACAAAGTCAGAAGGTCCTGGGTGTGAACAGACCGGAGTAGAGGACAAAGCTTTCGGAGCAACATGGTTGTTATCTGCTTGCTCCACTTCCTTGAGACTCATAGGGCCTTTTGTTACGTAGCGTTCAACGACAATATCTTCCTTTAAGGGGTGCTGACCGAGAATTAGCACAGGTCTTGTGATGACGCACATGGGTGTTGCGTCATTTGCTTTAATTGTTGCCAATTTGCCTTTTTTTTTTTCCTAATGTTTCTAATAGACATGTTCCTGCAGTGCTTAATTATTCCCATGACCAAATGATTAGACTTTGTAAATGGAAATTAGATTTTCTTTAAATGAAATAAATATCCATCTTTAGGTCAAAGTTGCCATCTGCCATTATAAAATGATGAATAACTGTATAACATACAGTGATTGTAGTGCTTGACCTCATTTTGCAGTCAGGTCCACTATATTTTAGAGAAACCACACTCATAAATTTCAAGGAAAATCTTTTCCAAAATGGATATGAATAGCATTTTGGAATTGACCTCTGAAATATCTTTTGATAACGATCGGATCCAGTGCAGTACAACAACACATATGCACATTATCAGGATATGATAGCACCAGGCATCTGCTAACTGAGTTACTGAATGGAACGTATTACCATCTAAGAAAAGGAGTTCCAGTGATTAACTATGGATTATACAACAGGTAGTTACAGCCAAGCAATCTGATTTTTCACATAAACATAAACAGACTTTGCACTTTAGACACACAGGAAAATACAAGTAGAAAAACTCCTTGAAAAAAAAAAAACACTTGACTTCTCTGCTCAGTGATCATTCATGATATCATAACAATAGAAAGAGACTGCTTGTAACTTTAAAGGTCATGTGTCAGATTCATAGAGAAACTAGGAAAATCAGAGTAGGGGAAGGAAACAGGAGGTTTTTCCAGTCTGTCAGCGCTTATTACTGAGTTGCCCTTGAGCAAGGCATTGTTAACTGCACTCACTGGCTTACAATACACTATGCAACCCACATGTGCCTGTGTCTTGATTCAGCACAGTCCCAGCCTCTTTCACAGACCACTGGCATGAACTTGCCAGGATAAATAAGGCTTTAGTGCATATGTATTGTGTTATCGAGATTGTGGACTACCACTAATATTACGTATGGCTCCAAGTCCATCACAAGATTCCCATACGGGACTTTAAATACATCCTCTGATCCCAGAAAAAAACCCCGTAAATCTCAGGTATCATCTAATTGAATAGTATGCAAACCATTTCATTCCTCGTGGGGAGGATTTTAACAGACCTTTATTAAACTGATAAAAGTCAGACACCATTTCATTATGGATACTTTAAGCCTGCTTAGTTTTTCCAGCGGGGAATGAGGCAAGCACACATTAAGCTGTTAAGATTAATTTACCAAAACATTTGAATGTGATCAAGGTTAATTTCCTCTCAAGAAATGTTTCTCCCCGTTGCGCCATTTGCCACTTTCCAAATCAAAACCACTGTACCTGTAAAACCCTGAGACCTCTCTGGCATTTTTTTTTTTTTTACAGTGAGCTGCTAATGTACACGAGACAACCGTTTATGGTGGTGTTTCCCAGTGAGCCTGTAGTACCGTCGGAGCACTTGTTTTGTCTTGTTTTCGTTCTGGACCTTGGAAAGAATGTGTTTCCAACATAGATGAGCATTGCCAAAGACCCCTTGATGATGCCTCGTCCTGCACAACCACTCCCAGATGCTTAGTGAGTTTTACGAATAGACTTTCCTCATTATTTGGGGCTTTACTCGTTTGGCATCACACTGGCCATGTTCACTAAAGCACAGAAATCAGTAGGTTTTTTATTATAAAATGTGGGAAAGTCAAAACCTTCAGATATGGGCTGTACTTCAAAGTGTGCGAGCAGAATAATGTCATGGTAGAACGTTATGTGAAATGAGTGATTCCAATGAAAAAACAAAACAAAAACAAAAACAGATGCACGTCAGGAACACTATGTGTTAATAATAATTACACAATTTGTTTTCAGTCTTCTCACTTGCCCAAAGTTTTTGTACGCCTAGAAAGAAGACAGATATCTTAGGCTTTGGTCAGATGATAGTGTTAATGTTAGAGGAGTATTTTTTTTTATTATAGAAATGTAAATTAGTGCTATTAATTAATTTTATGAAAATGTAAAGGTTTGACTGCAAACTCAATTACAGATTTCAAGGCTGGCTAATGTACCCCACAGTGCCTTTAATGAAATGCACAGTTGAAGACGTTCAAAGGCCAACGATGAGAAACGCTCATTTCCTTTAAAGCTTATCCCACCCTTCCCCTTTGTAAACAACATAGCTTAAACCCACAACTGTACACTTAACACCGTTTCTTCCATGACAGCCACAAGCTGCACCTCACCTCTGGTGCTCATTTAATGACGTAACCTTTTTAAAGCATGGGTCTGCTGGTTCCTCTTCAGCCAAGTGGGATATCCAAGCCCAATACCTGTGGGTTGTGGGGTAGAAGGAGAAGTGTTTCTTTGCATGCAGCATTAATTTGCACTGTATGAAACACACTGCAGTAATTTGACTGCTCAAAATAGATTCCCAGTGTGGAATAACTGCGGGAAATAGAAGTGTGTTTGGTTATAAATTCAATAGCTTTATATATATATATATATATATATATATATTTTTTTTTTTTTTTTTTTTTCTTGCTTTCTTAAAGTGAATGCAACTACGTTGAACACATTCAAAAGTACGACAAGACAATTTGATAGTGAAGGTTCAGAGTCAGCCAAAGTTTAAGATCAATTCACAGGATTATAGAGTGGAAAATGATGATCCGTTTTTGAAAGTGATCTTTGTTTAATTTAGTCTTATGTAACCATGCTTGTAGTCAGGCTGCTGCTTTTTTAACTATATTAATAGTAATAAAACTTACTTTTATGGGTGCATGTCCAGCAGGCTCTTGTTATTACTTGTGTCTTTTCTTAATTACAAATGGTAAGATGTGAAACGTGGAGTTGTTTAACATCATCACAGTATGACTTACAGCCTGCTATGGTGATATCTTCTGCGATTCAGCAATTCAATTCTTCACTCAAAACCTTCAATTATTCTTTGATTTATTTCAAGTGCACTGGGAAACATGGCTGCATTATATCTGGTGCTTCAAAGGATTTTGCCCTAGTAAAAACACCACGAAAAAGCTGTGAGTATTATGTCTTTCTTGAAGAAAATTGATGTTGTAAATTGACGTAAAACATAAAAATGAATAAACAAATCTGATTTTATTCTGTTTGCAAAAAGAAAGAAAAAAATGCTGTGCAATTTCTGCCGTGTAGAAGCTATCTTTGTGATCAGTTGGTCAGGTTGGAGTCAGTTCAGCTTAAGCAGTCTCCATCGTGGTCCAGATCATTACCCTGTTTGATCTCACCCACAAATACAGCGGCACAGTGTCTCCTGACATGTACTCTACTGGGAACTGGGGACTTTCACAACAAACAGGTGATTAGCATCGGAGGGGAAACAAATGGCGGACCTGATTCGGAACCAGCGCCGCTGCCTTATGGGGAAGATTGCTGGCAGGTGGGGCCAATTGGCGAACAATGGCTCAGTCCAGGGTTTGAAGGGCAGATGATTGCTGACAGATGGAAGCCTCCGAGTCCAAGAAGAAAGCAATCAGGTGGAAGAGGAGGACAGGAATGTGGGGGGTCGAAGGGAGGAAGGGCAGCGCCATCGCTACCAGGCGGATGAAAGTCTGTCATGATGTCAGCCTGACTCAGCGTACACATCCACACTTACTATGGCCTTAAGCTAGGCTGATGTAATGCCCCCCTCTCCCTATGTGGGGCTGAATTATGTTTCGCTGTGGGGTTGGAAGGGTCACAAGAAGCAACCGAACTAGATAAGTGTAGACGGGCGCCACCAGAAGCTGCCCAGCTTAAAGACTAAAGATGCTAGGTGAAGCCAGCTTCCTTCTGGTGGTGCTTCAACATGTGTCTCTTTTCCTTCTGTTCGTATTTACTTTGTTTTTTTTCCTTACTTATTTACCTTAGTCACTGATAAGCTGTCTGCTTCAGAAAAGGACCTCTTCGGTAAAGGCCACGTCATTTGATACTTGCCGTGGAACACAATAGGATCAATAGGTTTGTTGATTTATTCAGTCAGCTGGTATTGTTCACTTCTGATAACCTGCAGCTGCAGAACAACTTGTCCCTATTTACTCAACTAAGTTGACTTAGTTTTGTGATTTTTCCATGTAGATGAAAAAAAAAGACAAAAATGATTAATACATCTAAAAAGCTCAAACTCATCTCTTTTAAGGTCTGTCATGACTTAAATTCTCTTTCCATTTACCTGTCATAATGTTTTAATAACTTGAAATATTGCAAAAAAAAAAAAAAAAGTTTTTACCTCTGGGAAACTCAAGCTTAAATAAAAAGACTAAAAATAGCATTCTTAAAACATCAACATCAGTGTGTGGAGTTACGATTCCTCAAATTGGCATCCGACTGGGAAATTAGCACGACCAAATGTTTATCTCAAAGAACCGACTCATAATATTTGCTTAATGTTAGTGGATAGGATAGCACATTAATTCACATTTTCTTTTGCCAATTTTCTGGATATTCAGTTAAAATTTGCGCCACATTTGCATGGAAATCTGGCTAATCAGTCAAGATGGAGAACCAAATACAAATTTTGACTTCCAGTCTGCAGTAAGAACGCATTAGCCAGCCTTGTAAAGGCTTGTTTATAAACTTATTCTGACATGTGAGAAGAGCAACTTGACTCACCACATATTCACCACATACGTATGATGCCCAGTCAACAATGACGAATCAAGGAGCTTCTGGGAAATAGAACATAGAAGAAAATGCAATTACAGATTGAGACGCAGCTATAATTAAACATTTCCAAGGGAGTGGCCGTACACCTGGAATGCCTCCCGAGTGGAAGTAACAGTGAGAGCCTCATCAGCATGGCGCCATAATGATTTTAACACTGGGTTTTATTCCGGCTGTTACCATAGCAGAGTCTGGATCCATACAGCTGGCAATTACTTTAGAGACAGAGACAGACCAGAATAGATAGAGTGAGACAGACAGAGAGAATGGGAGATCCTTAGATAGAGGATAAAAGACAAAGCAAGACAGAGAGAGAGACACAGGGAGTCCAACAAGCCTTCAGGTGTTAATATTACTGCCAGGGGTGGAGACGATCATGAGTATTCCCTTATTCAAGAGGACATTTAGACATCAACCTAATTTTACTGATTAAAATGTATTTAAAAAACATATATTTTATTTTTAGGTTGTTTTTCTTATTCCAGCTCATTGATTAGCTGAATGATATCACGTCCATGTCTGTCTTGTTGTCTGCCTTAATTATTTCATTGTGACAACATTATTCAATTTCATCTCTGTAACGGATGTAGCTTAATTCCCGTATCATGACATCATACATCATCATTCATACAAAGAAAAACAGCAGCTGAAAATAGTAAATACATGACCTACCCAATTACAGAAACATAAATAACTATTTTTTTCATGTTTTTATTCATTCTGTATTCTTTTTTGCTCTGTTGCATCAGTGATACCGGGAACAAACTAAAGTCTAGCATTAACATCTGCTGCGATTTTCAGCTCTTCTCAATCAGCCGACATCGGCCGACCGTTGTTCATTTTCCCATGATGCTACTTTGGTTTTTTACGTAATTAAAAATTCCTTCATAATGACCTCACCAACAGATCAACACCAAAAATGTATTTGTGTTAGTGTTACGGCAAGGTTACTACACAAAAAATAGTGACATATAGTGAAGTATAACCCACTTCCCTCCACCATTTCCTTCGGCGCCACCACTTTCATTTATCAAAAAACCAGAAGATGTCCAACAGCAATAATTTCAGAGATTGACATAAATTTATTTTTAGAACATGATTATGGCAGTTGCTACACATTTTCCACCAAGCAAAGGGGGTCTGCACTTTGCAAAATGTTTCTTTTTCTTTGCGCAAAAAGGACCATATTCCAACTGCCTTGCACAGGACTCGCTGGCCCTGCTGTTCTGTAGCTGAGCAACATGCAAACACACAAAGCTTCATTTGTAAAGCAGACGGTTCGGTTATATGATACCCCTCCACTTTAGTCATGGTCTGAGTTGCTGGTTTTCTTATCCATGGCAGCAGGGCAAAAATGGAAAGTATGAATTCAGTTTTTTGTATTTTTCAGCTTTTCTGTATCCCAAAATAACTTTCCACTAACTGTGCCACTATGTATTTTTAGCATTTTAAAACAGTAGTCACTTTTCATATTAAATATCCCCCCCTTTTCAGCTGAAATGTAACGCATTTGGACATGCTATAGAATTGTGTCACCCCTGTTGTGTATCTTTAAGCTTGAGGTAACCGATTGGCTGAGTGTTTAATCACCGGTCTGTATAAATCTGCTACACTAAATCTTAGCTTGAGCATCTTATATGCACATGTGAATTAGTTATTTTCCCTTTTTTAAAACTCTTTGATCAGCTGTCCATTAAATATTGTCAGCAGGATCACAGCACCATCTTCCCTGGATTTCTTTCTTCGAGTATTTATTGTTGGAGTTGCTGCTCTTTTTTTTTTTTTTTTTGTCTATTCGGCCATTTTAGCTATCGCTCCTCAACTACTGAAAGTGCACAAGAGGGCAAGAAAGAGAATGCAAATATACAGCATTACTAAAGTACAGTACACTATGGCACCATAAATGTTTTTTGCATTCAGCTAGTGAAAGCCTGTTGATCAATCATCATAAAGCTCCAGATAGTCACAGGTAAACTGTTTCAAGCAAGTTATTTTCCCAAGAAGGTAGATGAGCTATGTAAACATTCATGATTTTTTTTTTTTTTTTATCACCACAACTGAAAAACCAATTGTAGGTCTCCTCAAAAACCGGGGACTTTATTTTAAACTAAATTCGAATGTAAAACAATTGAGACATTACACATCGTTATTACAGTATATGTCAGGATGTCAGGATGTTTGTAGGTCGTGCACATTATCTAACAGGCCATGCACTTATGGCGCCTTTTGATCTTTCGAGAAAAGGAAACATTACCTCAGCCATTCACCAGAAATAATACAGACTCTGGTCAGTTGTTTACATTAGATTTTTCACTGAAAAGGTGAAGAAAAGAGAGAGAGAGATTGTGGTTGAAAAAATGTGGAAGGGGGCTCAGATGAACTAATATTTCAGTAAATGTAAAATCAGCTGGGTTTATTTTAAAGCGGCCCTCTATTTTTATAGTAATTTGTGCTGCTCATTTCATAATATTAGTCTTGGACGTGGCTTGGTGAGAGTGCGGAGCCGCGTTAGATTAGCCATCTGCGCAGTGTAAACACAGACCTATTCGGCTAAGAAAAGACGTGCAGGGATGGGATGTTAGCACTATCTTGTTAAAGTCACATGCAGGACTAGTCGCATTACTTAGGCTTTATATTCACACATCATACTGAGCTCTGTAAAGGAGAGAGGCCATTGACACGGGCAGAGTCAATATCCTGCACGACTGTGATTGACTATAATTAAATCATGTGTGCATACCTACGTACAGCCCGGGCTCGGCCACATCATAACAGTGCGAACGTTCCCTGCTCAGAGAGAAGCTGAACCTGATGAGCACATGGCAAGGGCGTTGTCCATTAAAGAAAACCCCTGAGTTTTCTCAGAGCTTTCTTGGTTTGTAGAGCTGCTTTTTAGGTGGTCCTGCGGAAAGTCAGGCACCGGAGGGCTCTCAGGGTCTGTACAGTGTTGAACTTTTTTCCCCCAGTGTAAAGGCTAAATGTTATTTTTCTCTCCTTTCTCTCCCTCGCTATTCAACTTGTTTTCCCTCGCAGTCGCCTTAATGAGACATCAAAGACCGGCGAGCCAGAGCTGTGATTTGGTGTTTTGTGAAATGATTGGGAGCTCCCGGTGTGTGCCAGTGTTCGGTGAGACATGTTAGTATTGAGTTAATTGGTTAAAAGATAAAGTCCTTGTGGTTTCAGTTCAACACTTCTGCTGTGACCTAATAAAAAGCTGGAATAGGTTAAGATTCCTTAGGATTGCACCTGAGATAAAAAACAAAACAAAACATGTGACTGGCGACAGGGTACCTGTGAGTTCAGGGAAAGTTCCAGATTTTGCATTATAGAAGTACCCTTGAGCAAGACTCCGACCTTTCCCTCTGGATAAGAGCGTCAGAAGGTCTGACGCGAAAATATGGACATACATACTATATGAGACGGTTATCTTTAAATGTAGCAGAAAGTGCATTACTGTCGCTTGGTGCTCTCTCACGTAATGTGAGATGAGAGAGCAGACCTGAAAAATCTCTTCATTTCCTCTTTTCTTCCTCTCACACTCGGGAAACTTTGAAGTCCATCTTGCTGACACAACGTCCTTTCCAGCCAGGAAAGGGCGGGTTTTCATTGTTTCTCAGATCATATGTAAAGTTCAATGTCTGAGACAGAGTTCTTATTTTTTTATTCTGACCTATATTTTGCACTTACAACGAAGAAACATCAATAGCTGATTCATACTGTTAAGAAAGGTGAAGGGGTCAATATAATTCATACTTGGTGGAAAAAGGTTTAGATGAATGATAATGTGCAAAAAGGTGGTTACAATGTTCACTTAAGCAAGAAAAAAAATGTCATCCATTCCTAAATGATGCAGGCAGAACTCTGACGGATCACTGCAAACTTTCTGAAAAGTTAATGTTTTTTTAAGAATAATGTGTCTTACAGAACAAGGTTTAGGGTGTTTAGGGCTCCTATTGTATCAACGTTTATTATTATTATTATTATTATTTAATATTAGCAATGCTGTGCTCTCTTTTAGGAGCTAGAACCTTTAAAATCTCAAGGCTTAACAAGGTCCAGCCCAAAAGACCACTGAAACTTATGCTGGCCTGTTAAGAGCATCATGAACGTGATTTTATGAATTAACCTGGAGTACCCGAATGCAGCATTAGTTTTTGTCTCTGTGAGACTAGACCTCAGACCTCATCATTTATCAGAGGTTCTGCCTGGTGCGGTCACAGGTGTCGTCAGATAACTGATTAACTCTGTCAGAATTATTTATGTCAAATTGACACAGAGGGACCAAGAGGCCCGGAGATAATAACCTTTGGCAGCTAACAAGCACAGCATGTGAAATCAATAATTAAAGAAAAATCGCTGAGTCAAGGAGCTTAACGAGAGCAGATCACATGGCTGTGTTGTGCTAAAGTGTAGTTTTGTTGTCATTGTGTATAACGTTCTTTCTGTTCTCATTGTTTCATTTTACAGCCCAGTAATTAATCTAAAAAATTAGTCGTATTAAACAGGATTTAATTTTACCTCCCAAACATTTTTTAGAGGGATATTTACAAAGACAGCAGGTTCCAGAAGACTTGAATACACTTTCCCTGCTCCTAATATTATTACAGAAGAATCAGATTATTCAATTTTGCGTAGTAAATAAATTCCAGACATTGTTACAGATTTGCCATGTCATGTTTCTCTTTGACTGCGCTCTGTCCCTAAACAGGTTAAGTCAGTCTATTTGTTTGTGTCGATGGATCATCTTAATGCCGTGTTACTACATTGCAGGAGTGAGTCACTATTTTCTACCCAGGTGCTGATTTCCATCAGTTCCCCATGAGCTCATTCTAGCTTTGCTGTATAGAAATCTTCTTCGTAAGTAGCCTCTGAATATTTCCACTGGCGATGTGTTGAAACGACCCCACCAGCGATCACTTCACTTACCCGCAATGAAAAGACATCCAATCAGGGGTTGGCTTGGTGATGCAAACAGAGGAGATGCTTTGGGTTGGACAGTAGAAAACTTTTTTTTTTTTCTTCCTTTGTGGATGCTGGTTAGCAACAGTGAGAAACAGTCGTCTTGGTGGGGTTTTTGTGTACTGTTTGTATATTTGTGCTTTGACGATCTCAAGGGAGGAAACTGTGAGTAATTATCACTGCAAGGTTGAATAATAATGTTTTTTCTCCACATTTAATCTTACACTGTGGCTGATAGTAAATTATAGAAAGATGAAGCTGCATGTGAACTAAGCCTTTCAGTTTAACAGACTCAATCCTTTACCTTCCTGCCACTTTCTTTGGGGTAGCAAAGATACGCAGTATCTTTAAAATAAAAATAGACCGTTCAAATTTGGTTTCAAGCATTACAATGTAAAGGATATTCAATACATGTGGTATTTCCACAGTATTTGAGCTCTGTCAGAATTGTTTTATCAACATATTTACTAGATTACAAAGATATATTTTTGCCAGTATCTATTGTAGTAATGTCTTCAAGCCCATTTTGCATGAATGGCGTATATTCCAGTGTCTACCCCCTTTATGGTTTCCCTATGTTCTTTTTCCATTATATTTGCCTACTGTGAATGATTTATCCCCTCCTTAGGAATTTACATCTGATCACAATCCATTGACGACTCTATTTTTCCCTACTGTGTCTCACCAACGCAAAGTGGCACGTAAATACACCCTGAGCAGCAGGGAAGCCCTCGGTGGGAGTGAAGAAAAGGAGGGCAATACGAAATTAAAAGACAAAAGGATGGAAGGATGGTGTCACATAGCCATGGGGATCCGTGGAGTGGGTTTCTTCCACCATAGAAGCTGAATAATGACCTCAGCTGGTTCTTTTCATCACTAAATTACAGCCATTAACTTCAGATTAATCATCATCATGCCTTTCACTGTGAGGGAGCCCGCTCTGGATGAAAATTAGCAGAATGTCCTCTTAAGGTTGATAAAAGCCCACTAGTTTGTGGCAGTGGATCTTTGCCTGTTATGTATTTTGTTTCATTCCATTTATTTCAAACGGAGAACCACTAATAGTGAGTTAAAGGCAGCGATCCTGTTTGTTGTTCAGTTTTGCTTTGTCACTGTCAATTTTGAAAGTGAACCCAGCGTTTGCAGCTTGGGCACAGACCTCTTCTGTCCCGCTGAGGGACTTTTTGTCCTTTTCCTCGTGCTGTTTTGGCAAATGCGTGTATAATTTCAGCAGCAGTGAATACGGTGCATCAAATGGATGCATTCCAATCATGATGTTCCGTCTTATTTAAATATTTACTTCTTGTGTTGTGGCCTGTAGCACAACAACAATCCCAAGTTCTATTGTTCATCTTGACTGCCAGTGGTACCCTTCACCCTATGGATTTCTTACATACTCACAGATATCATTCCTCTAAAAAAGGGATTTGTAGTTTGAGAGTCACTGCTTCTACATCTACTTCACAGTTATGTGGGTGCAGAGGTGGTGGAATAAGAAATGAGTCAAAGAGAAAAATTGTTTAAGAACAAACGATGATGGAGGTGGCATTACAGCTGCATCCAACTATACTTCACATCACAGGCATGGCGACAAATGTGATGCACAGGTGTGATCCATGTCGCTTTTCTTTGAAAACCCAATTGGTGTGAATTGGCTTCGCTTCACTTTACGTCATGGCATAAGCATGTGGGTAATGTTAGTCACAAACTGAAGAGGACTTCCTCTCTGCAAGAAGAAGTGAATTGGAGCACCAGCGAAAAGGAGCATGCATAATTAGCCAGTGAAAAGCTTTACTTACCATGTTTTCTTAATTAAATTATTGTAAGACTAAGTTTAGTAGTAGCCCACTTACGACAACCTTTTCAAGTCTTTAACACCTGTCAACTGTATTATATTATATCCCCGTAGACATGCAATGTTGCATCAAAAAAATGGTGTCTTTTTCTCCAAACTTAGGGTGCTTTCACTAATCACTGTGTATGCAGGACAAACGATCTGATGATGTGAGAGATGTCTCTGCCAACCCACGCAAAACTTTAGGTGTGTACACTGGGATCTGTTACGCACCACCCGTGAACCCCAGATGCACAAACACAGAAACAGTAATGTGATCCGCCATCTTTTCCCCACTAGGCAGATTTATGCACATAAATCATTTCCTACTCTGTGTTTTGTGGGATTTATAGCAATAATAGGCCATCTCTGCCATTCCCATCCTGTTCCCTCCCTGGGAAAAAACCTTGCAGGTCTTAACTTTTGGTCACATCGGGTTTTCAGTTGCAACGTTACCTTTTTCTAACCTCATGGCCCCTAAACCTAATCATGTGTTTCCATGGAGTTACCTGCCCAATCTAATCTCTGAGAGCTTTGAAACAGTGGCAGGCCGGTGCTAACAATGTTTTGGAACATGTCCACATGACCCCTTTCTGCTGTTTGATCGTGTTGGTTTTACTGGGAGGGTCCACTGGTAAAACATGGAAACTGCTTGTGCAATAATATCGCCACTGTCACGTTTAATGGATGTCTTGATTGTGTGTGTCATTTGCAGCTGTGAAGTTCATTATTGTTTTGTCTATAGCAGAAGTACATTTTGTTACGTGATAATGTGGTAGATTCCATGTCTGATGTGTGCAAAAGTTTTTTTTTTTTTTTTTAAGAATTAGGAAGCTTTTCTTGTTTACTTTTTATAGTGTGGCTGATATGTGACAAAGTCATGTTCAGAATTGATTGTCTCACCTAATGTTACACTGCAATGCCTGACATTCGCTGAATACAACATTAGTTTCATGCTTGATCCTCACCATTATCTGCTGAAATATAAGCCAAGCATGTATTGTTTCTTGTACTGTGTTTACTGAGTCAAACATTCATGGTTTCTGAGAAACATAGCTTTGCAAGACCAGACGCACTCTTAATATAATTACCTAAAGCACCTGAGACAGAAAAAGGTAAGCCACAAGTTGAAAGTTGTAAATAATCAGTTTTTGAACTACATAAATTCATTATGACCACCAGACTAAATTCATTTTCCAGTGATGTGAAGGTACATAAAATCAAGAGTACATTTGCCAGTCACAAGAAACAGACACCTTGATTTGATGAACCCATTATTGTGACGCACCACTTAGCCGATGACGGTGGTCTGCCGGGGCATTAGTCAACCATGTTGTATATTCCTGCATGTTTAAGACGTCAAACACAAATTTTAGCAAAGCTGTCCCGAAGACAATGAACAATAACACACTGTGCAGCTCATACAGCTGTTTAAACCTTCTCATTCACACATCAACAATGCACCACTCTGTCTCAGATCTCAATGACATGTTAACCCTCCGCAAACCAGACACTCAAAACATTTCAATTTGCAAATGCCACTGAACATCTCACCACATGTTGTTATTGTACTTCCAATTTACTCCCAGCTCACTAAGTTGGAACCCCTTGAGAACAAACTGTACATACACCCCAGCGTAAGACTGGAGAGGAAAGACAGTGAAGTCCAGTTGTGAGAGTAGAAACTGTTTTTACTCTAAATGTATAGACTGGTTCACCCTCAGAACATTGTCAGCTGACCTGTCACAGTCAGGACAGATTTGTCCAAACTCTTCTAACCGGCCTCCATCATTCACATAATCGAGCATTTCTGCTCTGATCCAGAGGTCTCCAAATGCCTGAAGTGGACACGTGGCTGTTGATGGACTCGTTGACATTACTAGAGAGCAAACACTGTTGCCTGACTTGGGGAAGGCTCAGTTGTCTGAGCGATAAATGTGGTTAGTAGTAATGGGGGATAACATCATCCTCAAGCAGAGAAGCCCATCAGGGTTCACTCCTCTTTATGACCATCATAAATGGATACTGCATACTCATTTCCCATGAAGCACCTGCATGACAGGTCTTGTGGAGCTGTTCGATGGCATTTTTTCCTTTTTTTTTTTCTCTGAAGGGTTTTTGCTGAGCACATTTATTTTCTCAGCACATTAATGTACTGTGAGGAGTTTTAGTACTTAGTTCTTGGGAAGCTATCAGGTCAGGTGTTCAGTTTCCCTTGTACCATTTTACTCAGCTGGACTGTTAAAGCCAGTGTGGGGATTTATATTGGTTACGGGTCCGGTTCTTTAACCCTTGAACCAGCACCACCACCCTTGCCTGCACAATATTTTGTCCCTACTCTCCAACATTTATCTGCTTCCTGTGACTACTGCACTTTTGCAAGATGTGTTCCCAGGATGTAAAGGCGAAGTACATAGAGAGATGCTGGTTTAAAGCATTGTTGAGACACTTAGACTGTGGAAATAAAGCAAGATCAACCATAGGTCCTCACTAGTTGGGTTGACTGTCAGACCAGGTGCTGTCTAATTAAGAAAGAAGGTTACACAGTATGTATATGTTTAGGTAACAAGGTATGTTTAGCTTTAATTTAGTAGACATAAATGTCTTTGGCCTGTAGTGGTACTACTAAATGATTGTGAAAGGTCTGCTGGATTTGTGCCCAGCTCAGGAGTAAGATATTGCTTTTAACAGGCCAAGTTTTGTAATTCATGTCAATGTGAAGGAATTTAAAAAAAGATGCATTTTGCTGATGGCGTTTGTATCAGATTCTCACACCGGAAAATCAGACACAGAATCAGAATCACTATCATTGGACAGGTGTGTGTACACACACAAGGAATCTGACTCCGGGTGCACGTTGCTCTCAATTGTACATAGAGATACAGACATTAAAACAACAAACATAACACATAGGAACTGTTTTTAATATAAGAATGTATGGTACGGAAAAATGTTCATACTTTAACTAAGTGACTGCACTTCTGTTTTAAGATACAATTCACTGATTTGAGATGCTTCATAATACTTCTAAATTTGCACAGTTGCGATTGGCAGTAACTGTATATTTATGGGTTTATGAGTTAGGACACTGTCTCATTTGAATGTCACTGAGACCTTTTTTTTTTGAGATAATCCATTATGCTAAACTAGCGGAGGAAAAATTGTTTTTCGCTTGCACAAAGCATGCCTCTCCACGGCGAAACAGATTAGATATTGCTGTGCCCTTCTGAATTGAGGAGCCATCGTCCAAGCAGCTGGAGAGGTATTTTGGTTCGGCCACTCAATGACATCATCGAGGAGTGTGCCCTCGTTAACAAGAGAGAGGGAGAGCAATTAGCCAGTGCAATTAACCTTTAAAAGGCTGCCTATCTGGAATGAGGGAGGATGAATAATAGTCAAGTCCGCAGTATAAATCCAAGGCATTGCTGTCCAGAGACCCCCCCCCCCCCCCCAGAGACTGCTGACTGAAGCAAATGGCTGCAAGGGCACCACTGAGGAGTGTAGTGACTCAGGGATAGGAGAGATTGCAAACTCACACACATCTCCGTATAAAACTTCATATTAAAAAGTGTCAGATGAACCTCCTGTCGTCTACGCCGATTTGTGAGAGAGATTGGCAGAAGATTTAGAAAAGGTGTTGCCCCGAGGGAACATGCATCACGCCCACGATGCCTTGCGCTAACAAATGGGACAGTCGGATGCCGTCACAGTGACGTCTGAGAGGGCTGCTAGTGTGAGAGCAGAGCTCGTGTGTGTTTGTGTATGATAAGGGTCAGTGTGCTTTTCAGGTCATTGTTGTCCAGGCATTAACCTCCCACCACCACATCATCTGCTGCCACCCACCTGCTTAATTACCAAAGGACAAAGGATGGATGCATGTGGGTGTGTGATGGCGATGCCGGAGTCTACAAGGGAAAATGACATAGCTGTCAACGGGTGTTTGCGTTTTTTTAAAAGTAGTACCAATCAAAACACAATGTTTAATGCAAAGACTCAATAGTCTAACTTTTTTTCATTGGCTCATTGGCTTTTCTCACTACTTTGTATGACTGGGAGCTGAGTCCTGAGTTGTGCTGCCACCTTATTGACTGAAAACTGAGCTAAACAACATCTTTCTTGCAGCAGGGAAGACATTTTGAAAATTAAACTTATCTACTACCGAAAAATGTACCTTTATATTTTGGTGATATGTCAGTAAGGTTTGCGTTTTTCACTTTGACGTTATTTTTCTTAAACAGACTTTATACCAGAATCAGTCATGCAAATTGAAAAGTCTATGCATGTACATTTGTGTATATAGTGCCAGACTAAATTTCCTTAACAGAGCGACCAGAAATGATTACTGCAACCCAATCATGTTGCTGTGTGAGGAGGTGTGAAGGAAAGAACAATAACTCTAATTATCCCCGCTGATTGGTTTTGCATGTGCTGGCATCCATCAAGTCAATCCATTGTTCCTATTTGTGGGAAGGCTGGTTGCAGAACACCCAAACGTCTATTTATAACTATGACGAAATGCAAATGACACATAATGAAGCGCTTCCATTTAATGATGACTTTCACCCCCCCACCCCATGACCTGCACACCTTCACGAAAGAGCACATGAAACATCACTACTGAAATTTCACACACGTTTGCAGCTACACAAAGTTTTACGGTGTGTTGACTGAAACCTGGAGCGTGTCCTCAGATGCTGGACTGTATTTCACCCTGTAAGGGCATAAACAGTTTCTCCCCGAGCAAGTGTAATGTCGAACAGTTGTGCTGCCGCTGCCAAATTGTTGGTTTGGTTTAATGACTTTTGGATGGTGGGACTGCGTTTTTGGAAGGCGCGGAGGTGTGAATTACTGATTGAAACATCCATTCGCTCCCATCGGACGATGGTGATGCTCAGGGCTGATGGAGACAGGCATAAATATCTTGATGTAATGGGTCGCTCATAAACGCTGTGAACATTAAGTACGATGATTTACTTGTTTTTAACTGAAGATACCGGTAATACAAACAGGTGCCTGTCGACACGCCATCACAGATGAACTCTGTTTCACGAAAAGGACAAAGGCTGCAAAAATGAAACGATAAAAAAATCCCATCTTTTCGCCGTCTTTCACAGGGCTGTTTAACATCACTAAAATGTGGACATGCCCATGTGCTACGTGAGCCTGTGCATGGGTGTTTTTACTATGAGGCTGTATGTGTGTGTCCATGTCTGAACTGTTTTTGAGTAACCCGTACTAGATGTTTTTTTTTTTTTTTTCCTTTAGTCAACTTTAAGCGCACCTCATCAAACCTGTTTTCAGAATTGCCTGCTCAGTCAAAAGAGATGCAGGATAACGCACGTAGCGTAATCTTATCAGAAATACCCTAATCTCTTCTGCAGTGTTAAAGCAACAATTACAGACGTTATCGAAACTGTTTGATTTCCTGCCAGTTAGTATGAAATCATGGTCGAAGCAAGTGTATCCCCGCAGACAGAAAATAGAAGATAGAGATAGCAGTAAGGTCCAGTGGCCACACACACACACACACACACACACATTTGTCAGTATTGGCATAAGTATGCAATAATATTGTTGCAAATAATATCGTGAAATATTGATAAAAGTTACAGCAAATCACAAGAACACCACATGTGGCTGTAGGTGGAACTTCGGTTACACACATTACTGGATGATTTTTGAGGGGTTTTGATGTCTGCTTCAAACAGATGTGAGCCATTATGAGCACAACTGGTACACTGATTGCTCTGCAACACACACACACACAAACACACACACCCCTCTTGTTTCTTTAAAGCAGTTTAGCGAAACCAAACCACTTTGTCAGGGACAGCCCAGACACCCGCCACAGATAAAGTGTACTGAAAGCAAGACTGTCCTAATGATTAGAGGAGTGATCTGTAGTACAGCTTCTTTGAAACCCTGGATGATCAGGCTGAATGGTGTTATGGGGAGTCTTATAGATCTACATACACCACACAAACATTTTCACTTTCCGACAGAACTACTGTAATATTACTGTTACTGCCATTTCAGAACACACAGAAGGGAAGACCATCTATATCACTGCTTTTATGTGATGCAACAATTCAGATGAGTTATGCATTCATCATCAATGTTAATACTTAAGAAAAAAAAGGTAACGTACATAGTCAATCACTATGAATCTTTGAACTAAACTCAACAGAAAAGTGATTTCCATCTCTGTGTGTACTATGCATAACTTTCTGTCAAATAATGATATAAAATCTCAAGTTTTACTAACATGCACATAAAAGTACATTAGTAGGAATATGTATTGTTTGTTTCTTTTTTTTGGACCCCAGGAAGACTAGCTCGTCCCACTTTGGTGACAGCTAATGGGGATCCTTTTATAACAATAAACAATAAACAACTTTTAGAAACTTCAATTGTAATGAGCTTGGAGCATCCTTGGGGAAACGTATCTGTGCGAAAATCACTAAACTCACAGATCATTTACTTACGCTATCTGCAAGCTTTCAGACGTATCCCACAGTCCACTTCAGCAAATGGACCATTTTTAAATATTTATTTAAACTGTCCCAAAACTGCACTGCAAAACAAAAAGGTAACAACATCCAGAACTCTGAAATGAGTGAGAATTGGACATTTATACATATTAATATAATTCCTTTTTTTTTTTTTTTTACAACTTTATGTTGTAACTCAAGGTGAAATTCTATTATCTGTTTTTGATAGCTGTTGTTTCTGATCAACACTAAGATGAATATACACTTGTGAGCATGTTTTTTTCAATGCTCTGTGTTTGAGTGTGTTAATTGATGCGCCTTCTTCCTTGTGAGAGATTATGGGTACGTGCCAATTGCTTTGATCGCATCCATGTTTCCCTTACTTTTCCTGCCACTGACGACATAGAGAGGAAATGTGTTTTTCGAGAAATGTGACACCCTTTCCTCTAAATTCAAGCAGTGTCTGGTTTTGATGATGACGGCACAGCCATCAGTCATATTTAGCAACTCTGTGGTAACTACAGTATTGTTGCGTCCTACAATAAACAGTTTGACTACAGTGATATTTACCATTTTAATTTAGTAAAATATTTGCATCTACATTTGTGGATATTCTGTTTCTAAAACTCATGATAAGTATGTTTGTTTGAAACATATTCATGAGCCCAAATATTTCAGGCAAACTGGAAATTATATAAATATCTCATACTAAAGTTATAATGTTACACAGTGATTTTCAGCCTGACGTGTAACTAAACTGAAATGATAATAGACAATTAAAATGTTTTTTTAATGCTTAAAAAAACAAAAGACTGTCCTCCTCTCCCCGATTTATAATATTATTAATTATTCACATTAAAGCGGAAAATAACTAATCTAAAGGAGCAAAATCTTTCTGATGAATAAACACAGTTCTAACTCTTTTGGTTATAATTTTCAACTCAATGGTGAATCAGAAAACATAATATCTAAAACCTAGGAGTATTATGAGTCACAAAATCCCAAACAGATTTTTAATAAAGGAGAATGTCTCAAGACTTCCACAAAGGCTGGTCTCATGTCTCCACAGAGATCCTTTCTTGCTCTTCAAAGTAAAAATAAAAGCAGTTGAACCTCTTTATGACGGGACATCATAATAATTTCTGGGTCAAGTGAGGAGCGAGGAACGACATAACTGACATGTACACTATATGTTTGGGTGTATCACGTGGATGTCATTTTCATGTATGTTCTGATGAAGGTCTTTGTGACTGAATGCTAAGATAACAGGAGTTTTTTTTCCATCATATGCTGAGAAAATGTAACAACCAAGGAAATCCGAATGATTATGCCAGAACTGTCTACTGACATGGCGCCTGTTAGTTTTGACTTTTAAGCAATCGGCATCAGTTATGGAAATGAAACCTTTCAATTTCACAAATGAAAGGAAACTTTATGCTCTTCTCCTCCTCCGTAAGCATTTTGTTGAATGTACCAGATGGCTGATATTTACAGTGTAACAACAACTATGATAGCCTCAGGTAAATTGTCAGTCTTGGAAAAATGTATGAAATTGACCTTTAAACATCTCTTAGTGGTTGTCCAAACTTTCCATATTTCATTGTATTTACCCATATGGGATTCCCCATCCATCTGGCAACATATTGAGCTCAATCAAAACAGAATCTCCTGTGCCAAGTAATGTTTACACAAAGTCAAACAGTGGCATCTTTTTGGAAAGCATTTTTTTTTTGTTGAATGAAACTCAGTAAAAGCAACATTTGTGGTCTACCTTGTGTCATACTCAAATGTTTGTCATTACAAGAGTTTATAGTAGTGCAAAACAAAGTCTATTTAAAATACAACTTGTTTCCAGTTAACAGTGAGTTTCCTTTCCAAGTTTGGAAGTGTACTCTATTTTGAGTGCATATTTTAGACTGCCACTCGTGTCCCCTATCTTTAAACAATCCAAGGACAGCATGCGGGTGGAGTAACTGATAAAATATTTGTCAGATGTAGATACAGTACATCAAGTAGATAAAGAGAGTTTTCTGCCCAAACCATTGTGTCAGCACCTGGCTTCTCCAAGGATGAACTGACACAAACGTTCTTATGGGCTCTAACCTTAAGTGGTTTCCCATGAAAATCTAATCCTTTGGTCTTTGAGTTATACAACTCTTACTTTCTTGGTCCTTGACATGAGAAGTTTGATGTGGCTCCCTGTGAACACTTGAGAAGACCGGGTGTTGGTATCATTCTAGACTAAAACTGATCAAGGGTTTTGTCACCTGTATGATGTGTTGCACAAGCAGGAGGACCGTGTGTGTCCTTAGTAGCTCGGCTGCTGGTGATTGAGGGTGAAATCGCTCAGATCTTTGAGGACGATTGCGGCAAAAGATGAAGAGAGAGTAAAAGAGGTGCACCGGAGTTAGCAAGAGTACACCAGTGACCCTTGGCTGAGCTCTCCTACCAACAACTCGCACCAGCGGAAATGGGAGAGGGTGGGGGAGCACTTACAAAACACACTGAAGAGGGGAAGAGAGTGAAAGAGAGCGAGAAGCCACAGGCAGGGAGAAATAGAAACAGAGGGGAGGGGTGGAAACGGAGGGAGCGAGACGGAGTGAGCAAGAGCAATTAGAGGTTCAGGTTTACCAAAACATGACTTAAGCAATTAACTGTGAACAGCCCAGTCAAGGTCATCGACAAAGGGCTAAAGAGGCAGTTCCTGATGGCAAAGCCACTGCAAATGAATTTAAGCCGCTGCATCCGATTGGCTTATTGTACATTTCAGGTGCCACTTTTGCCTTTCTAAAAATGGTCAAATCTTTGGCAGCAGCCCTGTGAGAGTATTCTGAAAGAGGAAGTATGGAAAGTATTAGATCATGGTCCAATGTCCCCATCTTTCCTCTCAATGGCAAAATTAATGATTTTTCCTTCAGTCACTAAGAACTGTTAGTCCAGTCCTGTAGCGATAATCTAACAGAACTAAGTGGGTCTGATAATGTTTGCTCAGCTTTTAATTGCCATATATTTATTTAACTTTTTATCCCCTTTTCTTCCTGGTGTTTTAAAAAGTCAGTCAATATCATAAGCCTAACTACAACATGATGCATAATATGCCAGATTTATTTATCGAATTAAATAAATTAAAACTTCTGCTGCTTTCAGTGAGTTATGTCACCAACAAATGATGCATATGGTTTCTTCTTTACAAGAAGATTCAGCACAACCTTCAACCTTCTGTCAGTTTGCAAGTTTGAACCTATGTTGCAGGCTTCCATCCACAAATGCTCTTGAAAGGACTTTGCCATGAGGGTCCGTCTTTAAGTGTATCACTGATTGATTTTTATAAAGATGGCATCTTCACTCACTTTTATCTTACGCTGAAGGAGGCAGTGGCGTAGAAAGGTAGTGTACAGCCAATTTACCTCAGTCCTTCTGACCACCAGAGGTGCTCCTGAAGATCTCAGCACAAAGAGTGGTGAAATCTTGACCTGAATGACAATTGCCATAAGCCACTTCTATAAAAGATACCACCATCTCAAACTTGTCCACAGCCTCTATTCAAACCTCTGGAGCAAACCGATTTGAAGTGGCTTTCATTTAAATCAGCCTTTAGCTAGTCCAGGCCTTATGCCTCAATCGTGACAATTTGTGCAATTGAACATGAGACACTCACATGTGTTACTACTGTATACCTGTATGAAAAGTTGCATGAAAAGACACATATATATTTGGTCTACTGTCCTCAGTCCAATGAACTACTATATAAACAGACAATGTGAAGTCAGATCTGTCCGAGACTATAGACTGAACTTCATTACAGAAGAGGAATGTTCAGTGGGATCATTTTAAGGTTTGTGTAAATTATTATGTGTTGACTAGCCCTGCCTTCACATTGAATTGCCAGATACATGTAATCCAGTCCATCTGAGAATTTGTGTTTTGACTTTTTTTTTTTTTTCAAGGGAAGTGAAGGAGCCTTATAACAGGTTCATTTGTACAATAAACAAAAACTTCCCAAGAGTGAAAAGAGAGAGAGGGAGAAAGGAGAAGAAAAAAAGGCCTTTGAATCAGTGATCGATGAGGTGGCTTTATTTGACTTCAAAGACTTCGAGAGCCGTTCAGGCCTAATTTTGGCTCTCTTTTCGCTCTTTCAGTGGTTGAAGCGAAGCACGTGATGTGCCTCCAGTCCATGCTGGAAACCTACCCCTGCTGTTACAAACAAAACGATCCAAACAATGCTACTTTCTCTCAGTCTGGCTCAACATGTCAATGGCTATTTTCCCCATTCTCCACATTTTCCCCCTTTTCCCTTCCTTTTTGGCATTCATTTTTATTGGTGGCCCTGTTTTGTACCCAGTGCCCAGTGGTGCTCAAGCAAAAGAAGCTGGGATTCTTTCCCCTGTTTCCTTTTGTGAAGAGGTGCGTGCTGGGAATATCTATGGCTACTCATATCAGAGGTCGTGTAAACCCTGCCTTTTGACTGTGTGCTTTTGGCATTTTTCTTTGTGTTGGGTCTGACTGATGTGGAACATTTGTGACTCAATCATGCAACAACTAATTTAATCAAGGGAGACTAACCGTGTTTTCATGTGCAAAAGGTCAGTCTCCTTGGGCATGTGAAAAAAGTGCAAAAAAGGGTTCCACCTCCAATTATAGACGACCTCTGCTAATAGCAAAACATAACTTTGTGGCTTGTTAGTTTAACACACCTACCGCAGTGTAAATCTTTTCTTTTTTTAAAAAAAAGTTAGTGCTATACTCACTCAGCCCACGGACTAGCAGGCTTTAGAAATACCCAGCATTGCCACATCTGACAGAGATGAGGCAGTTGTAGAAGGAAGGTCATCAGTTACAGCCACAAAGAAACATCTGTGAACATACTGTAGGCGTTTGTTACTCATACCTGACATGTCATCCCTTAGTCTACTGGGTTGAGTGTATGTATCATACCTACATTTGTTTCAACAGGCCTTTATTTTGAGAAGTCAAACCTGCTGAAGTTTTTTTTTATATATATATATTTAATATAATATATTAATTATATTTAATACATTATAATTTAATATATTTTATTATATTTTTAGATACCCACACATACCCAGTGTTCTCAAGTCACTCTGTGAACTCATTCCTGGTACCTAGTGACCTCACTTCCTGTTAACTGTTTTCCTCCTATAACTCACCTCAGAGGATGTGTGCTACGTTCTTTCATGTTGGGTGATTCACCTACTTTAACAGCTACCATTCAAGATTCCTGGCAATTGCATCACCCCAGCCTCTTCCTCAAAGTAATGAATTCAGGTCAATCAAATTTAATCACAGACTCCATTATTCTGAAGTGTAAACAATGTGGGCAAACGCTACACCTTCCTTTTCCTGTGATGTTGAAAGGACGTGGTGTAATCTGAATCTGAATCTGTTGTAGTCAGTGTGTCAGCAGCAAACAGTGATTTATTGTGTTGCAATAGCCTCAGTTTGGGAGTGGGTTGTCACGTTTAAATTTTCATATACTGTATGTTTTGTCTAGTTCACTTTTTAAGGCAAGGTGTGTGTGTGTGTGTGTGTGTGTATGTGTGTCTGCAACCCCGTCTCGGATGAGGTAATGTAGGGTGCTTTTGGGTGCATATTTCACACCAAAAAGCAGGAGGCAATGCTAATTTCCTTGGCAACCTGAAGCCCCAGGCTGCAATGCTGAGCGCCATCCAATAAGTCTGTGACTTAAAGCATATAGCCTGCCTCCAAAAAGTACTTTATGAATATATGTATAGGAATTATTACAACCCAAGCACTGGTCCGGTGTGAAGCCAAGATTTTACCCCTCTGAGCACTTTGGAGCAAACAGTTCTGGCATGTCAGGAATCGTCTTCCCCTGGGAGTATTTTCAGTATTGCTTCCTATTCCATATGCTTGCTATTTCTAGTTATATGGATGAAAGAGGCATTGATTTTATGAAGCCTGACAATCACCTGGGAATGACAGCTTTGACGATAACAAGACTGGAAATACCGGCCTTTTTGTGTAGCCTATCAATACCCCCCACAGACTGCCGCGGAGCAGAGAAGGTGTCACAGTCACAATCCATTGTGTAGCCACAAGCTTACTCTTAGGTGTGGAGAGCCTTCAACAAGATCACTGGGAAAATCCTCACATCAAATAGCGCAGGAACAACCAGTGCTGATGCTGCTGTCGTAGAGTATAGAGTATAGAAGTAGCTAAGAAAACCACAACAAGTGCCCCGCTGAATGTAAATAATACAGCGTATAGTTTGTTGTGTGAGCGTGCACGTTGAAAGGGCTGTTTTGCAAATCAAGGTTGCGGCAAACATTAGTTTCACAAATGGAAAAGGAACATGATCTAAAATAGAATGTGGCCTGTATTTTACTTTATTTTATTTTTTTTGAAGGCAATCAAAACAAATGCATGCTGATGGGCGGAATGTATGAGGTACAGGTCTGCTCTAGCATTTGACTACTTTGCTTTGACTCAAATATCTCCTGCTATGGATACAGTGTGGGACAACTGAGCCCATGTGGCATTGTATTACAGTTCAGTTCAGTCATTTAATACCGTTTAAACCCAAATCAGTGGTAGATTCTTATTATATCAAACATAATGTTGGCACTATATTAGGGACTAATATGTCAGTGAAATTATCATTGTTGTGTTGTTGTGACAGCCTATATCTTGCAATAAACTATTGTACCCACATTATACAAACTAGAAAACAAGTGATTTCATACAAAGTCTGACTTAAAAGAAGTAAAAGGTCTGCATCCTGGTCACAGTTCACTTATATAATGCTGAATCTCTCCTGCATGGCTACTGACAGCTCTGTCAGCTGATGAATTTATTACACTGGACAGCAGTAGAACTAGGTAGTAGACGGTTCCAGCATCTGGTTCAAAAGTTTTCAACTATGCTTTCAGCACTGGAGCGAAGAGCTTTGGGGCAGCGAACAGACTCTGGGTCCTCTGTACTGATGATTTGAAGCATTGATGGTTAGGGGGCAGCGCTCACCATTAGAGGTCTGTGTGAATAAGGCATTGTGAGCAATGACACATCGGAGCTATAGACAGGAAACCCATTATGGGTACAGCTCACTTTAACAGGGACTTGTTTCCTGCCTTATTATCATATGAACAGATGTGACATCGTGCGGATAGAGAAGAGTGGAAGAATACGGCTTTCCCATACATCAGGTTTCCGTCTGTGTTCAGAGTGCTACTTAAAACATCCTAATTTTATTATGTAAGTTATATAGATCTAATCAGTGTAGACTGTAGGCTGCTGTTCATACTTCTGAGATGTTTTTTGCTGGTTTACTACAGAGCAGTGCAGATTGTTGTCCTGGTTTTGGATCGCCACAGAAGTGGAAATCTTTCAGGGAGCAACGATTCTCCATGGTTGATTTCCACAGATTCTCTCCAGCAGTGGCTGATTGCTCAGTGTGGCCCACCGCTCTCGCATTATAGTTCTGCCCCTTAGGAGCTAGAAGTGTTGGAATTCACAAAGCAAAACTGTGTCCAGTTTTTTGTAGGTGATGCTCACTCAGCATCCTCTTGAATGTGCTGGACCCTGCAGTGGCAAGCCTGTTTGTCTTACCCGTTCTGTGATAGACAAATGCACAGTAATGCAATTATACCTGTCAGATAAATAGTACAAAGAGTAAGTTTGTCCTCTGCGTGGGTGGTGTTTAAACGTGATTGCTGATAAGTGGTGTATTTATCTGATGGTGAGAAACCTCAGTGCGTCGCATTTTTTTCAACTTCTCTTTAATCTGCTAATATATTGAGCAGGTAAAGACACGTCTGACAGATTTCATGTTTATACATCAAAATAAACAGTGTTAGTCTTTATCTCTGAATCTCAGCAGTGTGTCTTTGCTCTATAAATCATTGTCTCTGTAATCAAAATGAGATCCCACAGAATGCAGTGTGTATTTAACAGTTCTCTGGTGCCTTTTAATGGCTTTTGTGTGATGTGGAACATTAAATCTCTTTATTGACTTAACAGTGTCCCCTTTGTTTTTCTATTTCACTTTATTTTCTTGTAATTTGCAAAACAATAATACAAGCAGGTAAACCATCTTTAAAAGTGGGATCCTGCAAACTTGTAGACATCATGCATTCATCAAGTTTGATTGCTTACATAAAAAATCCTGATGCAGAGTGAGAAATGATAAAAAGAGGAAAAGACCATGCAAAGGTACGCCAAAGGCAAAACATTCAAGCAATTTCACTTTAATTTCAGGTTTATATTATGACTTAAATTGTATAACCACATTATCACTATACCATATTAAGGCCTTTGGAGTCAGGGGAGAACCTTTTCTCAGCCTACTTAGGAAATCTGCCAGCAGAGGCATTATCCAGTAGCAGATTTCTCCAGGCCTCTATGCAGGACAAAGTAACCCTGCTGAAGTTACTGTGGAGCTTGTGTTAGAGCTTCAGTTTCCAGAGGTAGTGTGGAAAATGAGGCCTTTATCATGAAAGACCACACAAGAGCCACATAGGTATTAAACTTTCCCACTAAAAGTTTATTGAGTTATTTTGGTTGCAACATCGCAATACCCAGCCCAGTATGGGCCCCCCAAAAATAGAAACTAGCATAGTAGTTTTAACATGGGATCTCACAATAAAACCAACTCCCTAAAGCAGAAAAGTGCTGGGCAGGTAAATGCTAGCAGGGAATCCTCAGGATGTTTCACTGTGTGAAGGGGTTTCCCATAGTTCAGGAAGTACAGAAGCTGACGCATTGCAGGCCTGCCCATTTGTCTTTCGGCTGCTGTATTTCTCTCGCCCTCCTAGGCTTTAGTGGGCCACTGAGGCTTCCCAGTCAACAACTTTGAGCCAGTTTCAAATGACATAATTTCTCTGTCTCTTTTCATGTTGGATCATTAGTTGCTAAGTCAATCCTTTGCCTGGCGATCTACTAGAGGTCCTGTAGAGGCTGAAAAGCAAATGGAACCTGTAATAAATCTCCTGGCATGGACACCGGGATGCTGTACAGACATATTGAAGAATGATTTGCCTTCTCATTCTCAACTTGGGGCGCTCACATAGGGATTTATGTTTGGCTAAGAGCTAGCAGGCTAATTTGATACTACTAATAGTGGGATAGCAGTTGGGAAGCACCCATCGTGTCCGGATGACAGTCATGACCATACAGTGCTATAATTAGACAGTGAACCCTTTATGAGTGTGATCCTATATAACTACATCTGTCAGACATGATAACAGAACCAATGATGTCACCAATCACACAAGGGGATTTCACAAGGGCATCAATGTCATCCCCTTACCAAGATGGAAATCCCTGGTCATCTTGTCATCTTTAGCTTGTTGGCTTCTTATCATACTGCGCATAGTACAATTAGAAATGAGGATAAACCCAAAAGGACAGTAGTTATGGATACAGAATAGCTTTAAAGGAGAGCGCTTAAGTCCAAAAAATTCATGCATTATGAAATCCATATTCATATGCAAGTAAAATGACACAGAAGGCATATATAATACATTGAATGGAAAATATGCCACTGTTTGCCTTAAAATAACAGTTTCAAAATTATTTTGATAGTACACTTACTTGTATTAGGGAAAATTGTGACTCTGCCATTCCCACTCTGTGCCCCAAACTCCTGTTCTTGCACAATCTGGTACAATCCCATGAAGAATTGTGTAACATTACGTCACACACCACCAACTTGTAGTGAAACTGAATAATATTTTCTGGTGAAAATGTGTTCTGTTTTTTCCTCTGGATGTCCCCTGCGGACAGACAGAGTTTTCTGTTAGACAGCTTTATTTGTTATGAAATTAAATGCTAACTGCTGCTAACTGTAACTATTGTTAACAAGCTGTTGCGAATTAGCTCAATTAGCCATGTTGCACTGGGAGCTTCAAGTACCAGGGAAGTGTTAGCTAGCACAGGAGCACTGGATGGCCAGGAGAAAGAGGTTTGCAGGCCCGGTATGGGGAATGCTGGTGTAACGTGGCCACCCTGGTACCACAACTAGAGCCAGTTGAGCAGGCAACGTAACTGATCTCAGCAGCCTCCACAGACATCATAGCAGAGTTGAAGAGGCCATAGAAGACATTCATGGAATGAAGAAGCTGAAAAAGAGAGTGACCAATCAAGAGGCCAGACAAGAGTAAATCTGGGACTGGCTTTTAGTTGGGCTGGAAAGGCTGCAAGACAGAAGCTAGGCTGGCCTTTTTGCTATTGGACTAGCAAGTAATATTAGCTGGCTGCTATATCTTGTGTTGTTGCACTTGCTTGATGTTTGGATATGTTAGCAAAATTGTCTACTTGCTAGTTTTTGATAGTAATGTAATCATAACAAATGCATTATATAGCTGTCCATATTTACAACGGTGGTGTAGGTGAATAGCAATCTGAAACTGTAGTGGTGCCAAATCACAATAATTATTGTATAATGTTGCTTTAAGTATCTAATACATTACAGAACTATGTGTACTGCTGATGCCCAAATAATTGTTCACTTTCCCAGGGCAGTAATGGAAAAGCCTTTGTTCTTTGGCAGTCAAGGTGGAAAGCTGGACAGATGTTGACGTCATGATGAACATAGAGGCCCCAGGTTGATGGGAATGGGTGGTGGAGGGTTGTAGAGTTAGTATGGGCAGGCAGGGGGTAACTTCATGCGGTACCAGATTAATTTTATAAACTGGGAACTCTGTGAAAAACAGAGGGAGAGATGTAGGAGACCATTAAATTCACTTTATCAAGTAGCTCTCCTGCAGAACATAAAGGGGCTATCAATTACTAATTAATTTCAGTTCATTGTCACCTCTTGACAAAACAAAAGTTCATGCCAAAAATGCATGTTAGTGCATCTATAGATGCCACTACAGCCTTCATTTCTCATAAAGAATGGAAAATAGAAAGTGCACATTCACCAGCTATTCACCAAAAAATACTGCGACATTGTGTCTGAAGTTGCCAGTAAAGTTCCAACAGTTTGGTTTTCATGGGATCAGTGTATTTGAAGGAATATCACATGTATCAACCGGAGTCTGGCATCCCTGGACTTTCCAAGTCTGATGTAGATCCTGGCAAATACAAGTCATTTATATTAGTGATGCTCTATGATTCCTCTAACATAAAGCTCATTTTAAAGGGTTAAAGGGAGCGTGGGAGAAACTGATGCAATTAACTCATCCTGAGTATACAAATGCATTAATGAACAGGCCTGTTACTGTTTGGAAACCAAAAATCATAGAGCACCCATCCAGGAAAGGTAATTAAAGTTCATAACCTTGTGTGTAAAAAAACAAAAAACAAAAAACAAAAAACAAAAAACAAAAACATATTCCAAGAGCTTTGTTAAAAGCTCCCGTGCATAGAAATTGCCTTTGCAAAGGAGGGGGAGTGGCGGTTTTGCCTTGGACTTCAGCCCAGACGCTTGTGAAAAGACTTCAACCCAACTACAGTCGATAAAGTCTGGGCCAAGGTAGGGTATTACTTTCAAGACCTTTTATGATAAAACACCGTAAATCAAGTGTCTTAAAATCAGCATCAAGAGTTTTTGTCTGCAAGTCAAGTTTTCTTGCTTTAAAAAAATAATTTTAAATTATATTAGGCCACAATGATGTAAGGTCACATAGCTACAGTCCGCCACCTTTTTCCCTTAATGAAGTCATTGTTTGGAGTTACAGTCAGAGTTTGAGTGTAATGTTTCCTACTCTCCTTTTGTCCTTCTATCAGTCACAATTTCCTTAAATATGACTCAGCTGTCTTTGTTTGAAATGGGCAGATCACAAGCTACGCTATCTAAGGGTTGGGGAATGATCTTGACTTCTACCTTGACCTGCCCCACACCCCACAGTACCATAACAAGAAGTAAAGATGAGCTTCCTGTCTCTATTCTTCAAGTCCTTGACTAAAATCAGTGTAGAGTAGGGTTTTGAAAACATTTTCAGCTAATGTCAGACCATTTCGGGAAGATAGCACTAGTTTATGTCTGCCTGAATTGCAAAGAGACGTCTAGATTCAGGTGTACACAAAAAAAATGTAGATGGGTGATTACACATTCAATTCAATGTTCATCAGAGCTCTGTCCATTCGGTGTAACCTTTGCTGTTCACTTACCTTATTCCTTCAAATGAAGTATATTTCAGCATTTTTTATCACAAAGAAATGCCCACTCATTTTCTGACTTATTTTAAGTCTCAAAATCACTTACTAATTACTTATAACATGAAGGTTATATGATCACCTAAAGAAGACGAAACTTTGATAGTTTCAGTACATTCACATAGATTTTGGAATTGTTACATTTCACAAATTGTGGCATAATTTTTACAATAATGTTCGTCAAGCTTAAATTTAAGCTTTTTAAATTTAGGTGTCACTCTCCTTAGCTCTGAATAAAACTGAATACCAGCGATGATTTCAGCACTTTGTCTTAACAGGGAGCATCACTCTGTAATAGATCAGTTCTTCATGTCCTCTGTTTGAACTCTTTTTGTATGACGCAGACTGCATAAGAGGTCAGTACCCATCACCTAAACTGAGATCAGAGATTCTGTCAAATGGTAACAAAGTAATGCAGGTTTTCAATTTGCTCAGTCTCGCCAAAGGGAAATGATTCCCTCACCCAATCGCTTTGAAATCTACTTTAATCTATCAAACGGGGGGTCCAAAGGAAACAGGTTTAATCTTTTGATTCAAGTGCCCCTCACTGAGTACAAAATTCTCTTTAAAGTATGAGCTGGCAGCATGACTCCCAAAGATCAAACTGTTGGGGTGGTCAAAATAGTGACATCATCAATTTAAAATTGTTTAAATTGATTTTGGGAAGACAGCAATATGGAAAAAAACTCAAGGTCGACAGCTATTGGTTTCCAATTACCGTAACCTTTTCCAAACACTGACGTCTCACAATATATTCTGCTTTTTGATCAAACTCCATCCAAAATTTAATTCACTTGCTGTGTTGTTGTTTTGTTACTTTTGTTGTCGTCTGGTGTGGCCTAAAGGGCAAGCGTCAAGCTGAGGAGGAATGGAGTGTGTCCATTCTGGCAGTGACCCTCAGAGCTCAGACATCCAGCACAATGTCAGCACAGCAGGGTGAAAGTCAACCTGGTTCTGCAGAGACTCTCTCTCACACACACAGGCACGTACACACACACACACACACACACACACACACACACAGCCAGCCATCTATTAGTCCTATCCTATTACTCAACCTTACCTCCCCCCTTTCTCCAATTTCTCACGCTTTCTTGTACTGTGGTTCAGTTCCTGATTTTGTTCCATGCATTTGTTACGTCTAGGCTGGACTATTGTAACTCTTTGTTATCAGGCTGCTCAAGTAAGTCTCTTAGGTCTTTGCAGCTAATTCAGAATGCTGCTGCACGTGTTCTGACAGGAACCAAGATCAGAGATCACATCTCTCCCATTTTGGCTTCCTTGCACTGGCTACCTGTTAAGTCTAGAATTGAATTTAAAATTCTTCTCCTTACATACAAAGCTCTTCATGGCCAGGCACCATCATATCTTAAAGAACTCATAGTACCTTACTACCCCTCTAGACCACTGCGCTCTCAGAATGCTGGGTCTCTTGTGGTTCCTATAGTTTCCAAAAGTAGATTGGGAGCCAGAGCTTTCAGCTATCAAGCTCCTCTTCTGTGGAACAAACTACCGTTCTGGGTTCGGGAGGCAGACACAGTCAACACTTTCAAGAGTAGACTTAAGACTTTCCTTTTTGAAAGCGCTTATAGTTAGGGCTGACTCAGATCATCCCTTCTGTCTCTTATACACATCTTAGGAAGACAAGCCCACCCCCCCCCCCGCCTGTCTCTTTCTGGGTTATGCCTAGCCAGGCACGGTAATGGTTGAAGATGCAGTCACATCTCCCTTTACTGAAAACCCTCTCTCTCTCTCTCTCTCTCTCTCTCTCTCTCTCTCGATCTCTCTCAATCTCTCTCTCTCTCCCCATCACCATTACCGTCAACGCATGTTACTAACTAAACTTCTTCCCCGGAGTTTCTGTGCTTTCTCGTCCAGCAGGTTCTCGTGGATCGTGGCTGCTGCTGTGGTCTGCTGCTGATGTCCACTATATATAGCATCACTGTCATAATTGCTACCACATCTCTCCTATAGTTTATAGTCTGTTAATGTTTCACTGCTGCTGTGCATCTGTGTCCCTCTAACTCTATCACAAGTTCCACTGCTACTGTAATCATACTATCATTTATTGTATTTCATTGTAATTGTACAATATGTTTGTGTTGATTTGTTCTGTACACGTGACATCCATTGCACGTCTGTCCGTCCTGGGAGAGGGATCCCTCCTCTGTGGCTCTTCCTGAGGTTTCTTCCACCTTTTTTCCCTGTTAAAAGGGTTTTTTGGTGGGCAAGTTTTTCCTCACTCGAACCGAGGGTCTAAGGACAGAGGGTGTCACTCCCTGTACAGATTGTAAAGCCCTCTGAGGCAAACTGTGTTTTGTGACTTTGGGCTATATAAATAAAATTTGATTTGATTTGATTTGATTTTATGGGGACAGGACCAGAATGGAGAATGAGAATTACGTCAGTTCATATTGTTAATCAGAGATTACATAAACAACAGCTGCCGCACATAAAACCAAAGCACTGAAAAGTGTAAATGCAGTCGTTTAGACATTAGACACATTTAGACATAAAGCCGGTGGGGGCAAGACTCAGAACTGCTACTCCACATTGTAAAGTCAAGGTGTCAACTGCCAGTGGCATGTCTATTGTGATGGAAATGTCAGTTAGTAAACCACTGAGGGTTAGGCTTTAATATCTCAACTGGACAACAACTGGATGAATCAGCATGAAATTTAGTGTAGACATTAGAGGTCCCCAGAGGATGTGTATGACTTTGTATGACTTTGGGGAGTCCCTGACTTTTCCCTAAGCATCACCAGCAGGTTGATATTTGTGGTTTTGACTGAAATATCTTAACTGTTAAGTGGATTGCTATGAAACTGGTGCAGGTATTCATATCCACCTGTAGCTGAATTGATCATCAGATCAGAATTTATTTGAGCATGTATTTTGAAAACTGAGGAAAAAAAATAGAATAGAATAAAGTTTTCAAGTGCTTCTGCGACTATGTCACATCACATGATATCGGATGCTTTCTGTCCAGGCTGAATCTGTTCAACACTTCTTTTGTCATTTAAACAAACCACATAACTCTCAGCTGGGCCCTGTGGTGACATAACCCGTGACACTCAAATAAAAGATGGGTGAGTACTTCATATGTTTTCACTTTTTAAACAGACATTTTTTAACAACATTTTATATTTTGATTTTTTTTTTTTTGTATTTTTTGCCCCAGGAATCTCCCTCCAGCCGGCTTAGCTTTAGAGACGAGATGTAGAACAGATAACACTTCATTTAAACTTTATTGATCAACTATAAATCAGAACAATAAATAGAAAAAAAAGGCACCCGACAACAGTTCAGCTCAAAACAGTGTATGGCATTGGTGCATTGCATGCAGCCACTTAGGACATACAACAACGTAATTACACTGACTTTCTCACTTGCATCACATGCAGTTAGGATGTGGCATTCACAGTACACTGAAACATAAAATCCTGAAATATAGAACAGCAATCCTGCTGCAGATTTTGATCCTGAGTCGTCAGCAATACAGACAACACCTAGTAGCAGTTAGCTACACAAATCAGATGAAAAATGGCTACACAGAGTAAAGATTATGCTGCATTTGCAGGCCTCGCTTTTTCCCAGGAAGAGAAAAGCAGGCTGTATTTTGAATACTGCATTACTCAAATCCCCCACTGATATAATTGGCCATAGCCAGAGCAGAGAGCGACATGCCCCTTTCCAGGCCATGGCCAATCTCCTGCACAGATCAATCAAAGCAGTTCAACACTGGCTCTTTCAGAACCTGGCCCACCCTGGACTGATGAATGACCTTCGCTACAGTACACCCCCTGCACATGCACACAAACCAACATGTGGCTGCTATAGTAGATATAGTATTTGTCAGACCGGCCTGACAAATCAATCCAAATATATCCCATTTGTTCCTGATGCTAATACGTGTCCATTCATCCAAACAGAACATGAGCAACCCTGGTGGGAATTGAACCTCTTACCCCGAAAAGCTGAAGATATTGAAAGTCTTCGCTCTGGTAGCATACAAACAAATCTGAAACAACCTTGCAGAGTCAGTCAGAACAGCAGCGTCATTCAACTTCTTCCATCAAAGACTAAAAAAAAAAAAAAAAAAAATCTTTAAGAAATTACTTAAATGACTCACACACTGCTTTATTTATCAAATTGCTGTCATCCTCCTTAAATGTCTTTGTAACTCAGCCATAGCCAGGATTTTAGATTTTTAAGTTGATTTTTCAGAAGTTTTTTTTTTTTAGATTATATAATTTTAAATTACTATTGAATTATTTATTTTATATACTAAATTGTGTGTGTGTGTGTGTGTGTGTGTGTGTGGGTGGGTGGGTGGCTGAATGAGCCTGAATCTTTGTTTCTCTTTATGTATCAGCCCTGTGATGAACTTGGCGACTTGTTCAGGGTGTGCCCCGCCTCTTGTCCAATGCCAGCTGGGTTTGGCTTCAGCCCTCCACGACCCTGATAAGGATAAAGGAAAAGAATGCAAAGAAATGAATGAACAGAAAAAAAACACAGTGAAAAAATGACGCACTGTATCACAATCAGAGCACTGAAATGTATAATTACCGAACGTGACTCATATCAATCGCACACAGTTAGATTAGGTCCACCTGTCTCCACTGACCCTATCATTTTATTCTCAATGTCCCCTAATTCTAACTGTTAAATGAATGGTAAACTACACTACATTTGTCATTTATAAGCAAGGAAACATTATATTAGTAGTCCGCCCACATTCTCACCACATCCGCATTGAATTGCCACTTACAATTCCAAGTTAGTGCAATAGTTTGATACCTATTAGCACAGGGAGTCAGTGAAGATTAATGTCAGCTAAGGAGGTGTTTGTATATATATGTTTCTCCTCTGCACAGTGTTTCTTGTAATCTGATGCTCGTGTTATTCTTTTCTCTCAGTTTTTCTGACAGGTGACACATGAAGTTGGGAGCTGATTTATTTGAAGGTTTTTTGGTCCATGTTCAATTCACAGTGGTTTTCCCTTTAATCACCACAGAGGAGGAAGAAAAAACATGACACTCAGCAGCTGGAAGTGGACATTTTTAATAGGTAAAAGCATAACATAAACAAGACACGCATTTCATGTCTTACTGACAGTCATTAAGTATTAAGCACCAATTACTTATAGAAGAAATACTACCTACGCACTTGCTCAAATATAACTGGTGAAAGGGTGGCCGACCAAGTATTCGGTCATACTAAAATGTTTTTATTCGTAATGTTATAATTGCAGAAGGTTAAAAAATGTGTTTGCAATCATACATTTAATTGCAATTATTTTTAATTAATTTAAAAAAGGAAATATATGCCCATAGTCCCTCACACAAGACAGATTTTTTTTCTTTTTTCAAAGCCACTCACTGTACTACAAGGGTGTTCATAGTGTGTTTTACTATATTTTAACATAATAATTCTAATCATATTGATTGGGGGAAAAAAACAAACAAAAAAACAGCTTTATAGATGGATCTATGGAGCTGTGTAGTGTTCCAGTTGTACCATTCTTAAGTACACTTATGTATACTGCAATGACTGCTATGTATTTACTGATACCATAAACAAGCAAACTGGTTGTTCATTTATTTCCATTTGCAGATATTGGAATGTAGTCAAGTTATTTGTCTTTGTTTTGCAGTGAATTGTATGTTTATCCACACTTTGAATCTACAGCAGAACTTTTCTGAAATAAATCAAATTGTCTCACCACCACTTTCACTCCACATCTCTCTGACTGCGTAATCTCATCTCACTTTCTCATTCTCATCATCTGCTCTCTTGCTCTCAGTCTCTCTCACCCCAGTCTTTCATGCTTTTTTTTTCTCCCAGCTCTCTTTATTATCTCTTTCTCTCTCACACGACTTTCCCCTTTTTCAGTATTGCTGTGAACTGCCTTTCCCATGTACTGCAGGTGTGGTTATACCCAAAATCCAAGAGGGAATTACTGGGAAAACATCTCTGGTTACCACCGTCTCTGTGGCTATGCTCCTTACCAATTTTTACAACTGGTCTGTTTGAAGTCATGAATGAAAAATGACAATACTCTAGCTCTGACCTAAGAAACAGGTTGGGGAGAGCTATTTACCGGCAATTAGAACCCTTACACAAGTATTGAATGCATGTGCTGGACTGGATTCAGTCTTCCTGCTTCTTATTTCTGTGATCAAAAGACTCAATCAGGGGTATGTAAAAGCTCTCAAGATACAATAAGCCAAGGCCTTCCTAGGAGCTATGCTGGCAAAATGGCAAATTTGCTATGTCTTAACTAAATAACTCTGGTAAAACATTGTTAGTGTTAATTTAAAATTCCAGTGTGTAAGACGTATTACCTGCCAAGAAGACCAAGCGATCAGAACAGCTACTAAAAGAAGATTTGGAGATCAGCTATTTAGTCAGTGTGTAGATGGTGCTGGGTGGATGGATACTGCAAAGCCAGAAATGTAAGTCTGACTGCAATGTTGACCTGGCCTGGTTCTGAATGTTTTGCATTAAAAACACTATATGTCCTTATTTTCCCTTAAACCCACATAAAGACAATGTCTTAAATTGTTCAGGTAGAATATTAAAGGTGTGCTTTTTTTTTCTTACAGTGTTATTGTTGGTAGAAGAAGCCCCCTGAAGTTTAAGATAAACTGGCTTCTCGGTGTGAACCATAAGGATATTCCAACAGAGCTGCTCTCTGTGATATTGCAGAGAAAAAAAGAGACGTGATTAGCCCAGAATGTGCCTATTAATTGCCAGACTGTTAAGCTGCATTGATGTTCAGAATTGAAAGCTAAGCTCGTCACAGGCCTGAATGAATAATTGATCCTTTGAATAAAATGTTAGCATAAAACGTTAGTCCACCAAAACACACCCACACAAGACTTACTTTTCTCCTACTGCTTAATAGGTCTTCCTCCTCCTTCCTTCCTTTGCCATCTCCTTTTTTTTTTCTCTTTTCCAATCTTACAAACACATACACACACCCGACCACCTAGACAATTACAGACGTCTGCTCGTTTTGCCTTGGGAACTTTTGGCAGTTTATGGGCCAGATACCACACTTGAGAAGAAACAATTTGGTACAGTCATGAAAGAGCAGAAAAAGCAGACTATAAAATGCTTCTTAACGTGTTGCAGATATCACAAATCCCTCTACCTTGAGGTAAATGGTCAGTTTATTTCTTTTCCCATTTACGCTATATTGCTCTTGAGCAAGAGTAATGGCATGATCATTGAGAGTTTGTATGAAGTGAGAGATAAACTTTGCAAAAGACAAAAAGAGGTCATTACAGAACATCATATTTTTTTTTTATTTTACCACCAGAGGGCACTGGGAAATGAGAATATAGGGGAAGTAGAAGTTAAAACTTGTCTCACTTTTCCTTTACCCAAACATGGTACCCAGCAACCACATAAAAGATGGAAAAATCATACCCTTTTCACTTAATGCAACCTTTTGTCAACCCAAGTCAACTGCAAGTCAAATTGCAAAACAGCTCTACTCACTTTTTTAGAGTTTAGATGCTCCTGAGAAAGGCACTGAGCCTTCCATCTGCTCTACCTGACCATTCGAGCTCAGAGGCCAGAAATAATAATAGAATCTGCTAAGAAACCAAGTCTGTTAATTGTTCCCAAATATGTAGAAACAGACAATGATATGCTAAGAACATATGTGGGATGTGCTAAAAAATGATGTATGCTTTGGGAAAGAAAAAAAAACACCACTTAACACCTTCAACATCACTTGAATTAACCAAAACACTGTTACGCAGATGCCATCAAAAAAAAAAGTGATGGCATCTGTGTCACTCTTCTTTTTTCTGTCTTATGATCAAGTTTTCCATCAAAAGAAAACAAGAAAAATGAGAGCCACGGCTAGTGACACTGTAAGAGGACAAAAAATAACCATCTTGATCATGTTCAAACCATCATGTGCCCCTCTGGCTCTGTTTGATGTCTCTTTTAAACAAAGGGACAGAAACCCCCCACAGAACAGAACAAAGGCACACAACACTTTCCATATAAATGTGGAGTGGAAAGAACACTAAAACCAGAGTAAGAGTGAGCAGATGTGCCCCGGCACAGAGATGACACCATGTCGTTGGTCTTTGAAAAAGCCACATGTGTCTGATGTTGGGGACATGTAAAATGTCTATCGTCATCCAAGGAGCAGGGAGGAAAGGCGCTGTGGTGCTGAAGCTGTTGGGTGGGTTGTAATTTGCTTTCTGCTGGTGCGTCGTCAGCAGTGCCACTCCTGCCACCTTCTGGACCTCAGTGGGACGGATGGATTGGTTCAGAAAAGGAGGAAGAAAAGGCAGAAGTCAACAATATGTTTGTGTGTACAAGCATGTCCAGCAGGCTTCATCTAAAAGGTGCATGCAAATATACTACAAGGTGAGTGAAGGCTTCTCACTGCTGAAATGTTGACTAAGATCTGACTTTTTTTTCCCCCCACAAACTCGGTTTTCTCTGAAAGCTTCCATGAAAGGGAAAATAAAATGCCAGTAAGATTAAAAGTAAATGCAAAGAAAGGAAACAACCACATGACTCGTAGCCATCATGTGGTTCCTATAGTTTCCAAAAGTAGAGTGGGAGCCAGAGCTTTCAGCGATCAAGCTCCTCTTCTGTGGAACAAACTGCCATTCTGGGTTCGGGAGACAGACACAGTCAACACCTTCAAGAGTAGACTTAAGACCTTACTTTTTGATAGAGCTTATAGTTAGGGCTGGCTCAGGTTATCCCTTAGTTATACTCCTATAGGACTAAACTGCCAGGGGACTCTCTCTCTCTCTCTCTCTCTCTCTCTCAGGGTTGTGCCTAGTCAGGCAAGGTATTGGTTGAAGATGTAGTTACATCTCCCTTTACTCAAAACGTCTGTCTGCCCTGGGAGAGGGATCCCTCCTCTGTGGCTCTTCTTGAGGTTTCTTCCACCTTTTTTCCCTGTTAAAAGGGTAAAAGGGTTTTTTTGTGGGCAAGTTTTTCCTCACTTGAACCGAGGGTCTAAGGACAGAGGGTGTCACTCCTTGTACAGATTGTACAGCCCACAGAGGCAAAATGTGTTTTGTGAATTTGGGCTATACAAATAAAATGTGATTTGATTTGATTTGATCAAGAGGTTCAGCAAGTTTGCACTGGATGCTGTGCACCTGCATAAGTGCACAGCATCCAGTGTAACTGCACTGTGATGGGGTTCTATGGCATTTAGAGAAGAAATGTTTTTCTAAGGCTACTAGGATAGCTAACAGCTTTTCTCTGCATTGTCTTAAATGCCCTGACAATCATTGAGCAAATATAGTACTTTAAGAGAGAAGATGGAATCTTTCCAGATGTGACCTCAATAGAAAGACATTATCTATGCCTTTTTATGTGGTGCTAAAATTAGCAATTAAAGAAATCATTAAATGATAAGACAGCCAAGCTGTTTCATAAGCAAAACAGGCTGAATGCCATCTACTTTGTCTTTATCCCTTAAGCGGATTTTCTAAGCATCATTTTCATCATCTCTCTGTCTTATTAAAGGTCCAGTATGTAAGATTTAGGAGGCTCTATTTATAGAACATGGCAGAAATAGTGTTTAATATGAATCACTATTCTTTTCATTAGTGAATAATCATTTAAATTGTTTTGTTACTTTTATATGGAATGAGCCTTTTATATCTCCAGACACCACAGGGAATCTGCCATGATTCCACAGTAACCAAGAACAGACAAACTCAACACTGGCTCTAGATGAGCGATTTCATGTTTTTCATAGCCACTGTAGTTTTCCCTCATGCTAAGAAGGTGAGGGTGAGGTGAGGGTGTGCAATGAGCACTCACACCACTAGATGCCTCTGAACCCTACACACTGCTCTTTTAAGATTCAGAAAGCATTTTACATCAGTAACCTCACTATTAATACAGTTTATCTGGTTTTAGTCTTGTTTGACCTCAAACTGCTCTATCTGTCTTTGTATTGTACAGAATGTGACTGAAACTACTTTATACACTGTATTTCCTCCAGCTCTATAAAAAAAAAAAGCTAGGTACAGTAGAGGATATTCCCAATCGCATCAAGACTAATCTGGAAAATTGTGGGTCAATAAAGTGATTTACAAAGTATACAGTTAAGTAGAAAAGCATCAGAAGGATCCATGATTTACAGGATCAAGGCCTTACACATCCTAGGTTCTGACTGACCCATATTTCAGAGCCAGGAAACTTGCCCTAACCACCACCACAAGCAGCCCAGTCCAACACAGGTTAGCCGTAGAGGCCTTACTGATCGTGATCCAATGCGACCCTGTGCTAATTCCCTGGTGAAAGCCACCCAGTCAGTACAGCGATGCCTCAAAACCTCATGGTTTATATGAACAAGCTCCACTCTGAATGGGAACCCAGGATCTAGGCCGGTAATAACAGACCTCAGGAAAAAAGGTTTCAACCAAAGAGAAAGCGGTGAACAGAGACTCACCCCGTTCCCCCCCTCGTTTTCTTTCCCTGCAGGTTTTGCGAGAATGTCGAACCTGTAAAGCTATGTAGTATTTATTACAGCCTCCGTTTTTGATGGCTGGGGTCATGAAGCCTGCTGTCTATTTATCCTAGAGGTCATTTACTACATTAGGCTTGGTTTTGGGGTTAGGTGAGGAAGGGAAGAACGAAATCTAAGAAGCAGGAACCAAATCAGTATAGCCCCTAACTTGTACAATGGCCCTAATGCGTTTTTCAAGTGCTCTGCTCACCATGCTCCAAGATGCGGGGACGGTTTGCCTCTGAAATAATATTTCAACAGTGGTTACAGACGCAAAACCGGCGCCATCTCTCAGCTTGGGTTGTTCCCACCAAAGTGCAGCATAAGGGATTTTCATTTTATTTCTGGGAAGATGTTATCCTTTGCTGTGTAGTGGTGGTGGCCTTAAGGTTAAGAGAAGCAGGCTCAGGACTAAAAGGTTGCAGGTTTGAATTGTTAGGCTGAATGATTAAACAGCATGAGTTATCTTCCTTCAGCAGCTATACCACTGAGGAAACATGGAGCCAAGCATTTTACTGTATCTCCTAGTGGAGCTGTACACTGGCTTCAGTAGGAGACTGTGGTTGTACTGGGCCGCTCCCAGGTTGGATGAATGTAACTGTGTGAATGTGAAGCAGGGCGTTGGTGCTGGAAAAAAAGAGCATGTGTGCTCAAATCCTCAAGAAAGGTTAAAAACAGACATCAGTGCAGAGGCTACCAGGCCGCCCATGCAAGCCTGAAAGTGAGCTACTGAAGTTGTATAAACAAATTGAAAAACACACCTTATGTTAATGAGAGATCATTTAAGCTTATGGTACAGTCATTCTGGTCAGCCATTTTGCCGAAATGATTTCTACTAAGTTTGAGATCAATGCCTCAAAGATGTTTACGTGGGGGCGGAATCGTTCTTCTTCTGCAGCTAAACTCTCAGAGAGATGACATTGACCACCTCATTTTCATTTAAATGGCTCAGTGGAGACCCATTTGCTTTGTGCTTTCCTAAAGCCCAACAGGCTCAATAAAAGTCAATGAGCTGATAAAAAGAGGAAAACCTTGTTGTTGTCTTATACAAACAGCATATGGTTTGCTCAGTGCGGCTGCACATGGCAGCACTCCTTCTACTTCATTTGCTCCTCTGTATCGAGTTGTCCTCTTACCATCTGGGTAATTATGAAGTTTCTCGCTCTCCAAGTTTCTTTTGTCAACACTTTTTTTTTACTACAGCTTTAATCAAGTGTATCAATAAGCATATGCACAGTATTACTATGTTGAACAGCAGGCATATAATAGTGACTAGTGAATGTTCAGAACAGAAGGTAAAAGTGGTTGCTTGACATTGTGGGAAATTTGGTTTCCTGACAAGAGTTAGATGTGAAGATTGAAACCACTTTCATTCATATCTATGGAATATGAAACTGCTGCTGGAGTATTTCTTTGAAGTATAGGAGCTATCACTGCCTTCAAATTGGAGAATTTTGTTTTGTTTTTTTTAATTTAGTTTGGACTTTTTGGACCCTTTAGTGACTTTATTTCTTAAAAGCCAGTAGTACAAATCTAGCAACTTATTCAGACCATCAGGGAAGAGGCAAGAAATATATAATTCATTCCCATGCCGGCTGCAGGACTCTTCTGTCTCCTCTCTTGTGCTGTGCTCACAGGCAGCAGTCTCTCTCATTCTTTATCACTGTATTTTTGGATTACGGTGTTCCTAAAATGTATATAATTTATTGTTTGTTTGATCTTCTCCTTCCTTTTGTGGATTTAAAAAAAAAAAAAAGCATTATGCAAATTAGCACGATGATGTCATCTAGTGGCTTTTAGCGACTAATGCTAGCCACTTTTATTGGGAAAGAGTTGGCAACACTGTGTACCCCTCTTGTGGTATTCATTGCCTAGGAAGTGGAACTTTTCTGAAAGCTGAGTTCACGAGTTCGTGTACACAACTTCCCATGTTGTTCCATTTAAAGGTGGTAAGGGACCTCTTGCTGGTTACATGACAACCACATGGTGACAACAAAACTCCAAGAAGACATTTTGCCTGACTACCCGTTAACCAGACCATGTCCCTTTTCCCCACTTTTGTACGGTGTAAACAAATGAACTATAAATGACCCCTAGAAATGCTTGTAAAATGTGGATTTGTTAGGACGGAACCAGGCCCCCAGCTATCAGCCTTTATGCTATGCTAAGCTAACTATCTCCTGGCTGTAGCTTCATATATGCAAAGCTAGAAATAGGTTTTAGTGCAAGTGTTGCTTTTGGATACCCACTGAGACTTTGTGAGGACTGAGTGAGGACGTGGACTCCTAGCATAAAACATTGCATCATCCTCCTGCAGGAATCACACATTCCCGGAAATGTACTGACGTCTTGACTGTCTCTGGTAGCTGTCAGCAGAGGCTGAATGTTGTTGGGTTTCTTTTGACAAATTTGATGAATCTGCCCTCTGGACCTCAAAAACATAAAGGCGTGAGATGTCTTGTCATAATGCCAAGCTCTGTTCGGCAGCCATGCATGTTGAGATGATATCCCCTTCCCCAAGGCAAAGTGAAATTAATGGTGCTATTATAAACATCTGTCACGCAGCCCAGACTGAACAAAACACAGGGGCATACAAAGATTTTGGTTTGTAAGGTATGTAAGCTTCTGTGACTCTCTCTCTGTGTCTTGGAGGGGAGTGACGCTGACAGCATGGAGGTCGTGGGATGAAAGCAATAATCATGATAAATTGATAGTTTTGGTTTGCTCCATCTGTCTGTGGGGCCATGATGCCTCTACCTGAGCAACAAGCAGCAGGTCCCCAGATACTGTGGTTCAACCCTAGCGTTTTGGTGACAGTTTGTCCTCCCCTGGTTCACCCTGAAATGCTCTGCCTTTGAAACACTGATAAGTCAGCAATTGTTTCTCTCCTACAGGTTGCAACAGGAACTTTTGCATGTGTTGTTAACATTTACAACCGCGTGTCTGTGGGTATATGTATCTCTGTGCTAGTATGTGCACGTGGACTTGATCTCTCTATGCGGACGTGATAAACGCAACTCCTTGTGTTTATCAAATTTGCCCCCAAACATCTACTGCGGCTTAAGTGTGATTGATGTTAGACACAGATGCTGCTGCCATTAAGGCATCGATCCAAAGAATGTTGCTACTTCTTCTGTCTATTCATGATTACTTGGCAAATCAAACGAGTGTCAGGAAGTTCTGAAACACTCTTACATGTCTCAGTGCCTGTTTGTCTCCATTGCACATTATCAGTGAAGATGATGGCAGCAAATTGAATGGATTCAGCTCAGTGTCTAAATGTTTACACCATGACCACTAGGTGGAGTAAAGTGAGCTATACTGTAGGTCTTATGGGGTTTTGTCTATAAGAGACTTGCTTAATATTTTGTTTTTATTCCCCTCGTCTGCCACTCACAGTCTTCTTCCAATTTCAATATTCCCCTTTATAAGAATTATGTAAATGATAAATAAGAAGCAATGTAGAACAAATCTTAATGGATATTTTTGGCAATTCTTTTGCCAGTGTGGTTTCTTTTAAACAGGCCATGTTGACCTTCCTACAGCTTCTTTGCTGATAGCCTGCACACACATACCCACTGGTAGTCCAGCATCAAACTCAATGTACAGATACAGATACCCGTGAACCTGTCACACCTCAAGAGCACAAAACATTGACTTTAAGCAGAAATATTAATTAACACAATATTCTTGGTTAAAATACATAACACATGCCATTGAATAACTAACCAGTCATTTTGTAACCACTTTTGATATTTTTTTCCTACTACATTGCAATTATTTTTCTCAGCTGTCCTTTTATTTTTTCCTTTGCATCTTTAAGATTTTAAGATCATTGTCCCTCATCTCTCGCAACATTTGTTCAGTCCGGTTTGAACCCATTTAAGGTATGTTGCTGCCCTCTAGAGGAAGTAAGACTTATATCAGCTCAATTACCATGTTGCATTCAGCAGGCTGGCATGAGACAGTTGAGATGGTTTATTACAAATATAAATTTTATTACAATGAAAAAACAAAACAAAAAAAAACACTTGTTTTGTGGAGGACCACAACAGAGTGACTGGAGCAATGGTAAATTGTGTACAGAAAATAAACAAAGCTGTGTAAAGAGAGTTAATGACAGTTCCCAAAATGTATACACATGAAAGTTTTGGAATGATGATAATCAAACTTCTCATACTCTGCAGCACTGATCAAATTACTACTACACAGTCTTACAAGGAAACTCCGGGAGATTCACTGTACTATAAAGCCATCTCAGCAAAGGTACTCTATGAACATTTAAGCAACGATATACCAAAACTCTTCTTTAGCTAATAGTTTAACGACTGCTAACTCATCAACACAGATAAAGAAGTGGGCTGATTGTTAATACTGGCTGATACACCAGCCATTATTCCAAGTCAAATCGTGTTTAGCATTCACATTTGACCTTTTAAAATGTTTTCTGTGGACAATTTCAAAAGAGAAGCACTGAAACAACAGTGTACAAAAGACAGAAAAAAAACAAGATTATCTGGACACATATTAATCAACCCAGGCTTAATCAATAATGACAAGAGACTCTGTTCATAAGCGGTTCAATGTAAAATGACATTTTTTTTTTCTTCATCCTTCCAGACCCCATTCATCAGACCATGTTCCCTGACTTTGTATGTTTTCCAAAATGCCTCATTCAAACACAAACATTTTGTTTACAGTAGCATCATGGTGTAAATCTCTGTGCAGTGTACTCTACAGTGATTTTGTACCACTGAATATTTAAATCATGGGACATGATGCAGTGCCTCGTTTACACAATGTCTATAAAACACACTGGACTGGAGAATGATGAAGATGTTGGTCCTCCAGACACCGCACCGTTGTCTCAGTCACTGTCTGAAGAGTCACTGGAGCTGGAAGAAGAGGAGGAAGATGTTTCGTGTTTCCTTTTCTTCTGTTTCTTCTTGTGATTCTTCTCGTGAACTCTTTTGTTCTTTTTGCTTTTCTTCTTGTGGCTTTTCAGTTTCTTTTTCTTTCTACTCCCCTCGTCATCGGATGAGGAGTAGGACCTGCTGTGTTTCTTCTTCTTTGTAGTCGCGTCATCGCTCGATGACGAAGCATATCTATGGAGTAAATAAAAAAAAACATGACACTAATCACTGAAAGGCCACAAACCTATAAAATGGAAGCAAACCAATCACTAATTTTTGAACAAATATGTATTTTGTTGCCCAAAGAAAATACTAAAAAAAAAACCAATAAAGTACCAATAATAAATTACTGAAAATATACCTGTACAGAAATGAATGTATTCTTGTATTTACTAGATTAGTATTAAACAATCGTGTTCAAGATTTGGTTACCTCTTTCTTGACATGTGGTCTCTGCTCTTCTTCCGTTTGTGTCTCTTTTTTCTATCATCATCATCATCATGGGAACCTACACAGAATTGTAGTCACAACACAGATGGCAATATCTGTAATATCTGAACAAGTTGAGACTTCAAACACACACAATTCTGGAGCTGCTGCAGTTGCTCATTTATGTGCAACCACCAGAATTCAGACTAAGGGGGTCATTTTTACCTCTGCGACGCTGGCCACTTCGCCCCTGCTTCTCATTGCGCTGAGCTGCAGCTACTTCCTCTTCACTCTCCTCGCTGCTGGTGCTGCTTACATCTAAAACGATGTCTTTCTGGGGGTCAACTCTGACAAAGTTCCGGCACTCAAATGTTAAGTGGCCCGCTGAAACGTAAACATGCGAGAGAGAATTAATGAAAACTATGACAAAGCAGTTTCAGTCAGTATATACTCACTATCACCATCAAAATTTCTGGATTAAAAGACCAGTGTGTAGGATTTAGTGACATCTATCAGTGTGGATACTCACCATCCTAAAGTGAAGGAGAAACTATGGTAGCTGTGAAATATGTGAAAAACAGGAAAGGCCTTATATAGAGCTAGTGTTACATTTGTCCACACTGGGCTACTGTAGAAACGTGGTGAAAAGGAGGCGCAGCAGAGGTCTGCGAGTTAAGACCTGAGCTTCCTGAGCTGGTGCTTCCATTCTTCTTATACTTACACTTTTCTTATACTAAAGTGCTACACAATTTTACACTGCACTGGTTTTGGAACACCCAGACCGTGGCTGTGACAGTGACAGTCAGGAATATATCGTCGTTTTAGGTTTTCTTCTTTAAAACGTGGAAATATCATCAGTCATACAATGTCATGAGTCGGTCAACGATGTCACATCCACCTTTGTCGTACATATCTAGCCAATAAGAGTGATTCTGATTCAAGATTGCAGACTGGAAGAGCACCCGCTCATTCTACGGTAATAAAGACATGATTATTCTTATTTTACTTTAATAACGATATAGCAATCTTATACGCTGGACCTTTAAACCTGATTGTAAAAGCTAGCTTTAGACTCCATCTTGACTCCATGAAGCCCACACTTACTCAGGTAAATAAAGGGATTATTACTGACACACACAAAAGGAGTTTTACTTACGATATCCACATTTCTTGCACCCGGCTCTGATGTTGTCCTTATTAGGCCCTGTGAGATAATAAGTTCTTTTTAGTGTTTTATGCAATTAAATGTTCGTACACAGTGTCCAATAACAAGACCATTGAGCTAATATGTAGCTTGTGTTGCTTGATAACTTCATTTAAATCTATAGGTTTAAGTGTTAGCCTCTCCTTCAGTTCATATTAAATAATACATATAACCAACAACAAACTAAAACTTTCACTTCAGCTAGCTAACTATTGTTGGCTTACTCATGAATTGCTGTGCAGTTAACAACGTTACAGTAAATAAATGTTCATATTTGTTAAAAATAAATAAACACAGTACAGTCTATAGTTTTCTGTGAGAGTAACATCGCCGTTTAAAGACTTGGCATTGGTTAGACGTCACGCTAACGTTCAGGTTAGCACTACTTTGTGTTTCTCGTAACTCTGAACATTTACAGATCAAACTACGTGAGTCAGGAATCTGAAAAGGTAAACTTATACACATTATCTGATGCCTACCTGGATCAGCCATGGTGCTTTGCACAATAAACCAGAAAAAGACACACACAGACTGTTGGCGCGCTACTCAACCAACATTTCCACGAGTCTTTGCTCAAAACACAGCCGACCGGAAACATTTGAAATACTTGGTTCCGTCTTCTTCTTTTGTTCCTTTCATTTCCCTCGCCTCAATAGCAGTTTGCAAACAAACATGTGGGCTCATTACCGCCGCCAACTGGACTGGAGTATTAGTTTAAACTGGTTTGTGCGTCTAACAGCTTAATAAATACATCTGAAGAACTGAAAGACATTAAACGGTTAACATTTACATCAAACAAATTAAACCTGACAATCTGACCTGTTTTGTATTCATATGTCACGTGATTATATAATTTGCATGGTACACAATCAGGTGAATGGTTTCTCAGTCATTCGCACCCTGCGTCCTCTACACCTGGGATTGATTTTAAAGGTGCGATTTGCAGAGGGCTCGGGCTGCTAGGTTCAGCGGAAACTGTGGCCAAAGTTCAACCTGATTCAACTTTGGGCGCAAGTGCACTGTGCTGTGTGCCGCGCTTTGCTTGAGTCAGCAGAGGAGCCATTGTTTTGTAGCAAGAGCTCCATGAAATAAAATGCTGAAAGACAAACGCTGATTTGGGCTTCTGCTGGCTGCCTGATGTCTTGTGTTGTTGCACTTGCTTGATGTTTGGCTGTAAGCAAAGTTGTTGACTCAGCAGTTTTTGATCAGGTAATAATGCCAAATACACTCGTAAAGCTGTCCATATTTACAACATGGGTATTGCACTCATTGCAATATGAATACTATCTACTATTACTACCACATAGTGAGTGAACATTAAAATCTATTTCATATGCTCTTCTGTTATTGCCCGATCTCTAATAATTCCATGAATCATGTTACACTATTAAGAAATGCTAAGAATTTTTTACAAACAATATTTTGCTCCGTGCTTGATTCCTTTTCCAGTTGTGGTTTTTTGTTAGGGGTTAATTGAAGGCAGCCAGAGTCAGACTGGCAGATGGAAAATGTCGACAGATGCGGGGCCCCCAGACATGTCCTCATCATCATGTCTGTGACTGTGACTACACATACACACAAGCACACAAGCGCGCGCGCACACACACACACACACAAACTCACTCTTGGTCTTTTTGATCATGCCATCTGCCTCAGTGACTGTTCTGCCAGAATAAATCTTGTAATTCACTTGATATACAATACAAGCTGATATTCTTACAATCAGTGTTACCTAATCGGATGATGCCTCATGATAAGCTCTGAAGTTCCACTCAGCCAGAGGACTTTGATCCACAACACCTCACCTCACCTTTTTTTTTTTTCCTCTTGTGCCCTTGTAGTCACATCACATGTTTAAGAATACATGACCTCACTCTGTTTTTCAGAGAAAGGCTCTACCTCCAGTCGCAGTCCAGAGGTACCCACACTTTTTGACGTTTTTGCATCAAAATATTTGAGACATGATTAAAAATGATAACTTCTATGAAGCTTTTAGTGCATTTGTTTTACTGTCACTTATTTTTTTACAATTTTGATTGATATTTCTACATGAGAGAGAATCATCACTCGAACAAGAGGTAAATTTAGAGATTTATAAAGATTTTATTCTCATTCTTACTATACTATTCCACATGGCTGTTCTGTTTTAGTGATGCTCAGTCAAAATGCTGCAATTATATATTTTCTTTGAGCACAGCATCATCTAAAAATGTAGTATTACAGTAAAGCCTGCTGTTAAGCAATGATTATTTAACAAGACTAAGATACAATTCAAAGCAGCATGCTCTATCTCTGGGTTGGTTTATTGCCTGGCTGACAGATAACCTCTGCAGCTGTTTGCTGCACAATGCTTTCTTTACTGTGTGGATAAAGTCACCTTTTAGCCACTGGAAGGTGCAAAGAATACTTATAAGCGAGTCTGTTAAGAGACAGTTCATTTACCATTAGTTTAAACCTGTGCCTCTATGAATGTAAGTTTCAAAGTCCAAAACAGAAACACACAATTCAATTCAACTGTATTCATATAGCGCCATATCATAACAAACAGAGACAGAGTAAGACACAGATGCAGAGCAGCAGCAAATCATTAACTAACTATAAACTGTAATGGAGAAATGGTAGCAATAATGACAGTAATAATATATGTAGTAGACATCGTGCAGGACTACAGCAGCAGACACGATCCAGGAGAACCTGCTGGACGAGAGAGCACAGAAACAGAAATGTATACCGTCAGGCTGGAGACTTTACTGTATATATTATATTACTTCAATACAGTTTGGTTCAGAACAATCTGAAACTGTTATTCCAGATGTATTTTTTTTTTTTTACAAGTGTTTTTATGGCCTGCGCTTTCACTCACACATGCATCCGTCCAATATAATTACTCCACTTTAAAACAACAGCTTTAACTCATTTATCTTCAAAGCTTTATGTCCATAGGTACACAAAGGGTAGCTCAAAAAACACAAAGTTCAGGTTAGTTAGTCTTTCTTCTTCACTAATTCCAACTCTGTCAATCCTGGATACAGCATTCTCACAAAAGCGAGTTTTTAACTGCTTCTGTTAAAGGTCCAGTGTGTAAAATTTAGTGGGCTCAATTTATAGAATATTGCAGAAATTTAATAAAATATGCAGAGCTATTTTTTTTTCATTCGTTTATAATCACATGAAAGTAAAAATTGTTATGTTTTTATTACCTTAGAATGAGCAATTTATATCTACAGACGCCACGGGTTCTCTTCCACTGAGTGTGCCATGAAGAACCACGTTTCTATGGTCGCCCACAACAGACAAACCAAACACAGGCTCTAGATAGGGCTTTTCATACGTCTTGTGCCATCATAGCTTCTCCTTCATCTCCTATAAGGTTAAGGTGAGGCGAGAGAGTTGCAATCAGCAACTTCACTGCTAGACAGGACTAATTCTTACACACTGCTCCTTTAATCCTCAAACCCTGGGTTTACTCTTTCAACTCTGCCTATTCACAGAAACAGGTTTGTAAGAGTTAATCTATGAATATAAGTCCAAAGAAATTTCTCATGGTCATCATTCATTATTTTCAACATGATAAATTGATAGGAGGTCAATATGACCGTGTGCGCTTTTTATTTACAATCATAATTTCATGAACTAAATGTATACAAACTCTCTCCTGAGCAAGAGGACAAGCTACAATATTGTCAAACAATCACTGCAGGAATCACGACAGGTATTCACAAGGGAGGTTAACATCCAACTCTAACTGTCTTTTTGTTATCGATATATGGTGGGGTAACTTTCTGCTGTTTGTTCAAAGCACCATTCTAAAGCCGGTGGAGGCCACTGATAGTGTTGCAAAGCATACTGTATCGCTGTATTGATCATGGGAAATAAAGTGTCATTTGCCACTTATTTTTTGTAAACGCAGCACTTTTGTTGATCTGGGGAGTCTGAATTTGTTCTTTCTGATCCTCTGAGATGAATCTGCTCAGGCACAGAATGCTGTGTAATCTAAGCACTGTGTGTAGAGTTCGAATTATAACCAACAAGAAAACACACCAATCACAAATGGTATGAACCCTCAAGGAGGGCCTTATTGGCAGCTGCTGACAAGCTGGTTCACAAACCTTCTGCACATATCATAAAAAGCTCCCTGACAAAGATAAGGCTGTGGAAAAACATTCCTCAGTTGCTATGCTGCTGCCTCCTAGTCCCTATCCACATCCCTATCTGAACTTTACTACTACAGTAGCTGTCCTCCATTTTGCTCACCAAGGGTCATGATTATAGTGTTTTTTTTTATTTCTTGATGGGATTCATCAGATCAATCCTGGCTTTTAGACAGCAGCACAAGGTCAACTCGTTACAAAATGGCTTTAATAACGTTTTGGTAATGTGTTTATGAGCACAGCTGAAAACAATAAATTGGAACAATCTGTCCTCCACTGGGATTCTCCAGAGTCAATTAAATTTAAAATGTTTTTTTTTTTATTTTGTTTGCCAGCTTTTTTTATGCATTCAGATCCATTATTCACATCTTCGTGCCACAAACTGAAGTCAAAGACACTGCTTCAAACAGTGGCCTCACACAAAATACTCTGGTGGTTCCATGAACCTTTTTTCCCAGCCTGAATGTTGCTGTCACCCAGTTCTGTGTGACCCCAACAAGCATCTGGAGAATTATGCTGGGGGCAGCAGGATGTTTAGGTATGAGAGACTTTTTCCCATGAAAAAAAAAAAAAAAAGTTTTTTGTGAAGTTTTGTTGTTGATGTTTGACACAATATGTTTTAATCAGAAAGAAGCAAAGAGAGCAAAAGAGTCTACAGAAAAGCTTCAAGTTAAATGCTAAAACAGTCGTGTTCGATGAAAAGTTAAACTGTTACCCGAATTATTGCTGTTCATCCCGATGAGTACATGGAAGTGTTTACCAAATTTCACAGCAATCCATCTTGTGGTTGTTGAGACATTTCAATCAAAACAGAAAAAATGTGAACCTCATGGAAGTGCCAGAGGAAAAATCACTGGATTACTAAAGTCATTATGGGTTCATCCTTTGACTGAAGTCTTCTGAGAGACTGATATCCCTTAGGACCAATAAGTGTGTACTAAGAGTAGCAGATAAAGAGTCCAAACAGGCTGTAATCCCTTCACTAAACATTTCTTTTGTTACTTACTCATCTATTGTGAAAATGCAGTGCATACAGGGCACTGATGATAGCTCATAGTTTACTTAAAACCTTGTAAATTATAGATTTATCTACGGTACATGCAGGGTGGTCCAGTGCGGTCGTCAAGAAATGTCAGCTCCATGCCATATGGGTAATCCATGCACGAGTGTGTAACCTGAAAATGTAAATGAATACTGCCAAACCAGTTGAATGAAAGGAGCTTTCCGTCTCACAGCAGTTCCCCTTTCACTGCTAGCAGGCTCTGTCTGGTCAGCACCTGGCGGACCCTGAGGACACTGCGGAGGATGTTTTTGGACAGAGGCCTGCCTAAGAAAATAAACCTACGTCTGACCTCAAGCGCCAGTCGGGGAGTCCTCCAACCTCACCACCTGACACAATGTTCCTCCCACAAGCATGAGCATCATGCCTGGGTGGCCGTGCAGGAGAGGGGAACTCTCTCTGGTGCCTTTTCAGAAACAAAACTATGACAATGGAGAGAAAGACTGATTTTATGCTTTTCCAACAAACTGATTCGACTCCTTGATTTATAAACACGGCCTTCATTTTCTTTCATTCAGGCTAAAATAATAAAAAAAAAAAAGATGCACATTTTTCTTTGGCAACTGCTAGGCTTCTGTTTCTGTCTTGTCCAAGGTCTTGCCAGGTGAGCCAAATAGCAGTTGGAATTGATTCGTTTTGAACGATACTTCTGTATGCGGTGGGAGTGTGTGGTTGCTCTCCCTCACTCCCTGTCTCTCATTCTCCCTCCCCGTATCTTTCTGTGCATGTGTGATGGCTTCTGTAATGAGTGCTCTTTGATGTGGAGGAGATCTAGGGTAAGCAGAGTGCTTAGTTGAGTGGGAGGCGAGGAACGCGAGGCAGGTACACCACCACGGTTGTGTGTTGATTAAGTCTTGTTTTCTCCCCTCGGACCGAGATCAACCATCCTGAATACGAATGTATCCCACTTGATTCCCGCGGTTTCTGTCTGCCTGCGAAATCCTAGTTTTCACTCAACGTTTATCTCATTAGTATAGGTTTATTTTCTCGTGCCATGTCTTTGCGATGTTCAGCATCTACACACTTGTTTATTTTCCCCGCATTCTTCAAACCCTTTGTCCCACTTTGACTCCTCTGAAACCAATTCAAGTATTTCCTGCAGCAAACTACAAAGCCTCAACCTGTGTGAGCTGCTGACAGACATGTGTCCACAAAGGACCGAGAAAGAAAAAAAAAAAAAACTCTTTGATTTGATGCATTGTGGAGTAAAAAGATGGGCAGCACAGGGAGGGGAAATGGGTCCGCTCTCTGATTTGATGGGTATTTCTGACGCAAACTGGTAAAAAGGTGAGTGCGGCTGGTAGTGCAGAAATGTGTATGTGTGTGTGTGTCCAAATAAGTGTGTTTACCCCTCCTCCTCAGCCTCTCTCTCAAACAAAAGATGCAAGCCAAGGCTATACAAAATGCTAGTGGTGGAAGGAAAATAAGTTTTTCTTTTCCATCAGTCATTTATTACTTCTCTGGATTCCTTGGAGGTGAGAAACTTTGCATCCCATTATGCTAGAAGGAGGTGTAAGAACAGATTGTATAGCTAGGCATTAAGAGACCCAAGGAAAAAAAGAAGAGGCACAAGAAAACGAAAGTGGAGAGAACTATAACAGTGCTGGGAAAAGAGAAATAAGTCTGACAACTGAGGAGGTTTGAAGGCTCAGAGGAAAGATGATACTGTTCATAAGCTTACTTCTCCTCACCGGATGCGGCCGTGCAGGTGAGTCAGAATTTTATATTTGTGATGTTGCTAAGAGAGTGAGAAAAAGGAGCAAAGGTTTGCAGACCAATGGTCACGAGCAAATATTTAATGTGGTCACCATGTGCCCATGAAAGCATTTCTTTGTGACACGATGTCAAACACAATATATTCTTCAACGCTCATGGTAAAAAAAAACTGGCGCTGGGAGTTTGGATGGGACTTAACTGCAATTTACTTTTTTCCATGTCACAACTTTTAGGTCTGAAGTCAGACATAACAAACCCTGGACAATTATAACACATCACAGAGAGGCAGGCAGGCATGTTTGCAGTCACGCACGCAGGGTCTTTCTCAAAGAGGTTTTTCTGTCAATCTCACGTGCTCACATGTTCTCTGTGTACTAAACCAGTCTCTTTAATTTTGTCTCTCACCATCACACACACATGCACATACCATAGTTTAAGTAGGGTAAACTCCGTAGTCCTTTATGAGTCCAATTAAAAAGTAGGAGGGGCCACTTCTCAAAACTGTTTGATGTTGAGGTAGCAATCTCTTGTCGTCGCTGCTGTGAGCCAGCTTGAATTGGGACGTGGGTCTCTCTGTCATTTTCTTTTGAATTGTCCCCCAAATGAGTTGCATGCCAGCAGTAAAACCCTTTATGATTGGTCTTCCAAGTTTTCTGAGAAGGGATCTCATTTAGCAGCCCTTTACATAAAAAGGGGTGACATCACTTATGGTACCTCCATAAATTGATCTAGATATGTTTTTCATCTGTCTTGCCGATGTCACTCTATGAGTTGTTTGAGGCAGAGATGCAGGAGGGGATATTTGTGATGACGCCAAAATAGATCACAAGCATCATTGCAGACTTAGTTTAATTGTTCCACCAGCGCTGTATCTGTTTTTCATTCTCTTTATGATCTGGCAGTCTGTCCGTCTCTTCACTGCTGAATACATGACTGGCTCTCTTCTTTAAGATACCATCTCAAGCATCCGCAACTATTCACCATCAATATCCCTGGCCCAGTCCCTCTCTCTCTCTCTCTCTCTCTCTCTCTCTCTCTCTCTCTCTTCCCTATCTTTGTTATATCTCAAAAATTCCTTTTAAAATCTACCTTTAAAAGTCAGGAAAGGCATTTGGCTCTGTCTTTGAAATTGTGGCTGTGTGGTCTGGCAACACCCACATGTATATCCTCGCTTTGACAACCTGAACCTAAATATTTCCTTGCATGAGTTGTAATCTAGACACAAAATCCGGCTAACCACTGTAATTTACAGAATCTGTAAGTTAAAAGAGCCCCGCTTGTCAAGAGCAGAGGGAAGGGAGGTAGAGGGGAGTATAACATTTGTAATTTACTTTTAGGGGAGTCTGACTCAGGATCCAGATGCTCGAATGAGGGTTTGCTTGTGTGTGAAGAGGTATGTGTAACTGTAAAACCAGTGTATATTTCTATACAGTTTAAAAGGGTTTGTTTTTAGGTTCCTTACATATAAACCATAAAGGACAAGCAGAGGATTTATTGAACCACCAGGACCACCAATCTTACCTCTCAACCTATTTTTAAAGCAACATTTTGTAACTTTTTTTTTTTTACTATAAAATAAGATATCGTTTTGATACTACATTGACTTGTAATCAGGTCAGTAGTGCCTCTGTCATTGCTACTCTGTGCACCATACACAATATGTAACTCTGTGCTCCAGGTACAATCACCTGCGAGAGGTATGGAATACTTTATAGCACTAGGGAACTCAGCATCATCATCATCACTGATATAGTATCATGACGAAAATGTTTCTGGTTTTCCCTCCAATGTCCTCCACTCTGTGATTTACAGAGAGTCCTGATGGACAGTAAAGTGATACAAACGTTTGCTGCCGTTAGCTAATGTTAGCTCAGTTTGTTAGCTGGGCTGCCCAGACTCTGAGCCTAGAGCACTGGGGGAGTGTTAGTGTTTGTATTACATTTTGGTTTTCCGTCCTGGGGCCCAGGTGACTGCTGTTGGGAAGCAGAGCCGGTGTCATGCCAGAGCCAGAACTAGGCAAAGACATAATGTCAGAGGCAAAAAGTTTGAAGAGGACAGAAAAGGCTAGGAAGAGAAAAAGAGAGTATGACTGTGCAAGAAGCCGCGGGACAAGACAATGTTTTTTTTAGGGGGGAGGTATTTTTCTTTTAGGGCTTCAATGTTACATGTGTCTTGCCTTCCACCTGAATGCCAATTGACAGATTCCTCAATGGACACTGGGAGTATAGATTTTCACTAAGGAACTCCTAGGAAATTCTATCTGAAAACCCCTCGGAAGAAAATGTTGTTACTAGACTTGGTCTGTTGCTCCTCGATATCTTATATTCTGTTCAGAAAGGGCTGAAGATGACTGTTTTCTGTTATGAGGTTTTTAAAATCTCAATTTAACAAAACAGCTTCGCCCGAGGAACACAAATACTCAGCAGAGCAGCTGAAAAGAAGAAGGAAGACCCTGTTGCACAAGTGTAGAGTTTTATAGAGTTTCCTTACACAGTCATGGTAGAAGTAGAAGTAGATGGTAGAATTAGTCCCTGTTATAGAAAATGATTATTCCTTAGGTTTGGATCCTATTTATATTTTTGAGCTTCATAAACAGGTGCTTTTTTTTTTTTTTTTTTGGTTGGATAGAATAAAACAGGAAATCTGTTTTAACACACCACATGATGAAGAAGAGCCCCCCACTGTACGGTTTCCTCCGCTTCGTGATCTCAATAGTGTACACAAGTCACCATCTGCTACACTATAAATATCCCGTATACACTTGCACTCAATCAGAGGCCAGGAAAATATGGATATATATTTAAGCAGATATCTTCTTATCCTTACTGCATGTAATTTATTTCAATGGATCATAGTTTCTACTGGTCATGACTTTTTTTGCTTAGGGGGGGAAAAGAGTATGAAAAACATGTTTGCTGTCAACAAGAAAGTTAGATATCTCCCCCTCTGGAGGAAGTAGGAAGTACAAACAAAATCAAATGATTGTATTTTTTAATACATAGAAGATCAAGTTAGAAATATTACCTCTGGATGTAAGACTGGACTAGTCTGGCTTTAATTTTAGATCTTTAATGCTGGACATCAGAAATTCATTCTATTACTGAAATGTATATAAAGTACACACTGGGATTGGATTATTTAAACTCGGTTTATGTTTGTTATCTAAATTCCCAGGAGTTTGCTGCATTCCCACGAGCATTCAAGCTTGCCATATAATCAGCCAACAAAAGCAACTAAGCACCTTTTAGTGGATGTATGATCCATGCTGAGACCTAAAGCAGCCACCAGGTGTTTACACTTGTCTTGCAGGAAACTAATTTGCGTTTCCCAACATAAACTAGACTTTCTCTCAGGGGCAAACCCATAACAAATGGACAGGCAGACAGGCCTCCACAAGTTTTCCTCCTCTTGAACATCGCCGTCGGTATTTCCAGTTCATGTGGTGTGGGCCGCATCATGTGAGGCCTCTTTACCCAGATTGCTGTTATGATTTTATTGCAGTCTTGATTAGGCACATGTGACTAACTGCAAACCCCTGTTGGCAACGGGTGAGTGGTTGGCAGAAAAGCGGAGGTCTTCCAGAGCTCTGAATTGTAACGAGATTCAGCCTTGCGGGTTCACAAGGCAAGAGCCATTCGCCGGGAATTTGATTCTTCTGGCCGCGTGGAACAAAGTTGGCCCAACTCACTTCATTTCACACATTAACTGTTGTGTTTGCGTAGAAGAGAGACATTTTCATTCTGCAGGCGGTCTCCACTACTTCACAGAAGAAAAATGCTAACCCTGCTTCACTTCCCACGGAAAAACCAGCCAAGTTGAGTTGGTGAGAGAGGGAAAATATTGGGGTCTTTTAAATGCAAGAATTTAGTGGGGGGGAAATGGAAATATGACCATTTTCCTGACATGAAAAGCAGAGCACATCAAGACCCAGTCATGATATTCTGAAGAATAGGTTGGACCTCTTTCTCTTTATTCCCTTGGACTGTTTTTCCAGGGGATGGGGGGGGGGGATGGAAAGAGTCATGGTTATGATTTGCATCGTGATGGATGCCAAGACAAATTGGGTAGCCATTTTTTTCTCCCCCTGTTAAAGGGGCTCCTGCGTAGAAGGACCCGTTATACATTTACCACATCAAAGGACCATTCACATTTCTATCATACACACTTGAGAGTGGCGGAGCCAGGGAAAAGAGGGAGAACGAAATTGAAACAACCTTTTAAAATAATAAAATTGGGGGTGGTGCATTTTCAGTGAGTAGAGGGGCTGCGATGCTACGGAGCTCTTGTGTGGTCCCAACTCCTCTGTCTCCTTTTCTCTCTCTCTCTCTCCCTCTCTCTCTCCCCCAGCTCTTCCTTCTTCTCTCACATTTTCTCTTCCCTCTTTTGTGGCTCTAAGCCTATGAGCTGGCGTTGGCCCTTCCTTACTACACACCCAGTGGGGCTTTAAAAGGCAGGGCCGGAGGTCTTAGCAGCCACACACAACTCTCTGCCTGTGCGTCTCTGTCTTTTGGTCTCTGTGTGTTGCTCTGAAAGCCGGCTGTGTCAACCTCTCCAGCCTCCAGGTCGCTTGGATTAGAGATGCTGATGTCACATTGCAGGGCCCCCAGTCTCCTGCTCATCCTTCTGGGCCCCATACTGTTGGCTGTGGGCCGGGCTGCTATGGAGAGCCAAGGTGAGGAGACGACTCGAGTTATTATTGCTGCCTGCGGTTGGGATATTAGTAGCACTTTGTGGGCAGACAAATGGACGCGAAGGGCGACACATGCAGGTAACCTCAACCTGGTAAAAGGTGTGAGTGTGTGAGGGCAAACTGTGCTTGGGAACAGCACAAACTCAGGTGTGTAGGTGTAATGGAGAGTCTGTGTATATGTTTGCCTATGTCTACCTGTTTATGTAAAATGTGGGATGGACTGTTTGTCTTTTCCAGTTGTTTTGGTGCACGGCCGGAGGAATTTTTCTTTTTGACTTCCTTCACTGTGAGACTCTCAGTAGGCATGAACAGACAGTGTCTTCCTAGCTGTTTTTGTCATTTTGACACCTCTTGAGAAACCTCTTCTCTCGTCCAACCTAAGGCCAAACATAATTCAAAGTGTCAAACAAAGGCAAGAGGGGGACGAGTGTGCACCCACAGACACACTACAGCTTTGCTATTCCTCACACGCAAACACTACACCTTGCAAAGTAGTCAACGTGAAGCACATATCTGATCATCTGTGGAATCTCCAAGATCCACTCATATCCATCCACACTCCCCATACAACCCTCTCATTCTCTATCTACGTGTGTGTTTCCACGGAACAGCGCTGTACGAACTCGAGAAGGAACCAGCCTATTGGGATGCTCAGGCCAGGGCAACACTGGATGCTGCGCTGAAACTCCGCCCTAGAGATCACCAGGCCAAGAACATCATCCTGTTCCTCGGCGACGGTAGGTCATGCTATCATTATGGAATCTATTCCAGCAAACATTCAATACTGACGTGGTTGTGGTTGAGGTTGAAGTTTGAAACAGAAAAAAAAAAAAAAACTACTGCTTTCAGCCTCAATGACAAATACAGACCAATATACACTGCAAGACAATGCTTAAGTGTGTTCAGTTACAGTATGTTTGGTGCTCAAAATAGATTTGTGTGACTAGTGGTGCCGACGTCTAGATGAGCCAGTGGTCATATTAAAACTTTGGACAGCTTTAGCCATTTACTCAGATGCTTAAAATTGATTATGCGGGCTTGGCAAGAGAGACTCAAAGACTCAGCCATATGAATAATTACTCAGAAGTAGAGGCAAAAGTAGTTGTGACATTAATCTCTTAGACCAGAGGGGTTCTCATCTCGTCGCATACCAATACTGCTTTCTTTTAAGGGTTGCTAACCAAAACACCTTGAGGTCTAATACATGTTGAGTGAATTTTATTCCTTGCAAAAACATTTGCAAAGATTTGTTAGATATCTTCAACTGTGTATTGTTTATAGCCATGTTTTCTTCCATTCTTCTTCTTCACTGCCTTTGTTGGCACGTGGCTTAATTGACACCATGCATGTATATGATTCAAACAATACAAGGGCTTACTCGCAAAACATTTATAATAACATTACTAGCAGTCAAATATTCTACCTTTGAGGTGGCAATCCCAGCTAGCACATGGGATGGATCTCATCTTAAAGATCCACTTTTGGCACAATACACTCCTTCTTTAGCAGTACAGCGTGGCATTCAGTGACTGTACTGTCTACCAAAGGAACCACTATTGCCACTTGGGGAAAATTTCCATCTGGATCGGATTTGATTGCCAACATTTTCACATTAATTGTCACTTGCGTGGTATATTTACAGCTGGTGAAGCATGAGGGTAATATTTGTAAGGGAAGCTGTTTAAAAGGCGCAGATTTTTAAGAGTGTATTTTCCTGTTAACTACTAGAATATCTGCTTTAAATCAGACATACTGTACTGAGTCACATTTCTGGGTGGTTGAAGCTTAGTTTTCTTTCTTCATCTCTCCAGTAATGTCCTGCCCAGAGCATGTTCTCAGTTTTATTATGGGGATGTTAAAGGGTTAGTTGAGTGCATCGCAGTGGCATGGGCTTTGTTAAGTCGGGGATGAAAGTCAACAGTTGACCACAGGAAAAAGGAGAAAACAGGTTCCTTAATTGATTTACAAAAGTGATCAAAAGGCAAATACTGTATATGTTTTATGGCAAATAGTGACATCAGTATTTTTGTATGTTTATATTATGCATGTTCTACCAATAATGGTCTGAATACTTGCCTGGAAGAGTCAGCGTTGGTCTGTGTGATGATTGTATTTGAATGTGGTTCTCCTTGAAAACCACTGTCTTAAATGCCCTGTATTCGTGGATTCTGTTGACGTTAATGGTCTTGGCAAGCTTTGACTTTGTTTACTTAGAGAATTATTGAATCAAAATTTTTTCCTCTCGCAGTTGAGCTTTTAAAACAAACACATTTAATATTTATGGTCTGGAAATGTACCCAAGAGAACATTTCAGTGTATTCTGGGTTCTGTGGTCAGAAGACAAAGAAGTGAAGCTAAAGAAAAAAAAAAGGATCGACCATATCCAGTGACCCTCACCTGTCAATCATTGCCTCTCAGGGATGGGTGTGTCCACAGTGTCGGCAGCTCGAATCCTGCGAGGTCAGATGGAGGGCGGATCAGGGGAGGAGACAATGCTGGCCATGGACACCTTCCCATATGTGGCCCTATCAAAGGTGACAACACAACATTGCTGATCTGTAGTTCATCAGCCATTATTTAACAGTGTGGCTCTAATTTGAAACAGCCAGCAGGGTTTTGTCATATAACTTTAGCTGTGTTTCATGAATGACTTCTGGCTGCATTTAATAATCATTTGCAGTGTCAATATATATACATATACAGTACTACTAATAAGACTAATACTAGTCTTTTTTATGTATCTGTACTCGGTGACCCCTGAAGTGCTCTGCCTCCATGCACGCACACACACACATATACACACACACACTATCAACAGAGATATCAGTGGATGGAGTCCAAGGAAGATCTCTGTTGTCAGATGTTGTGTGTTTGATAAAGATAAATAAAGTAAGAGACTTTACTCATCATGTATGTGTGTGCATGTGAGTGTGTGTGCCTGCATGTGGTTGCTTGGTAAATCAGTACAGTGTGAGACCTGAAGCGAGAAGGAGAAAAAAACAAACATATAGACTGAAATGCGCTGCAGATGCAGTATAAAGAAGAGAGGTTTACAGTGTGTGTCAGTTTTTCACATTTAACATGTTGCATCTTGCCTCATACCATCTGACTTAAATACTCAAACCTAAGTGTGGAGAGGATTTAGTTAAAATCAGCACTTAGACTGAAAATGCTGACACTGCCGTAGAAACAGTGAAAACAGATTTAAAATCAGATTGGAGTCGGTTTTATCAGCTTCATGGACTTGAATAATCCTTCAGAAAGAGTGTGAGTGAGTCTGAGTATTCAGTCTCTGTGGTCTAACCTATATTATAGAAAGGGGAATACTACTTTAAATACATGTCCACTATTCAGTCGTTAATTGTGTTTGTGTTTTTGCTCCACAGACCTACAGTGTGGATAAGCAGGTAGCAGACAGCGCTAGCACCGCTACAGCCTATCACTGTGGGGTGAAGGCCAACGCTAAAACAGTAGGGCTCAGTGCTAACGCAGTGGCCTACGAGTGTAACACCACCTTCGGTAATGAGGTCTACTCAGTACTACGCCGTGCTAAAGCACAAGGTAACGACACTTGTAGTAGTGTAGTGAGTGTGCAGGTGTGAAACTGAAATGTTAGCTGGTTTGAACTGCACTCTTATCTCACGATATGCAATGACCTACATGCCTTGAAAAAAAATTCTAATATGAGGAATAAAACAATCATCTGATAAGCATGTTTCCTGCTACTCAAGTGTCACCAATTATAGTTCAATGTTCAGAATATGTCTAGCTCATGGCTAAGTTAGAGATATCTAATTTGTTGAGGTTGTTTTGACTTTTTTTCTGAAGTTCTTTTTTAAGGTTTTATGTTGTACTACTTTTTAGTGGTTCCTCTAGTCCTATTAAATTTTCCAAGGGAAAGACAATTGGCCTTATAATTCCATTATTGCCAATAGAACTGTCAAACACTGAGAGCTAGTGAAGATTAAAATACAACAAAATATATCTAAGTGATCATTTTTCACTGATTCATTGCTGCGGTAAAAAAAAAAAAAAATCTTCCATTGGGATTCATTACATAGTCAGGAAAGACTGTGGGACCATTAATGACAGAGGCTGTGTCCTAATTTCTTCCTCCAGAGCAGCTCTATGTCCAAGAAAATTAACCTTCAATGTGCATAAAAGGAGCACTGTCAATTTCATACTGAATGCGATTGCCTTTTACTTCTGATTCGGGTGCGTCTGTGCATTGTCCAGGTAAATCAGTTGGCATAGTTACCACCACCCGTGTCCAGCACGCCTCCCCAGCTGCTGCTTATGCCCACTCTGTCAGCCGCAGCTGGTACAGTGATGCAGATCTTCCTTCCAGCGCTCGCAGGCAGGGCTGCGTCGACATTGCAACCCAACTGGTCACCAACGTTGACATTGATGTAAGAACAGTTCTGTTTGACACATATTTCAAGATCAAGGTATTTGATTAATTGAATCAAGTTCAATTAGAAAAAATACTCTACTTACTGCAATAATCTTATATGGCTCACTGCGCAAGTGAAACAAAGTTGTAGTATATTGCTTATTTACAATAGGAGAATGTCCTTTGATGATTGTTTTGCTTTTAGATGGATAAAGAGCAGTTTGGAAATAGTTTGCAAGTGCTGTAATGTATCCTTACAGTGTAGTACCCTGATGTAAATCAGTTGTTTTATTAGAATATGACTACGACTTCAATCTGTTGAAATAATTTTATGACCTTACAAGACTTCTGTACAGGAAGTATATACACACACATTCCCTGGGCAGGGAAATTCTTCAGTGTTGTATTGTTCTACATTAGTAATGATTCCATTTCTTTCTGGTGTCCCTTTAAGGTGATTCTGGGAGGAGGGAGAATGTACATGACACCAAAAGGCACCCCGGACCCTGAGTACCCTACCTCTAACTCTCGAAAGGGGGACCGCAAAGACAAGAGGAACCTCATTGACGTGTGGCTGAAGGCTAAACCAGTAGGAATTCTTTAACATTGCTGTTGGGTATTATACATATATTTCAAGATATGAGTCTCACAGCTTCACATGTCCTCTGGTTTGTTTTTCAGAACAAGAAATCACACTACGTTTGGCACAGGAAGGAGTTTGACGAGATAAATGTTAAAACTACTGACCGGCTCATGGGTGGGTATAGATGTGTGAACAAAGACCGATATGAGGTTGAAGAGATAAGCAGAGCTTGTTTCAGTATATAAAACACACACTGACACCATGCACACGAGACTGGTAGACAAGGAGGGGAAAAAAACACATATTATGTACACACTTGCACACTTACAATAGTTGAACCTCTGTATCTATGTTACCCAGGTGTTGACAGATAAGGGTCTTATCTAAAAATATGAAACTTTCTCAGTGGCTTATAACCAAGGATTCCAGAAAGGTCAGCTTTCATCTTTACAGCCACGCAAAGTAGTCATGACGATGCACTATAAATTCAGTTAGCTGGTATTACCAACCCTAATTACTGTCATAAAAACCAAAGGGCATGGTTCTTGCTGTGATGTGTATTACAGTACTACAGACTGAGGCAATAGAATTGTTATCGTTGTGCACAGTTGTGTTGCTGTGTGTTACAAATAGATGTACTACTTTCTGTATTTAGTAAGAGATCACATGACAACAGAACAGGTCTCCCCAAAATGTCAGCAATAAGTCTTATTATTATTATTAGCCTGATTGGAGCATGTTTTTGATCAATCGGCAATAGCTTGTAATTGATTTCGAAATAAATGGGAGTCATGATCTTTAAAGCAGCTTAGTTTTAGTATACAGTCTTGGCATGTTATTGGCTTGGGCATATTATTAGCTAGATAAATTCAGTGATTTTCCTTGTACCTCTCTCACTTGGCGTTAAGTTTTATTTTTTTCTCTCAATCTGTTCTTTATCTCTGCCAGTTTAGATTTAACTCATCATTACAAAAGTACTCTGCCAAAGTTTTAAATTCTGCAGTAAAATAATCTCTTCCTTTTCCCTTCGATGTTCCTAGGTCTGTTTGAGCCAAAGGACATGAGATTTGAGGTTTTCCGGAACGGCACACGTGACCCCTCTATTGTTGAGATGACAGAAAAGGCCATTCAAATTCTCAGCAAGAATCCCAAAGGATATTTCTTGTTTGTGGAAGATGAGTACTACATCAACAGTCCTCTAATTTAAAATGTTGCAAGCATATCATTTTTAGTATCACAGTCACAGTGGTCGTTTATACCTTGAGTGACTTTTGTCCCATAAAATTTGATTTTAACCTGATGCAGATGCAGAATACATGGCTGACAATGTAAATCAGGCTCTTTCGTTTTGAAAAAAAATGGCATTAAGATTATCCCACAACACCTATTTTTGAAGAATGTAAGGCAAAAACACCATAAAGCATAATCAAATGTTCAGCTACTGCTGAAATTAGTCTGGTGCTATTGATGTACTAATCAGATGTCTTGTTCTGCACTGTTCCGTTACGAGGGAGAATTGATCACGGCCACCATGACGGCATTGCAAAATTGGCACTGACAGAAGCTGTGATGTTTGACCGAGCCATTCAGCGTGCTGCACACCTAACCAGAGAATCGGATACTCTCACTGTGGTCACTGCTGACCACTCCCACGTCTTCACGTTTGGTGGGAACACACCCCGAGGGAATCCAATCTTTGGTACAGTCCAAAGCACAAACACTTTAAGCAGATTAAAATTGACATGAAAAGTAAAGAATAACAAAGGGGGGTTGAATGCAAACGACACATGGAGGATAGTAGAGCCAACCTGCAATGACCCTCATGTATATAGGCGATTGCATAATGTTTAAGATTGCAGTTATGTAACTTGCATGTTAAAAGCTTCCTTTTTGTCTCATAAAGTACATGCGAGTCTGTGTTGCCTCTATGTGAAAAGATACTTTGACCAATATATTATTACTCAACCATATTTTCTCATTCAGGTCTGGCACCAAAGAAAGCGGATGACAAAATGCCTTTCACCAGCATCCTATATGCCAACGGCCCCGGTTATGTCCACATAAATGGAACCAGAGGGAACATCACAATGGTGGATTACTGTAAGCACGAACTAATGTCTTTCAGATGCTGCACTCGTCAGTGTTGATGCGTGTACAGACAGCGTGAACTGATGTGGTTACGCTTGACTCATGACTGTGTTTTGTTCTGGAGAGCAAAGATGAAATATGATGTTTATGGCTTCCACTGCGCTGTCTTCTGTTCTATTCTCTGCACAGGCCTCACTGTGTACATGTAACTGCACTTAAAACGGCAATTTGTATTTCTTTGTGGAACACTAGACACCAATGATCCAGTTCCTCCTCCTCTTGTTTTGCACCATTCGCTTTAGTCACTGCATGAGTGTGTATAGTCAAAGGTGGAAATACTTCTATCCAGGGATGAATTGCCTTTTAAAAACCCCCAATTTTGTCTTTTTGGATGCCTTGACGTCACTTTATGTTTTTGGAACCAGTATTTGTGTCTGAAAAGTGTACACTCATGTGGTACCTTGAGTAAACATGCAATTACAAGTAAGGGATTCATGTCTAAAATGTGATGTATTCATCCAGAGAAACATGAAGCACTGGAAAAGTCAGCATCTACATTCTAATAGACTGAAAAGATGGTGAGGCCAAAACACTATTGCAACATTTATTTTAGAGAAGCAGAAGCCAAAGAGAATAAAGGTTTCTCCCACAGATCTTTTTTAACAATAAATCCATAAAGGACCCTTTATCAACATTGCAGTTGTTTTACATCATAACGTCAGGAAGGAACAATATGTGTAATGTGTCAGTACACTTAACTTTAGAAAGTCCCGCAGTAAATGCTGTAATTTTATCAAAAGGACTTCCATTACCTTCTGGGCTTTGAAAATGTTGTAATTAACTTTAATTAGGTAAATTACAGAAAATTTACAAAACACCATTTTATGGGCGGAACAGCCACAAAAACATCTTTGAGGCGAATGTAATCTCAGAGCTATCCAGTGATGCTCACTGGTGTGGGTGGTATTTGAACTAACAGACAAAGGGGATCCAGTGTAATCTACTGTAATAAGAACACTTAACTAATGCCATGGGTGTCAAAGGCAGGACGTTCCACTTTTATTTGAGTAAAGTACACTTTATCTGCATGTGCAGCGTTTTTCTTGCGTCTTTTGGTTCACATTTCACACAGTGAAGAACAAAACGAGTCTGGCTTAACATCGTGGTTAATTTATGGGGACATGCTCTATAAAAACATCTGTTTTGTTTTAACACTTAATGATCCAAGCAGAGAGTTGCTCAAAACTGTTTTTTATTACACTCTACTCATTTCTTTCCAGATGATGAGGAGTACATGCAACAGGCTGCTGTCCCACTTGATGCTGAGACGCATGGCGGGGAGGATGTGGCCATCTACGCCAAAGGCCCGATGGCTCACCTGTTCCACGGGGTGAAAGAGCAGAACTATGTGGCTCACGTTATGGCTTACGCCGCTTGCTTAGAGCCTTACACGAACTGCCCTCCTTATCCACACACCCACACCTCGGGCGGGGGTGTGAACTCGCCCTCAAGCCTCCTGTTTGGCCTGCTCGGCCTCCTCTGTCTACTCAGATGACCCCGAAGCACACACGCACAGATCAGCGCACACAGTTACACGAATACATTGTATGCATGTAGCAATACAGACACTTTATGCACTAAACAAACATACACATTCAACTTATGCACACAGGCTGGCAAGTCAGAACACAGGGATAAACATTCAATGCTGTACTGTAACTGAAATATACTCACAGTCATCCTGACCATGCAGTATAGATTCACATGAGCTCGTAACCTAGAATGCATGAAGAAAAGCAGGTTTAAACATGCATGCAGTAGCTCTTATTTAAACACAAACTAACAGACAGGCAGTGCATGCTAGAACACATGCAAATATGCAAACATGAATTTTCATTCTCACACAAGCCATTTCATGCAACTGTTGACAGTTATTTTATTTTTTTTAGATCATTAGCATTTACTTAATGAGGACTGTTTAAAATCTGTACCTGCAACATGACTACTAACTTGCACTAACTAGCTCTTTCAGTAGTTAGTTAGATCTTTGTCCTCTTCTTGGTTTCTAAAGGTAAATACAAACTCTGTCCGGACTCTGTTCGTTCAGAGCTATTAAACATTTGCAAGGAGCTGTAATTCACTAGTTACACATTCATCTGAGGCTTTAGCCAGAACAACTTGAAACATGCAGTCTGAGGGCTCACTGTTCAGCTTGTGGACACAGACAGGACACACAGCTGTTGGTGTACATGATTGTCACTGTCCAGATGGAATAAATGACTATATGAGGGTAACATAGACCTGAACTACAAGCCGTCGTGCCATGCCAAGCTGCAACACCCACAGACCTTACAAGAAATCATAAAGATGCTGTATCTCTTTCAGGAGTGAAAAATATGTAGCCTTGAATTTTCTTTTTGTTTTATTAAGTTTGCATCTTGACCTCATTGGTTCCAAATAGTAAATCGGATTTTCTGTCACTTGATATGTAATCTATTTGGATGTACATGAATGTATTTTGTAAACAAATATTGTCAATGTATTTTTATACCGTGTTTTTGCAAATGTTACTTAAATAAGGATGAAAAACATCACTTTTTCTTGGTGAGTACATTCTCCAGTTCAGTTTCAGGAAAGGGTTTTCTGGTTTCCATAGAAAGAAATCAAAATGTGGAGAAAGCTTGGCACAGTTGTGTCTAATGTAAGACCTTAATCAGTGCAAACATTTTACACATGGGAATCATCAGACTGTAATGGGATAGAATACACTTGTACTATATGTCATGCAAGCACATGGAAGATTTAACACACATATATTTTCCCAAATCGATATACATTGGAAACCTTAGAAATTGCCACATGAACATTCACAAAGCAATCAACAGAATAAGTAAGGAACAAGAGGGGAAATATAGAATATATATATCGAGGAAAGACACCATACTTCAGTCACACAGCTTATACAAGGAACAACCCTGTGACCTCTCTAAGAGTTAGAGTAAACTGCATGGCACTGACCTTTGAAGACAGCCAAGTTAATTCCTATATTGCCATTCACTTTTATTATTATAATATATATAATGTAATATATATAATATATGTTGTGGATGAATGTAAACTTACTTTTATTTGTCCTTAGTCAGTCAATTCTGTCTTTTAGAGGTCTTTCTAATTTCACAAAATTCTCTGCTGTAAAACATCCAAGTGCTGATACTGACAAAAAAAAAAAAAAAACAGCTTGACCTTGAGATGGTCTGTCTGAGCCACAAGGCCAGGCAGTGTAGAAATGCTGAGGCTTTTTAACCACACTGCTGAAAAACATCACACAGATGTACAGTCAGACGCACCTGTAGACACACAGACGCACATGATATCAATTAATTCTGCCGCAAATTCAAAGAAATTGCTCTGGTAGGAAACTGATTTAACAAAGTGTGGGCTGAGTTCTGGCCAGCTTAAATATTAGCTGTTCAGGCACCATAAAACAATGCAATATTACCATTATCATTATATTATAATTCATGGCAGTTATAGGACAATAAAAGCTAAATCTGCTCCTGGTTAACATTCACCAGATAGTGTTCTGTATTCCAATGCAAAAATAAAAACAGATAACAGATTCATTACAGCGCAATAAAGATTAACAGTTAATAAGGCTCTTGTACATTTCTTACATGTATAGCACTGTCGAACAAACACTTCAAAATAAAGAATGTGTAATTTCTAGGTTTGCTGTATTAAAAATGTGAGTAAAGCAAAATGTGCTCAAAGTATCAAAGAAGTAGAAGTTTGCAAAGAAGTAGCTCAAATTGAGTACTTTTTAATACTACAGTAGTAAAATGTGTGTGCACGTGTGTGTGTGTGTGTGTGTGTGTTGTATATGACCTCTGGCTCATGTTGAAAGGCTCCTCCATGTGCTCTTTGCTCTTTGGCTGCAGCTATAAAAGTTCAGAGCTCATGGTGTGGATACATTCTAATGTACTCGCATATTCACATCTGCCAACACCATGGCAAGCAAAACTAAACTCATTTTTACTGGATTATTGATTTTCATTTCAGTGCAGTGGACTTTGTCTTACTCGGGTAAGGATCTGTTAACATATTGCTGCTGTTTTGTTTCTTGCTTTTGTTTTTTCTCTCTTATTTCCTTTCAAGGACAACACAATAGCTACAGCGCACAGTCATATCAACTTTCAATTCAAGGAAAAAGAAAATAAAAAAGTTATATGAGACAAGGATAAACTATGATTAAGTGGCAGGCAGTGCCTTTTCTTGATCAAATATGTGACTCTAATGATGCTGCAGAAAAACCTGATCTAAAACATTCACTTTTTTAATTATGTATAACAAAAAACACAATGACGGAATCAGATCACAGCTATGCTCTCCTTTGTTCTTATGTATTATTCATTTTCACACCATCTTTGCCTTGTATGGAAAGTTTGATTTTGCTCCTCTTATTTCATATTGTAATTATCAGCAATGTAAGACTTGGTGTTAACAAACCTGTTATTGCAAATCACACAAAATGAAAGCAGCACCTCATGTGGATGTTACAAGTGTTAAAGTAATTAATAAGCAATTGGTTGTGAATAGCACTGTCATTATATCTTCTTGCTAATAGAGGAAGAGCTCCATGCCAGCTACTGGAACAACAAAGCGAAGCAGGCTATTTACGCTGCCCTGAATAATCAGCCTAATGTCCACATGGCCAAGAACCTCATCCTCTTCCTGGGGGACGGTGAGTCTGAGAAAGAATGATGTTCATTTGTGAAGCATTTTCTTCCTTTAGTTCAGTTTGTTTGTCCAGATGACAAGGAGCCAGAAGAACTTGAAAGTCTGATTGTCATCATCATTGTGGTGTTAGTTCACCGAGAGAGAGAATGAAATTCAAACCCACTGGACTATGTGACCCCAGAAAGTGTGGATTCAAGGGTAGAAGGAGATGAATTTTGACATCTGATCATCAGCAGTTACTACTGCTTGGAAAGCCAAGCAAAGCAAAATGAACTAAACCACAGTCTACATTGCATGTGTAGGAATTTCCTCATGTGTCCTTAACCCGTATGAACACCAAAAAAGGTTAACTACGGCAAAGAGTTCACATAAGTCCATGATACATAGCTGAAGATTTAGGGTAGCTATAAAATTTGCTTCAACTCTTAAATCTCTAATCTGGTAGTATGGGTGGCTACCACATTAAAATATATGTTTTAGATTATGAACATTGTATTACAATGTATGACTCCATTGTAGATCATTTCTGACCTGACCAGTCATTTAGTCATGAAACTACTGCGTTCATAATCCAAGATAAGTATTTGGCAATGCCACTGGACCAATTATAGATTTATCAATGAATTATAGATTTATAGCGACAGACACCTCCACCCCATCCCACACACATGCTGATAGCAGCACGTTGAAGATTTTATCAGTGCTTGAGTGTAATCTGTAACATCTGCCTCTTGCAATCAAATATCAAGTATATTATATCACGTGTTGTAATGACTTGATTTTTCAAAGACATTTAATCTGATAGTTAATAGATAACCACATGACATGGTTTACATGTATAGTTCCTCACACATTAAGATTAGCTTCATATATATATATATATAGTGAGTGTGAATCCCAAAAGAAGTCCTAGAAAGAATATATGGAATATTTCCATATTTCCTTTGCATATTATCCACCATTTCTTCCACTATGTCTTTCACTGGCCTTTAAATTCTCATCATCAGCTGAATCTTATGAGGTTCATGGAGCACAATGGCAGCCCTGTGCTTGCCTAGTTGATGTTATCTAATACTCAGGTGTGTTTCCACCTGTTTCCAGGCATGGGGGTACCAACAGTGACTGCTGCTCGGATCCTCAAAGGCCAGATGGCAGGACATTCAGGGGAGGAGACCAGTCTGGTTATGGATACCTTCCCATACCTAGCCCTGTCTAAGGTCGGCCCACTCTGACCAACACTGTCAGACTGCTGTTTAAATAAAAACACCACACATGCATTTATACTACTTTTCTGAGCTGCTTGTACTTTCATAAGACACTATCAAGCAGACGATGTACAAATGTTACTAGTGTATAACTAGTACTAGTAACAACTGTAAATGATGCCACCCCATGTCTCTCAGTGAAGGAGCAGAATCACGTGACTTTCTCTGGCTAATCAGTGAATGTCAAGCTGTAAGACATATATCTGATTGTTAATTTATCACATATTTTTGGGATTTTTTTTAACCTGTATGGGCAATTGACTGTATATGGTAACCCTGGCCAAAGTAAAATTTGTCTGTGATGAACTGAAGGATTTTGGAATTGAGGTACATTCTAAATCCCCTTCAGTCAGGTTTTAGGGAGCAGCACAGCACTGCTACTACTGCCCTAAAAGCCCTTAATGATGAGTTTGAAGCAGTGGACTTGAAAAAGCTCTGTGTTGCTCTGTTCATTGACCTGTCTAAGGCATTTGATACTGTAGATCACAGTCTTCTGTTAGAAATTCTCTTCAAGAATGGCATCTCCAAACAAGCTGTCTCTTGGTTTGGCGATTATTTGGCAAGTAGGACGCAATGTGTTCATATGGGTGGAATTAGCTCCACCTTTCTTGAGGTCACAAAAGGTGTACCTCAAGGCTCAGTCTTAGGACCCATTCAGTTCACACTTTACATTAATGATCTGTGTGCAAACATGTCAAATGCCTCATACCATCTTAAATTGTCACTGTACCTACAACTTCTACACTTTATTTCCCTATTTTCTCACATCTTAATACTTTTGTTTAATTTTTACTGCTTGTTTGTTATTGTTATATTAAGTCTTCTTATATCCACCAATAACACTCCAGGGTTGACATTTTAAATTTCTATGTATTTCATTGAGAGCCCTATAAAGTTGCTATCCAATCGTAAACTGTATATGCAATGTTAGCCCAAAATCAACAGACCACTTCAAGACAAGTCAAATTTCATTTACTTACCCCCAAATGACCAATCACAATTTACCTTTACAATTAATACAGTGTGCAACACCCTCTTAGGCCCTCAATTTAGTTAGGGAACAACAACAACACCAAAAAATATAACATTAACAGAGCAATTAGAATTTTTTTGGAAACTGCTGGTCCATCCCAAAAAATGGTCTACTAAACTTAACTCATAACGCCATAAAGTCAAGAGTGTATTGCTTGTTGATGAGGGTACATGTAAATGCTCAACAGGTCCAAGAACACAATCTTATTCTAACTCTCAGGATAAGAACACCTAAATGCCAGAGACGACAAATGTTCATATTAACTTGTGTAATTATATTTGGCCCCTGCAGACGTACAATGTGGACCAGCAGATGCCTGACAGTGCTGGCACAGGCACAGCTTACACGTGTGGTGTGAAGGCCAACTACGGCACCCTGGGAGTCACTGCTGCCACCCCAAGGGGCAACTGTAAAGCTAGCTTTGGGAATGAAGTCACATCAATTCTGCACCGAGCCAAGAAAGCAGGTAGGTCCAGGTCCATGCAGCTTTACTTTACAGTGGTTTTATTTTGACTTGGACATATCTGCCCTGACACTGTTTATAAGTCTGTGTTGATTACTCTGTACTCTTATGTTTTAATATGGTTTGAAACTAATTTCAATCTGGATTTTGGTGGTCAATAGCTGTTCTCTAATGCCCCCATTATCCATTATCTATGTCAGTATGCACAGCATAAAAAAGATTTCCACAGTTATGACCACAATTGCTCTGTGTTTTAGGAAAATCGGTGGGAATTGTCACTACAACCAGAGTGCAGCATGCCTCTCCTGGCGCAAACTACGCTCACAGTGCCGACCGAAGTTGGTATTCTGACTCTGACCTCACTGCTGACGCTATCAAAAATGGCTGCCGTGACATTTCTTACCAGCTGGTTCACAACACAGAGATAAATGTCAGTCTTAATATAATAAATCCATCAACCTGCAGATAAAGTATAAGAAAAAGTGTAGAAGAATCTGCAAAATCTTAAAATGTATAGAATATGAAATATATATGACTTGTCACCATGTCTGATCCAGGTCATTCTTGGTGGAGGTCGTCAGTACATGTTTTCCAGAACGACGCACGATCCAGAGTATCCTTCTTACACAGGAGCCCGAAATGATGGACAAGATCTTGTTGCAAAGTGGATAAAGAACAAAAAGGTAAATGGCAGATTTGATTGAATTAATGTTTTTCCGTATGCTAACTGTTATATATTATATAACATATTTTAGTTATAATAGAGTTATAACAGTACAGTCCCTCCTCTCACCCTTCCAAAAATGAATTTGTTTGTTTTGCCAACAGAATGTTAAATATGTTTGGAACAAAGCTGATTTTGATGCTGTCAACCCCAGAAATACAGATTTCCTGATGGGTAAGAACAACTGTTCAGTTCACCATGCTGTACATGTACAAGGACAGCACCTCACATACTTACATATGTGTCACTCTAGATACATTACAGACATACAGTACTACATTCTCAAAGCTTACTATGTATTTACGTATCTTTTCTGCGTGACCACTATGTGAACCAACCAGAAATTTTCACCAGTCTGTGTTATTATTATGATTTGACGGAATTTGAATTAATTGAGGACAATTCTCACAGGAACACTTCACACATCCAAAATGATTGCTTGTGTAGTTACCTGTGTTGTCTGTGGCTAACTTGTATTTAATTTATATTTTATAGTCAATTTACGTGGATGTGGATATTAAATCGCATTCTAAAAATGGGCATATATTCCTTCGTTCTTAAAAATGAGGCTGCTGTTTCTCTCTGTATTTAGGTCTCTTTGAGCCCAAAGACTGCCGCTACGAGATTGACCGTGATCCAGCCATGGACCCCTCCCTTACAGAGATGATGGAGAAAGCAATTAAGATTCTCAGCAAAAATCCAAAAGGATTTTACCTCTTTGTGGAAGATAAGTGTTTGTTTGTTTTTTTCTGTAGGCAAACAACCACATATTCAGTATATTATATTATACAGTATATTAAACTGTCAGCGTAACTGTCCATTTCACACCATAAATAGTTAAAAAATATAAAACATTCTAACTTTAAACCATTGAAACTACATTTTAAGTAATTATTTAACCAATAGCTTAATCAGGTAATTTTAACACCAGTGATTATATTTGGGGCGGTTAACTTTAAAATAGTCGATATAGATAATGTAGATAATAGTAAGATTATATTGGAAAGTTTTTTGTCCAAATCATGCTTACTATTTATTGTGATGCCTATTTATACTTATTTTTATTTTGGACCTTAAGTGGGAGAATTGACCATGGTCACCATGGAACGAGGGCCAAAAGAGCTCTCACTGAGGCTGTTGAGTTTGACCGGGCGATCGGGCGAGCAGCTGAACTCACCAGTGAGCTGGACACTCTGACTGTGGTCACTGCTGACCACTCCCATGTCTTTGCTTTTGGAGGACACGCTGCTAGAGGAAACCCTGTTTTAGGTAAAATGCACTGAGCTGAGGGCAATTTTATAATAAAAAAAGATGAATATCATTTGTTGTTCCAAGTCTGAACAAACCTGTCAAGACCAATTTGTCTTGCGATTAATTTACAGGGGTGTCACGCTCAATTGCGAAAGACGATAAGCACTTCACCACTGCTGTGTATGGAAATGGTCCAGGATACCAGATTGTCAATGGAACTCGCCCAGATGTCAATGCGACAATTTCATGTAAGTGTGCACTGATAATCATTCAAGGGAAGATCATGTAATATAGTAGCTCCATCTTGTGGCGTAACATTAGACTTACTGTACTGTAGAGACACAAAGATGACTGAATCTACTTCAGTGTCACATAAATGTCACAGGAACACATTTTGAGCTAGATGACGACCTCACATGTGCTTACTAAAAAAAAAAAAAGTGTTATAGCTCCAAACTATTACCTCTAGTGTCTCTTTAAATATGTCTGATCACAGCAAATGTCATATTTTTTCCTGCCACAAATAAAAACAGAAAAACCTTTTAATATCAACAGAATAACTGATCTCTATGTCCAAACTGTGGGTTTGCAAAGATGTGACAGAAAAACATAGAGAATTATCTAATGCCCCTTTTCCCCATTCTCTCTCAGCGGGTAACGACTACCGTCAGCAGACTCCTGTCCCTCTTAGTTCGGAGACCCATGGCATAGATGATGTAGCTATCTTTGCTAAAGGTCCCATGTCACACCTTTTCCACGGGGTCCAAGAGCAGAGCTACATTGCACATGTCATGGCTTATGCTGCCTGCATAGAACCCTATGAGAACTGCGGACTGGACAACCATGCTGGATCCATCCACGCCAGCCTTTTGCTCCTCCTGCTGGGTCTCCTTCTCCTCTCACTCTGCTCTGTCTAAGATGACAGCCCTTGGGTTAGGGTAATAATTGTGCTATTAGATATTTTTTTGCTTTCTGTGTGAAATTGAAGAGGTGTATAATAGCGATCTCTGCCATTTTAACTAATTTCAGGTTGGTTCAGTTAACCTTGTTGTGAAATGCATCAGTGAGCTTTTAACACTCCATCGAGTTTATTTATATGAAACATGGTTGCAGTTATTTTTGAAATATTTTTAATAAAGCTGTCATTTCTCAATAATATTACAGTGGATATACAAAAATGATAATTGTCTAACACTGTTCATGTTTCAATATGTTGTATGCTCCACATTGTACAAGAAAACCATACTTTAGGCATGGAGGCAAATTGTTTTATTTTTTTTGTTGTACCTACCAAGGGTATAACAATGAATATGCTCAGCCAGACAAATATAATTTTCTTCATCTTTTTCCAGCTTCGCACTGCCATTTTATTCACTTACATATAAACTTTATTTTTATTTATTTGTGCTTAATGGACACATCCATGTCCTGTAATACAACAATTGTACTTAAAAGAGCAGGACCATTGCTGTATCTCTAATCAGGCCTTGTTACACATAGTCAAAATGCATAGCTATGCTTGATTTCCTGTCACCCTCTGTTACTATTATGCTTATTGTGTAGCATCTAAGTGGCTTGTCAGTATCTTGTCAATGTAACATCATATGCAATAAAAACAGGAGAATCATAATTTATTGTGGGATTCAGCTTTCCTTATTGGCTCCCCCCCTCTCTAAACCCAACCAGTTGCTGCAGAGGACTGCCCACCATGAGCTTTTCAGTGTTTCGCTTGAGGTTTTTGCATTTTAAAAGTTTTGTTTACTTAATGGTCCTAAATATATACAATGTTGTGTTTTTACCTTTTACATACTGACTTATGTAAATCTGTTACCTTTCTCATTAACCTATTATCACTTCCTCTCCTCCCTATTAGGCTATCCTTTGAGTGCCTTTATTTCAAAACCATTCCCAGTTTAACAGGGAATATAAAGTTCTATATCTTATACTTGACATGGTTTAAGTTGTCATCAATAAGTGGAACAGAAATGCACATTGTAATGTAAATCAAAAATATATCCACCATATGCATCCCTATCTTCATAATCTTACGGACGCCCTAAGATTCTGTTGTGGAAGATATACTTCATCATCCATACACCAACGGAGCATTAGAAAATTATATTTTTATTTGATATGAAAATCTTTTTTATTGCCATTGTAGGTCATAAAACAAAATAAAGTGCAACAGAACATAATAATAAATACGTATTCAACTATAACCAGCAATAATTCAATTCTAGAGGGCATCAGAGCTGCCAATGCAATGGGCTGTGGTGAGTATCGATGATTGATACATTGGTATCGATTAAAACACACACATCCTTTTTAGCTAAAGTCTCATCTGATTGGGTTAATTGAAACAATTGTCCAATCAGAGACATCTGTGGGTGGGACTTCCGCTTGCTGCCAGCAAGGAGAGGGAGGGTTTGCGTGCTTGGAGGGAAATTCAACCAAAACAGTCGTGAAAATAAAGATTATGTGGATAAACAACTGGTCTCTAGAGTCTGAAAACATTACACCTCTCAAGGTATTTAAGGGACAAACCGAAGGCTAACACACATGAACTGTTGGCTGTATATATATGTAACGTACTTTGATATGCGCAGTCACCGCGTAGTTTTATGCAGCCTCTCTGTCGCTGTTAGCTTAGCCAGCTAGCCTCGATTTAAAGTTACAAATGGCTTTCCGCACGGAGTCAGCTATGGGCTAATTCAGAAGAGGCTGATGGACAATATATAAACGGATAACGCTGGATCGACATGGATCGAAAGACGACGAGGACGCTGGAAAATCAACTGTGTAGAGCTGTGAAGGATGGAGAACCGAGGTGATGCTCTGCCCCCTTTCTCTTTGTTATGTCCAGACATGCCCCTGGTCTTATGCGATAGCTCTGACTTTATACAGTACACATTTTTAAAGTAGCTAGTCATTCGCGATCTTGACTTATCCCAATGTATTTTTCAACTTTTGTTAACTTTTTAGCTTTAACTCAAATGGATGTTCCTGTTAGATAATTATTGTTTTAGCATCGTTGTTTTTTAACATTGCAGTGTGCACGATTTTCTTCTGTAATTTTCCATTTGGAGTTGCTTGTAATGTCAGGTATATAAACTGTAAGAGCTGCAGACATGATAGACCCTCAGTCAAAGCCTGTGCCAAACACAGGAAGGCTTGATGTCTCAACAACTGCCCCACTGACTGCTGCCATTCACCGTTTTGAACTAAAGTTGAACTAAAACAGTCCTTGCCAGCTTGCGCACTCCGTCTGAGTTTAAGTTATTCTGCTTATTTATCCTGACTGCAGTGTTTTGTAAGACGTCATACATCTGTTTCAATATAATTAAACTGTATGCTACAATCCAGTATATGTCAGACTGTAACAGAGCTTTCATTCTTGGCAGATCTGTGCAGCTGCTCCTTTCACAGGGTGCATGCCCTGACCTGGTGGGCACCAAAGGGGTGGCTGCAATACACTTGGCCGTGGGCAAAGAGACTGAGAAGAACACGCGCTGCTTGAAAATGTTGCTGCAACATGGAGCGGACCCCAATATCAGGTAAGATTGAAAATACAGGGAGTTTTCCTCTTCGCAGTTCTGTCTGTAGAAACTACAGAGCCCGTGGATCCGAAATGACTGTTGGATCAGATCGGTTTGACTATTGCAGCATCACTAAGTGTATATAGGTTGTATAGATTTTTGAGCAACCTTCCACAGACTTTGCATCATATAAAGACTGCAGGGACGTTCTTCTTTATGTTATGTTTTCTTGTGTATGTGATGTTAAGTTCTGTTTTCTTGCATTTCTCCAGGTCATCAGAGGGCCTGACTCCTCTTCACATTGCTGCACTGTGGGGATGTTATCAAAATTTGAAGCTGCTCTTGATGAATGGAGGGAACCCAAACAGTAAAGACAATGTAAGATTAGTTTTTAGTGTTATTTATCAGTTTTATTGAGGATTAACTTTCAGACAGCTGAATGTACACAGATACGTGCACATGAACAATCTACAATACGTTATCATTTACAGTGATTATAAAATTCTTGCAATAGCCCTGTAGTGCAGCTAAATTAATACGCAGAAAATATTACAAGTGGCTTAAAATGTTTGTTTTAGTTTGGTTTACGCTTGTTATCTCTTTATATAGGAAGGGAACACACCAGGGCAGCTTGCAGAGCAACAGGAGAATCGGAAATGTGCCCAGCTCCTTCAGGAGTACCAGGGCAGTTCAGTGGACACAGAGGACGACGACTTGCCCCAATTCCAATACTGTAAGAGAATCTTGTTTAAAAATTACATAAAGACCTAATCCTGATAAATACGACTTGAACGCAAAGTTTATTTCTCCAACTTGTGTTATTTCAACTATAAAGCTTGAAGAAAACAATACTGCTCTGTGAAATGCATGGAGATGCCATATATGCCAAATACATTACAGTAATATTTGTTTAGTCAGTCAAGTGTTTACCATCGTGCTCAGCTGCAAGCAAATTGTCATATCACAGTAATACCACAATTATTACAGAGATCACATACCAATTTCAAGTGTTAACTTCCTTAAACCCCTTGAAATTAAAAAAAAAGAAAAAACACACAATCTGATGGAATATTTTTGCAGCATTTCAACATGGAGACTCTACCAGTATTGTATTGATTTTCTTGGATATTGTGTCTAAGAATGTAGTGAACCAAGGAAAACAATACTTTGTCAACCAACACCTGTCATCCTTGCCTAACTGACTCCAATATTTGCCACTACACTCACTATTCCCTAACACACGACCGATCATCTGTCAAACTCTCTGGTGGTGTAGAAGTTGGCTGGCTGAGCGTAATCTTTTACTTTTGTAGGAACTGTTAATTCATATGCCGCTTTTTTTATCCACAGCTGTGTATTCAGACCAAACAGACACATCCAGCTATCCTGAATCAGATTACAGCTTCAGTTGCAACTCCTCTATGATAAGTGACTTAGGTGAAGCCCCATTGAGCAGCACAAGGCGCTCGTCATTTTTCAACATGTCTATCATTAATGGAAGGCCAAGTTGCAGAGGAATACCATATAACAGACTCTCTGATGTGGACATTAGGAGGCGTCACTGGGATAATTCCTCCTCACATGGGGCATCTGAAGGTCCCTCGATACTATCAAGCACTCGCATGTCTGCAATGGGACCTTCAGTTGCAATGCCGATTCTTAAGGAGGATGATTTATTTACTCATGATGATGTGTTCACATCAGAAGCAAATGAACATGCTGCTGCGACTGATGGAAGAATCTCCCCCTCCAGAAGAGACACTCTTCCAGCATTTCTTCCCAGGCGAGCGAGCCGTAAGAGCGTGAGCTTCAAAGATGTAGATGAATATTTCCCTGTCTTTAGTCCTGAGTCTTGCGAGCAACAGCCTGCTGTTGATGGCAAGCATTTCACTGGCAGCTTACCCTTTGACCTGACAGAGTACTCTGACTTCCTGGATTCAGAACGCATGGCCACCGTTTTACACAAGCAGGGTATCGATGTCACATCGCCGGATCACGTTTATGTTTTTTGCAGGGAAAGCAGTGAGAGCACAGAAGAAGACATGGAGAAAACAGTCATCAGTCACTGTGCTTTGGATGAGAGTGATGATGAGGAAGAGGATGAACATGTAAAAGAGGCTCGGGTGAATATACCAGAGCAGCCAGCCTGTTTCCCTATTGGTAGCAGTGGCAGTGGGACTGGTAGTAGTCATTATAGTAGCTGTGAGAGTGATCATTACACTAGTGCTCTGGATATGTCTGTACATCCCAGAGACCTTGTACTCCCCAAGTTGTCTATTGGGGCTGAATCTGACAAAAAGGTTCAGATTTCTACAGACTCTGATTCTAAATTGGCACGGCACGATGAGGATCTTCCACCTATTCAAAAAGAGCTGCAGGACAATTCAAACCCTCAAACTATCGAGCACTTACCAGGTGTGTGTGATAAACTGGCTCTGTCTCAAGTAAAACTCCCAAACACAGACGTATCTGAAGCTTGTAGTGGTCCTGTCGTGGGCTCTTCAAGTGCAGGTGGTGTTGACCAGCAAGAGGATGACACAGTTGAAGCATTACAGGAAAACCTTCCATTCACGCCAAGTCCTTTTGTAACGGGCAGGACTCGCTCAAGGTTGAGTCGCTGCTCACTGAGAACAAGCAGAGCTCCTGATAGCCTCCTCGCCACATCTTCTCTGTTTGAAGACACCCTCCCTACACCAGTTAGATCACGCCGGCAGACGCCCAGGTCTCATAGCAGTGAAGACTTTTACAATTCACCGCATGCACCTTGTTATACACGATCATACTCAGGGAGTAGCACAGGAGGAGACTCATTGCCTGCTGATTGTCAGGACACACAGTCCAGCACCCTCAGAGCTGGTTCAAGTGTTAGTAATAGCCAAGCTGACACTCTGATCCTCTCCAGGAGCATAACTGACACTATTACTGAGTCGCAGACTTTGTCTGACACAGTCGTACTTGAGAAAAATCAGGACTCTTCAACAGACACTTATGAAAGAAACCTTGCAGAGGTAATACTTGCCATGCAAGGCCATGGTCTTGCTGAAAATGGGGATTTTCTGACTGATGATCTGACAAGTACAGACGAGGCAATGACAAAAATAAATGATCATGTAAATAGTAAGGACAAAGTCGACAGCCTACAAAACGAAAATGTCTGGATCACTGAGGACTGTAGCTCTCAGGCGGACTCTGTTTCATCATCTTCCAGCTCCAGCTATTTTTCCCCAAGGAGGTCAAGGGAAGACTCCGACCTTCCTTGCACTCCAGGAACAGGATGCACCCCCAGGTACAGCATGAGCCGGCTGTCGAGCTGCCGCAGGCCACAGAACCTGGCTAATTTGTCTTACACCCCCGGAGGGCGTCCACTCATTCAGGATCTGGACGAACCAGTGGAGTACCTCTACACTGATACAGAACAGGGCCACGAGCTGATTGAGATCCACGTCCCTCCTACAGCAAACACCTCCCTCAGCTCCAGTATGAGTGTTAGCAGCAGCGAGGAGACCATCCTCTATGACTGGCGCTCCATGCAGACCGACATGATGAAGAACAGAGGAAAGGAGAACCAGAAGCCCCAGATGGCGCAACAGAAGGAGGAAAATGATGAGCACAGTTTGTTGCCGGAGACCAAAGGGATGACGGACAAGGAGCTGAGACTGAAGCTGGTAGAGCTGGGGGAGAGCCCAGGCCCCATTAGCAGCCGCACCAGGCCCACCTACATGCGAAGGCTGTGCCGCCTGTTGCTGGAGTCAAACTCCCAATCACCACATCCTCGGAAGCAGCTGGACCAGCCACAAACAGGTATATGCTTGTGCTTTTTCCTTCAGTTCATAATTATTTTTCTATAAATTAACGTTTGCCCTGTGAAGTATTGAAATATTTATGGCCTCATTATTTGTACTGAAACTCACCACTACAATTTGCAGGATTCAAGTAAGTTTGTGGTTAAATAAGATTAGAACCACAGAACGAATGAAGCATGTTAATAAACTTACATATAATTTAGCTTCTCATCACATGACCTTACTTTCTTGTCTTCTCCGATTCTATTTCTGTAGATTTAGATTATAGTCCAGAATTGTGTCGTGCCCTGAGGACCTTCGAGCTGCCTAATTGCCAGGCTGACGAGCAGGCTTTGTGCCAGCAGTTTGACCAACCAGATCAAAACAGAAAATGGAGGGAGGGCATCATCAAGTCCAGCTTCAACTACCTGCTGCTCGACCCAAGGTCTGCCGTCTCTCATGTTGATTTGTGCTTTTCTTTGCTCCCTTCAGGCTATGTTGTCAGGCTCTCTAAAGGAAGATGGTGTGGACTGCATAAAATGTTCCTCATTTGATGAGACAATTCTTATTTTGCATGAAAATCGTTTCTGTGATACACTGCTTGTAATTAGGACTGCTGTATATGAAAAGCAGCCATGGCAGACATCTTTAGTTGAGACAAGTAAGAATCATTTTAGAGTTCATACACAATATGTAGAATATTAGGTAGGTTTATAGATTGTCATTTTTTATAAATATCAAAAAAAAAAAAACACAACATTTACCAAATTTGCAACACCGTCTCAGTACAGAGAGGTTTATAAACTTATTTCCATATATATATGTTTCATCTGTGAGGCTTCATCATCATTGTGTCACCTTTTATAACGCAAACTAGTTAAAACTACACCGACAAAACAAGTGGCTTGATTTTATAGATTAATGGACACGCTGGCAAACAATTTGTTAAATAAACAATAACTGTCTGCTACACTAAGCAATTGTTGACTTCTTGATTTGTTAAATTGCCACATCTCTGTAAGATAAACACTTTTCAAATCTAATTATTAAATGGATCTTTGTCTTTCTTCCCTGCCAGAGTGACGAAGAACCTCCCATTCCGCAGTCACACCATGACTCCACAGGAGTGTTTCCAGACATTTATCAGCGCTATATTCTATGTGGGCAAAGGAAAACGCTCCCGCCCCTACAGCCACCTGTATGAGGCTCTCGAGTACTACAAAGGAGACAAGACCTCCAAGGTCAGGCAGCGCGCAGTGATCAGTTTTATTTGATTACCTTTTGATACATGAGTAAAATGTGTTCTGTTTCCTCTCTGTGTGACAGAAACTGTGCCCCAAAGTGCAGCACATCCTTCAGGTGTGGAACGCCGAGCAGGGCGTCATCTCTCTGCATTGTTTTCAGAATGTCATTCCAGTTGAGGCCTACACAAGAGAGGCCTGCATGGTGGAGGCCATTGGTGAGTACACATGGGGGGTGAAACTCATCACCAGTCATCTCTGTTAAACAGCAAATGACATGACAGTCATTTTTTTTATATGACAATATCAGCCAATTGTAAGAAGGACATAATGACTAAGGAAAGGGGAAAAAAAGATAATGGCTGTAAATGTAATCTAGACTCACTTAAAAATGTAATTTACTGAGAAGACAAAATGGTGTCATTACCAAAATTATATTGGTTAAATCAACGTGACAGTCCACTAAAAGAATATTATCGATACTTTGCGCTATCATCAGGAAAAATAATATAAATCAAGCACCATGTTATGTCATATTTGATAGACTGCATCAACTGTGTTTCTTAAACGCTGTGTTATTGGATATGTGCAGCACATTTTGCCTTGTTTGTTTGACTGACTCGCTTATACTCTCATGAACACCCTTGCCATGTTATTTTATTCAGCATAAGATTTTTGGCATTGATCTGCGCGAAGCGTGATTGTTTATTTATGGAAAATCCATAAACAAACACGTTCGAAATAACAATTCAGAGACAACTGATCTCATGCCAGTCAAGCATGTCAATAACCTCTCCACCTGTCCCAGGGTTGAAGATGCTCACCAATCAGAAGCGAGGGGACTTTTATGGCGTGGTGTCCAACTGGCAGGTGAAGAAGAAACGGGAGCTGGGTGTCCACCTGCTTTACAGAGCCATGCAGATATTCCTGGCTGAGGGTGAGAGGCAGCTCAGACCAGTAGACATCAGACAGTAGTGACCCCCACTGGAGGGTTGTGTGAACAGCAGCGAAAAACGCCAATGCACATTGGGGCAAATACCACTATTTAAGGGTAGAGAGAAATCATTCTTTGGGCATTTTTGTGCTCAGAAGATGAGTGAGGTTTACATCAAGATCCCCTGAGTTTTACCCAGTGTGGCTTTTACCCAGTATCCTTCTACTGTAAATGATCCCTCCATCCCTGAGCAATACTTTGTCAGCATCTGCCGCTATTAACATCCTTTGAGCTTGTTAGTTCCGATCTTGTTTTACTTGCTTGTCTTTGTCAACAATGAAGTTACCTAAATTTGGTTTTGCATTAATTTCTTTTTGTATGTAAGCTTTACGTGGACTGGAGATGCGTTTGCTCATCACACTACTTTTAATCTGCCCAGATATGACAAAAAAAAAAAAAAATGATTCCACAAAAAGCCCGAGGGTTTTATTAGATTAAGAAAAAAAAGTGGGTGAATGAACATGCTGTGGAAATCAAAACTGTGAGATTGCAGGTCTTTCAGAAGTCACAACAAATAAGCATGACAAAGTTATTTTCCAAAAACATCCTTCCCAGTAGGGCATTTTTCTTCTTGACTGCTGTAGTACTAATGATGTTTTCAAATTGATCCACAACTGATTTCGTATGCATTTCAGCATAACAAATAAGCTGGTGTCGCATTGCACATAAACGAGTCAAAGCATAATGTCTTTTTTTTCCAAAGGAGCTGGGAGAGTTGTATTAACAGATGAAGCCTGGCAGTTAATCGCATTATTTTCGTAGTGTTAAAGATATGGTGAATTTAGCAGAGGCTGGTAACTGTTACTAAGCATGACAGGTGGATAAATCAACAATGAACTTTATATTTTTAGAAACGTAATCTGTAAAATGTGATTTAATTTGTTTACATGGTTTGATTTCCATTTAGTTTGTTATGAAAAAATGTGTTGCAGGCAAGCTGATATGATAGCGTCCAGTAGTAGTAGATGTTTGTATGCGTACAGTTTTTTTTATTATTAATATAAAATATGTTATATAATATTTTTATATTGTATAATATATTTTATATTAATAACTGTTTGTCAGTAGAACACCAGCACTTAAAATGGCTGAGATCAGTGATTAATTCACATCATTAGGTTACACCTTTTATCAATTGTGAAAATCTACAACATTTTGTTAGCTAATAAAATTAATGAATATTTATCCGTGAAAGAAATCCCAAACTGAAGACACTCTTTTACTTGAAAACAGTCTCATCTCGTGGTTTACACGTTAATATCCAGGGCAATGAGCGTCAAAACTCAAAAAATGATCTCCTCAGGGTAAAATACTTGATCAGTTATATGGGAGCAGCACGTATTCTTTATTTTAAACAAAAGGCATTAATACTAACAATTTAAAAAAAAAAACACAACTTTGTATTGGAGATTTATTTTTTTACTTCCCATTACCCAGGTTGAAAATATCAAAGCATGAGATCATCATGAAGGGAGTGACAGACCTACAGCTTTTACTTTTAATCATCATCAAACTAATTACCTTTTTAATAATTAAACTAATAAAACCATTAATTGTACAACAGTAGGTGTGTAGACACCCCCTTATGGTTTTCACATTTTCATACTTCTTAAAATAATTCTTCATTGTGATCTATGTTTGATATGATTTCTTGGTTGACTGTCACGTGTCATGACACATATAGTCATTTCTGCATACATGTAATGATGTGCGCTCTTTTCAATATGATCATTAACTTCTGCTGTTTATGCTATTTGTTTTGTGTTTGCACTTTTATTTTGCATTTCTGTAAATGTAGTAAAATACAAATGAGAAAACCTCTTTCTTCTCATATTTTGTTCTTTGGTGTCCCTCTAGTGGACAAAGGAAGTCATTCATTTTGTCCTTCAGTTTACGACTTACTCTCCTCTGACAGTGACTGGTCTTCATCCTCTGTGAGTCAGTACAATTTGTGTTTGCTGTTAATAGTGCATTTTAATTTTCAATATTTGTAAACCACAGAGGAGTACTCTGCTCAGATTTTTTTTTTCCATTTCAGCTTTTTAAACTATTATAAAACCTTTTGCTTTGCAAGAATCAGTGGGTTTTTTTTCCTGTTTAAATGATTATGTTTAATTTGGGAACAATGATCTTCAGTTACCGTTATCATGACTGATTTCGTTTCGTAGATCTGCAGCTTCTTGCTAGTGGTTGGCCACTATTCCAAGCATCATTGTGGTTTATATAATAAAGAGCATGTGCATCCTCTTGAATGTACTCTTGTCCAATGTCAGCACCGTGGCTCTCTGAGACATTAAATTATTTGACTGAGCAGGGCTAAAATTTGAACTCTTGAGATAACTTAAATGTGCAGAATAAATAGGGTGTAATATACAAAGCCATAAATGCGTTACATTTACAAAAATGTTTAAAATATCGGTCATATTGTACGCTTCCAGTAGACTACTGTATTGCAGGGCTATAAACGCCTGAAATTACTGTTATGACCCATGAGGTGCGTAAATGAAACTAAAACACCATGTAATGGGGGTTTTCCAGTTTCTCCAGAACTGAACATTTCTGCTGGTCAAGCAGTGCATATCATACAAAATCAGCACTGTTCAGTTTTTTCATTGAAATACCGTGCAGGTACTTTCCCGGCTAGATAGGACAGAAGCGTACAGGAACACAAACAGAAATGTCTCACAGACCGTTAAAGTAAGTCGCTACTTAATTATGTATGGGTGTTTTTATCAGCACACTTTTGATCATTGACAGACTGAACCAAACTACACCAGTGGGTAAACATGAAGGCAAAAACAGCACTGTACATATTCAGATTTTGTCACTGTAAGCCATTTGTTGTAGAAAAATACAAATGAGCTTAGCACACACACACACACACTCACACACACACCTAAAGAAGGAACACAGTGTAAATCTAGTATGAATTATATTTTGCTGATGAAAATACAAATCATTCATGTTTGATTTACTGTAATTTTACAAAGTCTTGAAATGTTTTGAATATTTTGCAAAATGTGTGCTCAATTAGCCACGCTGGATAAGCAGCTGACTATAACTAAAATCATTTCATATTCATTTTATTTACATTACATCTGTCATTTTTATTTTAACAAATTAAATCCCTCTGAAATAATATCAGAAAAAATATAAATCTTACATATCTACATTGAGGCCTATGTAAATTGAGGCAAATGTTGAAGCCGGTTTAAAATATTCAAGTCCTTAAAATGTTGCAGCAGTTTTTGTATTGTGTGTGCAATTCTGTCATAACTTTACTGTTAATTTCGGGATGCAAATCATTTGTTCAGTAACCATTTCTACATTTCTATAAAACATCTACATAATCTCTAGACACAGTATATTTATATATTACATTATTCTCTAGTATGTATATATATATATATATAAATTCTCATATTGACAGATTGTTTCTTGCAGTATAATTTCAGGTGAATGGGGACTATCACATTCACCTCTTACAAGAAGTCTCTTACTGTGAGAAAAAGGTAGCTTATCAATAGTCATTAGTATCACTGAATATTGACTACATTTAAATAAGCCATAGATCAGCGGTGTGCTGCTTTGAACACATTGATCTACAGCAGGCTATTTTTTACTTGACTGATTTGACTGAATGTTTAAAAGACATGAATTTGAATTGTGTTACATCCAACCTCATCACTCCTCTAACCAAACAAAAAAAAACAAGGACGACGGAACACAGACGCATCACTGAGGGTTCAACAGGTGAGAATTTATTTAATGAAAACATGAAATAGTATTACAATAAATCCACAGTTTAAGATCCACAGCTTTATACATCTTGGATAATAAAAAGCAAGTACATATTTTATTTCCCAAACAGCTTTGTTTCAAAATGACACACCTACCATTTAAAAGCTGTTAATGTGTCTGTTCTACCAAACTGACTTTAATACTTAAAAGATGGGATTTTAACAAATTTAGATTTTAATGCTTTAGCTGCCTTATTGATTAAATGAATACTTTTAATAACTAAATCCTTTTTTTAATCCAAAGAGGCCACTTACCATGTTGGAATGCATCTGTTCATATTCAACATATTCTCTCTCATTATTTTAAACTAAATCATTTATCAAACCCTAGATGCAATACAAGCCATATGTCCGCCGTGTACTTTTCTTTAAAGGTCATTTGCCTCCAACTATCTCTTGCATCTTATTTTCTTCTGCTGCTGAAGTCGGACTCGGACCCCTCCGCACCAGCAAGCGTGATCGAGATGTAATCTGAACTGCCTGTCAATTCACACTGCCTGTGTGTGCCCGTCGTTGGTGGGAGGCGAAGGGGGTTGGAAATAAATAATGCCATCATCAGCGTATCGTGACGCTATTCCTTTTGACGTTCGGATGAAATCTGGGACACAGTTGCATTCATCGTTCAGTGAGCTCTTCCACACAGTTAAACCCACCGACAGCAATGAATGTTGATTGTGACCTTTGTTGTGGTTTGGAAGCTGGAAGTATTTTTTTTTTTTCTTTTGTTTGTGCAGGACAGACGCAGTGCTCTTCATGTGATTCTTCAAGGAGTCATTGGCCCTGCCTGCGTGTCTCAGTTTTACCTCGTTTTCCTTCTTCTTTTTTTTTGAAACACTGAGTGACAAAGGCTGGCCCCAGGGTACAATCAACGGTCGATGGTTTTTTCAATTTAGCTGAAACTCACCGACAGCGTTGAATGTTCACTGGGGCGAGCACAGACCTGATGGTGACCAGGGATGACAGTCTGCTTAGAGATGCAGAGGGAACGAGTCTTCTCTGTGGGCGGAGAGGCTTCTAACTCTCACCCTCTCTCACTAAATCTCTCTTATATTCTCTAAGCGGGGAGGACATTTGAAAAAGCAACGGGCGTTTTAACATACGGTGCTATCTTTTCATCCAGGCATATCAAATGACTACAAATGTCTATATCTATTTACAATAGTGGATTTCAACATTGTTGTGACCTAGTGTTGGCCATTCACATACTGTACCTAAGGATAAGACACAGGAAAAATGATTAATATGAAGGAAGAAACATGCACAGATATACATGAAATGCAATAATATATTATTAGATTTATTATTAAAAGAAATGCCCATGTGCTCTCCTCTACACAGCCCTTGTAAGAAAAGAAGCAAAACTGGCTTTGCCCCGCCTCTTCTTCAGTCCTGGCAATGACACTGAATGCTGCATGACGCATGGTCATTACGACACCAAAGACAGTGTCAGGGTATGGGAGCACATTTTATTGAACTGCAAGTAGCTGTTAGAAACGGGAAGTCATCTTGAAACTCTTGACTCATAGCGGGTTTTAGTAAACACAGCACCTGGGTGAAGGCTGCAGCTTGTCGTCATATGCTGTATTGAGCAGCATGGCCTCTGGAGAGGAACCAGTATGCCTCGAGGGCCTCATGCAAGGTGGAGGATGAGGAAGACGCCGGGTATGAAACTGTCGACTCACCCAGATCAATAGCGTCTGTTGTTTTCGCTATGATGTGGCAGTGTGGCTGAAGACTGGGGTGTTTTTTTTTTGTTTTTTTGTTTTTTTTTAACCTCCTTGTGCTAATACCAGTAAAGGAACTGCCCGCCATCTTGCGTTACACACTGCTGAATCATTGTTGCTCATCATGAGAAAAAAAAAAAAAAAAAAGGGGGAGGTTGTGGAAACAACAGAAATTAAATGCCACAAAGCTGCTGTAGCAATTAGATACAACGTGACAATAAAACTGCGGCGGTGAGTCAAGATGTGGCTGGACGATAAATATGGTGCTGGGTCTCTTTTACACAGCAGGATAAAGAGTGACTAAGACGATGTGGTGGATATCTCATGTCCTGCCAAATACTCATTTCACACAGAAAACGTAGGCTCAAAAACAACACCATGACTCCGGTAGTCTTTACTATTAAGCAAAACACAATGACCAATTTCATTAAAAGACTTTTCTGCTTCCCTTTTTGGCTTCGGATCACAAGCGCTGCTTCTACTTTGTCCTTTCCTGCTCATCTCGGGTAATATATTCCTCTGAAAAGCTTGCCAGTTGTGAGCAAAGACAAAAAAGAAAAAAGAAAAAAAAGAATAAGAACTCAAAATACCTCAATCAAAAAACAGTTTGCTAGCTCGTGACATGTCAACCCGGCTCAGACCAAAAAGCACAGTCCTTGCTGCGAGGGACACTGCTAACTCGGCCTCTCTCCACTCTCCCAAACAGTGATTTGAGTGACAGTGTTGGAATTGACAGAAGTGGATGAGAAGGAATGTTGCTTTATAAGGTCTTCTCTGGCCGCAGGATGAGGGTGACAGTAGGAAGAAAGATTGGGGACATGCGACTAGAGAGGGAAGGGCCCTGAGCTGACAATGTGGCCCTAATCTGAATGACAAGGTCTGCGCATCAGCCCTCAAACCAGCCTGGGCTGGGTAGGGAGGGGCGGGTGGATGTGGTGAGAGAGCTAAGGGGAGAGAGAAAGGAGAGAGTGAGAGGAATGAAAAGAGACAGAGGGGGGGGAGGAAGGAGAGGGCAGGCAAGGGTGTCCTTCCTTCAAACATGCTGGCCTTAATGGCACAGACAGCTCTGACATTTAACCACTGAATCATTTTTAGATAAGTGGATGCAGAAGTCTGTGTGGAGAGAGTTGTGACGCATAAAAAATTTCAGGACAGGTTCCTTTGGCTAAATATAAAGAGCTTTTAAAAACACAAGAACAAAGAAAAAAAAAAACTCAGATAAAGAATACCAACAATCGGGACATCTCCATGAAAGAACTTCAGTTGGGAAAATCTACGCAGGAGATGTGAGCTGATAACTCTCCCCTATTTAGTAACTACTACCGTGGCTCTCTTAGGAAACAACATAATCCTCAGTGAAGCTGCTCAGTAGAAAACCACAGCTGTAATGGGCATCTCCCAAAGGGGAATTACAACCGTGAACGTGATACAGGACGCCGCCGATAAAGGACACATATGCCGAGCACATTGTGAATGAAAGGAAGCTATAAAAACCTGTGAAAAAAAAAAAATAAATAAATAAAAATGTCAAAGCTGTTCTAGGGAGCGTTCACAAAAGCAAACTAGCAGAACAAGTTTGCGTAACGGATACTGTCAAAGTTTCACAATTAGTACTGTGGACCCTGTCAAAACACCCAAGTAATTCCAGAAAGACAAATCATACAGGAGGTGATCGAATGACTCCAAAATAACAAAAGAAGCATCTGTACTTGATATTACAGTAGCGTGTGAATGCGTCGTTCTTTTTGTTTTTATGTCAGAGGATATCCTTTCATCAAATGGGGTTAAGGGAGAATGTTGAAAATGTGGCTAACATAAGGAGAGGGAACACTGGGACAGTTTCTGTGTGACTTTTTGTCTACACGGGAGTTTTTTTTTTTCTCACTACCCTCTTCGTGTTCTCTTACATTATTGCGTCCCTGTGAATATCATCTGAGTCATGCAATAGCAAAGATTTTCTTGGGGGGGGGGGGACATGGTTGAAGTGAAAAAATAACAGATTAGATGAGTCAAACATCATCAAACGGGTTGAATATGATACAAAAGACAAGAGGAAGTACAGAGATGTAAAAGCTTCTACGATCATTTAACCCGGTAGGAGAGATAAATATTAAAATGTCGATGAAGTGAGTAATGATCTTCGCATCCAAGTTCTTTAAAGACACAAATGTACTCAGTTCTTAATGCTCTTCATACGGGAGTGTTGTGGTAGTTACGACGCACAAAACCTGACAAAAAATTAGCATGTCCAAAGCCTTTCCGGGCTAAAAGATAGGCTGCTCTTTATCTTGTTTGTAAATGTGTCTCTACTACTCCTTATCACATTTTTCGTCCAAAGCATCATGTCAGCTTAATGTCAAAGTTAAACCATTTCATGACACTGAAGGACTTTGATAAAAATCTGGATAAAGAAAATTTGCCATCCACTTCGTAATCATGATTTACTATTCTGTTTGCATGGAAACACTTCAGTGAGTTTATGTCCGTTTCTCTTTCACCGTCTCTGTCACACACCCCTCCCTCTCTCTCTGTCTCTCACTCGGGAGGGGGAGGAAATTCCTGGCGAGGGTGCTGTGAGTTGTTGCTCTCTGCCTGCAGGTACAGACCGGCCTTCTCTGTCTGCCTGTCTGCAGATATCATACCGCGACGTGATCTGTTTAGCTGCCTGACTTAATGCTCACCTGCTCACGCGCCTCCGGCTGTGTGTGTGTGTGTGTGTTTGTGTAAGTGTGTGTATGTTGACTTCTTCCCTCACAGCTGGAATGGCGTCTCCCTCTTTATCTGCTGCCCTGCGATTACAAACACACACAAACACACACACACACACACACAGAATGATAGATGGACTTTTACTACACTGACAAGATATTTACAAATTTAAACACTATTAATCTTCTAGCAAACAATATGCAGTCAACAACAAACACACACACACACACACACACACCCACACACACACAAGGACTGACAAGCAGGACTGGAAAGAATGGGGCTGATTACAGTAATTGGGGGAAAGGAAGTGAGGAAGGCAGGATTGTGCGTGCACTAAAACATAGACATCCTACCTCCTAACATTTGCAAGCATTTACCAAAACTAGCAAAACCTGTTTCAAACATGCACTTCTATCTAATTTCATTGCATTTCACCCTATAGAGGTTTTTTTTTTGTACGTCTCAATTCAGTAAAACAAGGGGTTCAATTCCCATTGATGGTGAAACCGGATGCCTTCCTCTGTGTTGAAGGGCTTTGGATGCATCGTGCGCCAAGTGGCATATTATGTTGTATATTTTTCGTTATTTCATCCTCAGGTTGTCAAGGCGCTGACAGATGCAGGCTGACGTGTACAACCACGCTCACAAAACACACACAGGCACACTTGAGTAGGGGTCTGAGTCCAGCTGGAGGTGGTCTCCTGCCAAACCTGCAGGCAGGCTGACTGTATTCATATTCATCACACACACACTGATTGAAACTGACAGGGCTCACACACGCACACACAGCTGGGGGAAAAAAAAAAACAAAATCTGATGGTGAGTAAATCAATATTTCAAGGGCAACCTGCTATCCTAAAAAATTTATAACAAGAAACTATTTTGCTGCATCTGCAGCATTATTCTATCTTTGACTTCTTTTTCTGCTATTTTATCTACCGTCACAAAAGATATCTGCAGCACTGTACATTAAAAAAAAAAAAAAAAAATAGGTAGGGCCATTGAGAAAAGAGAAATAGAGGTGGATATGAGAAGGAGACGGCCAGAATTGGATGTAGACTAGCAGCAGTGAGTAATGTCGTGAGAGAGGAGTGGACTGGGAGAGAAAAAGCGAGAAGAGAATAATAGCCAATAGGCAAGGAGAGCGACAGGAGCGAGAGAGAGAGATGCAGGAAGCGTGCCTCTCTCCCTCTTTTACACACGCGCACACACACACACACACAAAGCGGAGAGAGAGAGAGAGAGAGAGAGAGAGAGAGAGAGAGAGAGAGAGAGAGAGACTCCGCAGGGTGCCAAATAATAACCTTCCTTGTCATTATCATCGCCCAGCCAAACCGCTCTACACTCCTCCTCCACCTCCTTCCGTCTTCAACACAATCATTGCCCTATCGTTTACAGTGTGCTGCTAAATGGGAACATCAATAGACACATCCATTAGCAGTGCGACTCCTTTCCTCTCTGATTCTCAAGTGCTTTAATAGCCGGCGCACGCACACACCACACACACACACACACTCTTGTGCCACATCTCGGCCGACTGTTAACCAAGCTATCCCCGCACAGGCAAAGCCGAACTGATGGAGTGTGTCATTACAGCTGGTTAGTAGTGTGGTTGCTGTGAGGGAGGTGCCGTCCGTTAACCTGAAGCTAGAAACCGAGAGGACCGGGGTTGCTTTGTGATTTAAGCAGCTTTGATACCAGCAGCAATCCATGATTTTCCTCTTTTATTTATGTATTTACTTATTTTGCTCGCTTGTTCCTTTTTGTTTTTTTTCCTGTGCTGCCATGCTGTAGTATTTGCTCATGATGACCAACAAAGTCAACGTACCTTTAACCTGGAAAGGACCTGCCAGATTTCAGGGGTTTGAACCTGAAGTGTGCATAAAAATGAAACCCTACTGAGTTATATCATTACGTAACACTAACAAAAGCCATAAATATATAGATAACTAGGCAGATCAATGTAAATAATTATATTTAGATTTTACTTGTGTTCAAACAGTTCATAAAACAAAAGCCCTTATGATAAAAGGACAACTGAAATGTAACGTGATCAACAAATAACAAACAAATCAATAAAAGAGGCTAATCTTATTTAGAACTGCATTAATACCTTGTTAACCTCAGTCTGTAGATGCAAATTAACACGGACAACTGTCTGACAGTTTAATGAACGTCAGAGTAAACCCCACACACTCGAGCCCATCCAAAACAGTAGCAGAATGAGAAAACGATAAGGAGGAACAAGAAAGGCAAATATGGCGGGCAAGAGGAGGGGGGGGGAAGGTTTCCCACAATGCCGCCTCACACACTGTAATTTCAGCACGCAATTTCTTTTTTTTTTTGGGACGGAGGGCGAAGCAGGATGCTGGGAAGCCTGGGAGGGGCACAGAGTGGGTAAGAGGGGGGAGCGGTTGAATATGGGGTATTGTGGGATATGTGGTGCGGCCGTTAAACTTGACTTGTGAAGATGTGGAGATTGGTTTTGACTGAAGGGAATAGATAAAAAAGGGACTTTATGCATGCATACACACACTCTCTCTCTCACACACACACACACACACACTATGAATGACATGCATGACAACAGAAACATTCAATTATACTGTATAAAAATGCAGAAATTAGGATTTGTTCCAAAAAGAGAAATCCAAATTGAATAAAGACATTCTTTTCTCAGTCTATTTAATAGCACCAAGAAAGTACTTTGTGCATCCTGTGATGTTAAATGACTGAATTCAGCTTAATTACTAAATTTAGAGCATTTTTGAATACCAGTAGTCAATTTGTCTTAAAATTACTCAGAGACAAAAAAACAGCAGAGGATAATGAGTTTGTTTTCTCACATTCACACCATTATTATCCCCCTAACTCGGTGGTCTCTGATTCTTACCGTAACAGGCATGTGTATGTGTGTGTGTGTGTGTGTGTGTGTGTGTGTGTGTGTGTGGCAGGATGGTGGTAGACCGCAGACAGACTCTAGGTGCCGTTGCATGTGTGTGTGTGTGCACGTGAGTGCATGCCTCCTTCATGTCTGGACCTGGGCAGAAAACAAACAGAGAAGAAGAAAGCACAGGATAAATTCAGGTGTTGTTTGGTAAACCGTGTTATTAAAATGTCTTTCACGCACACGCTGTGATGTTCACTTAAATTATTCAACAGCACTGACTGATGTGTGTAGCAGTATTAGCTGTAATAAGTCTGCAATACACCCTCTCGAAAGAACTCACACATGATTTTATATGTACAACAAGCCCACTCACAACCCAATTCCTATATACACTCTGGGTGGTCTTGAGTAACAATGACAAGGAGCCGCTGTGTGTGTACATTAACACATGATTCATCTTAAAAAAAAAAAAAGTTTAGACGTAAGTTAGGTGGTTTAAAGGAGGAGAAAAGCGGTGATGCCTCACGGACAAGAGCCACGCTAACACAAACATATGGAATCAACCTTTGAAGCCACTTTGCAGTTTGTAAAATCAGATCTTGATAAACATGCGCACTGATTGTGAGTTGCAATGGCTGCTGTGTCTCTTCTAATGAAGCTCAAATGGCACTGATGTGCTTTTATGCGGTGCCCTAAACACAATAAAGTATTTCAGGATAATGATAGCACCGACTGTAATGTATTATATAGAGCCGGGTGTCTGACGAGCCCACAGCACAGAGCGCTGAGAGTGATGTGTACTGAGACAGAATGAATTATCAAAAAGAATTTCTGAGTATAACTTCTTAAGTTGACCAGATGGGAAGGGAGGGGGGAAAAAAAAGTCAGTACAACCTGGAGATGTAACAGGGGGCAACTACTGTGGCCTTCTATGTAAACCTATACATCATTTACTTTGTTTGGAAAAAAAAAAAAAGATATAGAGTATAAAAGCACAATTAGGAAAACGGCAAATGTGTATTTAACTTATTTTTAATGAAGTGGAATACGAAACGTATTATGAGGGTATCAGCGTGGAAAATGATATCGCACTGTTGATGTGTATGAAGAAAAAAGGAAGAAAAGGGAGAAAAAACATGAACTATCATTGCAATTATTTTCACTACTGATTAATCTTGGTTAATCAATTAATAGTTTGATCTATACAATATCAGAAAATAGTGAACAACAAGTAACAACTGCCCCGAACACAAGCTGACATATTCCAGTTGTTTTGCTGCATCAGAATTGTTGCTAATATATATATAGATAGATAGATAGATAGATAGATAGATAGATAGATAGATAGATAGATAGATAGATAGATAGATAGATAGATAGATAGATAGATAGATATAGTAGTAGTAGTAGCAGTATCTGATCATCCATTACAGTGCATTAGTCAGTTATGGTTGTTCCTTGATGTTTTCTTTGAATCAAATGCCATTTGGTCTCCCATTGTGACTAATAATGAGTCACACTGTGTACTGAGCTGCCGGTTCATTTGTAGTCAATAAACATATTAAATTTCCTGTGGAAGACATATTTATCAGTGTTTTTAAAGTAATTCTGGCCGTCTTTGAGCACACTGCCATTTGTCCTTCAGAATCCATTTTACTTAGGTTCAGAAACTCTTAGTAGAGTGGTTTATAGTTAGATGTGGCAGGTTTCTTACTAAAGATATCTAGAAGTCTAAATGCGTTGTGTTTAAGCTATACTATGTTTGTCCTAACCAGTTCCATTTTTGGTTTGTGTAAACATCAGGAGTGGAGTTTTGGAACTTAAATCTGATCCAGGACCAGGGCTCTGACGGTAAACTACAAATTTGTGTGCAGAGGCAAAGGCCAACTTCAACCTTGGCATTATATTATACGTAGGAGTAATCTTTTATTCTCATATCAATCTTTTTTTTTTTTTGTTCATATTGCATACAGTGAGTCCCATGTATTATTAAAAGCAGTCTAGACACAGCTCTAATGAAACCCATGCTAAGAAAATAACACCACAGCTGTAATAAATGGACCCGAAATTTCCTAGAAATTATATATACAATCTGAAAATCTAGTTGCAAATGAAAACACACACCAAAAAGAAAAATGTGTCCAAAAGGTTGTTGAAAGGTGGCTTGCTAAAATAGACTTGCCAGTGAAATATGGTTCCTCTCAGCCGTATCTACATTCACAGAGAAAGAACAATGATTGACCTTGGTCAGATGAAAAATTGCCTCAATTGTTCATACTTCACTTTGATGTTAAATACAGTGAAACAGGGCAGCACAGGAAAGCTGCTCACCACGGCCGAAGGAGAAATTAAACCTTTTATGACGCTTAAGAAATACCCCCCTCGTTTCTCGTTCTAAAGTTCTCCTCTGTTCAATTGCTTGCATCTGCCAGAATATACATGCAATTTACTATTTCTGTCTTGCTAAATGTATCCTTCAGTTGCCGCTCTTTTCTATGGTATGCTCCTTCCTACGTTCGCTATGTTTTTTTTGACTACCTCCTGTATTATCTCTCTCTCTCCCACCTCTCCATTTCTTTCCCATTGTTTTTTTTCCTCCTCTCTCCCACTCCCATCTCTCTCCCCCGTGTCTCTGCTCCAGTAAGCAGACTTGGTGAGACCAGGGAGGGCACCTCCATCATTAAGGTCCCGGCACGGAGTCACCAATTTACACTCTCATTAACAGATCCATGTGCTGCTGCTCAGTACATTAAAAAAAAAAAAGAAAAAAAGGAAAAAGAAAAGAAAACAGGACCACCCACTTGTTTAGGCCCCCTCAAAACAAAATGCAACAATAAGAATCTGTGTTCTCTCTGCCGACTAAATGAGCCAATTCACGCGAATGGAAAAAAAAAAAAAGTTGCAAATTAACGGACGTTTGAGGGTTTGATGATACACAGGGAGTTTATGTGTTAACAAGAAGATGCTATTAATCAGGACTGAGTGCTTGAAAAGCCCTTGTTGTGGCACTGACTGGCCATACGGCTTTTGTTCTTTTCCTACAAAGCAAAGGAAGCCTTTTATAATTTAAAGTCTGCTTCCAAATGTGTCAGATGTGTGTAAGCCAGTTGGATGTGTTTAACTTTAACACTGACGAACTGCGCCGTTAAACGAGGACTAAGCCCCTGCATATCTTGACAAACAGTTACCTTTAACATGCTGTTCTTGTTGTGCCTAAACCGTGTGCTGCTGTATCAAATGAATGGCAGTCACAAGATGTTAACACCTTCTTTCGGGTGACATTTTTCTTTTTCGCTGACTGCTACAGAGAGGCTGCGGGGTCAAGAAAATAAACCCAGCTAGAGGTTATTAATGAACACCCCCCTTGCAATTGTGTACTTATGGTCCTGTGTGGCTCAGTGGGCAAAGAACAACACAAACATTGCAAAAGTTAAGAGGTCCAACTTTCATTGGGCCACCCGGAATTGAAATATAAGATACTCGATAGCGTAAGAATGTCTTCTCTCTGTGGAAAAACACTTTTTAGTCTTGTGTGTGCTTCTTTTGTGCACAGAAAAGATAACTAAAGAGTAGAGACGCGTTCACGGTCTTTATAGTAACCTTATGTACATAAATGTAAGCCCTTTTAGATCAGATGGCTTGAGTTCAATGTTTAAATAAAGACCAAACCAAACATGAAACTGTAAGGTGCTTAGATGAATGCTTTCAGATAAATGGCCTGATACTAAAAGTTGGTCCTGTGATGAAACGCAGAAGGCACTGACTCAAAGGTTGTTCTTTGTAAAGTAAAATAATCATTTGTAAGTGTACCTCTATGAATGTCAGGTATGTCTGCCAACCACTTTGATCACTTCTGCTTTTTTTTTTCTCTCTCTCTTTTTTTTTTTAATCTGTTGCGCCATGTCCAAACCACCAACAGGGTTGGACCAGGAAACAAGTGACATGGCTGTTTTCATTTCTTTACCTTTTTTTATGTCTCAACAGACTATACACTGATCTTTGTGCTTTGTCAGGATACGTCTGTGTTCTTACCATATTGTGCCTGTTTGTAATAAAACTAGTACAGACATGTGGAGCAGGACCACCCAGAGCAGTTACCCAAACACCCTCCTTTCTCACAAAAAAAAAAAAAAAAAAAAGTCGCTAGTCTTAATTATATCCATCCTCTGGGCGTGTCTTTCTGCCCAAAACAGACATCTGAGCCACCCCCCCCACCAACAGGCCACAAACCTCACCGAGGCCTTATGGAAAGAACTTTTTGGTGAACACATTGACCTTAGATGGAATAAACCTTTTCAGTGCTGCGAGGAGTTCTTTTTTGCAGAGGTTACAAAGACGATCTGATTTTCGAAATTTTCTTCATTGTTTATCATTGGATTATCTCCTCCCGCATCTTAAGACTTTTATAAATGATCCCCCGACTTTAATAGTTTCTGCAGAGGCTCTTTTGATATCGAAATCTGCAGGATGCTAAAAAAAAAAAAAAAAAAAAAAAAATCAAGTGGTGAATTGTTTACCATATCAAAAGAGATGGGGATGAAATACCAATAATATCAAAACCCGCACAAATCCAGGCACTTAGATGAAAGAGTGAAAAAGACAAGACAACGCGTGCGTGCGCACACACACACACGCAGTTTGTAATAAGGAGGCGTCTGCTCCAGGGAGGAGGTTGTTGTGACTGCACTGTTCTTTTTCATGATCTATAATTTTCAAGCTGGCAGTGTGAGGGGGCAACCTAGTGGTGTGCACATAACATAAAGACATGGAGGGGGAGAGAGAGAGAGAGAGAGAGAGAGTCTACGGCCCCAGCGACTATCTGCCAGACAAATCCTCCCCTAGCTTTGATCCTCTGCCCACTTCTCTCTCTGCGGTTTTTGTTTTCAGGCAAACAACTGTGATGTTTAGCTGAAGTGCAATGAGATTCCAATGTCTGAAAAACATAAAAAAAATAAAAAGGAGGACTCTTAAAATCTGCTGGGGAAAAAAAAAAAAAAAGGAACGCAAGCACAAAGGAGCTAATTTCTGATGAAAAATACTGAAGGATGATCATCACTGCTGTCCACTCCTTCCTTCCTAATGTTTTCAATATGCTATCCTCCAAGGATCAAGGGGTTAATCTGCTTCTGTTGTATTTTAGCTGAGATGCTATCGAAGGCCATTTGTTCCAAGCAGCGAGGCTAATGACCCTCAGCCGACGCTTGGCGTTTGGCCGGGAACTCAGAGCAAGGGAAGGTAAGTAACCTCATATATTCTCGGGGGGGCTGAGCTAATGAGAGGGAATGGGAATACGAGCTACGGTCCATCATCTACTTAGGATCTAGACAGCAGTGCCGTCGTCCTCCCTTAAGTGTACACACACATACACAGGAAAGCCTTAATAGGAAATCCAACCATCCTCTCCTTCTTGCACCTAATTTTACTCCAGTCTTGTTAAGTAAATGTACTATGTGTAGCGTTTTATCATCAATAAGTCAATACCACATTAAATCTGAGACATTGCTATTATTACTGTAAACAGGGAGTTTTATCATCAAGATGGCTGACAGCCTCCTTCGGTCCTTTAACTGCGTTTTAACCACATGTGGATTTTGTCAATGTGCTAGCGTGCTTTACAGCACAAAACATGCAACGCCATTAATCTGACCTAAAGCTTCCCCCTCTATCACAAATCACCAACAGAAGTACACATAAACGGGAATTTCAGGCTTCTGCGTGTTCTCGGTCGTTAGCTTGTTGTAGCAGTTGCAGCCAAATACGGAGGAGCACACATGCATACACAGATGGGGTATAACTGAGCGTGGATGCCCCAGCCATGTGCAGCTGAGTGAATTCTGCTGTGATGGGAAAGCGGCAGGGGGTCCACTCCTCTGCCTTTATTCGATTCAAGTCGAGCCCGGCTGCCTCTTTTACTTCTCTGGCACACATACAGATATTTATGCAAGTGTATGTGGAAAAAAAAAAAAAAAAAAAGAATGGATACAGGAATAAGTACCCTACTGCACTCTGTGTATGTGTGTGTGTATGTGTGTTTGTGTGTGTCGGTAATACCTCCAATGGCAGACTAATGATAGGTCTTATCGACACCCAGCAGTGAATACGGGCCTTTGTCTCCTTGCGGGACGCATTATGGAAAGCTTAGGGGGCTGCCTTTGACTCCTTTTCATTCTCTCACCCACTGATAAAACCCAGCACAAAAAAGGCAACTGTTATACAGCTCCTGTCGCGCGGCAAGTTGAGACACAATACAACCCCCGTACTCCCATCATCAAGTTAGTCGCACAGCTCGTGAACTCGCTATAAGTCGGTGACAAAAGATAAAAATTAAAACTGGAATTTACATTTTGGAAAACAAAATCACAATGCCCGAAGTTATCATTTATTTTGAATACACAGTATATAGTGCGACTATAGGGAATGGAAAAAAAAAAACACAAGCTGGACGTGGTGGTGCAGAACGATAGAACAGTAACAATGAGAGTAGATCATTGAGGAAGTGATTAGAAATGAACAAGCAGTGAAGTAACTATTTGTTTTTGTCTTTTCTTCTATCTGAGAACTTGAAAAGTGTTAGATATTAGAAGATAGAGATTTTCTTTTTTGTCTGCTAACAGATACATCTGTTTGGCCTAAATATAAAATCCCTGGATGTACCTGAAGGCTTTTTCAAAATCTATGTTCTATGATTCACGCTCTCAAACACTTCATGAGACTGTCACTGTTCTCCAATTGATGCTGTCACAAATATTGATATAAATGGCTCCTCCATTCAAGTACATCTGCAGGGATGTGAGACACCCGTTACAATGAGCTTGTGCTTTTTCCTGCCGTTCCATATTGTGAAGAAAACGAAGCTTTTCTCTGACTCTGAAGGTTCTGTTACTTACTGTGCTTATTTGAGGGTTAGAGGTTGGGGCAGGGTCCCTTAGACAAGCAGTTTATGAAATGAAAATGTTTTCTTTTCCAATGATGGCAAGCGTTACTTTTCACATTCAGCATACAGCTCCTTGGGGAAGCATAGCCATTTCTACAGCCATTTCCCGCTGAGTCAATAAAATCTTCTCTCTCTGTGCCTCTTTATTTCTGTGTGTTCTTTCTCAGCTGTATTTTCAAGTGGTTATTGTTAGGAATAGCCTAAAGTACATTATATTCTTACTTTGAGCTTGCTGTCTTTAGATTTTTCCTCTCACTTCCCCTTCTCCGTTCACCTTTATTTCCTAGCATGATAACTCTAAGGGGATCATTAAAGTACAGAACTTGCCCGTATCCCTTCTCGTCTTTCCTTGCATTCATCTCTCTTTCTCAACTTTAATCTCAAGCAAAAGAATAATAAAGGATACTCTTCCCTGAATTGCTCTCCCCGTCTGCATCCATGTTGCCAGCATAACAATCTAAAAGAAAGCCCCCAAGGCCAAGCAGTCAGGATTTAGAGGCCTCATTTAGTAGGCAGGTAGAGTCGAGTCTCCCCCGATCCCATCCCGCGCAGCAATTAGAGAGAGGCCAGGAAGTGCAGTATTTTATGGCCTTATAAAGACATTAGAGGCATCACTCCATTGGCCCTCACCCTCCCCAACTTCTTTATTCACCCGTCCTACAGTACCTCTCCCCTTTTTGGTTCTCTCTCATAGATAACGCTCTCGTGCTCGTCACTTTGAAATATTCTTCACCAGCTACCCTTTCTGTTTTTTTGTTGATTTCTACTTTCTTCTTTCTATGGTTTAATTTTCCTATCTCTGCCTGCTCTCGCCCATCAATCTTTTATCCGTCCAGCCATTTTGAAACTGCTGTGGCTTCAAACTCAATAAAAGCTCTCGTTCTAATCTTTAATCCTCTGGTGGTTGATGGGTGTCACTGCTGAGGGAGAAAATACGGCTTTGATGGAGGAGCACTCTGTTGTTCTATGCTTTCCTTTGTGAGGACAAAAATGTTACCATTTTCGACACTTGTCCATCAGGGTTTTATGCCCCTTCACCAGCTGAGTGTGTTTCCCTTCCCTCGCCATTGTAGTCCATCGTCCATCATTTACCGGTTATTTTGTGAGATGCGTGAAACTGACAATTACTCGCTCTGTCCCCGGGTCCTGCAGTGAATCAATATGACTTGACAGAGTGACTCATTTGCTTGTCATTTTCCCATATGCCTTTTCTGAAATATGAAACCGTGTGACACACTGTGACTTCAGTCTTGCAACCCCACCTCCACAAATGGACACCGAAAAAAAAAAAAAAAAAAAAAAAAAAAAACAACCGTGGTGCTTCTTGACTCCTGCAGCTTTTAAAGCCAGCTTAGACAGACTCGGCTGCCCCTTAAAGACCTTCCTTCAGCGGAGCGGAGGGCAGACACACTTGAGAGGAAAAAGCGGGAAGAAGAAAGAGCAGCAGCATGTCTGGATACTTGCTTACAACATCCTCCACCTTTTTCCTTTCTTTCTTCCCCAGACTAGGCTTGCATCATTTGACCAGTTCCAAAAACAATGGGGTTGGGTGTAGTTGTGACTCCACCACTCCCAGTTGGTTGATATATAGTACATACATCAAAAGAATGATGAAAGAAGAAAGCAAAAGCATTTCTTCCTCCAACTACTCCAAACGCTTCCATTTAAAAACAGCCTCGTCTTTTCTAACTGAGTGATTTGCTCAGAGGTTTGAGATGTAAATTCCACTAATTATTCATATATTAATGATTGACATTGTTCAATAATAAACCACTGCTCTACACCTCCGCAACCGTCCTGATCTCTTTCATCATTATCTCCTATCCTTTAAAGTTGTGGAATGTCCTTTATTTTGGTGGTTTCGGACACGCAACAGTGCCTTCGTTAGAAACTAAAACGTAGCACAGATGGAAGAAATAAAAGCAGTGATGGAAGGATGCAAAAAAGATATAGAGTAGTTGAATGAGCATAAACCTGGGGGGTGTGGGGAGGGGGGGCACAGGCTGTGAATAAGAGACTGGACTGGGTTGATAGGAAATGAGTTGAATTGAACTGAAATGAGCTGAATCAAATTTGTTCCGTCTTCTTCAAAGTCATTGTGTGATTCAGTTCATATTGTTCAGAGAGCTGAACACAGAAAAAAGAAAGCGTAATAGAAAAAGACATTTGTACTGGCACGCCAGCAAGACAGTCAATATTTTATGTTGTGTAACAGAAGAGAATAGAAAAGAAGACTTTCCCTAACAGCCAGTGTTTCTGGAAAAAACATGTTCATTTGTTGTGCGTTCCCATTTTAGCCTAAATGCAATTCATGGAAACTTTTACTTTCTGTGTTATAAAGGAAAAAAGGAGGGAAAAGAGTGCCACTCCTCAAAATTCACATCTTCTGTGGACCGGATCCAGAAAAAGCTTGATGAAATACAAAAACCCCGCACATCATTGCTATTGTAACCTCTGGGTAGAAGGTTCAGGTTGAAGAGAGTCTCATCAGAAGGGAAGATGATAAGAACTGCGAGAAACAACATTTTCTTTTCTTCTCACTGCCTCCTCTTTAACCATCCCTCTATCTGTGTACGGCGACAGCCATTCTTGCCATGCCTGCATGGTAGAAAATGATTTAGTGTTGCTTTCAGCCACACACAGAGTGAGAGAGAGAGAGAGACTCTGAGAGACTGCTCCCTCTGGGAACCGCTCAAACACAGTTAAGACAATAAGGTGGCTCTTTTCCCAGTTTCACTCCTGTGTTTTGCCTTTTGGCTGTGCCGTTCTCCAAGGTAATGTTTTATTTTTGACTCTTCGCGTCCCTAAAATGTTGGGTTTTTGAAAATTTTAAAGGATCCTGGAGAGAAAACATAAACTCCTCACACCATGAAATGTATTCGCTGTTCTGACACAAAAACAGGAATGGGCTAAAAATGGAGTTTGTATGCAGTTGGATAATGATTAGGATATGGATTCAATAAAATCAATACAGATAATTATATTTCCACATTATACACTGACCGACATTCAATATGCATGACTGAAGAATGCATGAAATACAAGGATTTCGTTGTTTCCTTAAAATGATCATCTTTTCAGGTGGATTTAAACATTTAGTCTTAATGGTATCCTAATGTAAAGTGATGCATATTGCTTTTTTAATATGGAGGGAAACTAACTAAAATTCTTGATAAAATCATGATTAATTATGCACCGCCCTTCTGTGTTTTTACTGAATGTGAAATGAACTGCTAGTGGGTTCCTCTTCAACAAATGAAAAATGAATGGAAAACATAGAAAAGATGGGGAGATAAAGACAATAGAGAAGTTAAGGGTGCAGCAGGTGACTCAGTCTGGATGGCCGTTCTTCACCTGGAGGCTGTGGCTCAACGCCAGGGACACACACACACACAAAGAAAAAAACAAAAAAAACAAACACAGACGCACTAAAACACATAGCAAAAATACACACACTCGTGCATGCAAACACCAAACCTACCCCAGGTACACAGCTGACTCAGGCAACCAGGTGTAAGGGCAATGGAGGACACACACAAGACAATGTATAACCCCGAGGCAAACCGAGCTCTCTTACCTCTCTTTCATCACTCTTGTCTTTTCCTTGTTGTGTTCTGCTTCCTTTCCTTCCCTCTGCGGCGAAGGCTAACGCTGCTAGCGCTCGTTCTGTTCCTTTTTCTTCTGCCAGCTTTCATGACCTGAAATGGAAAAGGACAGAAAGGGGAAACAAACCATTAAAAAAAACTGTTTTGAGTGCAATGGAGTCTGTCTACCAAGCGCCTGCACCTACAAGAAAAATAAATAAATAAAATACTCCATTCATAGATTTGGGCCTTGTGGGACTTCAGTCATTGCCTCTAAAATTTTCTAAAGTTTTCTTTCACACCAGTTTCTTACCCAGCGTGTAGTAAGACTGTATGAACAAGATAGACGCAAAGATTACAAATTGATCGGCCCATGACCTAAAAAAAAAAACATGTGCTCGCATGAAGGCTTCAAGTCAAGATATAGTTTGTTATGTTGTATTTCATCCCAAGTGTTGAGCCACTAATACAGTTAAAAAATCTGAGCAATGCTGAGTGAACAACAACTAGTGTTGGATTTGCAGAGTGGTAAGGAGGTATGAGGTTCAAGTTGGGGTCAGGGAGCTCTGACTGGCAAGAAAAACAATGGCAAGAAGCACCATTGAATGATGATTATTATGTCCCTATATGGCCGCATGATTTCCATTTACAGTTTGCATACCTGCGCTGACTTGTTACTGCGTCCTTTTTCCCCGTTTAATTTTTGTTCACGGAGACTAAGGTGACTTGTAATTGTGCTGTTCGGAGAATGATTTTATCGTGGCCATACTGCTTCGTAAATCGACAGGGTGTGTGTGTGTGTGTATGTGCTTGTGTGTGTGTCTTACAGTGCACTGATGAAATTGCTAACAGCTGTGACAGCCGCCATCGCACACATACACACACTCTTCGCCTCTTTTCATTTCTAGCATACAGCTGCACAGATAAAGCACGAGGGTTAAGCAAATATTGTACAATGGCCAGGAAACAATGAACCATCCCCATCCCTCCCCTATCTCTCACACTCACTCACTCACTCAAACTGCAGCAAACTATGTGTGTGTGTGTGTGTGTGTGTGTGTGTGTGTATGTGTGTGTGGTTGCGTGTGAAAAAATGACTGGCACTGCTTGTCCTCTTTATTACTGTGAACAGAACAGACACCCCTGCTCCCCTCCCATTCATTTTAGCCTCTATTCTTAATGATAAACCTCCTCAGTCACACTCTCCGCTCCATCTGTACGCCTCCACCCCAGCCTGGTGTCGACCCTCCCCAAAACCCCAGCGAGGCAGCAACAGTGCTCCTTTGTTTGCCCACCAACTCCCATCCCCCCGCCTCTCTTCTTGCCCCCTCGCCCTACCCCGGACGATGCTGGTTGGCGGGGACGGAGGCATGCCTCGACAGGAACGCCGGAGGAGAGGAAGGGAGGGAATGAAGGATGGAGGGTGGGAGGGATAAGAGAAAAATATGTAGGTGGAGAGGGGAGGGGGAGGAACTGAAAAAAAAAAAAAAGAAGGGGTCTTACAGTGATTTTTCAGTCATTCTCTCTGTCCTCTCTTTCATTCCTGCACTTTTCTGTCCATTCAGCATTACATGAGAGGGACTTCTCAGAGTGTGTTTTTGGGGAGGAGGCTGGTGGGTTTGAAGGGACTACACCCTCAATGACCCCCCCCCCCCCCAAAAAAAAAAAAAAAAAACTCAAGTTGAAGAAGGAAGAAAGTTGTTTGCAGAGATCTATTTCTGGTTTGAACTAGGAAGCTAATTTTAAACACCAAAGTAAAGATGGAGAAGAGAGAAAAAAAACACTCTGACTCTGGATTTTGTTTTATTTCTGCTCTGAAAGAAACACTTTAAAAAAAAAAAAAAAAAACAGCTGTATTTCTTTGGCTTTCACATTTTACATTGGCCCAAAAATAATGTGCGTGATATTCCAACAGGCGATTTGCAAAAATAGCCTTTAAGTACACAACTTGCAATTTCTCATTTATGCAAAGAAAATACTGGACCTGCTCACTGAGGTTAGTCAAAACATAATTTTAGCCGTTTCGTTCTGGTACCACTGCTAGCGCGGCAAACCCAGTTCCCTAATAGCATAAATACTGCTCTTGTAATGGTGCCTGGGGCATGTCTCATTTGGAAGTGAGGGAGACAGCACAGTAGAGCACTGCCTTTCCCCCTTAGCCAAAAACACACATGTGCACACACACACGCACACACACACAAACGCCGTGGCAGCTCCGAGGCAATCAGATCATTAACCCCAACTAATCTACAAACATTATGTTTATAGAAAATGCCGGTCCAGCTTAGGCACCCGCACAGCCAAGCCATGCTAATTCATTCAGAGTATGTGTGTGCGTGTGTGTGTGATATGGTGTATTTATGAGCTATGACGGCATGTGTGTGTCAGCGGTGTTGTGTGTGTCATGTCTCTCAGTATGCATGTGTGTACACTTGCGTGTCTTGGCTGCCTCTGTCTACAGTGTCTGCTGTGACAGACACAGAGAGAACATGACACAGACAGCGAAAGTGTGTGTGAATGCGTGTGTGTGTGTGTGTGTGTGTGTGTCTGTGTGTGTGTGTGTGTGTGTGTGTGTGTGTATGTGTGTAGTGTAACTGCCAGTGATGCAGCACACAGCCTTGATCTAGACTTCTGCCTCTCTCGGACACCCCGCTGTGCCTGCTTCATCAATCAATAGGACAGATGAAGACAGACTCCTGCCGCGCTGTGAGGAAGGACGGTAGCTTGTGTGCGTGACAGAGAGAGAGAGAGAGAGAGAGTGTGTGTGTGTGTGTGTGTGTGTTTGTGCATGTAAAGAGGCTAGAATGCCCTCAGGGAGAACGTGGCAGACATGATGCAAACCTTCAAGGCCTCCTGCCCACACAGAGATCATCTGTACCAGATTTGCTTTCTTGTACCACCAGACTCTATTTGATAGATGATTTGCATAGACTGATATATTTGCCAGTGTATTAACCCTAACCTCCTACAACCTCTTCCACGCCTGAAACAGAAGTAACAAAGAAAAACACTGGAGCTCTTTTTGTTTCTGTGTCAGCAAATTACAAATTGAATTCCATCATTTTCTCACCTTTCAAGGAGTCTGGGTTGTGGGAAGTGATGCGACTAATTTTGGAAGCGTTTGATATCCGCCAAAAATCACACTCAGATTGAAACTGCTTTGATAACTGCAACTATTCTCCCTCTTCTATAATGTAACGCTGGGATTAAAAAGAAAAGGAAAAAAAAAAGCACCAGAGAACACATTTTCATTGGTCAGATGAGACTTTCACCTCAAATCCAAGAAAACACAATTACACACACACAACTGTAATTACTTGCTCCTTCACCCCTAACACACACAAACCTCCATTGATGTGTCTATCTACACTCTTTAAAACTCTGGCTATAAAAAAATAAATAAAAAAAAAAAAAACATCTCAAGGGCTTATTCAAGAATATTTATGAAAATGGTTATAATATACCTTCAGGCACAGTCAAATGAAGTGGAAAATACTTAGGAGCTAAAAAAAAAACATTTCACAAGCAGGCGAGGCAGATCAAGTGAACTTCTCATATTTCTATTGTTTGAAATATTTTTTTATGTCAGTTAAAAAGTTTGTGAGACTGAAAACAGAGCTGTGAGAAACACCTTCAACTGCCACTCATAAGAGCATGTGAAGGCTAAAACGGTCAAAAATAGCTCACTGGGTGTCATGACGACTCATCTACCTGGTGTATTTACTCATCTGCAAAGTAGTGAAGTATGCCCTTGAAGAGTGTGCATTCTAAGCAACTGTATATTGTCACAAGGCAATGTGATACGATTAGTCATCGCAGTGTACCTTTCTGAGTCAGAATTAGCAGCAAGTTTGACTTGAGAAATGCTGAGACTGGAAAAGTGTAGTGTTCCCATAGGTCACAATATGATTCAGGACACCCAAACTTGAACACTTCTGTTGGGTTTTTGCTAAACTTTTCAGAAATACAATTGAAATGCAGAGATGTGGGGGCGTCCACAGAAACTACAGATTGTACTACACAAACACATCATTTGAAAACATTTGATGACAAACATTTGAAGTAGTTATCATTAAGAAAAAATCTTGTATCTTGTATTTGAAGCCTGATTTTGATTTAAAAAATGGTCTCCAAAGTGCAGTCAAATCAAGACCGTAAATCAATTTCACGATTTCTAGTGGAGTAATTAAAACTGAAATTCTCAACATCATTGTGTGGAAATAGTAAGAAGGATTTGGGTTTATTTGTTACTGGGAGGAAGGAATGTGTGTCATTTCCTGCCGTTCCAAATGGCCAAGTGACTTGAATGCAAAGCCACAGAAGCCATTTCTCCCACAGCGCCCAAATCCTACAGAACTGTTATCAGTCACTGGGAGCTTTTGCCTCTTCAGTATGCAGCAAGACCGTTTTGTTTGTTTTCAATGTAACTTGTGATATTTGGCCAATGCTCAGTGCCCTCTTTGTTAACCATTGTGTGGAGATGAATGAATCTTTCTTTCAAATTTCATACAGAGATGCACTGTGTGAAACCATAGAAACACCTCTGAGACCATTAAACAAAATTACAGGCCATGCAGACACCAGAAATAGGCCACTGCATATAAGGTAATATAAAACAAGTATTAAAGCAAGTATTAACTCTTAATACAAGATAAATTCTACTTTACTGTCATGCTTTATATCATTGATCTTATTTAATGGATTTCAAGTGTTATTTAGCTATCAAGAGTTACAAATATTCTAATTTACTTTCTTAATTTAGTGGCATCCTGCATGTTTCCGGAACAGCCTTCACACGTGAAGTACATTAGTGACAGCTATATGAGACTGGGGAACAAACAATGCCATGGCGTCTCATTGTTCAAATTACGAAAAAAAAAAAAAAAAGCTGTTAAAGTGTTTGATGGATTTCTTACGCTAGCGATCGTAGATTAGCAGAGATGCAAGCTGTGGCTTTAAAGCTTTCTGGTTTATTGATACTGCTGTAGAGAAATGAGCATTGCTTCCTCTTCGGTGATTGATTCTTCTCTGCATGACTGCTGAACATCAGTGCAAAATGGCAGCGCTCTTGTTTTCATTTCGAGCAAGTCATAACAAAACTGTTGGTTTACTCATAGCTTATATCTGCCTGATAATGTTCAGAGAATATCCCCGTACCACGTCACATATATGCCGTGCAAAGTCATTTATGGAAATGCAAAAAATACATAACGTACCTATATAATGGGCAGAGAAATGTGATGCAGTAGCTGTTTTTAAATACTTTTTTTTTTCTTTCATTTAAGTGACTGAAAAAAAAAATGGCATAAACATGCAATTACTAAACTACCAAACTTCTGCATGCAGTTAAAAGGAGGTATTAAGTCTAAACCCTAAAATTAAGTTAATGTAAAAAGAAAAGTCCAGACATGAAATCCTGTGTCAGTTCCTAACCCGAGATGCCCTGATTGCATAGACATATTGTGTGATTTGACATTGTACCGACGCCTGACGCCCAGACAAAGGAGCCAGTGCAGGCCTCGAGGGGGCAGATGACAAACACTCCTAAACCATGGCCAGACATAATCCCCCCCACCTCCCGCCAAACCCCACAACAAACGCACAGCGGAGGGGGACTTATTCAGAGCATATTAGGGAGGTGAAGGAGGCCAGGCACTGAGGGACTCTCCCCACTTGGCTGTCCTAATCATCTGAGACAACCCCTCCAGAGGCAGACCACCGCCCCAATCCCCTACCCGCCTTCAAACCCCACTCCACCCCCTAACGTATGACCCAGACACATCCAGAAACGTTTACAAGGGCAGGCGGCCATGAAGTGGGGAAGCTGACCAAAATGAACAGCCCCCGGGAGCTGTAGTTTAATTGTCCATCTTCTTGGTCCAAATTAAACAAGCTCGAGCGCATTCAAGTATCCATACAGACACACACACACACAAACCCCTCCCGTCACCACCATCCCACTTTTAACAGACTGGCACGTTCCATAGAGCATGCCATTGATGCAGAATGATGAGCGAGACCCCATTGTCTCGTTATATTGTCTTCAATTAGGCAGGAGATGATGGGAGACAATGAGAAGAGCATTTGTAATCATGAGCCTCCCAAACTCACGCTGGGAAACAGAACTTCATTATGCCCAATGGTCCCTTATCGACGATAAAACCCAAAATATGTGTGGTTCATCCTTAGGAAGTTTTCAAGCATAAATGGCTCGGAAAGAAGTGAGTCACCAGGAAATACTGTAGGGGGTTCTGAAACTGAAGACATCAGATACGTGGCGAAGCAAATCTTTTATCTCCACTGCAAGTGAACAGCAGGTTTTAACCTGAGAAGTCGCATTCATCCTCTCATTACGCCTCCTGTGCACTTACCTGAACTTTCATCCTAGCAAGTTTACCACCAGAGTATTTAAAGATTTAAAAGAGGGTTTTAGAAAAGACAGCTCTGATGGAATTAGAAAAACAACAACAAAAAAAAGAAAAAAATCACTGATAATACTTTAAGAAGAACAAGAACCTCTGCTTTTCTGAGCTCCTTTTTCCAGGGATGAATTTACACATATTAAGTGTAGCCATGATGTCTTTTCATCTTCACCACATAAATGTTGTAGAAGCTTAGCTCTGAGAACAGAAGCTCTGGCAGCGGCTGGTGTCAGCTCAGAGCCATCTGTAGAAATTAGACTTCTTTAAGAAAGAGAAAGAAAAACTCGAGAGAGAGCATTATCTGCATTTACCTGGAGAGCGTTCAGCTGAGAAATGACTCTAACCCGACATCTTGCCGGCTTTGTAGCTCACCCGTCATTTAAAATCACGTTCCACCGTTAGGCTTTGATAGAACCATCCGACCGGACAAATACAGCTTTCATAAAATTGTGCAAATGATTTCTTTCAACTGGGATCGTGGCGGTATTGTTCCCCCATCCCTGACCCCCCCACCCCATCTTTCCTCTCTCCTCGCGGCACAAAGAGCTAATCTGAGACGAACACTCGCACCAGCTCTGACACATTGTCAAACCAAAACCAGGGTGATTTTATTTTCTTTAAATCATGTAAGTGAAGCATGAGGTAAAAGCCATCATCCATGGAGGACAACAGAGGGGTTAGAGAAATAGCTGCGTATTTTCTCCCCACACACGCTGCAGGGATTATATATTACGCTCCCTTTTACCAATCTATCCCTTCAGCTGTTCTTCCACATGTACAGTATCAGAGAGCGACCAGATACATGCAGAAATGTTTGGTTTTTCCCATTTGCAGATGCAATCAGTCTGCAATGGGTGCCAGTAGGGGGGATATACGTCAAGTCGAGCAGCCCTGGGGCCGAACAACGTTTCCTGCAAGGCCCCGCTCCCTTATCTGATTCCAGCAGACGGGCCGAAATGATGGCCATGCCAGCCAGTGCCTTTGATTTTTTTAAGTATATCCCTCTGCTTTCACACTGCTTTATTGATCGCCGACAGACCTCATTGTGCTCCTTTGCTAAAAGAGCGCTTCGAGAATGCTCTATTTGTAATGTGATCACTCAGATGAGGATGGCAGAGAGGTGGACAGACACTAATCCGCCCCCCCCACTCCCAAAACCCCCTAAGTCCCCAGCATCGTCTATGGAGATTCTTGTGGATCGCCCCTGTCAAGTTTCTCATCGCCTGAGGCGGAGATGACTCCCCTCTCCCTCCCTGATGTTTTTCTTCTCTTAAATGGGGAGGGGTCAGGTTATAATCCACACTTAAGCGTCACTTTTTATGTAGAACAATGGCTGAGGCTGGTGGTGTGGAGTGGTAGTCAGATTTGAAACCGACCACATTTAACATCAACCAACAAACAAGCACCCGTGTTTGACCCGTTTACAATAGGGTTCAATGAAATTAATAGATACTACAAAAGCAGTCTGGTTGATGCTCACTGTATTTATACAGGACCCTTCAGCAGCATCGATTTTCAGTCCATTCATAATTGTTTTTGACCACAGGCCAAATGTAAAATGTGCCCATCGACCTCTGTGAACACGACACATTCCTCTGTACGGAGCAGCACAATGCAACAGTACAGAGTAAGGAGCATCTGCCTCATCATTTCACCCAGATGGCAGCAAAAAGTATGTAAATTGGTTCATTAACCTTACAGTGCTTTAACCAGTGGGCCATGCAGAGGGCTCGTTCCATCCGGGTTTTCTTGAATTTTATTAACGCCCATTAATGGCACTGGGAAACTTTCGCTAATGGCCTGAGGTGGTTCGCTGTGGAGTTATCAAACACTATAGTAATTATACATGACATCCCTCTGATTAACACTCCTGTGATTATTGCACCATGTCAGATCATCTTTTTTCCCCCAGATTTAAAGACATCAATTTTCTTAGTGAGGAAATATTTCACAGGGAGGAGAAAAAAAAAGAAAATTGGTCTGATATTATCACAACACTCCCCCACCTCAGCAAGCAGACTCGGATCTTTAACCCCTGACAATAGAATAGCATGAAGAAAAAGAATCGGGGGGGGGAAAACGTGAAAAGGATTTGCATTTTCATACGCCGTTTCCCCCCCCAGTGCTCGCAGAGTGTGTGAAAAATTAGCTTGCTGTGTGTGTCTGTGTGTGAGCTGCTAGCAGTGAGGGCTTGCACCTGGAGCAGGGAGGAGCATGCTAGGGGTCAAGGGTCACCTCGCGGGCTAAACAAGATTGGAGTTCTCCCTCTTCCTGAGAAGGCCAGACGACCCCTGCGGCTGCATGGCACAACATGGGCCTTTCATAGACCCCTTCCTTCCCTTTTTCCTCCTCTCCTTCATCTCTCGTTCACCTCTCTTTTCTCCTTTGGAAAAGGCACGGTAATCCATAATCCACTCAACTATCAGCGGCTCAATTATCCCTCCCGTTCGCCCATTTTCTCCCCTCGGATGCAGATTCAAAAACAATTAACCTCTTCACGGCTGGGGACTTTTCCCAGGGAAGGGCACGGTGGTAATTGAATGACTTCGCCATTTACATTCCTGACCATGACTTCACTCCTTCACGCATAAATCTGGTTACCGAAAATCCTAATCGGTGGCTTTGTGATTGTCCAATGTCATTATCATGGATGTTGTATTAGTATTTTACTTCAAGTGGGATTTAAACAGGACAATTTGGTGATGTTTACATAACACCTTTCTGACCTACTTAAACCTCAATAGATTTTCATCATTTGTACTCAAACATATTGACTGATTAGCGATTTGGGAAACGATGCCTTCACAGAACCTTAAAAAAATAATTAGTCTGGTGCCTGACTCACTAGACAATGCTATCCTGTAAACTGGTACAACTGGACTATTTCACACCAAGTGTCTATAAGCTATGGTGCATCCCCCCACATCCTCAGCCTTCAATAAAATGTTCTCTTCTCCCCCTTCGTTATGGAGGGGCCTCCTATTCATCTCCAGGTAGAAAGCCTCAAAGTGTAGGAGGGAAGAACAGCTTGTTGCACCCATTGAGCTTTTTATTACTTCCCCCTTCAAAGGGTGGTGGCAGAGGAAGAGACATCCTCAATCTCCTTGATGCCACGATACACAGAGTCAGCTTTCCGAAAACACACAAAAACAAGTGGCAGGATTTCGGCTGAAGCTCTGTGCAAATTTTACCAACGCTTGTTCTTCAAAACATAATATCTGAGAAGATTACATGCTCGGCCCATTCCAGCTGTTCCAGCTGTTAGGGGATAATCTCCTAACAAACAAGTTTATAAAAAAAAAAAAAAACGGGGAGAGTTGAGAAAAACAACTCATAATATGCGATAAACTTATTAAGCTTACACAACTAGACAGAGAAAAACATTACATACCCTAAAACTCTAGTAGTTTTGATTTGTGTTGTCAAGCAAAGATGAACAAAGAACAGCCATTTTCCATAAAGCAAGCTAGCTTATTGGTCTAGCTAACCCAGCCAAATGATGTAATCCCTAACCAACACACATCGTGAAAACAAAAACACGCTCCCCTCAAATGGAAGGCGCTCTTGAAGACGAATTTGTCCCAAATATCACATTCCTTTACCAACTCCCACTTCTAATTAGTGTTTTGTATTTCTTCTTGCTCAACTTCAGAAGCCACCTCGGCTTAACTCAAAGACACCCACCGTCAGAATCAAGGTGCCATAGACAGCGTCTCATTTGTAGCCCCCAGTACAGTAAAAATGTAGGAAGTAGGAATTAAATTTCATGTTTATTTTGGAAGGCTCAAAAGATTTGTCTCATGTTCATTAATAATGGATCAACATTGTTGATTATTCACCCTAGTCCTTTTGAATTCCAAGATCAAGACTCAGGTTTAACATCATCACTCCGAAAAAAACAGGAAATCATTAAGCTTTAGAGTCTCTTGTGTACAGTATGTTACAGAAAAATTCTGAAGAGTGATCTGGTATAATTAATACAACATTTTAAAAACAGAGCCAAGTAACATAAACCCCAGCGATTTGAACAAAACAGAAAAATCTAATAAAAAGACACCATGCCATACCTATATTCTTGCAGATGCGTGCCAGAACAGAATAGCTGAAATCTCACTCTTTCTCTCTCTCTGCCTCTCTCTCGCTCTCTCTCTCCCTCTCTCTCTCTCTCTCACACACACACACACACACACAGAAGAAGTCTTTGATGTTTTCTCATGCAGCTGTGTGAGTCACTTCATCCAAGATCCATATAGGCTACACAGTGGCAGCAGCAGTAGCGATGAAACTACATCCCTTTACCACACACACACACACACACACACACACTACGGACTCTCAAACAACATTGCGTGTCTTGATTGTGGATGGAGAAAGGGGAAAGAGGCAGAGGCACCGGGAGGGCCGGTCAGGACAGCATGAGGATAAAAAAGAGGAGAAGAAGAAGAAGAAGAAGAAGAAGAAGAAGAAGACCTAAAACAACTGGTTGTGCTCTAGACAGACTGTAACTTCTCTTGATCATTATGTCTAGTATTCAGGTGTCTGGGCTCGGGCCGACTGTAGGCGGTAGTTAGGTTGAGGGTGGTGGGAGGATTGAGGGGGGTGAGTGTAGATAACACAGCAGTCAGACAAAGAGGGAATAAGAGGGCTGCCTACATACCACCAGCATCAAGGACGGGAGGGTGGGAGGCAAGGGAGGGAGCAGCGAGAAGAAAAAAGGAGGTTTATAAAATTTTGATTAGACGATTCTTCGCCGAAGTGACTTTCTGTATCGTTTGCTTTTCTTTTCTCTTTTCTTTTTTTTTGTCAGTACCCCTCCCTTCTCACTCCTCCATAGCGCCGCCTCAGAGAATAGGGCAGACAGATTTTATAGGTCCTAATTAAAGCCATCTGAAGTCTTTCAAAACATCAAATGGCCCCGGTCCCCCGCTCTTTCCCTCTGATTGTGCAGAAATCACGGAAAATCAGAGAGCACCCAATTTTTTGCTTCAACTCCCAAAATGTACATACCCCCCCCCCCCCCCATCCCTGCTCCCCTGCCCCCTGATTTCCAATCAATAAAAGGGTTCAGTGAATGACATGACCTCATGGAGTGTCTGTCAAATTCACTGGAATTTGTCATAAATGCTTATTTGGTGGAGCAACTAATTTCTGAGGGAGGAAAAAAAAAGGCATTTCAGTTTAACTCTGTCTCAGAGCCTAGCTGAGGACACTTTTTTTTTGTCATATTCTGAATTGGAAATGTCATATAAGGTTATTGAAGATCCACCCTAATCCTGCCTGGTGGGTTGAAGTGAAGTGCAGCCCTGTTTTAGTGCGCTTCAAGTACTCCATTTTTCTCTCTCTCTCTCTCTCTCTCTCTCTCTCTCTTGCCCCCCCCCCACCACCACCACCCCCCTAATTGTCCTCATTGAGCCGTGTGGACCGGTTGCACAGCCTGGCTGACTGGGGTCAGCAGGTTTACCGTGCGCTTTTTTATCTATATTTCATGCTATGGCGCTGCGCGCAGACAGCCACACAGCCACAATGAGGAGATTTAAAGAGGCTCACAAAGAATGTCAACGGGACAAAATGAACTTAGAGATCTCACAAGCGTCAAGTCACATTTGTTCAGATATGAAAGACCATAAAGCGTTTTTTTTTTGTTTTTTTTGAATGTTTAATTCTCCGTTGATTGTAAACAAAAAGAGCAGAAAGCAAACGGCGCAAAAGTGACATATGCAATCAGAAATTGAAAACCGAAGTCGTGCACGTATACACGATATATATGAGCACTACTTTCTGCAATGGTAGCAATAAAATGAAGAAGGAAAAATAAAACATCGCCTTACTCACGATTCATTTCAATAACTTCTGGGCGTTATTGTCTCGCCCCTGCGCCTCTCCGGTGGTTTGAAGACGGAAAAAAAGTCTCTTCCTCCGCCGATGCAGGGTCATTCGCATGGACAGGGTGGTCAGCTTCATCAGATGGTGATAAAGTTTGCTTAAGATAACGCCTGGTTAATTCTGACGAGGACAGTGGACGTCCGATTCCGCCGGTGTCAGGTCTTCAGTGATGCCTGCACTCGCCGGGATTGAGCGCTGAGAGGAGAGGGAGCGCACAGAAAGGCATGTCATGTGAGCCGGGTAGAGGTTCGCCATTGGCCAGCCGGGGATAAGTACGATAAGGCTGCTCCGTGCGCCATTGGCCCAGGACGGGAGCGGAGGCGCCTCCTCACTTGGCTGTGCGCAAGAATGTGAGTGCGGCTCACTGTTCATAATTTTCAGCAGTCAGAAGGGAGGGGGGTGAGTAACAAATTGTTCCAAAGATCTTTTTTTTTTTCTTTTTTTTTTTTTTTTTTGTCATGGACTCACAGAATTACGCGCAGGGCCACTAAGAGAAAAAAAACATTCTGTTTCCTCTTCATAAAAACAAGGAGCTGAATGAAAATACACTCAACTTTTGGGAAGCAACTTATAATAATGACCAAAAATAAAAATAATAAAAAAAAAAAAAAAAATTGGACGTAACATCTGAACAGACAGCAAGAGAGCAGTAGCAGTTTCATACGTTGACCAGGGGATAATTATATCTTCGCAGTGAGTCGACCTTCTACCTTCAAATATAGTCGATATAAAAACATCCTCAGTGGTTTGTTCAGTTACCTCAACCACATACTCCTATCTGATCTGAATGTAATGTAAACAGACGTATAACTGCCATGAGTTACGAGGGACAAGGGCGGAAACAAATGAAATAATTTGTGCCTCACATTGTTTGATTTGTTGCATTGTGTTCCTGGATAATGAAGCTGATGCAGGTGGATCAAGAACTGTATTCATGAGACACTTAACAAAGCAATCATCTCAGCACAATTGTAAGGAACAGGATCGGGTCATTTTCATTTTCATATAAAACTGCTAAAAGAAGACAAAGAGACAAAGAAATCCACAAAGCAATAAACACTAAAATGACACAGTCACCTTTAATAATGGGAAATTGTGACTTTATGTAGTTCTGGTGCTTTTCTACCAACACTACACCAGCCTTTACAGTCATTTTAGCCTGATAGGTTCTGAAGCTAATTCATTATTTAGGAGACGGGGAGCTAATTGAAAGGAAGGGATACGTATAGGTGCTGTGGTGTGGCGAGAGGATCCCTTGATATTCTCTTTGACATGTATAGAAAACAAAGGGAGCTTGATATGTTTTACATAGTAATGCCGTTCTACCCTGTTTTGTATTTTCACATTGATTTTCTACACAGTTGGACTTCACAGAGGGCAAGTGCACATAAAAGAACATCCTCTCTTCGTCTGTCTCTCCGGTCCTCTGGAGTGTGGAGGAAGAGGTTTCTGTATGGGTGGGAAATAGAGCGCACGTAATCTGGAGCGCGCATCTTCCCCTGCTCAGGCTGCGGCATTAAATCAATATTCCGCAAAGCTTTCTCTTGTTTTCACATTCACTTGACTGCTGCCGTGATGCGCCGCAAGGGTCGAGCAGCCGCTCCCTGATTTTTGTGGCACTTGCCCCCCTCCTCCTCCTCCTTCTTCTTCTTCTTCTTCTTCTTCTTCCTCCTCCTCCTCCTCCTTCATTTCACTTCACTTCACTTCATGGCAGACACCCTCATTTGGATGGCTCCAAGGCGATGCGCCCATTCCATTTGTGTCGCGCGCTAACGGGAGGCGGCAGGAATAAGGCAACGTGTTATCTCGACACAAAACATTATCTTCGCCTCGCTCCTCCAACACCGTGAAACAATGATTATTAACTGCTTGAGGAGCATGTTCAGGGGTTTCGAGGCTTGTCGCCACACTTAAGGAACATGAAATATATTTCACAAGACACCCCCTGAACTCGATTTTTGAATTTTTTTGACTCAAGATGCTTCCCCTTTTTTTACCCACTTGTGAGTACTTTTAGTACTGCCTGTTTGCCTGTACTTACCCCAGGGGAGTATGGCTAACGGCATTATGACTGGGCGTGTGGCAGTAGCATTTTTACCAGAAACCAACCTAGCACTTCCTTTTCAAGATTTAAAAGCCTGTCCTGCTGCATCATCCCGGTGTAAGATACTGGTTACACACGCACTCACTCACACCCCATCGTTATGAAAGTAAAACCCTTCCTCTGCAAAATGGGTCATACACTGCAGTCACTTTATCTCAGCAAATGTATTGTGTCAGTGTGAGTGGTAGACATGCGCATGTGTGATTACACATCAAAGGCAAGACTTCAATATTAGAGCATGGGTGTCTTCGCTGAAATAAGGACTTGAGCAAGTCTAACCATTCAATGTTTTTTTTGGGGGGGGGGGGTGTTGCGAGCGTGCATGATACAGTTAGCCCTGAGAGGCGAAGCGTCAGTCTTTCTTTAATGCCTTTAAACAGCCAAGAGGAAGGTGCTCTCGATCTAAAATAAACTCCAGTAGCGTCGTTTTCATTCTACCGCAGTGCCCTGTATGCCTTGTACGTCATCCGTTTCAAGCAAAGACGTAGGATTTGCTCCGAATACAAAACCGTTCACCCTTGGTTCGTGTACGAAGATACGACAGGCTAATAGGTAGACGCACGCACGCTTGCAGATATGTATCCACTGTGGAGTGAATATGAGCAGTGGGGTTCAAAGCCATGCCAGTCAAAGAGGGAAGACAGCTCTGTGCCGCCGTCTTATAGACCCATCACTGTGCAAGCTAATCTGCGGCGTGCTCCAGCCCTATATTTAGACCAATGTTTTGTGAACACTTAGCATAATTCGCTGAGACGAAAGGAGCTTTTCGAAGCTGTTAACCCCGGCTCTCGAATATTCATTTGGAGTTTTTCCGCTGCGCATTCCAAAAACACCTGTTCTCGTCTTTGTCGCCCTATGAAATCCTCTCCGTTTCAATGAGAAAATAGTTTATGAATGGAAATTATGGTGCAGTGTGACTGTGAGAACATGCTGGATGTGAGCAGGTGGTTGATTCTCTCAGCTGCTCAAGAGACAATTGCTATTATCTGAAATCAGTTAAATCAGCCAAAAAAAAAGAGATGAATTTAGGTGATTTATCTTTAAGGGTGAATATCGACCCGATTTATCTCTGTAGTCACCGTCTTCATCATGCTCATCTCCATCATCACATGATTTAACACCATATCCCACTGATCATGTCCATGTGATTCTAAAGGAAGCATTTCTAGAATAACACTACACCTGGTTATTATTCACTCCCATTTATTATTATCCGGGGATTGCAGCCGGTTTAAGTCCATGTGTGAAAGCTTGTGTGTGTGCATGTATGCGTGTTTGTGTGTATGAGTACCAAATGCTCTGATCTGGTCCAGGTGGGCCAGAGGGAGTTGGTCATAGTAAAAGCCTTTACCTCCATCTGCTGTGTGGCCTGCACAAACACCCACATTTACACACAAACACACAGACAAGATGGACTGTCTGGTTCAAAAGCCTGTCCCTTAAGCATTAAACGCTATACGCTTTGGCCACAGAAACACGCCACACTGGGGGCTTGCATGGCATCTGCCTCTCAGCTCCCGGAGCCAAGGCATGGGGCCGAGGGAGGGGCCTGGGGCCGAGATAAGCTCTTCCTCCCCTGGTCACCGCTACGCCGTGGGGACCGGACAGGCCTGGAGCCTCAGCTGAGCACCGCTGATAATATCCACATGAGTGTACATGCGTGTATGTGTGTCATTGGATGGATTGGTGTTCAGTAGGAGACGCTTGGTTTAGGTGATGTGAGTGTGTGTGTGTACCGGGGGTGGGGAGTGTGCATAGGGGATGCATACACTTGCATGTTTGCCCAAATAGCATAGTTAAAACAAAAAAATGCCCGTCCCTGAAGTATTAAAAGTTGCAGCGCAGTTTGGTGCCAAATGTTCAGAGATATGTGATGCAGGTAAGTTTCCTCACGAAATATGTCTCTGGTCTCTGCAATTATAAGTGGTATGGCACAAAAGCAAAACGTACAAAGACACAAATGAATTGCAGTTCTGCAAAAAGAAAAAAAAAACATCTGTGTGAATAGCTAATTTAATCTATAACTGAACTCTGACGTCTTGATTTTCCTTAAAATGATTTTCCAAAGTAAGTAGCCCCGTTTAAAAAGAATATCTTAAATTGAATGACAATGTCTTATCTGCCTCATTTCAGTGTTGATATTCTCACAGAAACCTGCACAAGAAACAAATGAAATTATCCAATTTGCAGATTGTCGTACTTCTTTTAAGGAAATGCAATTTCATGACAACAAAGTATGAAACCCCTGTCAGGGAGGGAAAGAGACAGCGTCTAATAAGTACAGTACATTACACTCACTACATTTGACAATGACATGAAACAATGCTGCTTTCACAATGGCGCTCATTGTATTTTGTCATTCTTGGTATTTTTTTTTTCGGCGCCCTCATCTGCAGTGTAAGATTAATTGCCGTGCTGCTAACAGCAAATCAATCTGCTCTTGTTCACTTGCTCTAATTCATTGTTTATTTAACACGAGTGTAATCTAGTCCTTTGTCGAATGACAGAAAATGGTCACTCTTTGCTCAGCCGCACTGACCTTATCATTTTAACTTGTCATATTGGAATGCTCATTTACTCATCATATTAAGAGTCATGTCACGTAACGAGCCAGTGAGGCATATTAAATTAATTCCGGGCTACTTTTAATCATGTTGATGTTTCAAATAACAGTTCATGACAAAAAGGTCTGTATGATGATAGAAACACTAATTGGTAAAAAGATGTTTTTAAGATGGGAAGGATAATTCATCATATTAAAATATAATAATGTTTAATATTGCACACCATGAAGACCAGGAGGTGGTCTATACAATATTTGACAGTCTCTTTATCCACCGCATTAAAAGAGCAGTTAAAATTGTTACGTGTAAGCATCAGTTCATCATTTTCATGCTGATTTGAGAAGTAAATCTAATAATTAACGATTAATAATTAAAATCACTGCTCAGGCGATCATCAGCTTTTACACAAAACACCGAAAAAGACCGAAAGACCCCAGTTTTGGAGAGAGAGGAAAAAGTCACTTAGAGCATGTTTATCCTCTTAACTAAGGCAAAGAGACCAACGTTGACGGAAGCTCTTTTTCTCTTCGTGTTAGGAAGCAACATTTTATGGGAGATGTGGTTTTAGATTTAGAAAAGGGGGGGGAAAAACACCACCAACAGCACCAGTGTTGTGAGAAATGCAGAGACACTAAGTTAGTTTTTGGTGTGTTATGTAAGATCTACGTCTCAGTCGGTTGTATCAAAGTACAATTCCTGCATGTTTGATTACATTTAGCGATTCTCTGGTGTCCAGTTTGTGTCTTTTAATTACAGTGTCCTTAGTGTGAATCCAGCCAAAACCAATTTTCATGTCATCCCATATTTCATGTTGCTAACCATCGTCAACCAAAGTAAAAATGAAAAGAGGTGTCTTTTTTTTTGCTCAGACAATCGCTTTCATGGGTGAGACTTGCAGATCTAACCGCTGTAGAAGACCCACTTTTTATTACTGTGGATGTTTGCTGTTGCGTTGTGTTTGATCCTTGGAGGAAATGCTTTCGCACACACACACACACACACACACACAAAAAAAAAAAAACTTTTACCCACTCTCTGGTTCTGGAAAGCTGACTGCCTTGTTAGGAGTCAGCGTACTGTACGATTCTACTGCACATCACTCAAGTAATAATAATTATCTTCAGTAAGATGAAGAGAGACGTTCCAAGTGTTTAACAAACGGTGCTAGTTTTTAACTCCAGGCGATTGTGTGATGAATTGTGGCTGTGCTTGCCATATTAAATGAAGAAGAGCGAACGCGGTGTAACATACCGTAGCTTGTCGTGTGCATAACCCTCAGAGTGAAAGCATGTGTTTTGATGGGGGAAGAGAGAGAGGGCAAAAGAGAGAGAGACATAGACATGGAGAGAAATATCCAGGGATCCAGGTCAGCTGTGAGGCCTCAGCTGGAGTGGAGGGCTACACCTGTCGACGCCCGGGGGCCTCTCTCTCTCTCTCTTTTTCTCTCTTTCTCTCTGTCGTCTTTCTGTCTCTCGCTTTATGTCCAGCTGGACGTGCAGGAGCCTCTCAACCCCCAACCCAGCCTCCACCTCCCGGATCCAGGCCAGTTCAGCCCAGCCATGCGTGGCCATCTCTGGGAATTCATTCCGGATGCTTCCTGTTCATTGCATCCACTCCTCTCTCTCTCTCTCTCTCTCTCTCTCTCTCTCTCTCTCCCTCCCTATCTGTCACTCCACCCCCACAATCCTGCATCTACATGTCTTCCTCTTTCCTATCTGTCCCATAAACCACCTCTATTTTCTCACGCTGAAACCTCCTTTTTTTCTTATTTCTTTATCCGTTGTAACGCCTAAATTATGCCCCTCATTCATGAACTAAACCCCAGTGAACTAAATTCCATTAAAAGTTCAAATTTAAACACATTGTTTAAATCAGACTAACGCAGATTCATGGTCATAATTAAGACCTGCTGAAGATATCTGTGTAGTGTATACACCAGAAAAACATGAGATCTGATTTTTGGAGATTGCATTTAGTCTTAAATAGTATTAAAATAGAAGTCTTACCGGCTGGATTTAAACACCTACAGTGTAGTTATATCCCACATACCATAGGGGACTTTGCCGTCACTGGCTGGCAGAAATGAGCAGCTTACTTTGTTAGGAAAGACGATGGCACGTATATCCAAAGTTTTCCTTTTCATTCTAAAGTTTCAGCAGGAACCACTGAGCAGTGCAGAACACATTCCCACCACTCCCGGCCCCTGCTGTGCATCCAAAGCCTGCTTTCAACAGAGTCAGCGGTGACAGCAGCTGGAAACATTAAAATGCTACAACAAGCATCCTCTTTATTCTGATATTGTGTCTGTAGCCTATTTTTCCAAATAGTGCCTGTACTGTAAAATTGTGACACTATAGTATTCTACAGTGTCGACTACATTTGCTGTGTCGGCTGAACGGGGGAAATATAGCACTTCATCCCATATTGTGGCTACATATCGAAATTATAAGGTGAAACCACACATTCAGTTCACTGACACCATCTGAGCATGAAAGGTTGTCACGTGAGCCCTTTCTGAAGTCACCGTAAACAAGGCATTAAATGTTGCTATACTATTTGGATCTATATACACCAGCCACATACGGGCTGAACGCATGATGTGCTGGACACAATGACAAATCTACCATCATCACAGTGTAATTTAGAACAATCTTTGACCCAGGAAAGGGACACAAGTGATACGATTTGGATTCAATCAAAAGATGAGAACTTACAATTGATATTTTACTTCAAACGCAGGGCCTCACAAAGAGCAGTGTGTCATCACTGACGATCTTAACAAATCCAATAAAGTTCTCCGTGTTTGATGTAAATGAAAGAAGCAGCATTCAGTCAGGTGTCATTTTGCACATAACGCTGGTGCCAATTATACCTCATTTATGATTTATGATCTGTTAATTTTAAAAGGAACACGACTAATGTTTTTAAACCTGTCCATTAGCTAAAACATCAGATTTGTCCTGACTTTAGTAATATTCAGTCTTTCAGGATATATAGAAGATGCACAGGGTCTTCTGTGGGCCACCCGATCCGTCATTTCATTCAGGTCATTCCAGAGTCCACTATTTCCTGCCATAAACACAGAACTACAAAAATGAGTGTCGTCTCTCTTCCTCCTTGTAACCATACTAAAATCACTTTTTATTTATAGCTCCACCTGCAGTTTGCTTTCTCATAATGGAGAATGTGTAAAAATATATTGGGCACAAAGGATAAAAGAAAGATAATGGTAATGGGTTTGGCTGAACATGATAGCAGTCAACTGTCAATCTGTAATAAACTGCGCAGTGTAAAAACGTGAACATGGTTTAATGCTCTGTAGCCTGCTCTGCGTTACAATTGATTTTCAGATAAATTACTAATACCGGCATTAAAAATAAAACAGCAGCAGCCAGCTGCTGCCAGTCTCTCGTAAACTATAACATTGGTTATAGCATTGCTGGATACCTAAAAGGTGTCCTGGTCGGTTTATGCCTTGTACAAGCTTGTAAAAATCTGCCATTTAACCTCACTGAATCTCCATTTTGTCCCACAGCAAGATGGAGCCGAGGGTTGAATAACAGTAAGCTTATTCTCCTGCTGCACTCACACCACATCCTATCCTACACGCCGGCTACTGAATTATTCAGCTGTTTGTACCTGTGAGGCAAGCAGGCCCTGTTAAGGGCTGCCCCGGTATGATCTATAATTAAATATAATGCAACATGAAAGTGCATAAGACATGAGACTGGGGTTTGGACAAGTCACTCAGACTTCCTCCTAGTTATCCATTTTGTGTCGGTTCATATGCTGACTGCGGCTATTTTTTTTTTGTGTGTGTGTATTTATTTTAGCTTTTTCAGCCTTGTGCACACTGATTTTTTTTCCTCCTTTGCTTGGCTACTCTGTGAGTCAGTGGTCTTGAATGTTTGCCATCAGCAGTTGACATTTGGAGGGCAATAAGATCATGTCATGTTTGATTATGCTATTATTGTCTCGCTGTTCTCTAAGTACACAGTAATACACCCAATAGGGCCCCTGTCTCTTGCAGTATGTTTGTTTTGTTCGCCCTCGTAGCTCAAATTGTGAAGCTCACATACAGAAATAATCCTGCTGTGCATTTAGAAATATGACCATAACACAAGCATTTACAGGCTCTCTAAATTGACCATTCGGGATACGTAAAAACCCAGCATCCGTCCATTGTTTCCAGCGAGCGTCCAACTCTCCCAGAACTAGATGCAAACAGCTACCTCAACCACAACCGCACAGAAATTGACATGCTTCCCAAAGTTTAGAAGAAAGGACACGTTTTCAGATTTTCATTGAATCGATGCTAAAATCACAGACGCTTTGCACTGCGTCATGTAGTAAAAATCCAACCATAATTGACGTTCGCTATATGAGGAGATCTCAGGAATGGTTAAAGGCTTTGCATTCACATAAACACACACACACAAACACATGCACACACACACACACACACACACACGACAGTGGGATCCTCACATCTGTCCAAATGTGAACGGTAATATCTCCACCTTGCAGGCGGCTGCGGGGAGGGAAGGCTTAGCGGCTCGCTCACTTTCTTCCTTCACTGGCTGTGAAGTGGAGTCTGAGGTGTCAGGAGTTTTTTTTTTTTTTTTTTCACCCCCCCCACCTCTCTCTCCGTCTCTCTCTCTCTCTCTCTCTCTCTCTCTCTCTCTTCTCTTCTCTTCTCTTACTCTCTCTCTTTTTTCACAGCGAGTACGTCTCTATAGTGGTTGGGTCTGTGCTGTACAGGGAACACTGTGAGCGCCTGATAAGAGGCTGAAAGCAGATATATACATCCTGGAGTGAACTACAGATACACAGTCAGGGAGACAGTAAACAGATCACATACATTATGTTTCCAGGATTTACATGTGGCATATGATACAGAGGTGTAAACGTAGGGTGATTGTAAAATCCTGGGTGACTTCTATCTTTGCACCTAAAAGCATGGAATAGGAAGGAATAGTAAGCAATATAGAGGATATATTTTTACACACACACACACACACACACACACACACATGCCATGCCATGTCCCATTTAGCTGCCAGCCAAATTGAATTGACCCTTCCATCACTGTTGGGGAAAAAAAAATTGCAAAAATAATTTCCGTCAACAGGCAATATAAACAGAGAGTGTTTATTCCCTCCAGCCATGTGCTGGGAGTATTTAGAGAATTGCACCCCCCCAGAAGAAGCTTTTACCTCTTCCCCTTTATAAAGACCCAGCAATTACTCTGGTTTGCTGACACCCTGAATACCAATACAACAATGCCCCTTCTTTCTCTGCCACCCCCCCCCCTTCCCCACACACATCTTACTACCACCCAAACACCCCACTCACCCCCCTTATTCCCCTCCTCAAATACAAAGTTGCTCGTGGTTGCCATGGCTACGCAGGAGTTCATAAATCCATGCGCAGAGGGACTCTTCATTGCTTGAAATTATCAGGAGGATTTTTTTGGGGGAGAGGGGAGAGGTGATGGGGACTGGAAGGGGGTGATCCATGAGACATCGGATGAAGGATTTGGATAAAGGGAGGTAGAGGGGATAGAGCGGGTGATGCAGGGAGGAAGCCCGTCCCTCTCCTCCACCACGTGCCCCGCTGAAGCAGATGGTGCCGTGTGGCTCTGCCATGCCACCGCGGTCTCCTTCTGAGGACTGCTGCCATAAGGAGGCAGGTTAGTAGGAGATTTGGGGTGACAGTGTTTGGCATGGGCTACAAAGTGAAGATGTAGGGAGGGAGAAAGCACTCAGTGCCTTGGGCTGACACAAAGGTAAGCTGCTGTTATGTTCCTGTCTCTGTGATTTAGTGCCCATGTGGTGCAAGAAGTGGAAAAGCAAAGGTAGCTTTCAGGTTCAGGGTTTCAGCACCATGCCGCGCCGCATCATGCTGTGCATTTTAGTTTTGGGTTATGGTTATGTCATTCAGTGATCAAAGCCTGTGGATGCACCATTTTACTCCGTGCTAAAGTTTTTCACATTACTCAAAGATGCATCTTAATGAATAGCTGCTTTACATATGTGCTCAACTCTTGAACTTTTGAGTCACATTTAGTTTCTGGTGCATTTAAGATAAAAATGATTGCCAAGTTAATTCGGAACATGTGTAAAAAAAAAAAAAAAAAAGAAAAAAATCATACCATTGTTAAGACAAACATCAGATTCTACTGTGTGTGTATCTGGATCTCATTTGGTTGGTTAAGTTGAAGTATTTTACAGCACAAACAAACAAAAATTTGTGGCACAAGACACCAACAGAGACTCAACTTTTTCTGTTTCCACAATGCAAATATTATAATTTCCCTGTCTAGTTATAACAATATTTCTGTTTTTACAGAATTATATTTTTCTTCTCGATCATCAAAGAAATCACAGGAAGCAGTAACGTTAAGAGGAGTAACAACATTGTGACAAGAAGCAACATGGGTTTCTGTAAATGTTTTCTTAAGTCTGAGAAACACAAAATGTCACACGGTCCACTTAAAAACCCTGAATTATCAACAGATGCACTATTCTTGATTCTGAAATTAAAATTGTTGTATGTATGGCTGTGGGTTTTTAAATGTGTTTGTATGTAATGTACGCCTTTTAGTTCCACACTGTGTGCACTGCCATTCTCCCTTGTCCCTACTCCAATTCCTCCCTTGGGGACTAATAAAGTTGCTTTACAATATTTTGTCATCATTCAGCCAAAATATAATTTTAGACTGGCCCTGACCAATCGCATCCATTCTGAAATCCTTTGCCAGGAGATGACAGGCCAGGCTTGGTGAGAACATTGTGTACGGGCTTGAGAAGGGTGGGGTGGAGATGTGAGTGGGCCGGATGGGTTTGCGAGCAGGGGGGGGGGGTCAGATACAGGGAGGAGGGGTGGCGGGTTGGATTTGGAGGGGTAAGAGAGGGGTGTAGGGGGTCATCTGCCTGAATACTCCTGCACACATCCTGACATGCTTTATCCTGTCCCCCTCCCTCTTGCTGTCACATGCGAGCACTCACGCACACATTAGCCTCCCACATGCATTAAACCCATCTGCAGGCTGTGCCTTTTGCGCACACACATGTTAACAGCACGATCACACCAAAAAACATGAAATACACACAACTGTAGCCTTTGATGCATGGCCTCACACAAGCACACATATACACTGGCTTCCCGGCACACACTACGCACTGTATGCACCAATACACTTTTAAACACACACACACACACAAATGCACCCACAGACACACCAGCCCCTCTCAGTCCGTGGCCTGGAAGAATGGAGCTAGTGTGCACCAAGGCAGCCAGTAGACAAGGGCAGGGCCGGGATTTTGTAGGGGCATGTGTGTGTGTGTGTGTGTGTGTGTGTGTGTGTGTGTGTGTGTTGGGGGTGCAGAGGGCTTGGAAATGTGGGTAGGTTTTGGGAGGGGCCCTGGTCCATACGTCTGAAATGCATTTAAGTAAATAGACAGAGTCACAAATAGAATCTGAGACATTCTGGGAGTCATATTATGACAAACTGGGAGATCTGTGGTCGCTTCTACAGTACAAAGCCCTTGAAGGATGTGAGAGTCGATCCTTTCAGGCCAGTTTGGAAATAAATTATTAAATTCATGGATGTTTCCATGCTAAATTTAGCAGCTTGTCTAAAAGCAGCACTCAAAAGATTCCAGGAAAAAAAAAACTGCCTTTTAAAGAAATACTGAACACAAAATAAAAATTCTGACATTGTCTTCTCACCCTCTTGTCAGGTGAAACCAGCAACTATGACATGTTAATACCCATAGGTGTAGCTCAGCCTCAGGGAAAATATAGAAAATGCATAAAACCTAAAACCTACTGCCCAGAACTATCTGGACAGCACACTTTGGAGCACTGTATGTAGCTGAGTATGAGCCTTTTAATGGAGGGGAACAATTTGTTCTGAAATTCTACAAACTTTCCCTAGTATATTATGAAATTTGAGTTTTGGTGAACTATGCCTTTAAAATCTCATTTTTCCCTTGCTCTAATTTATGAAGGCTCTTTAGAGTCAGCCTCTTAACCTGTCACAGTTTAACTTCTACTCCAACATTTGACTGTGATTAAGATTATGAAACTAAATCTGACTTTCACTATGTCAGTGTTTCTCTAGCGTATAAGCCATTTAGCCGACACCCTTATCTGAAGCTGCTTACACTGAGTGAGCAGTGTAGGATGTTATTGCGTTTTGCTCAAGGACACTTCAGCAGGACATGCACCCACAGGAACAAAATGTAATGTTCAGAGGGTTATATCTCTGACTCATTTCCATCCAGGTGTTCTGTATGTTATTTAAGCCTCTTGACATTCGGTCAACATTTCTTTAGCTGGCTAAGTCTTAAACATAAAAATCTAGAAGACCTAAGATGTCCAGTAACACCAACTATGTCATGCTAGCATGTTGGGATGGGGGCTAAATAATGCTCCAAAGTTAGGCCAAAATTTTTGCAAGAGAAAAACTGGCCTGGCCATTTTTCAAAGGCATCCCCTGACCTCTGATGTCAAGACATCTGAATGCAAATGGGTTCTAGACCCACTCTGACCTCTAGGATAATCAAAATTGTATTTTTTTTTATTATTATTATATTATGATTCTTATGATTATAAATTGTTTACTGTTCTATGCCCTTATACAATCTTAAATGTCTAAATTTGAGCAGGCGCCACCATTTTAACAGAGTTATGACAAGCAAAGCTTGACGCACAGTGCTGAGCTGCATCTCAACTTATTCTTCAGGTTTTCACCTTTTAGATGATGTATTCCACATTTATGTGCCATATAGCGTTGACCTGCTATCTCCCCCAAAAGATCCTCTGCCTCCTTATTAAAGTCAAAAAATAATCTATGGCAGGGAGGGGTGGAGTGGAAGCAAAAGCAGTAGTAGTGGTTATTGCTCGAATATGCATTCTATAATGAGACATAAATATAGCAAATCCAGCCTTTTTCAGTTTTGATTTTATTTTCATCTTTTGTCTTTTTCTGTTTTCACGTTGTTTTTACCAGTCACTATTAAACTGAAGCCTGAATTCCTTAATGCAGTTGTTTGTAATAGCAATTCCTACATTACATCTTCCACTCAATGGCAGCAACACTTCTAAATTGGTTTTACTGTAAAAGAGGAAAACATGCAGCCACTTTACAGTACATTTTCCCATGTAGTTATACAGTTCACATAGTTTATTCATTGGACTGTAGCACATAGCTTCAAAGTCCACGAAACTCAGGTTTCAATTCAAGAAACAAAACCACCAAACGGCAGGTGTTCTCAAACAGCCGTGTTGTGCAACATTTATGCTACGGTAGATCATTCACTTTGGACTTGTTGCATTTCATCATCATACATGTTCACATTTCCTTTTGAACAAGAGTTTGACAGGAATGAAGACACACAAAGTCTGTGGAAGGCAGTTGTTTTTTTTTTTTTTTAAAGGGAGGGACCAGGATTGTCTGTGTGGGAAAATTATGGGTCAACCAATAAACCCTGATTTTCCAAATTGTACCAACCACTTGCAGAATGACGTGGTTGTTTTTTTCCAAATTGTGTGTGCCATCGGTCCCATTTGTCAGTACGCTGCCAGAACAGTTTTCTGTGTGAAAGAATTCGCAGATGTGTCTTTGTGTTACTTTAAGATTAAAGCTAAAGTTTTGAGATAATGTTTAACTAGGGTAGAATTATTGTTACTGTGTCTTTAATTTGCCATTAACAGTGAATTTGTTTTCAGATAGAAATATAAAGGCTGAGACTCTACACTAAATATGTTTCATGACTTTGAATACACCTTTGTAAGAAGGCTGATGTCAGATGAATTTGCAGCGCCGCTTCCAATCATTCTGCCATTATGCCTCATCGTTTCACTCACTGCTCTTTTCTTTTCTTCCTTTTCACTCATCATTTTCTTTTCAGAGAAGCAGATGTGAATGAGTCTGCATGTGTGCGTACACTGTTGTGGTTGAAAGTGTGTGTGTCAGAGAGAGAGAGAGAAACAGAGAGAAGGGGGGGGGGGGTTAGCCAACTAGCCTGGTCTTTTGAAACCCAGAGAGCCTGACTGACTCCAGTCTCCAACATGGCCACCATAAATCAGTAGGAAAAGGAGCTAAGTTAATTGCACAGGCGTTTATGAAGGAGAAAGCCTTGATTTACTCCAAAAGCTTTACATCTCCCCTGTGGATGTGGAGTGATGAAAGGAGCAAGGGGGGGAAAAAAAGGGTATGGTGGTGGGGACAGGGACAGCACATGTGGGGTGTGAACAAAGTTCACTTGCAGCATATTAGATCCGCCGATTGGTAAACTAGATTGTGGACAGATATGCATCTATTGCCTTGGGAACAATTATTAAAACTTGATAGAAGTCAGGGTGACTTTCATTACAGAGTCAAATAGAGAAGCAGCACAAAACATGTGTGTATGGCATACACGTATTAGCATATATTTGCATAATGTAAATACTGTGAAACAAACTCTGGGCATGTAACAATTTGTTGCAGTGTATGTATAGAATACAGCCTTCCAGCGTTACAAAGGTTTCCATCTGAATTAAAAGCAGACCCTAACACACTAGAGGTGGACAGCGTTGTGTTTTCTTTACATTTTACATTTTATATGGCACTGGTACACATATTCCTATTTTGAGAGTATTAACAATTTTACATGCGTGTGTTTGTTACATTTTCTTGACAGCTGTGCTTTTTTTCCATAAAAAAAGCTATAATAACATTATAAAAGTATGAATTATTATTATAGTTACATTTATATAGCCTTGTTTGAGATAGTTATTGTAGGTTGAGAGCCACCCGGACCACCTGCATAATTACATTATGTATATGCTTCATCATGACAGTAAACATATATAAATAACCATTCAACTGAAATCTCCTTATTTTGATACATGAATATCTTATTTTTCCCCATTACAATGGACGATAAAGCTACGATAAATACGATAAAGTATTTTTACATGAGCTGCTGGAACGTTGTAATGTTCAGTGTTTTCCAGTACTCAATGTGTTAATTGGTAGAAGTTTTTTAGATGAAACCACCTGCCCGAAACCTGACTCATCTATTGCTACTTCAAATGACTTTGCACATTTCTCAGATTAACTTCCGAATAACTCCAGAGAAACTTGATCATGGTTACACCCCTAATTCTGCGGGTGTGTCACACATGCTGTATGTCTGAATTTTCAGTACTCGAAACCTGGTGCCTCTAGAACGATGCCCTTACTCCTTCACCGCCAATTTACTGTAAAGACTGACACCACAAAACACTGGTGCTTTAGACTGATGAAAAAAAAATGCAGACTATAAAACTCTGTCAGGCTACATTGGTGAATACACTGGTGAATTATATGCATGAATGAAATGAATACACCGCCAAACACAAAATTGACCCATAGATTCGAGGTGAAAGCTACTGTGTGTACTGTTTATAGTTTCGGATGGATGTTTTTGTGGTCTAGACTCTTCGCTCTGTGAGCTGCCTAAAAAAAATGTGTGAACATTTGGTTACATATACTATGCATCCATTTTAGTTAATTAGTAGTGCTAACAGTCTTTGGATGAGGACACGCTGCTCTCCTGACCTCCACAAAGAAGCCGCAGTAAAGAAGTTTGAAGAGTTCCCATGCTTTCTGAACATCTGTTTTATCCACAAAGAGACAGATAAGCACTTAACCCCACTTCTCCCCTTTCCTCCACTTTTAGCAGTTTTTGCCAGCTAGTGTCTAGCTCACAAGCTTCTTTCCTGTGCAATGATGCTATCAAGGTTTCGGCTGCCTTTTTGGCAGCTGTGTGCTGCATACAGCCCTCTCACGCACACACACATAGTGAACTAGGTGGAAGTGGTAAGGAACCGTTGAGGCCGTGGTTTTGAAGGTAGGCCTATGTGGCTGATGATGGGAAACATTCGTTACAGTGGGGTAGAAGAGCTGTAGCCGCGACATAGGGAGACAGAAAAATAGAGAATCAAGGAGGCAGTTGATAAAATGCAAGACAGAAGTGAAAGAATGAATGAAAAAGCTTTATTTTTTTTTAACCACATTTTACTTGTGGCTTGTAGATCAACAACAAGGGACATTGTTGCAGTTAAATGTTACTTATCATGAGTAAAATTATAGTTTTTCCTTATATGTGTTTGCCTAAACAGTCATATCACGTACGAACATCTTTCTACAACTGGAAAGACATTTGACATTTGTTTGTTTTTTAAGCCTTTGAAAAACATCACCAGAAAAATGGAACACTTATGCTTAAAAACTACAGTTTGGGTAGCAATTATGGTGAGAAGTTAAAAATGCCAATTCAAATAGGAAACAGTAACCTTTCAAATATGCCAGTTTCTTATCTTAAAAAAAGACAAGAGTCATGTGAAAAGGTTCCTCTTAAATTCTGTGCATCCAGACCAGTACAAAGGTATAGTACATCAGCTGCTGCATGTGTTCAGCCTAGTTTAGCTTCCTGCTAAGTTAGGTTTAACCTAAATTTGACACTGTCACTGTGGTCTTATTTGCCGGTTTTATGAAGCTACCGTTATTACAGAGGAGTTAAGGAATGCCTTTTTAAAATGTGGAAAGAAATCATCTAACAAAACATGAAACACCACTTGTGAATGTATTTCTGTGACTTATAATATGTTGCCTATGCAGTAAAACGGAACAGACTCTCATTCCACTGAGGTCTTAAAAGTTTAAAATATATAATGTAATGTGGATTCATAGCACTGTTCCTCTGTGGTGTTCTTATTTTCCAATTCACCACTGGTTTCCAGCAGTGCTGCCACATAGCGAGTGGGGGGGAAAAGAAAGACTAACAGGACTGATCATGTGATGTGGATACAGACTCTATGCATATAGGACACCTATTATGTTTGTGAATGCCTAAAACAACTTTCCCACTCAAGTAGTTAAACCCAACAAAGTTAGTTAGAGTTCTAGTGTAAAAGAGGCTTTTATAATTGTTGAGCTCTGCAGCTCCCAGAGACCTCCTCTGCTTAGACTACATCCCAGAAAAATCATTCACATCACTGTTAAATCACTGAAAATATTGCAAACAAGACATTCGGAAACTAATTAATTTTCAAGTCTATTGTTAAATATATCAAAACTATGGATGATGGTGTCTGTTGAATGATTATTATTCTGTCAAAGCAAGGTCTTACATCACCTCCTGTCATTTTAAAGAAACCTTCATTTGTCCCCATTATGTGCAGTCAGTCATCGTATGAGAAGAGTTGTCACTTTCTTGCTGGAGTAGATTTCTCTTTGTGGAACAAAACTCTTTAAATGCCTCTTTTATACAGTGCTGTGACCTCAATAGAGAAATCTGCAATCCTTCCTCCTCCGCTAAGCGCTCCATGTTCTCAGGTGTTTGAATCCCTTTAGTTTTACTCCAGAAGGGATTTGAACAGCATGAATATGGATGTGACGATGATGAACCCGATGATGAAGGTAGTTTGGTCTTCTTTCAGATAAGCGCTAATCGCATTTGGAAACCGTGGCGCCAGAGCTAGGTGTAAACTTGGCCAGCGGCATTATGCGGATGGGGGGTGCAGGGTATGAGCGAAGGTGCGTTTGTGTGTGTGTGTGTGTGTGTGTGTGTGTGGAGATGGGTTAGGGAATCACTCACCGCAGCCTTGAAACACTCACCCAGAAAGGGAGCAGTGGGTGGGGTGGAGGATGTTATCTGAGCACAAGTAATCCCAAACTAGGGATTGATCTCTTGACTCCTCCACCCCCTCCTCCTTTCTTCTTCTCTCCTCTGCCTTCCTCCCTCCTCCTCTCCTCATCCTGCAGTTTTTTCATTCCACTGAATGTCGCTTAGTGCTGACGAGGCAGCGGGATGAGGGGTTATAATTAGCCCAGATATCCTTGTTCATATTCAAATTTCACATCTAATCTCATCATTTCTAACGAGGAACCAGGATTGGCTTGCCCATTCCCATCAAAAGATGTGATAGGTCACATCACCTAGCAACAGAGTAAACCGCATCTCCCTCAGTATGTTTAATTCAATTGTTGGAACTGTGGCTTTTGCATTGGTGAAGGTCCTTCTACCTGCCCTGAAACACTTTTGGTACTCTGGACTGGTTAAAAATGTCTTTCTCTCTTTAAAAGTATTTAATTAGTTTTCATTTAATTCTTCAAAGGCCACATTATTGTTACATTGTGTTTAGTCAGGCGCCATGTCCCTGTTATTGAACCTTGCACCATGGTTACTCTTGGTTAAAACTGAAGTGAAATTTGACTTCTCCTCTCTCTTTGTGTAAGGCAATATAATTCTTGCTGTAGCTAGCTGGTGGATATTCTTTTTATTTTTTTAAAATAATAAAACTGTTTTTGACATATTTGTTAGGAAACAGCTTCTAAGTTTCAAGCCTCTGGTTGTACATTTCCCATGTTGACAGAACATGTTGTGTGTAGGATTCAGCGGCATCTCGTGGTGAGGTCGCAAAATACAACTGACTGAATATCCCTCACCTCACTCCCCTCTTTCTAGGTGTGTAGGAGAAACTATGGTGGTAATGAAGTTTGTATAAAACATGACGCTGTATCATGAGCCAGTAATTGGTTTGCCTGTTCTGATCTACTGGCTGTGCAACATGGCAGACTCCATGAAAAAGGACCCGGTCCCTTTATAGATATGACGGGCTCATCGGGTAACTGATTGCAACGTCACTGCCTCGCCTGCTCTTGTACTCATGTTAAGGAGAAACTGTGACCACAAAACGTGAAAAATGGCAAACATGCTGGATTTGCAGTGTCTGTAGCTATAAAAGGCTCTTCCAGGGTTGTAACAAAAAAAATGTTTGTTTTTAGGTTTTATTTTTAGGTATTTATACACTAGTGAATTTCCACTGTATTCTTTAAAAATAGCACCCAAAATCTTTCACACTGGACCTTTAACTTTTACTTTAATTCAGATGATCGCTACCCTTATTGCAAGTCACATCCACTATAGGATTAAAGTGTAAGAATGTGCTTGAATGATAGTGCAAAATCCTAATATAATTAATAATAAATAACTGAAAATGATTTTACACAAAACAAAACTTACATGACTGCTTCCCAATGAATTTAGTCATATCACATCATATCAACACAAACACCTTCACCCCCAAGTTTATCTTTATCCTCAACAATTTTCCATATTCCGTGCTGATATCAGGCCTATTTTATTCAGCACAGGGCTGACTCCTCTCTGAGGCAGGGGTTGTGTCACAAGGATGCAGTGAAGCTTGCTTGACGTGTATATAAAAAAAAAACGCTCCACTCACCTCAGGGTGTGTGGTGCATCCATGGCGTATGGCCTACATGCTCGCTCAAGCATAAGCCGATGTAGCCTCTGCCTCCCTGGCGCTGCAACTCAGAGTTTGTCATTTATCTGAGATGGGGTTTTATAATGCACTGGAAGAAAATTCAATGTTTTTGGACTGAGGGTCACACAGTGGCGATCTCAATATTATATTTGTATGCATTACATGTATTAGAGCTAACTACTGTGCATTTAGATTCAAAGCGCTTAGTTGAGCCTCCTAACTAGAGCGACTTGGTACGAGTGCTACATTGAAATGAGCTTTATTTCAAGCTGCGCAACGCTAAACACGATTGCATCAAATCCAGAGCCCCAGCCAGATAATAGATTTGACTACATATCTGTGTAGCTAGAATTTATAATTGGAAGTGGTAGGTAAGAAAAAAAAGAGCTAAATAAAGGTAGGAAGGTGTATTTTTTTTTTTTTTAGTTCAAGACAGGAGCGACTAATGAACATATGGGGGAGAAGGGTAGGATTGAAGGGAGGAGAAGGGAGCACAGGGCATAAATTATTTCTTGAAGAGCTGAGTCTACTGGTTATGATGAAAAATAAGCAGGAAGAGTTTCAGATGACCTTGTTTTCTCTTGTTCAGTTTTCTATTTTTTATAAGGTTGGTCTGATTTAAGACATATTTCTGTCCCTTTTGAGGCTGTTACATATTCTCATAATATGCAGTTCATTTGTACAGCTTAAATCTTTTTTTTTAACCCACTCTTCGTTGGAACTTCAGATTATAGCAGCAGAGCTTATAGATGAGGATGGAGGCGTTTTGTCCCCGGTTTCATTGTATCTAATTACAACTTACTAAATACAAATCCTAATCGTTAGTACTCCTAAACATCAAGGAGGGTTTTGGTTTTTTCTTCATCATTTTTTTTTCTTATTTACAGCCATTTCTATCAATGTTCAAGTAATTTTTTTGTTCGGTACTCAATTTCTATCAGACTATCCTGATGCAAAAACTCCCCCCATCCAGCTCTCCAAGTAGGTCACACCATCCACTAAGAATGATTTACAAATGCTAATTGGCCAGTGTGGGATGAAAGCATGACAGCATGTCAGCATAGTTTAATTGGTATAGAAGCTTTTCTATAATCACAAGGTCACATGTTTATCTTCCATCGGTTTATTTGGGCAACACACCTGCTCAAGCATTGAGAGGTGACTCTAGAGAACAACATCATATGAACTTCTTACATACAAGAAGACATATCATGCAGCTATGATACCTTCAGCACCATCTCATATATCGAGTTTGTCATGCAGAGGCCAAAACAATCTTAGCGATTGTTATTTAAACCATATAGTCTGTCACAGCGTTCGCTATTTGTTCCTGTTTGAAGCAGCATGATGAAAAGTCCACATAGACAAGAAGCCACCTTGTGACATGGCCGCTGCCAGCTTAAATCTTGTTCAACCACTGATTGACAGCAACGACATTTCATGGTTGGGAGGCATTCATTCTGAGTACTTTGTCTCAAGCTTGACCTATCACCGTGTCCTTCCCACATGAAGTGTTTGAACATTTTCCTTGATGTTTCATGTCATCTGTGAGTTCTGACTTCAGACATTGCTTTATACCAGTTTTTTGCCTGTCCATCACTGGAATAGGTCAGAAACGAACCAAAGCTATGGAATCACAAATTGATGTGGTCACCGGTTTCCAGTTGACCTTAAACGGTGTAAGGCACCAGCCATTGCATGTCAGGTCTTCTTGTTAGCTTCCTCTTCTCATACAGTATTCTTAAACCATGAACACCCATTTGAGCTCCATTATAAAAATGTTTGCACAACTAAAATCTTAATCTACCGTTAAAGGTCTCTTAGTAGCGTGCACCCTGTGTCCTTGAACAAGACACTTTCTTTGTAAAAGAGTAAAATCACTTATTCGCCGTCTTCAAACAAACACGCAAAGCAGCAGAGTCCAAATAATCTGTTAAAGTGACATCATTTATTTTTATTATCAGTGCTGCTGGAAAAAAAAAAAAGAAAAGAAATATTCCCATTAGTCTTTTCTAGTCTTAAAACAGAAACTGTACCTCTGTAATCCTGGTGCTATGGAATCAACTTGAGGACATTTTTATTATAACAATTCAGTTCAACTGCAGTACAACACGGAACTGTTCACAGGCACTAAATGTCCCTGTCATATGCAGTCTGTACAGTAGTGTACTGTATGGCTTATTCTAAGCTACGCTGACAATGACGTGACTCTTGTGTAACAGCTATTTGTTTCACAGCTCCGTGGCTTTCTCGAGTCTTGAGCATGAATGGTCACAGCTGTAATTGACTGTTTAGTAACTGATTTTGCACTACAGTTGATTAAGCTTACACGTCGTAACAGTGAATTCTTTTTTCTGTGCTGAATTTTAATGTGGGATCTTAAATAAAGTGTATGGGAACAACTGACCATCTATTTCCTTTCTGCCAGTTGCACTGCCTTATTTTATCCACGTTTTGACCTGCTGGCATCACATCTGTGATTCTTACCCGAGGCTTCCTGATTACAGATTTGTTTTTAGGCAGCTCGTCAGATCCCCTGTACACGGATCAGAGGATAATTGGGCACTGCCAATTATTTTGATGCATCGCATGTGATGAGGAAGAGGTTGATTCGGCCTCTGTCCCTCCTGCAAAAGAGCACAAATCAATATCCACACAACTCTGGTCATTATGAAGATGCTGCATGTATATGCCTGCATGACAATACGAGTTCAGAACAAGGAAAGGGTTTGTGTGTATAAAGTGGAAGGATTAGGGCTTTATATATGTTAGCTCATGTTTTCATATGAAGTGGATAAGTGGATATTTTTAGACATCAATATGAACGCCTGTTTTCTCAAAATCACAGAAGTGTGGTGACAACAAAATGACATGTATTTTATTTAACTTTTAAAAAGTGCACAGCGAACACCCGAAAGCTCACGGACCACAATAATACAATTAGACACAGAGATGGGTGACGGCAAGCCTTCAGTCAGAATTAGAGGATAAATCTCATCTCTTCACTCTTAAGAAGGCAAAAATAAGCAACGAATTCTTCTGTGTTGATGTAAAATATTTTTTGGATTTCTTCATGCTGTCGTTATTTCAGATATTGCTGTAACTAGCTGGACCTAACACTGCAATAAGTTTTGATCTTAAACTCTTATACAGAATGTGCATTCACACTGAACTTTGTACATGAATGTGAACATGCAGAAACAAAGGCGGACATGTTTTTTTTTCTTTTCCTCTCAGCATATACATTAATGCACGTCGTCTGTCTTTCATAGACAGTTTGTCTATCAGCATGCCTTACATACTCCGCCTTGTTACATTCTTTAAACTGAATGACAGTTCAATATATATTTACACTGACATCTGCACTCACTTTCTTCTATAGTGAAAGTATAGCTTTTATCTATAACACCACTAACACCATAATACAGAAAACAGACAGCAGAAGCCTATATTAAAAAGATAGTGTATTTCATCTGAGCTATTTTTTTTTTTTTTTTTTTTTTCTGGTTACTCGTCATGTATCTGAGCAGTGTCTGGGTCCTGTAGGAGACTTAATGGAGTGTGTCTTTTCCAGGCTTTGGGAGTTGACTCCCTGCTGTTAATGCAGTGAGAGAGGAGCAGAGGAGCGGCCGGGCGAGCAAAGACAGCCGCCGCCTCACACCGGGTGACAGACTGAACGAACTCCATCCTGCGCAGTAATAACACAGCATCAGTGGCTCTTGGTGCTGGGCTTGCAGAACGATGCCATTGGTAATGCTATTTTGTGTTCAGTATCGTATTTCTAATCTGAAGAATTTAAGTGTCCTATTTTCTTCCTCTATGCCTGCTCAGCTATTGCTGCGCTCTGGCTCTTTCTCTCTTGTGAAACCTTTCAGAAATGTCTGCTTTGCTCTCTTTCTAGTAGTATAATCGTTTAAAGACTATCTGGTTGAGATACATTAAAGGTTTAAAATGTACTAGATGCATAGTATTACCTAAAGTTGTGTCCACAAAGCGAGACAGATGCAGATGAATGCAGATTACTGCATCTTCAGATTAGTTTCCCTATGTCTAAATATCACCCTGACAATGAACATTGGATTTTTTTGGAAACAAACAATTACTTCTTCTTCTATCTAACATCATGAACATAAGTATCGCATTGACCCTTGAGTTGAGTTGGACTAAAGAGGTCCAGACTACATAATTGAAACCATAAAGTAAACCTGAAATAGTGCACTAGTGGTGCACAGACACAATCAATGTTAAAACCAGTTTTAAAAAGATCATCTATTATGCGATTGGTAAGAAAATTGGTAACACTGGTACATACATTTGGCGTGTCACCTAAAATATCAACACAAGGCATACTGACAAGCATACTGTCACCGTAGGGAAAACTGTCCTTATCAGCAAACTACAGCGTTGGTCACTTGCTGAAGGAGGTTAAAATGATTTCATATTTCATATGAAGAAGATTGTTCTCTCCAGACAAACAATATTGATGAATGACATACTGTTTGTCTATGTTTAGAGGAGGTGCGAGTAGCATGATGTTAATATTCAGGAGGCCTATTGGTTTCTTTGGAAAGCATTGAGAAATTATTAATTTTGTCATTTACATATGCAAACTTGTCAATAGGATAATATTTGCTGCAGACATATATAGAGACATAAGACTGTAAATAGGTGTAATGAATAAAAAACTGAAAACAAACAGGAGAGTAAAGAGTTAGAAAAGCTAAGTGAAATCATTTAATATATATTAAAACATTTCTAACAAATGCTGGACCGTGCTTTAAGTTAGTTAAGAGCTACATTTGGGTTTGTTGCAAACCATGTTTAACCAAACAAATTATTCTATAGTCTATACATTCATCACCAGCCATTTTATGGTGGTCTTATTGGCTGTAAGTGGACCGATGCCAGCTAATAAAACACTGTGCTTGAGGAAGATTGTCAATAATGAGAAACCAACAAGATTTCTTGGCCGGTTTCCAAGTCTTGTTATAACTTTATGGAAACATCAAATGAAATTCTTTGCATGCTGGGTAAGGCTCCGGCCACAGAAAATGTATGGAATTTATTTATAGTCTCAAGCCGCTTTTCACCCAAGCTGGGTTGTGCCTGGTCTTTCCAGATGTTTAATTGAAGCCCAGTCAGTTCCCATGTAAAGTTTTTCATTTGAGTTGACAGTTTCAGGCGGTGGGAGCGAGCTAAGAAAAAAGTGCCTACACATGAAGACTCTATCAAAGCATCCAGACAAGATATAGCACAACGCCTCTGGGATGATCGCTGTATGAATTTGATAGAGGTACATTCTCTGAAAATACACAGCCTAATTCTAAACCAGTTCCACAGCCATCATTTCAAAGCTCAAAGTTGATTTGATACAGCTGATTTTAAAAGACTAGAAAGAGATGGGAGAACAAAACCAGTTAACCAAGAGGCTAAAAAAAATAAACAATGGATTTAGCTCATCCAGGCTCCAGCCCCTGCACAGCAATTGGAAGTCAACAAGGCCCAAGGGAAAGGGTCTAGGGATCCATTTGGATGTGGGCCCACAGTACCTTTGTATCTTGTTGGCAGGGAGAAGTTGCCCTCCGGCTACGAACGAAACCACTCTTGCCTTTCCTTTGAGATGCTGCCTGTTGTTGCTGTCTATTTGTGTGGGTAGGGGAGCATGCTAGTGACTCAGGCAGACAGTTGTAATTAAGGCCAGCTTCTCAGCCGGATGAGCAGCAAGAGATAATACGGATGTGTACAAACTACCACCCCCCCACCCCCCAATCTCTACTCACACACACACACACACCCATACAAAGCATGGACAACTTATGTGACACACAAGGTTTGTAATCATACACAGAGGCATGTGCACAAGATGAAAGCGTCAAAAAATCTCTGTAATGAATTGAACAAGTAGGACACTATTCATTAGAGATGCGTTTGTGTACGTGAGGCATAGGCAATTCATTATGTTCTGTCTCACAAATTCTAGTGGAAGTCGGCGGAATTAGAAAGATATTTTAATATGTTTTCAGCTCAGGAAATCTGTTTAGCAGTTAGTCAGGATGGGTGCACACCCAAACTGGATAATAAACATTTGCTTTAAATGGCTTCTGCTGTCTTCATGTTTTTTATTGTGGTGACACGCAAAGATGAAAAGGAAGAACTTGAATAGAATGTGTTATGTTCAAATGTCAAGGTTGAGGGTGAGTGCAAAAAAAAAAAAAATGCATTTTGGTCCTTTGTGCTCAAAGTCGGAAGAGATATAAATGGATCGGTGGATTAAGACACCAGAAACCAAATATGCATTTTGCGTTTTTGAAAGCATATAAATCTCAGCTGTGTCAGATATTATATTGGTTCATTGTATTTTTTTTTTACATTTCTACTGGAAACAAACTGGTCAAGAGGCAAACATTTTGTAGGTAGCCTTAAACAAATATGGTGGCAACTCAAGCAAGTCAGCTGTACCCTATAACAACCCCAAAAGTCTGTGCACTGTAAATCTGTCATAACTCAATTCCTCCTCTGCTGCCATCTTCCCGCTGCTAAACCCCAGTCCACCCCAGTGCCCAGATTGCATCGTTGCTTGGCTGCCTGAGGCTTCATTGAATAGACACTTCCTGTAGTTTAGGGCCGTGATTAACCAGCCCCTTTATGCTCCCAAGCACCCGTCGCTTTTGTCATCAGTACGCCTCACTTCCCCCTCACCGGGAGTGCGGTAGAAAAGACAACAGAGAGCTCCCAGGCCTAGTCAAACACACAAGCACAATCATGTTAACCCACCATTGTTTCCCACTCTCCTCCATTGTGGTTTTTAAAGAGTAGTAGACTGAGGACCTCATTGCAATAAACCTCTCAACATGTTTAGAGCCCCATGGCCCCTTTCTGGGCTGGGGCGTTGCCTCCAATTACGATGCTATTGAGACCCCTTTTCTGTAATTACGCACAAGCCTTCTTCCACATGCCTCTGAAAGAGGGCCTTCTGTTTTGCATGTGAATTACCCGAGCCACGTTGTTAAAGTCAGCTTTTGTTTAGCTATATGAACCAAATGAGCTATAGTCCTTCTAAATATTAGATGGATGCAAAATAAATTGGTTGCATTGCTTTCAGCTTCACAGAGGCGCCTGTTCTACAACTCAAGGACATGTAAATGAAGACTGCAGAGCTCAGAGACATTTCACATCATTATCACTCATTATCTTTTGTTAATATTTATGATTTGCAGGAGTTAGAAGCACAGGGACATCTTATTCTCTTACAACTGGGCAAGAAGAAGAATTTAAATGACTGCAATGAATGTATTTCCTATTTTGTGATCGCTGATTGGTGGCAAAACAAACCAAATTATATTCTGTTTGTCCTTTTAATACACATCCAATGTATGAAAGCCCATAGTCATTTACTTTGTAGTAACATCTATGCACAGCGGTGGCGTTGCGGTCTGAAATTTATGATCCAGTGACTCTACGGTAATATGAACTCTTGCCTCAACTTTTCCAATGGTGCTCAGTTCACTTCAGCTGTTTCAGAAAACCTGTTGACTTTGTATCAACCGGCCCACTTGAAATTACTATCCTGCCATGACGTTTAGGAGACAGGTGGGAGGCTCAAAGCTATTTTTTTTACATATTGTCTGGTTTCCTATGCTTGGGGGGGCATGACACACTCTACCCACCCCGCTACTATGATGCCACAAGCACCCTCAGATGTGATTTCCAAAAGCTATAAAATGTCCGAGGGTGGACTACAGTGGAAACAAGCCTCAGCTTTATTGTGTGTTTTATGGTTTTTAAAACTGTATGTGAATAAAGTTTTCTTTCTGAATCCATGTCATTATCTTGATGATTTATGATTATTCCGTAATGTATATAAGAAGGAGTTTCTGTTCTGGAGGGGTTTATTTGTATTTCTTAGCCCTGTTGATTTAAATTGTGTAATAAATCATGCCCGGGACATCTCCCAACCTTCTTTATGTATGAGTCAAGTAATGCGTGTCTCTGTGAAACCAGTATGATTCATCAATCCCTTGTTTTTCAAAGCACAACACTACTCATATCACTGCTGTCTTACCTAATGCCTTAAATGGTTAAAAAAAAAAACATTAGATAAACACTAACCCACTGAAGTCTCATCTCAGCAGCAGCACAATAACACCACTAATGTTCAACCAACTGGCTGAAAGTTTAGTCTCACAGCGAGTTTCATTTTAACAGTGGCTTCCTCTCTTGTGAAATTGCTGCTTTTCACATTTGATTTTACAAAATATTTCTTATGAATAGAAAATAGAATCATTTCAGGGACCAAAACCTCTATTTGTGGTTTCCTTTCTCAGGCTGAATTGAGGAATGATTCGTACAGACAAACATCACAGTGGAACACATGGAGAAGATTTCACAAATATTTTGACTGAAGCTCCATCATTTTCTTCTTTCACTTTCAGACAAACAATTTTAATGAAGTGTTAATGACATTTTTTCACACAAAACATGGTAACATTCTTTTTTGTGCTGCTGGGGTGCCGGGTTGTGGGGGGCCTGTTGCTCACCTCTCTGGTGGTCACTACCGCATGTAATATTGCTATTGTAATGGTTACTATTATATTTTATTGTAAAGATTATTACAGTTTTATTATGTTCAGATAAATTTATTACTATATCATTATAACAATGTTGTTATTGTTACATCACATATCTATTATTATTATCACTATATCATGTTCCTTACTCCACATGCCAACCTTTAAACATACACACATCTGTTACCCACACATACCCTACTTAATCTAATCTAATTTCCGCTTCCACATGCTTATCATACCTTTACATACGTCACTGTAACTGTTTATTGTTACTGTCTATCTTGTTTATCTCCTAAACAAACCCCCCCGCAAAAACAAAAACCTTTGGTGAGACTTTGGGCAGGAGGTGCACACTCATTTTGTTATAAGCTCAGTTAGAGTGAGTGAGTTAGGTTACAGCCACATGTTGATATGACTTTTGGATTTCTTTTAACTTAAAGATGAAGAGTTTTTTCAACTTATGAATGTCAAACAGGATCAAAATTTTTACATGGATAAATTAAAGATTAAAGAAAATATACCTGAGACATCATCATTGATTTTTTATTTTTTTTTTGTTAAACACACAGACACAGATGGCTATTTCCATGTTCTATACCCATGTATGGATCCATTTCTTGGATTTTCAGTAATGTCCAACTATAGCACATCATGTCAAAATACAGTTTTCACCCCAAAGGCCAGGGAGCCCCCACTCACTTCCCATGGGCCCCTCGCTAGATCATGCAGACACACATAGTGAGAAGAAGAATGAAAGGGGTTTGCACAGGGATGGAGAATGAGAAGGACAAAGGTGATAGGAGGCTGCTGGTGTGTGTGTGTGTGTGTGTGTGTGTGTGAGGGGGATGAGGGTGCTCCATCCTCACACCTCCCTTTGTCTTGGACTAATTCCACAATCTTGTCCCCAAGAAAAGGGCTCCCACTCACCATGTTTACAAAGGGCCCCTCAAGCGTGACCCCTCATTATGTACGGCCCCTCCTCTTACAACTGACAGGGCCCCTCAGGGCATCAAGCACCAGCAACAGAAAAAAAAAAATTCACACAAACCACATTTGCATTTGATTTGATTATCCTTCATGGTTGATTCATGGCCCTCTGAGATTCTGTTAGTGGACCATTTAGACAAGCAGTCAGACTGACACACTAACTTGCGCATCACTCCCCCTGAAAATTCCTTCAGTCTCAACAAAGCATGAGTGGTTTTTATCAGCAGCTACTAACAGTTTGCAATAGTTCTCTCAGTATAGAGGAAAAATACCTGTAACCTAAAACAAGGAAAAGGAAATTACTTAAGATGCGAAATTAACGAAAGTACAGGTCACTTCTGGATTATCCACTGTTCCACTAGAGTATTTGCAGTTTATTTTATAATCTTAACCCCTAAATTGGTAATGGACTGTACAATTTGAACACCTTTCAATTTTGATCAAAATAAAACCAGCCACACCTATATCAACATCTCAATTTATGCCTTAGACTGGAGGAAATAGTGGAGTAGTAGTTAAAAATGAACACAAGCTCAATGAAAGTTAACACCCTAATGTGTATTAGGTCTCATTTCAACCTTAATTGGAGGTACTGTGAATAATACAGTGACAATTAGAATTTAATAGTGTTCATTTTAGTTTCACTTCCACAGCGGTTAAGATAACAAAACCACATTCAGTATGTTTTCTTTTGAAATTACAATAGCTACAAGTGTTACCGTATCTCATTATGTCAGCAAAATTGCTTTACGATATGCAATCTTGACCACTTGTAACGATCACAAGAATAAGTTACAGGAGAAATTATGCTGTTGCACTTGTCTGATGTTTGGCTGTTACCAAAATAGTCATTCACTAATTTTTAATATAACAAGTAACAAGTACATGTGTACAACTGTTCATATTTACGACAGTGGTATTGCATTGTGAAACTGGGGGGTGCTAAACTGCAAAAATACCAGTTTCAATGCAATGTCTGACCCAATGCATGTGGATTGCAGCGACAATCCTACTTTGGCATTTGCCTCATTTGGTTCTTCCCTCTGTTTCTGTTACCACAGTCACACTGTCCATTAAGAATATTAGCCACCCAGCTGAGACTTTCTCACATTTTGTTGACCGGTTATGGCGGTGTTAGTGTAGTCATTATGTCAAATGGACCTCAGTAACATTGCTCCTGTGTAAATACTTAAAACATTAAGTCGCACAGTTTCATTAGTCTATGAAATCCCAGCAACATGAACCCCTTTTTTTTTTTTTTTTTTTTTAAAAATGCATATCAGGATGGTAGACTTACTATATTTGTGTTGTAAACAGTGCAAACACAGTGCAAAATTAGGTCTGGCATTTCAAGATAGATTGTGTAAGATGAGAATTATTTTTGTGAAGATTTTATTTTTAGATTGCCTTATTTTGCTCAGGTTTAGTGAGAGAATTGGTACACTTGACTTAATAATTAAATTAATTTTTGTATTCTATTCCTTAATTTAGAACAGGAACCATATTTTATGGTGCACATTGCCTTTAATATAATGGCGGAGTGATATGAAGTGAAACTTGAACGTGATGTATCACATGGTTGGTCAGTATTGAGTTGTCCTGCTGTTGAAGCGGACACTAAAGTATTCGAGTTACACAGAGGAAGATGTCCCTGTGCGTTTGCTTGACCCACCGCTCAAAGCTAATTTAATTTAGTAAATGAAAACCTTACAGTTAACACTAAGTAACCAGCATTACAATAGTATCCGCTTATGAGAGGCAACAAAAAACCTGTCAAATTATTGAGCTAGTTCAGTTAGTTGTGACCACGACATGAATCAATTAGAACCAAAGGCCTTGTCCATGAACATAATAGTATGTAGTAGAATGAGAGTTTCTTGAGTTAGTCAGTCTGAATCCTGTTGTTGTAACTGATACAAGATGATACATTTTGAGTAAAAAAAGTTTTTGTGGGCAACAGTTTGAAATACACTGCTGTGTTTCACAGCCAAGAAGAAATTCAAAAATACTGCTAATAATTATGGGCAAATTGAGATACAAAGCAGGCCATGTTTTGAACATTAAAAAGGATGTTTTTTCTCTCCTAAGCTGAAAATTTTTATTGCCCTCTATGTTCTTTGAAACCTCTCCTTTGAAGCATCTAGTAGCCTGCAGTAAAAAAAAAAAAAAGCATCTAAAACACATGAGGATCAGTGAGAAAATAATCCCACTTTTGTTCTTTGCTGAAATATCTTTTTGCAGATACATGGTTTTTGTCAGACAACAGAAATGTGGTCATATGTTTCTGCTCTGAGGCTGTTCAGATGCTCTGCTTTCCTGTTCCTGTTTGCCTGGTGCATGGGATTGTGTATGTGCATGTGCATGTGCGAGTGAGCACATGTCTGCGGGGCAGCTGTGTCCCCGATATGTGGGGACCTGACCCAGCTGTCACTAACCATACTGTGGGAGGTCTCTCTGAGAGCAAAGAAATAAAATGTACGTTTGTCTCTCAGCAAGAACTGGCAGGGAATTCAGAGGTTAATATAAAGAAATGAGACTCTTCAGAGAACTTTAATGTCTCACATTAGATTGGTGACTTCAGTTGAGACTCAGTGTGGGACTGGCAGAAGCAACATAAGGCACTCCAGTGATGCCTGCTGGTTGTAAAAACAATGCTGTATGTGAAAGGTCAAAGGTCACTGGCTAATGTCCTACCTGCTCAATCACTGCAGTATTGGTGTTGTTGTTCGCAAACGTTTCATTCAATGGAACGACTCTTTGGGGTGAACAAGCGGGATGCTGGTTGGATAAGCTACCATTTAATGTTACTGCACAGAGTTTTGTACGTGCGCACACACACACACGCACACACAGACACACACAATGCATGGTGAAACCTGCAATGTGAAATAATGGGTGGCTGAGTTTAAGACCGTCTTTCTTTCACTGCGAGGAAATGGTGTATGTACAGATCCTGAGTCACTTAAGCCTGCCTCTCTCCCTTTCCCTCACTTTCATGTCTTGAAGTCTGGATGTAGGAAGTATTACCAGATATTTTATTTAATAATTTGATGTGGTGAAAATACACACTGTGCATTAGAACAAAATCTTTATCCAACTATAAATTCAGCTTACTGACTTATCCTTCACAAGTGACCATTGTCAGTTCACTCCTTAGTGAGCTGAACTGAACGTTCTGCCGTGTTTCAGTCCAGTGAGTCAGGCTACGTAGTCAGGGCTCAGTCAAATGAGTCTTTTGGGACAAATCTTTTTAATGAGCTAATAATTCATTACATTGAAAAGGACTGCTTTGGCCATCATGAACTCATTGTGATTGTTAGGGTTTAAACGATGCAATGTGACATTTTGTCGCGGTACTGTGGTCACTGCTTTTGCTACACTTTTGCTACACCTTAGCGAGTGTCACACTCTAGAGAGAATCTATATTCTGTTTGCATACACATTTCATGTTGTGTATCCTCTATCTTTTTTTCCTCCGCTGTCCACAGTGCACACAGTGCTCTGGGGTTAAATATAATGTGGACGAGCCCTTTAAAGCAAATGCGATCTGAAAGGCTGGCAAAGGCGAGGGGACGCAGCTGTCGGCAAAGCATGTCTTTTTTAAGGGCTGCCCCTAATGATTGGAGACAGTTGGCAATTACGTAAGTATTCACTTTTAGGCCACTGGGCTGTACACTGTGCTGAGCCCCCCGGACCCTGGCACACATGCAAAACGGGAAGAAGAAGAGGAGTAGGAGGAAGGTGGGGGTGGGTGAACAAGAGCAAGAACAGAAGAGTGGGGGAGCTGGCCAAGAACCAACAGGGGAACAGCGATGCACGTGCCAACATAGAGAGAGAGAGCAACATATACAGATGGACAGAAAGAGAGGGGGATGGAGGAATGGGAGGAAGGAAAAGGGGAGAAGTGCGTAAGAACAAAGGAAGTGTAATCACAGATGAGGACGCTGACAAGAAGATGGGGAAATAAAAAAAAGCAAAAGCAGAAAAAAAATGGCGAAGAGAAGCACACTGTAACATTTCGTATATGGTGAGGTGCAGGTGGTAAAAGTTTTAAATCAGCTCAGGAGCTGCAATTTCACAATACAACATTATACTATATTAAAAAAGAATCACACTGTTCCACTGCAAACTGTTTATATGAACATCAACACATTTAGGCCTTGTTTTTCGTATAATGATATAATGAGAAGCAACGGATGACAGCAGATGTCGCTGCGATTTTTATTCTGTTGCTATATTTACACAAGTGTCAACATACGAGCAGGGTGTTGTATAACTATCAGCTTGTTTCAACAACTATTTATTCAATGTCAAAATACTTGCTGCGTAAAGTGGAGCAGAGTAGACAGCCACTCAGAAGGAGAACACCGGGTTTTCGTAAGCGACCTCTGCAAACAGTAGGACTGCTCGATTTTTACTCATGCGTAACGTGGCAGTAAATGAAATATACAGTACACAAAACACGCTAAATCACCTCATCAGGCAATGTTTAGTGCGGTATTAGCAACATGTCCGCTATTACGCTGTTTTGGTGTTTCCTCCGAGCCGAGAGCATGTGTTTGGCCCCGCCACCTGTTTCTCATTCAAACCTGGGAGGTTAACAGCTGCCTGGGAAGAAGATTGATGCACGCACGCACACGCACACACACACACACACACACACACACACACACACACACATTGCATTATTCATCCAGTAAGTGGGAATTTGGACTATCCACAGCATGGCCATCAGAATAATATTTATTTGCTACAATTTGTGTCAAGTGTCGCAGCATTCCTCCTCACACAGTTTTATTATTATTGAAATCACAGTTGGTCACAACGAATCTAATTGTTTTTTCATTTGCTCTATTATTGATTGTGTTGACTGGCTCACACTCCAAACAGTCTCTAAGCAGCACTTGTTGATGGTGTGTAGAGCGGTGGACATGCATAGCTATACAGTATGTGTGTTTTGCTGTAGATATGTGTGTGTGTGTGTGTGTGTGTGTGCGCGCGTGCGTGCTGCTGAAGGCAAAGGTGCCCACAAGCGTTTGCATCAGCAGGGGTGTGCGTGTTTTAACTGCTATCTCGGCCGGTTGGATATCGAGTGCGGTCTTCGACACAGGAACCGCTGATGGCCTTTGCTTTATTAGCAGACTTGTCAGCGGTGCTTGGAGTGGCATCCCACGGAGCGCACTCATCTGTTGTCAAATATTTATAAATGTCATGGAGCTAAGGCCTCCAAATGATGCCAGAATATTCTGTGAGGGTCCAAGCTATAATGAGCCAGTCAGTTTATTGAAGCCCTTTAGGGTGAGTGTGGCTATGAAAAAGATTTTCAACCTGCCTTGAACTTTTGTGCACATTCTCTTACTGTACAAAAGGAATGAAAATGAATCTGAACTAATTTAAGGATGATCGATATAACTTATTTTCTCACTGTGATATTTATTTGGAAACTTACTTCTTTGACTTCATTTGCCACATAAGCATGGGTAAAACAAAAAGACCTTTTTTTTTTGTATAGTCGCTGGATTTTTGAGTGTTTAAACTGCACACACTACTGACAAGAAGCCGATCATACTGTATGAATCAGGATTTGGCCAAATACAGAATATAATGTATGCTGCTTTCTTCTTCTTTAAGTTTTCAATGTCATTCTGTTTATGTAATAAGCAGGCTTTTTCTTTTACTTATGTACATTTAGACAGCATCAGTTTTACTAAAGCTCTACTTGAGTAGTGTATTAACGCTATTTAACATGTATCATGTTAATTTAATGTCACAGTGAGCTGGCATAGTTTTTTTTCATTATTAGTTGTGCCGTGTAAGCAACTGAACCCCACTTATTCTATCACAATCAGCATTTGCAGTAAGAGGTGCCAGTGGTGACTGGTATTCACTTGCACGCTTTGTTTGTCTGTTTAAAACACTGTCACAGTGAGGAAGCTGCAACAAAGGAGCTGTGTTTATTCCCTCAGACAGTCCTTGTCACATTCTGTTTGTTTGAGCAGCAAGATTATCTTAATAGATTAAGTCTTAGTCAAGAGAGAAAAGACTATGCAGAGTGCGTTCAATTTGACGCTGCTCCCGGAGTTGCTCTTTTTGCATTTTTCATGAACACTTTATTTTACTGGGATTTTTTTACTATCACCATCTAAGTTAAATCTTTGTCGGATTCTTTGATAACGCTCGGATATCGATGAACGTCAAAGAGAACTGTTTTATGTTTTAAATGTAGTCTATATTTATACCCGCATGTACATTTCTGAACAATAACACACCATATATTTAAAGAGCCCCACATCAATTCTCAATCAAATATCATGTGTAATCATAAATCATAATATTTGTACTCCTAATGGGCCCCTGCAATGAAAGCCTCCATCCATCATAGGCAAACAATGCCAGAGAGCAGCAATCAAACAGACAGCTGCTTTAAAGCCTGCAGACCTTATTTGCATATTTTACTTCCTGCATCCTCAGTACTCTGTGACATGCCGGCAAGTTTGTCTCCTGTCTCATCACTCGTAAATTCCAAACGGATTACCGACTGTCTCTGACATGTTGGTAAGAAACAGCTTCGATTTTCAAAAAAATGAAATAAATAATAACTTGCAGGGCGGCTTGTCAAGCTGCGATTGCTAATCTATGAGGGAGGATTTGAATAAGTCCTCGGTGGCTCGGCGCTCTCTCTCCTCTCCTCAATCTCTCTCTCATCCCTCGCTCGGCGGACGACTCAGAAGGAGGGCCCCTCTTGGAGAGCCCAACGCGCTAAGTGAGATTAATTTCGACATCATAAATAACTTGGAGCAGGTCGCCGCAGGGAGCGCGGAGACTGTGCCGAACAAATGTATTTGACTCCGGTTTACCATTTCAATCCATGCTCTTAATCCTGTCTTTGTTTTAGCAAAGCTCTAAAAAGCCAAGATGGGACCTATCACAATGACACGCTGCATTGTCTCCAGCGTGCTCATCTAAATGAGTTCTGCAGAAACGACTGATAGTGTTTAATGAATGGAGATCTCATATATAACCTGTCCGCCATTTTGACAATCACCATTATCCTCACATGTGGCGTAATTCAAAGACACGTCGGCCAATAGAGACACGCTGTAAATTTCTTTCAGTGAAAGGTGGCAGATGAATCCGTCAAATGGCTTGTAAAAATACTGCTTTGTCTTTGACTGCAGTTTGCATTGTGCAGTTACGGGGACATTACGACCCCCTCAGTATGATGTAACTGAGAAATTTGAATCCAAATGATTTAGACTTGTTTATTCATAATCCAACAATGGTAGCGGCTACTTGTTGTTCACGTTACTGTAATGAAGTGCCTTTGTAACGCTTTTCATGACGATAATTTTACTAGACTCGAAGCAGTTAACTGTTTTAATCACATCTGTTACAGGATACAAATTTTCATGGTTCTCCATGTTGCATAACAAGTAGGTGATTGTACAGTTAGTAGAAGAAAGAAAACATAATGTCCTGACATTGTTGAAGCGTGTAAATTTAAGACTTCAAGTGTTCTTTTTTTTCTTATCACAGCTGTGAGATAAATTAAAGCTGTTTACAGTACAAACCATCCTTTTTAATTTCTTTCTTGTTAGATGCTCCACTTTCTTACAGCCACTCTTTTTCTTTGTGGACATTTTGTGGCATGTAGCAAAAATTCAGCTTGTCTGAGGATGGTGATTCAATCATTACAACACCCTTGACGTGGTTAATGTAAGGTCAACTTGAAACAGCTGTCAGCTTCTGGAGTTTGAAATCCACGGTTTGACCTCAGCTAAGCACAGATGATTTAATACATAAGCAAAAAAAAAAAAAGAAAAAGAAGAAGAAGACACTCTGAAGATGAGCACTTGTGTATGACAGAACCAATCTGATCCACACACGGTATGTAAATTTAGATATACAGTACGCTGAATATTTTCAACCACAAATCTCTGCCAGAAAACACCTATATTTATAAGTGAGAGCATCCGCAGTGCTGAATCCTTTGTACCGCCCCACTCCGTATGCACATACACATACTTCACCATGAAAACCGGTCCTACAACAGAAGCTAACACAGTCACATTCATTACATCAGATTTCAGAATACATGAATATGTTATTTGCCTTGCAGAAAAGCTCAACAAACAAACAAAAAAAAATCGGCCTACGACCAATGCAATCTAAACAGGATTGACCTTAACTCTAACAACACTCCTCGGTTCCCCGCTGCAACTGAATTTGCGTGCGTTGGTCTCCATTTATTTGAGGGTGTCAGGGCCTGTTCCGCCTTGTTTACTGTTAAGAGGATGAAAATGAACAGCCAAATAGTGCTCCATTTATAAGCCTGTTTATACATGCTAATACCGGAGGCTGTTTTGCACCCACAGCACCACTGCTGGATGTGACTCAATCAACACAACGGTGCCCCCCACACACACATCTTCATAACCAAATATGAAATTACATTTAAAGAACGGCAAAACGCTGATAGTGGCCGTGACTGACAAAATGACCTCTTGGCATTGAGGTGAAAATCAGCTGTATCAACCCTTTTTTTTTCTCTTTTTTTTTTGTGGAAAACTTAAAAAAAAATCACATATTTCACATTTCATTTGCATGGCCAATTTAACACTAGTGTTGATGAACAAGCCTCTCCCGTAGCCAGTGCTCACAAGTGCTGAATGTCACTCCATCTTAAGTCATTTAATCTGCTGCAGCAGCGTCAGAGTAGGCATATTTGTCAAATGCAAAAAAAAAAGAAACACAGGCTGGTATAGGGTGGAGTGTTTTGCTGGCTTTCATGAAGTTGAACTTATTACAACAACGCTACTTATGTCAGATTATATCTCCTCTCCACATTTTCACTCTCACACCCTACCATGAATGTTTAAACAAAGGCACTGTGTCACTACTGTGAACCAAAGAACTATGTATTAATAAGAAAATATAGGAATTAAAAAAATAAACACTGATCTACCTTTATATTCAGGCTTCTTTTCTGGACCAGACAAGAGTTAAAGAGCAGCTTGAATCCATAATAATAATAATAATAATTATTATTATAATAATGATAATAAAAAAAATAATAAAACATCCTTAGAGGTTTTGGTTCAATGTGTGAAACTCAATTAAAATTGAATGCTTGTTTTGACAAGAGAGTTCAGTCCTGGCAAAATAAATAAATAGTGAGAAGTGTGGTAGTGATCTGAACATATCATTGTGATGCTGGACTGGTCATATTAGAAGAAAGGACAAAGTTGAGCAATAATTTTACAGCTTTCAACTGATGATATTTCTCTGCTGTACAATGGGTGGAAGGAAAAACCTTTTAACCAGCAAATGTTGGAAGAAGACAAAACATAAATTCTAGTAACTGTTAACAGAATAAGGATATTTAGGTCCTGTCTTGACAAGTCGCAGCTATGGATAACCTGCGTATGCAATGTCCGCTTTGTCTGTTGGTGCAAAATAATTTAATAATACGTTTTAATTAATTTATTTTGTCCCCTTGGGAAAATTAGTAATTTTTGCAAACACACAGGTCTGCACAAAAAGAGGAACCTAAACGCTTGCAACTGGTATGGAGAGATGTCAGGCTGATGTGTCTGCTGCATTAAACAAACACGCAGAGTGGTTAGGGGTTAGGTGGCTTGCTCAAGGGCACCTTGGCAGTGCTCCAGAGGTGAACTGGTACCACTCCAGCTCCCAGTCCACACTATCGACTGGTCCATGTTGTACTTGAACTGGCCACCCTCCTCTCCCTAAGCCCCAAGTCCCTATGGACAGGAATAAATTAAAAACGTATCTGTGCCAGAAACTTTGGTGGATATTGGTGAGATCCAGATGGCACTATCTTAAGGCATGGGAATATATCTGCAGGGTATGATGTGTAATATAATCTCCCTAGAATTTGGTCAAACTAATTCTCCTCTAGGCCAGTCAAACACTGTTTGTGTTTGACATTATTGACATGGACAGCTCTGATGTGTCCGGTAGGTGCTTTGGGTGTCTGAGATGTCTGAGTGGGAAAAACTCCCCAGCTTCCACCTCTGCTCTCACTCCCAGGGACACATCCAGAGAGTATTCAACACCTCTTGACAAGTAGAACACAAGTTAAAGGGATAACAAAGTCTGTGTTCCTACACCTGCCCTGAATCCCCTCCAGGAGATCTCCACACTTTGGTGACAAACAGATGACAGAAGGATTTAAGCAAACACTTGCCTTTGCAGTAGACGTCCTGCATTGCCTGACCTATTTACTTGGGTAACAGAAAGTTTGTGCTAAAAATTTTTTGGCCGGGTAGATTATTCCTATTAAAATCTTGATCATGACCATCCAGGTACCAATAACGCATGAAAGCAACAAATTTACACATTTTTGAGGAGGAAGCAATGAATGAGTGCATCTCTACTGCAGTTAATATGACTGTACAGTTATATATGTACAGTGCTTGCATAGGCTAGCTTTACACAGTATTGAATGTGACAGCCCGGACTAACAACACATTTAGCGTACTTCTGAACCGAATACAGTGCTCAATGTGAGCTATACTGAAGCCATACTCAAGAGCCTTTAAATGGTGATGGCACTGCTTAAAGAGAAGAAGTGGAACAAACTACATACATATTACAAATCAACTGAAGTCAGATTCAAATCAGGAAGCAAGAGGTTTAACATCATCTTGATGCAACAGTGACAAACTGCTGCCAACTACACCTGCTGTTAGCTAATGTTGGACCAGTTTATTAGCCAGACACAAACTGGGCTTCCTGGTGATGGTACGGCTAAGAAATATTAGCTGGCTGCTATGCCTTATGTGGTTGCACTTGCTTGATGTATGGCTGTATTTGCGAAGTTGCCGACTTTTTAGTTTTTGATCATAAGTAAGGTTTTGCAGTAAAGTGCGAAAATACCAATTTCTGTGCAATGTTGCTTTAAGTTTGAAGAGTCAGGGTTGGTCACTGTTTTCTTTACTATGATAATTCTGGTCCACTTTCTTAACTGACTTCATTTTGACGTTTAAAAGACTACTCAGTTTTAAAATAACAGTATATCACAAGGGTATGGTAGTATGTCACAAGGGTAAGGTTGGCCTCAAACACAATAGTAGCTATCCAAGTGAGTAATTCTTTACGCAGGAAAATGAGTAAAATTTAAAGCGACAAGAAGAATTTTCTTGGCTAAAGTTGTGGAAACAGACTGGTGTGGTGAGTCAGAAAAGAAAATTCTTTCCAACCATCAAATACATCCTAATTTTACTTGAGCTGTTAATTGTAATTTGCAGTTATTTTTGTTCTTAAAAAATTTGAATTTGAGGTCAAATAAAAAAAAAAAACTCTCTTGAGAGGAGGTATCACTTGATATAATATGACGTAGTACTTCTTACATCCATCAAACAAGGCTGCAAGATACAGATTAAAAAATAGGACATTGTATTCCCTTCACATGAATGAATTCTGTCTCATAATGTTTCACACACTTCTAAGCAGCACGGCGCTCCAAACAAAACAGCTTGTCCAAATTGAGAGTAAATGTGGATGGATGGATGAAGCCAAATCTGCAATACCTCCAAAGCATGTATCTTGTCATTCTTTTTGTCATCCATCTTGATTTGCTGCCTTCTTCCATTCGCGCACAGCCAGTGCATTCTACTGATGATTGTGAGCGCTGCAACTGTCCCTCTGGTAAAGATGTGCAGACAGACAGACAGACAGACAGACAGAGGGTTGAAGGAGAAACGGCCCAGCAGCCGCCCACTGCACCCATACAGATTTATTATTTGTGCTGTCGCTCAGGACATTTCACAGCTGTGTTTACCTTGGACCCTGCCGTGAGTATTAGGTGGCAGGGCCTGGGATTGCAGATGTGATTACCCATTCACAGATCCACCACCTCTCTGTACGCAGAACCCCCCCCCTTCCATACACACACACACACACACCAGCCTCATTTTTTAATACGTCCTCTGACACTATTAATCAAAAAAAAAAAAATCCCAATAGGTGGTTTTCCCCAAGACCATAATTCACAGCACGACTCAAAGTCAAAGCTTTATTTGAGGGGGGATTTAGCGGTAATGTCATGACAGTTCCCCAATTAGGTCGTCTCAGGGTGAAGTCATCACTAGCGGCCTCAGCCTACCGTAATTCTGGGAACCATTCCAGCATTTCTCTGGATGGAAAGATCGACAGGGTTTGGAGTTTACTGGTGGTATTGGATAGACTGGCTTTGTCTACTCAGTCTGGCCTATACTTTCAAAATACTGTCTATAGGAAATAGGAACCATACCGTATCAACCACACTAATGTCTTGGCTTGTGTAAACGTGCCTGAGGGAGGCTTTAGGTTCGCTTCATTTTAGCAGTGTTATGGAAGGAGTGAGGGAGATTGGTCTGCGTCGACATTTGTGTTTTATGAATTATTTTGCATTGCTGTTTCATTTTCCCTTCTAACTTTCATCAACCCACAGCAGTTACCGCTGCGTGGACACCTTCCTTTTCAGAAATGACCTGCTTCACACTAAGCAACACACATTCTGCCCAGCACAATCACAGCCAGTTGCTGACAAATGCCAGCCATTTGATATTCATCACTGTCATCATCATTATCAGCTCAAAACAAATACCATGTCATTTGTAAAACCGTCTCCCCTTTACCTCTTTTTCCCTCGCTGATTGTTTCTCATCCCTCCTCCACTCTCCCGCCTCACTTTTAGTCCTTTACTGTATTTGAAATGTGTGCCTGGTGTTTTTAATCAGAAAAATATCAGTAGATACGTATAAAGATTTAAATACACAATGATCATAATAACATAAAAAAAAAAGATGTTGCCAACCTAGCCCTTCTTCTTCACTCTCACTTTCTTTCACCTTCTCCATTCGTCACCTTTTTTTAAATCGGCTCTTAAAAACTGATGTCCTTAACCTGTAGAAACGACTCTAACCCTGACCGATGAATGTAAAACGAATGAAATAGTTAAATAAGAAAGCATCATGCCAACTCGTTCTAATGCTCTCTGTCATTCTCGTATTATAAAACCCACTCCATAATGATCCAATTTTGTGCACTCACTCACTGAAATAATCTGTGCTGAAAGCAAATAGCCTGGAACTGGTGATTGCCTTTGCCAGACATTTTCTCATTAAACTCCCAGTGTATCAGGCAATTAGCATTTGAGGGTAAGGGATAAAGAGAGAGCAAGAGAGAGACGGAGAAAGAAGAGGCCAGTTTGCGACATAAATTCACGCTTTCGTCTAAGTCCACCATGTTTATACTTATGCATTTAAGTCTGTGCCATATCTGACAGCTAGTAATCCCATATGTATATAAAGTCCTGGCTAGCTCCGTCCTGTGTGGCTCAACTTCAGATTTACAGCGAGTTAAAACCACTCCTGATATACCACTACCACACAAGTTGCCATAAAATGTAACAGCAAATGCCGTGCTCCCATAACTGGTAGATTTAAACAGTTTTTTATCATAAAGTAAAGAAAACAAAGCACTTTAAAGCATTGAGGTGTTCTGCTCAAGGCCTAAACAGAGGAGAGAGAGGAGATGGCCAAGCCTCCATCCGATCAAGACATATGTTGCAGGATGTTGCCCATCTCGTTACGGTTCACATGTTTTATTCACGCTCGGCTGCTTGTTAACTATGTAAATTATGTGTCAGTTCACATGCGCAGGCACGACACGCACATATGGATTCACTTTTACATGTTAATGAGGTCACGTTAGACTAAAGCGTTGTGGATAAAACACGGTCACAGTAAGGAGCAGGGTCGATCAGTCTGGTTCATTAGGACGTCTTCTGTGATGCACTCATTCGTCACTCACATACGTAGCGACCAAATTCAGTGTAAAGAAGTGCAGCACAGAGCTCCATGTGTAGGTACAGTAGGTCATGTGCGATGGACTACGCATGCATGCGCACATGCTCACACATATGGAATGCCCATACACGGGCATAACCACTAATTCAGACGCATGAGTGCACTGGCATGTGCAAACACACTTTTAAGTAAATATAGTGGCTGCCAATTAATGTGCGGTCGATGGTCATGCAAAGTTCATCATCACATTTCTATTAGAAAGGTTACAGTTATAGAAACAGCTGTTTTCATCAGTGCCACACATTTTGACTTTGTCTTAAACGGCTCACACTGTTTTGTTGTTCTTATACTTTGTCATCTATTACATGGTTAAATACAGGAGTATAGACGTCTGGAGAAATAACCGTATAAAATTCTGACAGCACTGAAAAAGAAAAAAGTCACAAAATCGCCGCCTAATTTGGCTGACAGTAAAGTTGAAAATGTTGTTTCAGTTGGTCTTCAATATGTTGGTGACATTTTCACAATGTAAAGCTGCAGCTGTGTCAGACTGATTGCTTGAATATAAACGGAGATGAATCTCAATTTGGACAGATGGAGTTATAATTTCAACAACTAATTTTGGGATCACTTATTGCTAAAACAGACAGAGCTCCTTGCAAACACTCGCTAAAATAATGAGTCAGACCTCCGTCTTTCTGTTAACAGCATAACATACAGTCCAATGTGTGGCAGAATTAATCACATTGGTGTCTCAACAACACGGGCACAGCAGCCTTAGTAAATCCAGTCCTCGGTGTATGAATCTTAAATAAATAATGCCCCGGCACTCCAAGAAAAATGACACCCTTAACCCTTGCCCTGTGTTCAGCGTTTTGCATTTCCTTTTTCCTCTCTTGTGGCGTTGTTTGAAATTTGCTTTTTCATTTTGTTTGTAGTTGTTTTTCTTCAACCACAACCATGTATCACGACGTGGCTCTCTTGACCTTGTCTTCTAGAATAAAAGGATTCTTATCTCGCGAGGGCTACATGGTTAAATAAAGGTTAAATTAAAACAAGACAAATATTGTTCTTCACTATCAAATAGCTTCCTACCACCTCAGACATAGAGATCTGCATCATCCCTTGCCATCTGTTGTCCGCATACCAAAAAAAGCTCCCGTCACAATCATCCTCTCAGGATCAAATGAGAAACCGACTCAAGATGCAAACAGCGGAGGAGACCGTGGCTCCAGCAGCCTGTCAGCCCCGCTCACGTCTTTATCTTTTCTCCGTGTCTTTCCACTGAGAAGACAAGTGGGAGAGGGCCTGTGGCGTATGGAAGAAGGAAACGTCCATTCTAATATCCTGTCTGGGGCGTATTTTCTCTCCGTCAGCCTCACGTCTATCAGTGGATCTGGCTGGATCTGGTGTAGGGAGGACACAGCCGCACTGATATCTGATGTTCTCCTTGTTCTCTCTCTTTTCACATTCAACATGGCAAGGACATGCAGCAAATTACTGGGGAAAGGAGACATATCCTGTGTGGTTTGTGGTAGTTTATGAGATGTGTGTAGAAATAGAGTCAGAGACAGCGCATCGTTGAATTCAGTGTAGCAATTTGAAAAAAAAAAAAAAAGACTGCTTAAAGTAATTTCTTTCCCATGTCAAGAATCAGATAAAGATGTTAACTTTTTTTTTTTTTTTTTTTTTTGCAAAAAGAGGGCAACTTAAGCTTGAACTAAAATGCATAAACAGCCTCTAGCACATATTAGCTCACTTGTTTATTCAGTGGCATAACTCTGCTTATTTAGTTGTATGGATAAATAGTTTCTATCAAATTCAATCTTAGGAGTGAAAATCTTGAAACTGGGCAAAAACTCTTAAGAGAAATACGTCTTGCAAGAAGAATCTTTTTTTTTTTCAGACGTTTCTGTCTGGCGTTTCCAAAAAAGCTGACGTTCTGCAGATGCATGACTTTGACACCAGTGACACACGAATTCAACACAGTATAACTCACTGTCTCAAAGTCCCAGCACGCTGAATGATTATAAAACAATTATTTGCTCACTTTTGCCAGAGTCCTACTGTTGGCGCGCAGTAGCAACCACTAAAGCAATATTGACTCAGAATACCAGTGAGCAAATATTCAATCTCACATTTGTACATCCATTTTTTTTCCCCCCAACGATTAACTCATTTAGCAAAGAGTTTACAGTATTATGTGACAGCAAACCTCTTGAAAACATTTACTCCTGAACCAGTGATCGGTTATCTTGGGAGCTACAGCCACTTTAGGCTTTATCTCATAAGCAGTAAATTCACACATGCGTAATGTGGGGGGGGGTAGAAAAGAAAAGGGGAGTTCAGAAAGACACCAGCAGTCCCTGAAACAAACTGGAGGAAGAGAAGAAAGGAAGCAGTGAGAGAAAAAAAGAGACAAAACGACAGCTCCACATCTGCCAGAACCTCATTCATGGCATGTCTCCATCTTGCCTTGCATGACCTTCTCTTAAAGTACAGGCTGTGAGGTTTTTCCCAGTTTAAAAATAGTCCCTGCTAAATTCTACACTACACTGAATTATTTCGACAGTGAGGGATTTTTTTTTTGTTTCTTTTTTTCCTGCTAACACTGGCACTTTTACCTCACCCTTCATTGCATATTGTACGGACAGAGTGCCAGAAATATGCCCAAAGGTGTGTACCAACCATCTAGCATGTTTACTCTTACCACGCTTGTGCGCTTCAAGTGTTTGTCTGTGGCTGTACAAAGCTCCCATCGTGCAAAAACAAGCTTCAGGGAATACAAAGTTCTCTCTCTGAGATTTATTTTTCCACAAAAACACACTTAAAGGGAACAAGCGGAATGCTCCGAGACAAGGTGTGAAATTATTATTTTCACACACCTTCTTTTCTTATCGAGTTCTAGCCTTTCTTGAAAAAAAGTTGGCGTCCAGCTGGAAACTGGTGACACAGTGTAAAAATAGCCAAACATAACAGCAGGGTAGTAGTTACAACTATAGTTGAGGAGTTAAGCTGTTTATTGTGCATAACTATTTTGGAAAAAAACAAAATGGAGAGGAATCATTGTCTGACATGTAGGAAAAATTCTTCCGTGTAGTAAGAACAAAGCAACCTATAATCATTTGTGTGTAAAAAATGATTTTGTAGTTTTAGCCATCATCATGTATTGTTCTAAATTATTTTGTAAGAACTGACTTTTTTTTATTATTTTATTTGGTGAATAATCAACAGTCTTTTGTAATAAAACTCGTTTCAAAACAAGATGAACCTACGGCTCATTGTTTCTGTTTCAACATCATTTTGGAACACTGAAAAACAGAAAGATGAATCTTGCAGAAATTGATAGTTGCAAAATGACTGCATTCGGCATCCTCTTTCCCCTGGAACATGTCCTCCTTTTGCATGACTTATTGCTATATGAGAAAACTGCATATGTTTATCATTATAATGCCAGAGGGGGTGCTTTCGCTACAATTATGGGTGCAACTTTAATTCAGTAGGCACATACCTTAATGATTAAAAAAAACCCATAAAAACAGATCACAAGCAGTTGGCATTACAGCAAGTGCTGCTACTGCACGATGGGAATCCTCACACATGGAACAACAACTGAGGCCTTATTTACAACAACATGAATGTAATTAACTGGGTATTTATTTGGATATGATATCTGCACCCTAACAATAACAAAGACCATGTTGGATATTGTTTTTATCCTTTACACTTGCATTAATTGTCCTTCAGTGATAACAAGCCGAGGCTGCCAAAATGCCGAAAGTTGTCTCAGGTGAAGGTGAATTTATTGACAATGCTGACAAACTCTGATTTAGGCATTCATGTGTAAATCACACGCTTTTTGCTGTTCACACTGATTATAGAACATCAACTTACGGAGTTTTCTCTCGAGGGGACAAATCAGAAGATGCAGCGCAAGTGCCCATTCTGCCCGGGTGTGTGCCACCGATCTTGACACTATGTCTTTTGTGGGGACGGATGGTTAGTAGGGGGCAAGGTTTCTGCTTGGGCCCCGAGTACAAAAACCAAAACAAAAAGAGAGCCCCCAATCACCAGCTTGGGGTGCAAAGTGCAGCTGCCCTGCTAATGAGATTTTAAAATAGGCCATAATGCCCCCTTAAACGGCCCCTACATGGAGAATTATATGCTTCATGTGTTGATTTATTCAAAGGGGGAGGGGGATTCGGCATATGTATGTGTGCATCTGTGTGTTTGTGTGTGTCTGTTATTAGACAACAATAGCCTGCAGCTAGGTCGGCTGTCAGTAAGCTGTATGCTTGTAGGACAACTGTCCTTCACCTTCCCAGTATGACACAATATGTTTAACGAAAAACCATAATTATAACTATTTGCCTATTGCAACCTTGTTTGAGGAAGAATATATGAATATATATATATGAATATATACAAGAGAGTGTTACATTGTGTTATCGTGGTATTTAATTTAGTCTTATCAAACATGTGGTAAGTAGGAGACCGTGATATCTCAATATGTAATACCACACATTAAATTAAATACTAATCAAGGCTAAACGGTGCAAAAGTCAACATGAAATGCAAACACATCTCTGCTTCACTCATGTAGAACATGCATATGATTGTACTCTAGTCCCAATACTAGCAGATTCCCAAACCTCACTTACTTGGTTCAGTGCTTTTGCAAGTGAGCCGCACACAGCGCTAATTGCCAAGATAATGTTTTAATATATCGACTGCATACTTATGGTGGAAAGAACCATAATAAATTCAGTTTGTTTGAAGAGGAGGGGAAGAGAATGAGAGGAAGAGACAGAGACAGAATAAAAAGACAAAAAAAAAACAACAAAAAAAACAACATTTATCTCTTGATTGGGCTTCTTTGTTGACATGCTGAGAGGATGTGGTTATTTGGAGACCGAACAAGGATAGCCAGCTGAGAGAAGAGAGAGAGATCAATAGAGAAAGCAAGGAAGAGGGAAAGGGAGAAAGAACAAAGGAAAGAAAGAAAAAGATTGGTAATGACAGAATTGGATATGCCGAGGCCTTTTTGTGCTGTACTTTGGGCGCGCGTGTGTGTACACACATAAGTACCAGTGATAAGATCCACTTGCTCGCATTCAGAGGGGCGACCAGCTGTGAGGATGAGTACAAGCGAGTGCATTTGTGCATCAGTGTGTTTTTTTTCTCTGCAAGCGTGTAAACACACGCAGGGCCGTGCTTGTGTACGTGCGAGTGTGTGTCTCACGTAGTCTGTGGGTGAACCTCAATGTGTCAGTGTGCGCCTCAGACAAGAAATGACTGTATCTGGCCACTGAAATGGGACTCTGTCAGAGTGTGTGTAGTGCGAGTGTGTTTGAGAGAGAGAGAGAGAGAGAGAGAGAGAGAGAGAGAGAGACAGAGACGGAGAGTTACGGGGCCTGTCTGAAGCCATCTTTTGTATGAGCTATGTATGCTCTTTGTGGGGGGAAATTGAAAAACATTAGCATGATAAAGGCTGGCTAGGGCTGCCTCGCTGATCATGTGACACATTACTGAAAAAGCGCATAGATAGAAAATGACAGGCAGCTCATTCACACACACAGAAACCAATGGGTGTGCCAATAATATCTGGGAGAGGCAGCATTCATGGCATTCAGTGCACAAGCGGCATCAGTTCACTATAAAAAAAAAAAAAAAACACTTGCCACTTGTCATTTTTTTTGGAAGGGGTGTTGTAAATACACAAACTACTGTACTGTGTTCTTTTCTTTGATCTCTCCGGTCTTTCTGTAATTTGCGTGTGTGCATGTGTGGTTTCTATGTGTGTGTGTATGTGTGTGGGAGCATGCAGGCATCTGTGGGCCTCTCTAATTAGAGTGTGGCTGGGCCAAGCTCTTGTTTTTAAGATCCCATTTCAAAGCCGGAGACATAGAGGGCTTATTTTTGGGCCGGGAACGTGTTGGTTTATCCACAAACCTTACTTGCTTGACGACTGACAAAACAGGTCGACAAGGATGCAGCAGGAGTGATTCATACGCTAGAATTGCGCTGTGAAAGGGTGAGATTCAGACAAAGGCCATGCTCTCATGTGTCACTGCGTGGATCTCTAAATGCTGACAGTAACGGATTTGGTGCGACGGTTTGTGTGAGGCTTTATTTAATGAAGTGATGATTTAGGAGGGGGGGGGAGTAAGAAGAAAAAAAAAAGAAAGAAAAAAAAGTCACAAATTTCTAAACTGAGACCAACATCGCCCCTTTGTGGATGGACAGAGAACTGCACTGATAGCTTATTAACGCCGTCATGTATTCAGAAATTAGGCCTGTTTCAAAATTAGGTCAACTGAGATGAGATTTAAACAGTAATTTGATGAAGCCTTCATATCATTGCGTTGGGGGGGAGGGGTTGCATTTCTTTGTGTTGATATTCAATATAATTGTCCATCCATCATCTGTATGTGTGCAAATATACATGTTTTACATTTTTTTTAACCACCAGCATACCTACAGCGCTGTCACCATCCTTTGTTTTTCTTGACATCAAAGCAGCTTTTCATGTCTGTGCTCATACTAGTTTGGTGGCACAAAGGGATAATTACCTCACATGTGTGTGCATTCATAAAGGAAAACCTGTGAAAGCCAATAGTCTCATCTTACCTCTTTATCTTAACAAATAAGAGTGTGGCTGTTACGACAGAAACCTATCATTTGCATGTATTTTCTGACAATGACACACTCTCATGTTGTGCAATTACAGACAATGACCTTAACATCAGCATCATGACACACACTCATCACCACATGATTGTGATTTTAAATGTTTTACAATGGCTAAGAACTTGTTGAAGTGTCTGCAGTGAACCCCTGCTGAATCATACTAACTCACTCCAAGGCATCATCTATGTGTTTTAAAAGCATGATGAAGCATCTTTGGGGACAGGTTTTGGTAAATGGATTGAGCTCTCCATTTTTTGAGTGGACATATCCACTCAGAGGCAGTATGTGAAAGATGAAAGAGGTTCAATGGCCTCTGACTGTAAGGGCGTTTCCTTTGGCCCAGTAAATGTTATTAAAGAGGAAGATGCTGTCCTCTAGTGACACATTTCATCATAGCAGCTTACCGCTCAGAGTCTAAGGTCTTCAGTCCAATGGGAATAAATCCAATTTTGGAAAACAATACAGCCCAACATGAATCAGTTAGAGACTGTTTTGCAAGCAAATGTCTTAAGATAATAACTTTGAAAGTAAGGCATGGTGTTCTTTTTTTGGAAGCAAGATGTCACAGGAGTCATCATTTCATTTTATTTTAATTGAGTTTTATTAGCCGATATGAAATCACCCATCTGCATCTGAGAGCAGCACACACTTATGATAGTTCTGAAATTTAAAGACCAAAGAAAGAATGTCTTTTAATGATTCCTCTGGGAAATTTAAGCGGCCACAGAAGTTAGTTAATTATAAGGCTTAGAGATGGACTAAAGGTGGGGAAGAGGGATTAATTATTGATGCTGTTACTTGTATGAAAATATAGATTTTATTCTTTGGAGATTGACTAATTTTAATCATTGTGTTGCTTTACAAACTGCAGCCTTACTCCCATGCATACCTGCACTTCAGTTTTATATTCTGTTGTCGAAATGTAGGCTATCTCTGTCATAGGTAGATTACTTTAATCATCCCTGAAGGGAAATTAGGGATGTCATGTCTATCCATGCAGTTAACAAACAGTACAAAAAAGACACATTGATCAATATACTGTATATATACATAATTTGATATACTTCTGAGTAACAAGACCTATCTGTCAGCAAAATGAATTCATAGCCATAGAAAAAAACAAGGAAATTAAGATGCTGTAGCTTTTTGACAGCGGTGAAGGCCTCTGGGCAAATATTCACACAGATAATGCAAACAGGAAATTGAACGATGTTATTTTGGAGGGGAAATGTCAAATATCAAAGCTCTACCTCCTTGGCTTTGTTACGTTTCAGTACCACTAATGCTACTAATATAATCTTTTATTAATATTTACATGAACATAGCAGCAATAATTAGCAAAGTAATAAACACTGAGTATGCTGTGTTTCACTGTATGTAGGTATGTTGTATTACCTTAAAGACAGTGTCCAGGGCATTTTGTTTTGAATCACAACATTAAAACAATTAAAATGATCAGCAAATAAATTATCTGTAATTTCAAATAATCTGTGTTATCATGCCTAAAATATATATTTCAGTCTACAGACCCAACTAAAAAGACCCAGCTTAGAAGACCTAAATTGAACTGAACTCTGTATTTGTCATATATCAAATGAATTTCAAGTAGTGACCGCAACAAATTAGAATAATTTACAAAAATTAATTAATACTACGATTAATACTGCTGCGAGCATTTATTCATAGTGGAAATCTTCTGCACAGATTTCTTTTCTTAAACACCAAACTGGGACACAGACTAGAGGAGACACGCAGGGGCAGAAACATAACAAGGACAGAGAGAAATATTCATCCTGTTGTCAGTGATGAACAGGAGAGGTTAATCACTGACAGCAGGAGTTACAGCGGGAAGTCTCTCAGGTCCGGGAAACTGTTCTGTAACTGACAAGTCCCAGGTTTGATCACCCAAAAACCCAATCTGTGTCTGTCAGCACTGAAGTGTACTGAGCAAAGTTTTGCTTATTCATTATTTGAATTAAAAGCATTTCAACAATTTTTTTGATTCCAACAGCAGTTACATGTCTTGTCAAAGTATCCTTGAGCAAGGCACTGAAGCCCTACCGGTTTGCTCTGAGGAATAAGTCAGTCAGTGAAGTGCCTCGAAGATAAAAGGTAAAATGACAGAGACCAATGCTCAGCTACAACAAAATAGATATACCTCACTGTAGCTGTAATATCTCCTTCAGTACCCATCCTCCCACTCACCAGCCACCAGCCAGCCAGGCATTGTATGATAGGTGGGGGTGGGGGGAGAGACAGATGAGAGCCAGGGCGCGCCACGCCACTTCACCTTCCCTCTCCTTCAGCCTGACAGGACCTGAATTACAGTAAATGATAGCCCTCCTCGGCCACAAAGCGATTTGACCTGCCACCGTCTCTCTTCCCCTGCTCTTCCAGCTCCCCCTCCCATCTTCACCCTAATGGGTCCCCAATGGGTGGCCAAGCTCCCTTAGGATGCCACTGGCAGAGAGGGACAGTCTCTTTTAGAAAAGAAGGATGGAGGTGAGAGGACTGAGAAGGAGGTCCGGGGATTGGTTGTGGGAGTGTTTGCCGCAAGCATACAGACATCAGCTGCACTGGAGAGCAACAAATATAGTCAGGAGATTTTCAGGACACCAGCCTGATTCAGGAAATATAATAACAATTTTACCTTGTGCACAGTACAGACAACAACAAAAGCAGAACCAGATATGCAAAACTGCATGATTGTGTAAATACATCAAATCATATTTTTATTACTTATAGAAAACTGGAAAAAAGGCTCTAAATTATAGTAAATGTAAAGTAAATATAATATTTAATTAAAAATAGTGTCTAATAATACATGAATATAGGAATGAGCAGAGATGCTGACATTGATGTTTTATGAGCCCCTTGACATTTTTTTTCAAATCACACCTTCATTCATGTTTTTTATCACCTCATGACCTGTCTGTTTTATTACTGCAAATCTACATTTAATCACAGTGCAAATAAAATCGGTAGGATCTGATGAAAGAGATGAAGAGAGGGACGATCCAGTGAGTGGCTGACCTGCCAGCGACCCGCAACTCGGGGTCAGCCGTGTCACTTTTCTCATTTGTTGTATCGCATGTTGGCCCGATTGAATAATACTTTTTATGAGCAGCCAAAGGTTCACAATGCCTGAGGACAATTGGTGAAGGAGTTTGCCAGTATGCATGTTTCCCTGTTTTCCCTGCTTGTGTATTCAGTGTACTGACATGCTGTGGGTGTTGTGCAGTAGCTGTGAAATAAACTCGGAGGAATCACAACTCCTCAGTGTGTCCCTGTTTTTCCTTCACTGTGTCAGTGAACACTGTGTCTCACAATGCAGGAATGCTTTCAAATACATGGGAGCTGGGTTTTGATTTCTGCCTCATCTATAAGACATTAGACCGAAGCAAATGTTTTTTTGTTTTTTTTTTACTAGAAATCAAGGCTAAACATATTATTTCCTATGAGTAGACATAAAGCAATTCTATTTCTGTAAAACATATCTACAGTAGAGATGGACTGAAATTGGAGTTTGAATCAACCAAACACAGCTGAATGATTTTTTTTTTTTTTTTCTTTTTTTACATTTTGGCTTTGCTCCAGATTTCACAATATGCAACAGATATCATTTGAGACTCACTGTGTCTATATATGTTATTCAATATTTTGTTTCATTTTGCTGTTTGGATCATTGTAGGTTAAACGCAAATGTGGTTATACTTATATACATGACATGCAGGCTGATTATCTGGAGGATAGTTCCCATCGAATCCCATGGTCACATCAAGTTCGTGCAGGTTTTCCAGGTTTTGTTTGCTGTCATTCAGTCCAGAGCCTTGTTGCTCTTCCATGAAGGAGCTTCAGCAGCTTAGAGTTTTTTTCAGTCCCTGATGGTTAGCCTTCTACTTGCTCTCCCACCACCTATTATTCCATGTGCTCGCTGCTGGCTAGCTTTCTACCTGTATTTCCACTTACCAGGATACTTCCACTCACCTGGCAGGATAACCTGGTATCCCACTAGGAAGCTAATTAGTCACAGTCTTCACAGACTTAAAACCTAAAACCAAGTCTAGTTGTCAAGGATTTAACCTGCACAGACTTCCTAGTTAGCCAGAATATCTTACAGTAGCTAGCCTTTTCCCAGCTTCCTAACTGACTACCACCAGCTAGCTCTTGCATGTCTGTCAGCTAGCCTTTTGTCTGTTTACCAGCTCATCACCAACTTCTTTCCATGCATCCTGGTTCCACTTAGTTGCCACAGTCCTGTTTCCCGGTGCATAAAACCCTAGTGTGTCAGATGTTTAAGCCCAGGGTTTACCCAGTCCCACAGGGTCTGTATACCACCCAGTCAGCCAAGCTTTCTACAGATCTGAAGATCTACCTCAAGTTCCAGCAAGCATCATTTGTGGGTTTTCAGCATGTCATTTTCTATGGCTCAAGTCAACACAGCTCCCCTGAGTCTCCACTGTCTGGTACTCCTACATCTACCAGCCAGCCATGTGTGTTGTTATCCAGTCTACCAACCACGCCATCTCCTACTTGGTTTACTCGGGTAACCAGAATGTTTAGCCAGACAAGCTGGATAGGTCAACAAAACATAAGAGTTTTACATGGCTGTTCATTTCCTGTTTCAAACCAAAAACCAAACCTTTTTTTTTAAGGATGATCCTGATCATTCCTTAACCCTAATCGAGTGTTTATCATTGTAAACCTCATGATGAAGATCCCCTAACCTTAACAAAGAAGTCATTGTAATCCAAACCATGGTGTTCCCCTAAACCTAGCCAAAAATTCTTCTTAATTTTTGCGACTCAATCTGACCAACAAATACGACGTATTTTGGTGTTTCATTTGGAGGACTTAATCATACATCAACCTACGAATCACAAACTCTCTGTTTGTACCAAAGTTTGCAATGACTATGACCATATGCCACTTTCTTAACTGATTTACTATCCTTGAGTCACAATAGTACGGTAAGTCAACCTACAGACTAATGAGCAGCAGTAACCACTGTGGAAAATGACAACAATGACCACAGCCACAGAAATTCAAACTTCAATCACACAAAATCCAAAGAAACATTGCTACAAAACAGCGGTTTTCCGAGAGCTATTGTGAAGCTTTCATCTTTGAATCTCATGGAGAGGAGGATGAATTGAGATAGAGGGAAGGCAGGAAGACTGAACTCAGTGTGTGTGTAGTCAGTTGGGATGACACATGCCCTTCGCTAATAGCCTGAACTGCACCACTGAGTCCCAAATGTGATCAAATAAATATAGAAGGGCCCAGAGGATTTTGTTTGGGGAAGAGCCTCTTTTGTTGGCTGCGGGATCCGGGGAAATATGGAGAAGACTTCAATTTGAAATGTGAAGCGGTGATAAGTTCACCACAGTAAAGGTCATGCTGTAAAAAGAGGAACATTTTAAAATGGGAGAATTATGGCTTTTTGCACCAAAGGATTAGTTTTATATGGAAGGTCATCTTGTCCATTCAATCTGAAAATATATACTCCTTTAGATATTTAAAACCTAACACAGCTTTGATGTAAAAAAAAAAGAAGTTAATTGGTTTGAAGGTCACCCTATTCCTAATTTTAATGTTTATTATTTCTTTAGTATCATGTAGATTTTTTTGGAGGCATTTTGCTACTACATTAAAATTAAGAAGACGATTAATGGCCATATATATATATTTTTTAATATAAAAGAGTAATGTAACATTTTTCAACAAAGTAATGAGCTGTATTTAAATACAATTGAGATAATGTAATGCAAAGTAAAAGTGAGACTTTCTTTTGAGCAGCCTTGTACACAATGTCGTACAAGGGTGGATGAACAATTTCATATTCTGCCTGAAACTGAAAACTTTTATACTACACCTTGGAAATATGTCAAAACTATGTCAGTGACATTGCACAGCACAGTGTACAGTATATGCTTAAGGTTTCTACCCAAGTTAAAATGGTGTTGAGTGCTATGAAACAAAAACGGCTATAAAAACCATCACTGCACATGAAATGCAGGTAAAATGTGAACCTTTGACGTGAAATGAAAGACAACCTTACAAATTCATTTCTGCATGAAATAAACTGAAAGGAAAGGAAGAACTGCTCAGAAGAAAAATGCCCTCTAGATCATGCAGTGCATATGGTCTGTCTGTCAATAGATGGCAGTATTGTGTTGGTAAAGGATAGGCAGGTTCTCAGTCTCCCTAACATCAGCATGTCTACATGTATGTACATTGTATATTTCCGCAGGGTGCCTATCATATGAAGGTTTTATAAATTCCCCCAAAATCTACTTAACTAAATTAGCCTATAACTAAAACAATACAACTTCTTTCCACTCTGGTTTGAGCTCTTAACTTTCTGCAGTGTTTGTGTAAATTGAATAACCTGTCTAAGAAAGCAAAATCAGAATATTGATTTTGAATGTGTCTCATAATGCGGTTTCTGTTCAAAAATGAAAGGCAACCGTGGTGATAGTCAGTTTTACAGTTACAGTTATGAACTGAATGAATAAACTTGTAGCTCTCTGTTGCTAACAGTCAGTTGGATCGTCTCTCTTAAGTCACGATACATCGTTTGTCTCAAATCACTTCCCTGTCATCGTCTTCTATTTTGATCTTAAACAGTTTGCCATGCTTGGGCGTATTTAAAGTAGTCGAAATTGCAGGAATGCCATTGTTACTATTCTTAGATCAGTTTAACACTCAGCCCATAATGAGTCTGTTAACACGTACTTCACTGTGCTGAGATGTTTATTAGGTAGGAGGGACTGAAATGTAAATTTGACAGGTTTTGGTGGTATGAGGACTTTCTGCTGTAATTGTTTTGTCTCTCATGCTGCAGTCATTTTTACTATAGTGTTTTCAAAAGCTGGTTTTATTTTACAACCACACTTTTTTAGATTTCTTTTTTTCCCCAGATGTTTAAAATTCTACTTTTTTTCCTCCTCATATCACCTTTTCTTTAGTTTTAAGATATTTCAGTATTCTAATATGCCATGCTTTCTGTTCTACACATAGCATTTATCACTTGTGAATCAAACAGTTTTGACAGTATATTTATCCTCAGATTTTCTGTTGATTAAATTCGTTTCTGTCAACATCAGTGGCAGCAATCACATCTAATGCTAACCACCCACTTCATTTTCTATTTGTTCCAGTGTTACAGCTTTGTCATAGCACTCATGAACTGGCTGAGTGAACAAATGCACCTTAATCAAATGAAGATGTTGGTCATTACAGAGAGAAAACAGTTTTTTCACATAGAGGCGAGTACTAGAGAAACACATTTGTTCATAGTCCCAGACTTCTCTCTGAACATCGTTGCAATAACTGACTCATGCAGTGCCGCTGCTCTCTAGATGTGTAGAACAGGTGTTTTACTGGACTCTTCCTTACTTTTACTGGTGACAAGGGAGACACAGTGCCTGGAAACCAGTGAGAGAAGTCTCCAAAGCCCACAGAGCCTGGGAGTGGACCTGAGGCCATATATCTGCCCGGGTTCACACAGGCCTCCTGCCGTGAGAAAGAAAGAGAGACAGACGCACACAGAGGCTGCCGTCTACCTGCATTTACATTCTCTGTCTCTGCTATTTTCTCACGCTTGTACAACTGTATGTGAGTATGGGATGTACATATGTAGTTTGTGTGTATGTTTGAGTTTCTCTCCTGTGGATAGTGATGAAAATATATTAAACGAGGTGAAGGTTTCATCTTTTTTTTTTTTTTTTAAGGCGATGTCAAATAATCTAGTTCATGTGCTAATAATTTGAGATGGTTATACAAATCAGTAGTTTTCTAATGTAAATCAATTAAGTCTTAAAGATTCTTAATAAAATAATCCTTAATGCAAATAATAGGCAGATGTTGTTTTCCAACATGGACAGAAAGTGTGTAAGAAATGAGCTGATGAACAGGTGGTACTTACATGCTTCAGCTGAAACAATACACTGCACGGCAAATCATCATTCACAGAAACTGAACTAGATCTGGTTGGTGGATTAAATGTTTTTGACTGGACAATTACACCCAATTAAATCTTAATTTTCCTGTCAGGCTACAAATTTTTTCTGTCAATTTTTCATGTTTTGCTAAGCGTGGGCGCACCGATGGATTCATTTCTCACTTAAATCAATCATATCAGACAAAAAGTATCCTCAAGGCCAGAATGAATGAATGTTGTATGAATGTGTGTCAGTGTTGAGTGAATATATCATCTTTCAATATTTCAAAATGTGCCGTGTACAACAGCATAAAGCATCATCTGTATTCAATAATAATGTTACCTCAGGCATAATTCATAAATCTTCTATGTTAATGTATGTACCTGAGTATAATTATTACTAGAGTATAAAAGGCACAGGCTTACTCCTGTACACTATACAATATTAGATGATTTGAGTAAATTCAAAGCAGTAGCAGTAACATTAGCAAATACTTCTGTAGGGCGGAATTCCAGTCAGACTGGGAAAAGAGGTTGTAGGCAGAAAAAGAAAAAAAAAGGAAAGAAAAAGAGAGAGAGAGAGAGAGAGAGAGAGAGAGAGAGAGAGAGAGAGAGAGAAAGTTAATATTTGACATTGGTCCTGGGAAAGAATTTCTGCAAACATTTGGGATGTTTTACAGCTGGATTTTATCCTCATTTCCAACTAAATTAAAGGTTGTCACTCATTGGTTTTGGTGTTACTTAATAAAATGTGAAACTGAAGCTCAAAATTTGAAGGATGTGCTTTTATTAAAGCAATCATTAAATTGATCTGAAAATATGTGTGTGGTTTTGAAGATGCTGGGTTTTCTTCTCCAATATTGACTGGTTTAGGCAAGAACTTTGGCCCATGCAAATTATGATAATGTTAATCCTTTGTGTGTTTTTGTGTGTGTGTGTGTGTGTGTGTGTGCGTGTGTGTGTGGATGTGAATCAGACATCTGGGCATCTGTCTGTCTATATGTGCGTATGTGTTTTTTTTTTGTGTGTGTGTGTTTACATATGTTTGTATAGTAACATCTGTTTGTATGTGGGTACATTGTGCAAATGTGCCGTACATGTGTAATGTGCGTGTGGCTGTATTCTTCAAATATAGAACAGCTTGAAATAAAAAACATTCCCAGTGCTACACAGCAAATGTGTCAAATGTCACTGCTAATCATGACCTATCCATTCAAACCGCTGAATGTTCTCAAATCCCTTTTTGAAAATCTAAATAAACCACAAAATGCATGAATTGCAGTCATTGAGACTTTTATCAAGCTAATATATGTTCTTTGTTTAAACAGACTAGAGTCAAATTACTTAATTAACCTTGCATTATCATTTGACCCATTTAAATGATGCACACATTGACAGCCCTGCTCTTTCAAATAGATGGTGTCCTTTTGCAGTATCTGCTCTTATTTTTCTATAATGCCAATTAACTGCAAATAAAAACTGCCTTAACAACTTCTACATTTAATGATAGAGAAAGCATTCTGACAGCACTGCAAAGTCAGTATGAGGTGCAGGATGTTTGTAACAACATTGAATGTCAACACCAGGGACCAGGGTTCACATCATCCCGTCACCAAAAGTTTTTCCTTAAACATGGCTGTAGTCTTTCTTTAACCAAGTAGCTGTCTAAACTTGAGAATTTAAACAATAATTTAACCAAAATAATTGAGGCATTTTGAAATGCCTTGGCAAGTAACCCTATGTATTACCAATAAACGTTTGAGTGAATATCTCAATGAAAAAGCCTGAAAAAGTATTTGCAGGCAAAAGCAGGCAGTTCATGTAACGTTCTGTCTATTATTACACTGCTTTCCTGCATGGATTGGGGAACGCTGCGTGTGTGTGTCTCAGTTACTGTTGTTCACAGGGCTCAGTGATTTCCTTTTCAGTTGTCCGGGCATGGACGCATGTGTGAATGAGTTCATCAAAAGCTACATCCGTGTGCACACCCACACACAAGAACGTGTAATGCTCAACATACTCAGAAATGCACAAATGGAAACGTATCATCACAATGGCTGCTAAATCCCAGACTGTGACATGTTAACATACATGTGCAAGGACATCACGCTTTATTCTGTTAAAAAGACAAATTGAGGCACTTTAAAAGAGTCCTTTCTATTTAACTTGGGGTACAGTACAGGTTTATTTTTTAACTTACAGAATGTATAAAAGCATGCGCGCACACACACACACACATGTACAGTACGCTTCCTATCAAGTTTCTTTACCAAAGCCTCCCTGTCTAGTCTGCTGCATTGTTGCTAAATACTATTCCTCACAACATCACTGAACTGCCTATAGGTTGGAAATACTTGGAGTTGAATTAGTCCAGAATGTGGATCTCTTCCTGAAATAGTATCATGAATACTTATATCTCAATCTATAACTGACGCACAGGGAGTGAACTACGTGAAGAAAAGTTTCCATTTACACTTTGGATTGATTAACCTGAATCAAACTAAAATCTGATTTTGAGCCGTGCTGGAAAGATAGATGTCTGTGTGTGTGTTTCTCCTAAATATTCTGAATTAGAATAGGGAAATACAGACAGTTTTTCCGTGTTTTGTATTTGGTACACAAACCTTTAACACATTCAGAAAACATCGATGACAGATGATGTTCTTTCATGTGTGCCTGTATTAAAAGACTTAATCACTATGGGAGAGAGAGCAGTTTTGCGTTTTCAGCTTGGTCAGGTGACACTTTATCGGCAAAAGTGTCAAGGATAAGAATTTTTGATAATTTCACTGGATCAGAGTTACTAAACTTAATAAAAATGATAGCAATCTTACAATAACATCCTTAGGCCTGTGATGATACAGCACGCAAGGGCCTTTGATTGTGAGTGGTATTAAAGGCTGGGGGTAGGTTAAGGATACAAGTTTGTAGATGGGAAAATATCTTCTTCCTGTCTGGTAGCCTTTTTAGTTAATTGAGAAATTGCAGATCGAAACACACTTTAATTTAATTTCTGATTTCAAAGTTATCATTTTTTAATTTGTTTTACAGTTGGATGAAAATGCAGCTTATGTGTGCATTTGCAAATAAGCGGGTCCATCTACACACATGTGCACCCCCCTCTAACACCCCCCCCCCCCCTTTCCCCATCCTGCGTGTTGTTTTAATGAGATATAGGATATGCACGGTACACGTCCAAGTTGAAAGAATCAGTCACTGGTGGCAACAGTGCTGATCCATCAAGGATAGCACCTTTTACCCTGAAAATTCTGCCAACTCAGGAGGGCAATTAACACCTCGGCAGCCCGGGTCAGAAATGAGCTGAAGATTTCTCCCCTGTGGACGCCGTGGTCGGCCGCAGAGCCGCAATGCTCTTTGCTGATGCGCTCGTCTATGTGTTGTTGTTGTGTGTGTGTGTTAGTGAGTGTGTATGTGTGGGAGAGAGAAAAGAGAAGGGAGGGTTATGTGACTGTGTATGTGAGAAGAAAAGTGTGTGTGTGTGTGTGTGTGTGTGGTCCTGTGTGTGTCTGTATGCGGTGCTGACAGGCGGCGAGAGGTGTGCAGGTAAGGTGCTCCACAGGGTAATTATGCACAACCTCTGGAGGGTTCACACTGGGGCATTGTGGGTATTTTTGTTTGTTTTAGCCATTTCCCTTTTCTTTCTTTTTTCTACAGTCTTTCACATGAATGAAATATCAAATGTACCTCAGTGGCCTGTGCTAGGTTGAAAAGAGCATTCATCTGCATATTAGGATTGATGCTAGTGGGAAATGTGATCACGTCTCTGGACTCCAGACACGCGTTTCTGAAATTAATATGCGCTCGATAGGCTCAGAGAAGAGATTTCATGAATATTCATCAGGCTTAATGTGGATGTCTGCAACCAATATCACTGTCGATTAGAATAAAACATTCTTAATGTTCTTAATTGGCCAGAGTCCCATGACTGCATTAGGTTTTCATCTTATAAACATTCAACGTGTCCAATTCAAATCCTACAGCCTAACCTCTGAATATTAAAATGTATGACCTTTGATCAAGGCAATTAGCCTGCTCTATCAATTATCAAATGAAGCATAACATAGCAGATTCATGTTCACTTACACACTAAAGATTCCATATTGACTAATCTGATTTAGTTTCCCTCTAAGGGGCAAAGTTTAGCATGCAAAATAAAAAGATATCCTATTGTTATCAATATATTAGGAAGTTATTAATTTTGTTTTGTTAGTATGAGAATTCCAGCAGTCTACAGGGTAGTGACTTAAACCCACAAAGAACCAGAGGAGGGATCTTTTTAATTATAACTGTTTACATCATTGTATTAGAAAAGAAAGACCTGTTGTCAAATCAGCAATATTTAACCTGGACGCCTGCTCCAACTTAAATTAGCATCATCCAAGTAACTGAAATCTGACCACTTAACTAAAGCTACCATCACTACACCCCCCTCATGTTCGTCTTGGTCCTCATAAACGAGAACGGGAATGCGTGGAGACGGCTGTGGACTGTGGACGGGTGGGGGGGCTTCACATGGCGGCTGCTGGGGTCGTCATCCGTCATGGCTTCTTTGCAGACCAAAGCAAGTGGTGTCGCACTGGAGGACCAGGAAACCCGAGCCCTGGTTAGACAAACACATGCTACTTCCAAAATAACAATGTGCTCTTGTGACAGCAACCAGAGCTGTCTTACGACATGACGCATCATGACACTGAAGTGCGCATTGGGGAGGATTACATTACCAAGGAGCTTGTAGTCTGAACCACCAAAAAATAAAACACAGGAGGAGCAGGACAGGGGAGGGGGGCAAACACTAAAGATAATCATAAGCGACAACCTGGACTGTGTGTCATAAAATAAAAAAGGTCAGGAGGGATTGTTTCTTTGCAACTGATACCTGAAAATGTAGTGAGTCTATTGTCCTTGGGTGCATCTTCAGAATGCGGTTTTACTCTGAGCCACCACTGGGTCTGTATGTGGAGGACAAGCCAGGGATTAAATATAGAAGTTAGAGTACAACAGGCTGCCAGCCACTGTGGGGTGGTTGCAAATACTTTAGTCCCACATTCGGTCTTACATATCGTCTGGCCTAAACTAAGTGAAACATTTTTTAAATTGTCTGTAATAATTCACTTTTTTTTTTTAGCAATTCAAGAGTCAAAATATGAGCTGAGTCAAGCAGTGATATCCTGTACATAAATGAGCCAGACGTTTTCTAAAATGAATTCTGTATGTGCCTTATACAGTAGATGATATTGTTGGTATAAATTTGATCAAATACAGTGGGATAGTTAACATTTATTAAATGATTTCTTTTAAATAATTGGAAACATTTCCTGGTTACAAAACTTTACAGTCGTTTTCCATCTAATATTACCGCTAGGTTTTCTGTCTTGACAGGAAGAGTAGCTGCTGTGTGACAGAAACATCGTAGTCTCAACAACAGTGACCGTCTGTGCATTTGTTAAGTCTCTCTGGATACAGTGTGTCAGCTAAATGTAACATGAACATATTTTGGAGGAGGAAGTGTTCTGTCAGCTCAGAGCAGGTATCTGTCAGCAGTATCCTTTTGGGTTACAGGAGGAGGAAGCAGCCTTGACCAGGCCTTTTTGCCCCGCACGGCCACCCAGCTGTCCTGGAGGGGTGGGCAGTAAATCCACACTGGCAGCACAGACAAACACATAGGGCTGGATTAAACACACACACACACACACACACACACACACACACGCACACATGTGTCTGCACCTGCATTCGCATGAAGCGTTGTCCTGGTGTGTGAGGTGCTGACTGAAATACACTAACAATGTTTATCACAGCGGCAGCTTTATACTTCTTTAACAGTGTGTTCCCAGTGTTTCTCAAAAGCGTGGAATCTTCCATTTGTTATTTGTACACTTTAAAGTACACCCAGTCACCTCCACATATTTTTCCTTGCACTAAATGAACATCAAAATACTTCTTTCATCTGGCAATACTGGCATTGGTCATGAATTGTGTTCAGAATTGTTCAATATGAAGATCATTTTTCAGCCTGGGCTCCATCAAAATTGAGGAAAGTTCTTGGATGAGTGCTTCTGACTTAATGTTCAAGCTATTTATCTTTTTCCACTGTTCTATTAAACAGATTTAAAAAAATACAAAAGTAGTTGCTACTAGCCTGCACTGCAAAGCCACTTATTTTGGCCAGTGAGCGAAATTGCCATAAAAATACCAATCATCACTACTATAAAATGTTATTGAGGAAACTGTGATGTACTTGCTGACAGGTGTATTTGTGTGTGTGTGTGTGTGTGTATTATTGTGAAAAGCGGTTTATGTTTTAGACTTTCGTAGAGCTGACATTGTTGTAAAGTGAAGTCATTATGGATGGTTCTGACTTTTTGTGTGTTAGTCGAGGATTTTGAGTGGAGTTCATGTCTCTGATTAAAACATAGAATTAGGTTTTTCCTGTGCTTGATTAGATCCTCACAAGGGTGATGCGTGTGTAACTTTGTGTTTGCTAAGCAGCAGGGGCAGTGGAGAGCTGGCTGAGCAGCTAAACTCCTTCCTCTTCCTTCCCCCCGCTCCCGTACTTCTTCCAGCTGCTCAGATTTACAGGTGCCACTGACCTTTTCATCATAGGAAGTCTCCACAACCGCCTGGGCCTCCCTCCGCCGGCTCTCATCCATCTACCCGTTGCTCCTCCTCCTCCCCCCCTGCCTCAAACACCCAAACCACCCGCCCTCATACGGCCAAAAACTACCCCTCTTCAGGGAAGCGGGGAATCTTTCTCAATGACTCCATCTTGCTAGTTAAAGGTGGGAAGGAGAGCTGTACTGGCACAGCCTCTGCCGTGACCACCAGCATGCATCTGTCTTACATAAGCCCACACAATGTCTGCACTGGGAATAGAAGTTAACAAGAGGTGGCGGCTGAGACATTTAGATCAATGTAACACCTGCTGTTTGGTGAACATTTATTTTAAAGTTTTTAAACTATGCCATGGATTCATGCACACAAATTTTCACAAATGTGTGAGCTCATACTGCCTTTGTCAGTGCCAACCAACAGAGGTATGACTATGACTAATGAGCACTCGGCAGAGACCTCAACACTTTCTTCTGCAGCCACTGTAATACTTTACACCTGATTATTTCAATATGTTGTGTAGCAGTTAAGTTGAGCAGCCAAAGATGTATGTTTCTGATTTTTTTTTCTGTGGTGCTTGAGCATTCAAGATTTCCATTGAAACATATCCCGGTTCTGTATCACCATACTACTATAAATCAACAGAACCTTGGTTCAAAGTTAGCCATATTTCAGCCAAATCTGTTTAGAATATCTTGGGGAAAAATAAATGACAGATAATCTAGAATTTATACATACAATAAACAAACAAAACAAGCTGACTTTATATATTATGATGTTTAGTTTTGACACCTGTGTACAGGTCTGATGTGTGATTATTTTATATCAGGTGTCACAGGTGTCCTGAAAATCATTGTGTAGTTTGCACATTGTTGATTGGTCTCGTGTCCATCATCAACAGTGAATCTTGCATGTGCAACTCTCTTTTAATAACCAAGGTTCTGTGCTTGGTCCGTTATTATTTACAATCTACATAAATTACATTATTACTCCAACTCCATTTTTATGCAGATGATACAATCTTGTATGCACGTGGCTCTCCTCCAACTCAAGCCATGTCTAACTTATAGTTCTAACGTCACCACAGAGCACCAAACTACACTTGTACTTGTACTTGTACTTGTACGTGTAGGGCTGATAAGATAAGATATGTTTTATTCTCAAGAATCGATTGAATTCTATCAAGCTAGAAACCTCCCGAGGAACAACTAGCACAGAACCTGAAGATTAAAAAAAAGGGTTTCTGAGTAAGCCAAACATTTTTCTCTTGAGAACAGAAAAACATGCAATAAACCATCATATCTTGTACTCTCATGCTGATCATTCCACCTTGAAACAACTTGATTTACCAGTGTTTTATGTGTTTCATTACAGAAGAATAATATCCTACTCATCACTGTGTAAAAGCAAACTGGCAACCTGCCACTAGCAACAAGAAGAGAACTACAAAATATATATCTTTTTGTTTATAATCCTTTCCAAAGCTGCTTCTCTATATCACGTAGCTTCTCAACTTTAAAACTTCTGTATACCAAATCAGATCTCAGGTCTTGCAAACTGTTGACACTCCAGAAGTATCGAGGCTCCTGAATTTTGATGGACTTCTAGTACTTGGTACCATATGAATCTAATGAATTTCAAACAGGCTTGAAAACTTAAAACTTTAAGAGATGTCTGTGATTATTTCTGATGTTGTTAGTATATTTTTGTTTGTGAATTATGTTCTGTTTGATCTCTGTTCTATTTCTTAGATCTTGGTTCATATTTTAATGGGTTTAGTGTTCACTTGTAATGCATGTTCATTTTTTGTTGCTAGCACCCCCACCCTTGGAGTATTCTCCAAGTTTTTTTATTTATCCTTTTTACCAGTCACTATTGTTTTGCACCTGTACACCCATATGCTGATATATTTTTTTAATTATTTATCTTTCTAATTTTCTTGATAAAAAATGTATTACTCTTCCTTACATGTCAGTAAAACTCTTGGTTTTACAGTATATCTGTTTTATGTGCTTATTGACTGACATGATAGCTCCAAAACCACAGGATCACAGAGCAAAGTTGTCTCACACTGTGCCATTCAAAGTGGCCATTAACATCTCCCCACCAGATAGATTAGTGCAAATAGCCTCTTATATGCCTGAAAGCCAATTACACCTCCATTCTTGTAATAATGAACTCATGAACCCAGCTTTATTGGAAAAGGCTGAGAGATTGGAATCAATACGAATGGACTGGAGAGGCGAGGGACGCAGTGAACTAGATTCACTGCACGGTCTGAAAAGCTTCCCCAAACTTGAATTTATTTGGATGTCAATGGGTTCCCTACGAAATCCATCTAACTCGCCCGTTCAGCCTGTATTGCTTATTTGCAGGGAATGATAGAAGTAGTTGAGGTAGACAAATTCAGCTGTTTAAGATGGATATTTACACATTTGTATAACAGGATGTCACTGTAATGGCAAAATAATTAATCTAAGTTACAGGTCCTATCTTGAAATTGTGCATAATATAGCTATTAGTTTCTGTGGATTGAACCCAGGGGGATCATTCAGGGGTCCGAGGAAGAAGAGTGAGTTTGTCTGGCACAATTTCACACTTACACACACACACACACACACACACACACACACACACACACACACACACATACACACACACACACACACACACACCATTCAGGACCTGGAATCCTTCCAACCTTTAGCCCAAATGGGATCAAAGTCCATTGACCCCCTGTACTCCATTACTGTGAATTAATTTGCCTGCATATCAAAACACTATTAAAAGACTGAGGTCAGAGTCAAGTAGGAGCCAAAATGCTATTGATTTCGGAGGTCACATACACACTCAGAGAAATGGAATTCAGCGCAAAGACATTTACTGGATATTGCTATATTACCTATTACTATAAGGTTGGATCATTGAGAAGGAGATGGACATGAGCAAATGACGCTGGTGGCAGTGACAACTGAGCCACCATCTGTGCTATAAAATGGGCAAATACACCTTTAAACAGAAAACCTGGACATATTGAACTTTTCCCACTTGTGCTCACCGTTTTCATTGCAGTGTATTCTACTGTACAACCATTTGACCTTTTTTGTTGTTTAATACTTTTACATTAAGTATTGTTGTTTGTTTTTTTGCAATGAATCAAACTGTAAAATATTTCACAATCTAATCCATTATCAACTTACTGACTGTGTTAAGCACATTGCTCTGCAGATTGCAAGACTGACTGACTAATTAATTGCATTAAATTTTTTGTATTGGATATTAAACGTTATAGTACTTTTGCACATTGCGGGCTACTGACAGCAGCTACAGCTACTGTACTAACCAAAGAGTTTGTCACTCTTTCTCACCTAGATCCTCTATCTCCACTTTATCCCCTCATGAAGCTGACATGCACTGAGGATAACTTGATTATCACTCTTTAGAGTTGTTTCTTGATTAACGTCTGATTAATCACATAGTAATTATTTAGATACTGGTGAAAGCTGGAGGGAGATAGACCAGTTAAGAGAGGCATCTGTGCCCAAAACTCTGGGATTTATCTGCTGACCAACCAGCTTGGATGCCCATGTTTAGCATTTGACCTCCAAAAAGATGGAACACTCATTATACTTCGAAGAGTATGATGATAGTTGCTTTATTGCTGTGTTACATAAAACATCGACTAAAACAGGTGCTATGACTTTAACCAGACTTGAATCAGCCACCCTCTCACTTCCCTAATGGACGAAACCCATTTTAATGAGAACGAGAGTTGAATGTTAAGATAGAACAGAGGAAGTCGGAACCTTTCGAGAAACATGAACATATCTCCTAACAGATAGAACAATATAATATGCAAGAAACCGCTTTCCGTTTAAAAAAAAAACTTGTGTCTGTGTTTGTTTCACAGAGACCAAGACAAAAATGGAGTGCAGTGTACATATACATCACACCACTATGTGTTTTGTATTGTGTTTTGTTGTCTCGGCTGTAAACTCATCCTGTGCCATCCTGTGCCAGTTCTACAAGTAGACGAGGTGGCGTCACTGAAACCCAGTGACCTCGCCTACTTGTAAGCACGCGAACACACATAGACAGCAGTCCTGAGTTTTAAGCTTGATCTCTCAGTGCCATTTAAAGCACACATTGTGTTTTTGTACCTACTGTAGCATCATGAGATAAGAAAAAGGTTCCTATATAAACATACACAGTCTCTGTTTAACAAGATGAACCCTGGCAACTGACAGTCCCCTCTGATGTAGACGTTTTTTGTGCGCCTTGTCCCTTTTCCTGGTAAACAGTGCTGTACCTGACGCCTTTCCCTAACATGGGGACAGTGGCACGGGATCCTCAGGATGGGACGTAACCGCTTTCAGCACTTCCTTGCGTCACCCCCCTCTGTCTGAAGTGCGACTCTTGCGTGTTTTATTGCGAGGCCTGGGTGAGTATGAAAACAAACGGGGGCCCGACTCACAAGCTTTGATCTCCTGTTTCCTGGTCCATTATTTACGTCTGTTTCTCACGAAGCGTTTTTTTTTCTCTCTCTCTCTCTTTCACTTGATTACTATGCGCTTCCTCACACATTTTCAGCTCGACCCCCAGACAATGTGCTCAACTTTAATGGTTTCTTCTTGCAGGAAGCTATAAAGGACTTTCGAGTTATTGTCTTTCTCTCTCTCTCTCTCTCTCTCTCTCTCTCTCTCTCTCTGTCTCTCTCTTTTTGTTGGTCTGTTTAACGTCAAAAACAGGAGCAGCGTACAGGCTCATAAACAAGTGAATCATGAAGTTTGATTTAAAAAAAAACTGCACACGTAATAAATGTTATGCCAATCATAATTATTATTTAGTGTGCAGTAAGTGTGAATCAAATATGTCAAGTATACTATTTTTCATGCCATTATAATACGGGAATCATGGAAAAAAAACTTTATCTAAAAGTGAGAACAGATAAAGGAAAAACCAATTCCAACCAATTCAATACAATTAGAACAATTTTGTTCATGCAAAGTTCATGTATTGTAACATGTAGTACGTTTTCCTAACTGAAATTCTATGTGGACAAAAATTACTACTTAACCTGCATCGTCCAAGTTTGTGGTTTGAAGTTAAAAACCTCTGCTTCCATGCTTCCAGACCACCTCTGAGCTAGACCCAGCAAAATATAAAGGGAGGGTGAGGGGAGGGGGGGAGACTTGTTCGATGAAATGACCAAAAAAACTGAAAAGATAGAACATGGAGTCAGTTGCAATTAACTGGAGTTCATCAAAGGGCTGACCAGCAGGTCTCTCACCCTGACCCATGCGCTCCACCAGCTCAGCAGATAGATCAAAAAGGCCTGTCCTTAGTGAAAACCACTGCACTGTTTAAGCCAAGCTGGTGGATGTCATTAGGGACCCTGCCACCGAGGGTCACAGCAGGGCCCAGTTTGTGTCCCAGGCTGAATTTGATGTATGATCCAGGAGATTTTTGGGCAATGTTGCACATAAACAGGCACAAATACTCCCCCCCCCGACCGTTATGCTGTGTAGTGTATGTGCATGAGTCTAAATATGTGCCCCATGTTCCCTATCTTCTCCATGGTGCTGTTTAAAGGGTCAGACATATGTTATGTTTACTCTAAGCGTTAGTCATCGAAACTCAATGCGTTTGCAAAGACAATTTTAAAATAATAATAATAATAATAATTTGTGCATTGTTTACTAGCTTTGCAGTCTTCTTCTTTACTACTCACAAGATATCTTGGCACACTGTCGCTACCAACAGTCGACCTGTGGAAAATTGTGAAATGAATAGCAGGATATGAATTGTACCCTGAGTGAATCCCAATAAATTGCACCGTTTATCTGTCCTCGTGCTCACACACAATAGAAGCCAAACAGAGACCCACTCATAAAAACATGGTTTCACAGAGTACCTTTGAGACTGTTAAAGTCATATTTAACTTTTTATAAAGTGTCTTTAGCCTACTAATATCCTGTAAATACAGTGGTGAAGTAATGGAGCTCATTTTTTAAATCATTATTGATAGTTAACAGTAGAGACATGAGACGTGACGTTCAACAAAGTTATCTCTTTTCATACAGCTTAAGTTTTAGTTGATGACACACTTTTCTGGGTTACACACATATGACTGTACACTGAGAATCCCAAGAAACACTGACAAGACAGGACAGCAGGTTTTTCCTGCAGCAAACATGAAAGCGGAAAGTGATTACAGTTAAGTGATACAACAGTGCACTAGAATTAAATAGCCGGAGTCAGTTTCAAAACAAACCTACAGTGGTTTTGGCTTTAATGAGCTGTTTTATAGTTGTCGCCAATCAGCCAGTCATCTGTCATTATGTCTTCCCTTGCATCCGCTAGTCAGGTTCCAATATCAGAAGCACTTTAAAGTACCAACGGAGAGATCGGAGTCGTGACACTCACTCGCCACAAACACGTCACGGGTGAAATAATTGGAGCTTGTTTGGGGGTATTTAAGCCGACATAACTACGAGGAAAGATCCTATTCAGGGAGGGGGGGGTAGACATAAAAGGGCAGAGGGGGAGAAAGAGACCAAGAGGTGGGGAGATAGAGAGAGCAAGATGGGGAAGTGAGACTGGCCATCGCGTGTTTGAAAGCAGCAGTTGGGACCCTGATGACAGAGTGGTCTTTGGGAATTTAAGAGCAAGGGCTCAGAAGTGGGCGTTTCTCCCCGCAGAGGACTGGGCCAGGAAGGAAGGCTTTGGCTTTCAAAGCGTCCACAGCTTTATTTATATTACATATTTTCATCGCCAGGACTCTTTCAAAGGGAGGAGAGTACTGTTTTCCGATTTCCAATATGCTTTGGCCTCTGTCTTTTATTTCCCTACTCTGTCTCCGACGATGTATTTGTTTCCGGAGCGATGTTCACCCGGGGTCTGCATGTGAGGACTGTGTTTACTACTGAAAGATACAGTCAGAGTGTTATTGTTGAATGTGAAGGGAGTGATGGGAGGTTGCGTGATTGTTTTGCCTCACCTGTTTTCCCAACCAGGGAGGAATAGCTAGAAGAACAATGGCACAGAGGCCTTGGAACAACTGTATGATGAAAGGTATGGTCCCTACACCGCAGAGACATCAAGTCCTTTTGTTGAAAGTAGCCTTTGTTTTCTTTTTCTTATGACTGCATATGCTCCATGGCTCAAATTACTAACAATGACAGATAGTTATGGCTGCATTGTTGTTTTGTATTATGATTATGGTGTCAACAGATATATACTGTATAAATACTTTAGCATTCAGGGTGAATATTAGTTCAAATCTAAATAAATCCTGAATGGAAAGTTTTCACTGAAGGCTTTATCCATGCGACCAAACTGTGGTTTATTCATGCAGAGTTCACTTTTTGTTTGTAGCCGTTTTTGATGCCAACAAAAATATCAGATTTTTATTAACAAGGAATGTATCACACAGTAGCTTTTCCACCAAGTAATTATTTTTTCACTCACATTATTTCCCAAAAAGGATCAAAAAAGTTTACACATCACCTCCCCTTTGACGGTTAACCCCGGCCAAGCCACAAGTGGCATCATTAGCCATCGTCAGGCCAAGACAGCTACTGATAAATTAGTCATCCATCAAAGGCTCTCATATCATTTGGAGTCCCCTGGTCATTATTGGAGGCAAACAATGGTGACACATGTTACGCTGTCAACCTGGTGCCTCCTATCATCTCTGTCTCCTCTTGGGAATGGACAACCCCCACAGCCAATCAGCATGCATGTCTTGAGGGAATAAAAAAAAATCAAAGAAAGGGCTGTTTTTTACCTTTGCATGCCAGGGGGCGAAGCTGTCAAGCTCCTATCCAAAACTCACATAACTCTATGAAAAGTTGATGGCATCACTCCTCTATGTCTTCCCTGGCAGAGGGTTATGCATGGCTTCGATTCTGCGTGTGAACTGTCCTCTAAGGGCTTTAGGACTGCTTTTAAATGCCTTTGAGTGCAGTTTGAGTGACAGGGAGCTGTAAGTAAAAAGAGGTAAAAGTGGAGCAAAATGTTCTTTGACCTTGTTGTGGTGTAGTAGTTAGTGTGGCACATACAGAAACATACAAATAAATCTATATAAAATATAAAAATGATAAATATATTTTGAATGAGCTTTTACCTCATTAGCATATTCACTATCAGAACAAAATCTTTGACAATAAAATAATAATTCCATAATAACACATCATTACATTTTAAATGCCAAACTACACACATTTTATTAACTACAATATTTATCATATAAACTGTATATATTGAATATAACTGAATAACTATAACTGTATAACTGAATATATTGGCAGTTGATTTATGTACTTAAAATATACAGAACAATAGTTCCATAGTTCCGACTATGTTTAAAGATAGCAATAGAACTTTTCAGAGAAGTCTTATACAAAAATTGACTTCAGGTAAAAGCGCTGTGTGTGTGCGCGCCTCTGCATAGTGCTCCTGAGACACCTCCCTGTCGGCACAATGCTTAATTAATTAAGAAGGGGGTGCCAATTGCCCCCCAGGACCCTGGGGTAATCATACAGGGCAAATTACAGCATGTTGAGCTGTGTGCTGGGAGAGGGGAGCCGCTGACGCTGTTGTCATTGTTGATTAATTTCTCCGTATAGATCCTGACACCACTGTGCATGTGTAACCTGTCACAGGGCACCCATGTGTCTATTCATCACTGCCTGGGAGGTTTGTGAGTGTGCCTGTGTGTAGGTGTGTGAGTGTGTGTGCATGCGGGGTGAGTGTAGGTGTGTTTAGTGTCTGTTTCTGTGATGACACAGTGCACAATTTTGTGTGTAATTTTGCAACATAGTGTTTATGTATGTTGTCTACCGTACAGTAGGTAGCAGGTGTGCCTGCTGTATACATTATTGCATGTTTGCGTCTGTCTATCTTTGTATGTGTGTGTGTGTGTGTGTGTGTGTGTGTGTGTGTGTGTGTGTGTGTGTGTGAGGCAGCAGCACCGCCATGTAAACAAGATGGTGATGCCTGATAAGAACAAGTGACATTCCTGATGACAAACAGCTGATAATGTCTTGGGACTGGGCGGGTGGGGAGGACTGTGAGGAAGTGTATTGATTAGCCTTATTACCCAAAGCATCCGTCTTAGGAACGAATGAGGGGAGGGAAGAGGGGTGGGAAATTAGCCGGGCTCCACCTCTGTTGATGGACTGATTGCTCCGGGGGCCCTGAAGAGAACAAATGGCCCCCGCCTGTCTACACATACACTCACACACAGACACTTCATGAAACATATCTTCCCTTGTTCATTTTCACGATCTTTCATTCCACCTGTGTCCCACACAATCAGCACCACTTTTGTACTTTTATAAAGATGTAAAGATGACATGAAATTTACATGGATATAAATTTAAAACCTCATTAATAAAGAGGAAGCAGTCTGTGTTATTTATTTTGTGACTTTTCCTTATTGATGCGCTCGATTTGCTAAGAATAATTTGATTAGTTAACTAACAACAAAAAACAACAACATGATTTTCAAATGCTGAAGAAAATGTAATTATTATATGCTCTATTGTTAATTCAAAGCTGTATCACACAGAGGGAGTGCCGTTGTACTGAATATCACTACAGCTGTGATTTGGTCATAGGAATGAAGCCCCAGTCTGAGTGCTGAAGTAAATCAAGCCCTTTGTTCTTTTTTCTTCTCTTGACAAAATCCAAAATGTAAAGTTTGTACTGTACACAAATAATTTTATCTTTATGGGTTATATTGATGCCGAATCGACAAAAAGATTGTCGACATAGGACGTACTATATCTTGTGTTTCTAGAGTGATGTGTTTTTACAGACACGTAAAGAATTGTTAAAATGTTCTGTTTCTTGAAGGGAGTTTGGTGTAATATATATATTTTTTTAAACGTTTTGTCACCACTACAGAAACATTAGGTAACATGGTTATGGTAAAATAAGGTTGTCTGACGTTGACTGCTGTTAGTTATTGGTTTGATTAATGGTTGTTTATTGATTACTGATATTGACTGATCAGGCTTATTATTAGCTAATGGTATTCATTTTCGAACGGTAGTATGCAGTAAATGGTTCCCCCTTGTTTGTGTTTTAAAACTACTTCTAGAAATATTCTCAACTTTGTAGTGCAAAGTTTGTAACAATCTAAGATAGAAAGCCCACCAAAGCCCACTGCTCTGAAGGCCCACTGTTCCAAAAACACTCTCCCTGGAGTTTTTTGCCCTTAATATCTTTGAAGGTGCTGAAAAGGACAAAGTCAGTGACCTTTATTATCATAGTAACAATAATAAACATGTTGTTAATGTTGTGAAATGGTAGCAGTTTAGGCACTGAAAGTATTTGGTTTAGAAAAAGAAAAATGATCATGTTCAAGTTAAAATAAGTATGTTAATTAAGTTACTTATGTAAGATAGTGACACCAGAGTGTGTATTTTCATAACAATGGGTGGTCAGAGCAACGGACATGTGAATCATTGTCGTTTTGTGTCATCATCCATGACAGTATAAAGAATGGACACAGCCTGAATGATGTCACCTGAAGGTTTCCGAAGTGCTGCTTTGAAGCCGAAAATATGCAACGCTGGCCGCCGCTATGTTGGATGTACTGCTTCTTCCGCCTACCGGTAAATCTAAATATTAGCAAAGATGTGCATCATTAGTGGACCTGAAGTGGGCCGAATGACGCCTGGGTGCTCTAATAAACAATCTGTATTCGCACCTACCTGTCAATCAAGCAGTCTCGCTGTCAAGGTGTCTTTTATACTAAGTATCAGAGGGCAGTATGTACTGCATGAATTCCCCTTAGGAGAAATACAGTGCACTATAATGAGCAGGGAGTTATTTTAGATAGCGCCAATATGTTTGGTCTTACTCTTGTTTGGGGTATCTTTTTCTGATTTCTAATTGCCACCATTCGAATTGTTGTCCAGTACTGTTTGCACTGCACTGTCGTGAACCTACCCACATACTAAGGGCAGAAGAAATACTAATTGATGCATCAAGTGATAAATGAAAGACATCTCTGTTACAAGCAGGAACAGCAACACATTTCAAGCTCCTTGCTCATTTAGTCAGTCACCATCACGACCTAATGTTCGATTAGTATCCTCTCATCATTTTTTAATCAACACTAATTTGTACTATATAAATTATGTAGCACACTTGTTTTATTCAATTTCTCTATATGCATCTCTACACTTCCCTACAACTTCAGTGTTAATCACATTTCACTGTAATGATCTACTTTACCGAGCTTATTGATGAAACAGCTGCAATTACTTAGCTCAATATTTCCCACATTAGTCAGCCTTAGAAGTGTTTCACACATCCATTTATCTACATCGGTTTTTAAAGGGCATAAAATCAGCTTCAAAGTGCATTCATATTTTATTCTATTGAGATATTGCTTGGCTGATGGGCTGCCGGTAATTCATAACCCTAAGTAGGGGTAATAGCCAGATGAGCATGGACTTTCCTGATAGGAAAGCTGTTTCCACTGGAAGGAGTTTCTCTTCCACTGCTGAGCTAAAAGATTAATCCATTCAATTACCAGTTTCCCTGTCAAGCAGCAATGAAATATGGTGGTTGTTTTCCTACAGACAAAAGAAAGATGATGAAAAGGGTTTTTTTGGGGTTCTTTTTTACTTTTGAAGATATTCCTTTACAGATTCTGCATTATCACTTCTTGTTTATGACTGGAGAGTGAAAATTACTTCTGTGAAGTGCTGAGATATGTGATGCTCGGGTCTGTTTGGGTCGCCATAGGTGTGACCGTCTTAGTGCTGTAAAAATGAGGTCACTTTTTTCTGCTGTTTCACCAAATTTCCTCAAAGGTCATAACAGAGCAAAGCCATCTACCTTTTCGTTTTTTTTCCCCACCGCCAAACACCCTTCCATCTTGTTTTCTGTGTGCTCTTAAAAATTCATTCTGCAGTCAACAGTTCACATCTTTTTTTTTCTCAAAAGAAAAAAATCTAATTTCTGTCCTCATTTTACTCCATTTCTTCCCATGCCTTGTTTTACACTGAAATAACAGATAGCTACTACCACTAATGCTCATCAGATACCAATTACCAGCCCCTGACATCCTCCTTAAGGCAAGCAAATTCATATTCCAAGTCCTTCCCCACTTAACTGAGGGTAAAAATCGTTATGTTTTCTTCTGTTTTCTGATTGCATTATTCTTGGTTAAGAAAAGCCCCTGGTTCATTAAGGTACTCCACATGGAGGGAGGGGGAGGGCTGCTGTGTTAGTGGGATCAATCAATAGCCATCTTCCCCTCGCCTTACTGTAAACGCGCTAAAGTATTTATGAATTAATTGACTTCCTTCGTCCAAATAGGAGGAACCTACCAACGTCTCCTGAGCTGTGGTGTGGAGGTCACAGGCACTCTTGGTAATAAATAGAAAAGGGCTCTTTTATAATGACAGTGTTAGTGGTTACCGCAGCTTAAATGTTGATGAAGTGACAAATAAAAAGATAACTGAACTTGGCCTTTTAGTGGAGGTATTTAGTGCAAGACAGCTTGTTGGCAGTTAGAAAAAGATTAGTTTTATATGCAGGATTGTTCTTTTAGCAAACATTAGTCAACCATATCTTCCACCTCATGTGTGTGTGTTTTCTCAGTCTTCCTTATCCTATATAAATGTCTTCCAGAGTTTCACCTATCATTAAGTAGGAAATAAGTTTAAAAACGGGTCTGTCGCTTCAGAGGATTCCACCCAAAGACTCATTTCATTGTAGGGGTAATTGTTGGTATTAAAATGGTCAAACTCACCATTTTTTTCTGGTTACATTACATTTGTCAGTGAAATATTGTTTGATTGTTGTTTTTATTTTAGCAATTAACACAGTTCTTCTTATTTATTTGTGTATGCAGAAACATTTACAATGTACTATTAGCAGCAGTCGCGCTCCACAGGGAAGGTTTCTTTTTGTTTTTCATGGAATACTGGGGTGATATGCTTGATGAGCTTGTTGATGGAAAAGCCTGGTGATTTTGTGGATGGATTGGTATGTGTGTGTCACACAGATCCATTGAGTTTTGGTGAAGGTCAGTCCCATTGTGGCCAAGACTGTAATAACCACAGTGACAGATTGGATCAGGGAGGAGGGGTGTATCTTTAATGTCTGCGTCGCTTCATAGCCTGTATCAGTGATGTGTAGCAGAGAATGAGGATCACGCATTGCAACCCTCATGTTATGAACAAAGGTGGAGCATTCATAGGGTTGCCCACTCAGCCTTGGAGAGTGCACTGAAATGTCCATGTGTTGGTTTAGCTAATCAGGATGGACTCGCATCAAAATCCTATCCCATCATCCATGGAGTCAGCAACTTGAGAAGCTGCAGGGAAACGAAGATGGTGGATTTGATATGAGTTTATAGAAAATGAATTTAGGCACATTGACTTTCTGGTTTTCGAAAGGTTTGTTTCAGATTGGTTTAAATATGGTGGACCCAGAGACTCCAGGAAACCTGGATCCCTTCACTTTCACACCAAAACAGAATAAACATGACCTCACATAAAACTGCAGGCCACCTTCCAAGACTATTTTCCAGAAGGGACAGCCATCTGATTTACATAGCAGTACATGCAACCCACAAACGGATCCATTTTAGCCCCCACCCAGTGAAAGTGTGAGAAAACACTATGCTTCCCAGCTCCAGGTGAAAATTTTTGTACAGTATGTGGGCTGGAAGACGGATACAGCATGTGTCGAATCTGCCATTAACGTACATTGAGCAGGTGAAACAGAAGGGGCTGTGTTGGATTACAGAGGACTGTGACAAAGCCAAGCCATCTTTGAATACAGGTAATCTCACCTGTTACGATGCCTTTAAATCACTGGAATCACAAACTAGTACATGTAATATTCAGTTTGCTGCTATGCAGAGGTGAACTGGTTCTATAACCCTGTATACTAGATCAGAGGAGACCAAACATCCAAGTCAAGTCCAAGTCAAAAACCCAGGCTAACTCCTTTCTTCAAGATTTTCCAACCTGAGAAATCCTCTCTAACCCTGCATAGTACATCAGAGGAGATACAACAGCCTTAGTCTAAGTTCCAAGTCAAAACTTTTAGAAGATTTTCCAAACTGGAAAAAAAACAGTAATTAAATTGATACTGACACTGATTTAGTCAAAAGGAAAAATACTTAATATTTGTCAAGCCCTAGGAAAAACAACTCAAATGCTGTACAGCAGCAGAAATAAGCTTTCGAATATATTCTCTAAAGAACCCTCTCACGTCAGTGTATTTAAATGCTTGTACATCTCTAAAGACTTGTGGAACAAAGTTCTGTTTCTGGGGTTGGATATTTCTAATGCATCCCAGATTATGGACCACCACTGTTTGAGGTGAATTACTTTTTGGGGCACTCGCATACATCGGCAGTCTGTATTTGAAGCAGTCTAAATCATGTGATGTCACAAGATTCATTTTGCACACATTTTGCCTAACCCCACTTGGCGTAGGAGGTTCCCCAACACTTGGGTGGTATTGGAGAAGGAGGGAGGGAGCAGACATTTTTTTTTTAAAAACGGGAAACATGTTGAACAAGCTTCTTCCCCTGCCATGGTCTAGCAACCGCGGGAGGAGAACAGTGTAACCAACCGCCCTGAGAAAACATTGTGGTTCGACCACCACTTATGACGCTGGACTGGATATGAAGAGATGCTGGTGGGGGGATTCTCAAAGGACAAAGAAAGGGGAGGTTTTCCTGCAAGCAAACACTCTCCATGGCAATTTTTTTTTTTTTAGAGATCCATATGAAAAGTTATTTTTCTCCCCTCAAAAACTGTTTGCAAAAACACATCTCTGCTGTCCAAGAGAGTGAAAGATACAGAGACGTCTTTTACCTCTTTATTAGGGAGAATTGAGATTTTGTTTCTGTTTGGCCACTAACCACAAGATTTGCCACCTTCCAGCTGTGATATTAACTCTTTTCTTTAAGTTTAGACCACACGTGAAGCCCTCTCACCCCTGACAAGGGAAACCAAGAGTATTTTTAGAGGGAAAACTCCTCCAGTTTGACTTTTCTTGTAGAGATTTACGATACCCTCTCTCAAGGCAAATAAGAAAAGAACACACAAATGAACTAAGAATACCAGCCACCTACGTAGAAAATGATACTGGAGGATATTTGTATCCTTCCTGTTTAATCGAGCATCAAACGTTAAACCAGGGCGTTTTCTCCTCTTTTTTTTTTTAACTTCTTATCTTTTAATTCTAATGCACCAAATCAGCAGGTTTAGTAAAAAATATCAACTGTAAATAAATACATATATAACTATATGTTGACAGCTGACAGTTGAACATTCAGAAATGAATTTAAAGCAACACTTTATTACACTTGTAATAAGGTGAATGGTGCCACTGTCCCTCTGACTTTTCTCGCACTATGTAACCTTGGTGACAAAGAGTGGCGCCGGTGTTGTGCCAGAACTCGAGCTGAGCAAGCAATGTAACCAGGCTCAGTAGCTTCTATGGACATAACTAATGGCAGAGGCAAAGGGACGCAAGAGGACAACGGAGAAAACTAAAAGCAGAAAACAAGCAAGCAAGAATTACAGCAAGAATCTCGGACTGGCTTTTAGCTATTGGCGAGAGCTCTCTAAAATAAAAAGCTGAAAGACTGACGCCAAGCTGGGCTTCTTGCTGTTGGACTAGTAAGTGATATTAGCTGGCTGCTATGTTTGGCTGTGGTAGTTAAGTTGTCCACTCACTAGATTTTCATCATAAGTAATGTAATAATAACAAATACATGTTGTACAGCTGTGCATATTTACGACTTTGAAACAGGCGGTGCCAAGTTGCAAGAGATACCAATTGTGTTTGGGTCCAGATGAAAGACAAATCCTGAGTGTGCGCAGCATATGTGTGTCTATGTGTGTGTGCAGTTTACTCTTTCAGACTGACATTACGTAAAGTTTACAGTCAGTCTGAATTGAACAACATGCATTACCCAGCTTCCTGACCTGGCTTTAATGCAGGCTGGACACTGGCCAGCTAGGATATGAAGGAGTGAAGAAGTGTTTAATATTACATTTCTATAACGGTATGGTATAAACCCTGGCTGTCTGCTCTGGTCTGCTCTGTATACTCAGAGATACTTGACCGTAGAATGTAGTTTAGTCGGGAGAGACTTAATTGAAAGAGTGGCTTAAAGAATAAATAAATCAATTTATTTGACATAGTGTGCACAATTGGAAAAGCTGAAGACATATTGTTGAACATGGAGGTTGGTTTCACCATGGAGGCCTGGGTGGTGGTGAGGCCCACTGATGATGAGGGAGAGGTTCAAGCATTTTTCAGGGAGTGAAAGCATGCATCAATAGCATAATGGTGATCAGGATGTTGTCTGCAGCTAGCAGCTGTTTCTTGGTCCTTTTGCAGTCACAAGTGGAGATGGAACAGATGAGTCTTGAACAGGAAGTAGCATGTACTCTGCAGAATCACTGCAGAGTATTTGATCTGTCAGCGAGCGGACCTGGGACAAAATTAAAGTCAGAAACTGTTTAGTAAATGCAATATATTATCTAGTACAATGATTTGCAGTGAAAAAAAAGGTTTAGGAACTACTGAACTACAATAACAAGTCACACCGAAGGATTAACAAACAGGTATATACAGTTAATGCTTGAATACTGAGTCATTATCCTGCATCAAACATGGGGTTTGTGTGTGTAAACACTGTGAGATAGATATAGTGTCAGAGTGTGTGCAAAAGAGGGGTATTTGTACTGAGCTGTTACCCATAACATCTCCTTGATCTTTCATTATCACTTCATTGTTCACTCACAGCCTGATTATTTTATTTTAGACTCATGCATGTGTTTGTGTGATCGTGTATGTGCTGTCATTGTTTGCACAGCAACAACACAACCCAACCACAAGGTAGCTTCACAGATTCTTTTTGTTGTATGTGGGAGCACTTGTAAAAGTGAGTGTGTGTGTGTGTGTGTGTGTGTGTGTGTGTGTGTGTGTGTGTGTGTGTGTGTGTGTGTGTGTGTCTGTGAGCGTGTGTCCGTGTGCAAGTTGACAACCCTATCTGCATCCTCCTTGGGTTCGGTCCCATTTCCGTCTGGGCAGTTCCAAAATAACTGCCCCCTCCACACACACACATACACACACACACATTCATACACGTGTTGCTTCCTCTGAACACGGGAGCACATCGATCAAGACCTGGACCTGGACTTTCTATCTCTTCCTGAGATAGCCGGGAGGAACTAGACCAGCAAGACCTAACACGCATGCACACACATGCATAAACAAATAATGGAGGTGTAATTTGTTTCCTTCTTGTTAATACACATTTAGGCATGCACACTTACTCAAAGACAAACACACAAATAAATAAATCATTTCAAATCACAATATAAGTGATTTACATTCTAGTACATGATTACTGGTATTTAGATTCACACAAATTAAATTTAATGTCCCATCTGTATCCAAACTGAACCCACACCAAAGAAAACGTCAAATCTTTCATTATACTCTCTTACACCCACACACAAAGACACAAAATAAATACAGTAATATACTACCTCCACATTCTCAACCATAACAACACATTGTTTCCTCTTGCCATGTTCCTCATAGTTTCCTATTTACTCGCTGGTTGCATTGTTTGAGCAAGACAAGCAACACTTTCAAGTCTCCAACCGCTGAGTCATTCACCTGCTTTGGCTTCAAAACCCAACTCACAGTAAACAACTACCTGTCAACAAGGAAAACTTTGCTTGTTTTCCTCAATAGCGGTACCTAGAATCCAGGAAGTGCGTGGCAACCAGTGAGGATATTGAGATATAATTATGAGTTCTTCTTATGATTACTGTAAACAAATGAGTCTTAGGTCACAACAACTGTTAGGCTTTCATCCCACACCAGAAGCCTTGTTGGCACAGTAATTACTGTTGAATAATATTTTAAAGATGATGTTGCCATCTAGTTTAGTTCAAAGTCATCTGGGTGTTCTCCCTGTTACGTAATTGCACCCCATTGTGCTTTGGTTATACCAGCTGTTAAAAATGCCATGTTTCACTGTGTTAACCAACTCCCAGTGTGCTGCAGCACAGACGAATAAAGGGCTTTATTTACAGAGGTTTACAGGTTTTTTGCCCAGGTTTTTACTAGCTACACTGCTAGATAACACTAAATCCTAAACACTGGACTTTTAAGTAAAAGTAAAAAAAAAAAAAAATCATTATAGAAAGTGGCCCATTTCAGGATTCTATTTATGAATTGTAATTATTGATGCAAATGTACATAGAACTTCAGTGTTGCATAAGACTGAGGTTCCTATCAACAAAGAATCTGTCACCTGCTTTTCTTCACAAGCAGCTTCGGGGATATGTACAACTCCTCATATGGTTCCTCTCTGAGAATGATTATGATTATATCCCAGAATTCAAAATGCAAACACAGAATGCTTCCTTAACAATGTGTACTGTACGCCCCATTTGTGGATATTTCTATATGTATGCTTGTGTGGAGTTGTGACTGTATCTATGCGTGAGCTAGTTTCCATATGCATCCTGTTTCATTCCTCTGTGCTGGCTGTTTGATGAAGTTTGAAACATGGAAATCCAGGCATAATCTCCTATTCTATCCCTCTGTGATCAACAAATGAGGATACTGGACGTGCAGAGGGGAGGAATTACAGGGCACACACTCACACAAACATATGTGCTCATTTTACATATTCACACAGATTTTAAACTGACATGAGCCCCCATATGTTCTTGCTACACGCACAATAAAAGACACAAATTTATATGTACATCTACCAACGCACATGCACAAATCCACACCATTCCCACACATAAACAAACATGCACATTGTCATCCTTACACACCCGTATCTACAGCAACATACACACATTTAACAGATGAACTAGTCGCAGGTTTTTTTCTGGAGAACTTAACATAAGTTTTCTTCTTTTCCTCTGAATCCTTCGAATATTAGGTCTGTATCAAGGGGGAAATAGTTAATAAACCATTCAAATACTTCCTGGAAGACATCATGACACAAAGGCAATGAAACAGTATTAGATAATGCTGAATAGTCTAGACACTCAGGCTCATCAGATTAAAAAAAAACAAAAAAAAACATTTTAATTACACCAGGAGCAGTATGTTTCACATCATTTGAAATGAAAACAAATCATTGGGAGACTTTTATTGTTCATTCTCTCTAAATCTAAATCCACTCTGTAATGGGATTCCCATTTTGTCAAACAAGAGTTTCAGTTACCTTCCTTTTAATTTTATGTTAGTATTGATATTGTAAGAGGAGACACTTTTTCCAGCAATGAAAAATAAATTCAGTAATACAACATTTAAAAGCCTAAAATCCACACATAAAATGCAGATCACTCATCAAGAGGCTTCATAAAAACTTCATTTAAACAGACGCAGACATGGTAACTTTCACATCCTCACATATGAAGGGTTTAAAGTTTATTTCTTTTGATTGGGAATTAGCCAAGCATAGCAAGCACTGTTCTCTTCGCTGTTGAAAACATTGTTCGTTGGTCAGGATCAGGCTGCATGTAGCTACAATATGCAGTATTTGACAGAATGCTCAAAATATGTAAATAACCTGCGTTTCATGAAAATATCACTGCATAATTTCTTGAAAGTTTACTTGAGTGCTGATGTGTTGAGTGAGTTTTATGGCCCCTGTTACATGTTACAACACAGTTGTTCAGTGTCAAAATGTATGGACGTCAGTGAAAAAACTGTACCCTTTTTTCATTCTGTAAAAACATACTTAACTGCAGATACATGTATTTAATCTGAAAAAAAAGAAAGAAAAACTATCATTGTCCGTTTGCCAAAAAAAAAAAAAGGAAAATATGTTAAAAAGATTTTAAGTGCTGCTTTTGTCTAATTTATTTACACCACTCAGCACCTACAACATACACATGCTACACCATGAAAACACTGTCAAAGCCCTGTCATGTTGGAGCCCAGCCGACTTCACTCCCTTCCCTACCCCAGGAAGGGAGTCTTTTCCTGGGGCTGCTCTAAGCCCTCAGCCCCGCTCCCCCCAACCCCCTACACTCCCTGGCTGCTCACAGCCGGCAGGGCTCCGAGTACTAGACCCACTAGCCTCCACAGATATTTCCTGAGGAAAACATATCACCTCAGGCTAGACCGGTCGGCTGACTATGCTGAGGCAGCAGCAGCCCCAGCCCACAATCCACCACAGGCCTCAACCTCACTCTCCCTCCCTTTTCTTTCTCTCTTTCCTCTCTGTCGTTTTCAGTTTCTCTTTTCTCTCTTTCACTCTGTCTTTCTCTCTTCTACCATTTTCTGGAAGTTTCTGTTTTCTTCTTTTCTTCCCTTCCCCCCTTTCTCTTTCGTGCTGCCTGTGAACATAAACTCGTTACAACAAATGGGCAGAAAAATAATTACAAATACAAGTACAGTGAATCGTTTTTACACTGTGAAAATATTTTGACTGTAGAAAAAAAAATCATCTCTTGGTCGTTAACATGTCTGTGAGAGTGCATAATGTGCTGTAAAATTAATCAGAGGGCTTTTACACTGGAAACATATTAACATCTCCTGGTACAGAGACAGGTGTTTGTGGCAGACAGGGGAAATGTTTTTGATATTTGGAGTTCATTTGTTATATTATTAATATTTTCTGCGATAAACCACTGTGTTGTAAACTTGTTTGATAGACCTGTCAAGTGCAGAATAAAGTTCTTACTGTACTTACAAAAGGAGATATCAGAAGTAATTACAATGTGGCTTTAAAATATCAATCTGCAGCGTTGCACCATGAGGTCATATGTTAAACACACCAAGATGTATCTATCCCTCATATAACTAAAAAGTTATGAAGGCCACGTGAAAAGACTATATCTCAGTGAAACATACAACTACAACAAACAAACTACCAAGAAGTGTGTGAGTATTTTTACTATGCAGCACCTGTAAAGATGCAGCTTGGAAAATGCCATGGTTATCATGAATACAATGACATTAACCAACAGCACCAACTAGTAGCACTAACCAACAGAGGTTACTAGTCTTCTTAATTGTTCATATTTTAAACTATAGTGCAAATGATCATTAAGTTTTCAGTTGGAGATGACAGAAAATACTGGTGGTGACAGTCCTCATACTTTTTAACTGTTTTGCATTTTCAGTCAGAAACCATGTTAGGGCAACACAATGAACTGTCTTCCTGCTTGCTCTTTTGAAGACACTCTCAATAAAATACTTATGTAATATAAAAAAATTTAAAAAAAAAAACTTTAATATTGTAGCCCCATCATTGTGGTGTTTCTTTTCTTCTCTCTTTTTTCTCAAACGTGATGTTGGTTAAGGAGAAGATAAGACTTAGCTTTTGGCAACCATCCCCATCCTTGAGTCCAAACCAACATCCGTCAACATCTTTGCAAGCTGCCGAGGAAAGGAAGAACTCGATGATGTGTTTTATGTGGGGAAGGAGGGTGGGAACCCAGTGGTGCGATAGTAAAACAGAGAGGACATGTTAAACGTATTGATACCATCGCCTCAGGAAATCCCTTTTACCCCATGTGTTCTCATGACTCTGTCTGTCTGTCTGTTCCCCTGTCCCTTCTACTTCCCATGAAAGCATTTTAAGACCAATGTCTGCCTTCTACCATTCCCCCTGGATATTTCTGGAACAAATTTCTGTCAATGGCTGAAAACTATAAATCCACAAAAAGTTTAAATTTTCAATATGGTACATTTGATTGTTTTGAATGGCGTTCCCATTTCTTACACAAGGATCTTAGTGGGGAAAAAATGACGTAGGAAAAAAAAGATGACTTTTGTGTGTGAAGTTCTTGGAACTACTAAAGCTGTGAAGTCAAACATATGACAGATGAAATTTGCCACCATTCAATCAATAAATATCAAAGTTTCCAAAGCGTTTCTCCTTCCTTAGTTTGGATGGAAATGTAAAGTTGATGCAGTTGCAAGAACTCAACTTGAACAATTTGATGATCTAGACCTAGATGCTGTTCTAAAGGTTACTCAGGGTTATCTTGTCTATTATTACTCAGGTCCTGTGCAATGGACTGTATAAAGAGGAGTAGACTTTCATTATTTTTTTCTCTGAAGGTGTTCTAGTATGTGAAAGAGGTTCCAATAAATATATTACTTCTTTGGTATAACACAAATTAGAAAAGTGCCTTGACAATGCATAAAGACTCTTGGCAATAAAACTAAACTATACAGTCAATAGTAGTATAAAAGAAACATGGAATCATTCATTAAAAGCCAGTATAAAACTTGTTTTAAGCACAGCTGCATTATTACCCTTGTTGCAAATTCAGAATTTGGAGCTTGAAGCTTTCTTTGGAGCTTTGTCTAATTACATAAGCTTATGCGTACAGGACTAAAATTAAACACACTGTTGTTGACACCCTTGTTGAGTTACAAAAAATTTAACAAATCTAACATTTGCTCAAAGCAATCATTTTGAGCAATCGGGCTGTCACTATCAACAGTAGCGAGTGTAAGGTATAACTGCATATCATCAGCGTAAAATGTAACATATAATGCGCCTATCGTTAAGTGACCAAGTAGGAGCTTGTATAGAAAACAAGATTGGACCTAGGTTTGAGGTACCCATGAGGTACACCACATTTAATTCTGGTAGAGAAAGAAATACTGCATGAAGAAATGTATGTGCACATAGGGTAGGATAGGACACATAGGGTACATCAGAGAGAAAGGTTTTTACACAAAGACAGTATATAAATACTCACTCCCTTCCTTCCTTTCACATGGCAAAGAAATGACATGTTTGGCAAGATTTATTATATTACACAAAGACCAGGATAGTTATAGTTAGATTATGGAGATAATGAATTCATATATTATGCTCCACAGTGTCAAATGCAGCACATACTCAGAACATAAAGCAAGCATGTGAATGGAACAATTACTATCTTCAGCTGTAAGGTAAAGGTCCTTCAGTGCTCAAAGTAAAGTTGTCTGATATCCCATGTTCTCAAAGCAGTTTAAACCTTATTAATTTACCTTACCTTTATTGCAAGTCATAATTTAGCAGATAAGTATAAACAACATATTGAGGGGAACATTTTCTTATATTGTTCTATTTTGCTCTAATGAATGGTACATATAAGTCCGGACAGCTACACCATTATGTACAAACTCAGTGACACAGTAACATCAGTGTCATCATCTTCACTTGCTGGAGAGCAACAGAGTAGTTAAAAGCTGTCCTCAAGTTTGCTTGTCATTGAATTTAACTATTATGAAATCCTTCAGTTTGTTACACAGGGATGGGGGGTTTTCAGGAAAAGTACCCAACTGGAGTGGCAGGCAGTTGTGGGTAAACTAACTTTAATAACCAAAAGCGGCTGGATATCCAGGAGAAAACACAAAAAGGCAAAAGCAAAGAGCAGGGTCAAAAACAGAAAAGATACAAATACCAAAACCATGAAACGTGACGGACTTGGACTCACTGAAAAAAAAACAGGTAGAGAACACACAGGCACAAAGACACAAAAACACAAGACAAGTGACAAACAAGGAAACACAGGAACTAAATAGACAAGACTAATCAGGGACAGGTGAAACAAATCAGGAGCAAGTGCAAAATCAAAGAAGGCGGGAAACACAACAAACTCAGTTGGCTCAGTTAGCTAACCTTAACCATAAACATATTGTGTAAGTATCACCCCTTCTATGAGTAAGCAGTGGTCACCACTGAATGTTTGTTGAATATCTTTCAAAATTTGTTTTAATGTTAATTGAATTAACTCATTTTACCTGATAGCGGTCTGAAGACTGAAATGTTCTTACCAAAGTGAGTACAACAAGTGATCAACAGTATGCAGGATTTTTTGGTTCTTTCACAGTCATAGTGAATTGTAAGATGCACCTGTTCATAAAACTGCACGAGTGCAAGACCTTCAAAGAGATTTGTTAAATTCTCAAATACATATATATATATATATATATATATATATATATATATATATATATATATTTCCCTTCTACCATACACCAAAACAGGTGACTACTTTGCTTTTTAATCAGTTTCAGAGTTATGTAAGAACAGTTCAGTGCTAACAAGCTATTTAAAATCTGAAATATGCTCAATTTAAAATAGTGAATCAGTAATACTTTTTTCACCAGAGCAGCTTTATCTGCTTGGCATGCTTTATTCCAGTTATCAAGGAACTTTAGTCTTTATTATTTATTCATTGTTATTGCAATGACTTCCCTGCTCTGAGAGTGCTGGCATCACCTTAGTTGTCACGACAAATGGTTTACACCCTAAACATTCCCAGCATCATTGAAATGCCAGTGTTAGGAGGATGGTGGAAGAATACGTAGGCAGTAGCACATACACATAGGCAGACAAAGCTTGTTATGAACATGTCCTGTTTGTTTTATTAATATGAAAACTTAATACTGCAGTTTTAAAAAGGAATGCACATTTTAAGATTTGTCCCATCAATCATTTTGTAATTTTAAGATGGCAGCTATTTCAGTTTGGATCAAAACTATTCAGCCGCTGTTTGACCCAGGTCTGTCTTCCACTCTACACTGTCTCTGAGGCCAGAGGAAGTCAAGGCAAAGAGGTCCATTACACCTCGGGGTCTATCTCAGCCTGCGTCAGGACAATCCCACTTAGCATGAAGGATGACTCTATCTGTCCGCTGTCTCATTTTGCCTGTCCGAATGCCCCCACTGGCCTGAGCCTACCTGCCCATCGACCGCTGTGATTTGTCGGGATCCGATCCCAGAAATGATAATTGATTTAATTGGAGGTGATGAATGAAGGGCTTTTATGGAGCATGGATCATAAGTTAGTGACAGTCGGAGGGATAATGGGGAAAGTTTATGGGTCAAAAGGCAGAATGGTCTTGTTGTGGGTTTTATAAGTCATAGCTGAAGCAGTTTGTTTGGTCCATATTGGAATTTTCTTTGGAAATACCTCTTCAGGCCTCATTCTGCCAGCAAGTGATGAATTGGGGAGGTGCAGTTCAAGTGCCTTTGAGCCTTCAGGCCATAATGTGTGTGTGTGTCTGTGCGTTTGTGCATGTATGTGTCTGTGTATGTGTATCAATTGCTGTATTACTCACACATGTCTTTTGAGAAAATTGAGATTGAAATCATATCATGCCTTCACGATCATAATATCACAATCTCCATGCATGTACTAGCTCAAACCTGTATTTATACATTTCTCTTGATCCAGCAGTGTGCATTATTAGTGTCTGTGTGTGCATGTTAGTAGTGTTTCAGTGTTGCTATGAGTATATGCATGTATGTCTTTTGCGTATGTGTGTAATCTTAGCATTGAATTTTTCCTTTTTGAACTGTCATAAGTTTAAATAAGCAATCTGCATCCGTTTAAACACAGGGTGACTCTGTGGTGAATGCAAAAAAAAGTCCTGTAACAGGAAGGCCCCAATGAGGTCTTGTTTGATGGATAGGTTCCCATTGCTGTTGCACAGGTTACAGATGGCATTGTTAAAGTGTGTGTGTGTGTGTGTGTGTAGGTGTGTGTGTGTGTATTTGGTAAGATAGGGTACATCAGAGAGAAAGGTTTTTACACAAAGACAGTATATAAATACTCACTCCCTTCCTTTCACATGGCAAAGAAATGACAAGTTTGGCAAGCGATTTTATGTTGCAGCCAGACTTGGCAGCCTTACTTCAGGATATAAGAAATTAAACCTTGAAAGAAGAAACCTGTTTTCAAATGCCTGAATTTAATCTTAGAGCAAATACATTGAAACAATCTGCAATCAATCAATCCAGGAAAAGCTGACATGTATTGAAACCAGTTACCTGCAAGTGTAGTGAGATGATTAATCTATTCTTTAATAATCTTTAAAGTCTAAAGGCAGGATGAAAATACACAGCCTATCTTTACTTCCCACTCTTCCATCTATCTATCGCTCTCTCTTTCTCTCTGTCTCTTTCTCTTTCTCTCTTTCTCTCCAGGTCCGGTGTCTGTGGGGAGAGGAAGCGGAAGAAAAAAGGAAACGGTTTATTCCAGACAGATGAGTGGAGTCGTGGGTTCAATGTGCAGCCGAGACAGGAAGAGGGTGAAAAAAGTAAAATTGGGGGATTGGGATCAGAGAAAGAAAGAGAAAGACATGCTGGGACAAGAGAGGAAATATAGGGAGATGAGGAGAGGAAAGACTGGGAGAGGGAATGGGAGAGAGACAGGACGGTGAGAAGCGGAAGGAGGGAGTGTCAGGCAGAAAGGGATGGAGCAAAGATAAAGAGAGAGAGCAAAAGGAAGAGAGAGAGATGGAGAGTTACAAAGACAAGAGAGAACAGGAGGAACATGGTGGAGTGAAAGAAAAAGAGCAAGAAAGGAACAGAGAGAGTTAGTAGGGTGTGGGCTGCCAGGATCCGATTTCCACATTCTTCCTATCGCCACACCTAAATCCTTAATTGTGTGGCCACAGACAAAGTACTGCAGAGACCACAGCACTCCTGCTAGCCGGCGTTTAGCTGCCGAAAACCTCGCTGTTTAAATTGGTCAGCGACCCAGTCTGCATGCGACTGGGGTTTTGGAGGGAGCGAGAGAGAGAGAGAGAGAAAAGGATTGAAAAATAATACCAGGAAAAGAAAGGAGAGACAAATGAGAGAAAATCCTTTTCGGAATTCGAGCTTGGCGAGGGCAACTGAGAAAATAAATACCTACATTTCTGCAAATCAAATCGCCACCACACCATCAGTGTGTCAAATGTTTTATGGAGGGAGAGTGGCGCCTAACATTTTTTTAATCAAATCATGTTGGAGAGAAAGTGTTAGACGTTACTGTAATTTGTCTGCCCAGTTACAGTGTTTTGATCAGGTACTACTTTGGGCAAATGATAAAAACAAAGTGGGAGTCTACAGAAAGTGAAACAATGTAATGGATAATGATTAATGGATCAGCCATGGTAGTTACATGAAATTTACCATTTTACATCTATGTGAAAATCAAAGTGAGAAAATTATGATGTGTCCCCATCTTTAGCCACATTGACTGAACACTGGTTGATTAGCCAGGTATGCCAGTGACTGGGGGGGCAAGAGTTTTTGTTGTGAGCTATGTATGCTGTACTAGACCTGACTATTCACTTCTTGAAAAGTTGATAAACTTCCAAAGGAAGGAGATCTTCTATAAAGTGAGCAATGGTAGAGTGGAGAGTGGTGCTCCTTTCTGAAACCAGATAACATTTCCCTTTTTCACTGCGGTGAGTAAGTTTTTACTCGCTGCCATACTCTGCAGCACTCCGAATGACCACAAGAAAAATAACAAAGATGGCTGCAAAAATATCCCCATTGGACCTCACCTTTAACACAAACAAACATCTGAAACGAGCACTGCCGCGTCTCTACGTGGCCGCAGCCTAAAGGCCTCCTCATTATCCACCCATCTATTCAAAAGAACAGTGTGTGTTTATGTGAGTTTGTGTGTGTGTGTGTGTGTGTGTGTGTGTGTTGGGAGCGAACAGGACAGGGAGATGAGTGACTTGAAGTGTGTGTGTGTGGAGCGGTGGGGGTTCGGTTGTCTATGAAATAGAAAAGAGAGAACATCATTTTCCTGGAGGTCGACGGGCCTCAAACCCCCCACCCCCCCACAACCACTCCACCCGACATGCTGTCTCTGATCAATAAACCTCTATTTTCTCCCCCACACAAGGTTTCCCATTCAATACAGCTGCCACTGGCTTTAAAAACATAGAAGCATGATCCATTTATTATTGGCTGTTACTATGATCTATCTGCTCACCCCACCCTCACCGCCACCCCCCCTCTCTTTATGTTGCTGCCTATTGGGGAAAGCACGGGGGGGGTCTCTTTATTTCCTGCCTATGCTGCTTATTGACAGGCCGTCACTGAAGACCATCAATCACACACTGTACATGAATGTAGAGATATATGGCACATTGTACGGAAGTGCATGCAACTCAGATGGTTTGATTTAGGCTTATGCAAACGGCCTCTTTTTTAAGTTTCTCAATTTCTGATGCTCCACCTGACATTTTGAACAGTGCAGGACAGAAAGTAGAAAGAATGGCGATAGAAAGTACAGCAGCATAGGTCAAAGTTTGTTTCTAGAACTTGTGCCTTTAGTTAACACTCATGTTGCGGATGAGTGTTAAAGGTTCCAGTTGCCCATGATATTATAGGGAAAAATAAGACACCTTAGTGGAGGAGGTGGTAAAAACAGGTACGGCTGAAAAGAAGAAAGGTACATAGATTTGTTAATGCCATGCATACATCTGATCATGTGAGATAGTAAATGGACTGTACTTATATAGCACCTTTTTAGTCTACCAGCCACTCCAAGCATTCATACACATTCACACACCAGTGGCACAGCCTTTGGGAGCAATTTGGGGTTCAGTATCTTGATCGAGGACACTTCGACATGTAGTCTGGAGGACAATGCAATATCTATATCTAAATGTATTACAATACAGTATTTCCACACAATGTGCTCATCTAAGACCCCACTACCACTTGTCCTTTCCAGTGTCTCATTTGCACCTTGCCACAAATCTGGTGCGGTCTTTCCTGTTTTTTTCTGAGCTGAACCAATCAACCAAATTTTTATAACCAAATTCCACAGACTATGGAATGCATTTATATACTACAAGATAGACAAATGTTTTTGTCATCTTCATGGCGTTCACTCAAATTGCTCTTTCTCACACACCACCACTCACAGATCACTCAGTGGATCCAGATTTTAATCGATCTCGAATTCTTTTTGGATGCATAGACAGCTTTTATTTGTTTATTTATTTATTTTTGGGGGGGCCTTTTTCAAGCTTTATTTGACAGAGACAGCTTGAAGAGTGACAGGAATGTGGGGAGAGAGAGATGGGGAATGACATGCGGGAAAGAGCCACAGGACAGATTCGAACCCTGTGCCGCCGCGGCAAGTACTGAGCCTTTGTACATGGGGCGGTTGCTCTACCAACTGAGCTAAACGACAACCCCCCATAGACAACTTTTATGAGAACAGACAGCCAATGCACCGGAGACACAAGTGGCTAAACTTCAGAATTGGGGTGGGGGCTACATCTGACAATTTTTATAACTTTTGCATGAAGACAATCTGACAAACATGACCACTTCATAAAAGAGTTGGCTCAGTGTGTAGCAACAAGAAAGTGGAGTAGGATAAACTTCTCTCTCAAGGCCTCCTTTTTCAATCTTCACACATCTGCTTCCATCACTTATTGTGTACAGCAGAGTGCAGAGTGGGTACAGCTTTCAACAGTTGCCATTCAGAACAAGTAGGCATGTTTGACCAGAGTAATTTTAGGCATAATGAGATCTTTGACAAGCTTAGCTGTGAATTACATCTTGGTGTTTAACTTGGTCCCCTTAGTCTCTTCATCTGTGTTGTAACTGTGCGTGGGAGCAGGTACGTGTGACTGCTAATGTCTGTGGTTTTATATTTCTGTTCACTTGTGAAATTGCATCCAGTTTTGCATTCTTGTGCATTCATTCATATGCACTCTGTGCCTCTATATTAGAATACACAGTATGAACAATTCCCACACACACACGCACTCACGCACACACACACACACTTCTTGCCAAACCCAAACTGGCTCACCATTTTCTCCAGAGGACATGGCTGTCAGCTTCCTGGCCGCCACAGGCTCGACTCTACCTGACCGCTCCAACTGGAGGTCCTCATTAATGTGGTCCACAGCATGCCAACTTTTAATAGCTACACACAACTGTACAACTTCAGATGATGGGGCCTGCTGCTGTATATAAAAAAATAATAATTAAGAATGACCAGAGAAGCCGTCTCACCGCATTCTATAAATACCACACACGACTTTTCTGACTCTGTATTTGTGCCAGCCTTCAATGACCTCATCTTATTTCCATCCCATGGTTTGCTCTTAAATACTGATGCAATGGGAGAAGATGCAACAGCCAGTCTGTCCACACTGTGCCCAACAAAAACAGGAAGCATGGAGATTCTGTATTCAAGAAAAGAAAAGCAAGGAAATGCTAATAATATTGATGAGGTCAAAGAAAGGTAGCAAACGAGAGAAAAAGAAACCCTGCGACACACACTTACACGTCACCTTAAAACTTGCTTACCACACGATGTTTTGGCTGGTCAGCGGAAAAGGACGAAGGCGACCATTTTGTCTGGATGATGAATGGGCTGGGCTGACAGGTCACTTCTCTCTCTCTCTCTCTCTCTCTTTCACTCTCTTTCTCTCGTTCCCTCTGTCTTTTCCTCTTCCTCCTACCTCTCCACCCCCTACTCCAACTCAAAGCCACAATTTGTTCCCTCCGACTGGGGGCCCAGAGACAGATTCCACCAGGTGACAGATTTATTGTCATCGGCACGAGGTAAAACGCCTCAAACCCTCAGTAACGCCCGAAGACCCACTGCCGGGGAGACGAGATTGAAGCGCCATTTATATCTGCTGGGGTCCCAGTAAAGGGCAGCTCCTATATATCTCCGCAACAGGGGGACTGCATTTCTCAGAAAATTGCTCTCACTTCCCTATCCAGCTGGAAAGCGAGAATTTTCTCATTCCTTAAAACATATCTGGATTTCTTTCTTGATGTTTCTTCACTTCTGGACAAATGAGTATATGAACCATATGTGTGAGATTTCCCCCTTGGGCCTGAAGGGGGGAAAGCTGGGAGTCATTTTCACCCTGGCCAACATACCTACCGCCCCATGTCAGGGAGCTGGCTTGAGGTTTGCAGTGACGGAGTTCACAGGTGTAACAACCCCATCCCCAACCCCCCCAACCTGCCACAAAACCACCTCATACAGGGACCATAATTAATCCAGGTCCAGGCCTCACCCAGAGACGCTTTAGGCCTATGGGTGGTCCACAACAAAGTACACACAGATACACACATGCTATACAGTGTTAGATGTATGTGCTATGCAACCTGTACACTGAATGCGCTACTTGCCTCCTCTCTTTCTAGCACACGCACACACGCCTCTACAGCTCTGAAAATATACAAAAGACCCACTTAGCTGTTTTGGAACCCACCAGACAGATTTACTAGCCAGATGCATGGCTAGCTGACTGGTGATTCATGTATTAACCAGTCTAACTGGTTGTATAACTGGTGCAATAACCCGACTGGCTATCTGATTAATTGTCCTATGAACTGAATGCCTGGCACATTCTCTAGCTAACTGGCTGGATGTCAGATGAACAAGTGATTGACTGACTTACTGATTCACTGGATGGCCAACTGTTGAATTTATTGGCTAACTAACTTAACAGCCTTTGGCTGTCTGGCTCACCAACAAAGAAGTCGACTTACTGGGTGATTCAGTCAACTCAGCTTAGCTACCATGCTCTGACAGCCTGGCTAACTGGCCTAATGTCTAACTGGTCTCCCCAGCTTAATGTCTGGTTGGCTGAACAGACTGAATCTTCATGACTGGACTGGCTAATCAACTGACAGACAAACTGTGAACTCAATGGCTGCTTCACCAACTGGCTGACTGACTGACTTTCTGGCTGACTAAATGATTCAATGCAAAAGGGAATCCATCCAGATAAAATGAACCCACATCTCAACTCTCCTTCTATCCAAACTTCTGTCAGAATACTCGCTGGCCAACCTCCTCCCTCCATTCCTCATGTCAGCTAAGACTGTAAAATGACTGCATTCATTTCAGTGAGGAACGTTACGTATTTTTCATCTCAGGCATTTAGCTGACGGTATTATCCAGAATGAGTCAGTGAAGGGATTCAGGAAGATGATCAAAGTGCAAGAAGACATAAACTAATGGTGTTGACATAGTGACATCACAGAGATCAAACTGGATATCTTTAGTTTATTGGGTCTTCTTCTAATGCTGTGATCTGTGATGAGTTACTGCCAGACCAGAAAGCGGAAATATGGAGAAAATTATATATCTTAGTAAAGTATCATGTAGCATCTCCAAATCAAAAGATCCATTCCAGGGAGGCTCTATGAAGGCGTAAGTTTATTATCTAAAAGACTGCGCTTTGGAAATGCCAATAACTGGTTTTAATGTCATTTTAACAACTTAATTTATTTTGAAAACGTAAAAGTGCGACCTATTCTGAATGGGTCGTGTGGTTTGAAAAGGTGCTGAAGGACTTCAGTATTTCTTTCCTTCCAAAGTCAAAGAGTAACTTTTCCAATGTCTTTGTAAGTATGTATTGTATGCCTTTTTTTGGACTTTCGTAAATGTAACAACATTGTATTTGCATGTTTTTGAGAGCAAATATTTGATCCTGTGGCTTTATGTTTTCTGTAGTTGCCATGGTTCACTGATTTTCTACTGATTTTTCTAATCATGACGAGGCGCCTCTTTTGCATCCGAGAAGGCATTGTTATTTTTTTCCCCCATGACATGTGATATATGATTGTCTTTATGTCTGCGCATTGTTGCAGGCCTGAAACAAGATGGGATGCAAACAGTCATCAGACATCAAATAGTGCCTTCATCATCAGTTGATCTAATCCAAATAAAATCTATATATATGTGTGTGTGTGTGTGTGCGTGTGTGTGTGTGTGTGTGTATAATACAGTAGGCCTATATGAAAAGCAACTTTGGAAAATGGGTGGGTGCAGGTATCAATATGCTCCCATGTGACCTCTTCTTTCAGTCGTGGAGGATTAAAAGACAAAACTAAAAGATCATGAATTTCCAGGTTTACATTCCTTCAGTCAAAGAGAGGAAATGACCACCGATAATGTTTCCTAGCGTCTCCATGACCAAACATTATGGCACAGTTAATGGTTAGGATCTTTGTATTTACTCTCCATTAAGTCTAAGCACACACAGCAACACACACACACACACACACACACATACACACACACACACACACAAGCTGTCATAATGAACAAGTGACCTGAACATCACCCACTTCTTCAGCCTCTCACTTAGAGGTAAGCAAACACACACAGACACACAGACACACAGACACACAGCAGAAATTATACCTTCAGGCCTCCGCAGAGAGGTAGGTAAACATACACACACAGAGAATGGAGTAGGGCTTTATCATGAGAGAACAATGCCCACTACCCCCCCCCCCCCCCCTTTTGAACCCATAAAGCAGCTCTCTCGGCCTCTTCACCTGCCTGACTGTATGGATCTCTACACTGCAATTAGGCTTTATTGGCCATTCTCCGAGTGACACAGCACAATAGTTGCCCTAATTGAATAGCAACACATTGATTAGAGGTGCTCGCCCTTCAAACTGGGCAACATTGGAGGATTTAGGTCAGAAATGTTCACATCACAAAAACAGTAAAGCAGCAGGGAGGATTCATCTTGGTGGTGCTTGTCAGGACAATATGGCAGAAATGGTGAAACTGTAATTTCTCTTTATTGCAGTAGTGCAATCATTATGAGCTATGTAAGGATACATTAGCACCAAAAACACAAAAGTGGTATGTTTTGCTCCCATCCTAAAATGCTGGCTTTATGTCGTCCCGGTCGGTACAGTTAAAACTGAGCTTCTGTAAAATACTCATGTAGGCCCAGTGAAGGTCTTGGACTTTGTAGCAGTAAAGTTAAGAAGATGATCTTAGATATAACTATAGTGACAGGTTCTAGCTTTCTGTGTGATCACTCAATTTAAATGTCAGTTTTGCAGACAGCTGTTGCGGTGATGCATTGACTTTGATTTTGTCAGATGGTGTCATGATCATAAAACAGGGATTTGGTCAGTATCTGTCTCACTTCTTACTATGTTCTTCTTTGTGTGTGATGCACGGAAACGTTTGCTACTTAAAAAGAGGGTGAAGGAGAAGAGATGTAGCTATTTTAAGAGGTCTGGAAATACTTAGAACAGTGATTTAAAAAATTAGACTTAGACTTTCTGGTTAGATTCAAAATTAACTATCTGGAGGATAGACACCAAAATCCCAAATCTCCCACATATTATTTCATACTCATTTTATAGCTGTGCTAGAGATAGCTATGTGCCATCATCATGTTAAAATTGAAAGTAAATATGAAAAGTAAATGGGCTCCAATAGCAGACCTAAAGAGACATTTAAAATTTACAGCAAAACATGCTAACCACATCTCACTGGATTTTACAAACAGTAGCTCTCACTGACTTGGATGACTGCAAACAGAAGCTGAGACGCTCTGCCTAATGTGTAAAATAAATGTGAATGTATTGGAGATGACATTTTAATGTTGTGCATTTTGGCAGAGGTGGAGGTGTGAGTTTCTTAGATGGCCTTTTAGCTGTTCTGTGCCATTAGCGCAGTGGTGTATGGCATGGCAGGTTTGTAGAAAGGGACAGGGGTTGGATAAAGGGAAAAGGGAACGGTCCATTGGGTGCAGTTGTGTGTGTGTGTGTGTGTGTGTGTGTGTGTGTATAGTATGCATGTATGTGTGTGTGTTAGTAGCCAAAGGTCAGCCAGAGGGGATACAATGTGTCTGTCACAACTGACCGCTCCACGACCACAGACAACAGTTGACCAGCCACTACTATTTGTGAGTGTGTTTGTATGTGTGTCACAGGCAGAGAGAGTAAGAGCAGTCCATCCTCACACACACACACACACTTTTTCACTATCCACACTGTTACAGCCAACCGCACACTGACCCCAGGGTTGCGGTGAGTGTGTGTGTGTGTGTGTGTTTTTTTTATGTGTGTGTGTGTGTGTGTGTCTCAGACAGAAGAGCAAAGCAGTTAACAACCCGCACAATCACCTAGGATTTACCTAGATTAACAGTGATGTGAAAGAGAAAAGATTGTATAGAGTCAGGTGTGTGCGTTTGTGTGCATAAGTGCGCCTCTGTCATGAATGACCGCACACTCACCTGGTGGCTGAAACTGACCTGGTGAGAAGTTTTTGTCCTTGTTGTATTCAAATCACCAAGTCTGCATAGGGAATGTGAACGATGGGTCTGATGGAAAAGTCCATCCAAAGATTCTGTATTATATATCATCACTATGTGATGCTTGTTCCATGACTATTCCATTACATATTTGGTGATAAAGTGATGTATACTCCTGTGTGTACCCACTTTGCCTCAGCCTACTGCTTCTACGAGAGTTCGAGCCCTTAAAGTTAAGCAGCTGCTTCTTGACATCTTGTCGTACATTGTGTATTTCAGGGAGTGGTGAGTAGAGTAGATTTTCCCTTCTCAGATTGCTCCGTTTGAATATTTTTAGAGGCATGCAGAGGTAAAAGTATGTGGCAGACTATTCAGCAAGAAAAAAAAGTTTAAAAAAAATTCTGTCAGAAAACTATTTAATAAATATTATTTTTTTCTATTTCCTATCCTGCTAATCATCCTGTGAGGAATATCACTGAACACAAAGTGTTTTGGACCAGTCAGCTGAAGAAAAGGCTCTGAGGCTGTATGGCCTCAACAAACTAGCAACTATAACTTAAACCTACAAAACTTTCCAATGGCCGACCTGTGGTCTAGTAACCATAGCAAAATTAATAAATCCATTATAGCGGTGGGTTATTTCAGTATTTGTTATCTACATTTTGGGCCGATGCAAGAAAATTACATTATACAAAAATCTGTCCAGAAATGCAAAGAACGCAACCGTGTTGGCTCATACAACAAAATGCAACATACCATATATATATATATATATATATATATATATATATATAGTATTTATTCTCTTTATTAGATTCATACCATACCACCTGCAGTGTGTTAAACAGGAAACAGGCTTGGCTTCCCTGCAGATGTCTCCACTCCAGGGCTGAAATTAGTGGAGACATTTAAAACCTTCAAAAAGTATGATGTGTTGTTTTAACCGCATTGCACGGCCAAGTTTTATCTACTTTTTTCAGAAAGAGCCCAACGGTGAGGCAAGTCAAAGAGGAAGACGGAATTATAACTTGTGAATGTTGAACTCATTGGTTTATATTCAGGGGATGATGAAGACACCACTGCTGATGAAGGAACATATTTTTGGCGAGTTTCTCCTCAAAGCTTCACGGAGAAGTTAAGCAGTCAAGACATGAATGTGACAATTTTTTACCGAATGAAAATTGTAGACCATTTGAATGTCTGTTCATTTTCACACATGAGCACATCTGGCCAGTTGTTGGAGGAATAGCTTTTTGAATCCCACACTAATATTTTCTCAGCTGGCTATTTGGGCTAATTCGAGAAGTTAAATTCAGAAAAATTGACTTTTAATTGACAAAAACATTAGTGACATATGGATGACAAGTCAAACAAAACACTATGTACGTATGTTTTTATTTTTAGATTCTCAACTGTGCATCCTTAAATCAATCCGTGACGGCTAATTGGCCCATCATATTTAGCAACAGCAGACGTCCTCTGATTTTCTTAGTTGTGCCCTGGCCAAACATCCGTTCTGGAGTAAAGAGGCACACTTACAGTAACATGCATGTAAGGCACTGCACGGCAGTCTGAGGAGAACAATGCCATGAGCTGAAATTCCTTCGCCAGCTGTTTTTGGCGTACACACTCACTTATGGGAACCTCCACGGTCGAGCAGGCAATCCTTGGAATTTCACCTCACGATGCCAACGCTAGCTCCTGTAAACAAACATCCACAGATAAGAGAGTGCAAGGAGCTGATAAGGTGTGTGAAGTTATTAATCCATGCATGTATGACAACATAAACATAGACTCTCCCTCGCAAACACACACACAGGCATACACACACACATGCACACACATATAAATACCCCATTTCCATTGGGACTTCACCCTATGGTTTGTTTGGTTTGCGTTGCGACCTGAACACCTGACAGTGTTGGCGAGTACTATTGTTCCTCCAGTTGGCTCTTGAAAATAGAAATTTATACGCCGCAATGAACAATGACTGTTACATGACCTGTTAATGGATCTACCAGTCCCTCAGTGCTTGTGCTGCGTGTGTGTCTGTGTGTGTGCGTGTGTGCATGTTGTGTCATATGCACGCATTTAAATGTATCTGTGTGTACGCGCAGTGTTCAAACTGCCATCACATGAATTAAGGAAAACATATGGTCTTTAAAGTGACACAACAGCTCTCAGGTCTCAGCATGCATTCCTTTCACAGAAGGGCATAACCTGAAATGGACCGTAGTGTCTGGTATTTGTATTGTGAATAGGAAAATGCTTTCATATCCTCATTTTCCGATTTGACATTTTGGGCACTGGCCTAATGCTCCTTTACAAATCCATTTACAGTCTGTCCAACAGTAGTTACTTCTAAATGGCCCACATTAAAGGACCAAGTAGAAAGGAAGTTGCGGGGTCAGAGCTGCAGCAGTCTGACAGTAGATATAACAATTATACCTCTGTTCCTAAAGAAGTATTTGGAAAAGGTCCAAGAAGCAGGGAGATTAATTATCATCTAGGACATGCCGGAGTGTGTGTGTGTGTGTCTGTGTGAGACGATGGAGAAGTGGTTTTGGTTGTGTGAGTCACAGTTACCACAGCATATATTCCTGGACATTCTCCGGGCATAATGTTTATACTAGGATAAATTGTATGTGTGTATATGTGTGTGTGTGTTTTCTCACACTTCTCTCTCAAAGCGCTCACATTCCATATTTAACATCTTCAATTTTAATTGTTTCTTTCCCTCGTCTGTCTGCTCTTTATCTACTTTCAAACTTTGTATGACGCATTTCATTTGAAAAATACAAATGAGACAAAGTTAACAACATGCCAGGTTTCCCAAAACAAAAGCATTTTACTGACACTAGACCATCATTTGAGATAAAGTTGCTTGTCTATTTGATTGTATCACGTACAGGTGGGTAGACGAAGAAAACCACAAAAAATCCATGACCGCAAGACCAAAACAGCTTCAATGCATTTGTATTGACTCTACGGAATGATAGATATTCTTTTATCTGGTGTTTTAATGATTGTATTGGACAGTATTGTCTGACATGTACAAAATTTCATATAAATGTTCAACTGGATTTAGATCTGATGATGATGTGAAGACCATAAAATATGATTTGCATCTGTTTTTCTATCATCAAACAATTCAGTGTTCTGTATGAAGGTTTGTTATGTTTCTCCACTCATTCATTCGGGTTTTTATTTTAATTTTGTCAACTCATCCTCACCCAATCTCCCAATTTTGAACAATCCTGCACCTTGTGATTTACTATAATTTATTAACTGCATACACAGTATTTTCCTAATCCTAAACAAGTGCCTAAAACTAATCTTACCTTGACCAGAATTCATTTGTCTTCCTCTAGTTTCCATATGCACATTTTGTAGAAAACAGGATGAATGCTGGAAGCAAAAGAAAAAAAAAAAACATTATTACTGAACAAAATCAGCGTTCTCATCTGTCGAGTATTCAGCACAGCTTGAGAAACCCCTGTATGTTTATTGTACTTTGAAACTAAAGTGATTTTTTGCGTCTAAATCTGGATCTCCTCCCTCCACGTGTTGGACAATTCAGTGGTCTTTTAACCCATGGCAGCTTCCTCTTCCCTTTCATTCTACCCTCCCCCAACCTCTCCCATCCTTCTGTCAGAGATGTTAGTAGGATGTTTAGCTCTGTGTAGATCTTCTTCTTTCATCCTCTCCTCCTCTCCCCTCCTTCTGTCAGAAACATTAACAGGGGTAGCCCCTCTGTTCCCTCTGATGCTCTCCCTTCTCTTCTTCCTCCACTTTTTCTTTGCCATCCCTTTTACCATCCCTCACTCCGATCTGATTGACACTTCATCAGACATGTGGAGGTGCCAAGCCTTGACCTGCTCTGTGTCGCAGTAGCTAACAGTATTTTTATTAACCTCCTATCTCCTGCCTGCACCACTCCACTCCATTAACCAGTTACAGCCGCTGTGTGGCATATTTTATAGGGCGTCGTTGTCAAATTAATGATGAAACCTCCCTGTAACCGACCATAATTGGTAATTTGTGTCTCAAGGGTCGCCACAAATAGTTTTTAACCACAATTTCCATAATCGTCTCTCTAGAAAGAGCATTTGCAGCTCTGACGGCTCTTTGAGGATTGTTATCTGTTCAGTTTTATGAAGAACATGAATGGGTTGCTCACTCCTCATTCAAGCACGGCAAGAAAGAAGTAAACTTGATTTTGGAGTGAAAGAACCTTCTTTCTGTTGTGTCTCTGTTATGGTATGAGTCAGCAGAGGCTAATTTTCTCAGTGATGTTCTCATTTCTTTCAACTACAGTCCACAGTGTTTGTGTCAAAAATTCTTTCATATCTCTGTTTCTGTGAGGTTTCATATTTGAGCACAGAGACGCCAGTCAAGTCTGAAAGTATTCTGGCTACATGTTTATCGTTTATAAATTTATATCCCTGTTCTTACTTTTGTAGCGGTATAAATAATTCAAAGGTGCGTGCACGTGTGTTCTCCAGCTCACTTCACTTTTATGTTTTCTCAGCCGTTTGACATGGAGATAACCAAACCCCGCGGACAGTATCAGCGCCCTTCCACTTTAGGTTGTCAGCAGCAAACTTGCAACATTGAAACCTCTCTACACAAACACACACGCACACACAAACGCACGCTCTTTTCTTCAGTCAAAAGGGCCAGTTTTTGTTTGATCCCTTGTGAGGTTTATCTCCTAAGCCCAAATGTCAACACTCGCTGTTGACAGACTCAGTTTCCTCCAATAATCCAGTGACTGTCCAAATCCTAAGACTTGGAGACCGGCAAGTAACAGTGGTTGACCTGGGGCACAATAGAAAGTCTGAGATATACTGAGGAATTAGAGAGTGCAAATCAGAAACGAGGCATGTAGAAAAAATATCTCCACATTAGATTTCCTTTTCTTTTCTGACTGTTCACACAAAATCAGTTTTCACAACCAAAACCTCAGGAGATGTCAGCACAAAGCTTATGGTTTTTGATCACTCATTTTAATAGTGCAGAAGTGCGGTGAATCATACACCATGATGTTTGATCCCTGCTTTTTATGTTGTCGGACAACTTAGTTGTCAGACTAACATGTATGAGCCACAAAGGAATTCAATAAAGCAACGGAACAGAGGTTTAAGCAACTATGCCTTTGGCTCAGCAGAGTATCTGAGCTATATGTCCATCCTATACTTGAAGGTCACCACCTGAAGGCTATAATGCAAAATTTTACTATTTGTCAACCAAAAGCAGAGAAAGACGACAGACAAAATCCACAGTCTTGAGTCCACGGAAAGACCTTTCAAAGATCAACCAGAGCTAATGAAATGCATCAAACATTGTAGTTCTCGTCACTCAGGTAATTTTGTGTATGTTGGTTTGTTTTTACCCGCCGCAAACTCTGTTGTTTTCAGCGAATATGCTGTAACATACCTGCTGAGCACCACACAGCAGACAGATACACTTAGCAGCTACCAAGTGAACACGAGCGGATAAACACTTAGCAGCTTGAGTTTCAAGTTTATTTCACATATGTGTGCAGCACATCAAAAGCAAACAGGTCCCTGCACCAGTGTGCATCACAAAGACAGACATATGTGTACACATACACGTTATATATACCTGTACGTGCAAAAGGAATGTGGTGGAGGGCAAAGCTGCGTGAACATTAGACTTCCATTCGCCAAGCGGCCAGAAACTCAACTCCAGATGGAGTGTGTGAAAACTGTCTCTCACATATAACGCTGTAATAACTGGATGACGTGACAACACCGTGGCAATAATATTATCAGTGTCGATATGATGTTTACATCCTGTTATGTGCTGTGCGTATATTTACGAGGAGTGGGCGTTCTGCTTTTTGCTCCATCACAATTTAAAAAGCAGAAGAACTCTGCTGCTTCCTTTCATCATCTTCTTCTTCTTCTTCTTCTTCTTCTTGTGTTTTGTTTACATCAGTCACGCTATGTTGTTTGTGTCACACTTCTTTGTTTTGTCTTATGAGTCCTCGCTCTGTAAGCTGCAGCATTTTTAGAGCCAATGACTGTTTACACTACACCTTCAATACATAAAACAGAGGTAGGCCGTGGGGAGAAGTGTGTGTATGTGTGTGTGTGTGTGTGTGTGTGTGTGTGTGTGTGTGTTTCAAAGGGGGTGGGGGGTTGGTGAGGGGGGTTATTTCCTGGTTATGAATAGCAAGTGTGTGTTGATTATAATTTAATGATGTTAGTGTGTGTGTTACAATTCCAAGGCTATTGTTGTCTGATCAGAACAGATCAGTCATACATGCAGACCTGCACTCATTCATGAACACAAATGTGCGCGCGCACACGACACACACGCGCGCACACACATGCTCAGACCTTCATACAAACAGAGCCGCATGGAAATGCTTCAGGTATCCACAGCTTGAAACACACACACACACACACACACACATAATAATGCACAAAAGTTCACGAGTTAAAATGGTAGATAATGATTTGTGTGCTTTGATCACAACATTGTTTCTTTTTCCAATCAACAATGTTGGAGCTGAAAGTGTAGTCAGTGTTTGTGTGAGCTTGTGTGTGTGTGCCAATCAGATAAATCCAAACTTGGAGGTGAAACGTGGCACAGGATTAGTCCAAAGTTTGAGTCACAGTGTCGGCATGACTTGGCTTCTCTTTTGATGCGACTTTTACCACCTCAAACTGTAAACTGCCTCCATGTCATTAAAGCCACACTTAAGCACCTAAGTGACTCATTCTTGCTCTCTTTCTCCCTCTCTCTGTCTCTCTCTCTCTGTCTCTCTCTCTCTCTCTCTCTCTGTCTCTCTCTCCCTCTCTCTCTCTCTCTCTCTCTCTCTGTGTGTTAGTATTCAGTTTTCGGTTTCAAGACTCCATATTGTTTGTTTCTATGTTGTCTGTCTTTTTGTGCATAAACCTGCATTCTATTTTTAATGAATTCCTCATTCTTTAATTCCTCATTACATTTAACCACAGCACCCAATCTCTCTCTCTCTCTATCGCTCTGTCCCTCTCTTTCTCTCTCTGTTTGTCTCTCTCTCTCTCTCTCTCTCTCTTTCTCTCTCTCCCTCTCTCTCTCTGTCAGGTTAATCATTCTAGCAGTGCTATCTTTCCTGAGAAGACCTTATCAGTCTCTGTGTGCCATTTTATAACCTAACCTGCATGCCCACCCCCCCTCCTGCCCCTACATGTCCTCCCCCCCTTCCCATTCCTTCCTGACTCCGCTGCTACTGCTTGCATGTTACCCAGCTTTAACCAATCACAGCCCAGTAGTAAGAGTAGGTTGTTGGTTGGTGGAACCTCATGCACCCTGTCAACTTTGTGGCTGATGTGCCGGTCACCAAATGATGACAAAAAAAAAAAGTATCTGTATCTGGGCGTAAAAGGGAAGGGAGGTTAAGTGAAATAAACAGTAGCGATTATTTTCAAACCAGTCCACTACAAGTTAGATTTATTCAATTATATTGTATTTTTTTTGTCATTATAATTTTTGTAGTAAACACATTGTATCCCACTTGTTTGACCCTTTTGCTACAAGGCTGAATGTGCGTGGCAAATTATTCAACAGGGAATTATCCAGTAATGAGACATTAAAGAACTAGTAGTGGGAACTCACTGTGTGTGTGTGTGTGTGTGTGTGTGTGTGTGTGTGTGTGTGTGTGTGTGTGTGTGTGTGCACTTTGGAAAAAAAACCTATGAAAACAGGATCAGGTTAGTTCCACAGAGGACCTGATTGGTGCAGGTGAGCTTGTTTTGCGTGTGCAGAGTGACCGTGTGTCTTAACCGAGACATTTGAGTGATAATGTCATGTAGCCAATGTCTTCTGAACTTTTAGAACGGAAATTTTGCTGAAATGACTCAAACATCTGGAGGAAATCTAAAAAGCGAAGAAAAACTGACATGACTAAGACTTTTTTCACTCCATCACCAAACCTTCATGATGTGTTATGCGCGTATAAAAATATCTATGCTGCTGATGCTGTAGAAACGAAATGCAACAGACAGTTTTAGACAAAGTCTGTAGTTTTACGCTGGTACCAGTTGTTTTTCAGAATGCAGCTATTTGTCCTTCTTTTCAATAAAGGTTAGAAGATTGATGCTGTGTGAGGACTGACAAATACTCTTTGAAAGCAAGTAATTGAAATAAAATGATTTAGTAAATATTTACTTTGAATTTAAATTTAGTGCTTACAAATTATAGAAATAAAGAAGAGGAAGTGGGCACTGATGAATTGATTTAAACGATGCAGGCTGATGAATACAAAGTCTAGCAGAAAAAGTAATTTTAGGGCCTGTAGGGTGGTGTATGTTCCTCTCCTTTTAAAGGGGTCCTTTTTTATTTTTAACAACTGGACGCGACTGTGTGTGTGTGTGTGTGTGTGTGTGTGTGTGTGTGTGTGTGTGTGTGTGGAACTCGCCCTCTGCGACCCCTCAGGTGCGTCTGGCGGTCAGCCCCATGACTCCATGACTTTTCCGTGTCTCCCCCTTCTTGCTCGTCCACTCAGGCTCAGACCCGCGATCAGGAGACACAGTGTGTCTGTGTGAACTAAAACGTGTGTACGTGTGGTGAAGTGTGTGGAGGGTGGCTTTATTGGGATGCAGATTTGTTATTTTATTCTTGTCTTTTCTTTGTGTATTTAATATAAAACACTCTAAATAGCCTGAGCCTGACGTCAGAACTGATCCCTGCTCAGCCAATTACTGATAATAATTCAGAAGCAAAGGTATAATTTATTGCGTAAGGGGGCTGATTTGAGCTGAAAATAAAGGCCGTTTCATGCCTGAGGCCGGCTCTGCTTCACGTTTTTTCACGAAACTGAACAAACCCAAAACCCAAAAGCCATCAATGCTACTGAGGTTATTTTACATTAATTTACATGAGCCTTATATAGAATTTATTATGTCCTTCACCTACATTATAAAGTGAGAAAGAAAGAAAGAAAGAAAGAAAGAAAGAAAGAAAGAAAGAAAGAAAGAAAGAAAGAAAGAAAGAAGTTATTATATTTTATTTGATCATATCTTGTGATTTGTAAGTCCTCCCGGGACTGTTACTTCATGTTAATGTAGAGAACAGGGTGCTACAATTAATAACTAAGGTTAACTGAATATTACAGTAAATACAACAGAAATATACAAATGAGCAAATTATCAAAAAAAAACAACAACTTTATATTATAGAAGCGTGTGTAGACGCGTTCATGTGTGCGTGCGTGTACTTCAAGACGCTCCGGTTGTAACATGCTCCAGCCCACACATACCTTGCGCGCTGCCTTTGCGCTCCGTGCGCTCATGGGGAGTCTGCTCTCACATGGAGTTGCATCACCTCGCTTGATTTCCTTGTTCTCTCGTCGCTTTTAAAGTCCACCATTAACGGGATTAAACAGCTGAGATTTTGGAGACATGGAACTGGATGGTTTGAGGCGATATTTCCCGGTCTCCTCGCCTGATTGGACCTGGGAAAGATGATGTCAGACGGCCGCATGCGCCCCGGATTGGAGAGAGCGGAGTAAACAAAGCCGCGAGGAGGAGGAGGAGAGGTCTCCACATCTCCAGACAGTCCGACCGACACACCGAATCCGACTTTACGCACAGGAGAGGGCGGCCCCGGCGGCGCGTACTCATCTGCTAAAGGCTGAAAGTAAAACACTGACAGTCCCACTTTAATGGGTGACGCGCTAAAAAGACTTTTGGAAAAGCTAAAGGGAAACTTACCATCGTCTTTAAATCCGGACGCTGTGCAGTTTTCTCGTTTGTGTAAGAGAATGATTCCCTAACTCAGCGCGCAACTGTTCGAAAGTATCGAAGGAATCACTCGTAGCTGTTCTGCGGTATTATTTCGGTTCTGCGCGCAGATGCAATTATGAAATTAATTTAGTGAAGTTAAATCAGATCAGGCACGCACTGGCTATGCAGCCCTGCCTTTGGGAGACAGTCGGAATCGTTTCAATCAGGGTTCATATCCAGAGCATGGCCCGATAATCGGAAGACAGACAGAGAGAGAAGGTGTGAAATTAAAAAAAAAACTAGAAAAGACATTTGGGACACTTTGAGGCGTGTTTGTGGGAACGTCTGCCTCTCACGTCCAGGTGTCCCGCCGAGCGGTGCGGAGTCTCCAGCTCAGGCCGGCAGCGCTGACATGCTGCCCAAAGTCGAGACTGAATCCCTGGGACTCTCTCGATCGTATGGGGAACAAGGGCACATGCCAAGGAATATGCAAGGTAAGAACTGTCATTCATGTTCATCTCTTAAGACTACAACGCAGATTCATACGCTCCCAGTGAACTCCATTTACGGAGCGTTATCGGGCTGAGAGTCCTCAGTGCGTACCTCTGTGTCACCAAAACTTTTGAACACGTTTATATCCAACACGTTTCTGCGGGCAGTGTAGCCTAATGACGGTGACTGTCACTACAGTGTGTTACTGAATGATGAACGTGTTCAATTACCAAACAGATGAAGGTGAGTTTACGCCCATTTTTGGGATTGTAAATTTTAATGATTTGGGCATATGTCACGTTCTCTCAATCTTTACTCTGATATAATAATCATAGTGTGAATGCAGAGCAAACTCGGGGACATTATTCCCAGGTTTGGCTTGTGATCAAACAATGATTGTACACAGCTGTCACTCACGCTGGAAGTGTGCGGGCGCCTGGTGCGTAATAAAAACGGTGAGACAGAGCAGATATCTGGGCACTAACTCATATTCAGAACCGACTCGCGATTTTGTCTGAATCCAAAGAGTTGTTACGGCAGTTGTTGACAATTTATCAAAAAGATAAATAACTGCAGAGCATAAGTATAGAGGTTTCATTTAGCGACTGATCACGGGCCAGTAAACTTCGTCCAAATTCTGGTCTAATTTATACTTCGTGGACTTTTTTAAAATGGCCGTAAATCTGTGGCAAATAAATAAAAACTCATTTATATTTTATTTTCCTCACAAATGTCTGTTCAGTCATTTTTAAAGGCTGAGCTTAAATTTTGGGTCCATTTTCAAAATCGGGCTGAAGAAAATTAAAATATTGCTTTCATGATTTATTTAATCTTTTTTTTTTTTTTTTTTTCCATTTCACTAACGATACCAAGCATTTAGAGAATGTATTCTATTGATAATTGAATGTGTGAAATTTAATCTGTTTTTTATCAGTTTATGATTTGCAAAATGTGCAGCTTTCATTGAGAGAGAGGGAGAGAGAGAAAAAAAAAAAACGTTTTCATGTTGGGCATATCTATTAAATTTCCCCCCGGTCTATATTAAAATATTCTTTTCGTTTATGTGATTCCAGAAAGTGCACACGAAACAACGAAAAATTCAAACGTGAGTTTATCTAACGCCAAGATAAACTCACGCATCCCCCTCGTGTCATTTCACAGCAATATAAACGGGCAATCAATTAGCCCGGTCCTGGTTTATGAGACTCTGATAACATACACTCACAAGACGAGGAGTGGCTTGTTTGAGAGCCCGTTATCTACTTTTACGGAGAGCTAAAATCAAGGTAGCCTGGGCGGAAAGAGGATTTCTCTTTGGATCATCAGCGTTTTTTCACAAATGTTGAAGCTTTCTTTTTTTGTTTGTTTGTTTTTTGTTTTTTGGGGGGGAAATTGTACGAGCAGGTGACCGTCGCGGTGAGAACCAGCAGGTGAGAGACTGTTAACCGGTGTGTCTCTGCACCATGAAACCTGCACTCACTCTGTTTGCGCTTGTTTAAGCAACATGGGTGCAAATTTCTTACATGTTTACACAAGAAAGTCTGTTTATCTTTTACAATGTAGACATAATCTAGGTCCTTGTGCTGTGACAATTCCTTAAAATGTAAACTCATACTTCATATAGTAATAAGCAGAGCAGCAGCGGAGTGGTTGTTCAATTTTAAGAGAGAACATATCTGGCTAAAACCCAGAAAGACAAATTTCCGAGTGGGGCTAATTATTTTTTTATATTTCCCACCGTCTTATCCATTGCATAAGTTCAACCGATGCCCCGTGCTTCTCCTAAAATGTGTACAAATCTGCAGCTATCGTGCGTCAGGAGAGCAGGCCCTTCAAGTCTTCCCCTTCGTGCGCTTTAAAGCAGAAGAAATTTTGGGGACACGGAGTTTGCTTTGAGCTTCTGTGGAAAAAGCGGCAGCTCGGTGGAACTTGTTGCTTCAGCTGGAATATGCAGCGCGGCATCCCAGCAGGGCAACGCGTTAACAAACCAGAAATCATGTCTAATTAAAAGGTCTAAAGTGAGCAGCTGAGTGGGTTTTGAAGTAGAGCAGTAATATGTCAAGGCCTTGGAAGGCGTCTAGTTGACAAAATATTTCCACTCTAACAGCCACATCCACTGAGGTTTTCCTGTTTGATCCTGGCTGCTTTTTTTTATGATTACAGCCATAAATGCTTTTGTAACTGTTGTAAATGTCAGCTCGGCTGTTTGCTTAGCGCTGTCACACACTCTTATCAATGCAGGTATTTCTAATATGCAGGGTAAAGTGGGGCAATAATATTTGAATCGTTTGAATCTTAAATCTTAAAAAAGAAATGAAGAAAATATGCAAAAGTTATGAAGTTTCACTCTTTTCTAAATCGATTTGTGATTTTAAATCACAATAATTGGAAGCACATTCTCCTGTCTTTGTTTACCCCCGGTCATAACGGGGCTACTTTGGAAACAAGAGAAATGATCACGTCTAAATTAAATTGACGCCTCAGAAAATTGGACCAGTTTTTTCCAGCGCACGCAGAAAGTCACAAAAAAAAAAAAAAAATGTTGCGCCTGCTTTTGCGCCACTAAAACCAGTGCAAGAAACTAAAGCAGTCGATTTAAAGCAATGCGAGTTATTCTTCGAGAGAGAAAAACGATGTTAGTTCAAGTTGGTTTTGGATGTTTTTTTTTCTCTCTCTCTCTCTCTCTCTTCGCCTGCAGAGATAAGGGCTTCTCTGTGTGTCTTCATTTGTCTGTGGGCGGTAACATTTTCTCCTCCAATCCTTAACTCTAATCTCTCCATTTCCCCCAGCGATTTCACGACTTAGATACATGCATATTTATGAGGCGCACTTTCATGCGCTTTTTTTTTTTTTTTTTTTTTTTTTTGGCTCCTGTCTGCAATGCAGAAGAGAAGGCGGTAACAAGGAGAAATAATAAATGGTTGCGTTCTTTTTTCTTTTTTTTTTTTTTTTAACTTATTCCAAAAATCGACTATTCATCGTCTTCACCTCATAAAATTAAACCTCTAAAAGTCTGACAGAACTTCAAAAAAAAAAAAATTTCATTCCCTTACGAAGCGTGGTTCCCCGCGTGGTTCATCTTGATGGATGCAAGTGGGCTTTTGGAAAAGAGATTGCTCAGCACTGAAATAGAATTCTCTCTCTGTGTGTCCGTCTCTCATCCGCAGCACCCCAGATAAAAATGATGGACTACTCATATGACGAAGACTTGGACGAGATGTGTCCCGTGTGCGGAGACAAGGTTTCAGGATATCACTACGGACTTCTGACCTGCGAGAGCTGCAAGGTTAGTGCTCTCGTTCTCCCCAGTGGAAAATCATGACACAATAACAGTCATTACAAAAAGTTCTCTCATAGTGCTTTGATAGCTCATATTATCCTAGTGTCTCTATTTTTTTAGTTTTTTTGTGGAGAGGTCTCAGTTTTCTTATTAATGTTATTATTATTATTAGAATGCTCCTGTGCATCAGTGTCTGTCAGTGTGAGGTTTACAGTGGCTGAACATGGTCTGACCCTGTTGTTATCATCTGTGTGTGTGTGTGTGTGTGTGTGTGTGTGTGTGTGTGTGTTCACACTCTTCACTAGTGAAGTCAGGGCGTTCACTGGTATTTTTACTTACTTTACTCATTATTTATCATTATTTTCCTTGAATGTTGCAGGTACGGCCATAATTGCATTGTGCATTTTAAAAAATACATTCCATCTATGAACACTCTGGCTCTTCTATTTCTTTGAGGCCGCTTTATTTTAGTGTATTAACCTCCTTGTTCCTCTGTGGAGAAGCATTTTTATTTCCACCATAAGTATTAAGCCAGCATTCTTCTCCAGAGTGACTCACAATAAGTGTAATCGTACAGTAAAAAATGCAATTCCTCATCATTAACATTACAGGAAAACCAAAGAGGCAGAGGGTCAGATATTATTGGGACAAGTGATCTAACAAAGTGTGTCAGGGGGCTTTGTAAAGTGGTGAACGGCTTGGCAAAGAAACGGTGCTTCGAAAGCATGCGAAGGGGTTTTTTTTTTTTTTTTTTTTGTCATTTTTGCAATCACCAAACACACGCGGGCGGTGGGGGACGAGGATTCAACCCAGGAAGCAAACACTGCCTCTGTTTGTACAAGCTTGTATCCTACCGTCCAAAACTCTCATCACAAGTTCATTAAGAGAGCAGCAGGACTGTGTGGCCGCAAAATGTTTCCATGCACGGGTTATTAACAAGGCCACTGCAAAGCAAACTGTTGCTGCTATTAATCTGAGTTCACTCAGCAACCTGTTTGTCTCTTTCTGCCTCTTTTCGTGAGTCTACTCAACACTGGGCTAATAGGCATTACCCACACAGGCATTAAGTTTTTTTTTTTTTTGTTAGCCCAGTAAAGCTGTCAGCACAAAATGAAGCTAAGACAAATGTCTCTGTGTTAACACTATTCAGTGTAAAATTGCAGCTTGCAGTATTGATGCCGCAGCGCACATTTCTTGCCTATGTGGTCATTATTCAAAGCAGATGTTATAGATTTTATCCAATATTATTGACCTTGAGATGCTCAGCTCTTGCTTGAAGGGAGACGTCAGTGGCATCTCTGCTGCGTTTCAGCCTCAGCGCAGGCTTTTCCCTCTTTAGACAGCGTGTGTGTGTGCATTTGTGTGTGTGTGTGTGTGTGTGTGTGTGTGTGTGTGTGTGCATGCAGGATGCAGATGAAGAGGTCTTATAGAAAAGTGTTGCATATCCTCGTGGAGACATGAATAATATTGATAATTACCTGAAGCTTATCATTGATTTATCTTCAAAATGCACGCAGTCTATTCAGTAAAACTATGATTGTCAGGGCTGGACTGATGTATCATTTTGTTGACATTTTACAGGTTATTATTTGGATTCAATATTCCAGTGCAGTGCAGTCTATCTCAAGTGTAATGGAGGTTCTTTCCAGCCACAGCTGTATAAAAACTCGAAAGCCAGCAGTTAAATTTTATCCTTAGTTTTATTTTAAAATAAAAATACCTCAGTTTCTGCTTTTGTTACATGCTATCAGAAGAGTCACATTTTTCCAACTTTGTGGTATCAAGTTTTGGAAATGCTTCATAATTTCTAGCAAATATTCAGAGTAGTAATATTCAAGTATCCTCCACTACTTCCATGCATCCTCTCGGCCAACCTCTGCCTATAGCCTTCACCCCCAAAAATGCAGTTTATTCAGGTCAGTCGGTTTTTCAAGCTTTGGTTGGGTTGCCAGTTTTAGGCTGAGGAACAGACCCACCCACACACACTCACACACAGAGAGAGAGAGACACATACACCCACATGCAGAAAGAGAGAAAGAGGAATAACACAAGTAAAGATTCCTTACCCCCCTCATAATCCTACCACCTCCCCAAACACACACGTACACACACAAACACACACGCACACACACGCACACACACACACACACACCCCTGTATTCACAGACAGTTAGTGTTAGTTCATACTACACCCCAGCACACATAAAGTAAACATGGTACCACATCATACCTGTTGGAATAACAACAACAAGCTGAAACGGGCTTCATGGTCCTCGTTGTACACAAACAGGCTCAATCCCTGCACGCTTCATTTTGGGAGAGTGAGCTGAGACAGCAGATGCAGAAAAATCTGAAGAAGGTCAAGAGTCAGAGCCAAAGTGCACAGTGGACGTATGAAAAAAATATATAAGATCTGCAGAAGTTCAAGGAAAAATAATATGGCAAAGCAAGCTGAGGTCAAAGGGACTGTTGTTATTTCAAAGTTAGACAGGACACATTGCAAGTAAAGAGCATGGGAGACAGGGATCAGAGGAGACAAAGTGGTGATGTGAATTATATTTTTCCTGCTTCTTTGATGGACTTGCTGGCCAGCACTGACATGTAGTAAAAGCAGTTTCCTGGTTGCTCTTTTTGTGCAGAGCGAGTGCAGTTTTTCAGGTTGGAATTCCAAGGTCAGGAATACCCAGCTGCGTAGATAATTGGTCAAATTAAAACTGGACATGACTTAAATGATTCGCTTGTGCCAACTTTACAGCATACAGTTTCAGATAATTGTGATAGTTTCAGATTTTATGTTAATTTGTTTGATACTTTTTGAGTCAAACGAGAAACTTTGCTGTTTTTAATGGCAACAGAAACAAAAGTTGCACGTAGCAATCCAAAAATGAGTCCTGACGAGTGTTTGGTTCTTGGTTCTCCTGGTTAGAACTGCCGGTCAAATGAAAGATTTTCATTTAAATGTTGTCCGTTTAATCTCCAGACGTGATATTGTGTGGTTTTTAAAGCAAGCTACAATCCAGTTTGCTTCAGATATTTATAGCACACGCTGTGCACTAAATGGAAAATTGGAGAGAAAGTTCTCTCTGAAACATGGATTTTTTAGTACTGAGAAGTCGATAATCCAAAACCGAGTAGTGGATTTTTTTCTCTCTCTCTCTCTTTGGACGGATCAGGCAATGCAGATTGTCAATTAAATTTGTGTTTGGTGAGATATTGACAGCAGCACGTTCTTTTTTATTTTTTTATTTTTTTTTAAAAGACTAGGTTTAAGGATTCTCCTCCTAGGTTATGGATCTAGAATACGTTAATACCATCTTCCCTTCGTTTGATTTTCACTGCTGCTGCTTATAATTAATTCCACGTTGCAGGTATGAATCTCTGTAATCCCGGAACTGTGAATTATGGATATAATTTATTGGATCTTTTGGACTCCTGTGCTCATATATTTCAATAATTAAGTAGAGAGCTGAAAAGATGCTTTCCCTCGTAAATTCAAGAGTCTTTACGTGAATAGGGAATATTGAAAATAGAAAAGTAATTTTCAGGATTTATAAAGGATTTATAAAGTATTATAATGCAGTAAAACACTAAGGATTTCTGCTTTGCTTATTTGTTCAAAGCAGAATAAACTGAAGTACTGCTTACGGTGCGACTTTAGAATTAAAATCTAAAAATATTTCAGATATTCAGATTTTAACATCATGAGAAAAACTTTTTTAGAAATTTCTTTCTTTGTATAAAAGTGTGTATTCATGCCCTGCTTTGTATTCTGCATATGTGTGTGTGTGTGTGTGTCCATAAAACATCACAGCATCAATTGGAGCAAAGCTTTCAAAACTTCACTGTGTGTGTGTGAGTGTGTGAGAGAGTATCCATTAAGCTTGTCCCCCTCCATCTGTCTGGGAGTGTGAATGGGCCAATTACCGTCGCATTGCAGGGGTCAAGCAGGTTGACGTCTTAATTGGTTCTCTCCGTAGGGCTTCTTCAAGCGCACCGTCCAGAACAACAAGCGCTACACATGTATAGAGAACCAGAGCTGCCAGATTGACAAGACCCAGAGGAAGCGATGCCCGTACTGCCGTTTCCAAAAGTGCCTCACCGTCGGCATGAAGCTAGAAGGTACAGCAACATGTTTACATTTTTACCGCTGATGTGTCTGGCTTACGGCAGGATGACGTTTTGCTGTTTTGCTTGTGTAGTTCAATGTGATTCCAGCTTAAACATGAGGTTACAATGAGATATAACCCAGGGAGAGATGCAACGGTGGATGAGTAGATAATGTGTGGCTGTCAAAAGTTTGGGTTTCCTGAAAACAGATGAAGAGGACACAGTTTTCATATAAAGAAGAAAAGATTTCCAGTCCAATCATATCAGCCTGGCCACTAGGATTTCAATGTCTGGCTCAGGGGACTGAAATTTATTTTACACTACATAAAAATACTCCAAGTCCTATTAGAAAATGTCCCCTGTGATTGATATATTATTATATATTATGTTACTGTTATTTTACTGCTAGGTAGTGGAGCTAATTTTAACTATTTTATTTACTGTTGGGTAATTTAATCTATAACAGTGCATTATGTTGTATAAGCTAATCAAATACAAAGTGACTGCTTACTAACAAAAGTTGTCAATTTAATCTAGTGGAGTAAAAAAGTACCATATTTCTCTCTGAACTGTGGTAGAGTAGAAGGATAATGTAGACTAGAACGGGAAATACTCAAGTACTTGAGCAGAACCTGAGTAAGTGTACTTAGTTACATTCCACCACTGCCACACAGCTGCCAAATGCACTAGACAGCCTGCAGGCTCACTTTCACCACAAGTCTTTTAAAATTATATTTGATTCTGGGAGAATATTTATCTTTTTTATAGTGCACATACAGTACTGTTTATTCTGTACGATTTCATGAATAGTTTACCACAGATTTTGTCTATTCTGGGCTTTCACTGTAAACACCTCTCACTAAAATATGATCTAGAACTTACAGTACACATCTGCAGCAGTGGAAAAGCAGATCCAGGGTAGTGTTATTGCTTTCCGCGTGCTGCATCATATATTTTTCAAGATATGATGCCTGTTTGCAATTACTTTTACAGAAAGTTGGGGAGGGAAAAATTATAACATGGAGCAGCTAAAATTGGAGGTTGACTGCTTCTGGACATCCACAGAGGTGTCTTAAAAAGTTCTAGTGAAATGACACAGCTAGTCTTTTTCCATTTATTCACGACTGAATACAGTTAATCGTAGCACATTAATTTTGGTGGAAACTCGGAGAGAAAATATTCGTCCAAGAACAATTTGTACATTACAAATAGTTTCCTTCCAAATTGAGATGTCCAACGTTTAGAAAAAGGTTAATACCTGTTCTGACATAATGATTGCCTGTATGAAAGGGGAAGATTATATTTATTTTAACATTTAACAATGAATATCTCAGTAACATCTGTTCTAGAAAATGTAAACCACGAACTTTGCGGAGTGAAATCTTTCATTTCTACCACAGTGTTGAAATCCAGCATTGCTTATTAGTATTTTAGATGGGGTCAGGGGGAGTTGGGGGGTATCTGGTAGCTGTTTTGCACTTAAACTTGCCAGACAGAGTAATAGATAAAATATTAAACTTGGCGGCAGGGCGAGAATGGTAATGATGATACTTTTGGCCGGCTGTTTCGAGGTCTCTTTGTTTAATTTGAACGAAGCTCAGAAGCTTGTTCAAACATGTCTATAGAGAAGTGACAGGACGGCAGGGCAAGATACATTCTACCGATGTTCAAAGATAATATTTAAAGTCAACTATTTTTCCACACAAGTTAACAAGCCCTATTCTGAAATCGCTAATTTTGGAGTGAATAAAGTGACCCGAAGGTCACGTTTCAATACATGTAAAATAAAGGATTTAAACGCTAAAGGTAATAGTTTGTTGACCATGAGTTTAAGTTACAGTGTTGTTCTTTAAACACACGGTGAATTGTTTGACTTTGTGCAGTCTTTTAATAAGAGCAGGTGTTCCTCTGCATAGTTTCAGTGTAATATTGTGAGAAAATTCTTCACACATTTGTAATTTAAACCAAATTAAAAAATCCCATGCCTACTGAAATGATCACATGCAATTGAGAAGAGTTAATGTGTTAAAGAAATAAGACCCTCAGAGGGTAAAAGTAGAGCAAAGACAGCCTAACTAAAATCTTTCCGGAGGCTTCTTCTCCCTTTACCTGCCACATGAGGTGTAATTAATTGCTGTTAATTGTGAATGGCCTCTGGGCAGAATGTCCCGGCCTGTCATTTTCTGGCTGACATGGTTGGGGAGGGGAGTAGCGTTTGATTTGTTTTGCTAGCGGTAGCTTTCAGCTCAGGGGCAAGATGGGCCCTGCCGCCCTCTGTCAGGGGCCAGAAGCTCCAGTGGGCGACTCCTGCAACAAGCAGTGAAGACGTCCCATACAGAAAGCCTGACACCCCTCAGCACACACACACTGTACCGCCTGGTAAACACATACATATATTCATGAGAAGTCCAAAAAGGTGCTCGGAAGGCCACAGGCAAGAGGGAGAATCTGTCATTTGATCTAAAACAAAAATGTGTGTACAATAGCAGTGAACGAGGAAAAGGAGGTTTGGGGTCATGTGCTTTGTTATTGCAATCTTTTCATTCCATTACACAGCAGCTTGCAGCAACATGTGAATTTGTTATATTGAGTGGAAACCAAATGTGGACAGAAAATGTGAGGGAGACTTTAAAGTTAACCCAAACTATATTATTTGACTGTTTATTTTTACAGTTCAGTGTGCTTCCTGTTTGCTGAAGTACAGTTTTAAGCAAGGGTGAGCGCAGTATAAAGCAGTCTGTGTTTGTGTTTGGTAATGTTTGTTTCGGAGGCAGACAGGCACATATCAAGGTGACCGTGCTGTTATGTGTCTATCACCCCATCCCAAAACTACGAGATAAGTCGAATCATCTTGAGCTGATTAGACAATGAAAATAGTTCAACGTTGGTGACGTTTATCTTTGCATAGGGAAAGAAAGTGCAGAGGCATATCATATTCTCCTCTGTGTGAACAGGAGAAATAGCTTACCTCTGTCCCAGTTTGTAACATTCAAAGATATGTTTTCCAAAATAAAAGAACTTCTGAGACTTCTGCTGTTTAAATAGATTTAATCCCCTAAAGTTCATCTGAATATGATTGTGAACTTAAAACTTCAAATTTTACTAATCCTAACGCTTATCATGCAGTTATAAAAAGTTAAATAAATAAAAACATTGTTTTATTTTTATTTCATTTTTATCTTCTGACTGTTCTTTTATCCGACTGTTTAATTTATGAATTTATCTTAACGAGTTACTGTCAAGGGCAGGCAGATCATTTCATGTGCACGCAAAAAGATAATGGCAGCCACATTGAACCGCGCGCACGCCAAGCTACTGTGTAAAAATCCTTTGCTTTTTTGATATGCAGCGTAGCATCTCAGCCAGCATTGACTCATTGAGAAAAAAGAAAAGGGGAAAAAAAAAAAAAAAAAAGAAAAGCCACATCCCACTAAGGTTTGACCCATTAGCACGTCACTCACTAAAGCTGATGAAGCGTGCCGTATCTGAACAGCTCCCAGTGGTATGATTTTCTTTTTATGCTCGCTAGAAGTTGCCTTGCATCATGTGCTTCACTGAGCTGCCTAATATCTCCTTCACTTATGTAACGTCTTAAAGACAGAGCGTAACAGAGGTGTTTGTGATACCGTGAGTTCGACACTCCGTTTCATCTGTGTGCTATTAAATGAAGCCGAAGTTACATAATGCTTTAAAAGCCTGTGACAGCGTGCAACTTTTTGCCACATCCGCTGATAAAATGCTGAATATGCCAAATTATGTTTTTGTTTTGTTTAACACCATTTGGATTCAAAGCTGACCAGCCAGCAGTCTCTTATTTCAACCAAAATGTGTGTTTTTTTTTTAAACAAATATCTCATTTTCATTTTTTTCATGCAGGTATCCCTCATCAAATCTTTATAAATGAATCACTACAAATTACGAAACCCCCATAAAGCCATTCAGCACAAATTAGCGACACCATCTGAGTGTTTATATATTCCTCTCTATCTCTCTCTCTCTCCCTCTGCCTCCACTTTTTATTTCCTCCCTGTCTCCATCTTTCTCGCTCTGATTTGTCTTCCATCAGCCTCCCAGTACCTGCGGTGGAAGCCAGGGAGCTGTCCCATTACTTATGCATAGGTATCATAGGTATTCATGTGTGTGCATGGGATAGGGCGCATCCGGAGCAGGGGCCGGGGCCCCGACATGACAAACAGGGTGTCAGCAAGGCTCCGCGGGACCCATTAATATGCCGCTGGCCGACAGGGATCCTCACCTACGCGCGCTTAATATTCCTGTATATTAAACAACCATAAATCAGAGGATATAAGCACTGAGGGCTGTGTGTGTGTGTGTGATATGTTTGAGAGTGTTAGGGTGTGCATAGAAATTGTATATGTGTGTGTGTGAAGGATGCTGTTGTGTGTATGTTTGTTTGTGTTTGTACATGTTTGAGATGGTGTGTACACGGGATACTGGATACTTTGGGGGGAAGAAGAGCAAGAGGGTTTTGGTTGGGTCAGTTTGTGAATTTATGGATGTGTCTGTGCCCGGGTGTGTTTTTGAGTGGACGTGCTCTCAGACAGTAAGTCAGGGGAATTCAGAGTGGAAGACAGCGTCAGCCTTTTAGCCTCTCTGCCTGGCTTTAGCCCCAAAGCCTCACTGCTAACCCACAATATCCCCCAGCTTAGATCCTTTTCACACTAATAGAAGTTCCTTCTCATATATTCAAACAGTGTTTTTCTTCCTTGTGATGTTTTCTTCTTCATGTATTCATTTTTCTCTTGTACCCTCCGGTTCACAGTTACATTTTTTTTTTTTTTTTCCTACGCCAAGCACTAGCTGCACTTTCCAGACAACTCCTGTCAATCAAGCTGCGTGTGCGGCACCGTCGTCTTGCATTTTTCGGCGACGAAGTTTGCATTTCTGTAGGTGGCTGTCTTTGTTTGCTTGCTCAGCAGTGGTGGCTGTCACCGTCACATGCTAACTGTTCAATTTGTGTTGTTTATGCCAAACAAACCACAAACATCAAACACATCATTTTCTTGGCACCACAGAAAGACCTACCAGTGAGTTCAAGTTTGTAACAGACACTCTGCAAGCTTTTATGAAAGGGAAATTCAATTACTGCTATGTTTTTATAACATATACATTTTTTTTTTTTTTTTTTTTGGCATGACAACATTTAGAAATGACTACCTTAAAAGCAGCTGCTTTTTTTGGACATGGTTTTAACCCTCTAAAGTTGCAGGGACATATGATAACTTTGTCATCATAAGAGCTCAACGGTGCAGCGTCTACTAACCCATTAACATCTCTCCACCGCAGTCAAACGCACACATTCATCTTCTCCCCCAGCACACACGCGTACACTGTCCTCCTGTCTTCCCCCCCCACCCCCCTTCCATATTAATCTGTGTTACATGCATGCAAATCGCCTTGTTTAATTAGAAAGAATCTGTGTGTGTCTATGTGTGCGTGTGTTAGTGAGACCTACAACCCCCCCCCGCCCATCCTGATATTCATGATGTGATGTGGGTCCCTGGGTCCGAGGCAGGCGTGAAGGCAGTCAGGGCCTAATTTTGTTTTCCCAGAAGGGCCAACTATTAGTTTCTCAGCTCATTAATTACGCTGTTGTGGAGAAATCATTAATAGTTAAAGCCGCTCTACAATAATGTATAATAGATACATTTGACGGCTCCTGATTTCTTCTTTTCTCCCTTTGATGTATGATCAATTTTTCAACGGTCATGATAATCCCAGAGCCTGGGTAAGTGGGCACTGGAATTGACCTCAAGCATGTTGGGAAATGGTTGTGCGTGCGTGTGAGTTAGATCACCGTATAAATTACATACAGTTTGAGCTGTCGGGGGCTCTGCAAGGTGATGGCGTGTCTGGCCTGCTTCCACCTCTCTCTATGATGTGTGGACCCGTGTGCGATGCTTTCCGTGTTAGCCGGTGTGTGTTTGCGCGCGTGTTTTCTTTAAAAATGTATGAAAAAGAGTCAGCATGTGGGTGTGAGTGTATGTGTTTGTGTGTGTGTGTCTCACGCTCAGATCAGTGACAGACACTTTTGTGACGGAGGTCATTAAAATCACTCCCAAGGCAGCTCGGAGTGTGTGTGTGTGTGTGTGTGTGTGTGTGTGTGTGTGCCCATTCTCTCCACCAAACTCAAACCAACCACCCCGCCCCCTCCACACCCCCTCTTCAATTTTCTTCTTCTGTTCTTTCATTCATCCATCAAGACATGATGAGCTGGAGTGGACCCAGGCTGACAGGCCATGCTATCTGTATGATCAGGGCAAATCTATGTGCATTTATTTGCATATACGGCTAAATATGTGGGTTTCCTAAGTGAATACAATGAATATAAGTCTATAATATAATACAGTATTGGTATTAATAAGTGCTGTGTAGTCTCCCAGACATCCGTTAGCTCGTTGCACGCTGGGCTCGGCCAGCCTCGTCAGAGTAAGAGGTAATTAAGTATGAATAATTAACACCAGCGGCCCCCGACTGGGAGACAGCAGAGCAGCTTCCCCATGGCAGCAGTCGGCCAGATCACACATGATCCTCGTAGCGGTCCACTTTGTGCCCGGCTCGTTCATTAGAAATACCCATGGCACAGACTCGTTGTGATCCTCACCACGGGATCCTGCACTGAGGGGCGAGGCAGGGGGCATTCAGTTCGTCGGGGAGAGAAAAAAAACAAAAACCTAATTTATTTATTGTTAGCCTTTTGTAGCCTTTTGGGTTTTGCAAAGAAAAAATATTTTGGAGTTTGTGGATCTTGCATAATCCTAGACCATTTTAAAGTGTGTGTGTGTGGAAAGAGAACTTAAATTTTCTTTGATTCTTTACCAGCTTTTGAGGTGTGTATTTCCTGAGTGGTAGACAGAGATAGCCAGCTGTACAATGATCATTTAGCAGAGCGGTGCATAGAAGTTTGTGTCTCTGGTCAATGAGTAACAACACTATCTGTTAGACCTGTGGAGTTTAGGAGTCAACAGGTAAATGTCAAGTGTAATCACCACAGGAAAACCTTTGCCCTACATACAAGTTACAAATGAGGAGTTCACTTCCATAACACAATGCATATATGTATATATATAAGTGTGAATTTGCCAAAAGGTGGTCACTATATAATTGCGTGTTTTTGTATAAATACTGGCAAGAAGTAGTAACTTTAACATATTAACTCATAACTTTTTTGTCTAATTTTTTCATCTCTCTTTTCATCTGTTTGTCAGCTGTGCGAGCAGACCGCATGCGTGGTGGACGCAACAAGTTCGGTCCAATGTACAAACGTGACCGAGCCCTAAAGCAGCAAAAGAAGGCGCTGATTCGAGCCAACGGCCTGAAGATTGAGGCCATGACCCAGGTGATGCAAGCCGTACCCACTGACCTCACCATCTCCTCAGCCATCCAGAACATCCACTCGGCCGCATCCAAGGGCCTCCCACTGAGCCACCATGCTGGCCACCACACTGGTCATCACCACCATCACCACCACCATCATCATGCCACAGCCCTGCCCCCCACAGACTACGACCGTAGCCCGTTTGTCACTTCGCCGGTCAGCATGGCAATGCCACCGCATGCCGGCAGCCTGCAGGGCTACCAGGCAGCCTACGGACACTTCCAGGGTACACGCACCATCAAGTCTGAGTACCCAGACCCGTACACCAGCTCGCCGGAGTCCATCATGGGCTACGCCTACGTCGATGCCTACCAGTCAGGCTCGCCGCCCAGTTTCCCTCACCTGATTGTAGAGCTACTTAAGTGTGAGCCAGACGAGCCGCAGGTACAGGCCAAGATCCTGGCCTATCTGCAGCAGGAGCAGGCCAGCCGAGGAAAACACGAGAAGCTCAACACCTTCGGCCTCATGTGCAAGATGGCCGACCAGACGCTCTTCTCCATCGTGGAGTGGGCACGCAGCAGCATCTTCTTCCGTGAACTCAAGGTAGGTTTGCATGATCCGAGTGAGGAGAGGGATTTTGTTTGAATGTGACGACCTTATTTCCCTGGTGTTAGCTATCACTCCTATCAGTTAAGATGGTGCGTTCGCTATTTAAGCTTTAATTCTATTTGCAGTTACTCCGCAGGCCTTTAATAAATTATCCTTGTTTCGATTCTAAATCTTTCAGCACGTTGTCATCCATAATTGACAGTGCTTTACACAGTTCATGAACATCATCTGCTCAATCCTTTATCTTCAACGGGCCTTTAATCTTCTTTTATGCACTGGCTCAACACTAATGCAGAGTACACAGGGCAGTGGGGGGTGAGGAGGGGGGGTTCTGCTCCTAGCTGCCACTGCTGTCTGTCCTACCACCTGATCAAAATTCAGCAGCCAGCCGCATTTACTCTGTGTGTGACACATTTTGGCTATGGGTTGTGAAAAACTTGACTTGACTATGAGCTTCAGGCACTTTTTAAACTATCAGGGTCCTAGTCTGAGGGTTTTATGTGAACTGAAAACTGAATGCCGCCCATCTCCCCTTGAAATATTCCTCAGATCAGAAGTGGACACACACTATGTGATGATATGAAATATTGTCAATTTGCATAATGGTCCACCAAAATTCAGAGCTGACAATATCACACAGAGGATAGAGTCATAATAGCAACAATTCCTCTATTGCATTTCCCTTTTAATTTCAGTTTAATTAAGGTGGCGTTTAACCTTTAATTATTTGTAATGGATATTTTGATTTTGTTCATAATGTAACTTACTAAAAACTAAATTTAAGCCTGGTAAACAGTTTGTCCTCTGAGATTTTAGCAATCAATCCTATCTGACCAATAGTAGCCATCCACCAAAGCCTCACTGTAAAAATGTGATAATTCCCGCTTATTCATCATGGAGCCCAAGGGAGAATTTCTGGTGTGTGTTTGCATGCTCCCGGCTTTATTTGCTCTGAATGAAGGTTAATGTTCGGAGCGACATGAAAGGCGTTTGATTAGTCTGTGCTTCACCTGTTTTTCTTCCCGTTGTCTGACTCCTTTGTCTGTTTTTTTTTTTTTTTTCTTTTTTTTTTTTTTACATCACATCGCCAAAGGCTCAGCTGCATATTCATGGGACGGGGGCCTGTTGCAAAATTCCTTCCAAATATTTAATATTATTTTGTTTTCAAAGGGGAAAATAACACATAAAATAAATGTAATATTAAAAATGGAGCCAATTACAACACAGACAAGAGTCCTTGAAAAACACATGTTGACATTTAGCACGCGTCGTGTCCCCGCTATTGACATTTTCGAGGTCTGTATTTGCATTCAACTGGGGTGCACAGTACTTCACTCGTACACACACACACACACACACACAGACAGACTCGTATGGGTGTGGCCATGGCTAATAATTGTGTGTGGTTTGTCCATTAGCTTTGAATGATCATTTTTGCTCCACTGAAAAGCCTCTCTATTTCTCACCCCCTCGTCCTAATTCAATTATCTTACCCACTTGTGTTTGTCACTCGCTGATTTGCTGCTGAATAAAATGCCCTTATGTTTGCCTAATGACTACCCATATTAATGGAGCTTAATAGTAATTGAGCTGGGTGCCTGTTACAAAGGTAGAAAATGACCTGTGAAAACAGGACAAACCTCTTGCTACATCCACGAAGCTCCCCCAAAAAGCCTCTCCTGTTGCAAAGGCCCCCATTGGTTCAGGGGAAATGGGGGGCATATTTCACTTAAGTGAGTGAGATAATTAAACTAAACCCCCGCCGCCCTGTTTTTAAAGAGCCATTTAAAACACAAGGGGGATTGAAAAATAATGCGCTGGCTGTGCCTCTGGCCGTTTTTCCCACATAATCCTCTACTCCTTGCTTGTTTCTCATTAGCAACTACTGGGAGGACTGCAGAGCCGGGCTTACTGTCAGTGTCGGTGTTGTTGGTGAGGAGGATAAACAAACCACAAGCTAGCCAAACTGATCAGCTTTCGTGATTGTCCGACATATTTGTACCGGCGTTGTAGACATTGTTGTAATACACTTTCGATTTTTAAAATATCTCAGCAGAGCTTTACTGATTTCATCTGTTTATTAATCATAAATGGAGAGTGTGTGTAATGTGCGCTGTGTGTGGGTGTGTAAACGTGTTGTTATTCAGTTCTGGTGCTGGCTTTTATGGGTTTGCTACTGCAGTTCAACACCAAATTACCCAGAAAAATCCACCAGCGACCTTTGCCCTCTCCACTTCATCTCCTTGTGAATACGCCTGCTTTTGTGTGTGTGTGTGTGCGTGTGTGTGTACGTGTGTGTTCATACATACATACATGCATGCTACTGGTCTTGTACTGCTCAAGCATGGCAAACATTTCCAGTGTTAGGTGACTCATTTCCATAGATGCTAAAAATATATACGCTTGTCTTACTGTATGGTGTTTATATGGCGTGTGTCCCATTGTTTTAACTTTTAATAAGTGGTTAAATGAAAGATATTGTGTTTTGGAATCCACCTGACCTTTGACATCTCTTGTTAATATAGATCTGACTATTAGATATAAGGTCGAGCCTGGGACCAAAGAGACAGGAAGCGGAGTAGAATTAAAGGTTTGTCATAGGAGTAGTGTGGCGCTGTAGGAAGCTATAAATACACTTTCATCTCATACACACACATAGCCACATTAAGATACAGACACCGCTCACACATAACGCGCAGCCCCTCTCACTATTATTAGCTCCGTAAGAACAAAAGAATTTCTCTGGTAATAGAGCCAAGCTGGGAGGGTGTGTGCAAGGCGTCTGCCAAAAAAAGTGTTTAAAGATTTAGTTTCCATAAGTTGGCCTCGGTCACGGGACTCATAAATATTTAGCCATTAGGAGTACCTTCTAAAGAGCTCTCCCTATTCTTTTCCAACGCAGTACGCTGCCGCTCTCTTTCTCTCCCTCTTTCTGGGAATGAGGCATGACGTGAGGGACGTTTATTTCTAACACCTTGGATCCGAGAAGTTGGGGTGGGCTCTAACCGCCAACCCTTACCCTGTTATGATTGGTTTAACACATCGACAATTAGAGAAAGTCACGTCTGGTGCGCTGGTTTTGAAATCAGTGACTCAGTTTCGTGATCTCTTGTGGTTATTTTATAAATGTTTGAGCGAGCTGAAGACAGGTGCGTGTGTGGATGTGTGAGTCCATAAGTTTGTCTGTTCAGCCGTTTATATGAGTTCCTTATCACAGAGTTGTATTTTCAACATAGTGATGCTGTTACAGGTGCAGAAATAGGTTATTTGTTTAATGTATATATGTTTGTTTTTTTTTTATCTTAAAAACTTAAAACTTTAAAACTTAGAAAATTACAAAACAGCACTTACATTTTGCAGATGGTTGTTTTATTGTTGTTATATATTTCAGGAAACTTTTTGTATTATCAGTGTTTATTTCATTTGACAGGTTCATCTGTATTTTAAAATGACTTGAAAGCCCAATGACTTTTCGGCATGAATTTCTGCATGAGTTCTGTTCCTGAAAATGCAGGAAGGGTAATCCTTAATCCAGTATATGAATGCGCGTGTCTATTTATGAGTATATGCCAGTATTTGAGTGTGTTCTAAGGGGGGAAACACATGTGTTTGTCTCTCAGTGACATTTGCTAGCACAGGGCTGGTACTCTGCCACCCCTCCCCGCCCCATCCTCCCCTGTCCTGCCGTGAACCCCTTTCCGCCTGCCCTAATGCCAGCCGGCAACCTGGAAACTTTGGCTGTTAAATGACATATCCACTCAAAAATGTTCTCTAGTGACAGCCACTGTTTGATCTTGACTTCTTCCATCATGAACTTTTGAGCAATTTGGTGGTCTTAAAGATAGCAGTTTCTCTGTCTGTTGTTTTGCCACTGACAAATGGGTGCAGTGTTTTTAAAGTTTTCTTGATGTAAAAATGAAAAAGGAAAGAAAAAAAAATGTATGTAAGGGCTCGGCATTCTGGGAAATGGAGCAATTCTCTGACGGATGAGGGAGATGGGGCATTGGACTTCATAACAAAAGTTCACAAATGCATTGATCATCATAGATCAAGTATGGACTGTATATCTCAGAGTATTTGAAAGCGGCAGAAGCACAGATAATCTCATGTATTTTTTTTTTTTTTTAAACGATTGCCTCTGACCTCATCTTTTACGTATTAAGCCTGTGGCATCAAACCAAAAAAAAAAACGTCTTGTACTGTGTGATAAAAAATTAAACCACTATCTGCATTACATTAAAAAATGTGGACGAGTTAAAAAAAAATAAAATAAAATGAAAAGAGAAAATGAAAAAGCAAAACAAACACAAGTTAAAGAGGCAAGTAAACTGACATATTATACAAAAGAGACAAAACGCTGCATAAAAGACAAGAAAATGCAAAAAGAAATTAAACCGCCCTTGTAGCAGATAAAATTATCTTACAAAAAAGTTTCAGTTGGTTGACTAAAATTAAATACTGTAACATTTGGAATTAAAAAAGAGAGATGCTTTCTTTGTGAAAACTATAAACAGTCTTCTTGAAAAACCCCTCCTCTGATGTTCCTGTTTGTGCTGAATATGAGAGTGGCTGACTGTTTGAACATGTGTAGCAGCACTGTGTGTATGTGCGTGTCAGGGTGACTCATAGTGGCTCCAGTGCTACCCTCTCCTCCATTGTTCCAGCGTTGGGATGGCTGGCCTGACTCCCACCACGAACACAATGAGAGGGAGAATTTAGGAGGGCAATCGGGACTATTGATGATTCATATGTTTATATCTCACCTTCCTAACTCTACTCCCTTTTCACCGCCCGCCCCCGCCCCTTGCTCCCCTTCCTCTACACCCTTAATAAAAAGGATGTGTGTCTGATGTTGGGACAGTAGCACTTCTTTGTGTGCCTTGTCAACGCACAACATACACGAGCTGATCGGCGTAATCTGGAAATGACCACGCCAAGACTAAATCCAGTAATCAAATGTAGCCAAGGCTGCTACAGTTCAGACACGCTACAGCAAAGAGAAAATACACTTTCAGATAGATAATGTATCATTGTTATTCAGTGTTCAATGTTTTTATTTCTTTTTTTCTGTATCAGCCACCTTCTACCTTACACACTGCTTACTACACACCCAACAACAACCAGAGATATGATCTTGGTGGAGCCAATGAGACATGACGTTATGGCCTGCAGATTAGTCACAGTTAGTTTTGGATTCTTGATGTTCTTGGATTCACATTTATGGCATAACCTTTCCCTAGAAAGAACAGGTCTTAAAATCATGTCAGTGTGAAATGTTCTAGAAAGAAGGCCTTGTTCTCAATTTTATCAATCAATCAATACCTTCAAAACCTAAAGAAAGCAAATGGTTCAATGCAGGTGCATCACAGAAACAACAAAAGTGTTAAATAGTTCAGAAATACTTACAACTGTTACCCGGGATGAAAACAAGACCAGTGTTTGCAGGGTTAATCTGCAATCTGCTAAAGATGACATGTTGTTTAGAGTGTGTCTTGAGTAAAAATGATGTAACTTTATACATATATTTAGTCCATCCACCTGATAAAGTGTAGCAGAGAGGAAAAAATAGCCGGACGCTTTGAAATGTGGTTTCAATTGTTTATTTTAGTCATCCAGGGACAGTTTTTGGGGATCCAGACAGGCTTTTGTACTCTGTCTCTTTTCTGCTTTTTCTTGTTTGGTCTCTCCGCATGTAGCGGAATGGCAAAAGCAGAGCTGAGGGCCATTAAGTTGAGGAGGAACTGTATTAGCCCGGACCTCTGGGAAAGCTCCTAGCTGAGATGGGACAGTCATATTGATAAAACAGATGGCCAGGGGAGAGGAAAGGACAGGCGAGGAGAACAGAGGTGAAACAAAGAGGAGATGAGAGAGGAGACGAGTAGAGGAGGAATGTGGAAAGAGCCGGAGAGAGGACGGAAGGAGAGGGAATAACAAATGAGGAAGAGGTGAGGAGGTAATATAAAAGGTGATGATGAAGGAGAGGAGGAGGTTCCTAAAAGACAGAGAATAAGAGCAAGAGGAAAAAAAGAGATATGAGAGTTAAAAAAATGTCAACAGGAAGGGCTAAAGGGCAGGAAGGGGGATGAGGTAATTCATGGTGGTGTAAATGGCGTGGAAGCCAGTTATTGTTTAACTGGAGTTTACAATTAACCAGACTAAAGGCTAAAACATATTTTGCTGCAATATAAAACAGAGAAAACACTTTACTGTGCAAATGTTTACATATGGTACACCTGGGCCACAAATTAAGTATGCCATCCTTAGTTTGATATGGGTGATATGGTGGTTTAGGGTATAAGATGCTGACGCATGATACCACAACCGACTTACTGTATGTCATCCTCTACCTATGACGCCACATTTTCATCAGCGGTCCGTTTTCCTATCCAATACAAAGCAGATGGAACTTAATAGGATACAGAGCACTGGGTGAATGTCACTTTATAAACTACACTTATTTTATTTCTATAAATATGAATTTGTAAAATGTATTTTACATACTTGAGTATAGATCATGTAAATTTCTAATTTGATATTTTTTTACATTTTATTTGACATTTTTAAACAAACATTTGTATTGCATTTATTGTTTTTCTCAGCAAAAATCAATGAATGAAGCTGCCACACTGTAACTGTGGTGTTTTAGAAAGAAAGGTACAAGTAAAATGTGTTAAAATTATTCTAAACTCAATTATTCTAAACATTTACTTGGTCACAAATCTGTTCCAACTCAAATTTCAAAGACTAAAACAAAACAAACAAAAACAAAAAAAGTCCCAAAATCCACAGCTATCTAAAAACTAAGATGAGCATTTTTAAGCAGCACTAATTTACAACGAGACTCTCTCCTCCAGTTTATTCGACTCCTCTAAGCGGCTGCACGTCAGCCAATCATGCAGAAATGACAGATCCCTGGGTGGGGCAAGAGGGGGGGGGCTGATGTTCACATTCACACCCTGAATATTCTCCACTGATAGATTTACCTGGGTGAATAATGTAAAGTCCTCTGATGCGCTCTTACCCGCCCCTGCTGCATAATTTCACCCCCTCCTCACCGCCTCTATCTACATCCATAAATATTACATGAATTTACTTCTGGTGAAATTATACTTACACCACCCACCTGCCCAGTTTAGACTGGAGGGTCTTTTCAACAGTCTTAGTTATCCTCCTCTCTCTCTCTCTCTCTCTCTTCTCTCTTCACACACACACACACACACACACACACACACACACACACACACCTTGTTTTCCATGACCCATCCACGAGCAGCTAATTTAAGGTGCTACCAAATGTGTGTGTGTGTTTGCATGTTTGTGTGTGTGTATACGTGTGTGTTGGAGAGGGATGGGGTGGGGTGTATTGCCCCTGCCCTGCTTTGACCGGGGCTGATTGCACCTTTCTTTTTTTCTTCACACCCCATAACCGAAAGCGGAAATTAATAAGCCGCTTTAGGCGTGATCGAGTGAACTCCTGGGAAGTGGTATAATCTATACCACCTTCACACACACACACACACACATGCATGATTCCAGAGGCTCGGGCCGCAATTGCCCGTCTTGTCATAGAGGTCAACAGTCCTCACACCCCACAACAACCTCCTCCCGACACCCCAATCCTGACAAACTGCATGTGGATGGGGTTACGGCCTCACGCAGTTGGCAGAGACGAACCGCGGTCCCTGGTCCATTGCATTTGAATTATTTGGCAGGCTGTACTGCACTTCCCCAACACACACACACACACACACACACACACCATGGCATGCTTGCTTTACCTTATTGGGAAACAAATAGGTAGAGAAGGACAGAGAGTGAACTGGGGATGTAGGCGAGGAGGCATGGAGTTTAAATGGAGTTACAGAAGGAGTAGAAGGAGAGAGAGAAGAGCAAAACTACGATATGAGATTGAAACTGAGATGCAGAGACAGAGAGAGAGAGAGAGAGAGAGACAGAGAGAGAGACGGGAATGATTTAGAGGAGAAAGGGACCATGAGGAGAAAGAGGACAGAGTCAGAGATGAGTTAGAGAGCAGAGAGAGATATCGCAGTGAAAAAGGAGGGGAAAAAGAAGCAATGACCGTGAGAGATAAAGAGAGGCAAAAAGAGAGAGAGAGAGAGAGAGAGAGAGAGAGAATGAAGGACAGCCAGAGAAGGACAGAAAGAGGGAAATGGGAAGCGAGGAAGGTGGGGGTTAAATGGGAAGATGAACAAGGGGCTGTGAGGCAAATCGACCAAGGGCAAGAGAAGGAGGAGGAGGAGGGGGTGGTGAAGGACAACAGGAGTGTGTGTGTGTATGTGTGTATGTGCATGGGGTGAAAGAGGACCGCTAGGTTGTGTGGTGTAAGGGGGAACAGGAAGGTTAATGGCCTGGAGCCGGATCCACCAGACGCTCTGGGCTTGATATATGTGGCCCAGGGCCTGGCGCGCGAGGCTTTCAAAGATATATTATTTCCATTTGAGGAGCAGCACCATCCTGGCTCCCCCCCCCCCCCCACACACACACACACACCGCCACCACCGCTACCCCACTCACCCTCACCCCCACTTCCACCAGCACCCCCCCACCACCACCACCCAGCATTTGTCCAGTGATAGATGACACACACACCCCCCACCAGCGCCCCAACACACATGCACAAATACATATACAGTATTGTACCCCCCCCTCTCCCTGAACACACACTCCCGTTGCTTGTGTGCGATCTTTTTCTTGATGTTTTAAGGAGACTTCATTGAGCTTCATTGAGCTTCCTTTCTTTCTTTCTCTCTGAACCCCCCCCCCCCCTCCCCACTTGCTGTCAGTCTTTCTCCCAGGCTGCAGGCAGGTCTTATGGCCGCCTGTGTGTTTTTTTAAGTTGCTATTTTAGTGGTAACAATATCTGTTTGATCAGTAGCACTGGGTAGGAGCAGGAGTTTTGGGGGAGGGAGGAGAGGGTGGAAGGGGGGTTCACAAAGGCCTCTTTTCATTCATAAATTATTGACCATTGCGGAAGACATCAGTCTCTCTTTTTCATAAATACTGTAAAAAGGCCCTCCTGATTTTTTTTTTTTTCAATAGTACCAATACAAAATGAAAAAAGTCGATTTTTTGATCTGTTTTAAAGACATAGTGTGTGGCCGGTCAAAAAAAAAAAAAGAGCAGGAATCAAACATAGCAGAGACTGTTCTCTACCTGCAAGGCTACAGGTTGGAACTTCCTAAATGTGCTCCTGTAGCAAGGCAATGAAACCATGAACCACTAAGCCTACAGGTCCCATAGGTAAAGCATATACATACATTCATACTGCATGTGTCTCAGAAGGATACCGGCATGTCAAAAAGTTCCACTATGTGCAACATGACGAGATGGCAAATGCAGACATGTGTTTAGTGTGAAGGTCCTATGGTGTAATATTTTTTCTCTACATCAGTATTTATTTCCTGCCAAAGCCAAAGTCTGCATTTTCCAATAGCATCTGCCATGCTTTAGTTCTTTGGTTCTTTTAGACTGCAGGCGACCACTGATCTGACAAAAATCAAATTTTCCAATGTCCTCCTCACGTCCCCTGACGGCTGTAGACTGAGCTTTAAGATACAGCCTTTCCAAATACTGGAATGGTCCCGTAGGTCCAACCCCAGGGGACTGCAGGAGGCCGGAAGGAAGAACAGGAAACTTGTTAAAAGAGAAGATTTAAGGTCGCCCATCCCACAGGACCAGCAGCTATAAGGAGACGACGGGGGATGGGAGATTTTAGCATGCGCAATGTCTGCTCATCTACTTGTTGCTTTGATGAGGGATGAAAGGCTGTCATGAAGTACAAGTTTACAGAGCTCTGAGCAATGATAGACTCAACTGTCCTCAACAACATTTCCTCTTTCTTGTACTTCTTCATCTGCACTCAAGGAATTTCTTCCTTTGACTTTTTCACTGTTTTAACCAAAATTCTCAATGTGTGTGAGAACAGGTAGGGGAGTACCATTGCTGATGGACAGTGACAAGACTAATTGTTGGACAGGTGGACGTCGTTGCACGGATGAAGAGTCTGCACCGCCTTGCTAAACCTGTAGGAGAGATGCGCTTTCTCCAGCTCACCCTCCTCTTCAAAACAGTGCTGATGAAGTAGCAAAGAAAAGCAAAAAAAAAATTGCCTCCACCTCTTCTTCTGTAGTTTTTCATTTTCAAGCAAGTTAACCCAGCCTGATTCACATTTGCGAGCACTTTGGGCATTCTCCGGGAGAAAGAGCAGGTTGTGTTTAAGTCTTGTTTGAGGACGATCAGGGTAAAAGCCTTTTTATTGGCAGGTCATGCTGCTTGTTAAGACGGTGACGCAGGTGACTAGGCTGTGCTGTTAGCCTCGGTGGCCCCGAACTAACGCGGTTGTTGTTTCACAAGTTGGCAACAGTCAGTCCAATCAGCAGGGAGAGGGAGAGTTGAAAATTGAAAGGCAGAGAGGAAGTGGAAATGAGAGACAAAGAAAATAAAGAAAACAAAGTGGATATGGGGACTTGATTTAGTTGGCTGGGTTGCTAACAAATCAACTTAACGGCGAGCAAACACTTTACACACTCCACCAAAGTACAGAGCAACTTTCCTTCTCCCCCGCTCTCCTCTCTGCTGTGCTTATAGTTATGAGCCGTGTTAAATCTACAGTTTATGCAGGAGCCCTTCCAAAATGCCTCACATGTGACACTCAAGCCAAAAATGTGGTTCCACAGTTTTGCAGAAGCAAAGAACAAATTATAAGGGATCCTTGTAAAAAAGTATTGTCATCTGCATGCAGGCTCGGTGGCTGAGGGTAGCGATGTGTTGTCAGGCGAGTAGTAAATGTATAGACAGAAGTGCTGGCATTTTGCTTCTAAATAGCTCCCGGCTATAGGGTTTCCCAGAGGTCAAAGGGGATGTGGTGTGGCTGCTCCAGCCTTACACTGACCCTCAACCTCTAAACTAAACTCACCACACAAAACTATGCAAACCTGTCACCTAATTTATCTTCCTCTTTTACGCTTGCCTGCATTTCATCTTTTTAAACACAAATACATTTTATCAAAGCTCCAACGGTTGCATCCCATCAAAGGATTTTACTTTGATTTAAGAAACCCAACACTCGATGGTGACACCTATTCATATATTCACATATGGGAAAATCACTACTACCACTAGTCACTAGCTACAATGATTAGCACTTTAGTCTCTCTAATTAAACTTTGGAAAACATGTTGGTGTAGGTGCATTATGGGAAGACAATTAATTTTTCATTTTAAAAATGACCCATTAAACATATAAGATAATAAATATTTATATAGTTGAAACTGAATTCAAATAAAATGTTCTATAATGAAAAAGCAAGGAGACACTTATAAGCCAAATCTCGTGTTCCTTAAGGGAAGCTACATGGCAATCTTCCTCTGGTTGTTCCCCAAACGGTCCTCTGAAACACAATGATTCAACTGGCTTTTCAAGTAAGTTCAAAAAAAAAAAAAAGACAAAGTGCCTCAAGCTTCTTATGTTCAGATGTTGCGTGGCCTCAATTATCTGCATGTAATCCAGCCTGCCTAGAGGTTGTGCCTGTCTGCCGCTTTCGTCACCGGGTTGTCAACAGTTGTCTCCCAACGTCTATTTTTGATGCTTATTTATGGCTTGTCTATTCTGGACAGGGAGTGGGGAAGCATGGGGCGGGTGGGAGAGGGGGGTCGGGGTTCCAGGAGACAATAGATAAGACAGTAGTGGAGTGGGGTCAACAGCTTGCCGGCTAGTTTTACACTTAAAGACAGGACGGGTATTTATATTCAACTGCGAAGGAGGGTGATTGAATTTGCACAGCGATGACTGATGCATAAAGTTCATAGGAGTAACACTAGACATTGTGGTTGTGTTGTGACGACGAGTGAGAAAATTTCAAAGGGGCAGCACGCCAAACAACGACCCAGCCGAGAAAATGGCTTTAGCCCCACCAGCAAAGTAGGACAAAGACACCTGTTCCCTGTCTCTACTTTAAGCATTGCTTTCTTTGCTGGTTTTAATTTTGCTCTTGCTCTCCTTATTTCATTTACACTACATCAGGACTTTTTATTACTCTCACATCATTCCCTCTTCCTCACCTCTCAATCTGTCAATCTTTTTTCTCTATGTCTCCCAAAACGCCATAACTGCAAACCTGGCACGAGCCACGGATAAATGATTCCACACGTGTGAAATAAAGGCATGGCACTAATAATAGGCAATACAGTCCTGCGTTCTTTTAGGATTGCGCCCTCTCAGAGGGGGATAAAAAGAGGCTTTTCAAGCAAGCTGAAACAATGACGAGTCATAAACCAAATATGCTGAAAGGAGACTTTGCTGAGAAGGGTGTCGACAACACCGTTAAACCTCTAGAAATGAACCAGGGATGCTGGAACAAAAAACCAAAAAAAGACAAGGTTTTCAGGTGGCAAGCCGCAGTCTCACCTTCCCTGAGGCCAATACTTTATAGGCCACATGTTGCACTGCACTTCCCATCAGCAGCAGCAGCACCACTAGGCCTCATACTGCCGCAGCAGTGCTATGAGAGACGTCTTTCTCCTAATACAGATGCATTCATGGCAGTTTCTGTCAGACGAGGCCTGGAGATGCACTTCAGGGAGAAGCACGGCTCCATCTGTTCTGCGGCGTTGTGGTTTTGATGCCTCGTCTTCCTTGTACTTTACGACTGTTTACATATCACAGGAGCTCCGGAAATGCTCAATTAGTTAATTCAGATATTTAATTTGTGCATCAAGGGCTGTGATCCCTGTGATCTCTGGAGCTGTGCCACGTTTGGATATGGATTCACAGCTGTCTGCTCTAAAACCCGCCACCTAAACCCGCGCCCCCCCCACACACACACACACAACCCCCATCAAAAAAAAAAAAAAAAAAAATCCCAGCACTAATGGGAATCCGTGTCTCCCGCCCTCTCAGACAGAAAGCATCACTGCATCAGTCTCTGCATTTTAAAACAGCTTTGCTCGTCTACGCTGCGTTACGGTATATTGCATATATGTTTGTGTGTGGGTATGCGGTGTAAGTGGGTGTTTGATAGAGTTAAGGACAAATGGGGGAAGCCTGTAGTCTGTTGTCTTCTCGTCCTCGCTTCCTCTTAACGCACAGACAGCCGGACGACGATCACGGCGTCATTTCCAACCGTCTGTCAATGGAAATCACACAGACACACGCGCAGATCTACAAACACACCCACACATCTACATAACATGCACCCGCATAAATCCTCTTTGTCACTTACATCTGACAGAGTCGTGACCGTGTAATAAAGTGAAGGCAAAAGCCCACTTTTGCCAACCAACGCGCAGAGAAATCTGTACCCACTTAGATCCACACCTGGATATACATACACCCTCATCTCCTCACCTCCTCATATTGCCTCCATCTCGCATTCAGCACACAAACACCAAGTCATAAATTGCAGCATTAACTCAAATAATGATTGCACGGCATGAAAATTCAATGGCCGGGGTTTAATGCCCAGGAATCGCCTGATAGATTAAGCTCTTGGTGAGTGTTTGTGTGTGCTCGGGGAGTCTGTAGGTTGAGGGGGTGTTGATGGATCAATAGGACTTCTGTGATCAGTACCTCCCAGCCAGGAACCTTATAGACAGTCTACTTGCACAACTCATTTTACATTTGGCACACATTTTCTCTGTCTGCGAAGAGGAGAGTGGAGTGGCGGGAAGAGAGCGCATGCGTTTGCGTGTAAGTGTGTGTAAGTATGCAGGTACAGATATTACTGTCAGACATTTGTATGCATGTTTCTGTGTAAGTATGCAGGTCTTGACTTGCATCTGTGTGTGTGTGTGTGTGTGTGTGTGTGTGTGTGTGTGTGTGTGTGTGTGTGTGTGTGTTGGAGTGAAGGAGAAGGAAGGGTTACTTTTGGGAGATGCTGCTCCCTGGGCTGCGTGTGTATTAGCGGTCTAATGTTCATGTGAATAATTGATTATGGCCTCTCTGTGTTTTTGATAATTAGTTGATAGCTTCTTAGCTCTAAGCCCTGAGATTTCACATGTATGTTTGTGAGTATCAAAGTGTGTGTATGTGGTGGGGGGTAGGTAGTCCACTTCTGAGGTATCCTGAAAACAATAGCTCTCAAAAAGAAAAGACTCCGTTCCTCTAAGCCATGTGCGCATGGATTAACTTTTCTCAGAAATAAGGCATCAGTACATCCATTTCTTTCTCATAACCTCATTTTTTTTCTGGAGTTCTCCTTCATCTTTTTCTACACCTTTCATCATCTCTAAACAAAGCTGAGACCACTCACCTTTCATTAGACACTGTGCCATATAGGTAATTATTAAATTATTATTAAAATGAAGCCTCACTGACATTTCTTATGTGATTATAATAAAAAAAAAGTTGGCACACTGGCAGCAGACAACAATAAACATTGCATGCATGAAAAGAAATTGAAATTCATGTCTGGCCTCTCACTGGCACGTTCTCTTGCCTTATTGATTTTTCTATCTTTCATATGCTTATGCATCCAGTAAAAACAGAATAGGAAAGTTTGGGTGTGCTCGGTTCATCCTCAAATCCCCGCACTAATATCAGACAGAGAAAAGGGTTTGTTGCCATCGTCAGTGACCTTGAGAAAATAAGACGTTCTTCCCATGTTGCAACACACAGACCCACGGAGATACTTTGTTTTTCCTGCCTCATGAATGTAGTGCCACGCTTCTTGTGGATTCTCACAGATGTGTGTGTGTGTGTATGTGTGTGTGTGTGCATTTGTGTATGTGTGCTTAGCTGGCTTAAGCTAACAACTTAACCTTACGTGCTGTGATCCACCCAAAATTCTTCTGCAACTTTATTACTTATTTATTATCTATTTACATATTTATTAAGCACAGACTTCGCCACACTGGTTTGCAACAATAGACAGCTACCGCATTTCCTGTATCAGTAAGGGCCTTATATCACTAGTATGTTGAGGCGAGGCCCAAGGAGAGCAGGAAGACCTTATTAGGACCTCGTCTTATTTCCTCTCGCCTCGACAAGGCTTGGGACAAAAGGATGCCGTACAGGATGAAAGGACGGATAGGAGGGAGAGGAGAGAAAGAGGTCATGTCCAATCACTGGCTTTGTTTTCCCTTTCTACCCCAAGCCTGGGACAAGAAGAAGAATGTCAGGATGTGTAGAAGATGTGAAGGTGGAGAGAGGGAGAGAGCACGGCCAATCGAAAGCAGAGTGTTCTCAGGGTCAAAGGTCAGCCTCCAGAGTCTGTTAATGCAGTCACCGTGGGAACCGATCAATCTCAGTGCCGCGGCAATAGATCAGACGTGGGCACACACTTAGACGCACGTTAGGATTGTTTCTGACACACACAAACACACACACACACAATAAAGCATTCATTCAGTTCATATGCATTGGCACACACGCTCAGTACAAACACCTTGCCTTACGCTTTTTCAGAAGAGGTCATAGGCAGTTTAACACAGTGTGAAATAGCAACAGAAGCTTGACTACATTTGAGTCTCTTGTCAGGAGCGTAATTTTCTATACAACATCGAATGTCCAATCGATGTGTCATATAATGTTAAAACAATACGTGGAGTTATTCCTTGTTTACCTCAGAAACACGAAAGGCCAAGCTTTCAGCAGCTGCCTTGTGTTTACAGATTCTGAAAAGACAAATTCCATCAACTAAGAATAGAAAAACGAGATACCCTGTGGTTTATTCAAGGCTATGCAGCCGCCCCAGTTCAGTATTAAAGTCCTAACTGATTTTCTACTCTACTTTCTATTTAAAAAGATGAAATCAGTGTGTGGGGACAGAAGTCCTCAGTTCCAACATGTCCCATAGGTGACAATAGGAATAACAACCTATTACCATTTCTGTCTAAATTTTATCATAAACATAACTACTTTAGACCCTGCAGCTGTTTACATCTTAATAAAACACAACATTGCCCTCGAACACACATTTGCCACATCTGCCTCACCTGAGCATTGTGTCCTAAACAAAACTGTACACTAAAATGTCTTCTGTGGAGGGAAGGATTGTCTCTATTGCTTCACATTTCACTTTAATGGCTTTGCTGTCAAAGAAGAACCACATTACTAGATGACACTGAAGCTGCATACATGTGAATATGTATTGACAGTACCATGCTGTACACATGGTTAACTGAACAGATAGTGTTGGCTTTAGAAGGAGATCACTGCAAAGAGAGAAAAAAGAAGACTGCAAAATCTGTTTTGTTTTTTTTTGTATTTCACAAAAGAATCTTCTTCACATTGGAAAATGACTTTTCTGCAGACACAAGGCCTTCTTGTGACAATGGTGATATTTTCTGAGCTCACAGATGGCCTGTGGCATCTCTATGGCCGTTTGGGGACATAATAACAGTCTAGGGTTTCTGTGTGCTCAGTCGGAGATAAACCCACAGGCATTCTCCACTACCTGATATGTCGGATTAGAGATACATGCAACCAACAAACAGGTGCCAGTGACATGAAATGTTGATGGGCCTGCACGCAATGATGTACATATAGCATACACGGATAGATAGCATACATTCACGGGGCATATCACAGTGAGCGATATCAAGCTGATGTTAAGTCCGCTAGCTTATGTCTTTCAGAGAGATATGCAGTAATATTTCTCTGAATGTTTTTTTTTTTTTTTTTTTTAATCTGGGCCCATGTTGGATTCTGATTAATCTGGATCATATGACATTAAAGAGATTAGACTGACCACTCTGACTATAGACAAACTGAATAGCTAATCTGGCGTTGGATGGTAAAAATAAATTCAGTTTTATGTTTTCCTGGATGCCCAGTTCTAGAGGGAATTAAGAACTTTGCTTATCACGTTGAGTCACAGTGTGATTGTACTACCAGTAGCAGTAACTGCATCCTAAAGGTTAACTACAACCAACCAACCAACAGGTATTCCGGTAGCTTTAATCTTCAGCCTTGTCTGCCGGCTGACAAATTGAGTTTTGCTGAAGCTAGTTGTTCAGTATATTATCTCTAGTATTATCATTCCTCTCTGCGGTCACCCTCCCCCTCGACTAGCAGCGCCACCTGCCACCTGCTTATTTTCCCAGCATTCTTATCACCCCACCAGTGTAGTATCGAGGCCCATTTCAACCGTGTGCTGTGATAAACAAGAGCTGGTTTTTGGGAAGAGGTGGGGATAATAATGTGTATTCTCATCCGCCACTGCAATGTGCAGGACACAGAAGAGCAGGACATAGTTTGGAACATGGACACGCAAAGGTCACCTCTCCCCTCCCACCAGGTCACATAGCTGGAACATCCTGGGGATTCTGTCACTCACTCGTGTCGTTTTTTCTGATGGATGTAACTCTATTTGTGGCGTTTAAAAGTTATGGCTGCCAAAAATGATTTGCAGCGGGACTCAAGAGGCATTTGCTGTTTCATTTCAAATAAAACACTGAGTCAGTGGTGACTCCTGTATTTGTAAGGACAGCAAGAAGGGTAATCAAGAAATTAACAGACTGAGCCGCACCAGGAAGAAGTATCAGCCACTCCACGATTCGTGATACGTGGATGACCAATTAGTTGGATAAAATCATATTGTTGGCGATGGAACCACACACTGAGAGTCTTTTCAATTAAATTACCAAATTAAACTGGAAATGAGCTACAGTACATTCAAGCACGACATAATTAAGTGTTCGCAACACTCTGAGAACAACAGGAGCTGTTCTAGGTGAATTAATGCCTGTTCCCAGGTGAATACAGGGCCTGTTTGGCTCAAGGCGAACAGATGCCAAGACGGGACTGCACCAAAGGACGGCTGCTAGAGACGCACGAGCATTGATGTCAGCTTCAAACCTCACCTGTAGTACGAGACAGCATTGATTCTTGTCCAGCATAGAGAGACGGGAAGATAGAAGCGCAGCTATTGTTTATGTACAAGTCGTTTGAGGCAAATAAACTCGCAGTCTGTGTGTGTTTGTGTGTGCGTGTGTGTGTTCTCCCCCCTGTGTTAAAAAAAAAAAAAAAAATAGCATGATTCTCTCCATTCATTAAGGCTCCACAGAAGGAGATTCCATTAATCTGTTCATTAGGCCACATCAAAAATGGAACTACTTATTAAAATCAGATCCAGCTGTGTACTCTCGTTAAAGCCCGCCGTACCATACGAAGCTTAACAATGCTCGTGGCACTAGACCAAAACCCGGCCACAAGAAAGGGGGGAAAAGATTCTACTACATTGGCCTGTTTTGACTCAACACACCATGATAATTGCTCCAATCTTAGCAGGGGGCTATGAATAAACATTACTTTTGTCAGCTAGCCTCTGAATGCTCCATTTCCAATTAATTTACATTTGCCCAGAAATGGAGGGAATATCTGCTCTTAATGACTATGTTTTATTTTCTCAATTTCCCCCAAGTCTTTTCTCATTCTCTCATTCCCCGTCTGACACTTTCATTCCCTCTCTCACCCACACTCTCTTTCTTTTTCTACCTCTCTCTGGAAAATCCCATTAATCTTAGGCAGTGGTTTTGAACAAAAGCTATGGGCTAAGCGATTGATCCTGGCATTGATCCCACTCGCCTGAACGATCATAAAGGTGTTAAATTGGTTTCTTGGAGGATATGTATTTTTCATTGCTGGCTGCTGCAAGTTGAAGTTCCTGCTTGGAATTTCTCTCGTTTTTTTAAACCAAACACTGGTGATGATATTAAAATATTAAATAGATCACACCTTGAAAAGTAGCCTTAAATGTGGATTTTGAGGCCGGTTTGAAGCAATTTCTGGGGAGTGTGTTTTCTGCATCAGCATGAACCTTAGAAGCTAAATCCTTATAATGAGTTTTGCTCCATCCAAGGACAGGTGGAGACCTGGGATTGTCCAAATGCATACAGTTTAAGTAAAAGTAGAAAACACCTTCACTTATGTTGCTGAAACTTCTGCTGTGAATACTACTACTACTACTAAATTGGTACATTTCGACTCTAAACACAAAATTATTATTTTACCCACACGATGGTGTACCATTTAATTTTCCCATCAGGTCATGGGTAGCTGACCTTTACCTTATTAACTATTCCAGAATGGGACTTAGTAGCATATCATAGTTTTCAAGGCCTCTAGTTCGAGAAAAAAAGAAAGAAAGAAAGAAAGAAAGAAAGAAAGAAAAATTACAGGAGATAAAATACCAGCGTTAAACTCGTCATCCACTTATCATTAACAAAGTCAAAGAAAGAAGCTCTCAGAAGAAGTGTTCATTTACTGTATAGAAACTAAATGAGTTGCACTTGCAACTCAACTTCTATTATGGTTTAATGTCTGTGTTCTTGACTGTGTTTCCCAGTCACCCACTTCAGCAAAAAAAAAAAAAAAATACACATTCTTTGGTGTAGAAACTACTTATTCACCAAATTTACCTCCATATCCTGACTTTCCAGATTGGTATTTTCATGTCCACAGAGCAAAAACATTTTACAACATTTTGCATTGTTTGCTGGAACATTTCTACACTTAGACGCTCCTGTCAATAAATAACACCGAGTGATCTGTTAGTAATAAAATAGCAAACAGTGATAGCGGTGATAATAAATGTATTGTGTAACACATGGCAAAGTGGTGAAGTGGTAAGAACACCACAAGTTTGTTTCCTACAGAATCAACATTGTTGGAAACAGTAAATAAGCAACTCTCACTTTTATCTAAATTTTCCATAACCATGTGGTGAGATAAGAACTGAGCAATTAAATGCATCACCTGTTTTATTGCTCTGCCTGAGGTCAACATTTGAACTTTGAGGTGTTTTATTGTGAATAAATCAAATTGAGAAAGCTTATAATCAGCCACTGGCAATCAGCCAATGTTTTAGTGACTGTAGTGGCTGCATTTCTCCTCTTGTATTCAAGTCGCACTTGCATGAAAAAACACAAGACGAAGCGGCCGTTGACTCCATGTCAGAAAGTTCATATTATCTGAGCGAGCAGGCAGCAGATCTTGTAAGATCAGGCGCCATGAGTGTGATCATTTGACAGAGCAAAGGAAGAGCTTGTCAGGGAAACAGCTCGTGTCGCTGGCACTTAAAAGGTCAGGGAACTGAACCCCAACCCCTGGTCTGCCCTCACGCCTGTCTGTCTGTCACCAGTCCCCCTCTTTCAGGCGGGTGTCCCCAGCCCTCGTCTAGGCTGCTATCACCCGCCGTCATCCCCTCTGAGCTGCCCCCCTTTGATGACCCAGGCCTCTTGTCAGAGAAGAGCTTCCAGGCAGGCAGAGTGAGGACAGCCCTTTGATGAGGACCCCGACACTTGCCAGCACTGCTGACATGCAGGGGGGGTTCTTTGAAGAGCCTGGGCCTTACATGTATACCCATCCGTCCAAACACACACACACACACACACAGTTACACATGCTTCCAGGGTAGATGGAAAAATGAACAGAAGAGGATTGGGGCACAGTATAGAGAACTCCCTCCTTTCACTGCGTTTCTTTCTCTCTGATGGTTTTAATGAAGGCATTTGAATTTTTTCATCCTGCTTGAAACGCCTTCAGTGTGCGATCACAAAAAATAGATGGAAGGAGGAGGAGGGTAGAGTCTATGTCAAAAATGCCTGAAAATGTCACAGAAGCTTTGTTGTATTTTGTCATTTGGCTTTCACTGATAAAAGACAAATGGGAGACTTGAGGCAATACAAGATTGGATACTGAGACCTTTGGCTGTATAATTTCATCGTAGTATTTATCTATTTCTATTATATTTTCAGTTTATTTCAGTGTAGGCCTGATTGTGTCATGACGGTCAAAGGGCCAGTGCCCTTTAGTAACCCTAATGATGTGTATGGTGTCCCCATGCTGGAGTCCCCAGGCCCTCTTCAACAAATTAAAAATATACCTAATACTGTTATCACCTTGATACTTGATGGTTTTTATGAATTTGTTCATAAATATGATGATGAATTACATCTTTGAGAAGTCCACTACAGAAACTGATGCATTACTTCAGTTTGGGATCTCAGACGTCCATTTTCATAGTTAAACACAATGGATTTTCATTTGTTGCTATCTGTGATACATGACCAATATATTTTTCTGTAAATGATTTTTTAGTAACCAATGCAGCATAATTGTTCGCACATAGCTCATATAACATATAACATTATGAAATAGTTACTAATTTGGTGTACTGACAACATGTTATGCTCATATTTTGTCATCTTCAGCTGGAGGGTTAATACTTACACTTAACACTATTTTTTTTTACAAATACAAACTGAGGAAAAAAGCCATTCTAAACAGATAATACTGACTGCTCTCATATAGAGGTCTGCACGGGACAGAATTTTCAGTCCCGCTCCCGCATTGTTCAGTCCCGCTCCCGCAAAGAATTATGATTTTCATTCCCGCTCCCACCTGCGCCTGCCATATTTTGTTCCGCTCCCGCCCGCAAATCCCACAAGATGCGGACGTTATTTCTCACAAAAGTTCTTTTCATTAGCTTGGGAAATGAAACACGCTGAGCTTAGCTGGGCTCTCCACGGACCGATCCTTCACCTAGCGCATGTAGCGAGGGTGCACGGTGCCAGGCGTTTTCTGCCGTGATTGGAGATCTCAAACACGGAAGAGCGGAAACAAATTGTCTGAAACATACGCAAGATTAGACCACATCCGCAAATTTGGGCATCTTAAAATGTTTTTATTAATGCCAAACAAATTGTCCAGCCCAAATTATATATGATAGACATAAATTAGTCATTCATACATTTTATTTTATACACGTTTTTAGTTTGCGGGACTGCAGCTTATCACCTCTCCCTCCCGCTCCCGCATTCTGCACTCCCCCTCCCGCCCGCGCCTGCAATGAGCTTTCAAAATTTGTCCCACGCCGCACTGCTTTGCGTCTGGTCCCACGGGACTCCTGCGGGAATGCAGGGCTCTATTCTCATACAACTTAAAATTTAAAAACTTACCTAAATCATAGATAGTACAGCTACCACATGGCAGCTGTGGCCAAAGACAACCGTAGTCAGGCAGTCCAAGTGTTCATGTCCTCCCACAGTGAGCGTGGTTTGGCTTTGCCACGTCAACATTATGGCACAGCTATTGTTATGTCTGCCTTGAAGGTAAACCGATACTGTTTGACACCAACCCCGAATCAACAGTCATAACAATCTTAATCAACAAGCAATAGTCTTCACTCTTGGCCACAGTCACCGCCATTTCATACAAGGTAATAAAGTGTTGGGTATTTGTTGGCAGAGCGACAGTCATTGACATCAGATTAGTACTTAAGGTCATTGTAGATTTCAACAAATAGATCCCTGTAGAGCATAAAAAGAAATTCCTTTTGGCGGTGTTCATGCTGCACCTGCCCGTGTCAAAGTTTTACACATCGATCCAAATTCTTCACACAACAAGTGACATTGGTGTTGAACATCACAGACAGTTCTCACAGACTCAAAGCAACAAAGTAACTTCACATTACCACGAAACCCACCCAGGAAGACACATTATTCCCAATGATACCACAAAGAGGACAATGTTTGTTGATAGAAAAAAAATAGGGAAAGGGAGGAGAAAGAAAGCCTCTCATACATTTTCCTCATTCCTTCCTTTTCAATGTGGCCCTTTTTTTTGTCTGGCTGCACGGAGTAATGATTAACACAGCCAGGCATGGGAAGAGACTAACGGTTACAATGGACGGGGTTGTTTGGTGAAGAGAACCACCGATTGACCTGCCTCAGCTTCCCAAGCTCACCTGGTGAGTCCCTGGGAGCCAGCGGCTGGCATTCAGAAGGAAAAAACAAAAAAAGGCTACTTAATCATTATCATCTGTGGAATCACTCAGAAGCGGCTGGCAATGTGCAAACAGATAAACCTGGCAACATAGTTAAATCAGGCACGTAGCAGAGTGCTTAACTGAGTGTGGAAAGGTTCACGTGAGAAAGCTTTAGAGTGTGTACAGGGGACTTTTGAAGCTTTGTGGAAGGTTGAAAAAAAAAAAAAAAACATTGTCCGTGGTGTGAAACGGACTGACCTATGAGCAAGCTTACTCACCCACTCACTCACAAACAGCTGCCCGTGATGGAAAAAAGCCGAGACGGTGTCTCAACTTTTTGGATGAGTGGGACACTTGATTTCATCCCGTGTTTGAGTGAAAGCTTTTAATGTTTTACTTTATACATAACAGGATATAACTTATATCTTTAAATGTAAAACTGAAATACAAACAAAACCGTAAACACTGTTTTTAAAGTGAGCCTTTGTGTCTCAAGGGTATTTTAGAGTTACCGGCATTAAAAACTCTGAATGTTTATCCACCAAGTTCAGTAACTGTTCAAAGATTTGTAATGTAGGGACAAATCAACAGTTTGCATTGTGACCAAGTACACATAGGCTAGTTTCCAAGGACTGTTTTTTTTTCTCCTATTAAGAAAACAAGCAACTAGCAGGAAACCAATAAAAACTACTTTTTAGAGAGTTTTATACGCAGCACTCCTCACATTCATGTCAATTTAGTCACTGAAGCGCTGAAAAAAAAATCAGTAATTTGAACTAACAGGGTAGGTTTTCTTTTCCGCACTGACTCCTACAGGGACAACAGACACTGACACACAATGAAAGGAGATAGTGAAAGACATACAGTCTGCAGTGTTATACATATACTGTTTTTTTTTTTTTGTTTTTTTTTTACAGTTTTGTAGGGGATGAAAGTCAAGTAGCTGAACCGATGTGTTTATTTCTTACCAGGTGGACGACCAGATGAAGCTGCTGCAGAACTGCTGGAGTGAACTCCTCATCCTTGACCACGTCTTTCGGCAGGTGGTGCACGCCAAGGAGGGCTCCATCCTATTGGTCACTGGCCAGCAGGTGAGTTGGTCACACCCCGCTCTTGAAACCCTTTCCTTATTTCTCCCAAAACGAAGCCAACCATGCATCGCTGGTTCATCAGGGAGCCTCAACAGCTCCTCCACATTTCCCTTGAAGCCTTATTGATCACTCAGCCACGCAAGAGTTAGTGCTTCATTAAAAATAGATCATGCTTATAGATAAATACTATTGTCACCAGAATAATCAATTTTGCATGTTTTTTTTCTCGGGCAGTGAATACATAAGAACTCGGTTACGCATGCTGCAACATAGTGAGTGGGTGGACAGATAAAAAAACATGTGGCTACGTGTGTTATTTTGCTTTACTGGGGCCTTTGAGGAAGTTGGTGGGAGCTGATGCCTGAGGCCCAAAATGGTGGTCTTCCATGCATCAGGATACAGCGTTTCTGTTTTTTTGCTTTACGCACACGCTTGTAGAACACACTGTCAAATGGTGAACGCACAAACCCAGAGCGCGTAGTGATTTTCATAATTTCATGCACACACAAAGAGATGAAACTGCTCATCATGAAAAGGCCTCTGACCAGTGGCGTGGCTGTCAGAGAAGTCATAAATTATTGATTGGCTGGCTCTCCAAAACATTGCTCTTCAACAAAATGTTTTACTACAGTAGATGCTGGTATAAATATTGAAACAAGCAAGCGTGTTATATACAGGGAAGTCCTGCTTTAATTCCATGATTCTGAATGAAGACAAGGTCAGGGGTAGATTTTTAGAATAGGCAAATAAGTACTGCCTGTGGTTAATAAGCAGTAGTACTTTTAGGGTTGAGTAGTATAACCCACGGTAAACAGTACGATCATAGTGGAAGTATTAGGAGAAATACAAGTACATTATATCAATATAAACCTTTTTTTAAGCTGGTTACAGTTTGGCACTATTATGCCAGTCTAGATTCATTTGATGCAGGAGGGAAGTGATGATGAAGCGACAGGTAAGAAAAAAGAAAGAAAGAGAGAAAGAGCCAAAATGAGGGTCACAGGTGGTCGACAGGAGAGAAAGGAAGCAGAGGGCAAAGGGTTAAGGATGAATGCAAATGAGGGGAGAGATGTGAGACGTGGGTGAGATTAGGACAGCATGGCAGAGGAAAGGAAAGACAAAGAAAAGAAGGGAGAAAGAAGAGAGAGAAGGAGTGGAAAGGTAGGTGGCAGGGAGAAGGCATGACGGAGTTGGCATGACAAAGGAAAATGTAAAGGCAGAAAATGAGAAAGAAGAGACAGTCAGGTCAGACTAGATAAGCCAAGAGGAGGAAAAAGGGGGTAGTGGACAAGGATGGAGAAGTAGAAGAAATGAGGAAGGGATTATGAGGCGTAGAGGACGAGGCAGTTTGAAGAGACCAGAGCAGTAAGAAGGAGCAGGAGGAGGAGGAGGTGGAGGGGGCGGAGCTGATAATCAGGGGAGGCACAGGACGGCAGTTTCGTATGCATACTTTGGTTAATGAACAGCTGGTGTTGGGGGTGGTGTGTGTGTGTGTGTGTGTGTGTGTGTGTGTGTGGCTCTGAAACAGTTCATTATTTCCTATTATTCTCTGCCTGGCCAGGGGTGACAGCGCAGCGATAACACCAGGGATATTTAGAACACAGTAGCAGCATCACCTAAAGCAAATGCTACACACGCACATCCACGCATAACAAACCACATAATGACTGTTTGAGCTGTGCAATGGCCACACTGATCTGCAGTGCGCTAATAACGCTGTGTTATGATGTTGCTCATCAGATTGGTCTGTAAGAACTTGATGAGCGTGACTGTGGAGGTTTGTGAGTCTGCAGAGGAGAGAGAAGACTTTATCTGAGATGACTGATTGTCACCCGAGACACTCAACAAAGTTCAGCGAGGGAGTTATTTGTGATGAAATCACCTGTTTTGTTGACCTTTTTCGTGTAGTTTGCTAAGTTTGCTTAAGCTCAGAGAGGGAGAATGAACGTTACTCAGTACATACATGTAAAGACAAATTTTCCTCTTAGGGAAAAGTCCACGTTATCTTCTTGTTCCACTGTATCTCGGTCTGTTTTCTGGATATTAAAATTGTTATCCTTGCATTTTTGTCTGTCAAAAGGTTTGAACTTTTAGTTACAGGCCCAGTAACAAAAGTCATAATTCAGTGTAGTAATAACATTCATGATACAGATCAGGCCACTGGTATCTTTAAAGAAGTTTAAGTTAATGTGTTGGGAATAACCTAAATGTCGTCCCATTGGCAGATATTTTCAGTTTGAGATTTGTTCAAATGGAAATGCAGACAGATGTTTCTCCCCTTTGCTTTGACTGAATGCGTCTCTTTGCTCTCGTCAGTTGCACGTCGCTCTCATACTGACCTTTGAAGAGAAATCCATTGCACCCGCAGATTTACTGTTGTAACCTGTCAGTCGGTTCCTTGCTCTGTCTGTCCTCATGTTTCTCGCTTGCTAATTTCTGTCTTTTTCTTATTTTCTGTCTTTACTCTGAGCTGCTGCATGTCATCATATCACCAACAGCAGAGAGAAATGGCCATGAGTCTTTTTTTTTTTTCTTTTATCCTGTCATAGGATCAAACGCAGAGTGTTAGAAGTACAAATGCGTGCAAACACGAAATGACAAAGATTGGACTGAACTGCTGAATGATTAAGCAAGGCCTCAGAGCTCAAGCAGCCAGATTTCAGTATGAAAATCCTGATATTTTGATAGCACAGCGCTCCTGGTGTACATGAAATTCAAATGACGGAGAAATAATAATAATAAAAAAACAGATGCTTCTTGGCCAGTCACAGATTTCTCTGCTTTAAAACAAGGTACGTCTCCCAACCCTATCATCCACACACATCAAAGCTCCCTAATGCATCAAACCGATCTCACCTACCATATTCATCTTTAATGTTCTGCTAAGATTGTTAACCGTATTCATGATGAGTTAAGACTCGAAGGTTTATTCATATATTTACTCTCTATGTCTCTCCAGGAGGGATAATAAAGTAGTATTGATTGATTGACTGATACTCAGGTCACCAGGGTTAGTGCTAAGTCTGCTATAGTGACATTATAGCGTTTTTTTCTCCTCTCTTTTTACTTAAGGCTAGAAGGCAATAACCCAAGGCATCGCCATCAACAGTCCAATCCTTCAATGAAGTTATTTCATGCACAGTTGATTTTATGTAAATTGATTGACACCTAGGAAGGGGAGGGAGGGGTAGTGTCTGCTTTTCACCAAGTCATAACTCTTACCGTCTCGAAGGTGGGAAGAAGAAAAGAGAGAGGGACAAAGGAGTTAAGGATTAACTGGGAGAGGAGGAACAATAGTAAGAAGAAATAAAAGGAGAGAAGAAGACAGCAGAAGAGAGGAAGAACGCGGTGTATTGTTCACATTTACTTTACTTTGACTCTTCCCTTCTTCAGACAGATGAAAAAGTGTCTCCAATCATGCTATTTACACGATAAATAAATTCCAAATCCAGGGGTGTTTGTAATTGCAAATGGGGGCTCACAGGGACCCTCTGCCTCTGTGAGCTTTAGGAACTGCGCACGCCAACATCTACCTTCCTCTGGAAACCCTAGCACAGTCAATTATGGTAATGAATTGTCAATAAATATAAAAATTTAATATGGTCCTGCTTACTTTGAGTGGCAGCTAAGGACTTGCCTCCCAGACAAATGTGCTGCGGCTGCAGATACGAAGTGCACCTGAAAAAATGTGTGTGAATGTGTGTGTGTGTTTGCACGATGGGTCGGACCCAAGAAAGATGGGTTTATGGGCTATCTATCTATCTATCTATCTATCTATCTATCTATCTATCTATCTATCTATCTATCTATCTATCTATCTATCTTTTGTTTGTTTTGCTGTATAAAATAGAACACAGAGAGAAGTCAAATCTGGCAGGTCCAGTCAGTCCCATGCTCTCTCCATATGTCCACAGCATGTTGTCATAAAAAAAAACAAAGAAGCTGTTAAACTGCATCTGCCTGCATCTGCTTTTTTTTTTTTTTTTTTTTTTAACACAAACACAAGTGTGGATCTGTCTGACAGACAGACCAAAGCGGCTGACTCCGTGTTGAGAGGTGTAGAGATGTATTCAGGGTACAGCCATGGGTTGTATAGCTGTCAATCAATGTTGCAATTTGGGGTTTTAGATATATTTTCATTGGTTGAAATAACCCTTGAATGGGCAGAGATATGCCACCCAAGAAATAACAAATATCAACAGTACATAGTAATTTATTTAGCTGGCTAACCCGGCTACCCTACACATTGCTAACGACCTATAGCTTGAAAATCTTGTTAAATCCCTCTCTGCCCTCTTATTTTCCAGGTGGACTATGCAGTGATTGCATCACAGGCCGGAGCCACCCTCAACAACCTGTTGAGCCACGCCCAGGAGCTCGTGGCCAAGCTACGCTCCCTGCAGCTGGACCAACGGGAGTTCGTCTGCCTCAAGTTCCTGGTCCTATTCAGCCTAGGTAAGACTCTAAAAACCATAAAGCTGAAAGATTAGGGAAAGAGGTAGAGTGATAGAGGTTTGTGGTCCTCTAATGGCCTCTTTAGACCATAGAAACTTTTCTAGGAGCGTTTTGGGGAGCACAAATTAATTACAAAGTAACAAAGTAGGAGCACAGGATGAGGATCAAAGTGATGTAATGTGACAGAGAGAAGCAGGAAGGATGGGAGAGAAAGGAAATGGAAGGAAGATAGGAGGAGGGGCAAAACAGGTTCCTGGTGCTGGTAAAAGATCTATAGGGGGCAGAGGGAGTTGGTGGAAAGGAGGAAAGGGAGGAAGGAAAAGGAGAGGAGGTGGGAGGGGAGGAAGGAAGGGACCAGTGGCCTGGAAGGGACAAAAGAGAAAGTGAGGGAGGAAGGAAGGAAAGAGGGGAGGTACTTGGTCCTCAAGATTTTACACACAACTATGCAGCTTTATGCAACAGTAAATAAAAGTTTAATAAGATTAGGTTCTTGTTTTGAGACATTTCCTCACTATTTCCAACTATAATCATTGGCAGATACAGCAGCAACACACACTCACCTGATCCTGCAAACGATATGAGTTGGGAATGCAAAATTAACAACAAAACAATGAACAATTTGCATCTTTGGAACTGAGCAGTTACTCTCTAGTGGTATATAATGTGTGCAGCAGTAGTAGAATAAGCATAATTAGCTGAATCAACATTATTAGAAGTAATTTACCTAGCCATTTTACATAGTTTTGAGACAGAAACAAGCCAAGAGGTGAGCTGGTTGGGCGAAAACAAGTGCCTAAGACAAAAACAAGAGTAGAAAAAGAAAGGTGGGGAATTGGAGAGGATAGAGGTCAACCGAGGAGGGAAGAAGAGAGCAAGGAAAGCGTGAGGAGGAGGAGATAGGAGGACGATGAAGTGGAAGAGAGTTGAAGGCAGGCACTGTGAAGTATTTGGGATGGACAGGTGAAAGGGAGGAGAGGCTGGGAAGAGAGAGAGAGGGAGTTGGGAAGGGAGGGAAGTGGAGGGATAAGTAGCCAAATGAGTTAAGGGACGAAGAGAAGGGGGTACATTGATGTGTGTGTGTGCACATATGTGTGTGTGTTCATATCCCAAAGCTGCTCTCTACGCTCTAAGCCGAGGTCAGACATTGCCAGGAGACTGTCATCTCTGTCTCTTTCCTAACAAGTCTGCAACAAATGGCCTCTAAGGAATACACACACACACATACACGCTCGGCCAAATCTACTTTAACATCCTACACTCCTGAAGCTGATGATGTTAAGGTAGCTTCGCTCAACCTGGCCCCTCTATGGCACCGAGAGCAACAGTGGCATGATGAATATTTACCTCATCCTCAGCTACCCCTCCTTCCATCCATCTGTAATTCACAAGGGTCACGCTTTCACTTGTTTATCTCCTCTAAACAAAGAAAGAGGGAGTAATGAACTGCCAGGAAAAAGCGCACACACGCTTACAGTACACACAGACACACTGAGGTGATCAGGCAGGATTAATGTTTGTGTTAGTGGTGTTTGTGGTACAGCAAAGAAAGAGGGAGGGATGGGGAGGATTGCAGCGGGGGCTTTGGAGTGTGTGTGGGTGTGTGTGTGTGTGTGTGTGTGTGTGTGTGTGGCGGTGGTTGATGCTGGGGCTCAGGGTCTAAATAATTTGGCAGAAACATCATCCATAATGAAAGGCTCACCTGAGGGATGTGTATCGCCCCCGGCAGTGCCTGTTCTCCGGCGTGCCCAGGCCTCCCGCAAAAGAAGCCCCGACACAGACACCGTAGAGCCGGCTGAGGGGATCAGCGCCGGAGAAGGGGGAGGTGGTGGGGGTGGGGGATGACGGGGAGGGGAGGGCTTGAGAGTAATGTAAAGCCAGGAGAAATAGAATTGATCTGATTAATATCACACCCAGCTGAACAGAGACGTGCGTGCGACTGGCCGTTCGAAGGCAGATGAGATACATAGATTTACCTGAAGGAGGGCGCATAACGTGCACGGAAATGAAAGAGCACCTGCGCATCTGCGTACACGTTCGCACAGCTGCTTTTGAACTACGAGCCGAGGCAATTAATAAAGACTGTAGTGAAATGAGGCATGGAAGTAGCTCCGCACTGACTGCTGGACTCTTCCATTTTATTAGCTTTATTTCATCTCACTGCTCACTCATCTGGGGCTAATATAAATCAGATGTATTCATTATGACACAGGTTTGATAGTGGGATCTTCCGTTTGCACTACTTTACTGCAATACTTACTTACTTTGACACTGGAAAGCAAAGGTACAGAGGTCAGGCTGTTGGATGTACTGTACGTGTAGCAGGAGACTGGATTTTACATCCCCTCCTGGATGGAGCGTATTGTTGTATTGCTTATGACTTTCCTAATAGCTTTGCTAGTACCACTACTACAAGTACTGCTCTCCCAGTTATGGAGGAACTGTAGAGGTTCAGTCTGGATTTCTCCCTGTTTTTCCTTTTCCTACATTCCGTTTGTGTCTTGATTTCTCTCTCTCTCTCTCTGTCTCTCTCTCTCTCTCTCTGTGGATGAACAATCAGTCACCTCCTCCCCGCCAGAAGAGCTCTTAGTTCAGCCAGCTGTCGATAAAGACAGGGATATAGATGTCACTCCAGCTAAGAGGAGACACTTGTCCTGATCTGCTCATGTGTTTGTTCTCAGGGTTAGACGACCTTCTTTTTTTTCTTTTTTTTAAACTTTTCTATATTTTCTCTCTGTCTCTTTCTACTGCTTTCTCTCTCCGTCGCCTGTCATTCTTTGGTATTAGGTGAAGGCTTTTCACCCTCTATCAAGAAGGACATTAACACTCTTAAGAGCATTGATCTCTTAAGTGTTTGTAAGACTTCGAGTGATGATTGTGTGTGCGTTGGCCGTTGTGCAAGAGACACACGCATCGGCAAAGAGAAAGAGTGAGTGCTGCCCGGGTCAGAGTTCAGTAAAAGATTACTACTAGTTGTTGTACGGTGTCAGAACACTGTTAATGGGCCTTTGATTTCCTTTAAAAGGCTTAAAGGCCTAATAGAAAGACTGACAGGTTGTTTTATATATGACCAGGTGACACAGAAGCCCAGAGGTGAGAAATGGGTCACAAGTTCAAATTCAGGCTAAGGAAAGTGAAAAAAAAAAGGCCATCCACTTCCACGTAGATATCTTAGTCCCACATATATGACCAGCAGAAATCAGAGTTTGTACCAGGCAGCTCCCAGATATAAAGTTACGGAGGGAAGAAATATTTTTTCAAGAAGCAAAAAGGAGTGTGTGACTTAAATTAAAATGAGTAAGTTTGATCGTACTGTTCTGCTTGAAACCTCTGCTTGAAAAAATACAAGCCATGTAAGTGAGTATGCCTGCTGCCTGCCACCACACAGATAGTTTCCATACCGGCAAAGCAGACCCAGTGACAGAGGTCAGAGAGTGTTCAGCCAGCAACTAGTTAACCCAGCTCTACAGGTCAGACCCCATCAGGTGTAATTGGGTCAGACAGGGGCTGCCAGTCCTTGTCAGCCAAGAGGAGAACCAGAGTAGCTGCTAGACCAACGCAGGGTGGTAAATGCTCCCAGCGGGGAGAGCAGATTTGTGGACACAGCCCTAAATAATGCTCCCATATTGAAGCTTTTAGAAGGAACAAAGCCAGTGAAAAGCTGATATAATGTGCCGAGTTTAGGCTTGTGCTTCATTCCTTTATAGTACAGGTTTATTTAAAGAAGTTCACACACAGTTCTATCAGCCGGATAGAAATCTAACTTCCAAGTGTTCCCCTTTATGATGATTTAAGTATAAACAAACATAGGTCCAATAACTGTATTATACATTCATTTTATGGACTATAGTACTGTGGGATTCTGTGTTTAGTCTGGAACCCCAAAACTCTGCAAATGCACTCATCCATGTTTCCTTGAACTGTATCATTTTAGCATCAAGTGAGGCTGCAGCTAATGATTATTTTCATGATTCATTAATCTGCCGATTATTTATTTATTATGTCGATTTTCAAAAGTCCAAGTTGACGGATTGCTCCGAAACCTAAAGGTATTTAGTTTAATATAGAAGACAAAGAAAAACCTGCAAACATTCACATTTCAAAAAGATTGAACCGTTTTTTGGGTCAATATATTCATCAATTAATAGAATAGTTTCAGCTCCAGAGTCCAAAACAAGATATCATTTTTTTGTCAGCATAGTTGGTATCGGAAAATTGTTGGTCAGGTTAAATTTATACGCTATTTAAAAGTCAACCAACACACTTAACCCTTTAATGCCTAATGTCGCGAATTCACTTCAATTCAAAATGCAGCTGAAATAGCGCATGTGTTCCCGCAATGTCGGTCGATGCCTCTTCGATACGGACCTAGGAACGTTTTGCAATTCCATTAATGCCTGTTGTCGCTAATTTGCATCATACCCTAGCGTCAAAGGGTTAAAGCATAAAACACAAATATAAAGCCAATTAATACAATGAAATAAATATTCAAAACTTGATGAAATGATGTGTAAAGCTGGCTGTATTTTATTCCAGGTCACTGATCAGAAATCAGTAATGTTGTCCATTCATAAGAAACCAAGGCAGCCAGTGATTCAAGAGCTGCCTCAGCACCACATTAGCTGTCTGTCAAGTGATTAGTCAGGCTGTGAGGCTGGAGTTTAGAGACACCCACCTATCCATCCCTCCTGCCCTCCATCCCTCACCATCCATCCAGCCCCCCTGCATTGTCTCTTCTCTCACTGCTCTGCCCTCTCTCTCTGTTTCTTTTTCACATCCATCTCTGTACGCCTCGATCTATCACAACTCCATCCTCACACATGCCTCCATCGCTCCTCATTTGTCGTCACCCATATCTGAACTGCCGTTCATCTCTTTACCTCCCTCCCTCACCTTTTGCTCCACCCCTTTCTTTCCTTAAAATGTCTTAACTATGGTCATTTAAACACTTAAACCGAAAACCTTCTGTAAGAAGGAACAGAAGTTTGCAATAAATTAAGCTACTCGTATATTTTGAAGACATCAGTTGTATAAAAATATTTAAATAAGTTGAACTGTACTGTCACAAAAACAGAAATGATTTGATTTTTTTCCCTATCTTTCTTCATTGCTCTAACCCACCTCTACGTTTACCTTTCTCTTCATACACCACATCACACCCCACACCAGCTAGACTCCTATGCTAGGATGTCTTTCATTAGCATGTTTAGCACGCCACACACTGAAGGCAGACTTTTTGTTTTGTGCACCGCGAGGTCAGACACCAATCTGCTGACAACAACACAAACACAGCAAACGTGATTAACCTTGATGAAAAAAGACAAGCATTCTCTCTCTCTCTCTCTCTCTAAATCTCTATCATATTCATCTCTCCACACAATGAGGAAAAAAAAAGAACATAATTCCCAGACAGGTACGTCCTAATTAAGCAACAGCCGAGGCTGCTCAGAATCAATGCCCTGATCCCCGGCCAGCGAGCAAGGGAGCTGGCTAATTCATGTAGTACACCACCCTCCCTCTCCCCCCATAAAGCCTGGCAAATATTCATTTCCTGAAATGAACCGAATCATTTAGAATTCAGTCGGGGATTGATCAACATCAAGAGGCAGTGACGGTTCAATATTTATACCCATTGAGACCGATGTAGGGGCCAAACAATGGCGCACATAACCGGAACAACACTTAACAACTTAATTAAACAAAACCTAAGAGGCAATTTTTTGTGCTGCTTGCTGTGTGGGACCCAAGTTTTTTTTTTTTTTTTTTTTTTGCTGGGCTGTAAGTCAACAGAATGGAGTCATCATCTGTACCTTTGATCTGATCAATACGTGTATAAAGATACAGCTAGTGTGTGTATGGGTTGTTAGGCTCTGGCGTATGGAAAGCCTTGACTCGACATGAAATGTGACCATCATTTCCTCTCAAAAGGGACCAGGGGACATCAAGATCAGCCATTAAAACATATATTTCCCTGAATTTATGCAGTGTTGAGCGAGAGCCAAAATGACAAATAGTGCAAATATCTTAGAGAAAGTCCTAACTCAAAGAAACAGCAGAAATTATAAACTCCCATTGCTCATATGCAATTTTAATTTCATTTTAAGTTCATAGGCAAAGAAAAAGATAGTGATGTCCGTCAAAGGTCGCATAAGTCATGCTTGTTCGTGTGTGTGTTTCCGGAAATGCAGCCCCTTTGACTAATGTTGGTGTGTGTTCCACAAATTACAGACTCGGTGACTGGATTGGTGCAATGACAGCAGTAGTAGAAAATACAGTAGTGATGATTGCGGTGCAGCTAAGACAATAAATGTGTGTATGAGGTTCATAAAGTCCAATCAATGCACAGAGCGACTGCATCTAGTGCTTTTTCATCACTCTGCTTTTGAAACTCGGCGAAGTGCTCGGCAAACACGTGCTGATTGAAAAAATATTGGACTCTCATCTGTCAAACAAATCTTTTTACCCCCATCAGTTTCCGTCAGGCATCATGGTGACCTAGGAAACAACAACAACAAAAAAAAAATCCACTCCAAACTTTGTCCCCGACAGAAGAGCCGAACCCGGCTAATCATGTTTGAGTGTCCTGACTTTTCTTTCATTTTCTTTCATCTTATCGGGAGTAGGCGGGAGTGTGCCCTAAAGCAGCGATGAATACTTCTGCCTATTTTCTGTCAATTTTAGCCTAAGAAATCTAACATGGCGTGCAGTCGCCTCCTGACACCGGCCGCCACTTTGTAGGAAATTCTATGTAATGAGGCTGCCTAAAAGGCTTTCAGACTTTATCAAGCAATAAAAGCTCCAGGTCTCCAGCCCGCCACTATTACCTGGCAATACTGCAGGCTGTTGTCATTAAGCAGCTCTGAGTTGTGGCGGTGGCGGGGATATTGAGGATCGCTGCCTCTCACCCTTGACCTGACTCCCCATTTAGCCTCAGCCTTATATCTCGCCAGAGATACGTTACAGTTTCCTGATGGATTTCGACATTTCCCAGATAATCTCCAAAGTATGTCTCCAATTTACAGCTCTGGCTTGCCCCTCTTTTCTTCTCTTTTTTTTGGTCTTATCACATTCTTACAAGGATTTATGTGGTGATTATGTTGACACTGTTCTTTATCTGGTTTTCAAACAAGGCCAGTTATCAGAGTAAAGCAGCATAATATGGGGTGGTGGTGGTGGTGGTGGTGGTGGGGGGGGGGGGTTGTTCAAATGGGGATTTGTAAATTGACGCACCCTGGTAATACACACTTGAGTGATAAATAAGTGATAAGACAAAAAGCCACATCGTTGTTGTTCTCCACAGGAGATCTACAAGATAGAAAGCAAAGTTTATTGCTGAGTCCAGGTAACATATCTGACTGATGGAGACATAAGTAAAGAGATTTATGGGGATTAAATACTCCTGTAAACCATTGCAAGCACGTTTCATACCCTCTCTATATATTCTAGATATCTTCAATGTAGAACCAGTAAGTCTTCAATCGTCTAAATTTGGATATTTGTATGATAGCCCAGTGGAATAAAGAGGTATATTTGCTTTTTATATATACTTTGCTCAAGCTTATCAAGATGGAACCAATAAACCTAGTTTTCAAATGTACTAAAAGAATATAAACTTTATTCTAACTCACACAAAAAGGTGAGTAACAATACTTTTTTTGCTAAAAGATGCACAGTGCACAAGTCATATAAACCCACTTCACCACAACAGAGCATTCCTACAACAGCGTGGGTCAACAGTGGCAATACAGTAGCAAATTCTCTCACCATCTCCCGGTAGCGCTCGAGGAGCAGCAACCTCTTTGTGAATTTTCAGCATTATCCACACCCAGTAAAAGTCGAAACACGTGCAGCCCAGCCCTGCACTTCCACCTGAGGATGGTGACATCTGCACGGTGGCGCTAGGATTTAATACACACTTTAACTCACTGCCCCGCCAAAGCAATACAGGACATATCCCCTAAACTTCTGCTCCCCTCCATCAATACACTCTCTAACTACCGTAGCAGTGAGTACAACCAGACAAATGCTCCTGTAGAAGTTTTTTTTTTTTTTTACTGAAGAAAAAACCTTTTCCTCCCTTCTACTTCCTCCTCTGCTCCTCTCCTACACTCCCATGTGGGGTGATTTAAGACGGGCAAGCTATGGAGAAACTGTTGCCCTCCATCTCTTCCCTCCTCCCTCCCTCTTATTCTCCCTCTCCTTTGGCCTTATTACAGGCTGTCAGTTTATTATAAAACATTAGGAAAGCAGAGGGACACTTGCAGTTACTGTCCTATCGATCGGCAGGGATAGATTCTGTGATTTAAAGTCAGCCTCTGCTCGCGCCCTCCACATTCTCGGTCTCCTATTAAGGCACCAGCGCTTTGCTTTGGCTATTGATGTCTCAACATTAACAGTTACAAGCTGCTACAGAAAATCAATGCTCAACTTTTATTACCGACTGCATAACGCAGAGGACCTCCCACCAGCTGGTACTTAGCAGTCAAAAGGAGGTGCGGATGGTCCACCCGGTACATCAGGTGTTTTCTAAGTGATATCTGCAGTAATATGAATCATGTGTACATCATATAGGTGCTTTCTGGGGCCAGTTGAGAGCTTAGGGGTACTGCAGAGGAAGGTATAGCTTGCCAAATAAATTAGCATATGCTTGCAAACATCAGTTTCTGTGCCTGGACAGAAACTTTAAAGTGTTAATGTAAAGCCAGCAGGGAAGTTTTTTTTATCTAAAATTCACACACTGGTTAGTGTGCACATCTCCCCTTTTCTTGGATCTCTTTCAACACTGCCTTCAACATACCTCCAGATCTCCAGCACACACACACACACACACACAAAAAACACATACAGTGCACCCCCTAAATGTCATCAAGCTAAAATACGATCGATCCCTTCAACCACAACCACCGACCAGCCATCCATCCATCACCAGCATCAACCTGGATGTGTGTGTGTGCGTTGTAACCCAGGTAGCGTGGATCTAGAGCGGCTCAGGCCTCTCAAACATTTATGAGGGGCTACTGAGCAGCGGTATGGCAGCCCTTCTGGGACAAATAGCCCCCGGTCCTGTACTCTCAGTCCCGATCAATGGAACTGAAGTTCATTACACACACTTTTCAGCCGAACGGCGGCAACTGATTTTTTTTCTTTCCCCCTCCTCCCCCAAACGTCCAGTGCTGGGGCTGCTGGGGCTGCATTACACTTGCTTGTTTACGTGACTGCGTGTGCAGGGGTAGACGGGGGCAGGGAGTGTGTACCGGTGTGCATTTGTGTGTGGAGTATGTGTGTGTGTTTGCGTGTGTGTGTGAACGGGGGCTGCTCCCAGTGGCCAGAGCTTGAGGTTATCATTATGTACAGGTTGGTCCGCTGCAATGCTAATGCTAATGCATTCTCAGTGGCCGCAGTGCAGGTCCCAGTGCTGTGCTAGCTAGGTTGCTACTCCTCTCCAATTAAAGGCTGAGGGATGTCTGTTTGGGGTAGGGAGGACAGGCCTGGGCTATCCGGGGCCCTGTGGAGAACAGGCTCACATTAGTCGAGGAAAACAGACTCAGAGAACAAATTGTGCATACATTGGAGTGCTGCAGAAAATCCCACTCTTGATTTGAATGATTTGTTGACTGGAGATCATCTATTCCCTGGCTGTGATTTCATGGGGCTTAATAATTTCTTTAGTGGATCTCTTTTATTCTACATCACGTAACCTTACTGCTTTCCCACCGACCCACAAGGCTTCAAACTATCTGCACAACCTACTATTAGGTTTAGTCAAGGAAGACAGTAGCCATTTTACACTTTGTACGATTATTTTCTCGAGTCAGGAAACATAATCTCAAGAGCGCTGTAAGCCGAGAAAGACAAACTGTCAACAAATCTGAGCCGATTCTAACAAACCAAAGAGCGTCAGTGTTTCGCTCACAAGCTGTAGATTTACAGAAGTGCTCCAAATTTGTCTGTCTGTGTGGTTTGCAGCTGTACATGAGAGCAGGGAAAAAAGAACAACTGCCACAGCCATGCAGCGTATTTATAAGACCACCTGCCTCAACCTGACTTATACATTACATAGAAACAGCAGCAAAGTGTTACACAACCCTCTCTCATGCAGTGATCACTCTTTTTCTCGCTCTCATGCGCTTTAGGAAACCTTCGCTGACACACAAACACACACATGCATGCACATTCAGTATCAGTCTCTAGCCAAAGGGTTGAAGCGGGTCACAGGTCAAACGCTCAGTAATACAAATGCACAGCGGAATCGGATCGACCTCCAGCTTTCACATGCCTTTCTCGTCAATCATTCGTAAAGTTGTAAATGCGAATGGCAGCCGTCACTCCTGTAATCAATGTCTCAGTAGTAGCTACAGTATTAGTGCTGCGACTGTGATTTCTGCCGCGGAGACAAATCTTTATGACAAAGACGTTTATGGCCACCGCAGCTCATGATGTGTCATTAGTGTTACTCATTGGACAATCATTACTACACATACATGGTCAAAGACAAAGGCGTGGAGTGAACTCAGAGGTGTAATGGTTGAGCAACATGAAAGCAATGATACACTAAGCTGTTTAGAAATACCTAATGCCCATTCAGGATACTACGGTAATTGGAATTCCTCGCGCTTCGTTTAAAAAACGTTCTTGTCATTAGACTTTAACTTGCATTTGTCGCTGATTTCTGACCGACTCTGCCCTTGCAAGTGTGCGAGTAAAAATAATCCTGTACATTCACCTACCCCCATGATATTGCAAATGGAGCTCACTGGCATTACAGTACTGCCTGGCATGTGGATTGTCAGCCATTGTGTTCCTGCGCGAACGTGTACACTGCAGAGTTATGTGTTTAAATTATGGTGGTGGTAAGCTATATGGTAGTCAGGTGGCTGCTATAAGATTATACACCCTATTCCCTTTGCTCTTTGAGCTTCTGTGTGTGTGTGTGTGTGTGTGTGTATTTGTGTGAGTGGTGTGTGTCTTTTGACAATGTGGTTACAAGATACTTCTGACAGTGCAGAGAACAGCGGAGCTTTAAGGTGATGTGCGTGTGCAGGCTGTGGCGTGTGTGTGTGTGTGTGTGTGTGTGTGTATGTAACCAGAGACAGCGATTAAGCGTTTTAAAGCACAGATGATCCAACAGGTGCTCTGGCTCACTGTCTCTTGTTCTCCCACCCTTTCTTGCTCTCTCTATGTTGAGCTCCCACCCACTCTGTGACCCCCCCTAAACCATCACAGCTCCTTTCTTGTCTCCTCGTTCTTGTCCTGAAGGATATTTTAAGCAACAAAGCCCTGTGAGTCCACTGTCTTACACACAAAGGCACACATGGTGTGCATGGCTATTCCTTGTATTGCTTTGAAAAAAAAAAAGAAAGAAAGAAAAGAAACAGAAGTGTAGTGCAATGGAAACCTTTAGACCTGCTGGCAAATGTTAGAAACAAGGCTCAGGGAGCCAACAAATGTTGAAACACAAGAGGGCATTAATCAATCAACCTTCTCTTCACGACCACAAAACCTACGGTGCACACATACATCACGAGAAAACGATGTTGTGCAATGTAAAGGAATATTACCGAGCGCTGCCAGACGTTTGTCATGCCAGCTCTTGGACTGTGCAGGCTGCCTAAAGTTGCACTTTAGTGCCACCTGGCACTGATATCCACAGCTACTGTTGGCATTACGTTGTATGCCTGTAAATTTTTACAGTGCTCAGTGATGAGAAATATTTTGTCAGACACATGGACAGCAGACTCACAACCTTAATATAAAACCTTACAACAAAGATCTGATAAAAGAATACAAACCGGCAGTCAGTTCCCAAAAAATCCCCCAAATATGTCATAGCTCTCTTGGAGAGAACTAAAAATCTAAAAAAAGAGAGCAGCCACCTTAAAAAATGAGCTGATAATTTGACACATAGACACATCCGTGATCTTTCCTTCACTTGTCACGTTCTGTTGTTTTACAATTACATTTACAAAGTGCTCCAAATGTGTAACAGGACACAAACGCATACGGGCCCATTTGTCTCTGAAAAGTTTTACAATAAAATTGGTAAAACTTTCAAACCGCAGTGGGTGTAGAGCACAAACAGACACCCAGAACCACAGACAAACACACTCCATAATATCTTTTGTTTTATTAAGTAAGAGCCTTTGTGGCCTAGCCTCAAAATTACTCATTTCCTCTAATTTCCTTGTATTGTGCATTTGAAAGTCCTAACATTTGGCACTGTAGAAAACCTCCACTGAAGCCCAAGTTCTCTAAATCAAGTCCAGCTTTTTGAGAAGTAGTGTGCAAACATGTCATCTTACATCAACCCCGAGGGGGGAGGAGAGGACGGCCACTGCCATCCAGTCATTTCGAATAAATTAAGCTGTGAATTTGCACTTAAGTTGACTCCAGTTGTCACATAACAGGGGAGAAAAATCACACAGAGAACAAAGAAGTTAAAAGAGTGCGTAGAAAACGCGCAGCACACTCTTCTCTTTCGTCCGCACTCTACCTGCTGGCTTCCATCATCAAATGAGAACGAAGCGAAGGAGGCGGGAGAGAGTGGGGTAGATGTGAAACGAGAGAGTGTGGAAGAGAGGAAAGAGTGAAAGAGGGAGAGAGAGAGAGAGAGGGAGGGGGGAAAATGACGCTATGGATTAACTGTCCTTCATGCTGAAAATATACATCCCCAGGCGCTTGGCACTGAATTATTAATTCAAATTTGTCAGAGAAAGAATGAGAGAAATCTATTGACGGGGAGACGGGCCCTTTAATGGTCTCATTAAAGGGGAGGCTTCCCACACCAGGCACCTTCTGTACTGCTGCAGGAGTTTTCGGGGCAGTGGAGGGTTGGAGGGGGGTACTTGACCCCCCAATGATTTTCTGTCACTTTATCATAAACAAGAAAGGTTGACATGCCCCTCCACTCTCCACGCCCTCCTTCCACCACCAAACAAACCCTGTGTGTAATTAGCCAACGGGTGCAAAAGTGCACTGAATGCAAAAGAGGTTCACACGCATGCATTGATACAGACAGCAAAGACACACACACACACACACACACACACACACGCATTATACGCGCCTGCTTCTACTGTTGCTGACAGGTACAAATAAAATGAGAGGTAAAGCCTAGAAGAGCCTTACCTCACAGGTAGAACCATATTGATTTCTAATTCATTATATATATATTTTTTTTCCATTTCACTGCTCCATAGATCATTTCCTCAGATTACACCGAACGCGGTGACTTCTCCTCTGGATCGTTGTCTATTAGATTTGAGCCTGTCAGTCAGGCGTTAGCGTCATTAGCCGCATACAGCTACATGACTGAGAGCTGTTTCCGTGAGGGGGTGGGGGTGGGGGGTTAACTGTCCGTACAATCCAGACGGCATTAGGAAGGTGAGAGAGCAGGGACCTGTGGGTCCATCGCGCCGTCTGAGGTCGGCTCATTGAAAGGCATTTGGTTCCGCCTCCAGGGGGACTAAAAGAAGGGGGCAATAAGGAGTGGAGAGGGGAGGACTAGAGGGACCACAGAGGGCTAAGCACTAGGTTCATTGCTGATTCAAGTCTCTCAGTATCCCTCTGGCAAATGGATTTTCATAATGCTGAGACAATGTGATTTTTTTTTTTTCTCCCCTGCAATATGACTTCTATCCTGGCAAGTCTGCAGCCTGTCAGGAATGAACAACAACAAAACGGTAAATGGGGCCAAATGACAAAAATATTTTAAGCCACGACACAAAACCAAAAAAAAAAAAAAAAATACACACCAATTAAACAAGTAAAAGTTTTGGGGAGTGAGTGAACTTTCGTCCTATGCTTTGCCTCACAAACTGTTGGCGGCTCACTGGGTTATCTCTTAAAAAACAAGACGTGCAGCCTAAGTTAATATCCAACTAATAGTCTGAAAGCAAAACATATTCAGACATTTGGAACCGACAGAAAAACCCTGATGTGTGAGAAGAGGAAGCAGAAATGATAAGGCTATTCTGACTGATAATTAGCTAAGAATTAATCATCATTAGTATTCATTTTACAGCTTATTTATCTGATGATTGGTTCATTTATAACGTTATAGAACAAAAAATTAAAAAAATAATAAATCCCATCCTATGTCAAAAAAAAGTGTTGTTACCAGTGAGTTCTCCCTTGCTGTGTCCATCCGTACTCAAAGTCCATAATAACACAGCCACAGACAGGCGCAACCAATACAGGATGTAAATTTGTTTTCCCCTTCACCTCAGGATAAATCCCCAGCACCTTCCAGCCAGCATAGGCAATGAGAGAAGCTTGTCTCCTTCCTGCTCCGAGCGCCTTTTCTCTTGTTTATTTTATCGGACCTAAGGCACTTTTCCCTTCCTCTCAATATCTCTCGACCTCTCCATCGCCACGCTGAGCCCGCCAACCCATCCTTGGGCGACAGAACTCAACCAGCCACTACCTGTTTAGCTTAACAACAATAGCTATGTTGTCAGCGGAGGTTTAGATTTGACTTAATATATCCCCAACTGGACCATGGCTGCTTAATTCTCTTTCATAGCCGCCTGGCGTTTGCCCCCTCCCCCTCCCCCTCCCCCCGGGTGGCTAAAGGGAGGGTTTGATGAGTCGGCGGGTAAATTGAGCCTTCATACTTTATTCTGACACGCTGACAAAAACCCGTCCCCATTGGTGGCCTGTTTCCAGAGCAAGGAAGTGTGAGACAGTTGTTATTATGCATTGTTAGCGCAGCGTATATTTGGCCTCTGGACATTGGGCTCGATGTTAGCTTGAGGGCATGTAGCAACAGCATGTTACTGTATACCGATGAAATAAAGGGTCACTTTTCAAGATGAAGGGTCACTGCTTAAAGCTTAATGAGGCCTTTAAATGAGTAAAAACTTAATGAGCATAAAGGATACTTTCACTCTATTAAATACAGAAGAAAATAAGATTCAGTATTTGGCTGCTTTGGCTAAAACTGTCCACCTGTCCATTGTTGCTCTAATAAACATAAGAATAAGAGAGGCAATAACCAGTACGCAAACTGTGAGCTATTATCTTTAACGCCAGTTCACAGTAAATGAAATACATTCTTGTCACATCAAATGTCGAATCAGAAAAACACTCACTGTGGATGAGGCATTTCAATGTTAACCCTAACCTAACCCCATTTCATAGCCTAAGGGCACCAGTGTGCTCCAAACAAGAAGCTTGTTGGGTAGGCGAACGGCATCTGAAACCTCTAACCCTCACATCTCTCCAACGTCAGAATAATCACACTGTGTTCGTCAATTTATGTAACTTAGAATTACAGTCCGACAAGAACACCCACTTCACTTTTTGGAGACGGGCTAGGAGGCCAGAGGTGAGAAAGTAAGCAGGTTTTTAACTTTTCACTCTGCTTTTTTTTAAATTTATTTCCAACTATTTGTCACTTTTTTATGTACTGATTAGCACAGCAGCACAAATACCGTCACTGTGCTCCATTATGCCTATATTTAAATGAATATCACTCACTCCTCTCTGTCTCTCTGTATGTTTGAAAGTAATAAACACTTTTGACAACGTGTCATATGTACAACTGTAGTCTTTTTTTTTGAGTATATCCCCACCTTAACCCCCTTGTTTGCTTTTGCAATATCTAGCAGTGCTTGTGTATAGTTCAGGTTGTCATTAGTGTAGATCACGATTCAGCTGATAAAACTGACAACACATAAACTCTAGTGAGCTTACACATGCTCCGCTTGTGTCCTGTCATAGGATAGTTATGATGCTAGTTATCCTGTTAGCCTTTGGTGTCTCAAGTCTGAAAGACACCCCATTAAATGTTAAGGAGCACACATCTCCAGTTTTACCTCTCCTGCTTTTTTTTTTTTTTTTCTCGCTCGCCTCTAACGTGGAGGCGTCATATCGGAGAAAAGGAATTCCCCAAATGGGACGCATGGGGGGGAAACAAGGAAGCGGAGAGCTCCAGGGAGCAGGGAAACTTGTTTGCTGGCAAGCACAGATAGATGAGGACTGAAATACTCTAATGGGGAAGCAGAGCCTCCTGTAGAGGAAACAAACACAGACACACACACACACACACTTCCATGTGAAATGCTGTCAGTGGAGTATCGATGGTGTACTGCGCTGATGTGTGTATGTAGCAGTTGTGTTTTTGTTTGTGCGCTTCGTGACTTCATGGTGGTGTGAGGATAAAATGAGGGGTAAAAGGAGGCTGCTTCTCTCCAATACAAAAGCCCATCTTAACGTATCAGCACGGCGCACCACAACTCAGATAACAGCCTACTTAAGCGATACCGTTAACCAAGCGGCCATTGCCCCTTGCCCGTGAACCTTATTTGCTTTGATTGCCCTTGCTGCCCTGTTTTTTAACACCACACTCCTACACAAACACACACTCCACATTCTCGCAACGAACACATAGCCTTACATGTCGCTTATTGTAGGGAGTGCTCACTTGGTCCCTTCAACCTACCTCGGAGTTAAAGGTTACTGGGTTCTCTCCTTCAACGCCCCCGCCTCTGATTGGAGCCAGGCAGTGAGGCAGATTAATAATGAAAAAAAAGTAGCAGCGGACATTGTTTACTTGATAACAATCCAATACGGTGCAATAAAGGAGGAACTGGCCAGGACATTTGGGTTCAACCACTCGCTTTTTGAAGCACCGCTGCCATAGTAAAAAGGTGCTTCAGCTTTCATAGGCTCGTATAAACACCCGTGAAAGTCCCTATTGGAAGAGCCCTGCGCTTGATTCCCGCCTATACAGGAAGTGACCAGTTTGTCTTCCACTCACGTTTAATTGGCCAAGTTTACTGACAGCACTTGACTCAATAACCATTTATGACCCGAGAGTTTTATGTGTTGTTTTTGGACCTGGCAGGAAGCACATGTTATGGAGTTTTGAAAGGCAGAGTGAATTGGCAGCATGTGACTGAGGTTTATTGATTGGGGCACTAAAAGTGTTATGTGACTGGTGTTATTTTGCATTTTGTCTTATATAAAGATGGGTAGATGAAGGTGGTTGTTTCTTTCAGTAAATATGACCTTACCCTTTAACACAGTGTTAGCTAAAGTTGTTGACTAATTTAGAGCGGCAACAGGAAATCATTTGTAAAAATTGTTTTTTTATTAAACGTTAGCTCATTGGGCATGAAAACAGCATGGTGGACGATAAAGGAGTAGAGAGGATACAATTTTCCCTTACCTTATCATAACAGCACATTTTTATCTGAACAAAAGTTGCGACTGACTAAATCTAACAAAAATAAAGCTGGAGTTCTTACGTGGCAAATCACTATTTCTGTGCACACCAAATAATGTGCCTCATTATTTTATGCACTATGGACAAACAGAATCAGGTCTTACCAAACTAGGATCTATTCTCATACTACGTTGCAGTGCAGTGTTTTTCTCTGGCCTCATTCAGCCATAAACAAAGTGATGGCCGTGTGCTTTTCCAGAGAATGTTGAACTTTGACACTGAGTCATGTTTTTATTTATTTTTCTGATCACAGTGTCCACTCTGTGAGGCATTATTGAGATCAGAGTGAAGTAATAGAGCAAGCATTTGCATGACTGAATGTGTATCTAAATGCTGTGTTTGTGTGTGTGTGTGTGTGCATGTCCCTAGAGCAGGTTGATTGTAAGGGGCAGTGTAAGAGCAAAGAAAAGCACATGTGGACAGCCCCACACACACACACACACACTCGTAGCACAGAGCAGATCTAGTCTAATTAAAAAGCACAGCGGTGATTTCAGGGGCTCTGTGAGAGAAAAGAGAATGAATGGTTATGTTTGTGTGTGTGTGTGTGTGTGTGTGTGTGTGTGTGCATTAGGTCGCTGGCTTCAGCATGATCGCCCGTCAAATGAAACAATGTATTCCGCAGGACCTCGGGGTTTCCATTTGAGTATTCAGACGCGGCGCTGCAACGAACTGTGGCTGTTTTATGTAAAAAAAAAAAAAAAAAAAAAGTTGATAATTAGTCCCACAGTGACTGAACAATGAGATGGAGAGAGAGAGAGAGAGAGAGAGAGAGAGGGGAGGGTGGGGAGGGGCGGGGGCATTGAAGGAAGAGGAGAGAGCGCTTAGCACACTTAATGCTCCGACCTGACACTGTCTGGGAATCACTGATCAATTGTTGATTTTTTATTTTTATTTTTTTTATTTACCCCTTTTCACTCCTTCGTCATCCTTCTCCTGCCTGAATTATCATGAAATAAGAATCGATCCACACGTGTGATTTGATTAACAGAATTAAGAAAAAAAAATAGGAGTAGATATAAAACTATTGTCATTTGTGCTTTTTCTTTTTTTTTTTTTTTTGGGAAGCCCTCATTCATTATTTTTTCAAAAGGAGCCCTGCTAATAATTAGCAATTAAAATGCTGTCTTTTTGCCTCACTTTCCCCTAATTAGCTTGAGAGAGACATTGGGCACTATGTACACCCCTCCACCCCCACCCCTACATCCACACATACACCCATCAAACTCCCCTCCACACACACACACACTCATGCACACGCACATGCACACACATACACAAGCACAGGCAAATATTTCTGAGAAACCATGGCAACGCCTCACATGTTTTTGCAGTGATCTGAGCTCACCTTGTCATGTCGCTGCAGAATTAACCAAATCAAACTCAGGAGAGCCTCTGACCCCCCTCAATCAATTATTAAGTAGCATGAGATGTTTGCTTTAGATGGCAGACATCTGTACTGACATTTGTCCTGACTTGTGTGACGTTATATATTAAGACATTTACATCTTTTCAGATATTGTGGAATGTAAACGTGTCAGGATTGTTTTTGTTTTTTCCACTGTACAAAATATATCAAACTGCTCAAGTCACATTTTCTGAGCAAAATCAGAAAATATCAGATGAACTTCGGACACTTGTTTCAGTTTGCATTCGGGATGTATTTAGGACTCAGTGTGTTATCCTGGGCGGTGCGGAGACAGCTTTGAAACAGAATTTACAGAAAATACAGTTGACTTAATAAATAAGATACTGTATGGCAAAACTGAATAAATTAGAAAAATTAGCGGCGGTTGAAGGGTTGTGGACTTCCGCCTACAGCCTTCATCAGCAGCAAGCGTAAAACAGACTTTCAGAGCAACTCAGAAAGAAGAATGTCATTTCTTTAATGTGAAGATGAAAACAAGTCTATTATTTTGCTTGTTGACCTGCGTAGGCCGCCTGTGTGTTAAAGCCTAAAGCCTGCACTCTTACTGGGTTAGCTTATGTAAGGCCATATTGAAGCTTCTCTGAGGTTTTGGTGGTGTGAAAGCGAGTTCAGGAGTCTGATAGGGGGTCAGACAGCTGAGTGGCAGCAGGAAAAAGCACATGTCATGTTTGTTTGGAGCCTCCTTTGTCACGGGCCACACCCCCTCCCCCTTTTCCTGCCCTCCTCTTGGCCTTATTTAGCCCCCCGCCGTGTCACCCAGAGGTCAGGGTGAGCATGCACACACTACACGCCAGCTCATACAGGCAATACAAGAACACACACACACACACACATACAGATTGTAATAGCATGGTAGAGTGCATCATAGATGGAAGTGCCTTGAAGGACCTGCTTCTCATTCTCTAGACCTCATTAGCTGCTGATTTATCTCCCCCTCCTTCCTCCTAATGCTCTCGGTGGGTGGATGGGGTGTGTGTGTGTGTGTGGGAAGGGAATTCTGTGTGAGACAGACAGAAATATTATGTGTATTTTCATGGATTAGTGTCAGTGTATCTGTGTGTGTGTGTGTGTCTGAGAGAAAGGCAGAGATTTGGTGTGAGAGATGGTATATTTCAGTGTGTGTTGGTCCGGCGATGTCAACTAGACACAGGGACTCTGTCATTTCACATTAGCTCGCTGTGAGCACACTCGACCTGGGGTCAAACAGATTAATAAAAGATCACACACACACACACACACACACACGCACACAGAGCTACTATCTGATTAAATATTCTGCAGCCCTGCGCTTCATAATCATGACTAGTACACACAGCGCTCTGGTCCACCATTATCCATTTAGCAAATTTTTGCCTCGTCTTGCAATAATCTGCTCAAACCCCCAGTGAGCTTATTATTGTCAAGGAAAAGTGCTTATAGCTGCGCGTAAAGGTAGGATTTTGGAAAGATGCAAAATGTATTTTGCACAATTAATAGTGAAAAAAAAAAAAAAAAGACCTCCCACCAAGATGAATTTTTTGCACCATGCAGTTGAACTGATTCGTTTTTCAGAAGATTGAAACTTCAAGTAAACAAATTAGTAAATATTCTATTTTTTCACAAATAATTCTGACGCGTTCTGTTTTGTTATGATCGAAAAAGGACAGTGAAGGTGTTAGGTTAAGGAGCAGCTCTGGTGCTAATATGACTCTAAGTCTGCCCTACATAATTCATGGACTCGTGGGGAATGAATCTCTCAAGAGAACCTTTCTTTCTTTCTTTTTTTTTTTGTTTTTTTTTTTGCTTTTACCTGATTCCCTCTACATCGCAGTCTCAAGAGACGATTCAGAGGAAAAAAGAAGAGCGGGGGATATTTTGTCATGCTGTGCAGTCTCAAAGTCCTCTTTAGTACAAAAATAAGCCACAACCAAACATGTCAAGTTGTACCACTGTACACTTCTAACGTTTGTGTCTTTGAAATATGAACTTTTATAGTCCATTTATCGCCAAATTGAGGATACTGTGACACTATTAGAGCATCAGAGGTTACAGTTTCTGAGTTTCAGTTTGACACAATATTCAAACATTAATTTAACAAAGAAAATGATGTTAATCAATCTCACTAAACTGATTATAGTGGACTTGGTCTAAATATAGGACTGTGTGCACACAACTACCTTTCTGCAATGAACCTAACCATAGCAGGCTCTGTTATTCATCTCATTAAGTAGAATTCTCAACATCCCCCATAGAGGTTGTTCAAGTATCATTTTATCTAACCTTATTTTTTCTGCTTCCTCTTGTAGATGTGAAAAACCTGGAGAACTTCCACTTGGTAGAAAGCGTCCAGGAGCAGGTCAACGCAGCGCTGCTGGACTACGTCATGTGTAATTACCCGCAGCAAACGGACAAGTTTGGCCAGCTGCTCCTCCGGCTGCCGGAGATCCGGGCCATCAGCCTGCAGGCCGAAGAATACCTTTACTACAAACACCTGAACGGCGATGTGCCGTGCAACAACCTGCTCATCGAAATGCTACACGCCAAGAGAGCTTAGGAGGGGGACTGCGCTACCCACAGTGCAGCTGTGCAGACATTGTGAGAGTTTTGCTGCAACCACAAAAAAAAAAAAAACTCCAAATAATGCTTTCACCAAACTGAGTAAAGTGTGTAATGTGTGCACACAAAGAACATATGGATCCCTTTATTCTAAAATAAAATAAAAATTAAAAAAAAAAAAAAAGTCAGAAGAGCCGCTTCTCCTCGACCACACACAGACAGTATCGCAAGGTAAAAAGAAAACACTTGAAAACTGCAAACTGCATTGACACTTCGGGATGGGATGTAATCGTCTGCACTAGCACAGACTATCAAGACTGGCAGGCTGCAACTTAAAGAATTAACAACCCTTGAGTGTTTTAGCGCTGGTGACACTGTGAGAGGCTTTTTGTGCTGAGAGTGGAAGCCGAGTAACGCAGTCAATCTTTCAGGCGGCTTTGTGACAAGAGTGCTGGCTTATTTTGGTTCGATGATCCTCCGGTGCGCTCTCACCAATACCGTTTTTAGCCGTCGTTGGTACTGTAAAGACAAACGGACAAGCAGCCAACCAGGCCAGAGACTCTCACCTACTGTCACGTCTTGTTTTTTGAACTCATGTAAGTCGCCTGCCACGGCAGCTTGACCTTACTGAAAAGGGAGAAATGACGTTTAAAAAATAAAGGTCTAAAAAAAAAAAAAGGAACATTCTTTAATGAACAAAATGACAAATAGGCCAATAAGAAGAAAAATAAAATGTTTTTTTTCTCTCTTGTAATGGAAGTCATCTGCTTCTCATGGTCACCTTGTGGTTTCCCTTTCTTATTCCCCCTCCCCCAATCATCTTAAACTATGTACCTCAGAAAGACCAGTGTTAAATAAATTCAATTAATAATGTCAGCTGGAACAATTGTATTTATAGCCCTTTATTCCTGCAAAAAAAAAAAAAACTCCTTCCCTTTTTATTATTTCATTACAACTGGAACAAAACAAAGTGTGATTCTGGAGATGGAGAAGGATCGACCCCGCCTTTGTCCAGAAAGACCAAAGCCTGCTGCAGAACAGAAGAAGGAAATTACAAAAACCTTAATAATCAGTATTATAAGAGACAAAAAAAGAAAAAAAAAAAAAAGATTTGTGATGTCACAGTTATGTGAGTCTTGCCTTATTTCATTACCATGCTAGCTAACCGTGCAGATGTGAATGGAAATATGTACAAATATATATATAAAGTATTAATGTTGTAAAAAATTTAAAAAAAGAATAATTCAACAGGTGTTTACATTCATGTGGTCATATGGGAGAGAACTGTGATGAAGCATAAATTGCAAAGCAATGATTTCCTAAAAAATGAAATCAACGAAATGGAAAAAAAAAAAAAAGGAAAAAAAAAAGATCCCTCTGGTTTGCTTTCTTTGGTGTGTGTACAGTGTTTTATTTTTTATTTGTTTTGAGCAGTACTTAAATTATGTCGTGAGACACTAAAATCAAAAAGGAATAACACTTAAAGGATTAATTTCTATCTGTGTCTGCTGGCATTCAAACATTTGTTTCTTAAGCATTTCTGTATAAAGGTTTCACTTTCAACCTTTTTGTAGACTTTTTTTTTTTCTTTTTTATTTACAGTGCTTTTACCTTTTTGATGTACAGTATGTCACTGGTTACGCTTAATAATGAAGATAATTTATTGCGTCTCTGGGTTTTCCATCTATGTGTTACATGACGTGAGGTGTCCGCGCCAGAATAAATTTGTTTACTGTAGCATGTTCTTGTTTTGTTTCCACGAGTAGAGTTCAGAGATTCAGGTCTGGAGCAAAATAATGGGCTTTCAAAAAAGGAAGAAAAAAAAAAAGAAAATCACATTTTTTTTCGTCTTTTTTAAATGTTTATGCAAGTGTATACATTGAAAAGAGTATTGTATTTAAGCGAGTAGGTGTGAAAGATGTTTGTGCATCAGTTTTTCTTGAATTTCAACCTGCATCATTGTTCTGTCCAGTTTGCTCTTGTACCAAAGACTGCAACTTTTCCGCTGTGAGCTGTGACTTCTAGTATTTTGTCCAAAATGAACAAAACTGGCTTGTTTTTTTTCCTTTTCTTTTCTTAAAACGTGGCACCCTAAATTATTTTCATGTGGATTTTTTTCCACATGTACAGTAGTTGTTACAGTTCTTGGAAAATGTCCCAACACTTGCCTCCCACACTGACCTGTGATGTTTGTTTACCGGTCAGCAGCATTTTGTTAAGTCACAGGATGATCAAAAGTCTCAATGACGTGTTCAATGTACAGAAAATTAACGTAAATCCCATGTCATTAGGCAATTCCTGGTCCGGAGCTCCATTTTCTCACACCCTCATTACTTGTGTCTATTGATCAGACAATCTTTTATCACCCACTTCCTCAAATTCTGTGTCTAGGTTCTGCAGCTGCCTTGGACTTCCTATAACATACAGGTGATCCCTATACCACTTGCAGGCAAAAGAGTCATGCACATTAATGTGGTCATCGCAGAAGTCCCATTTTCTGACTGCATGTTCGGTGAAGTTTGGAGAAAGCATGGAGGAATAGTTTTCTGTCACTAGTTTAAGAGTAACTGTCAGGACGGAGTGGTATACGGGATAAATGCTTTAACAAGGACTACCTTTGTGCATTCACATGATCATGTACACTGTCACTACACAATGCATCAAAATGCTCTTTCCCTCCAGCTTGTCTGTGACATTTGCCCCTCCTGCTGACATTCTGACTGCCCCCATCACTGCCCCTATCCTGGGGAGTGTCTCTCTGAGGCTAACTGAATTTTTCTTCATATTTCAATAAATAATTATTATGCTTCTAACACCAGATTCTCGCTTCCTGCGCACACTAACGCTGTCCGCTTCCATTACATGTGTTTTTATGTGGGAAAAATGAATAGCTCTTCCAGCATCCCTTGAATAACATTTTATTAATCAATTAATTCCCAAGTGAAATGCATATTTAGAAACATTATATAGAGGAAATATTTGGTCCCTGTTTATGTTGGCATGTAGAGGGAAACACATGACATACAGGAGACTTTTATTTGTTGCTAAATATATGTTGTGGAAAGATAATTTAAACAATAGGTACTCCATTTCTCAAGACGGATTTGTGGCTTTGGGACATTGTTCTTTCAACACGTTGTCTTGTTGTAACCAGCATCAGCTTGAGATTATAAATATAAAGAAAAGGGTTTTATTGTGCAGATAGATTCTCTTCTGTTTCATGGCTAGAATCAAATGTGATACAGAGAAAAATATGACTTTACTGTTCCGCTTTTTTTTTACGCCATTCTGGCCTTTGTTTGACAGTGAGAAGTCAAGTGACAGGAAACACTGGGAGAGGTGAGGAACGGCCAATGTTAGGAAAGGGGGCTTAATTGCACTTTTGTTTTGTCTGTGAACATATGCCTTCCTGTGTACGCATGCAGAATCAAGAAAGACGCTGTAGAATATCACTCAGCTGCTCTGCTTCATCTTTGTTTCTTTTCATGCCATTCTGGCCTCTATTTGATAGTCTATCAGGGGAGAGAGAGGGCAGATGGCATGTTAAAAGTGTCCACCTGAATCAAACCAGGGCCATCGCAGTCACATGATATGCATCTCACGCTAATGAGTCACAAGTACGCCCCATTAGTCAGTTCATGTTAATACAATGCAGTAATACCGCACACTTTACCAGACAACATACAGTAACGCTTTCACAAGCAAATGTACAGCAAGTAAAGTGATGAAAAAAAAAATACACAATGAAACACATAAAAACATACTAAATGCATTACCAACTGTTTGTTTAGATTCAAATTATATTTAAGGCATTTAGCTTACATAATTATCCAGCGCTTCTTGAAAGAAGAGCTAAAAGCAAAAATACTTACAATTAGTATTAATGAAAGCAACACTCTATTTGGACACAGATGTACTAAGTAAAGAAGAAGAGGAGAGAAACAGGAGCTATAGTACAAAGGAAACATTTCACCAACTCTGAGTAAAAAATGAATCACTATATAAAACTACAGTCACCGTCACCAGCCCGGTCAGTCGACGTAGACAAGGCCATAGCTTTTGTGAGGCGCAGGGCTGCGAGGGAAACAGGAAGCGGCAAACTCCAGCTCCATGGGAACATGAAGACTACACCCAGCTGGCAAGGCATCCACCTCCGAGGGAAGAGGCTCCTGGGTGGGAGAAGTGGACGGGTAAGTGGGGGGTGTCAAGTCAAATTAAGAAAATAATATTTTGTTACACAGGGCTGAAATCACAAAATATACTGGTAGATGTGGGAGAAGGCGGAGGGACACTTCCCGCTTCATAGAAGGATAAAGTTAAATTACAGAACAGTATTAAAGATGATTGTTTTTACACATTTCATCGGACATTGACCTTTACTTTGACTCTCATGCATCATATGAACTTTCATCTTTGGCTTCAGTTTCGCAATCAAACTGCCTCAATTATAATATTTAGTCTTTCTAATTCATGAAGTGATTACATATTGATTAAATATTGACTTGCTTGTCTGTCAAAGCACTTTGTAAACACTGTTCTTAAAGGTGCTATATAAATAAAGGCATTATTATTATTATTAAATAAATAGTATAGGAATTAAAAAAAAAAAAAAAAAAAACGTTTTAAAATCAAGCCCTCAGTTACTGTTGAATGAATGAATGAATGTATACAACTGAAGTCTTCAAGCTTAATATTGAAACTATTTAACATCAAAAGCAATTCAAATTTAAAGAGCAGCTCTGTTCACTCTGCCTCAACCTTTGACTCTACTTACCCAACAACCTTCAACAAGCCAAATGTAATACAAATTAGTCTTCAATTATTTGTTATAACACACATCTGCTATTACAAAGTGATGAATTTATCACTTTCCTTAAAGACACAGTGTGTGAAAAAAAAAAAAAAGAATGATTGGACTTTATTATTGGATGTTAGTACACAAGACATGACATCAAAATAGACTGACTAATCAGAAGTGAACAGCAGCTTATAGACATACTCCAGCACAGGACCTGCCTTTCCTTCTCCCCTCCTGTCTCTTTCAGGTGCATTCAAGACTTCAATCATTTTACTACCCAGTACATAAAAAGTAAAATGTACCATTTGCTCTTCTGAAATAAATAAGTTTTTAAAAGGTTGCCCATATTTTTAGTATAATAATGCTGGGATTGTAAGGGTCTGCAAACTTGATCTGAAAGCATCACAGTACAGCAAAACCTGCTGACATGATTCTGTAATCCAACGCTGTATACACAGCAGGCTTTTAACTTTTAAACATTTTCACAAAATCCAGCAATGATAGCAAACAGGTTTCTTACACGTCGTCTTGTGAATGCAAAAGCAAACCAAACTTTTGATAATGTATTCTTTTTCATTTTTTTCTCCATGAAGTAAATAAAATCTGTGATCATTCAATTGCTGGGGTGATGATGATAATGTTAGCGGTGTTCTCGTGCAGCATTAAGGATGCTGGTCACAGTCGGGCAAAAGACAAGCTCAATCCCCGGCGCACAGCGATGGAATCCTCACTTGGAGCTTGGCTTGCAGTGCCTAGCCTCCTGTCTGTAAATGTGTTAAACCTGCTTTCACTCGCCTTGAATTTGTATAAATAATGTATATACATTTATCCACAGACTCTAACAAGTGCAGCCTCAGGTGAAAATACTCAGAAATGCATGCTATGCGCATCCCCGAAGGTGGACATCAGCTCCAAACCGACCAACTCAAAAGATAACCACACAGAGAGCAAGAAAAAAGAAAAAAAAAAAAAAAAAAAAGCACAAATGAATAACTTGCCAAAAGCAACATAAACACATATACACACAGTTTCTCTCCCTCACACACACACACACACACACACAGACGCAGTGCTGTCAGTTTCTAAACAAGTTTTCCTTTCCATCACACAAACAGCCCCAAGTTGTGTCTGCCAGTGTTATGTGAAGCTTTTAAACTCTGGAACCACATCACTTGTGTTTACCGAGATGCGCTTGTATGTTTCCCTGCATTGTCAAAGCACAGTCAAAGAGAAAGAGATTGAGGGCACAAGAAAAAACAAAAGCTTTTGGAAGTGTTCCAAGATTGCAAGAAAAGGTGCAACTGAACACTGGAATAAGCCAGTTTGGTATTCAGTCCTGAGACAAGCACAACCAGTCTGAAATAAAATGAACACTGGCTCAGCGCCACATGGAGGCAAAACTCGTCTTTGCTGGATTCATCAAAGGTATATAGCTTAAAAATGATTATTTAAACACACTCTATATGAAATCTTAATTCCTTGTCTTCATTTAAAACTTTTGTCCAAGTAGGCCTACCTGCCACAACTTCTAAATAAACACAAAGTATTGGTTTGTGCACAGGTGTGTGCATTGGCTCAGACAATCCTGGCCATCAAGTTGAACGTAGGCTTCTTTATTCTAACATCAGTCTTGGCAGTACTGACAACACCGAGATAGTAGCTTTTACCATGATGAACCGAGAGCCTTCAAATGAAAAGAGACTGCGAATTAATTTAAACATTATCACATACAAGCAAACAACCAGAACAGACACTGCATCATCCACTGAGCAAACCAATGTGCACACAATGTACTGACCATGATCCTATCTTTCAACAGTAACCACAAGTTTTTACTGGTACTGTAGTTTATCTGTTCCAGAGAGCTGAGATATTTTTGTTACTGGCAGAGTTTATAGCGTCACTTCATATCAAATTTTATCATATAGCAAAGGATAATTTAAGTTTGGCAATTATTGTAAACTTATATCAGTGCGTTGGGTCCAGGATTCATGAAGCAAGCAAATATGTAAAACGAATCCACTCACATTTTGCTTCATATATCAACATACTACTACAGGTTTTTTTTACATTTTATTGATGAATTAAGTGTTTTTTTGGTCTGTTTTTGAGTGTTGAAACTAGTAGAGGCTCAGATGGAGAACAAGAAGGCGAAAAAGAAACAGCACATCTCTTCAGAGAGGCAATTAGCCAACTTTCTAATCACTTATACCAAACAGCGACTGGGGGACTCACTGTTTGGCAGCCTGATGGACAAACTTTAAAAATGTAAAGATCAAATTAATAGGCAAGTATTGTTAATGGGAACACTCACTATTGTTATGCAAACGCCTCACTGTGGCATGCAAAACAAATACACTAAGGTTTGGAGATGGAATGGTTCGAAGGCCGCTGCCGTTTCATTTCAAAGCATGCATTATACATCATTGCGCATAAAGAGGAAGCCTACAGCATTATGATGTTTTTTTTCTATGATGATTATCCTTTATTAGTCATTAAAAAGAGAGCGAGAGAGAGAGAAAAAAATACAACTTTTAAGCACCTGAACCTCGCTGCCAGCATTCCATTAATTGCCTGCACAATGGGGAGAGCCTTTGGAGATTTTTCAATTTCAAAAAATGAGGAGCATGCATTCAGTCGTGCTCATGTTATACCGGCACTTAAATCCTACAGAGCTCACATAAAAAAGGACTCAAGGTTGCATCCGATTGAAAGCCTCCAACTACAGCCACTTCAGAAATCCATTTAGTAAGCGGGGGGTTAGAACATCTAATTCAAACAGAGTCGCCCTGTTAAAATGGTTGCACCAATGTCTTTTAAAACACACACACATACACACACACACACACACACACACTTTCAGGAGCATACTTTTCTCCTGTGTTTGCTTGGATCCATTGTAAGAAAGATGAAACTGGCACATAGAAAGATGGCAAGACACAAAGAATTAATCTTGTCAGACCTCAGCCAAGTGGCGAAGGTGAATGCTTGACAGCACGTGGAATCTTGACCTTTGCTTCAACAGTGTCAAACAGAGTGCTCTGTGGGAACGTCAGAAAAAGAGGTCTGTGGCGTCTGTAATAACATGACAACCTGAATGTCACGACACTGTTCATCAGCTGCAGAATCCTAAGCAAAGTGTTTTTCTTGTGACAATAACCAAAAGAATAATTACATTTTTTGGAATGACCTCAAACCATTTTCTGGGAGACAATACAAAAAAAAAAAAAAATAAATAAATGTTCAAACAATTTCTAAACCAAGGAGGGGAAGAAAAAATCTGATAGTCATGTGAAGCTGAGGAGCAGATAACAGATTATTGCAGTGTGAATGTTGGAGCTAATGCTTTCCATCATGTATTTTTTAAAACCTAAGTAAAGTAAAACCTCCACAAAATGTCATTCTATCAAAGGATTTAAACTTTGCTCATGCTCATACTAAATTACTAATTATGCACTTCTGTTCATTGCTCAGAAAATGCTGTTTTTACTGTTTCCTGGAAAGGACTACAGACTATTAGACAACAGTATCAGTCTGTCTTGCACTCAAAAGTAAAGGCCGGTATGTGACAGGTGCTTGGCAGAGAAAAACAAGCTCCCGGGAGTCAGGACACCCACACACTGTCATTACTTGCTTATATATTTACTTCTCAGAAAGTTTTAGTGTGCAACCTTATAGAAACTGTTTAGAACAACAAAAGTAGAGAGGTTCATGAACTCAGAAAAGCTCGAATCAGACTGACAAGCACACACGTACAACTTAAACTACTTTTTTGTGACAACATTGTATTGAAGTTTATTTACAGGATGCCTCATGTACACACCACAACATGGGCCTGGGGCTTGTCTTATTTCCACATTTGTAGTCCTATACCTAAAAGTATTAACTGGTTGTGGAGACCAAATTTTTGTCCCTAGGGGGTAATTCCTCTTGTGGGTTACAAACGTACCACTAAAATAAGTTCTGTTAAATTATATGTCATGCTGTTCATGCTGTTGAATATACGTTTTGAGGTCCCGTCACATAAAACCAGAACATTTTTAATCTCACTGGACCACCTGGACCACTTCGCTTGCGACCTGAAGAGCTGAGGAAGAGGAAGCAACACAGAACAAGACCACTGGCAAGACCCGACTCACATGGCGACCATATACTAGACTTACATATAAGGATCTACGTAGCTACAAAAGTAAATTTAAGTGAGCATACAAAGATAAACACTTAACGATGCCTGTTGTGCAGACAATAATGCCTGCATTAGTGAGCTGAGAGGCTGAGTCTCAAACAAAGGCAGCAAATTGTTTGGCCAGCAGTGCTTTTACTAAAGACTGAATGCTTTCCATCAAGGCCCTGTGCAATTTCAACCAGATGCCTGAGCAGGTGATGTTCAGCATTTGAAAACACATTTTTCACAGCCTCACCATAATGTAAGAGGTTTCATTGAACTGTCTTTACCCCTTAACTGTCTCTAACATCAGTGCTTGCTTGCAGTGTTTCTTACTAAAAGTGCTATGTACTTGTTACAGAACAAAAAAGAGTAATACATGTAAATCACAAATCAAATACAGCACATCCTTGAGTGTACTGCATTCCATACTTATGACAAAAACAAAAGATTCAGCTTCAATTAAGTGTGTGTCAGTGTGTGTCTCTGCTAATGTGTACATGTGTGTGTCCACAGATGGATGTAAGTTATTTGTGCACGTGTCTCTGCACATACATCTGCAGGTCTGTTGGTGAGATCAATATCAAAACCCTTAAGAGGACTGAATCAAGCAGAAAGAAACTTTCCTTTCATCTTTCCCTCCCTCCATGCCTCCTTTCTTTCCTTCTCTGTTTCAGAACGTCACGGACAATTGCTGGCAGGCCTTCAGATGCAAACAGCTGCTCGCACATTGTCACTGTGATGGGAAACTGATTATTTAGTCTGCTGTCCCTCCTCTGGGATAGCAACAGTTTCTGAAAGCTACTGAGGACTCTTAAGAGGCTGGGTGCTTTGCCAGAGGCAGCAATAACACTGTACTAGAGGCTCCTATAAATGAACATCACAGACTTAAACGTAGCAATGAAAAGGGGGAATATGAGCCCCAGGGAAGATCTTTGGGGAACATCCCCTCAGCATCTGTTTGGAGCTGTGGCTCTGTTACAGAGAGGCCAAGAGTTAAGTGTAACAGGGAAAAGGCTGCCTCTCATCACCTGCAGTTCTAGGTTTGTCAGGCTGGTGTTGATCAAGCGAGACCTGACAAGGCCTGGATTCACTCCACTGAATGGCTAATTTTCCCTGTCACCTTTTTTTATTAAATTGTTGATCATGCAAGCATTTGAGTCTTGCAATTCTGTGCTTTCTGGTTCGAGGGCTAACAGGAAGAAAGTTAGGGTGCATCCAAACTCTGTGTTGGCTGGACCTCTGTTGGATATCATTACAATGCCTTGTCCTGGTTGCTGAACAGCTGCAACCCACATTACAAGACTAAGTGGCAATGTATGCTCTATGACTATCAGACTCCCGACCAGGACACTGTATTAATCCAACTAAATTCCCCAATTGCTGAATGGCTTTAAAGCTACCATCTTAAACTCTCCACCCCTCAAAACTACAGCATATGACACACCACACATGTGCTGTTACACTGGTAGTAGTTTCCCTTCATTTTGGCACTGTCCTTCAAATCCAATTTTTTTTTTTTTTTAAGGGAGAATACTCCAACAAGCTTCAAAGGCTCTGGTCATTTTGTCTGTCTGACTACCGATACAGTACTCTGCTGGGGGCAGCAGTGTATGGAACAAAGATGAGCAGTTAGCTGAAAGCCTATTGTATCATTTATTTTTCATCAGAGGTGTGATACATGTACGGGTTCCACTGCATCCTCAGTGATACCCTGAAGTAATGTCAGGACATCATAAATACATGAAAGACCGCTTCCTTTTTATCTGGATGGCTTAAACTTTTTCCAGTCTTTCATTTTGTTCTAAAATGTGCTTTTTAGCATGGCCGTTTTTACTGATGTTTATTTTTGCAAAAAGCCACCAGCTCTCACCAGTATTTGTCAACCATGAACACTTCATTACTACTAGCTATAAAATAAATGAGGAAAGCAAAAGACCTTTTGTATAGTTCGTAACTATTTCAGCATTGGTGAAAAAACAAAACAACCAAAAAACAAAACAAAGAACATAAATTCTCTGTGCCTAATCAAGGTTCTACTAACAATAATAACAGTTTGAAAATTTCAAAATACAAATCTCAGATACAAAACTGTATAAGGGATTGCACAGCATTGTTAAACCGACCTCCAGCACATCGATGCAACAGGGACAGCATTCTGTTGGAGCTCATGTTAACTGGCATTTGACAAGTTCTCTCTCTGGGAGTGTACCAGAGCCTAACAGTGCATATCAAGCTCAGAGTCTAATGTGAGGTGAGTGATGTAAGGTGAGGTGAGGCTGTGTGAAGCCTGAGGCTGAACACCAAAGCACAGGGCAGCGGTCGGATCAATACTGGCTCAGCCACAGACGAACGAGGTCGGAGTGGGAGGCTGCAGAGAGACGATGTTTCCTGATAGACCTCGGCTGGTCATTCGTGTACACATGCAGTAATTTATAACAGTAATGGTAGTCATTGTTGTATTTTTTAAGCATTATCCTGCTTTTCTTCAGGATAATCAGGAAAGTATAAAAAGTCATTTTTAAGGATATTTAATAACCAACTAATGAGTGGATTGCTAAAAAAAAACTAAACTTAATTTGTTAAGTGTAGTTGACCTTCACTGTGCAGTCTAAATGCTGCCTGAAAAAAGTCATTTGCTAATACAAACTATAGAATAGATCTCAGGGGGATCATTAGCCCATTCTTTGTGTTACAACCTAATATGTCACAGTTATAACCGACTCTGAAACCACTGTAAAAAAAAAAGCAAGCATACAGGTAAAAAATAATAAGAAACCTGCACAAACAGTAAAATACTTGTATCAGACCAATATTTTGTTCTTGTTGGGGGGGAGGACAGACACACCCAGTGTAGCCAAATCAGAAACAGACATCCAGAACTGATAAAAATGTCAGTTGAAATTTGTAAAAACTCATAAATAATGGATGCTCCAAGTAGGCAGGGGAGCATCTTCAATGAGCACAGAGTGCCGAGCATGCTTTCTCATCTCCAAACCAAGGAGCCATCTTAATGACTGCGCCCGGAGACCTAGGGGTCTCTGTCAGCTCCCCCAATTTCCCCCTACCCCACCATCGGACCCCCCTCGTCAAGCCTGCCCATGCTCCCAACCACCACATATCGTACAGAGGGGAACATGAGCTCTTAAATTAAACATTCACAGCAGCGGCTGCTGCCTGATTTAAGCAAATCAGCAGAAAATGAAACAAACAGGGTGCCTCAGGAAGATCCATGTGTGTGCAATTGAGACATTTTTTGGGGACACTTGGAGGGTTGTCTTAAGTCTTGTGGAGTGCAGAAAAAGCAAATAATGTCATATCTCCTTTCTTGTGTTTTGTGGATAAAAGCTCAATTATCCATTTGGGCATGTTGGAAGAAAGAGGAGTACAAGAATACTTTATTTTGTTTCTGAATTGATGGGGCAGAGAAAGGTGAACAGTGTTTGTGATTATTTATTATATCGTTATATTATTATATTAAAAATATATATTAGTAGAAAGACAGATATTTTGTTGTATAGCATCCTGCATCATCAGGACTGGGGTCACCTCTAGGGAAGGATGACGGTGGACGGGGTAGCGACCACTATCCCCCTCTATTGACCTGAATTCAGACATAAACAGGAAATTGCCTACAGGAAGGAAGTCATATTTTTTACAGCTGTGCCCTGGACGAGGACAGCTACATTTTCTATATACGTATGAGATTTACTCAAGATGTCTGAGGTCTGCAGTGATCCATTCAGTATCACACACAACCTGAAAAATGACAAGCCAGTCAGAGAGAGGCTAGTGTTTGTGTTTTGAGAGAAAACTGTGGTCATTGTCTTTTCCTGTCACCATTAAAAAGGGCTTTTCCTGCTCTAGCCACAGATAAACCTTTTTGTCTCTTTGTTTTGTTCTTGGATGAAGATCAAAGCATTAGGTCCAGACTTGGGGCTTGTGATCTGTCAGGGTGCAGGGATTTATATGGCACTTACATCCTACGATACTCATCACATCTGCAAGTCACAGCAATAAATCAGATACACAGCATTGCATATGTATACGCTGTGGCCGTAAGGCAACATATTCCAGTTTTGAAGCAAAGGTGTTTTGTATTGTTAAAAGATAAAAACACAGTTGTTCTGATGGGGTCTCAAGCCTCTCCTCTTCGTTATTGATGGGTTATTTGACTCATCAGTGCAATACCTGAGAGACGTAACCACAAGAGCATGCACACTTTTTACACACATAGATGAAGAGACTTGATCAATTTCTCTGTCTGCCAAAAAGGGTGGTTGAGCTGGAATGAGAGGTAGAGGCTGAGGATGGTGGGGGAGGTAGCCCAGAGCCCTACAGGAAGTGATTTAATGTCCAAAAAGACATGCGCTTGTTTTTGCTCTGTCTCTTTCCTGTTGTGTTCTGATAGGGACTTCCTTTCCCCAGTGGGGATGGATACGGGTGTCATCCGTCCATCCATCCCACCCACACCCACCCACCCACGGTCACGGAAATATCATTCCTCTGCCATGCAATCCATGCAAAAAAAAAAGCCCATCAAACTCTTTGGAAATCAACGCAAATGGTCATAAGAGTGTGGGTGCGTGGGTGTGTGTGCATGTGCATGTACATAGCTGGACAGGCAGTCATTAATACTTGTGGACACATTTTACATTTTAGGCATTCATCAGACACTTTCACAAACACATGATGAGTTATTGTGAATGCAACCGTTAAAAAGGTTACGTTTTTCGACCATGAAAATGCCACCCATTAACTTTGAAAAGGTAAAGAGGTCAAGAGGTGAGAGGCCAGAAGGAAGGGGACATTCTATTCATTTGTAACGTGTGTACACTGGCATCTCCATTCATTTCAATGTGTGTAAGTGTATCAGCAATAACCTGTGTGTGTACTATGTATGGGCTTGGAGAGCCAGAGGGCTCAACCCCAGCCATGGTAACACCGGGATGATCTCTTCCTGTCTGCCTCAGTATCTCTGTGACCAACTCCCTTCCTTTCCGCTAAAACACGCAGAGATACAAGCACACACGTTTGTGTTAACAGGGGCATCTCTGCTTGAAGACATTCTCTCTTCATCCTTAATTCTTACCCAAACCTGAACCTTGCTCTAATCCTAATGACTGTTGGTCATTAAAGCTGTTGGTTGTGTCTTTTTTCCAGTGATTAGAGCCCTTCAAAACTGTCCTTACTGTGCTCATGAGTCGGGGGAATAACACCCAGAAATTATGGACAAAGTACTCATTAATGGAAGTTCCAACTTTTGAATGTCCATAACATGAACAATTTTCTTCAACAATCAATTAATAGATTGTTGACTGAACACTAATTTTAGCAATATAGTTATGATTAACAATTAATAACAATTATTATTAAAACAATATTACACAGTATCGTGGTCTGATATTTAAAGAGGATATCTAACCAGACAGTTGAGTGAACTATGTACTTAAGATCAGTAGTTCTCTCTCAAACCATTAGGCCATGTTGTTACCTAAAATCAGATTGAATCCTACAGATATTCACCAAGAGATACTCAAAACGGTTTGACTGAAAACATTTCCTATGACAATATACTAAAGTGAGGTCATATGTTTGACTTAAAAAAACAGAATCAAGTGGTATGATATGTTACTATCATCACCCATACAATCATGTCTGACTTTAGTCATAGATAAGATTGGATACAGCCTTCCTGTAGCGAGAAATGACTTACTGTGTGGGTATGTGTATGTCACCAGGTCTCTGTGGTGTTTCCACCAGTGACCAAAGTACCTCATGCCATAGTTCTTATCTGCTCTCTTCTCTGTTGAGCGATTTAATGCCATGGCACATACACATGATCCACCCTCCAACCTCGTCTCTTACACATTCATCCCATCTACCAATACATTTTTATGTTGTTAGCCTCTCTCTCTGTCTCTGTCTCACACGCACGCACACACAGGCGCGCACACACACACACACACACACACACACACATTCACATTCACCTACAGATGGAGGAAATAAGCTCAGCGCTGCCTGTGTCTGCTAAGGATGTGAGGTGCAGTGATGGCACATTAACGATAGGACCCATGACAGCAGTACGCATCGGCCTCACTGAACAAAGCATGCGGCCAGCTTTTTAATTCAATGAGGATTGTTTAAGTGAAACAATGGCTCCGTGCCCCATTGAGGGTTAGGAAAGGGTGAGAAAGGTGAGTTTGTCAGTTGTAGCTGGCCGATGTTTTTGTATTTTAAGCTACGGATGATCCCGTGGGTTTGATGGGGTCGTGCATCAGAAATATCGCTGTAGTGCAGCAACATCCGCTGTTTTTCAGGTAACTAATAAAAAAAGGCTGACAATGAGTGGGATGAAAGAGAAATACTACCAGACGTACCCATTATGGTACCATAAAGACTATTTGGAGGCAATATGACTCATATGTGTTTATATTTTGGAACATTATTTTTCCGGCCATTCTTATCAAGAACATCCTACAATGAATAAGAACATGTATTAAGGAAGACTTTCCTCAAAGTGTCTCACTTAACAGTTAACCCATAATCAATTTAGCAGAATACTAAACCAGTGGTTTCTAACCTTAAGGGAGCCCTTTTCTATCACTGAGTAAACTGACAACCCCTGACTGACACATTTTATGGATATTTCATATTATATTCAAACATAAGAATAACAGCAGAGAATAAACAAAATGATAAATTGTGCAACTTTCTAATAACTGTACTGTTCTTTTTTTTAAAGATATTTTTTTGGCCTTTTTTCAAGCTTTTATTCTATAGAGACAGTGTGAAGAGTGACAGGAATGTGGGGAGAGAGATGGGGAATGACATGCAGCAAAGGGCCACAAGTTGGATTCAAACCCTGGGCCGCTGCAGCAAGGACTGAGCCTTTGTACATGGGGCGGGAGCTCTACCGACTGAGCTAACACCCCGATTTTAACTGTACTTTTTTGATGAAGGATGAGGCTGTTTAGCAGAAAGTGAAGACACTGTGAATATATAGCTATATAACTTATATATATAGCTTGTGTTCAGGTCTTTACTACATGATTGTGTAAGATTGTATATAAGTTTACATCTTATATAATAATCCAAATTTAAAAATAACAACTGAATTTATATTTTAGTTAAATGCTGAGATATAGGTCTATTGTAAACCCACTTAAAATGAAGGTGATGCCCTAGTTGGGAACCAATGTTCTAAACAATGTAAAAGTATCAGCTGTAAGGTTAAATTCTGCTATCAATACCATCAAACTGTTTTAAAGGTATCGAATTGTTTATAAAACATTCTGGGTGGATACAGTAATTGTATAATGCAATCAAATTTAGTAATGTAACCCTGCAAGAAATGTTACATTTGTAATTATAATTCACAATTTATGTTAATATCATTTCAAGTTGTTGATTTTCTTTTTCTTGAAAGTTTTTAAGAATGCACCTTGCACCAAATCAGACAGTTTACATATAATTCCCTCACAATATAATCCAGTCTAATGAAACCACAGCACTTTGGCATATAACATACATGATAATAACATATTTAAATAGATATATTTCCTTTAACTAACTGCATATAGCTTGAAAGGATAATAAAAATGTGTGCACTATCAAAATAGTCACAAAAAACACTTTGTAAATGACAAACTGTAATTGTGTAATTTTATATATAACCATACATAACCACTAAATATCTGGCAAAGCTATGTGGTCTGTGTGTGTGAGTTTTCACTCCAGCATTTGCATTCCTCACAGCCCATTTTGTCTATGCTAATGGAATCTACTCATGCAGAGCAGCAGGTCTTAATGAAAAACCTTTGGCTGGTGATCAGTGCTATTGATCAGCCTGAGCCCCAGCCTTAAGCAGGGCTAATTGATCAATCAACACCGGTTGCTTTGGATTAATGGAACATGACTGGTGCTGCCTCCAAGACATACCCACCTCTCTGAGTGAGTGTGTGTGCATGTGTCTGCATGCAGTTGTGTAGGAATTATAAAAATTGTGCATGTTTATGTGCAATTGTATGTGAGAGTGCAAAGAGTACTGGATTACCCCTCTGAAGTGAAAGTAAAATTAGTTTTGATTAATACTACACAACAGGGACAAAAGTAAATCTTTAGATTATATATAGTCTCTGTAACAGCAGTATGTGGATTTCACCAGAAATACACCAATTCTTTCTTCTTATAGAAATAAAGAGCACATTTCCTTTCAGTCTATAAAACTTTAACGTCTACTGAAATGAAAGTGGGATTGGATTTGTGAGTAAGCGGCTTCAAAATGTACAATTTACAAAATATTTTTTAGATGTCCTGGTACGTATTTCAAATTTTCTACTCTAGTTATTTGACCAATTGGTCATCAGTCTTGCTTTTATATACAGTACAGTTTACAATTTTTTTAAACAAATGGGTTTACAGTAGTGAGTAACATCTTAGACAATTAAATAATATTTACAAATCTGATTAACCCAATAAAAAGGAGAGTGTTTTAGTTGCATGCTCTGGTCTAAATGTTTAAATCTTGTGTATATTTTATGTGTCTTGCCTGTTCCACAGCTGACAGACATGACACCAGCAGTCCCCTGGCCAGGAAGGACTAAAGTAAAAAGGCCAAAACAGGAAGCCCAAATAACACACCCAACACACACACGTGTTCATATCCCTCCCATTGAATGAGTGACAGACTAGCTGGCCAGTGGGGGCTCCATTGAGGATTTGTGTCTGTATGTGTTCATGGAGAGGGGGCGGGGGGTGGACTGAAGGTTCCAGCTGGCCCGTCATGGGACTCCCAATCGCGTGTGAATGGTACTCAGAGGGAGTTATGGCGAACTGGTCCAACACTGAAACACTCAACAGGCTGGAAAAGGTCAACTGGGGTGAGTTCAGCAGGGCAAAGCCAGGAATACTGTTTTTCTGTTTTATGCAACAGACCTGAAGAGCCCATGGGTTCTTTTAAAATGCTGGTTAATATTAGAAAATGCTATGTTTCTAATTTGGATTGAAAAAAGTAAAATAATTATTTGAAGAATTCCAAAAATGCGGTGTGGTGATGCTATATTACTCATGGATCAGGTAGTCAAAAAAGTGTTATTCATTTATTTATTAATTTAAAACTTCACTAACATTGCAGCAAGTGAAAACCTCAATCAAACACTGAAACCAATATCACACTTAATAAAACCTTATATCTGATTGTGACTGGACAGCACAATCTGTCAAGGCAAAGTCTCGAATGGCAACAGCCAATGAGTACAGACTCTGACTTGCCTGAGCTGAAACCAGAGGACCGCCCCGACAACAAACACACACCATCTCCACCTCCTATCATTTAGTTAACCTTGACCAACTAACCAATCACACATAAACACTCACACCCTCCTATCCTTTGACTGACTCACATATTTTGTGGAACGAGACCACACTTCCACCCAGTGACCTCTGGTGTGAACTTAATTGTGTATACTCTGGTATTGGGTTTCGGACCCCGTAGCACTCAAAGAGAAACAGACGCTGTGAACTTGACAATGAGTGAGAAAGAGAGAGGTAGAGTGTGAGAGACAGAGAGAGAGGGAGGGAGAGAGCGAGAGACATGGACCACCCAACGGCTGCGAAGAAAAACAAAGCTGGGTGGAGAGAAAAGTCAGCTTCGATCAGATCGGAGGTAGGACAGTTGGAAGTTGTTGTGTGGTAGCAGTTCACTAAGGGTGAAAGAGGCAGAGAGTGAAAGAAAGTGGAGTGCTGAAAATTTCATTTGATCTTGGTGTTTAGTAGCTTTTGTCCCAAAGCAAAAATGCTATATTTGCTATTTTGTTTGATAAAACTTGTTTTAGATTCAAATAAATGAACATAATATTCTTTATTGAATCAATCATTTACCTTTCTTTGCTTAGTATGGTTTAAAAATAGGCAACTGTGTATTAATTTCCTGTGTTATGAAAGGAGTGGAGGTACACAAGTGTTCGCTTCCAATTCCATTTTGTTCCATTTTTTCACATATATCCAATTTTCACTTGTAATTCAGAGGGTGCCTTGCTTAGAGATAAAAATTAATTAATTAAAACACCTGTTTAATTAATTTAGTTTCTTAATGATAATAAATAAAGTAGGACATCTCTCCTCAAACGCCTATTTTATGTTAAGTCATTAAATTAACATGGATGCTCAAACAATCAACCCTATACAAATATTAACAGTTAACTATGTCTACCTTTTCCCAACACTGCATACACAATTCAGAAAAAAAATAATGTAACTACTCACTGAGTTCTTTGTTGCATACAAACCACTGTAAAGGAGGTTTTGAGAAGAAGGCTTTGAATCACTAGATCAACAGGAAAAACCTGTGTAGTGATTAATGCTCTCACCTCTGTTAAGAATAAACATTCAGGTGCCCTTGATCTGCGTATTTAACTTATATTAATCTAAAGCACACAAGATACTCAGTACACTCTTGTCTGGCTAAACAAAGGCAAACACACATCAAGTGTTCACTCTTACTTACAGTTATTTAAGCAACCTTCCATCCATCCTACATTATATAGTTTATTCATGATCAACATTGTTATTAACTGCAGATATCATAATTTCTACAACTTGGAATATGAAACACTATTAATTTACATAATTAAACAAAGTTGTTAAAGGAAATATGTTAACATGTGTTGTGGTTCTAATGCTGGCCACCAGGGGGACGGGGATATGCAGAGTCTGTTAAGGGAGTTGGAGCCTTCAATTTATTTCAGAGGAGAGGCAGTCAGTCAAGCACTGGTGAGCGTATGTGAGGAAGTGTGTGAGAGAGTGAGTGCAAGAGAGAAAGGGAGCTCTGGTAAGCCCTGTAAGTAGGAGATACTATTCTTGTTGATTGTTTTATAATTAAAAGGCTTTTTTTTATTTTATTATAGCATTAATGGGGAGAATCACAATTACTTGTTCTAAGTTCTGGAAACAAACTGAAGTGCATTAAACTAAACAGTACAAACAGACCTGCTGCTCTTAAATGTTTTAACCCAACACAGTAGTCACTAATCCCCTGACTTCAGTCTGTTTTTGTCCTGATCATAGATCAAATGCCGCTGTTGACCCCGAACTGCTCTGTTACCCAAAGTCCAACTGGAGTGACTGATACACCCTGTGTGTGTGTGTGTGTGTGTGTGTGTGTGTGTGTGTGTGTGTGTGTTTATCAGGAGTCATTTACCTTTCTATGCAGATGAGTGCCTTTGGAGTTTTGGCTCAAGGGATTCTCTAGTCTCTCTGGAACACAAGGAATGGACAGCTGACCTGAAGACAGACATACACACAGACACACACAGTTGGGTCCAGCTCCACTGAAAAGTAACACACAAGGACACATGCTTGAAGCTCGAAAGTGATCAGGGGTATCATAAAGTCATGTTGTATTGAATAATAACATATAAAAGACCATGATTTACATATTTGAAGTTAATAAGACATGACAGAATTTCATGTATATTTTACAAACCAAATATTACTCTGAAAAATCTAATAAAACATTATAGGGGTGATTTTTCTATTCGACATTTTTTCTGTATTTATACAGACGCCATCCAAGAGAAACAATCAGCATGGGCTAGATGTGGCCCAACTGCTTCATTGCATGTGCTATATACCCCCACAAACAGACATCATGCACTTGGATAAGAGTATGCATAAATGACTAATACTAATTACTGATCATGTGTAAAATGTACATATATGAATATGCAAGAAGTGGGCAAGGGAAGGGCTAGTTCTAGCAATTGAACTTTGTGTCATGATTCTTCTGCTGTATCACCTGTCAAAGTATTTAAGTAACTAGGAGTGCTTTTCCAAATTTCTAGTCAAACTTCTCATTTAATACCTCAAAATGTGAACATGAACAATCATGTGTGTAGGTACCACAGAGCAAAACTCTTGAAATAACAAAATAAAGGTATTAGTGTCCATGTGAACCATAAGTCAAGTAAAATATGATACAACATTATCCAAGGATTTCTCCCCTCTATGTGACCTGTAAGATGCATTGATCTGAACCAATTATAGACGGAAAAAAGACAGAATTACAAAGGATGGCCCAAAGGTGGAGGATTATAAATTGGAGCCAATTAAGGCAGAACATGAAGAAACCAAGACAAGTGTGGCTAATGATACCATATTCATCAACTTCTGACACTCATTTTACATTTCAGGCACTTAACAGATGTGCTCATCTGGATTATCTTACAATGACTGAGCAGGTACAGTAAGGGTGGTTCAAGGACATAAAAAAAAAAAAAAAACAGATGACTACTGACAGCCAGCAGGATTACTGTTTGGATCAGATGGGACAATATCTCTGATCACAATGCCTTGCTATCACATCGTCCATAAAAAACTTCTTCTGTAATAAATTTACCTAATTTGCTCAACCTATGTACAGATAAAAATATATTAACACATAAACAGCTATGAGACAGATATTTCATCTATAAGAATGCAACCATCCTGCTTGAAATAGTTGTGAGGCATCACAATAGCCAAGTAGTGGATTAAGTACATTTATTGAATTATTTCAACTGAGTAACATTTGGAATCTATCAAATTTAGCAAATAACTATTTTATTAGATAGTTAGTCCTCCCACCCCACATCAGCTAGTCTCTCGTATTTATAGGGTGATCTCACAAGGACAGGTATTTAACTTTACATTCCTTGTAATAAAGTGAGGAAAAAAAGGTTTAAAGCAGAAGAAGGATGGTGATATTACAGTAGCTACTATGTTAGCCAACAGTAGAGTCAGCTGTTCGTCTCTGGCTGCTAACATATAATAAACTCAGAATTATGACTGTAGGATGCCCTGACCTGTCTTGCAATGCCCGGTAATGACCAGTTTGCAAAAGCTTTCACTGAGTTGGTTGTTTTTCCAACTAAGAAAATCATTCACTAGAGCAACATCAGACCTACAAAAACAGGTTGATAATTCAGGAGCTATGCTAAATATGGGCTATTTTACATGTAAAGAAAATGCTCTTTACATTACTCATATCCCTTGCATCTCAACAATCTCTATGTTAAATCTGAAAGTTACACACAGATATATGGACACATTCTCAGTAGGTATATCATTGTCATGAACCCATCCGCCCCATCTGTCTGTCTACCTGCCTGTCTCTCTCCTCTCATTCAGGGCCTGTCATGCCTTCTCTCCAACAGGCCTCCTGTGTCTGGATTAATCTCCCTGGTTGACTGCTGATCTGAAGGTGGGTCGCCCGCCATCCAACAACACCAAAACTAATTTCACTGTGTCACTGCATCACACCCACGCCCACCATCACCACTGACACTCACACATGCACACACACTGCAAAATATCTTCATCTGTCTCTGTCTCATCTACATGGACGAGGGCAGGAGGGCGGGTGACTAGTCCGAAGGAGAAAGGTCAGTGCACTGAAGGAGTTCATCATTCTAAGGTGTCAGAGTCGCTCTTTAGGAGAGCAGATGAAGGGGAGAGGAAGGAGGAGAGGATGGGAAGGAGGGAGTAACAGCGAAAGAGAGAGGGGGGGGTCTTGTTTCATATTTGTCTTGTTATTGGTTATCAGCCAAAAGTTCGTCATGGCCTGCGGAGTTGGCTGGCTTCCACTTTGTGCGAATCAATCTTCATACTGTTCGTGTTTCACTATCACGTGTTGTCTTTGATTGTATCTTAATTATGAGAAAACTACACACACTTAAACACATCATACTCAAGCTCTGAATGGTCATTTGGTGGCTAAAAACCTCACCAGAGAGTTTATTGAAACACCAGAAGCTGGTTGTCAAACACACATACACACTCAGCCATTCCAAAATGATCATACAATACATCCACCGCACTTGCTGGCGTCTGGCATGAGGTAAACAGCTTTTAATAGCATCAAACCCGCTGCAGTTTGTTTGGGACCATCTGTCCGGTCTATTGTGTTTCTCTGTTGTGACTCTTTGGAAGCCCATCGGGTGACAGCTGATGTATGGGCTCTTACAAAGTCCCCAGCCAGGCCCTCGGGATCCTGCCACACCGTTTTCTCCCTGCCTACTATCTTTTGCTTCTGTTTTGTCTTATTATTTTCCTTGTCCATTTTCTGCTTCGCAGAGTGTTCTTTTTCAGATCATGGTGTTGGGAGTCTGCATCTTCCAGGAGCGCTCTGTCAGTTTAATATGGCTAGGAGTAGGGGTAAGGGAACAGGAAACTGTGTACATGCGTGTGACACTGTTGGAGAGGCAGGCTAGAGATTAGCTTTTCAAGGCGAGGGTACATTTTTGTGCCATTTCCTGAGAGTAGTATTAAGTAAAAGCATATTAATACAGTTCCCCATTAACTTGTTGTTGACCTTGTGACTGCTTAAATGCGATGACTCCACACAAATTTGTAAGATGGTTGCTGAAATATGACTATTGTGGTTTTCATCCAGTTTCTCCTGGTAACAAATACATTTTACAGCCATGAGAAGATACAGGGAGTCTATGCACCGGAATGTTGTGAACTGGAAGTTCACAAGTATTGACCATTAATTCCAGGGTTAATTCAGGACAGACACATGACATAGTCAGTGCAATTGTAGAACAGGTAGAACTTAATTTAAAGGGTAACTTCCAATATCTTCACTGGCCTACACCATGCATCCTGGTCAGAAATAGGCATAACAGTGCTATAAATAATGGTGTTAGTAACAACGTTACTTTTTTCAGTAACGAGTAATCTAATTGATTCCTCTTCCCATCATTGTAACGCCGTTATCGTTACTGCCAAAAAATGCTGCACGTTACTATGATTGAAGGCAGCTGTTTTTCATCAGACCAACTAGATCTCGAGTGGCAAAGATTTTTCTTGTTCCTCCTTCCTTGGTGAGGGCGGGGGCACGAGACAAACGCATAAATGATGATGATTGGCTGAGGTTGAGTAAAATTCCATGGTAAGCCAATCAGAGGTGGAGTTGGGCGGGTGTTGCTTACACAAGTTGTCAGACACACAAAGACGACACAGGACATTCACGTGAGTCAACGAGAAACAGGAATGGCGAGTCCGAATAGTCCAAAAGTAGCCTTCTTTAAATGGAAGTATAGTATAGTATATCACAAATAATTAAACATGCACATGTATTTTAAGTTCCGTCAAAGAGGGATGGAGGTGGGGTCCAAATTCTTTGACACATTTGAGCACTTGAAAGTAACACAATAGTTACTTTACAAAGTAACTAGTTGCTTTTATAATTTGTAACTCAGTAACTACTTTAGTTACTTTCTAGGAGAAGTAACTAGTAACTGTAGTTTACTTTTTTGTTTTCTGGTATGCAAACATTGTTGGAGCACCACCTATGCATTTCGACACACGAGTCAGAATTTTATTGTTTTCCCCATAAGAAATTGTTTATAGAAAAAACTCCCCTCTGAATATAAGGTGGTTCTTTGAGGGTTGAGGGGTACGCTGGAGTGGGGGGTGAACGCTGGGTTCAGGAAGTCTTCACTTCTTTCTTCCCAGGGTGCCCCTGGCCTCTCCAACTTCTAGTCAAAGGCTGAAAGAAGCCAGATGCAGGCAGGATAATCACCACCTAATAAGAGGCTATATTGAAAGCAGGCTGGTGCTCATACACTACAAGCTTGAAAGGCATACGCACACACATACACACTTGTGTGTACACATGGGTAGTTGGTTACATATGCACATACATAGTTAAGGCAGGTGTAATTATGGTGCATGATGACACACTTTAAAAAGCGTATCACTCACATTCTGTACACATGTGGACAAGTGTGTGTGTACAGAAAACAACACGCTCACACGCACATATAAACACAGATACAGCCAAACCAGATCCAGATCATTTTTCCTTCTTCTGACTTTAGTCCTCTACCACCATCCGAGAAAAATGTTAGCATATGGAAAAAGATATCAATAATTTCAAGATATACCAATTATCAATTTAGGAAAAGACAGAACAGGATCCCCGATGGTTTTGTGTATGGTTGGTGTCTGTTTTGGTGTGACCCTATGAAAAACTGAGGCAGAGCATACTAACTCAAGTCCTACCCACACTTGAAAAAAATGTCAGAATTTCACTGAACCTTAGGGATTCTAAATGTTGCAGACTAAAGTGACTCACAAAGACTTCTTAAGGGAGAACTCACTCTAAAGAGCTCTTGAGCCCAGTTTGTTTAAAAAAACTTCTACCATTGAATAGTTTTTCATTAAACAGTTGTGATGTAAGTTTTTTTTCTCTCTCTCTCTCTTCTTTGGTCTTCATTAACACAAATGTGTGCTTCCTTTGTATCTTGGAGCAGCTTGGAACAGATGATATGTTGGCAGTGCTAAAACAAAACAAAAAAAACCCAAAATAGCTGAAGGAATCTTCTCACCACCAATCTTACATTTCATCGGAGAAAAATGGCTCAACATCAACCAGTACTAGTGGACTTCAGCCCAAAATGAAATCAGCACCATTTATGAACTGGGACCCTACAGTGGCTTACTGTTCCATGTGTATTGCAGCAATGAGTATATTTTTGTGTAACTGCATATTTTAGGGCACAAACACTAGAGACTGATTTATTAATTAGCCCCTTGACAGCAACATTTCACATTCATTCAGGTTTTTGAATTTAGCAAGGCAACTACTAACACTATGTAACTAAGCACAGCCACAACAACAGTGTGTGTGCTGCTGCCAACACAAAACATTGCAATATTTAAACAAAATATATATGCCATACTTTAAAATGGCTTTTTGTCACAATCATCTTCCTGGTCTACTTCTATCTTCTTAATTTCTACAGTACCTTTCCTCTCAGCACTCTCCTTTAAGTTTCTGACTTATGTGGGCCGATAAGCAGTTGTGCAGGGAAAAATTATGTGATGCAGGTATTGTTACATTTTCCTGTCCCTATGGTATTTATGCACATTTCTGTTTTAGAAAACTTGCCTTGGATTTACAAAGAAAAGGTGCAAAAAGGAATAAATGCAGGCACACGTGCACACACACAACACAACCATTAGTTCAAATGTACATATCCCCCCTGTGGCACAGCACACCCAATGTCCTGCTCTTACACCATCAGCAGCATCAAAAGGAGAATCTATATTCTCCCCTCTGTTTTCTTTTTTTTCATTTGAGTGACTATGAGGAGCAGCAGCAGCAGCAGCTGCAGCCTCTGTCCCTGCTCGTGCTCAGCCGAGGGAAGGCAGTAGGTTTAGCAGGCGAGGCAGATTTATGGCGGTGGAGGTGACCTCTGGGGCCGTAACACGGTGATGGGTGAGTGGCTCTCAACAGTAAGCTACTGGCACTTGACAAAGTGCCCGAAGCAGAATGAATTTACTTCTCTTTTCCTCAATCATCAAGCAGCCACTGCCCTGACCCCCATCCTGACTGCTATAACAAGATCTCCCATCTCACAAGGGCCTGAAAAATTTACTGTCACATCTACTTTTCAATGAGCTCAAGTGAGCACTTCTTTCACCTTCAGCGGAGCAGGTGCCGGTGTGGAGGAGAGCTAACATGGCCCAGTGTCTTTGTGTGTGCGTGTGTGTTCTATGTGGGATGTGTGTGAGAGACAGAGAGAGAGAGAGAGAGAGAGAGAGAGAGAGAGAGAGAGAGAAATGTGTACACATGCGTAGGTCCACCAACTTGCCCCCAAACTCATTGTCTTAACTACAGCTACATAATCACACACACACACACACTCACAAGCTTTAATGCAATATTTGCAAACATACAAGATCACAGATGCAAGAAAGAAGAAAATACGGCTTAGTAATCTTAATTCTGCTTGCTTGTACACACACGCGCGTACACACACACCCGCACACAAGAGGAGAATGAGGTTGCCAGGCAGGGACACAAAGGGCACTGCTATACTGATGTCACTAGACACCTCTACCGTTTATATTAGAAGTCAATCTACCTTATCACGTCCCTTATACACACACGTGCACACACACACTGACACACACGCCAGGCATTATGAAGTCTGTGTGTTTGCGAGCTTTCATCAGCTTGATGGCAGTAGAGTAGGACTTAATGATCCTGATATTTTTTTTTATATGCAGACGATAAATCTTGGAGCACACATTCAAATTTCACCTTTCTTGTACTCTCGTTGTTGAGGTGAAATCACAGCGGATGTAGAGTAGACCAAGAGTAAAGTAGACCAAACTAACGACATACATTAGTATTTCAAATACATTAGCAATTAGTTCATATTTAGTGGATAGTGGATAGGACGTTTCAATATTGTTTGGTTATTTTTAAGATAACAGTCAAAGTCTGCATAATTATTTTTTAAATAACATACAAAAAGTGTTTTAAAGTTTGTTTTTAAATTCTGTTCAGACAGAAAGAGTAAAAGAGAGGAGAAGGGGAAGATTTTTAATGTTATTACGGGATTACTTTTGGCTAGAAAAAAGTGTAATAAAACACCAAGTGCATTAGGGGAAAGGCATGCTACATTGCTATTTGTATTATAAAGACATTATTTTGTCTTTTTAAATAACCTTTTACTAACTGTCTCAACAGACACACTGATTTAGCAGCAACAGGGAGAGAAAACATGTCTGGAGAAGGCTCCACTTGTTTAAATGGTCACTGCATCAAATTGTCTAGGTATATAATAGTTACAGTGCCAATCAATACACTGGATATTAGACAAAGGAAGTTAGTAATGCCAACATTTCATTTTTGTCAACTTCACTCTTTAAAATGCCATAACTAATTCAACCTCTTTTCTTTTATGAGCCGCTCTTTTGCCCACCCTCACCCACTGAGATAATGTTATCATGATGAGCCAATAAAAATCAATGATTAAACATGTGTAATTTTCCAGAGACGATGTATTAAAATTTATTGTCTCTCTCTCTAGCGAGCCATCACATCAGCCCCGGAGCGGCAGACACTCTGCAGGTTACAGCTGAAAATAAAGAAGGGCATTAAAAGCTATTCAATAAGCCACTGTAAAATTGATCAGGCTATAAAAGCTGCTACACGCCTGCTCTCCATCCCTCCCACCCACTTCAACAATGGAATGTGGCTGTGAAGGCACAGAAGAAGTGACAGAGTGTGGAAAGAGAGAGAGAGAGAGAGAGAGAGAGAGAGAGAGAGAGTGAAAAGAAAAGACAGAAATAAAAGAGATGTTGAGGCTAAGACAGAAGAGATCGTGTGTAGAAAGATTTTTAGGGAGAATAGAATAACAAATGCGTAAAGTGAGACAACAGACAGTGAGGGGAGAGTGATAAAACAAAAAGAGAGGAGCTGTGATTGCTTTGCTGACAAAGCACTCACTGTATAATCACAGAGCAGTTAAACAACATAATTTGCAATGTTACACTGTTTAACCATTGCATTACAGTACACTCATCAGTCACTATACTGAATAAGGCATCCTGCATTACACACCCTAACACTCCATGACATGCAGTACAGTAATTAACAAGAATCTAGTCCCTCTCTTTTTCCAGTTTTTTTTTTTTTTGTGGATATAAGGTAAACCAAACAGAAAAAAAACTATTACATTACACCAGCACTGATGAAACACACCGAAATTTTGGGAAACAGGGACCCCTGGAGGTTTTATCACCTAGACTTCAGAGTCAGTACAACAAACACGACACAAATGTCCCGCACTAAAATAGATTCTGTTACCGTCTGTGTTAAAACATAGTGCCAGTCTCTTATTGGCTAATTGCATCAGTTTATTGCTAACTAGGGGACATTCAATCAAAGGGAAAAGTTTGATTCTTTTCACTAAAAAAAAAAGAAACTTCAGCATGCTGAAAAAGAAAGATGTGCACATCTACCAACTTCAGTAAGTGTAGGAAACTGGGGAAAATACAACACGGAGATTTAGTGCACTATAATCTGTATGTGCAGAATGCCACAATGGCCTTTCTACAGTCTTAAAAAAGCAAAAGAAAAAAACAAGCAAAAAAACAAACAAATAAGAATTATAAGAAATAATAAAATTTCAGTGGCAAAGAGTGGTGCTGTCAGCTGAATCAGTGGCAGTGGCTCGGCAAACTGCGTTTTTCTTTTAACTTTCAATTCTCCTAAGCATCCGTGCTTCACAGCCCCTTGGGCTATTGCCTTTCTCAATCTGTCCCTGGAGAGGCAGGAGTTATAGTCCCTGTCGATTGAGGAGAAAGGGATGTTATTCCCCTGTCACCTCCTGGTCGCGCCGCCATCCTCCCTGCCCTGATCTACGGCCCAACTCCCCCCCTTGCCCCCTTCCTCTTCCCCACTTTGCCTCGTTGTAAGCTGCCGGCTATGTCGTTGCCATGGGCTGTTGAGATGAGGACGATGGAAAAATGTTCTGGGGGAAGGGGGGTGGAGGTGCTGATATTGGTTTAGAGGTGCTGTTGGCAGCTGTGCGATGGTACTAGTGGTGAATGCTTTAGGACTGTGTTAAGATACTTGCAGAAAAAAGGTGTATGTGAGTGCATGTGTGTAAGTATGATTTTTTTTTTTTAAATCTTAGGTTGTACAGCTTTACAGAGTACATATTTACTAAGATAGACTGCAGTGTCCCCTCTTTGCAGGAGAGGGGGGTGATGACATGGGGTGGAAGGGGGTGGTAAACTGTGAGACAGTTTGGCCCAGGGGAGGTGACCTGCCCCAGGCCACATGCAGGTCTTTGAGTGATGCCCTTGATAGGAGAGCAGTGACAGGGTTAAACATGAAAGGCAGTTAGCTGGTGATTGTGTGTGATCAAAGGTGGTTGCTATATCAGTCACAAGAATACTTGTCAGTTTGGTTTTATGTGTATTTGCTGACAACTTAACTGTATAATTATAATGTGCCACGGTTTGATTGCATTTTGTTTACTTTAAATTTCATGACTCACTTGCCTTTTATTTTACAAGGAGGATGTTTAAGGTTTAAAACTTTTGGAGAGTTTGTGTTTATTTAGACAGCAGGATAGTGGAGGGAAACAAAATGAAACAGACAGGCAAAATAATGGATGTTTTGCTGGTTTAGGCCTGCAACAGCAAGTGTACAAGTGGCTCAAGTGGGGTCTTAACCACTCCAAAATCCCTGGATACATACAGTACCAATAACAACCCTCCAAGAGACAAAAGCTTGGCTCCAGCATGTGTTGACATTTGTCTGTACAAGTTTGCATGCATGTCGAATTTACTGTATTTCTGTGCAATATGAGTATGATTTGTGGTTTCTAAGAAGCTCCTACGGAGAAAATGTGTCATGGTTTTTGTTCTCTGGTTTAGTTGAACGAGGAACTATCAAGATTCAACAAACAGCGGGCCCCCTTAAACCACCAACACAACCAATGAACATCAGCATAGACATCAGTGCACCTGACACATGCACAACAGAGGACTTCCAGACCTAGGAGAGCTCAGCCCCATTTCCATACTGGCCAGCTCTCTTTTAGGTACTATTGCATCTTAGGCAAATCCTGAGTTTGTGAGGGCCTTTCTGGGTGAAGGAATAAATAAATAAGCAGATAAATAGATGAATAACCCAGAAGAATGGGAGCCCATGCAGGTTGGCCATCCATCATATATCCTATTACCACACACTCAGCGGCACCTGCAGTATGTATAATGCAGTCAACCTCTGTAAGCAGATACAAATTCAACTCTTTTCCTCCTCAATTTGTTATATCTGACAACGCCACAGCTTGTGCCTTGTTGTTTCTTTGAATTATGAATAGATTCCCTTCACCAGACTTTCCCTGTGCGTGATAGCGTGGCGTTGTTATGCAGAACAGCTGCGGAAAACAAATTCGAGAAGCCTGGTATGCTTTGTAGCGGCTGGGCGAATATGCATAAACAGTTGCGCTTAAAGCCACTTAAGAACAACCAAATGGGCTCAATATTTCATCTCTGGATTTGTTTCATTGGGTGTGATGAATTCAAAATGCCAGAATGTAGTACAAGTGCAGAAAATGCAGTTGTTTAAGTGTTTCAAATGATCTAAGAATGTTTTGGAGATTTTTCACACAAACAGCGAGAAATGGTAGACAAGTGCTTTAACTGACAATTTAAATCTTAATTCCTGTCACAGAGTCCTTTTTCTAATTCAGCAATAACACTTGGGACCACAAATGTTCCAAATATGTTTCACAAACTGAGAGAATACAGAGAATGGAAGCAGTATGTGTCAGAGGAAGAGAGGGAGCACAACAAAAAAGCTAGCGAGTAAATACAGATTAACAAATCAGATGCAAAAGGAAGAGAGAGAGAGTGAGAGCAACCAAATGGGAGAGAGGAATGTAAATACATGGCAAACCAACCGCTGCCTGTTTGTTTGGGTATTTACACTGTGAGACTACAATCAAGTCCTCAAAGCTTCAGCCCACATGACAAGAGCCCATTTCAGGGCCACATATCCTCTAAACAGCCAAGCCAACAAACCAAACCTTAATCCATACTTAAACACACGCAAAACCCCAAACATAAAGTCACTTATTTGTCCATCACTTCACAATGCAAAAAGGAAACAGGGTAAATGCAACAAATTTAATCTGTGCACAGAGAGAGGAGCAGGAGAAGATCTGTGTGAGGAAGGGATTTTTTTTGTGTGGGGGGACTTGGCTGAACTTTCGAGCCCTGTTTGGTTTGAGCAGATGTAGAATTAGTACACATCACTTTGCATCAGAAAGACATTGAACACAAGCTGCCGTTTAGAGGCCAAATACCTCTCCGTCACACAGACACACAGGCACACCTCACCTCTAGTGTCTGTGACTCTGCTGTGGTAATTATCAATGTGATGTCAATTCCCACAGCAACAAATTCTTATTCTTCCTCAAGCATGTTTGATGTCTCCAAATATGCTTGAGGAAGAATAGGAATGGACTGTTAGAGCATCTGAAACAAATATAAAACACAATCAGTCACCCATCTTGAGCCAACATCTGAATTTTAACTTCTGTTTTTAAATTGATCTGTAAAATAGTTCACACTTCACAGCAAACAGCACTTGTAACAGACATCAGACCAAACAGAACCTGGATTTATGTCTGAAGACAGCATTGTTCTGGTTAGAGGAAACAGTACTGTAGGACAGTACATGAGTACGTCACTACTTAACACTCTTGGCAAGAAAGACAAGTTCAATCACATATTCATGCATTTAGTACACTTAAGTGACAATCAAGGATATTTGAAATTATAATGCATTTGTGCCAAAATAAAAGATTTGCACATGCACATCATAGTGAGGAAAAATCATCCAGAAAAGAAGCAGAATATGAAAGGTCAAGCAGCAGTCACCTAACAGCTGCTTTCATTTTGTTTAACTTAAATGTGTCAGATTTGTACATTTTATTCCTCAACAAACCATTATATCATCATTATACATTTAAAAAAATGACTCAGAGGATGGGAATACATCTGTTGATTTGACACTGAAATATGAGACAGTCAGCTGTCATAGTATTGCAATGTGACTTGCACTGTTCTGCTGGTAAAGGTAGCAATTAAGTGACAAATTGTATGAATGCTGTTCTAGCTGAACATTATATCCCTCTACCATTTTTAATTGAATGCACATTTTTTTAAGTGTAAGGAATATTTATTCCTAAACTTTCCCTTAATAGTACTGTTGAGGTAATTTATTGAAAATATTGACATATAACATTAGCCTTTGTCATTACTGCACAACCTTATTTAAAGTGCACGGTCCACAGAACTGGACTTCCAAATAGAGAAATTGATTTGACAGCAATCACCCAGATGAAATTGCTGCAAACATGCTGTCATTACACAAGGGAACATTTCTTTTTTTGTATTTTTGGAGCTGGAGATCCTGTTGCATGTCAATGAACTTGGATAAACATGCATGACAAATGAGGGTGTGTGGGTAAAGGGAGGTAAGGGGGATTCAACCCTATGGTGGTGTGAACGTAGGATCTGTGTGTAATCTGCAGAAGATGCATGCAATAGACCGCCACTCTACTTTATCTACAAGGCCCCTAATTGCGAGGGATGTTGAGGAACACATGTTAGCAAAAGAGGAAGGGGAGTCAGATGTCAGCAATGTGCAGGCATATGGTTCATACAAGTTGGGTTACGTAAACTGGAGATGACACCAGAAATCAGGTTTGGTATGATGAACTTAAGGCGAGGACCGCACAATACTGCACATTTTCTTCATTACAGTCACCTGGTGAACAGGTTATTAAATAGGGGACAGACAAACTGTTGTTTGTGTTTTAAAATCACATAAAATCACACTACATACAATCCTAAAATATCTAACATTTAGAAAAACTATGATATTAAGAAGACATTAGGAAAGAGTGTCACCATTGCACCATCAAATACTGACACCAATTGTACATTTAACAGCATGACACACTCCAGATTTCATTATTAAAACAATACCTACAGTCCAGTCAAAAATAGGTTATAGCATAAAAGACCCCACAGGAAAACTCAATGATCTTTTGAAATCAAATTTGAACCATAAAAGAAAGATAACTGCTTGGCCATATTTGCTCATTGAAGAGAAGGTTTTAACAAAGCATGAACATATCGCGAGGTAACACTAGTGACCCAGCACATTATTCCAGCTTAAAAGGGCTCGCAACCTTCAACTAAGCCATTGTGTGGGGCCATCTCATCAGGAATGCAACACTCATGAACATACACAAACACCCACACAACCCTTCCCCTTTCAATTCAACCCCCCCCCCATACTTCACCCCCTGTTCCTCTTTTATTCCTTCATTTTCCACTTGTCCTTCTCTTATGCTCTCAGCAAATATGTCCTTTATTTTGTTCACCTTTTTCATCGTGCACCCTCAACATAATCCACTGTCTGCCTTGGACATTTGTGCCATCCAACTTGAGTAAACAGAAAGATGGAAAAGGCATAAAGGTATCAAAAGCTGTACACACCCCCACTACACACACCCCTACCAAGCAGGGTTTGACCTTGTATGCAAGCTACCACTATCACTTGGTAGTGAGGAGGAGATGCTGTGGTTATTGTTACAAAAAAGGGGGCCCATCTGTTTGTTTGTTGTTTGTGCTTTATAGTGAGAAGACATACTGTACCATATGTTGACTGTATGGTCAAGGCATCACTGTTGTAAAGCCACCATCTTTCAGAAAGCAAAATTCTGCTTTTTTTGTAGAAATGCTATTTGTCATGATGATTAGTTACAGTGGATTGGGAGTTTATGTTTGCCTGTGTCTGCCCTACTGCATGATGATATGCATATAGTATTTGTATTGTAGTGTATGAGCACTGCTGCCAATTCAGTCCCAGTATTCAATCACAGAGAGCCGATTGCATTTGCATCTTCCAGCACTGAGTCGAGGGCAGATTGGAGGAGCAGCAAATGGGCTGAATAGTATCATCTGACAATCAATTATTTCTGCAATTGTGTTACATTTCTGCTGCCCAGTTTGATTTGTCAGGTTATGTTGGAGGTTTAGTCATGTAAATGTGACGTAGCGACTGATTTAACTACTGCGCGCTGAGTGAATGAAAGAGACAGTAATAGTGTCGAGGACCATGCAAATCACCTGCAAAGGAAACGCTGTAAATCACAGTGTGGGAAGTGCACAGAGCGGCAACAAGGAGCAATAACACACAGCACATGTACTATTCAAATGTGAATATCATCATTGTACAAGTCATAAACCATGATCCACATGGTATTTACTAAATGACGACACTGTGCGTCAGGTTATATTCAATTGTTCTACTCCACTGTGAATAAACAAACAAAGTATTAACAACTAAAGGAGCAACTCATTTTTCCCTCAAACATCATGGTGACGTTATATCTCAGGAATCAGCATAGGAGCTTTTAACCCAAACATTCTCTCCCCAGCCATTTGTTGTAATTTAAGCAAATATATTTTCATAAACCTCTTTGCATAGTTTCCCCCCATTGTTCAGTCTTTTTCTTCCTCTGTTCTATCACTTTTGCCAATAAATAAATTCAAGTTCAAATTTAAAAGATGTCTTTATTCTTTAACACTGTAAATGCTGCATCAACTAGGGCAACACACGAGTGACACTAAACCGGCTTTAAATTACAAAATGAAACCAGGGATCGACCTCTCCCTCTTTCTTTCCCTGCTTTGAAACTGGTGTCTCCAATCTTTTCCACAACCAAATGACTCTTAACTCTGCTGAGTGCAGCATGGGTCAGGCAGCTAGATTGAAGCCAGGGTGTCTGGTTAGTGTTTAAATTTAACAGGAGATTTCTGATGTCTGATTTCACTCAACAGGCCAGCCGCTACTCTGTTTCAGAGTGCCTTGCAGTAATGCCTTGCAGATACGCCAATGAGGGTACAGTGGGGGACTACACATATAGGTAACTAAAGCTTAATTCAACTTTATGATCATTTTGATTTCAGATTTTGATTCAGTTTAACAAAAATACAACCTTATAACTAGAATTGAAACCCAATTTATTACAGTGCTGCTCAAGTGAACCTAATAATATTACGCAACTGAGTGCATATGAAAAAAAAGTCTATGCAGAGAAAAACAATGAAATTTGTGAGAGTGAGTGAGAGTGCCATTGGGACTTAAGTCAAGTGAACATCAGATTTTTGGATAGTTATGTGCAGCCAACCACATACTGTACACATATACACATTCCACCCATGAGCTCTCAGTATTTGTTCAGGCCATTGGATAATCAGTGTAAATGCTTAGCTTCATTTGAGGTGCTAAGCTGTACGGTGAAAATTAAAATCATTCATAGGCAAAACTACCACTTCTGAAAAGAAAATAACAAAAGGCAAGGGCACAGGTGCTGCCCTCCTGAAAAGAGAGGGTACATTAAGAAAAAAAAAAAAAACCCTGCAAAATATTTCACTTATTCTTATATATTCAGATTTCATCTTTCATTCTAATTAAAAAAATGTCACTAGATGGGTGGCCTTCCTTGTTCTTTTTAAACAACAGTGGATTGGTTGTGCTTTTTGAGAAGCAAGGCCAGCAGAGAAATCAAATTAGCATGCAATCTTGTGACATGCTATTATGTTCAGTTCCAAAGACAGCTGGTTCAAATCTTCTGATCAACTAGGAAAAACTGTGGAAAAAAATATAGAGATAGTTGTGATATTGTTAAACTGCCAAAGCCAAACTGTAATTGAAATCAAAAGTTTGCTAGAAGTCTAAAAGTAGCAATCGTTTGAGTCCAGTGGCAGTTATATTGAATTAAGTTTGAGGGTAGAAGTATGAATGTATTGGGAATGCTGGATATGGTGTTCAAAGATGACACTCATTGCACTCACTGAATTTTGCTTAGTTAAGATTTTCTGGGTTTTACATTTGTTGCCCATATTTCATGCAACTTTAAATCTATGCTGAAACAATCAAAGTATTAACATAGGGTACTGCTACTGGATGGCACCAAAGGAAGAACATTTCAAATCCTACATATAATGGAACTTTCTCACTATGTCACATAATAGATAGCTATTGTTCTGTAAAGCATACACACCCAATATTAATCTCAAACAGGAGAAAGTGCCGTGTGACACACTGTCAGTGCACGTTTAAATATTCTTATTATGCTTCAAATTAATGTGAAAAAAAAAAAAGTTTTAGTATTTGTGTTGAAACGTGTTTTACCAGATCCTGAATGTATGTCCATGATGACATTACTGTACAGTGAGACAGACCGGAGGTGAATTTGATTTCAGCAGATATGAGGGCTCATGTTGTTTGTTTTTATTACCTCTGCAGTATTATTGTAAACCTTGGAGTTCACTGTTTTGATGTATATTGTATGTTGTATTGTATGCATATGAAATTATATTTTTAATAACTGTTGTAAAACATTGTGACTGTCAGTGACTGAAAACAGTGGGCCAAAAAGACAATCTCGTCCCCAATGAGTTAAAAGTGGGGTGGCACTGGTCTGACTACTCACCGCTGGTCCTCTCTTCCTCCTTCTCCAATCCTGGGGTAGTGCTGCAAGTGGAGGTAGGGGTGGCCTCCTCCTCCTGGCTTGGTGTAGTTCCAAGCGGGAAACTGACAGGGCGAGAACTGGTAACTGAGCTGGACGGTCGGGAACTGGCACAGTTCTGTAAGGAATGAGAAGCTAATGTCAGGTGTAGGAGAGCACTGTAACTGATAAAAACAAGGACAGCTAGTGTGTCCATGTTTTCCATTAGATCATCGGTGCAAATGATCATAAGGACTATCAGCCTAAATATGACTTTCTCTTCTACTGTACATCTATTCTACTTCTTAATATTTTTTTTTATTGGTGATAGAAAATACATTTACAGTTTAAACTTTAAAGTCAGTATTGTGTATTACATAGGGGTATATGTTGTGCACTGGAGAAATCTAATTAGCAGTTAGAAGGAATAATGGAGGCTTTTTACATCAAATTCCATTTGTTTTGCTCTAATTATTAATACAATGAAAACAATGAGTAAAGTACTTATTCTTAATACTACACAGCTCATGAAGCTGTCACAATTAATGTGATGACTACTAAAAGATGTCTCTGGCTATTGAAGACTACTGTATTATCCTTTCCACAATTCCAGCAGCAGACCTGAGTGGCTGCTCAATGAATTTAACTCAGAAACCTCCTTGTTCCATGCATGCACAAGTATCTGAAAGCCAGACCAAAATAAATAATGGCAATAATAGAAAACGCATTTGTTTCACATGGCAAGCATTCGGCCCGGACACTCAGTCTGGTTTTGTGCATTGTTTATGTCCAGCTTCAGATTGTATGACACACACATGCACAAGTGGAAAAAGACTGATATATGTCAAGCTACACATCACTGTAAGTCACTCCACGGCACCTATCAATATAAATGAATGCCATTTTATTTAAAGTCTATCCAAAGTCTAGTATTCAACAAGCCTAACAACATGCAGCTATTTCAAAAAATATCAACTCATGTTTTTTTTTTCTAGTGCCAAGACTGCTTCCAAACAATTCTTAGTTCCTATACGTTGTCAAAACTTGAATTAAGATCAAAAAAACTAATCCGCTTCCAATTTATATCTATATTTCAGTGGTGTCAGGGGCATGGAGTATTGAGGGGGGGGTTGTTTTTTATTTGGGTGCTGCAACTGACAGCTTTATTTCACAAAGCAATCTGGCTGTGTGTGTACAAGAGGGAGGTCAGGGTGGGTCAGGAGGTACTTGGTATCAAACAGGCAGGCTACACTGGTCAAAGTGTGTATGTGGTGCATAAAACCCCACCCCCCAGGACTTAAAAATCTGGGTGCACGACCCACGCCCATGTAGAAGGCTACTACAAGGAAGACAGCTAAAGAGGTCGACACAAGTGTGCAATTTAAGAGTGATTAGGTTTGGTGCACTTTATATGAGAGATTGTCAAGGTTAGAGGTGTGTCACATCATGTACCAAGAGCAATTTATAGTTAAAGTTCCCAGAATATCTAAATGATTTTCATGTTTTGTGCTAGTTTATATACAATACATTTAACCTGATGTCATGTGCACTATTTCTGTATCAGCCTGGTGGTCAACCTTCCCTAAAACTTTTGTATCATACACTAGAGATGCTCAAATATGCGCCAGATAAGTTATAGAATGCCCTTCACAAGGCTTAGTATTGGCTGCTTGTAATGTTGGTGATCAAGTAATAAAAGGGACAATGTAAGTTTCAAATGATCTTTTTTATAAATTCAAATAAAAACTACTTTAAATCCTTAAATTGAAGTTACATTGAATTATCCCATTGGGTTAACCCTTCAATCGTTTCAAATAGTACAACATATAAACCTCTCTATCTCTGACAAGTGCCATTCGTCTTCAAATGACCCCATATGCAGTAATACCGCCAAAGCCTCTTTATCCCTCAGCCGCTGAGGCACAATACCCAATCCTATGTTTTACAACAAGGGGATATATAGGGGCATGTGCGGTCATCTAGAGCCAAATGTCTCCTGTCTAACCAAAGGACAGGTAGATACAGTATTTCAAGCAGGATTTATGGCACCAAATAGCATTAGCTAAAAACCGTCAGGCGGCAGTGATGGCTAAAAAACGCATTCTGGTAGCGGAACACAGCAAGATTGGAAAATTGCCACCACCAGAGAGGAGAGGAAGCAGTAAAAATGACGGTAGATGGGGGGGCCTCACTGATAACATGAGCAGCCAATATATCAGACTGCACCTGGTAGCAAGGGGCCCCTGGGGGCCCCCCTCAACCACCCAACACACAGCGACATTAAATGTATCTATTTATTTATTTCATTTCTTCCCATCCTTACAGTGTTCATCTCTGAGGTGGGGGGGTCAAAAGGAAGTAGAGGGACCCTGATATTTTAAAAATCAATCTGCCATCAGGAATGGTTTCATTCCTTCTTCAATGACCTGTGCACGATGGTGGGGAATATTGGGCACTACATATGTGTGGGTCAGGGTGCAGTGGGAGGGGCAGAACAAAGTATTTCAGGCCAAAGAGAAGTGGAGTTAATGTGATCAGTCATAAGGGACAAGATATGTGCGTGTGTGAGCATATAAGATGGCGATGGCAAAGTACTGTGGAATGATGAGAGTGGGTGTTTGTCAAGGTGCTAGGGTCTATAATTGTCTGTATGTGTGTGTGGTATGTGCCTGTTTGTGCGGGCCAGACATTATTAAGTACTTTTAAAGTGCTTTGCGTGGGCTATGATCTTCACACACACACACACACACACACATATACACAAGCAGCACCGCACCACTTCAGCCAAACAGCAGCATCCAACAAGGTATAAATACTGGCCTGACACTTTAATGTCAAGGGACTGCTTGTCCTGGATTAGAAACTTGTAACCCACCACAGAGCTTGACATTGCCGGGATGAAGGTGCTGCAATGGACAGAGTGAGGACGGGGGGGAGCTATTACAGAGGGTCTATGTTTGATGTATAAGGGCATCTAACATGGACTGTCGACTCGTGAGAGGCTAGCAGATGTACAATGTTACTTTGTGGCCAGCTTTCATTGGCACTGCTGGAGTACTGATTTTTTTTTTTTTTTTTTTTACCATGAGAAGCAAAAGGAAAATTGAGTTTGTCGCACCTGTATCACCAGAGACACACACACAGACATACACACACACACACACACTTGTTCACAGAAAAAATAGAGGATTACATACTGAAAAATTAAGCGCTTTTCTCCTCTCCTTGATCCTGTTGACCGTGCTCCGAACCTGAAAGAGAGAGAGAGCGAATGGGAGAGAAAGAGATAAGTGTATCTGACACAGCACTCAATGAAACACACTTAGAATGAATCAAAACAAAAAATCTTTCACTGCAAACTCCTGCAAGCACCCAAAGTGTAAAATGGACAGAGGAGAATAGACTGTGGATGGGAAATAACAAAGCTTGAACGTTAGTTTGAGGACACTGACAGCGGTTGGGGAAATGTGTGTGTGTGCGTGCTTGTGTGTGTGTGCACGTACATGTGAGAGGGTGTTCCAGTATGTCCCAGTGGCTAATGGGACTTGAAAGTGACACATAGAGCTGGCAAACTAAGGAGACGACTTCAAGCTATCATCTGTCAGCATAGAGCGTCGGGACCAACAAATGGAGCTATTGGAGGAGAAGGGACCGCCCTAGCAGAACAGATTACATTTTTACACTCTGGATGAAACAGTGTAACTGCATGTTGTCATTTAACACATACAATACCAGACAAGATTTGAGAGATAGTATACATAAATATGATTTTAGTACACAGTTGTAATTTTACTAACCCCCAGCTTTTTTGTAATTTACATGCTTATTTACCAGACACCAGAGAGCCTGGAGACTAGTAATAATTTAATTATATTTAACTGGTCAATGTTTTGAATCAATTTGTCTTTTAAATTTCTAAATTGCATTTTGAAAAAGTATAATAATAATAATAATAATAATAATAATAATAATAATAATATCAAATATTTCATGTACATATCGTGTTGATTGATATGACATGATAAAAAGACAACGGACCAAAATTTTAGTCTGTCCTTAATCCACAGGAAAAATGAATAACTTATAATAAATATAATATAAATAATCTAATCTAATAACTCAACTCATAATTCAAGATTCAAAATAACTGGTATGGTAGAAACATTTTACTGATCACACAAGCATAAGTTCATATATATATAATTTAGTACCACAATATATGTGTTACTTTACATTTTGTAGAGAATAATATTCAAAACTTATTTCAATTTAAATTTTTCAATTTAAAATTGCTCCTATATATTCTTATGGATGGGCAGATGAATAAAAGACAGAAAATATTTTTAAAAATGATGTTTTATCACACGGCAGCAGCTATGAATGAATGTATTTCCCTGCTAAAAGGATACAATCCCTATTCTCTTCTTTCTTATCTTAATGAGGTACTAATACAATTTAATAGATCTGCTTATATAATTTTATTGAAACATGCGGAAAAATAATATTCTTATTATTTGATATTGAAAGATCATTATTATTCATTATTTTGAGCAATGTAAACAAGAACAAGATAATTATTTATTTCATTTTAAAAAATCAATATGAAACTTATTGAATAGCAGGTGTGTTAGCAGTTCAGTTAAATAGTCTTTTATGGAAAGCCTCTGGCATTTATGAGGTCTGTATGTGTGTATGTGTGTGTATGTACGTGCATGTGTCTGTGCACATTGTCAGCGCTCACTGTAAATTTGTAGCGGCTGGGCACTCATCACCACAGCCCATCCCAGCCCAGCCCACCACGTTAGTGAATATGCATTATGGCTTATGGCTTCATTAAGTCGCAGCGTGTTATAAATTATGACACCGCACTGAACACACACACACACAGCCTCAGAGGCAGCATGTGTATACAGAGGATGTTTTGCATACATACCAACGCTGAAGGGACACATAATGAAGAGACCCCGAGCCTTGTGACAGGGCAGAATCAACAGCATCATGTTTGCAAAACCCTCCTATTATTTCTGACAAGATCCACAGAAGGCCTTCGACACAGTGCAGATGTTGGAGAGACACCGTCTTAACACAATTTAATGGGGAAAGTAAGTCCTGGGGATTGCACTGATATCAAAAGCAGCCGGCGTGCTGAGGCAATTACATGACACAACTTAATTAATCATTTGACAATGAGGGGAAGGGCATTGTTTTAGATGATCGTTATGTGTTTAAGGGGTTTTGCGCACACTCAAGGTTTCGCAATGATGCAAAGCGTGGTTCCCCATGTAAATGGGTGCTAAGCGATTACCATATGAAAGCAGCACGCCCGACAACACCTGCCGACATCCTTGGAGCTGATGGAAATAAAAGGTCATCAAAGCGTGGGATTACAAGGTGACCACCAAGGAAAAGCTAATTGCAATGAATAATGGAAAGCTATTGTCAGGTAATTAGCAATTAAAACGCTGCATTTTGAGTGTAATAGCAGCAGACACAGATTGTCTTCCATGCCATATTCGTAATTATTGAGCCTAGAAACCAGGCTTATGAATGGAGCATTTTCAGACTTTGAGGCACTAGTTAATTCAACACTTTTCTTTAGCATATCAAAGAAAACTGTCTTCACACTAAGATGGTTAGACTAAAGACTATAAACTAATTTGTTCTATCAGGCTAAAAACAAAGAGCAACTTTGCAAAGTTTTTTCTTCACTCTATAAACTTCGTTACACAGAGCAGCCTAATGTGTGATAGTGTAATCAAAAGAGGGGTTACAGTCCCCAGCCATCAAGGCTGGTTAACTTAAATGAATGCTATGTGAGACAGAGCAGGGACCTCCCTGTCTCACACTGGCCTCTTTCTGCCATTTGATGACATGGAAGAAAAAAAAAAAAAACTTATCATTATCCCCAGGAGCACCCTGTAAAGGTGTTAAAGATGTGAATAATGGCAGGATTACTTGTGTTATTTTATTATTTGTTAACAAAGAAGTGTGATCCTTTGAAAACCGGAACATATATGTGAGCTGCTCACAAATTGTGAAGACCCCAGGGTCAAGGACAACATCAGTATAAGGAAATGAATTCCCAAGCACTAAAAAAGCCACTTAAGCAAGAATGCAGTGTTGATTTATTTTTCAGTGTGAGGGGTCAGCCCTCCCTGGTTCTGCATTGTTGGTGCATCGCCTATGACTCGGGGACAGGTCTTCATGCTCTGAAGAAGACTTGGATGACGCAAAAAAGAAAGATGAAATGGAAAAAAATAAAAGGACAGAAAATTCAGGTGTTACATAAGAGACATCCTCTTATAAGGCCAGATGGACAGAGGTGATTATGGTGGAAGGTTAAATTAAAGGTGTCTGGAGGAAAAAAAAAACCCATAAGAAATAGACGGGAGATGAAGAAGTGGTAACATCAGTTAGATGTTACCTAACTCTTCAAAGTAAGATGCTTGTATACGGTGACGATGACCTTCAGTCAAAGCAACAAAAGGCAAATGAATTAGATGAGTTATGTTTTCATGGATTAAAACTGTAGACTTGTCAACCACGGCTGTTTCTACCAGATGGCTTATTAGATTAACTTTGTTATGTTGCAATTACTTAAAAAAAACAAAAAACGCTGTGATATTATCAGTTATCTTTGAATTTACATTTTCCCATGTATCACCAGAAAACCGAACAACTGCAACTGCATTATATGGCTTTTCAGGCATTTCAAAGATTACTATTAAACCAGGGGTAAAGTTTCAGTTTCTCGAATTGTTAACTGTGATACCAAGCACAAGGAATTTCACTTTCTCCTTAAAGTTTGGAATGGGAAATGACTAGAAATGAGAAATGGATCACAAGTTTAAAAACAGTGCAGTATTTTAAGAAGGCTCTGACGCAATATCACCTATTCACACATAAAGTTAACCCTATTTACATAGACTAAGAGGGAGATTTGACCAAGAGTGATTTTCATGACTTGCACCTCATCCATTAAATCGCATCTCTCGGCCTCTTGCCACTCACCCACCCTCCACCCCCTCAGAGCTACGGTGCATCTAAATGGTAATAAAGCAGCATCTCAATACAATATCCTCACTCCTTCACTGCATATTGTTGGTTGCATATTGTTTTTCTTTTTTTGTCCTACTATGGTTACCGCTTGGGGCCCCACAAAGCCCTGGCCAGCGGCTTTGTCAGGATGCTAAATGGAGGGCCGTGAGTTTAAAAACTTAAAGAGGCAGTGAAATATTAGCCAATGTGGGTGAGGAATGAGTGGCTGAGAACCGCGGCGTGTCAGTGTTTAATGGTCGGACTCGGATGCATATAAGTTAGTCCAAGCATGAAGGGCAGTGGGACGCTCGCGTGGAAACGATGTCCCCTCCCCTCCTTCCCATCCCTCCTCCTACCCACAGACACACACATACACACACAGAAACGCTCACACCCCACCCACACAGCTTTTAAGCAGGAAGCCCATCAGAAACTTGTCATTTCTCTCATTCACTCCGACAGCCTTGAGACACAATGCAGACTTACCTCTGTGTTGTACACCCCATATATCAGGAAGATGAACAGGCCCTGCAAACACAGACAAAGAAAGAGAGAGAGAAAGGAAGAGAGAGAGAGGGAGCGAAAGAGGAGGACAAAGTTGTTACAGTTGTTTTCTCTCTTACCCTCCACTAAAAAAAAAAAACAACATATCAAAAGTAATGAGTTAGGTTGATTTGTGCTCTATGACAGCTATGCAGAGTTTAAGCAGAATGTAGTGAAAAGTAATGAGAGAAGAAGCAAGAAGACTTGAAAGAGTACAACTTTTCAAAAGTAGGCCAAATCTGTAAGGTTCAGCTTGCATTTGTATCGTCTACAATACGTGCTCCTTGTTCCAGCCCCCACTAAGTCATCAAAGGCTCATACCCAAGGTTCCACACAGTTTTATCAAAACAGAAAATCTCAAGTGCCTGTGTTCAGTCTGTGTCTTCGTCGACACAGAAACACACATCCAGTACATGACTGAGTACCAACAACACACACATAGCAGAGTTCAAGCATACAAGTACACGCACAAAGTCTATGCTTTCACAAATATATGCAATAGACACGTATAGCCATACATTTTGAGGAAAAATAGGCGATATGAATGCAAGCACATATTATGACATACACAGGCACACACACATACGCACATAAAGAGAGCAACTCAGGTCAGACAAGACTATTAAGGAAAACCATTGGAGGAAAGCGGAGAAAGAGAGAGACAGAGGGAGCATAATGAAAAAATGACACATAAAAGAAGATATTTCATGTTCACAAAACTCCACGGCTAGTACCCAGAACCCAAGAATGCCATGCCCTTGGATGCATAAAGGCTGCACTTTTGGTCACAGAAAAACAGATATTTTTCATTCCAATCCATTGTGGCATCCATTGAATGTACAAGCTGTGCATTCACCTTCAGGCCATAATGTAATACTGTTCCCTCAAAGGAAACAGTGAGAACAGCATTCTCAGAGCACCGATTGAACTGTGCCACAAAAACATGTACAGAGAAAAATGAAAAGACAGGTAAAATTCTATAAATTTCAAGGCTGAAAGATACAGTAGATTCTTTGATGAGTTCATGTGGCGCTACGTAGCACAAAAAAAACTTTTAAAAGTACATCTCTTCCCTTTCACCACTTAGAGAGTGTCTGTGTTTCTTCATCTTTAAATGAAGGTAAGGACATATCCTGAGGACAAGCAGGCACAACCTGGTCAATGCATCAATCAAGTTGAGTTTGGAGCATCCAATTTTTGCCAGAGGGAGATCTCAATGCATCACCATTGACAACATGATTTGGGGGCCCATTCAGAGTGACAGGCCGACGATAGCCGACAACGACGACCTCTAGCCCGAGCTACTGCCCATTCACCTCCTACTGGCTGCTCCCCTGTCCTCCAGGGACTGAATTGCCCTGTCGGGCTGTCAGGTGACATCTCAGGACATCCATCCTCTTTAAACTGACTATTTCGCTGGTCTCTGACATGCTGAAGACAACAGGCACGACCTGCGATTTTTACACTTGCATATAATGTGCCGTGTGTTTATAGCACAATGTGATGATCATGCGATTGACAAGGTTACAGCTTACAAAAAACAGTGGTTGCACAAGTACAACTAGAGCTGAGACTTCTGGCTTTCAAAACTCGTCTTCTGATTCATACCGTAACTATCCATTTCCACTTGGCAGCCACATAACTATTCACAGTTACAAATGTTCAGTGATACAGGATGATGCCACAAAACAAAATGCTTCAACTGCAAAGGCTACAAAGCCATTTTCTCAATTTTCAACTGTTAGCTTACTCTACTGTTAAAATACAGTGTTATTGTTGAGTCAGCCCGGGTCAACGTAGTTCAAAGAGTCTGTAGGCCTAAACACTTTCACAACATGACAAGACTTTTTTTTTTTTACACCGATTCCTAGATGCTAATAGAGGCAATATGTTATTTCATTCCCCTTTTACTAATTAGGTTTGGTCGGCCATACTTGATAACTCTCAAATGATTTATGATTTCAGTAGGCAGGGCTTCATTATATCAAACAAAAAAGGACAAACGAGCCTGCTGCACATCACTTGTGTATGGAATAAACTCCTAGCTGTCATAAGAAAGTTGGCTTTTTTTGTCATTTTTGAATGTGGCATAGACTGACTGTAATAATTAAGTAAGTATTCCACTTAAGAGTTTAAAGTCTCATAAAAAAGCTACTTGAAGTACACATTACCAACTATGTGTCATAGACTTCCTGGTCAATGTTATGCTACAAAGAGATCGCATAATTATAGAAGTGCACTCATAAACAGGTTTGAAAAACGGGCACTGTATGGTAAAATATGACTCTTTTTCAATTAATGTAAGTACAATTTAAAACTATGATATTTATTGACAGTTACTCTAAGCACAATGCAAATATTGTATATAAAGTTTATAATGTGTGGAAACATACTGTTGACGTACTCTTTTCTTACACACACACACACACACACACACACACATATAAACACACATATACACAAGCGCACACTAACAGACAGTGGGTGGTTAATTTGCAACACATACCCTATTGTATTGCATTAGAATTGCAATTTCTAACTTACTGTTGCAATTTGATTATCATGTTTTTGATCATTCCTCTTATTTGTAATTAATCTTTTGTTGTGTAGTGAACAAAGTGGGGAGAACATACTGTGCACATTAGGAAAAATGATCTATTAAAATATAATTGAGTTAAAAATAAGTGGCAGCACAACAATAATGATAGATTGTTTAAAATGTTAATTCATTAATATTCCCACTAAAAACAAACAGAGACAAAAAATGGGCTGCATTATTTAAATCGATGCGTGCTTTTCTAAACCCAGTCCTGTTTCTTTTGAACTCAGCAGCAAATGCTACAAATTTATGCAAAGAATGAACGCAACTGCTTTCAAAGTATTGCTATACTGTACATCAAACAGGGAAGCATACATTAATTAGCATCCAGCTAATTAGGGAACAATTGTATGTTTAAAAAGTTAAAGCCAACAAACACTGTTTGACCGAAAACATTATCACCCAAGAGAAATGTACTATGCTGCAATGCAAGACAGAAAATAGCATTTGTTTAACTTAACTTGGGCCTTCCTTTTTATCAGATACTGCACACTTTGTCTAAGAAAGCTGTGGTTCTAATACAGTTTACTACTAGCAGTTTCTACCTCCTTTTGGAAATGTAAATGAAACTGCACCTCTGTTGTCCTTGTAATTCACTCATCTTAAAAGCACCAAGTGCATTAAATGTTTAAGGTGGTCCATCAGCCTGTGTTTCTTGATAGCTTCAAGTATGTGAAAATAATAATTAATTACAAAAGAGCTTCCCGAAATATCAAAGCTTATGATCATTGGCAAAAAAGAGGTTTTTATATCCTTTCCACTTAAATTTACAGCTCTAGCATTATTAGGCAAACTGCAGTTTGAATTTACATTTTCAGTTAACTGCATCAGTTCCTAGTGAGGAGAACTTATTTGAGGCCTCTCACATATTTAGACAAGTGAATGTTAAGCTATAAGATACTTTTCCCTGGAATACAAGGCTGTTGATAGATGTACTTGTAGCTGTCAGGAATGAGGCTAGGACCTTTCCGTTCCAATTATGTTGAACTATTTCTGTGGCAGGTAACAATGAACTTATAATGGGCTGGATATCATATTTTATTTTCATCAATGCCCTTTTTATAAAACATATAAAACACTTAAGGTTTTTTTTTAACTGTGCACAAAAAATATTATATTATACAAAATCAAGACTATGATGGATAAATATTTATTTTCAGTCAATTCTGACTTGCAGTGTGTGCGCAACTTCTTCTACTACTCAGCTCAGCGCTTGACACAGTGGGCCATAATGTCTTAATCAGCAGTGTGAAGTATTAACTATGCGCTATGTTCATCAGTGATGGGATTAATTGGTTAATCTGTCAAACAGGTCCTTCTCTACAATGCTCTGAGATGCCTTCACCCCTGATGCCTCTCTAGTTTCTAATTTCTATATATATTTTTTAATTATTTGATTTTTTTAAATCTCTAAATCTTATTAGCTTTTATTATGTGTTTTTATTGTGAAGCACTCTGTATCTTTGTTTTTGAAAGGTGCTATATAAATAAATATTTTGTTGTATTTTTACAAACATTATTTCAATATCCATATTACAATGAAGGTTTTGCAGAATTTTTAAGACACACATCCAAGTATTGCTATCCTGTAAAACTGTACTGGTGGACCTGGTAATCTTAATTATTGCTTAATTAATTAGTTATTTAGTTAACTGAGACCTCCACATATAAGTAGTCCTGTTTTAGAGAGAGACAAATAAAGAGACGGCAAAATAGAATAGATGAAATAGAAAAGTCTACATGGGCCCCACTGGTTGAATCCTGCTTCCGACATTAAAGAGTGTCAGGTAATAGACATCATCTTTGCATATATCCAGAAGTCACAAGAATCTCCACAACAAGCATGGCTGTGAACGTTGATAAATGCTCATTAAATCTCAAAAATCAGCAGAAATGAGTTTTACTTCAGTTGCGTTGCAGAGTTCACCTGCCCTGCTTTATTCATGTTCCTTCTTACACTCAACTGCTGCACCAGCAAACAAATACACATGTGTTAGTTGCTCCACCTTTCTTTCTGTTACAAATCATTACAAATTCTCAGCGAACAATGCCTTTGTTTTTACCCCCCTCCATTACCTTTCAGCACTCCTGTTTCCCCATCTCCATCAACCTCCCAAATGTGTAAAGTTAGGGAGCGCAGCACTGGCAGGTAAAAATCTTAGAAAACAGCAAGTTTATGACATTGTCCTTGGGAAAAAAATTTTCAATGTAAAGATATGAAAACTATGATTAAGGACGGGGGCAGTGTCTTGGCAAGGAGACAGCGACTGGCAGGGCAGCTTTCTCTTTCTTGCTGGAATATATTGCTGCTGTCATCTTAGCACTCCCTTTTATATGAGGGGAGATACGAACATAACATAAGCTGTATTGCACATAATGACTTTTGTGTAATACAGCTTTTTAAAAAAACAAATTATAGAAACAATGGATGTTTCAAAGTATCATTCCTTTATTTCAATCTGGCATATTTTCCATAAATGTTGCTATTGTGGCTCTTGGGGTTGTGCTAACTTTGAACTCATCACCTCTGTTGTAGAGATTTGAGGAAACACAGTTGTGCAGAACAATGTATATATCATGACAAGCTGTGTGAGCCTCCAACAGGTTTTCTGTTTGTTTGTTTTCTCTGTCTTTTATATGAATCTTTTCAAATGATTGTCACAAACTGATTGTGAACACAGAAAGATGCTACCTGAAACAGTGGAATAGTTTTCAAGTTTCTAAATTGAAAAATTAAAATGATATATGTGGTGTAGTTTTCACCGACTAACACTAACACTGGATGATTGACTGAAGTACTACTTGGAGACATTCTTTTTATTATTGGATACTTTTTACCCACAGGAACCAGGACCAGATTCAAGTGACAATGTCCCTTTCTGGCTCTACCTACACTTTCATTTGATTTAGCCAGTCATCTGTTCAGTCCAGTTTGAACAAATGAATATGAAGGGTCATTAGGTCATTTCCCTGAATCTCTACAACAGAACTGACCAGTGCAAATTTAGCAGGACTCCACAATAGCCACATTGGCTGTGGCTTAAAGGTAGAGCAGGTAGTCCACTAATCAGAAGGTGGCACTTTGATACCCGGCTCCCTTCAGTCTGCATATCAAGGCTGCCCAGGGTGTGCCAGGTTGTGTATTTAAATTATTAGTTACTTTCTAATGAGCAGTTGGCTCCTTGCATGGCAGGATCTGCATCAGTGTATGAATGTGTGTGGGCATGGGTAAATGTGACATGCATGAGTATAGCGCTTTGAGTGGTCCATCCAATACTCTATTTATGGGAATGTATTTTTAATCCATGAGAAATACACAAGGTTGAAATTTGGTGGAATTATCTTTAAGTCTATATTGGCAGTCACTCTCATGACTAATACTACATAATAATGTCATCATCTGCACTAATCAGCAAGTATGTTATGCACTAGTGTCAGGCCTGTAGCCAGCTATGGTCACATTCAATTTCAATCCAATAATACAGGATCAGAACCAAAGAGGTTTTCTAACAAAGCCACTTCACACAGTGTCTCTGTCTTAGTGATCCCCTTGGCCTGTACGCCTGTGGCCATTTGGTGCCAGACAGGCTTCTGCCAGCAATACGTGTATTTCCACATATTCCACATTTACACGATGGTATATTGCAAGTTAATTTAGTTCGTTTAATTAGTTTTCAAGCTATGAGAGACTGTGTGACATAAAGATAATCATCTGCCCATCCTCAGTATGATTTGGTTAGCAGTACAATGTGTTTTGCAGTAATGTGAGAACACTCAAAAACATAGGCATGGTCTTTTAAAACCTCAAGCTTTACATAGTTTCTTAGGGGAAAGAAATTCAGCCTTTTCAAACATACAATGACATAAATTGATGCCAGTCTATCATGTCAACACTTTGCATAAATTAGGTTGCTCTTGAGCGAGTACTAAAACTAAAAACCATGATTCAGAAGAATTTTATGGCGCAAAGTAAACAGTTAGGGCTACTTGAGTAAGTTACACTGAATCTCAGTGCATTCCATATCTAAAAAAACAACAACATACAGAAACATTTCACAAATGGTTACTTTCATTAGAGTACTTGTAAACCACATGTTCCACACAGTCTTTAGGAGAACTTCAGGCACTGCCATTGCTCAATGTCAAAAATGATTTATGCTTGTCTAACCCTACATCAAAAATCAAAAAAGATATACTTTTCACAAATAACATCTTGATGACTGCTTTCTCTTAAGTAGCTGAAGACCGCAACCTCCACATCCTTTTAGAGAATTCCAGGCTTCACTGTCACCCAATGCCAAAAATGAGAGCTATTCGAACAAGCTGAACCCGACGTCAAATATCTCAGCTTAAATTCAAACACACAGACACTTTTTACAAATAGAGCTATCGGCATCCCCACTTGGCAAAAAAGGGGAGGAAAAATTCTGCCCTCGCACCTGGTAATCATTACGGAAATGAGAGACAGAAGAGGTTAAAACGCTGTGATGGGGGAAAAAGAAAAGAAATTCACACTTCTGCGCTGGGGCTTGCTAATGTCTCTGACCCCTCCACGCATAAACAGTTTAATTAACATGTATACATAACTTTCACTTTAACTGCTCATGGCATGTCAAATCAAAGTGTCTGTCAAAGCTGTGAAACAGGGAGTTGATACTTTGCAGGTCCTCAGTTCAAATCCAGCTCTGTGTAACTGCTCCAGCTGGCCAGAGAAGCTGGCAATAAGACGCACAGGCAGGCAGACAGACAGACAGGCAGGTAGACGGGCAGCCTGCCACTCTGTCGGTTTGATGAGGTAAACACCTCCCAATAAAAGCTTTGACACCCAGCTTTGCTCAACTCAAGCAGGAGGCAAGACAGTATGATGTTTTCAGTGAAAGACAAAATACAAATCCAACCTAGAAGGACTTGATGTAAATTTCTATTTAGTCTGACAGGTTTTAAAAACCCTGGTGAATTGAAGTCTTGATTGACCATGTAAACATTAATGAAAAAAAAAAAAAAGGCTGCTTTTTTTTTTTTTTTTTTTTTTTTACAACTGAAGTAATACTATGCTGTTCAAGTAAATATGAACATCCATAATAATGCACAATGGTAAAAATATAATTGCAGCCATGGTCTTTCTATAGAAAGACATCAGCATTTGGAATAATAAATCAAACATAAGGTCAATCCACTTTCATTAAACTTCAGTTCTCTCCATGATGCGGCATTACAGTATGTAGTCTGTGTGTGAGGGTGGGATCGGGGTCAAAGTTTTCTTCCTGTTTCCACCCTGTTGTACACTATTAGGGAAATCGGATCAGTCATACTCTGAGCTATTAGGACTCTCCCTGTTTCTTTCCCCCACACACATCCAGTCAGTTGGGCTGTCATATTGAGCAGGGGACCCCCAAGCCAGCCTGCCTCTACAGTGTGTATAGCAACAGAGGAAAACTGAGAGTGTACACACACATACAAACAGGCACACACTGAGGCCGGCAGGAACACCAGTACTGGTGTGTGATGGCTCAGGAGAGGAGGGAGAGTTATTAGCTTAGCCCTGAACCACCTACTTAATATAGGGGCCGGCGGTGATTGCTAACAGAGCCTGGCAGAGGTGACAGCTTTTGGCCCTGCTTGAGGAAATCCAATTGAAAAGCAGCCAAGAGGAACAACAACCCCGAAACAGATGTTGCTCGCTACCACTGGCGCAACTTGGGTACACACAACCCAGCGGCAACAAACCGCGATGGCAAACCTGACACACAAACATACACACAGCGGACACAGAGTGGAGCACTCACATGTATGCTGTAGAGCCACATGACACTATACAAAAACTGCATGTACAAGGAAAGAAAAAACCCTTAAGAACCAGAAATGTCCATGAACACATAAGCTGTACACGACACATTGAAGTAATGATTTGCAAAGCTCACCTCTTGCTGCTCTTTCCAGTGTATGCATTATAAATGGCAATTTTATAATTTGACTTTTATCCAGATTTTTGTATTATTAATGTTTTAATCCAGTTTAACCTTTTCCCCTCATGTTTTTTTTTTTTTTTTTTAAATTATTAACAAATAAAATGAGTTCTAAAGCCCAATGTAAAGAAAAACTGACCACTGGTGTTGAAAAACTTGAGAACAGCACAATAAAATTGCATGAAATGTGTTCAGGTTCTCTATTTAACATTCAGAAAACCCTTGGTATGAATGGCACATTTGCAGTCACCATATTGTTGCTCGTGCTTGCTAGCTGGCAATTTATTAACAATAGCAAGCAAGCTAACATTTGCCAGCTAAAAGCGGCATACTCCATTTCTACGTTAGCTAGTGTTGTACACTGCTGACACAGGGAAGCAGAGAAAAAAAGGCAATTAGGAGCGCATATATACACCACATCCTTTGGATTTTCCCAAAATTTCTTCCTGTGTGCTTTAAATGTAAACCAGACTGTTGTAAGCAAACGAGATAGTTATGGAGGACCGGATTTTTAGCAATTAAAGTTGTTAAAACATAAACTTAATACATAAATGGTTCAATATCTTCTATATACTCAGCAACAAACACACATACTGGGCATTTCCCTCCAGTTTAAACATGATTTAAGAATCTGACTATATGAATCCAAGGTCAGTGAGGAGTTTTTTTTCATGGTGGGGCACAAAACACTACACTGGCAGCTAACCCAGAATTGGAAGTGAGAGGAAAAGTAAAAAAAAAAAAAAAAAAAGAAAAAGAAAAGAAAGAAAAATCAGGGAAGAGTTTGTAGGTCTGTTAAAAACATCTATATTGAGCGGAGGCCAAAACAACACATTTCCCACCAGAGACCCACCCAACCATCCATCCATCTATCCCTCTTTTCTTTTTTAACATCTCTGGGAGGGCATTTCAGTGAAAACATAACACGCAGGCCCTCAAATCATTACAGCCCCTTGCTCCAATATTAATTGAGTTTGGCAAGGTTGAGCATGCCTCAGTCATAATAACATTCATTTATTTTTTTCTATTACCGCTACTGCAAAAGAGTATGGCGGAGGGAGGGGAGAGAGAGAGAGAGAGAGAGAGAGAGAGAGAGAGAGAGAGAGAGAGAGAGAGAAATCAATTTCTGGACATATCTTTATTGCCAGTCGATGACAAATGACTGCACATTTGCCATTGCTCTGGCATTGTGTCAGTGTATGTCATATCGATTTTACATCAGATGGACAAATGTTATTGATGAAGCTGATCATAACAGATGAGCACTCTATTTTACTTGTTTTAACGCTTAAATACACTAATGATGGGGATGAACGGATGATAGACTTGTGTAGCGAATCTTTCCATTTGCTAATACACATGACTTTTTTCTTTTTCTTTAAAATTAACTCAATTCTGAGGCGTTTACACAAACCGGGCCTGGGATTGGGTAACTACACCCTGAACCTGGATCACACTCACATGTGGAAATGTAAATGTGGGGGCGGGGGTGGTAAAGAGAGCACGAGAAAAGAGAGTGAACTGTAAACAACCAGCTTTTTAAACAAGACAATTTAGGGTTGCGTGTCTTAGGCGCCAAGCAAAAACACAGCCATGGAAAACTGATAAACTTTTTAACACATGGGTCAAAGCAGGAGTCTTTGAACTGGCGAGTGAAAGATGCAGTCAGTGCAGAGCTGTTTAATTAAAAATACTTAGGTATCCAACAGGCCTTTCTGTGGCGCCCTCGTCAAATTGTATGTGATCCCGCTTGGTCAATCTCTACAGTGTGTTTTCTAATTGTGATAGTTTTCCACTGACAACGAGGAAAAAATTGTTGGCAGTGAACAAGTCCTGAAAACAGCAGCTGGGGACTGGGTTTGGTTTATAGAGTTATACACATGGACACACACAAAAAGGCCCACATACATGCACAGGCTCTGTTGCACTGTACCGGTGCTCAAGTTATTAATAATAACATCTGTACTGTAGATACACATAAATGTTTATACCTGAGTCTATACACAATAGTAGATATGTATACAATCCAACATTTAGGATATATGAATATAAATTCATCCACAAACTTAGACTGCACACTAACAACTTTGTTTCACATTAAGTAAGAGAGACAATCTCTCTCATGATTATGCCAACAGGGCAGAGAAGGTCAGCCAATGGCGATAATGGTTTGTGAAGCACAAAAAGGTAGCCTAACCCCAGCTGCATTTTACCTGGTGACACATTATTGATTGTACAATGATGTATTACAGTATATACACTGTGTGTAAAAGTAATAAAGTTTTTGTTCCGCTTTCTGTACCAGTTGTACATCACTAAGACATTTGGATCACTCACTTTGAGAAGGGCTATTAAGACTCTCCATAGCTTTTTTCCCCCACACACACATCCAGTCAGTTAGGCTGTCATCTTGGAGGAGGGACGGAGCCTCATGCCAGCCTGCCCCAGCTGTGGTCAGGACAAAAGGTTTCAGTGGGCTGTAACACAGCAGCTTTTTCTCCTAGGCAGTGAGGAACTTCACTAGGAAGGCATAGTGCACACTATTTCCCAGTATATATATTCATAGCGCACTTACTGTCCCACATGCAAACATAAATTTCTTCTTCCAAACACATAACCTAGCCAAAGGTATAGTTTAGCTGTCAATGACAAGTAAGAATCTACCTATACACTACTTGTAATCATGCAAGTGTGCTCTAACCTGTGGAAAGAAATATGTGAACCATGTTTTTAGACAATAATCGCACACTTTGCTCAAGGAACAATGGAGTTTATCCTGGTCTGTTCTTTTTGAGCTGATGTGACGTGTCCAGTTATTCATATGCATACATTCTAGGGGCCTGAAAGCAAATTTAAAATCACCTGACTGATGCATGCACACACAAACAAGACCTTACACATACATAGTAACACTGGAACAGAATACCTAAATTGCACTTTCTGACAAGACTGTTGCAGTGCCCTTTGACTAACAATGACAAATGGATGCAATATGCAAAGTCTGAACAAGTTGCTTTTGGGGACAAAACGGGAAAAAGATTGCTCCAGGTACCATTATGGGATGCATTTGTTTCTTCTGTTTCAGCTGAGGTGAGCTGAGCTGAGGTTAATGGCATGTGTCAAGATCGAGAAGTAATGTGTAAGGGAGGGGGGGGGGGGGGGAAGAGAGAGAGAGAGAGAGAGAGAGAGAGAGAGAGAGAGAGAGAGAGAGAGAGAGAGAGAGAGAGAGAGAATCTTTCACTTATTTAGTGGTGTGAATTGTGTGACGCATTATAGTGCTGTATCTGTGACCTTGTATTTGTTAGTAATGTAAATGACAAGAGATACATTCGGATACAATTTAACAGATACAAAGTCATTCTGAATGTAAGCAGTACTATTATTTTTTAATTAAGTGTGTGTACCTGTCGTATTTTTAATGTAATAGATAACTGCAAGTGGAAAGTGCTCATAAAGAAACTGCAAACCAAGCCCTTTTATTTCTTACTCTCACAATACAGCAGCTGCACACACCTCTCATGTCACTGTCTGCTTCTGTCTTGCATCTTTAAAAAGTTGAAATAATACCTTAAAACATATCTTCAAACGACTTGTAGGATTAAAATGAATGATCAGTAGCTCAGGAAACTACACTAGCTGAAAAATGAAGTCCTGAAATTACAAAAATGTACAGTTTGTAAGAGAAAAAACTGTGTGTATGTCAAAGTGTAATATTTGGGTCGTACGTGCGGTTCTGTGTCTGTCTTCATGTACTCATGCCTGTATAAACCCACTTCTATGTGTCTCTGTATACATGTATTTGAGTGTGTGTACATGAGTGTGCGCATGTGCTACAGCACCTCCACGGTGGCAGGGTGTATCCATCATGATAAACCGGCAGACTCGGCAACTGTCACATGCAATCACACTTCACTACGGTTCGCAGGACTTCAAAGTGAAAATGAATGGTAGTTCATCGACATGAAGACTTCATATATCTTCGTTTTTTGCTTTCCCTCTCTTTTATTTTTTGGAGCAGACTTGACTATTTTCTCCCAGCCCCCTTTTGATGCGATCACTTGTGCTTTTGTCACTGTCTGAAATGCCTGGTAGGACACGGAATTTGGAAAAAAAACAAAAAAGACATTCTTTACATCATTTTCTATTAAGCAATTTTAAATCAGTAACTCTTATAATTTTTTTTTTATATATTCACATTTACATATGGGATAGAGAATGTATGAGGGAAGCTATCGAAGCAATGTAACTACAAAAGGGGGCAAAAAACAAGCTCAGCAATGAGGTCATAATACTATATATCCTTATCAAGATCTTTTGACTCATGTTTTGGCAACAAACAACTCCTAACAGAGCAACCTGGGCAAGTCTAATATATTTAATATAATTTTTATATATTATAAAAAAATTTTTTTTCCAGTTTTGCTGAAATGAGTTCATACACTATGGCTAGGCTTCCACAGTGTAACATATTGTTGCTAGATATACAAATGTACTTCCTTCGTAAATTAAGGCTTCTTCATGTGTGAAGGGTAGTGTAGAAAAAGAACATCAACATAGCAACACATTCATATTAAAAGAAGTCCTTTGATTAGATGTTTAAAACATCTAAAGGCAAAACTATGGTCAATGTCAATCAAGTGTAATATTGGAAATGAATAAAGAAATGAATGCCTTGATGGTAATGCAGCAAATGACTCAAAAACTCCTTTTATGATTGAAGATCTATCTGGCATTAAGCTCTAATTGAACATGGCAAGTGTTAAATGTGATAATCATCAAATTTGTAACCACTAGAAAGTCAAATGAGCCATAATAATGCCAGTACTGCAGCTGCTGCAGCTCTCTCGCACCACAGTAAGGCTTGCCTTTAATCTAGTAATGACTCTGAAATGACACCGTGCTTTAAAAAACTGTGGAGATGAGGCTATAGGTCTCTCTGCCTCCCTCCCTTCCTTTTTCTCCCTCTCTCTGCCCGGGCCCAGGCCCTGCTCTTGCTCTCAAACCGTTTGATTGGCACATGCTTTCACTTAATGAGGGATAATTACTAAGGAAAACAAGTGGGAGACCACATCTGCTCAATGTAAAAAGAAGTCCAGGCCTGGTGCAATCTGTCAGAAAGGCTTTCAGGTTGTGTGTGTGAATGTTTTACCCACCTTCACCGGCCTCCCATTCCAACTCAAACCCACCAGGACCCTCCCTCCACCCTGTCCCGACAAGAAGCAGATTAATAGGAATCAGCATGTGCCTGTAAACACTCACCGGGAAGAGTGTATATCTCTGTGCGTTGACGCGCATAGGAAATGACCTAGGGTATCTGTCGGGGGCAAGCCAGGGGCCACAGCAGGAAGGGCAAGAGGCCAGCAGGGACGATCAACATCAACATCCCAATCAGTGTCCTGCTGCCAGAGCTGTTGTTCTCCAGCTCCCATCGCCACTGTTTTGTTTACTTTCACACAATGCTGTAATGGTAGTTAAATACATAGGTAGCCGCCTTGCTCCCCAGACACCTCCACACACTGTCCATAAATCATCTGTGCATGGGAGTTACATTGTGCTAAATGGTCTCTTAATGACCTGCCCATGTTTACAGGTAGTTGTCTTGATTATAGTTTAACACTAGTACTGTAAATCCATTTTAAAGGGTCCTTGTCATGTTTCAATGGAGTTACTGTCAAAAATGAATTTTGCTTAACTGGGAAAATTATAATCGATGGCATTTGTAAAATAGACCTTAACTTAAGAAGTGTACATTTCAGAATTTAATACAGTGACTATTCTGAATGTCAGTTAGAAAGTTAATTTATGCTTAACGTCAGCCTCTCAACAAAGGATATTTTACATCTTGCAAACTCTCCAACACTCTTTTCATTCTTGCCATAAAGACATGAAATGTAAAATTTCAATTTGTTTAGTTAATTACACAATATTATCTCAGCTTTGTTTTAAGCAGGTTCAAAATGTTCATTATAGCAACTAAATATCAAATCAAATAGCACAACTGTCCTTGACAATCCTTTATAAATTAGTATATGTACAGAAACACTCCTCTTCTCTTTTTCAGTCAGAAATGTATCATCATAGAGATAAATGAGCCCAGTGGCCAGCTGACTAAGTAAAAATTTGAATTTCCAATTAATTAAATAGTAATGTATCTCAAGTATGTTTGGTATAAACCATCTAATATATTTTTTTTATAACTAATTTAATTTTGATCAGAACTTTGAACAGATTTGACAATAGAAAAAAAAAAAAACATAAAACCTGAGTGATGTGGGATTAAGAACAGCAGACCTTCACCAGACCTTAATAGAGGTCAGTTCAGCTGCTATTATTTGCCTGATTGTAAGCATGTTTTTTTAATTAAACTGCACAAGCTCTCTCATTTTAGAAACCACCTTATACGTTGAAATTAATTACATTACTTGATAACAAAGCAGCAGAACATAATCTTCCATTTTCCATATATTGAAAAGAGAAGAGAAACAGCAGCGTTTATTTGCTTTAACATTAATGTAGCAGATAGAAAATGGCTTATATGTAAACTGGAGCTGATATTTGACAGCCTTTTAACCTCCCGGCACCGTCAACCCCTCCACCAATCCATCCAACCACCTCCTTGCCACCCACCCACTAAAGAGGACAACAGGGTTTTGCTTTCTTGCCCTGTGCTGACCCAGTTCTCGCTAATTACCCGCAAAGTATACATCAAAGCGGGACAAATCTACAGCTCTGCTGCGACGTGGCAGGGTAAGGAAAACCAGGGCGATCCCAGCCTAGTCACCACCAGCCATCACTGATATGTGTGAGTTTGTGTGTGTGTGTGCGCACACAAGTGAAGTGGTGTCAACCAATACAAAAGGCTAGGCAGTGAACTTATAAATAGAGCGGTCATTGTTTCGACGTGGGTAATTTTGGGTGTCGGCGTTGTTCCTGACACTGCTGGCTGTCTGGGTTGGATGAGGGGGAGGATGGCGAGAAGAGAAGGAGTGAGGTCACAAAGTTGGGAGTCAGCTGATGGGATAACATGCCTGTTGACATGCATATGCACAAGCAAACAACTATAGACACAGGCATATTAAATAATGCACATCAAAGCACCAACGAAGTAGTGAAATGAAAGTACTTTTTTCTCTCTCTCTCTCTGTCTCTCTCTCTCACACACACACGCATACAGTGCAGACATACAGGTATGATAGGGCAGGGGCAAAGGGGATAGTTTGCTTTCTTATGACACAGGCTATTACTAAATTGAGCTGGCAGGTAATTCTAAGGCAAATAAATGCCAGCGGGTTTAACACAAGGAGAGGTCTTAGGGGTGCCGGTATGAGCAATGACAGGAATTCTCTCGCCTCTTTTGACAGGAAGCCTATTATTCTCACCGCTTTATTTTCCCAGGCCAGTTTTTAAAAAACTGATCTCTCCGATAGTATTTCACCCCCTCCCCAAAAAAAATCAGTCCTCCTTCATCTGAATTACCGCTGCTCCTTGCTCTTTTTTGGTTGTCCGTCTCTTCACTCCCAGACAGTAGAACATAGGTTGACTTTTTTTTTTTTTTTAAACCAGCTTCTTTCCCTGACTCCTTTTCAGTTAATTTCAATAGTACTTAGGTGACCATATTTATAAGGGATTTTCCATACAACCTTGATGGTAATATCTTGAATTAATCCTCTGTCCATAAGACATCCTCCCTTTAAGCAGATGAACATACAGCATTCTGAAATTTGGAATAGAGCTCTAATGTAAATACTGAGCAAACTTAAAAAAAACAAACAAACATACAAATACAGCAAAAGATGAAAAGACAAAAAGAAAAAAAAAATAAGTACAAGTAGAGACAAAACACACTATAAATACACTACTTAAAAAGCGGTGCTACATCCTCATTATAAGTGCCATCTCAGAGAAGCGTGGTGGGAGTCAGTGCTGACCTTGGTATCCCGTTTGAATATTGTTTTAATGCTGCGGCTGGTAATTGAGGATGCAACGCAAACAGTGGACTCTTTTTCAAAGGGAAAGTTATTTTCTCAGGCAATGGGAATGCAAACAATGATACTGTGCATTTATTTGTTTGTTTTTTAACCCCACCTCATAATTATCCAAGACACTAATTAAAATATGGATTTATAAATAAATCTCGATGATTTTACCTATGACTACATTAACTTAAGTTTTCATCACCCTTGCAGTTTTTCTGTAATTCCATGAGCATAATACTTGAAAATCTTTTCATGGTCTTTAAACATTATTAAACATTATTTTTTAATCTTATTGAACACGTGTATGTTAATATTTAATGATTTAATACATACTATTAATGTAAAATAATATTTGTAATTTGAAAAAGATTAACAAATTTCAAGCACTGAATTTTTTTATTTTGATATAAAACTACTGAAAAGTAATTACTGTATTAATTATATATACTGTGTTAGCACATAACACATTTATCTAGTATATAAACATATTGTAGCATCCCATGTAAGTATAATTTTGTCTGCCAGGGATTGAAAAGTCACCATTGAACACATGTAGAGTATAAGTATCAGAGAGCATATCCCTCAAACAGCATATCATCCAGAATCGAGTCCCAGTGCATCCAGTAAACTCCACTCCACTGGGAGAGATGGCCATTTCTAAAATTGTATGTGATGTAAGATAAGGAGGTCAAGGGAAGATTGTCCCTGCTTTCTCAAACAATCCACAATGAAAAACATTTCCCATTTCCAAAATCTAACCAGTGAGAGGTTTGCCATGTGTGCATGTGTGTGTGCTCCTTCAGGTGTCCATGTATGAATGTAGAGTGTGTGAGTAGGTGTCAGGGACTTAGTTATAACCAAGGTTGCAGGAAAAATACCCTTTTCTCATTTTCTGGTAACTTTACTATAAACCACGTATTGAACAGTGAACAACAAAATCACCAGTGTATCAAATTCTCATGGATTTCCACAACCAATCTCTCTTCCATATGCATCTGTGAACATTTTTTAGAATAGGTTTTATCCAAAATATTTTTTTGTTTAATCACTTACTTAATACCCTAGATTAGTTGTGTTGGCCACTTTTTTTGAAGCAGCTGCTTCAGCTCCTAAAATAATTCATGAAAAATACATTTTTGCTTTTCCACCCAGCGGTCAGCACAGTCAGCAGTGACATTGTTGGCATTAAATCCATCATTTAAAAAAAAAAAAAACTAAAACTAAATATCAGCTAAATGTTAGCTACTGCAGCTTATTTACAGAAGTATTATTAACAATCCTCAAATCGGAGAGCCTCAGTTCCAACATGGTACAGCAGCAAAAAAAGAAACAGGGAGGGGAAACGGGAAAGGGAAAATTTGTCTTTGAATGGGCTGGTTGTGCAGGTCCAGAGGAGTGGACTGGAGATGACTGACTGGGAAACTGGATCCAAGTTCTGCTGTTTTTATTTCTTCAGCCAAATGAGAAATTAAAATAACTCCTAACCCCTTGGTCTGTGGGGGGTTGTGGGTAATGGTGACAAGTGGTTACACATACTATACATACACACATGCATGCCTTGACAATACTAAGGGTTATTGCATAAAAAATTCAAGCTGCTCTCCAGAAAATTGGTGTAGGATCACACACGGACACAGACACACAAACTCCACCGTTACCTCTTGGTGGCTTTTGGCTTATGCTCAGCAAAGCCAGCCAAAACTATTTTCATCCACTGGTTTAGTCTCTGCTTTTGCTCTCCCGATTTTTTGACATTTATTCTTACCTGGCCAATTTAACAGTGAATGCTCTCTAATTCTACATTGGACAATTTGGGGTTAGAGTTAAAATAAAGGTTGAATAATATTTTGGGCAAATATTTTTGATGCCCCAGCTTTTTAGGATGCATGAATCACACTGCTAGACAACAGCAACAGTACATCACACCTGATTAATAAGTGACAGTGTTAGACAAAACGGAGACCCCAATATGGATCCACTTACATGTGATTTATTTAGTTTTCCAGTTCAACAACAAGTATGGAGATGGTTTTACTCCGGCTTTTACGAGCGCCTCAAAACTGCAGGTTGCCTCAAGGTAATATTAAGGGCGCACTTTCTCCCACTTATAGTATATAGGAAAGTTTTCACTCCTGCCTACCACCTGTTAAAGCCTAAATACCTAAATAAGAGTTCCCGTAAAAATCATCAGGCCTCATTCACAGATGTTTTGTTAGTTTTACTCTGTCTGCAAAAAACAAGTGGCAGAAAAATAAACAAAATCCTACATCTGATTTGTATGACATTTACAGACCACCAACTTGTTCTTATACATGAAAATCTTTTGGAACCAAAATTAATTTAATAAACAGAGGTATGTCAATTGCATAAGTAAACACTAACAAAACTTATTCAAATGTAGCAGTGTATAATGCATTTGTGCAGATCACTTGTTGTTCTCCTGCGGGACAGAACAGTAAGATGATAAGACAGGTATCAGCATGGTCCAATATCTAGTGTATCAAAAGGGTGTCATTTCTATTCCACTGTCAAAATATAAACAAAACCATATGGCAACATGTTGAATATGCTAGCTCTATTGGATTTTATTTTTTAAATTTACATGTGAGCCTGACCATCTGTAAATTTTGTTTTCAAAAATCAGAAAATACTGAAGGTATCCCATAATTTGAAAATGAGCACAATTAAAATTAAGTTTGTGCATATGAACTTTTTATACTGAGGCCGGTTGGCTATGAGGTTTGGATACACACCATTAGTGGAAAGATTTCACCTTAATGGGGCAAGTGAGAATGGTTATGAGTCATGAAAGGCTGATACTGATTAGCTAATCCAAATCATGCCAGAACTGACAGACGTTTCTCCACATTTCCATTTAGTATAAAGCATACGAACGAGCAAGTGGAACAAGAATTCAGAGTTCAAAGTTTACGTTCCTAAATTCACGTTGGTCAGGAGCTCTTGAATGATCTATTAAATCACAAAAAAAGTCTCACAGCAAAACTAAAGTGGCACATTTTGTCCAAATCAATTATTTTGAGCAGAAGAAACAATAAACAATATCTCAATATATTCAATACAAATAAAGAATAAGAAATGATCCCTTAACAACAAATAAAAGACAGTCAATTCAATTCAATTCAGCTAATGTAAAAAGATAATTTTTTAAATCAGATTTTACAAACAGTATTTTTCAGCTGTGGTTAGTGATATTAGAAGTTGACATACCTGGCTGATAAAAGGCTGCTAAACTCCCAATACTACAGTCTGAGCTTATACCTCTCTGGCAGTGATAATGCCATGCTTTGTGCTCTAAGCTTAACTGGGAATAGAACCATTGACTTCAGTAGGAGTACAAATACAATTTTGTAGTAACTGAGCTACAGGACAGACAAAAAAAACAATCACTTCAGATGCTGTAAAAGCATTGCTTACTCACACAACAAATCTCCCATACGGCAAAAATCAATAAGGAGAGCAACACTCTATTGATCATATCTATATCTTGGATACACTCTGATGTCATGCTCCACTAGCCAAGTGTGAGAGTGTGTGTGTGTGTGTGTGTGTGTGTGTGTGTGTGCATGTGTGTGTGTTTAATGGAAACAAGGTGGTGCTGCATAGGTTTCAATGGAAACACCATTCATTTTGAATTAAAACTATTCCAACTCAGATAAAAGGTTACTTTCCCAGTCAATTGTTCTTTACATTATTGGATGTCTAATAAAGCTTTGGGTGGTCTAATGTGAATCAGTGCCTTATTTGAATCCCCACATTCGACTTGTGACTACAGATAGCCTCATGATAATGAAAAGCATACACTAACGGAATATGCAACAAACAGTTACACAGACAGAGTTTGAAATAATTACACTGATTAACAAAATGTGCTTGTTAATCTGAAAAAGTCCTGAAAGAGAGCTGTTATTTTGTGTGCATTCATGTGCTCATTAAAATTACAATTTCAAGAAATTATTAAATACTAAACTAATACACAATTTCTGCATTAGTTATAGACATATACAATACTTCTTTTCTTAATTCAGATTTAACCTTGACTGAACTGGTAAATTTCACTTTTAAAGCTTTACTGAACGCCTGTGAAATTTTGTTATCACTCGCCAGTCTGTTCATTTCATAAGGAAGGTGAAAACATTGTCATCAGTTTCTGTGATATAAAAGACCATAATGTGATATGAATGAAATGGCTCAGATAAATTCTCTCATTGATTTCTCTATATTTCCACAGTGTAATGGTAAGGCACAGGGTTGCCCTCCACAGGCAGCAAGCCGACATAACAGAAATAATAGTCCGCCTCCTTGACAAATACCTTGCCTGCAAAGTTACCAAAACAAACCACAGGGAGTCACTTGTACTCTCAACAACTTGTGGTAGACAATCGTTACCCTAACATTTTCTTTCCGACTCCCTAACTTCCTTCACCTCTCTACTTTGTTTTCTCCCTCTCCCCTTTTCTCTTGCCCCTCCACCACCTCCCTCTGCAGCTCAAAGTTATTGATAGTTTAAAGTTATGGGCTAATAATAAGATGGACACTGCATGGCCAGGAGCCTATTATTCCCAGGTAATGGATAGTGCAGGGGTTTTGAATGACATTGCCCAGAGATTGGATGACGAAGGGTGGAGCGATTTATGGGCTACCCAAAGAGCCCCTCGTCCCCCTTCTCTCTCTCTCTCTCTCTCTCTCTCTCTCTGTCTTGTTCTCACACACACACACCCATGCACACACACAGACACTATTTATCTCTAGCTTGATAAGGAAGCAGATGAGGCATGCCTGTATTTATGGTGAAGATGTTCATAAAAACTACTGGCTCAGACTAGGAAGTTGGAACCGACTTAGGGGATCAGCATATCCACTCAAAACTCTGTATGCACCTCGTTAATGCTGTCCAATGCAAACTACATAAAATACAATTTTGTATTTTAGATGTTTTTGGTTGAAATGAAGCAAGGCATGACACTGTTATAGGGTGATTTTTCGACCACTGGGCTTCTGAAGCATCATAAAACCGTTTAATGTTTGTACAATGATCAAAACTGAGTTTGGTAAAAATCCTGAACATCAAAATTATAACATGCCTCTTACGCTGCAAGAACTAGAGATACAAATAAGGTGCTTTACAGTAAAAGAACCAGCAGAGTCATTCAGGAAAAGGTAAATATGCTCCTTTGTTTCGTTGCTTTTTCAAAGCCAAACATTAAACTTAAATAAATTCTACACATCAGTGATGAAGTGGTGGTGAGGTGTAATACATAGATATATCCCAAATGCTACTTTCACTCAAACTGAGAATCATCTGCCATCGTTTATTGAAACAAGTAAAAAACGAGTGCAGCAGACATGCATTTATGTTAGGCCTACAGTATGTTTGCTCAAAATGGCCTGCTTGGGTGTCTACTGAGAGAAATAACAGGAACAGTAGAGACACTTCAGACAGTGTTGTCAGGATGCAGGGGAAAGAGGGGGAGCAGGGAGGGCATGAGGGAGTGCAATGAAAAAGGCTTGTCAACATTATCTGTTTTATTGATTTAACAGTAAAGCCTTGCCGCTTAAGCTTTATGTTGCTTTGGCTGGCTCCATTGAAAATACAACAGCTGCAAATAAAAAACGATTTCCTAAAAAACTTGAGCATTTTTATTTTTATTTTTTTTATTTTTATCTCCTGCCTACGAGCCCAGGTTTTGCATACATTATTGTTGTTACAGTTTCATACATTTTGTCATCTTTATGTGCTCGCTCTCCCAAAGGCATCAATGGCATTGAGGAGGGCAAGACTGTCGTCTACAGGACCACAGTGGTCTATTGTAATGAAGGGCCTAATCAAGATACTGGATCAATAATAAGGATGAGGACAAAATAGACCATGTTCAAAAGTATATAGCCATGCTAACAGTCATGTGAGGCTGTATTATTAGAATGCTAGCACATATTCACTTTGCTTAGCAAAAGCTGAAAAGGAGTCACAGTATTTACCTTAAGATACACAGAGGATTTTAAGCGCTACCACTTTAAGTGTCACTACACCCCATGCAAACCAGAGAGCAGCGGGGTCAGCAGTGTGTCATTGAAGCAGCTTGGAGCCTGGTAGGGTTCCTGTTGTGTCCTGACCTGTTGAGGCCTATCAAAGACACACTATGTAGCTCTATTATGCTAGAGCAGCTGGTTATTACCAGGGGCCTCTTACAGCTACCCAGCAACCCTGTTAACACACATCAACAGACACTCATACAAAACACATGATGACAAATGATCTGATTTACTTCATTTTTTTGAGTAATTTATTGCCATTGTTTTGCCCTGTGCAGCATGCAAGACCCGGAATAATGTTTGAGGCTCTGGTCTTTAAAAAGAGGAAGCAATTGTAAGTGTCATCACCAGATTTTTTCTTTTTTTTTGGAGGGGGGGTATTGTTGTTTGTTTGTTTTTTTTACACGTGCTTCTATTAAATTAAATAAGGGTCATAGGCAGATATAGACATCTGAACAAACAGACAACCAGATGTATGTCAGAGAATAGAAATCCACATGATGTGTTAACATGTGAAGCCATATAATAAGAACCCAGAAAAAGCTTCTGTATTAATTACCGTGGACATGAAAAATATAATTAGATATGAGGGAAACAGTAACTATTTATGGCAACAAAGAACCCTGCTTAATGATCAGACTGCAGCTAAAACCTCTATTGATTTTCTTGTTAAATATACAGCTCAATTAAAGATACAGTTGATTAAAAGATGGCTACAAATCATAGCAGCGGATCTGAACATGGGCAATGTGGTACCGCCTGCTGCAGTCGGAGAATACATGATTATTCACCCTCATCACTGCAGTGCAGTGGGAAATGAGGCTACAGAGGTATTACTCTTATTCCATGTGAAAACCAATGTTTCTCAAAGTTGTGGCCATTTTCAAATGGAGCTGTGATGCCCATAGGTATACTACTGACAAAACAACCCACTGAATTTCAGTACTAAAGCATAAACTCAACGCTGATAAACCACAAACAACAATAATGCTGACCTCTAAATCCATAAAGCAAAAAATAATCAAACAAACAATACAAATCGACTTTCCTTGTTAAAATGAAGCACCTGCTTAACACACGCCAGACCAAGGCTCTCTTTTCTCCTTTCTGCCTCAGCCTTGTCACTGACAAATAAAAACCTTGACAGTCTGTGTACCCTAACCACGAGAGAAGGGCAGAATTACAATGTATAATAGAAAACCTTTCAGTTTCTCATTGAACACAAAAAAAGCAGTTTAAAGACTGTTGAAGTTTTTTTCAGGTTTTAAGTTTAAGATTTAGCTGTAGAATTATTTTGTCTTACTTTTTTATTTTTTTTTTTTTACAACAGATGAATGGCTGTTTTCAAGTACATTTGTCCACCCAGGCTTTTATTTACTTATTTATTTATTTTTTCTACTGATTCCTGCATATCTCTGTGGTCAAGTCTTTAAATTGTAATCTTTCACATGACAAGCTCAAAAATGATTTTGCCTTCATGACCTTTATGCTTATTTTTTTTGTTTCTAATTCTACTCTTCTGCTTTTTATGTGATTATTGCTTAAGTTTTAAGATTTATACTTATTATGATTGTGTGTGTAGGTACCTGCAGAGAGTTGAGGAGAATGAAGATGTAGGCCATGACAATGGAGAAAGGTACCAAGATGCCACACAGCCATGTCAATCCAAGGATGGGCAGCAACACCAACACTGCTTTCACTGCAGCCCTGTGCTCACACACGCACACACAGAAACAATGACATAGCACAAAAATATAAACATTTACATGCACACTGGCAAACATACACACACACATAAAATTATAATCAAGCACCCAGCATAAGTGATGGACTGAACCGGTTGACTGGCTGACTGAGCTGAACTTACACCACACCGGATACATTTAATTTCAGTATTCATTTAAAATTCTCCTTCCTCCCTGATCGTCCTAAATTCTGGGTTTTTAAACTTTTCAGTTCTTTTTGGACAAAACTGAGCGGCTTTGGCAGACTGGTTGTTCCATATACAACACTGTGCGGCTGGGAAAGCTCATGGGGTGACAACTTCCCACCTTAAATCCGCCTTAATTCTGTTTAGAGTGGAATTATCTTCCCGCTCAGGTGACTGCCAAACCACACCAGCTGTGTGCGTGTGTTCGTATATGTGTGTGTGTGTGTGTGTGCATGTGTGACATGGCGGGCGGTGAGCCCTAGTTTACTCAGCGGAGGAATGTGTTTGAGTTTCCGCGACGGCTGCCACCCAGGGGTGCCAAATGGTTCAAGGCCTGCTTTGAAAACCTTCATAAAGCACCTACTGTGAGCCCCGGTGGGCTGAGGTAGTGAAAACACACATACACTTTAACATGATTTTCACTGATAGGATCATACATGAGCCTGCTGGGGGAAATCTACTGGATCACATGAAACGCAATCAACACTACTGCCAAAAAGGAAGTAAAAGACAGGGATAGGGCTTAACGAGATATTGTTGCTACATGGACATCACAATGCAATGTAATAAGGCACGTTTGGTAATGGTACACTATATTAAAACTACTAAAGTTAAGCTTAACTTAAGAGTAATCTTACAGAAGGTCTAGTCTAACTGATAAAGCAGTTATCTATGCCTGCACTTCAAATGACCAATCACAATCCTTCTCAATCATTTAATTGATAGACATAAACATGCAATTACATGCAAATACATGGATTTATATGAAGCAGACGGCGTTTGCATTACAATATCTGTCTATATTTTAAATTTCATTTCATTTTATATTGTAGAAATCCAAAATATTGCATTTTGATTTTGGATTTTCCATTCAGCCCAAAGCTGAAACAAATATTAGATGGTAAAAATAATATAAAAAATGTAGATGTTTTTGGATCTCACCATTGCAAGGTATAAGAAATTCTTCTATCCAAATATTTTAGAAATCATTTTGGCACATCAATATGTGAATTATGGTTTCATCAATATGATTTTCTTGAAGGACAGTACTGCAAAGTCCTGCTATATTTGGACTGCAGCTGCTGAGAGACGATATTTTTACACTAATATTAAACATCTTCAACCCATTCTGAGTTTCCCCTTAAAATGCACTCATTTCCTCATAATATTAACTGTACAACTGCTCCTGTCCCTGCTTCTATCACTGACAATAATAATATAACATTAGTAATCTCCAATCAAACTATAAGATAGTTTGATTATAATAATAATAAAAAAAGGAATGTACAAAGATTAGACCCTCTGATAAATAAACTGTTTTCATGAATACTATGCTATGTATAGAGTGTTTCAGAAATAATTGTATCAATATGTTGGTACTAAACAACATCACAAGTCAATACATCCCTTTTAAATTTAAATAAGCCTATACTGACTAAACACAGTCAGAAAATTCATATCTGAATTATTTGTCAGCACTGTAAGATACTAGAGCAATAACAAGTGGTTGAAGCTTGAAGCTTTGAAAAGTACTAATGCAATCCATTCAAATTGTATTCCTATCTTGTTTGATAAATGAGGCTCTGTTATTTAAAATGACAAATCCAATATAAAATCGTCCGGCTGCTTTATATTTGACGCCTAGTGACTACAGCTTCTCTGCTCCAAGGCCAGCGGCCCAGCCGAATAATCTTAAAAAGGAGGACAAATGGCGCCTCCTTGTGGATTCTACCTCATTTGCTCATAGGCTTGTTCAGCAGGACTGGTGCCCATGGCCAACATGATGGACCTCCTCTTGGCTGTGGAGATGGTGATAACAACCACCCTGGTCAGTACCATTATATTCACCTGTAAAAAAAAGAAATGAGAAGGAAAAGCGGGAGTAGCACAGAAGAGGTGCACTGAGTAAAGAGTGTAAAGAAAATGTTGACATATTTATGGACAAGACTGTGGGAAATGAAAGGAAAGAATAAAGATGCAGAGACACTTGTATTTAGCTACTACTATTTAAAAAATATAGTACAAAATCACTGAATGTGCCTTGTATTAACAATTTCAGCTTGAACAGACTACAGGATATGGGATAAAGAATTCAATTTTCTGACCATTATGATGAAGATGACAGGTCCAGCGAAGCCCCAGATAATGCCATTCTGGACACTGAGCCAACAGTAGCCGTCGGCTGAGTATTTGCCTGAGGCTGATGCCAGCGTGATGGTGACTATCAGCACTGGCAGACCTGGTGAGGGGAGAGGGAGAAAAAAAAGGGGAAAAAAAGGAGGAGGAGAATACAGGAGAGAGAAAAGTAGCAAGGCGTAGATAATAGAAAGAGGTAGAGATATAAGCAACATTAAGAAATCATTGTGACAAACATGGTCACAAATATCAGGCAGTTTTAATTTCAGAAAAATATTTTACATATTTTAATAATAAAACTAATAATAAAAAAACAATATCCTTTACAACAAAATCCTGTGAGAAGAAACTTATTGGCTATTGTTAAGGTGTTGTACCCCAGCCGATGAGATAGTAATACTTCATGTGTCGTTCCTCGCTTAAGTTGACTGCGACCACCTTGCTCCAGAGTAACAGACCCTCCACCAGCATCCAGCTAAATGCTGCCATGAAGAAGAGATGGAGCAGTGCTGCCACAAGTGTACACGCCACCTACAAACACAAGTATGCAGACAGAATTAGAGAAACGGGTATACTTTATGCTGGATTAACTGATGTTCACATCATTTCTAAGAGTCTGATTTTTGTGAACAAGTATCTGCCAAATCATTATACAAAAATCTGGTCACCTATACAGGGACAGTTGTGGTGAGCAAAATGAAGTTCAGCAGACTGACAGCATTTTGTATCTACACATAGATATATGTGTATATGTCTTGTATATTTTTTCATTGAACTATATTTTCAAAGTTAACAATTAGGTTTTCAAACACAGGAATACAAACACATGCTCTTGCAAACAAGCATGAATCAACTCTACAGATGTCACAAATTCGTCAAACCTGTCCGACATTACAATACTTTTTACCACTACTACAACTTTTCTATGAGAAGAATTTACAGCAGCGTGGATATGAAACATTAGCCAACCAGAGTGTGGCTTGTTTCCGGAAACAAACACAAAATGTCAGAGGTTAAATAACTATATGTTGTCTTGATGGATTGTTTAAGGGCAGCTCATGATCGTAGGTGATGGATGAGGTGCCAGCGGTAACAAATATCTCATTTACACTTGTTACAATCCCAAATGCACAAACTGCTGTCTGCTGATAGATGCTTTTAGGAACATGTATTCAATGTTAAGAAAATTCCCAGAACCAAATCTTTAAACTAAGGATCGTGTTGGAAATATAGTGTTTATTCTAATCTGACAACATCAGCAAAGTTATAATAAAAACAAGAAATTGTTAGATAAAGATCATTGTCAAGAATAGTTAGATACAGATCACTATGTAAAGATAAAATTCCCAAATGATGGCAGAAGTGTAGAAAAAATATTAAACTGAACAAATAAAGTTGGTCTAATGGTAAAACATCATACAATACCTACAGCATACATGAGGTATGCAGATGACATCCATGCTAACTACCAGATATATCAAGCAACAACAATATATCCTCTTAAAGCATCCTTGGGGAAAAACTGAAGCCCTCCAGACTAATACATTATAAATGGCTCTGGATTGGCCCAAACCATGTGTTAAAACCTTGTTAAAAACTGAAAAATGGTCAGCCAGCCTATATATACACAGATGAAACCATTTGATGAATTTCCAACAAACAGCCACCTGCCCCCAGGGATAAAGCGCACCCTGACATGACCTGGGGTCAAAGCACCAGGGGTCAAACCAACTACTGAGAGACTGAACCATGTGTTCAAGCTGATGGATACGACAACAGTGGCCATTTATGTAACAGATCCAACACTCGAAACCCCAAGTATGGATTTCAAGTCTCATTAAGGCAACTATTAAAAACACAATGCACTGGGTTAACATTTAAAATAGACAATAGGTTAACAGCCATTTAAAATTGTATTATCTAAGAAAAGAGATTATAATATATATTTAAAACAATTTTTGAAACTTGAGTTTATTTTGTCATGAAAGTCTAACAAAACAAAAACTAGCTCCCTGGTAACTGAACAAACTGGGAATCATTTGTTGAGTTGCTCCAATTTTCATCTTCCAACTAACGATCTTTTCAGGTTTGACAAAATCCAACATAATAACAACATTATATCCTACAGGTATGTATTGCTGAAATAAATCTGATGTTTTGGTAGTCTGTCTATGTACCTTGTTGTGGATGGCTGAGCCACTACAGAGCAGAATCACCTGGGCACAGATCAGAGCGATGAACAGGTTCTTATGGATGGATGTCCTATCAGATTTGGGGATACTATAGACAGAGACAGAGATCACTTTAAACTTTTGGACAGATCTTGTTTTGCAATATTGTTACAGTCAGGTGACAGTATTACAACACAGTGATGACAAAAATGTTTGCAAATAAATGGTATGTTTTAAGGCCCAGGATATGATTTTGGTAACTTAATAAGTCTATGCAAGTGGCCAATTCAGGCTGAAATGAAGAATTAAACAGATAGACAAATGAAAAATGGAAAGCGAAAGGAAACAATTCTATAAAAAAAAGCTAATCATTTACACAGTAGCCATTTACAGTAGGCCACAACTCATGTACGAATAGTCTAACTGTACACCAACTCTGGTGACAAACTCATATATTGTATATCGTATATAAAAAGACAGCTGAATCTGGTTTGAAGACATAAATGATCCGAAGAGCCTCTAATGACCTCCTGATGGGTTCAGCCTATTTAGACTAATCATACTTGCATCACTGCTTGTGGCCACCATAATCTCAGGGTGTGATTATGCATGCATCTACGGACTGTGTACCTCTACTTCTACCTCTACTGTGTGCGTGTGTGCATGTATTTAAGTACACAAATGCATGTACATCATACACCAGCATGTGTGTGAAATGCATGGCTGCACTCTCTGATTTCAGGACAGTCATAAATTGTCAGGGCCGCTCCTCTACAGCTGATTGTGATCCCTCAGTGACTCTTATGTTAATTAATGGCTGCAAAATGCCGCCATAAACCTTCAGAGTGGACTCAGATGTAGACCACAGTAATTACTGGATTAGCTTTAGTCAATACTCATAGCAGCCTTAGGAGAGAGCACAAGCAATATAGTGCCAATACGTTATCTCTCTCTTTTTAGTGTATGGGAGAGGGTGTCACCTCAAATCCATGTGTGCACAATTGCCTTTAGTATACCCATGTTTAAAAATATTCTGAATTTCATAGTAGGTTTACCTGTTCATATACGAAAAATGTATTAATATCAGGAGTGGGAGCAAGAACTAATTTCAAATGATTTAAAATAAAATAGAAAATGAAATATGTATGCATTTAGACTGGTGGATCAACTCTGATTCAATTTTCCTATATTGGGCTCTTACTATGGTGATGAACTGATCAAAATTCACATATGTAATATCACTTTAATTGGTTTGAAGAGCTTATTTCCTACCCAGGAAGAATAAAATTCTTTAGAAACCTGAACAATTCTCATGTTCATGGCACAGAAATGGTCAGATTTAAATACAGAATATCAGCCCAATTCATAAGTTATGAGTATCTTCAAAAACACTACTATGCAAACATTTGAATTAAACTCTAATGTGACTGTAAATATACGCTCTAACAGGTTCAAGCTGAGTTGTGTGCATTGATTGAACTAGACAGACACCAGACAGCTACTGTACATTGGCATCATAGGTAAGTGGGACATGAAAATGAGATACTCACTCCAGCACAGTGAACAGCATTAAAGTCACCACCAGTGCACACAGAGACGCTCCAGAACCAATGAATGTCAGCTTGGTCAAAATAAGCTCTTCTTCAGGACTCCACTGGGACAGAGGGGAAAGGTAACCGTGTGAGGCAGAGGGAGAAAAAAAGGAAGAGAGGAGAATGTTGTCAAAATAGTACAGGTCTGAACCATATGAATCCATCTCAAAGACACTTTTTATACCTGAATTTGTGAACAACTAAATGCTAAAAATGTACAATTTAAAATCATCACAGTGTTGCTGAAGGCATGTTGGTTAATATATTGTACTAAAAATCCAATCCACAATTTTACAGGTCAAAGATCACGTTGCTCAGATTTCACATGAGCAACATTTAGACTAGATGTAAATGTTCACACTCAAGAATGAAAAAAAAACATCATATGACCAATATTCACCACCCCAAACCATAACCACAGTTTACATTTGAGATCTGCTTTACATTTTTCATCTTGCAACCTCTAAGCATGCATTCAGACAGGATCAGGCGTTGCGGCCAGACGTAGCAGGGTTGTGCGGTGGTGGGGGGTGAGGGGAGCCTGTTTATATGTGCTGAACATAACCGCTGTGAAACAATCAGGAATTAAGTTTTTATTTTGCTGATTAATCGGCTTTATCAAGGCTGGAGCTTGCTCGTTGTCATTGTTACTGTATGTCTCTCGACCAAAACACACTCTCTCTCTCTCACTCAAACCATCTGACACAAATCAAGTGTCTGATTGGTGGCCGGAGTGTGATGTCAGGCTCCATTTTCCCAAAAGTTGGATCTGGGTCAACTTCTCCATGCTCCACGCTGGAGCTGTTTTTGACTGACACCCTCGCAGCGAGGACCACCAGAGCCGAAACGGACCATCCCCACTAAAATGAATGGAAAAACCCTCTGTTCTTGCCACAGCGCTAGATCCTGTCTGAATCCAGCCTAATTCATTATGTGTGATTCCCCTCACTGCATTACAACACATCACATCTCACCTCACACTCATTACCTTTGACTCCAGATAATTCATCAGCACTGCAAAGTTGGTGGTGTGATTACATAGACACGAAGTCACACCAGTGCCGGCAAAGGTTACCCTGCAACCATCACTGGACCAGCCATTGGTATGATTATGCCTATACGTAGTGTGCAAGTACAGGTACACAAATACACTCTTGTCAATTAGTTTGAGAGGGAAGAGATATTAAACCTGAATATGAGGGTTTCATATATATCTAAGGTTATCTGAAACATGTATGTAATGCATGTAAACATGTATATATGCACAAAAAATGTGTGGTTCACAATTAAGAGACCACCTCTTCATCATTTATCCAAAAACAAAAATTTCTATTACAATAATAATTTATCAGGACTGTTTGTGACTGTGCAGTTGGTCAAACTTACATCAAGCTGAAATTCCAAAAGGCACAAACCGGACTAACACGCTGTGAATACTCCACCTAAAAACAGAAACACACGTTTGCACTTGTTTTCCTTCTCTGACTATTTGTCTCTTAACATATTACCTTGGCCTCTATGCAGCCAAAAGTGCCAAGTGATAAAAGCCATGTGCTGCCTGCTAGGAGATGAACACTTGTGTGTAGTGACATAATGCATTTAGTGAATATATCAAAAGACAACAATTTAACTATCACTTAACACCTGTATCCAAAAAATGGTTGATTATGATTGCCTGCCATCAGCATGAATTCCTGTTTCAAGCCAAAACTGAAAATTTTGAGAATTTTCAAAGAACAAGATCGTACTCGATCGTAAAGTATCCATCTGAACAAGTTTTAACATTTAACAACACAGACCCAATTTAGTATCCTTAAACCAAGTCTGGCTGCTCCACACTAGAATGGATTTAGTCCAACCTTGTCTAGTCAGTCATGATCTCCAAATATATATATATATATATATATATATTGATATAACTGATATCATGGCCTTACTTATCACTCTCACCCCACCCCCTACCCTGTACATGGATTATACCACATGTGATGAGGAAAGGGTGTACTCGACAGCCACAGGGATGGTTTGGCCCTTGAAGGTATCACGGATGGTAGCTGATATGACAGCAGAAGACAGCTGACCTGGGGAAATTCTGGAAAGGCAAGCAATGGTTTAAACTTTAGTGTATTATTATAAAAATAAGAGAATGTAAAAGCATTGCAATTCCATGTCATGTTCCTGACTAGTTCAAAATCTAAATTTAGTGCCAAATTGGACTAGAAAGATACATTTTCACTTAGATTTGAGCATATATGGGACATTTTTATGGGAAATCACTTTTAGTACCTGAAGTCATTGTGGTTACTGCTGAGTAGATGCTTGTAACAACTGATGAACTATTACTTAAGTCTATATCAGGTCTTAGTGTGTCTGTTTCTGTGAGTTGAATCAAAATGGTCAGCAACATCAAAAGTAGAACATAGGAAAAAACAACAGGCAAACAGCCAACCTTTTTACTTTCTCTTGGTGAGGCTCATGTGCTCCAGACACAATCTCACTTAGATGGCTGTAGTGGGTATGAATAAACATCAGTTCTTTATATCCTGGTTAGAGAGAGAGGAGGAAAAGACCCTTCTGTAGTTATGCAAAAATTTCCTGAACATCATTTTAGTTTTAAACATCTAACAACATTTCACACATTTAAGATAGCTTATAGCCTAACACAAATACAGATGTTTGCTGCCTTATGCAAATGTTCGCCAATTATTTCATATTTTAATTATATTTTATATGCACATAGTTTTTCCTTCTCATTTGCTCACTTGTTCATTTGGGTTGGCCTTATATATATATATATATTAGGCTGGATATATATATATGTGCGTGTGTGTGTGTGTGTGTGTGTGTATTTCTCACCCAATGCGTGTATCCTCTGGAGCTCAGTGTCAGGGATAAGCAATTCATCCTGACCATTGCTGCTGGTGGTGTGAGAACCGACCACAGATGGCTTGAAGCCCTGACAACAGCTCTCTTCAGACAGCTTCTGCCACTTCAAGTACACAGCTGCCAACAAAGACAGCAGAGGACAGTGATTTGGGCCATTCACATTATATGTTTATGGTAAACTTATTAGTGTATTAAAATAAACCCCTGACTTGTGAACATATAACCACTGCATAAATAAGGAGTTGAAGGACTGGACTACAACTAGAAAAGTCAGAATAGCCCAAATATAAAGAAAAATACAAATTGCAATACATACATTGCAATGAATTGCAATCCCCACATCACAAGAAGAAGACTTGTTTCTTTAAGTGAAATGTAGCAGACAGATCTGTGAATAAAATGTTCTGCTTTGAAATCCTCTTTTTCATATGTCTACATTTTTTCCATCACGTGTCTCCTGTATTTTCGACTAATAACTGACAGCTAATCAATATTTTCTTTGAAAATGTTTTTCTTACCTATGTTCTTGGTTAAAAGAGTGAAGCCTCTTCCCTCAGCAGCTAGCATGTCAGCAAGAGTTTCAGTGAGATTGTCGATACTCTTGACAATAGTAAACGGCCCCACGCTGACCTGTACAGGAAGTATAAACCCAACAACAAAAAGTCAGACTGAGAATGGTGGAAGAGAAAGGACAACTTTTGCTGGGTTAAGAAAGTTGACAAAGTTATTTTACCTCATCCCTTAACATGGGATCATTTTGGGGGTAAATAAAAAAAACTCACAATGTAGAAAAAACACTGCAAATCAATTAAACCTTAGAGAATTTTTGGCAGAGAAACAGATAAACACAGGTCTTCCCCTCACCCCATCCTCTGCCATGCCCTCCCACTGTGTAGCCATCTGGGGCTCCAGCATCAAACTCGCCATCTTTACGTAGTTGGTAGCAATGGAGACCATGACTTCTGCTGCATCAACTCCAGTGGAATGAGTGCTAGCCAATGCAGTCAGGTCCATCTCAATCATCTGGGTGAGGTAAAGGACATCACTGGAAGAAAGGAGGTTTGGGCCACTGGCCTCTAACATATTCAGAACAGCCTGGGTCAGCTGCTGCAGCAAGGTCAGGTCTCTGTCCAAGGAGGAGTTAACGCTTAGCTCCTCCATCACCTGAGAAAAAGAACGATAGATAAATAATTTGAATTTCATTACAAAAGGAAAGGTGGTCGCAGTGCAATGCTGGTAATTTGCTAATTCCCTTTCAATATGGCTCAGGATCACAAAGTACAAGAGATTCTCTAGAATTTTGAGCTAGTAAGTCAGTCCTTAGAAAATCATCCTGCACTGATAAGTTAATCAAAGTTATTATTCTCCTAAAACTGTATTAAGATTATGTTTTAATCAGGAGAGTACTTTACCTATACCGTGCTAATATTTGCAAGCCTGTGTATTGGACATTCTAATTCTGATTTCTTGTCTGAAAGGCATAAATTCTACCTTAAACATGGCCAACATTTTGTCCACTACCCAGCCTTAATTGAACTATAAATAGTCAGTGCTGTCTCTTTGTCTTTTTTACCACTACCACCACTACTTTTAACACTACTGTGCATCATCTTCTCTGAATTCTCAGGTGTTGAGCTGCCTCTGCACTAACATCACAAAGATGAGTTCTTGTTTGTTAATGTATCATATTGAACAACTAAAGTGATGATGTGCACAGCTAAACTGTCCAACTCACAGGTTTTGTCAGAGGATCTTGACTCAGCCTACTGAAGAATGGTGTCTTTGGTAAAGCAATAACATCTGGTACTTCTACAGACAAAAAGAGACAAATAAAACACAATATGATATAATCTATTACAGTATGAGTAGAGTATGACAAACGCCTCACACTATAGCCATAGAAATCTCCATAGATTCAACACTCTCTGATATCTTTACAATGTGAACAACAATTATAAAATGTCAATAATCTAATTTATGCAATGGTAATATATTACCATGTTTTAACAGGACTATTATATTGAAATACATGCTGATGTACAGGTCTCTATTTTCATGGTCTCTCAGGGTTAGACGTAGCAGATCAAATCACCCTACATCAAGAATAAATCATATAATTATATTTTATTGGTACCTTTCTTAAACTGGCAGACAGCCCCTCTGAATGAGTCACACTTGGCAAAGCTCCAGGTCCCTTTAGTAGGTTGAAAAATGCCACAATTCTTATCTGACCGAAAGCTGTGGAATTCATAGAAGACTGTTTGGTTCTGCATAGAACCGTCCAGGAAGGAATCCCATAAAGAATCTCGTGAGGCAATGAGGGTTCCTAGTGAAGGAAATGATGAAGGTTATTCTTAACATTAAATTCTTTAAAACAAAAGAGACACATCAAGACTGAATGTCATGTCCAGATGCAGTGGATAATAATTCCTCTCCATTCCATTCACTTCCTCAGTGTTATCTTGGTGACATGAACACTTCATACCTACCTCATACCCGCATACCTCCATAACTTTACATTAGAATTCATACTGAAACAAAAACTACCATTATAATATTTACTCTGTTGAAATATATGTAAATTGTGAAAAAACACGACTGGATTAATGCAATCGTGTAATTATTGTGTGTATGATGTCATTCCTGAAGCAATTATGCAGATTATTTACAGATTATTATGTAGGCTAATGTTAAATGCTGATTTTATGGATTATTATGTAATATCATGTCACCCTTGATATTTATGAATAGTAACTTGGATTACAACCGCGACATTTGTAAACTTCAGCTCCATTGTTTGTTGGTGTTACAAGGAGCACAAGCTCACTATCCTTTCTGCATATTCAGTTCCAGGAGGGGGAGTCAGTGTTTTGGAGTCTCATTGCTCACTGGGGAGCATGATGTCAGAACGGGAGAAGTCTGTTTTGAAGGGTGGGATTCAGAGTGACGTGAGTCACAAAACATTTACAAGAACCATTAGGAGCACTACCTTCTGCCAATTACAACTTGGTCACAGTCTCCTCTATTCATTGAAGGGTGAAAGCAAATGAGAGCTAGGGAGACAGACATTTTCTCTTTCCTCCAATCTCATTAAACCTCGGGAAAAGTGTGTGTGTATGTTTTTTTGTTGATCTCAATCTGACTAATATAATAATGACTACCTGCTGATATCAAACCTTAAACAACATAATATTTTCCTACATAACACACGCTATGCTAAATAGTGATTTGAAAAGTTGCCTATTAGATGTGTTCATGGAGTGAAAAGGAGTTTGTGGAAAGTCTGTTTGCAGAATTTATAAAATATTATTTAAAAAAATGAGTGACCTTAGCAGTTCACCATTATTTTCAAACACTGTGGCATAGTAGCTATAGACATTTTATTTAATTTTATTTAGTTTATTTATTTAGTCTAGAAAAGATTACAAAAATTCAAAACACAACTTGGCCATCATTTTTATCTTGTCTTGGTCTGTCATACTTTGTGCTCAATAAATATATATATATTTTTTATTTTATTTTTTTTTTAAATAACACATTTCAATGTATTTTTAAGCAAGTTTTGTTAACTTTACCTTTCAGCATATTCTAGTATTATTCCAAGTATTTAAAACCACCTTTTAGCTGCAACCAACATTGATAAATTACATCATGATTAGAGAGATTAGAGGAGTAGGAAGATCAAACAGAGACAGAGAAGATTTGGATTTAGTTGTGCCTGCAATTTATTCACAGCATTTATTTGCTTGGAATGCAGATGGGTGGAGTTTACCACATCAGGCCAGCTCAGATCTTGGCATGCTAGTCAAAAGTGAGTAGTCCAAAATGAATTTCAAATGGTCTCTATGTGATTGTTTTTTTCTGCATAGCAACCCCACCCAGGCCTAGTGCCAAAGTAGCTAAACTGTACACAGAATGTGAAAGTAATGTTTTACTATACTACTGGACCTTGTGGATAGATTTCAGCTTGTGTCTTTATTGTTTAAACCTGTACTTCCCTGTACTTGGTGATTAAATAAGTTTGATTTAGATTTTGGTAACCCTTCAGCTGTTTCTCCTGCTTCATGCTGCATCCTAACAAATGTACCTTGACATGGGTTGTCTCTCCACAGCCTCGTAAGGTCCCGGGTCTCTGTTTTCATGGTTGCTCCACTCCAGTTGAACACCAGCCCAGAGGAAATGGGTGAGCACTGCTTTTCCATGGTGTCTATTTCGTTTCTATCCAGTACACGATCCCATATGTGCAGTTCTGTAATGCTCCCTGAGAATGACCCATTCTTCTTAAAAGAGACCCCAAAGGTGTCCATCTCCTGTCCGATAATAAAAATGCCGTCGGGGCCAATGCCCTCAGAGCTGTTTAGTCCTTCACCCCTAAAGACTTCTAAGCCATGAGCAAATAGTGCCCAGTGTCCACCATTCTGTGTCCAAGAAACACACACCGAGTGCCAGGAGTCATCGTGGTCAAAGGCTTTAATGTAAGGTCCATGATTGCCGTGAACCTGCAGAGCCAGCTGAACAACCTTGCCCTCAACGAAGTTTGCACGGAGCAGGAACTGATTAATATATGACTTAATGGAATAAGAGAAGATGGTGGAAATTCCAGAGCTATTTGGATCGAAGCGGACAAGGGTGCAAACAGTCACTGAGCCCATGGAGGGGAACTTGTGCAGGAGATGGGCATGCTTCCTGTCTGAGCGCCCATTGAACTCCAGAATCAGGGTCTGAGAGACTTTGGAACCTTTGGTTTCACCCCAAATGGAGAGAAAAAAAAGTATTACTATGAAGGAAAAATCCTGGGACAGCTCTCGGAAAAGATTGAATATAATAATGAACTTGCACTTTATGGTCATTTTTCTAGTGTAAACTGTATTCTTTTCACTGTATCGTCAGTCCTCCTTTTCTGTTCTATTTCCTTAAAGTAATTGAGTAAGTAAGTGAGTAAAACAATGACTCTTGAAGTGGGGTTGTATGTGGTACTTATGCGTAGTGGCATAATATACCATACTCAGTACAGCTGGGCTTAGGAATACCGTATTTTCTGGACTATAAGCCGCTACTTTTTTCCCACGCTTTGAACCATGCGGCTTATACAAAGATGTGGCTTTTCTATGGATTTTTCTTAGAAAAGCTCAGGGAGGCACTCTAGCAGGAAGTGCAAAAACGAGACAGGCAGCGGAAGTCAGTGCAAAGAAGAACGCGCCAGTTTTTATTCTTAGCACGTGCGACCCAACACGCACAACAACAAAATAGCATTTTCACACCCTCACCCCCTCATCATGGAAAACACACGAAGAAATTCCTATGATCAGTCCCTCCAGTTTTTCGCGATTTTGCGATCGCGTGGATTACCGCGTAATAAGCAATATGCCGCATATTTTCGCGAGGCCGCATATTTCTTACTATGTCGCATAATTATTGTAAAATAACCAAACATGCCGCCCCTTCCCCACGACACATATGTGTTTTCCACCATAGATCAAATAAATGGCTCTGCCATAGATGTGTCTTCCACACCACCTGGTGGCACACGCAGCCATTTTCACACACCACGCAGTCCGCCCGGGGGATTCAACTCGGCGGGTCAGGGACGGCCGCACGGTGCGGGAGGATCCCCTCGCGGGACCCCTCCCCGTCGCCGGGCGCATTTCCTCCGCGGCGGTGTGCCGCGACTGGCTCCGAGTTGGCTTGGAAAGGCTCGGGCGCCCCTCCGCCCGGACCTCGCTGCTTCCCGGGGCCGTGGAACGAGTGCCCGCTGCGCCCTCTCCGGGGGTTCGCCACCGGGGACGGGAATTAATCTACGGTGAGACGTTGGAGACGGCAGCGGGAAGAACTGATTCAGTGCCAAAAGACAAGAAAGGCTTTCAGAGGACAGAAAAAACAGGTGGCCTGAACTTTCTGTGTAAATATCTTATTTCTCAACCTGGATATCGGCAGCTTATAGTCCAGTGCGGCTTATATGTGACAAAATATATATTTTTTTTTAATTTTAGTGGGTGTGGCTTATATTGAGGTGCGCTCTATAGTCCGGAAAATACGGTACATAAATTCTAGGGTTAAGATAATGTAGTGCCAAGGGGAAGGGGCTGTCTGTAGCATAGGTAAAGTGAAGAGAATATGCTCACAATAGTGTTGATTTAGACAGATTGATTTTTTTCCCAGACGAGCCATTTTCTTATGTGGCTAAAACATCTGCTGACCTGCTGTCCTCAGTGCTTTGCTCTAATATTGTGTGAAGACTTTGGTCTAATTCTCCAAACTGGGAGCATGCTGACCACTGTATACTGTAGGTAAAACACTATATAAGTACCTCATACAACTCCACTACAAAAATCTGAACTACCTCTTTAAAAAAGAAACAGTACCTATTGAACCTACTTGAATGATGTGTCATGACTTTCCTGGCAATCCACACGGGCTGAGAGATGTTCAAGGATTTTAAAAAGCTGCTAAGCTTTTGGTTCTGTACTGGATTGGAGACAGTGGCTAAGGATCCAGAGCGCTCGTTGCACAGTTTCATTGCACTGTTCCACTGCACTGCATTGGCCAGATACTCATAGTAGGACTCATCGTATGTCAGGGTTCTGGTTTCCAGTGTAAAGACTGTTCAACAAAGAGAAGACAATAAATTAGTGGAGAGATACCAAACAGTATTGGTAAATAAAAAAAAAAATGAAATGGCTGACTGTGAATGACAGGTCTTATCTGGGATTTCAGGTTTAACTAAGCCTAACCAATGCCATCTGGATTAAAATCAGCTATACAGCAGTGCCACTGTTTCAGCTAAAACAAAATGACTGAGAATGTGAGAACAACTTGGACAGTTTGCTACGTTGTCCAAGTAAAAGTTTTACCATGCAAATGATACCAGTGAAGATTTAGAGAAAGCTCAAGGTAGGTTTTCATTGAGAATTTACAGCCAGCTACCAGCCAAATGATGATGTCAATGTTCCAAGCCTTTCTGTTGAGCTTTGAAGGACAAGTAAAGCGCTGTTAAACACAGCACAGTTGACCCTGTCACAAAACTCCAGTCAAATCTAGTGCACATTTCCAGAAATCTGCAAATATTAGAAGTTGAGCACATGAAGATTAACAGCTTATTCTCCAGTTGGGTGCTACTGAACTATGGCAGCAGAAGAAGAGGGCATAACAGGATGATGTAATAAGAAGACCAACAGTCAAACAATGGAAAACTATGTAGAAACAAACAAAAAAAAAAAGTGGCATATTTTTATGCTACTTTTTGGTCTCATCAGTGAAGAAGAGCTTGTGAAGTGGTGAAAGCTGCCACCGCACTCAGGTCACCTACCTCCAGATCAGCCAATAGCAACATTTATTTGCAACAGCTGGGTTTCAACCAGAAGAGGTGAGGTTGCTATGCGTATTTACAGCACAATATGTGTAATTTCAATACTTACTGCCCTAAAATGTCGAGATCTGGACCTGAATCGATCCACAACACTACTGAATACCCATATACAGTGCTGCTTGAAAGTTTGTTAAACCTAAAGATATCCAGCCTTTTTTTTTTTTGCAAAAAAAACGGACTCCAACATAGGCTGCATAGAATGTATATATTGTCATTGTTTATTTAATGAAAGTTATTTGGGTGTTGGACCTCCTGTTGCAGCAACAATCTAAACCAAACTGTTTCTGTAGAGACTTGTCAGTCTCTCACATCTGCTATGGGGTGTTTTGCCCACTCCACCTTGCAGAACACACCCAGTCAAGTCAGGGTGGATGGACGTCTGGCATGACCTGCAAGCTTCTGCTCCACCACAGCATTTCAATAGAATTCAAGTCCAGAGTTTAACTGGACTTGAATTCAAAAAATGAATCTTCTTCCTCAGTCATTCCATGGTTGTTTGGCTAAAATGCTTCAGATCATTATTACGCTTTCTTTAACTTCTAAACTAACAGCTTCAGATTATGCACTAAGATTTGACGATATTCCTCAGAATTCATGATTCTCAGGACTATGTGGCATCCAGGTTCAGGGCCGAAAAGCATGCAGGATCTTAATGTTCTCATCAACATCCCTCACTGTGGGGAAGGTACTTGGTGGTGGTATTCAGTGTAGACTTTTAGTCAAATGTGGCAGTTTTGGTTGTGACCCAACAGTTCAACTTTGGACTAATCTGTCCACAGAATCGATTTGCAGAAAGCTCTGGCAACGTTCAGACACTCTTTTTTGGAGAGCAAAGGCTGCCTCCAAGCAACCCTTCCATTAAAGCCATGTGGATGTTGTTTTCTTCTATTGTTGAAGCATGCGCGTGACCCAGATGCCGCAAAAAAAAAAAAAAAAAAGGTCTGCAAATCCCCATTTGTTACGTTTGGTTTGGGTTTTACATTATCTTTTTTCATGCAGCTTTTGCAGATATTTAGAAGGCTGTCCACTTCTAGGCAGAGCCACCTGCAGTGACGATATGCACCACAGCGGACATGTAAAACTCAAATTGTCAATACCCTCTTCCTGAGGTCCTCTGAGACGCATTTTCTCCTCCACATAAATGACCTGGATGAGTTCACTTTAGAAAGTCTAAACTGACTGATCTGTGTTTTACCCAGTGCTGCCCAATTACTCCCCTCAAGCTTTCTCATTTCACTGGTCCATTTCATTGGTTAATGTAGCCATCAAGTTGAGCTGTCTGATTGTGTTTTCCCGCTTGTTTTAAGCAGTGCAGCTGAGGGTTCAATAACTTACAAAAAACAGTTGAAAAAGTGCTTTAAGTGGTTCACATACTTTCAAGCAACACTGTACATTGGTTTTCAGTTGAAAAAAAGTGTAATGAGGGTTTAGTTACAATTTAAGGACAGGGCTACAAGCTCAGACAAACTAGCTAGGTTAGCTACTAACCGCCCCTGATACAACTCTGAATTAAAATGGAGGTTTGGTAAAAAAAAAAAAAAAAAAAGAAAAGAAAAAGGAAGAGAGAAATAGAAAGTGACTCACCTGATATATAGCTGTGAATCCAAACCTGAAACATAAGTTCAAGTTTAGCTCATTGCTTTAAAGCATGAATTTACAGAACATGGTCTTCTTTACTGAACAAGATGAGGCGGTACACAACAGGTGTGCTGATTAACGGGTGAAGAACACCTGTGTTTCCTCCGCTAAACTCGACGTTATCTAGCAATAACACCTGACCACGGGTTTAAAAAGTAAAATACAGCTATGTTAAAACAGTAATCACGTTTTAAAATGTTTGTATTGAGTTTAACCCACGAGTCACTGTAACAGACCCACTTCTGTGGGTTAACGTTACAGTAAATTGCCTGCAATTTTTCATCGCGCATAAATACATAACACTGCGAAGGACGCTGACTCCCGCTCCTTTTCAATCAAGGGCGAGTATTTAAACTCGCAACAGATGTCTAATATATAAAGAAACAGAATAATCTCGCTATTTAGTCTAAGTCTAGTAAAAATATTTAAGTGCAATAAGCCAATCAGAAACTCACTTGTCCATAGGGCATATTTAAACCTACCAGTACAATTAAAATGCATAAAAACATCCAAGTTCCTAGTATTAGAAGATCATTATGGCTTTTCCTTACATCTTCACAACCTCTAAGGGATGTTAATAACAATCGTGTGAACATGGTGAGCGTCACCGCATTTTGCGCTTAATTGGTTTTAACAGAGACCGTTTTAAACAAACTATTGGAAAAAGGGCGTTTTATACAACTCCATCAAACTTTGCCTCGTTAAAGTAATAAAACCGTATACACGAGTGAAAACGTAAATACAAAGTGTACTTACGAGCAGGCCTAAATTGGGGAACAATGACCAGCGCATCCTGAAAGAAAAACGTCTTCATTAGGTGAGAATGAAATTCAGTTTCATTGTTCTGTGGTTTCTGGTTATTGGTCGAGGATAAAAAGTGAAACGAATCGATAGTTTTACCTGAAATATTCGTCTTTCTAAAAACTTTTTTGCGCGTGTTCTCATTCCAATCGCGTCGTGTCCGTGAACGCAGCATGCAACCACTCCTTCAAACGAAGTCTTTGCTGTTTTTTTTTTTTTTTTTTTTTAAATTCCACTGAGTGTAAAGTTACTCAACGTATGTTTTCTTCTTCTCAGCTGCGCTGTCAGACAGTCAGTAAAGGACAGATCTGGTGGGAGCTGACTCCAGAGAGCATGAAGGGAGGATGCAGAGGAAGCTGCAGAGAGGAGGAGGAGTGGGTGTAACCTGCAGCATGCCGCGCACAGGGTTAGCAAAAGTAGAGTCCAAGGATCTCTGGGGACCCTTGAGTGGCTTCCAGGGTGTCTACAGAAGCCAAAGGCTTACACAGTGACTTCATACACAAATGAATGTGAATCCGATCCATCCACCAAGAGCTCATATGAAGTTTGGCTCCTTTAGTCTGATGCAGTAGTTCCCAAACTAGCATACAGTGACCACCAGGCGGTCCCTCATTAGTAATAAAACAATTTAACTTGCTAAAAAGCACAGTGAGATTAATGAATAAACGATTCATTTACAGGTTTTAATGTCCACCTACAGTCAGTTATCTTACCAGATGTAAACTCCAAAGACAGAATTGATTTTATTAATATGTAAATCTGTGGACTAAAACAATTTTATTATGTCAGTTACTACAAGGTAGCCCAAAATTGTATATGAATGTTTTGATATGCATTTTTCACTTTCACCACGTAGATTCCAGTGTCAGTCTTCCTCTATGCTTTACAAAATATAATAACTTGTGTTATGAAAGGTTTGGATTCTTTGTCAAATCAAGCCATGTGAATTTATTGCGGAAGCACAAGTTGTTACATTATTTTGACATGTCAAATTTTTACAAAGTGAACAGTAAAAAGGGCATAAAACACTATGTGGAATACATGTATTTAGGAGAAACATTGAGTATACAAGTCCCTCCTGAGTGCAAATTGTTGCAGTACGTGTTATACAACATAAAGGAGCAAAACTTTCTGCAAAGAACAAAATATATCTTCATACAAGAAAGAAATCATATACAGCAGGGAATAGGGAGAAAGCCTCATTATTTTTTTTAACATAACGCCACCTGAGCTGCATATTGAAATCTTAAAATAAAAAAACAAAAAACAAAACAAAGAATAATTTAGTAGCCTCTGAAAAATAAGTAAGTAATCCTGTAAGTAAACATTGTCCTTACAGCCAAGTATTCTAACTCTGCTAATCCATCAATCCATCAAGAATGACTATATGAACTCTACATATTCCGCTGACTTAAGTCTTAATGCTTATATCTAAAATACCTTTAAAGCTCTTAGTGCCAAATTACTGAGTTTACTGGACTGAACCTGCAGCACATCTTGATAACAGTGCTTTTCACATCATGTCAGTGACACGATGATAGGAATTGTTGCTCTAGTTTTGAAGCAGCCACATATTGTATTCATTTGTTTGCTCATATTTATTTTCTATGTAATTAAAAAAACAGCCATGAAAACACGTAGATATTGCTCATATTTAGAAAGCAGAGTTGACTGTATGTGAATTTAACAACTGTTTATCAACTTGAATGGCACTAGAGTCCTTGCAGTGTCTGCTGCATGACACATTTGTTATTACCAGTAGTTCGCTTTTACAGTAAAATCGTACATGATGTGAGCACATCATAAAGAAATAGCACATGGTGTAAATGCACATTACACCCAGTGTGTGTTGCTTTTGGTTGTCACACCTGGAGGGAGAGAGTACACTATCTTACTCACGACTCGATTTCTAACAGAGCAATGAGTGGTAGCACTCTCTTTGGACAAGAGTTCATCTTCTGTGCTCTTATCTGAAGCGGAAGAGCTTCTGTTCGCTCCTGGATCCTGCTGGTTCCAGGAGGACAGGGACTGCAGGGCAGAGTGGAGCTCATCTCGTGCAGCCATGACGTTCTGAAGACAGGGAAGTCGCAGGGCCAGCGTTACTGCTCCCTCCTTGGACAGACCAGTGATCAGCTCATCGACAGCCTTGGCAGAGGAGGTTAGTTCTCTGCAGCTGCTGAGGTCGGAGTCTCTGTCTTTTCCTGGAAGGAAGACAACAGTCATACAGAAGAAATGACACAGACAGCAATGATCCACTTCATAACTAATCATCTAAAGTCATGCTCAAAACATTTATCTTGAAACAAAAAAACAAACTATATTTTAACTTAACTGTCACAGCATAATAGGTCATTAGACATAGCAGCAACAATTTTAATCCTTTCATTGTGAGTGATAGGAATGAAAATATAGAATATTTTTCTACAATCGTGTAAAAGTGAAGACCTACAGATCTGCTTTTTTCTGAAATTGCTTCTTTGTTGCATTATACTGTGGACATTTAGAAAATCTTTACAAAATGAAAAAGTGAAGGACAAAAAGCAAGAATGCATGACTTTGGCTCTTGACATACTGTTTCTTCTACTGCTTTTGAATAGGAGATATATTTCTGTGCTGTACAATGTAAGATACAGTGGATAAGTGTTGACAGAAGTTTCACCTCGCAGGGCGGTAGACAGAGAGGAATGCAGCTGTCTGATGGCCTGGTTCAGCTGGAACAGCTTGGTCACTGTAATCCCCAGACTCTGCAAATGGGAAACTGAGGCCTCCTCCTCCTCCTCCCCCTCCACCTGCTCTGTGTCAGTCTCCCTCTCCTGTTTGAAAACATGAACACACCCAAAAATTGAATACACGACAGAGAAAATAAGCAGTATTAAATGTAACGTAACCAACAATTACATCAGTACAAACAAATACAATATAAGAAACAGACAGACAGACAAAGAGAGACAGACGGACATGCATTCATGCAAATGATGTCACCGGATAAATGGGGCTTCCATTGTAATGGTCCATGGTTCTTTTCTATGACATAAACCTAATGGCCTCCCTTTCAGTTCACTGCAGTACAGCAAAAAGTGTTGCACCATGCCATTTATTCCAGCACACAAGCCATTTTACCTTAAATTTATATTCTTTAACTACTGCAAGTAAAAGTTGCTGTGTATAATTGTTCATTGTGAGATTTAAGTAGTTTTTGTCCCTACATTTTGCTTAAATAAAATAACATTCATATGGCTGCATTTTGACCAGAAACTATAATGACAATTTTATAATTGTAATTTTAATGACACTGTCGGCTACAGTTCACATTCATAGATGTTTTTACATCCCCGTCATGCACATGTGCGGTTCTTGGTTCCATGGAAGTTGTTGCCTCAGGCTATAACTCAGCTTTATCTGACTACAATAACACTGTGGGCAGCAAAATGCCCCTGCGCCTATATGTGTCAATGATTGGTTTTAACAAAAACCGCTAGTTTGTGTGGCTAAGATAACGGCAAACAAGCCTGTTAGCTGTGACTAATGCCACTTCATTCAACACATTCATTACCTGAATGATCGTCAAGGGACGACTGCAGAGAGATAAGCCTACAGAGCATTGAGCTTTACAGGAGCAATAAAGGCTGAGTGGCATCTTTACCGGGCCTGCTGTGGGTGAGGGTATTAATCTGTAACATTTAAGCCTGTGTCAAGATGCAAGATTGTTTTTAACCGTAACACATCCAGGGAAGCTTTGTTGAGCTTGTACTCTGTCTTTTAGTCACAGTTTACCCAAACAAATACCAGCAGTTTTTGAAATAAAGCTGCAGATAGCTAATAGCTAATGACACTAATCAATTTAAAAATTCTTGGCAAAGTAGAATATGAGTTACAGCTTAGACAAGACTGTGATACCAACAAGCTGTTATAATATTGTGCACAGCTCTCACAATAAATGTTTTCCAAATAATTATGAATAATGAATGTCAAATCGTGTGTTAATGTAATAATTTCACTTCAGAAGAAGTACACTACAGCTTTATCATATCTCCTTTCTCTGACTACCTATATGATGAGCAAACTGACATAAAAAACAAACAAACAAACAAAAAAATAGTAATCAGTATTTAGATTTTTCATTTCATTTCTTTTTGACACAAGCAAATAAAGAATGGAGAATATGGGGGCAAAGCACTGAGGAGTTACTGGTGAAATTTCTACTGGGGAGATGTGCAGAAATTAGAAGCCTTATTGCAATTTTACCATAAACAGTTTGTAGGTGGTTGTGATGTTGAAACTCACCGTGATATGGCAATGCATGTAGTTCTGCAGAGCACGGGCTAAATCAAGAGTCTTGGATTTTAGACTCTGGAGCCCCTGTAAGCAGAGATGGCTTATTGGTGATGACAGCACACTTTAAGAGCATTTACAAAAATCTTGTGTGATGACAGGATACAATTCCACTACAATAAATGACACAGGCAGGTTATGATCTCTTACTGGGTTCCTGGGGTAGGCCAGCTGAGCCTCTCTCAGCATTTCTCTGGTGATGATGAGGCTCTCCTCTAAGAGAGAGCGGACGCCCTTATTGGTCCCCTTTAGCAGACTCGTAACAGCGGATTGCTGGAAAGAAGTAACCATATAAGACAATGCTTATCTGTGATAGCATTTCTCTGGTCACCAAAAGCTACAAAATACAACAAACAAGGCATCCTTAATGGTTTAGAATAGTATGAGAAGTATAGCCTGAACAGTACTGGATGTTTGAGGCAGGTTATTTTGGATATTTGGATCTGCTGAGACTTGTTTTAGTTTTAAAAAAAAAACTGATATGGGTTCCTTCAACCTCCTAAGAATTGTGACCAAGATGCACTAAGCAGTGCATGTCAGTTTTCTCTTTACCTCAAATTTAGTTTGGCAGTTCTGTACTACTATAATTTCTTGTTGTTTATCAGCTGACATACTGTATCTGCAATGATTCAACCTGCTAAAATAATAGCTTCAAGTCCTAAGCCCCCACTTTTTCTCATTGATCACTGTTGTGGTGTTCTTCCACTACAGTTCCCAGAAATCATCTTTCAGGCAAATTGTCTCCAGCATCGGGAGTCTTTTAAATATTTTTCTTTCTTCTAGCAGTCTTGTCTTGTTTGGTTGAGCAATGTTTGCTGTCTAACATAAATTATGATACCTTGTGGTTGTTTTGACTGCTTTTTAAGAAAAGAGTAAAAGTAAAAATAAAGAAAAGTATACAAATATGTTTAGACGCGTTTATCACCACGCTGAATAAAACTGAACAAAAGAGAAGGCAATGTGATAGAATCTCATCGTGCCCTTCACTGGGCCATTTGTACTGTATGCTGTGCACCTTTAAAAACACTGACAGTTTGAAACATTTCCTTACGTATCCATCTGTTTACACAATGTAATGAGATACCACTGCACCTGCACATCAACAAATCAAACATGCCGTAGTATCCTTATCCAGCTCAATAATTCCCCACCCTGTAATGTGTTCTTTACTCTGAGATACACACAGTTAATATTCCATTCTCCGGTATTGTGGAATAGAGGCTTGATTACAGCAGACCCCAGAGCTTTGACAGGGATCGTACCTGCTGTGGTATTAATGGTGGTGTTACCTTGCCTGTGGCCTGGGCAACCCGCTCCACAGCATTCAGCTGCATGCCCGTCATTGCCGCCAGGTGGCCGAGAGTGAGCAATGCAGCGTCCAGGCACTGACTGCTCTTCCTCCGTGCCTCCGTCACCATTGATGCGATCTCAGATTCACAAGCCTGGATGGGGAGAAAAAAAATTTTCATTTTCAGCCAACATCAAGTCAGCACAAACAGGTTGAATTAAAATTGATTTAACTGTAAATCAATGGCAGCAAACCAACAAAGCGGCCGACACAGTCTGAAGGGGGGAGTAAATAAATTAAAAATACTAGAGAATGTGAAAAATCAGGAGCGAGGGAGGAAAATTGGGTGTTTAGGTGCTGAGGCTGGTAAGGAATTTAGATTTATTTTCCATATATTCATGTTCTGTTTGGGGCTCAAGGTTGCGAATTCCCTCCGCTTGGTCATTTCCATAGACAGAGCTCAAACAGCTCAGAGCTAAGACACGTCAATTAATGCTGTGCATTTTGATTAGCAACCCCCTGTCAAAAAAAAAACACACTAAAGTGAAAATCATTTATCAGCTCAGATTTCATGCTCTTTTTGCAACTAATTTTTGTACTACAAACGCCACAAAAAGCACGATCTAATGTCACTGCATGGCCATTTATGCATACAGATTTTTTTGTGTTTACCTGAATGAGCAGCTGAAAGAATCCTCCCATCTTTTTGACTTGGCTTTTGAGCTCCTCAGCGAGGGTGTAGAGCAGGCCGGAGGAGGGTTTAACGCTGGCCAACCACTGCATGGTAACAAACACTGCATTCTCTATGGCTGTGGTGGCCTTGACCAGCTGAGTCCGAGCCACCAGGTTACACACAAACACTGCAGGAGAAAAAGAACAAAACATAACAGTTTGGTTCACCTACGCAGTAAATCTGAATATATCCTGGACCTTTTGGAATAGTCTGTCAATTAGATGGACAATTTCCTTAAAAAAAAATCTTTTTTTTTTTTTTTTTCTCCAATTTTAGGTTGAAGCTCACCATTCTCCTGGCTGTCTTCATCCATGCTGTCATATAGGTCAGATATAGTCTGGACCGCCACATACACCAGGTACAGATCAGAGGCCAGCCTGTCTGCCATGCTCTCTTCAATCCCACTAGATTCGCGTAGACGGGCCACTGACTGGCCAATCAACTCCTTGCAGATGCCTGGCGTGGCTGAGTCTCCGCTGATGGAATGGGTGGAGGGCGGTGCGACCACACCCATTAAGCCTGCGACAGTCACAGCGAAGAATTGGGGTGTGCACAAATTATTTCACCAGCCCTCGTTCTTACGACACTGTGTCATAGCAAAAATTCATTCGACGCAAAAATTAAGTGCAGCACAGACATCAAAACCAGGTTTCTGTGCACTGCGGTGGCTCAAAAGTTACATTTACTACTCCTGGATACTTTGAATACTGTATCTTGAGTGTTGACACTACACATTTCTTTGCTGACCAGTAACTTGTGTTACATGGCAATGTCCATCTGAAATATGGTGTCAAGCAGAAAGATTAGAAAGAAAATATTTCTGTTATTTTGTTCGACGTCTTACCAGCAGACTGCGAGGAGCTGTTGTGAAGGCTCTGAATCGGATGGACCCGGATCTCGTAGAGACGACCGGAGATTCTCTTGCTCTTCAACAAGCTCCTGCTCCTGATGCCAAACATGTTACATTACATTTATATTCATTTTTTAAATGATTTATATTTATCATTATTAGACATGTCGTCATGTCGGCTGTCATTCAGAGTTGGTGCTTAGTGCAAAGGCTGTTTATTACAGGATCAGGGACAAACCTTATACTCATTGCAGCTCAAGCTATGTCCCAATATTTTTTTTAAATGAACCACTGTTCATGTCTGTCACTCAGTAGTGTTTTTGGGGATTGGAGAGAGACTACATTTACACGTTTTTAATGTGGGCAATGCTTCTTTAACTCTCTCTGGATAACAGGACACCATTATGACCTGATCGACTTTGTGTAAAAAATAGATTTTCATTATTATTATGAACAGGCTACGGGATTGAAGGTCAGTAAACAGCCAAGACTGTGGCCATAAGGCCTAGGCATGGGTTTAATGGAGATGGAGGGAGGGAGAGAGAGAGAGAGAGAGAGAGAGAGAGAGAGAGAGAGAGAGAGAGAGAGAGAGAGAGAGAGAGAGAGAGAGAGAAAGAGAAAGAGAAAGAGAAAGAGAAAGAGAGAGAGAGAGAGAAGGCATGAAGGAACCATAGAGCCTGTGCCATGTTTGATTTGGCTGTGCCTGCTGGTAGTTCAGGCGCTACCAGGAGCACCATAAACATGCTTGACAAGAATAACAACAATGTTAGAGGAAAATGCTGGGGGTTCTGCATATACTATAGGTGCTGTGTGTGTTTGGGTTGTGGATTGTAGAGGGGGTGAAACACATAGATCCTTAATTCACTTTCCTTTTCTAGACCCCTTGGCCTGGCCTTCGTGGAAATGAAATTAATAAACAGAGGAAAAAGAATAAAGAGGGAAATATTCTGTGGGAAGCCACTTCACATCAACGTTTCGTGAGAGAAAGAAGGATGTGTTGAATGTCAAAAATGTGTGCCAGGTTGTAAATCACGCGGGTGGAAACTAGGAGGACTTTGTGAAAATAACCAAAATCTTCCAAACTGTTTGACTTTTTTTCCCCCCCCGTGTTCCATCCACATACCTTTCAACTTTCCATATACAACCACTTGCCTGACACACATTGTTCACATTAAAATGCGAGAGGCTGTTGAGTTCAGTTGAGCATGAAAACTGTGGGTTTAAAACCCACACACTGTAAGGCTCAGGAATTGTCCATCCTAGCCCCGACACTGCAAGGTGGACACTTGCAGAGAGAGGCCGGCCTGCCTTTGACCCAGGAGCTCGCTGTAGGTGTTTTTGAACACATCAGATAATCTAACAAGAATACCAATTAAGTCCCAGAAATCTAATGTAAATGTCAGGTGCTGAAAAGAGGGACTGATGGATAGGAGGAGAGAGGAAGAGCTGGATAATTACCTTCGACGTGAGAAGGAGGAGGTTGAGGCAGAGGAGGCCGATATATCTTGCTCCCACTCATCATCAGGGTCATAAAACACGTCGTCATCTTTAGAGGTGGAATCCCCCTGTGGAGAGTAAACTACTGCTGACATGCCCGGTCTCATTTACTCAACTTAATGAGAAAAGCGCGCCAACGTGAGGCGGCATCTCTCCGTCAGGCATAAAACAACCAATTCTGGACTGTAAATAAGGTCAAATGCCTGGGAAATTGGCAATTGCACTTGAGTTGATGTCAGACTCTGAATATGCAAAATGAGGAACAGACAGGCTGGCTGACTAAATGTGCTTCACTCTCCAGGCATCGTACATAAGCTTATTAGAACACTGATTAAATGACATACACAATATTAATTAATTCCCAATAAAAAAAAAAACAGCAGAGAACTATCTAAACCACATAATGTTGTTACGGTATAAAAACTGGCTGAAAGATTGGGAAACACCCTGGACAGAAGTTTGGGGTTTCCAGCTCAACTGATCTGCTAGTCTTCAGCCAGGTGGAGGGAACTGTTAAAATACCCTTGGCCTTTCCTGTCTGGTGAGGCTTCTTACAGCTGAACATCTGTTGTACCCTGCTCATGTTTATTTAGAATTTGGTTAAAACCATTATTACAAACATCGGGTGGTTTCCACACCAGGAATCAGTTAGCTCGCTAGCTTACAGATGTTTAAAGACATCAAAACAATCATTAATTCAAATAAATCAATGGCTTGAAAAGGCAGAACTGATTTAAGGCAGACCTGCTCGAGTTCCCTCATGGCAGCTATGTTGTTTTGGAACTTGTCCAAGCTCCAGAATGTGGAGATCCCAAGCTTTGTGTTCTGAACCCGCACCTGCAGCAGACCCCCCTGCTCCAGGGTCGGATCATCACAGCTTTCGTGTCTGCAGCAGAGGAAAGTCAAATTATTTGCAGCTTATCTCAAATGAAACGATACCAAACAGCACCTGTTGAAATCAGTGTGACACCTCAATGGGTTTATTGATTCTTCATAGGTTTGTAATCAGTGTAATAAATCATGTAAACTGTGGCCTGATCTTGTCTTGCCGTACCTGCTGAAAACTGTGTGTTTCCTCAGTTTTGCACTGATCTTATTGGCTTCTTCAATCATCAGGGACAACTTCATGGCATCCCACTGTGGAGAGACTGCAACACAGAAATGAAACACATTAACTTCACAATAGCAAACACACACCCAAATTAAAGAATATCTGTATCGGATTTGATAGCACTGGATGGAATGGATTCGCCCTAAGAAGTACTTGAAAACCGCTAAATAAGTCACTCAAAACCAAAAGCAATAGTTCCTTTTCTGTAACTTTTGATTTAAATACTCGGTTTCAAGGTTATCAGGTTATGTTGCTGACGTCACTGCCACATGAGGCAACAGGATGTTCCCCTTATAACAACACTCAATGAAATTGAAATAGGATACAGCATTATAGCATTAAAAGCAGCTATAAATGTGGCTGGTAGGTAATAAAAAAGTCCTTGACTCCTCTGCTGTGTTTGGCCTGACACAAGTATTACAGGTATTAAAGTATTACAGGCACACGTCTGTATAGTCGAGGAGAAAAGTAACATACAAACAGTATATAGTACTGTTTATTGTATAATATACAAATAAGTTCAGTTATTTTTGTATATTGTACAGTGGTATTACAGAATAACCACCATCCATATGAGAACTGTAAATACTTCCCTGCCTCCTTCTCTCCTCCTATGAAACTAAATGTTAATTTGAATATCAGGTCCTGGAAAGCTCTCTCTACTTTAATGCGTCTGGTGTAAAAGATCACACCCGCATGGACCCTGTACCTAGATGGTGTGAATTGTGCTTCCTAACTCCTAGATGTGCTCAGCAGCAACTTGAAAGCTCTTACCATTTCGGGATGTGTTATTTTCCCTTAAGGCTCTTTTCTTCTGCATCTCCTCCAGCTCATTGCTGATCTTTCTCTTCTCTGCCTCCAGGGCCTCAACAATCCTGGCTTGACGCACACGATGTTCCTCCATCGCCTGCGAGTGAATCATGGTAATGTTCGCAATATTAAAAAAAAAAAAAAAAAAAAAAACACCCGGCCAAAACATTATGCCTAAAGCCAAGTGCCTCCATGACTCAAAACACATCCTAAATGGCCCATCAGTTAAACATAAAAACCCAGTGTCAGCATATTTACTTAAGCCTCTCAAGCTCATTTTAGATCATTAGACATCATGAGAATGAGCAAATGAAGGAGATGGTGAAATTTATGGATATAGAAATGATCCAGATTTCCCTTACAGTGACTTCTGAGGATTAAGAAAGGGAAACATAGCCAGAAGTTGAATGGAATAAAATCTGTTTAAATGTGTTTAGGATCTTCTCTTGGATACTGCCACTCTACCACCTACTTCTCTGCATCATTGACAGACCAAGTTTTTCTGACGGTGCAAAGTCTCTTCCAGGTTTAAACTGACTGATGATTAGCTCATCAGCGTGAGGGCATGACACGAGACTTGTAAAATTGTTAATATTCCGACTTTGTGGCTGATAGGCAGCAGGATAAAGCAGAGTAGACAATGTTGTGTGCTGGAGTAATAATTTCCTTTTCTCTTTTGACAAAACAAAATGTGCCCAACACGAAAACAAAATTCGAGGAACCTAAAATAGCCCGTTAAAAGTGAGAAGGAAATGAGGATATTTATCATTCTCAGGTGTTGTTCTGGGATCTGACCTGGGCCTCCATGTGCAGACGGAGGCGTGTCTTGTGGGTGTCGACCTCCTGCTCCAGCTGTCGCTTGCACATTTTCAGCTCTTCCATCTGGCTGGCCACCCTCTGCTGGTCCAACTCCTGTTTGCGCTTCCGCTCAGTCTCCCCATTCTGAGCAAATTATATTTCGACATTACTTAGTTTTGGTTGCACAAATCGACTGGGTGTAGCGTATAACAAGATTATACAAGACAAGGACTATTCGACTGTTTTGCAACAGTACATACGTTTAAGAAAGTACGCTATTTGTAAGTTTCATTTATGAAAACTGGCTGCAAAAGTGCAAAACATTTGTCAAAAGTCAACACAGCACGAGTTTGTCTAACATTGTTTAATAACCATGATCCTCTAAAATGATCATAAATGGAAAATACATGACAGCTAACCAGACCATGAGAGAAAGAAGAAGTTTTTGCGTACCAGCTCTCTCTCCAGAGCTCGGATTTTGTCCTCATATAGCACCTTCTGGTCAAATAGCTCTTTCTGTGCCACCTCCTTTGCCATTTGGATTCCCAGCATCATCTCCTCTTTTGCCTTCAAATGGGCTTCTTCAATTTCTGCCTCAAGCCTTGGAGACACAAAGATAGATTAGGAGAGTCATGATTTGGACTTGCGCAAATAAATGTTGCCACGATAAAAAAATTAATAAATTAAATAAACAGACAGGATGGCCGGTACACTATTTTAATGTGGTCTTTTGCACTCACTGAGCTCTTTGAGCTGCGAGCAGCTCATTTTTGGCAAATTCAAAGTCTTTGTGGCCATCCCCTGCGCCGGTCCAACATGACACCCGCTTCCCAGACTGCACTTCTGCTGGGTGGTTGAAGCGGAAGTAGTGGTCTCCGCCAAGAATCACCCTGTCCCCCTAGAAACCAGTTAGGAGTTAAATTCATTCAGGTTCTCCACTGCACAAATCTTACTCCATGACAGAATCTTCAAACCTCTGATATGTTACGCTATTTTTCTGACTTACATGGTGTAGAACAGTGGATTCAGATATGAGGTTTCCATTAACAAAGGTTTTGGCAGTTTCCATGGGAATGATACTGACCGTGTCCTGGATGTTGGTTATAACACTAAAACAAACAGATAGATAGACCGATCAGGAGATGGCTAGATGTTCTCAAATCATTCATAATTATGATTAACAAAGTAAAGGGAACACTACAAGACTACACACAGACAACATAAAGCACTATTATACTATAAATATAAAGTGCAATAGCTCATGCCACTATTTTGTCTCCAAACTTTTCCATCGATTATTGTTTTTACCAGTGTTGGTCAGCGATGAGGGCTCCTGACAGCTGGATATCATGGCTGGACTCAGACTTGAGCTTGCCAACTGTGGTTCGACCCTCTTTGATCATGTAGAGAAGCATCTCAGACAGCTGAGGATCCTCGTTCAGGTTCACCAGGTTAGGAAGACGATTGTCCACCTTGAACGTCACACCTGCTTTCTGAAAACATGGAACATTTTTTTTCATACATGATTATGTGTGCGGACACAACCTGTTATTTGACCTTTTAAGAGTTAACAGGGTGAACGGATTGTTGCACTGTTGAACACAACAGATGATAACCTTGACATAGTAAAATTGAAAGTCCCCTCTGTACAAAAGGTTAAAGAAATAGAATGGAAATACATTTTATGCTGCAAAATATTACCTGCAACTCTTTGGCCTCTTCACGTTTGCGGATCTCAGCTTGCTCCAGTTTCTCTCTCCATGCCCTGTCAGAGGATAAGTTAAATAACCTAACACCAAATTCTGCCATGATTCTCTAAGATGGATCGCCTGCTCAGTCCTTTCCTTCCCAGTGACAAAAGTTTAAAGAGGGAAAATATCGACCTTAACATGCAAAATAATTTTGAAAACAGAAAAAAAAACATTGTCACAAAAATATCTTTACTGTTAAATGAGTGGAAACTAAAATCGATATCTGCACATAGTTACAATATTAAAGAAAGAATATGAAAAATATGAAGGAAACTACTCAGATTTTCTAAAATGGCTGTGACCCTCTCAAAAAGGAGACTAATATGTGGTTCTAATTATTGCACTAATACTGACCGGTTGGCCTCGACCATTTCTCTCTCTTGCTGAGAGAGTTTGTTCCTCAGGGCAGAGATCTCCTGCTGGAACAGCCTAACCCTCTCTGGTTCGATGCCCTGGGAGCTCATCTGAGCTGCTCGCAGCTTCTCCACCTCAGCCTTCAACTCTGAAACACACACAAAGTTTGTCCAAAAGGCTTTGTAAACCTAATATACAAAAGCAGTCAGCACACCTATTGAATGTCACTTATTGAAGACAATCTTCTGAGCACCATTGACCTGCTTTGTGCTGTACTAAGTCATATTTGCTTTGAGTATCACACACTGACAGGTGATGTAAGAGAAACCCACAGCAAGAGCTCCCCTTACTGCTAAAAACGTCAAACAGCAGCACAATCACCTTATGAAAAATAATACTTGCATGACAGTTAGCCGCCATGTGCAGCTGACAGTGCATAAATATGGCCCGGAGGCAAGGTTAGGGCCAGGCCTTAATTGAACTGGGTAGTGAATAAGCCGGCGATGGATAGATGGACAGACAGGAGGGGTAAGTGGGAGAGATGGAAAGCAAAGTAGATCAAGAGGAACACACAAATGGCAACATAGACATTCACAGATAAAGAAGAAGAAACATGGAGACGGAGACAAAAAGAGGAAGATAATGGCCGATGGACAGAAAAACAGAGAGGGAATGAATTTGTGTATACACATATTAAAGCTTTTGATGGTGGCCAGGACTATGGGAACAACACTGCTAGGTCCAGAAAGGCCATGTTTGGTGCTGCTTGTGTAAGATGGCAGATCCACACAAAAACATAATGTACTGCGGTATGTGAATGAGCACATTAGTCAGTGGTGGCCAAAAACTGACCTCAGCCACTTCTACTTCACAAGTGGCAACATACACAGTAAACTTTATGTGCCAAAAATTCATGCAACTTGGGGGGACACTGAGTCGGTCTCACCTCTGATGAGCTTGGCACTTGTGTCCTCATTGACTTTAGCCACGTTAATGATCGTGCGGGCCTGCTGGGCATAGCGCAGAGTGCTTAGGCTTTCCTCGACATTGCTGCCCGCTGGGCTCAGTGTGGCGATCATGGCTGTTTTGGAGTTGCCACCGAGGCTCTCTTTCAACAGCCTGCGGAAGAGAAAAAATATGGGACTCAGTCAGGATCATCCTTGAAAATGAGATCTGCTCCACTACTGTGGGTTTGTGGAAAAAATCCAATTTATGTATCCAATTTTGTTTTTTCCACAGAGGTCAGTCTTGTGTAATATGTGCATATATCACACATAGCTCTAGTAGACTGCATTAAATATCATGTTTAATTTTATGTTTCTGTTTAAAAATAGTAACAAAGAGAGCTTACAAAAAAATCAACATTGTGTTCTCTCACCATGTCAAAACAGACTCTCTGTACGGTATGAAGACCTTCTTTCTGCTCAGTGCCTGTTCTGACAGGGCAGAGATGACCTTTCCGAGGGTGAGCAGGGATTTGTTGATGCTAGCACCCTCCTAATAACACAATAAGAAAGTCTTGTTTTAGATAAGTACATGCAGCATTAAGAAAATCCAAAAAGTGAGATAGAGACGAGAGCAAATGGTTCTAAATGTAATCACATATTTTTGAAATCAATTAATTGACAACGCAATTAACAAACAGCACGGTGCGTGCGTGTACCCTGAGTCGGTCTCCGCTTGTCTGAGCAGAGTTACATCGTTCGCTGCCTGCCAGATCCACCAGGTTGATCCTGCTGGTGATACTGTGCTCGTGTTCCTCACCCTCCACAAACTCTGTCTGTACACAAGAACACAGAAAAAAAAGATATTATACTGTATGTGTAACACTGAGCTTAAAGTATGTGACCCCTGTTTATTAGGGGCTTCACTGCAGTGAACCAGTGTGTAGGATTTAGTGGCATCTAGTGGTGTAGTGGCAACTCCAATCATCATCATATGTTCGTTCTGTGTTTGTGCAGGGAGGCTGATGTGTAACATACAGCAATGTTGAGAGGCCTTACCTGAGTCTGAGTCATAACCAAGGTGAAGACTGAGTGAGATCTGGAGCTCTTGTCATTCATTCCTGTAGCTGCCGTGGCTCTCTGCTTGTTACCGAGCTTTAGCCAACCCTAAAGAAGAACACAGTGAATTATTACTGAATGTCTTGGTATAAAATCTCTCTTGCTATAACCAGGGTTTATTGTTTTCTACACTACACTCTGGATATATCCTTGATCCTCAGCAGTTATCTCTGTGGTAGGCCTGCACTGTAATTTCAAGACATTAATATTCAGTCATATGTTGAGGTCTTTCATCGTGGACTCGTAGTCTATCTAACAGCGGACCTTGACTCATTCTTAAGAGCATCAAGAAAGAAGAAAATATCATGACGGCAGTTTGAACTTACCTGAATGTCATCGTAAGAGCTCACAATATTCCTGTGAAGAAATAAAAAGTGAGAAATACTGAAAAAGTTCAAGAATGTTCCTTTGCTCTTTATTGAAGAATAATATATCAAAAGAAATAAAAAGCCTTCATACGCAGAGAGGTCAGCGACGTAGGGACCATGGATGGGATGCTCCCTCACCCTCAGCTGGAAACACAAATCAGCAGGGTTTGATCTTGACTGTACATATTCTCAGGTTATTCAGCCCTACCACCAAACATAAAAATGTCCCCGTGGCATTATGAGCAGCTCGAAAATTTACTATCATCACCATCAGGAGATTTTCAATGCTGGACAGGAACTTGATATTTTCCAACAGAAAAGTATCAAAGCGGGAAGTATAACATTACAAGTTTACAAGCCATGATAAAAGAAAAAAGTCCGTTGCAAACTACTCACAGGCATGCTCCTCTGGTTTGGCTCATCTCTGGCCACCAGCAGGTCATGGATCTTCTCGTTGTACACTTCAAAGTAGCTCATCTCTACATGACATTTTACCTGAAATATAACCAAAAGGGATCATTGGATGAGTTATACAAGCAGAAAAAAGAAGGATGTTAATGTATTCAAGTTTAAGAGAGACTTTACCTCTTGGTTTTCCATGGAGGACAGTCTAGAAAAAAGCTCATCGCAAAACCGCGGGATTACACCTTCTTCTTCTCCAAAACCCATCATCCTAAACAATAATGAGTTAAACTGACTGATTATGATTATACACTTTACAACAGAGGGAAAAAAATGAAGAGAGCAGAGGAAAGAGTTCCCATGAAGCATGGTCGACTGTAAGAAACGAAAACCAAAAATGCTCACGTGTACGATTTCCCAGAGCCCGTTTGGCCGTAAGCAAAGAGGCAGGTGTTGAATCCTTCAAAGGCCCTCAGCAGCAAAGGTTTGGCCAGTGTCTCGTACACCGTCTGCTGGCTGGCAAAGGTGGGGTCACACTCATCCACCGAGCAAAAGGAGAAGTCATAAGTGAAGGAGTAGCTCTGTTTTGAGTCCGGGTGCTGGACAACAGTCTCCTGACCATTCATGAAGATGACCTGCAGTGCCTTCTCTGCCTTCTCCCTGTAACAGAGCAGAAATATTTACGTTTCTTTTCTGATCTGAGCACTTTCATATCTCATCATGCACCTAAAATGTACATTCCTGTAATGTTTCATTTGTCAAATCCCCTAAAACTTAATAGAATTCACTGTCTTTCAGTGTCTAGAATACACTTTAGTAAAGCCAAATGAGAGACTGACTCAATCACAAACTACACCTTTGTTTATCATTACTAATTCATACTGATATTTGCTTGAATTAATCAGATGACACCTTCAGAAGGCTCAGCAGTAACCTTTGGAGACCCAAATCCTTCAATCCGGAACACATCATCTACTCCTGCACTCATCAATTAAGGTAAATAACACAGTACACACCTGGCATTGAAGGGGCGCACACGCACTGCAACAGTCACTGCACTGTTTTCCATCTTAAGTGAATCCTTTTGGTTCAGAGCCCCACTGGGTGTAGACAGGGGCTGCTCGGTGGGTGCTGGAGCAGTAGTGGAGGTCCTGACCTGGGTCACGTCTCCTCTTTGGCTTGAGATGCTGCTGGTGTTCTTTGTCACCTGCAGCGCGGAGTGTCGTTTGAGCACACCTGAGGACGCTTTGCTGACTCGAGGAGTCGGGACGGGTTGTGGCTGTGCTCGGGATTTGGGCCTCTCCAAACTCGCAGATTTGACTGCCACTGGTTTGGGAACTTCTTTACCTGCGAGTCTCTCGAACACCTCTCTCTTGGCGGCGATCTTCTCAAACGGGGTCTTTTTTGTGGGAGTTTTAAAGGTTTGGGCCTGGTCCTCCAGCTGCCTACCTGGGAAGGAGGAGGAGGAGGAGGAGGAGGAGGAGGGCGTCTTGCTGTGCGCCGGCCTCCCCTGACTTTCCACCTGAGCACCGCTTTCCCTTCCTTTGCTCTTAGAAGCGGTCTCTTTTAAACTCATAGACCTGATTAAAACAGGCGCCCTACCGTTTGGTTCACTGAGAACTTTGGGTGTTTGCTGCAGGCCATTGCCGCTGACCCCACGCTGCCCGTATGCGCTCTTATCCATTGAGGGAGTCCTGGTCCTGCGCTGCAGGGTCAGCCTCTTCTCCGGTGCTGGTGTGGTATTCTGGCTGCTTTCAACCATCGTCTTATCCCCGGTTTTCCTCCTTGACCTCCTCTGCAGAGTGAGTCGGGCACGGTGAGGAGTGTGCGGCCCGCTGCCGCTTTTTGACAGCGCAGAGATCACATAGGTCCTGTTCACCTGTCGGCTTTTATCAGATAACCTGCTGTCTTCACACGCAGAGTCTCCGGATGTTACTTCACTTCTGCCCAGCGCTGTGTCGGTCACTTTTCGCTCTGCCAGCCGGTCTCTGCTCGGTGTCCTGGACGTTGATGTTGACATTAGATGATCATAATAAGCTGTATGCTTCCGCGCTTGTACACTAAATAGCGACATGGCTGCTATAAACAAACAAACAAAAAACGTTAATATAAGCTAACGGGTTAGCTCACTAACGGCAACTCAACTCCGGTTACGCGACCTAATACAACAAACACACAGCATAAAACATATGTAAGACGGACGCCAGTACAGCTCGATACGTTAATTAAAAATGAATAAATCCATTCGTATAAAATAAATTGTGTTCAAGCAAACAGAGCTGTTTTTGTTATTGTCCTCTCATCGCTTCCGCCATCGCCCGCTTCAATTTCAAACTGACTCCGCTACTGGCAGCTGATTGGCTGAATTCTTGGAAATCGTTACGTCACGTCAAGGCTGAGACGTGTAGTTACCGGAGACTGACGCTAGGTGGCAGCACAATCAAGGATATCCTACTCTGAAGTCAGGCGCAAGATCAACCGTAACCATGACAAATTATGTATCCAAGTGGAGAAATTGCGTTGCTCATTTTTTTTCCTTTCTAAAATTAGGATCAAGCCGTTACAGAAAAGTGACGCACATTGCAACACAGCTTAAACAAAAACAAAATATCTCAGACTCCATCATCATCTGTGGAGGCTGAATACAGTTTCAAAGCTCCAGAAACAGATAGTATGTGGATCTTGGGTTGAGAATGAGCTTTCACACTCAATTTGAGTCTTACGTTGGAAAAAAAACATGGCTTAAGAGACTGATTAAACTTTGTACAGTATGTAATATGATACTACAGAACGCAAAGCTGATTATGTACCCTAAAGGGTTCCCAGCAAGGAATTAAATATGTATACCTTTTATCAGGTTTGGGAAGTTGAAACAAGGGGAAAATAGGTCTGGCCGTTGTAGTATTGATTGTATTGTGATCATAGTTCATAGTGATCATATTTTATATATTTCTAATGTGCACTTTGAGAACATCAACCAATGTTGAGGAGGACCTGGGTTGAAAGACTGGATTTGCGAGGATAATTCCTCTATTTGAATAAACTATCTTACATTAATGATAAGAAATTTATTCAGAATACGTCGAAATTACACATATTAAATAAAACAATATAGAAACATTTAGCATTTCCTCAATAAAAAGACAGCAATGCAGGCATGCTCAGAAGAGCCTGCTACTTTTTGCGACGGTCGTGTTTCCTTATGATGTCTAACAGATTGTTCTTAGTGACCAGCACATCATCGAGCTTCTGTTTGACTCTCTGTTTTTCCCTCCTCTGCTGCTCGTGGAGGTGGGGTGAGTTGAGGAGCTGATGGGGCAGGATGGACCCTGTGGGTTTGACTCTGTTCACCACCTCCAGGAACAGCCGCTTGTTGTTGTTGTTGAGAAAGGTGATAGCTGTTCCTCTGTGTCCCAGCCGACCTGCCCTGCCCACCTAGATGGGAACAAATGAAGGGGAAAATATAGTCCTTTGCCTTCTTTAAAATGTATGCAATAATTGTCTTGCCTATTTTAGCTGTGACTGACGAGGTAATTGCCAATAAATGAAGCTTCATTAATTAAAAGTGAATATAGTAAAAATCTACTAACCTGATGGACATACTCATCCATTGTGTTTGGCATGTCAAAGTTAACCACCAATCTGACGTTGACGAGGTCGAGTCCTCTGCCGAGCACACCTGTACTAATCACCACTTCAAAGTCTCCATCCAGAAGACCCTGAGGACACGACAGAGCAAATATGACACTGTAATGATGTGTTTATCAAATGTAAAAAACAATATCTAACTTTTTGTGGTAATATGAGACATATTAAGATGGTTAGGACTTAATATATGAGAGAAAACAATATTTATGCTGCAGGATTTTATAAAAATGGGTTCTGCACGTCAAAATGTGTATAAAATTATGCAAAAGACACAATTTTTATAGAATATAATGGTGAAGCCATATAAAAACGAGGGAACCTTGAACATTCCCTCAGTTTAAGTAATCATTTCTTCAATGACATGTTAGCACAGGCAGAGGTGGATCATATATATAATAATGGCATGCAATGGGGATTTTTAAGAGCCTTTCAGAGGTTAACAGGTTCCAACAGGAGGGGTGATGTGCTTACACATAGATCACCATTTCACTTCTCCACAGTATTTGTGGGTATTCCGCTTAAGTCTCTTAAGTCAAATCATTCACAAGCAAAAATCTCTTGGACACCACACAAAGGAGAGCTGCTATTCATCCACTTGACTGTGCATGTCCTGGCTGCCATTGGCCTCACCCTGAGGATGCGGTTGCGTTCCCACTGGCTCTTGTCAGAGTGGATTGCCACAGTATTGAGGCCTGTCACCTTGGCGACCGCCTCACACAGCAGATCAGCCCCCAGTTTACAGTCTACGAACACCACCACTGGAGGCTGGTACAGCTTACTGTCCTGAAAACCGCAAAGAAATACATAGGAACATGGTGAGATTTTTTTTTAACCACATTTTTATAGTTCTTCATACAAATATTCCAGCAGTTCCAGTAAATCTGTTAGTGAGTGTACAGTATTGGTTACAGTGTGTCAGTTAAGAAATGCTGGATCTTCACAGGAAATGTCTCTTGTTTTCCAACTTTACCGTCTAAGTTGGAAACACAACTCAGGTTTAGATACCTCTAAACAGGTTTTAACTGTACTATTTTGAAAGTTTCTGGCAGAAAGTGGACTTTAAGTTGAGGAATTTAGGGAGACTTTACAAAATATGGCAGATATGGAATATAATATGCTATAATACTATGTTTTCATGAGTGTATAATCACCTGAAAATAAGAATTATGTTTTTGTTAATTTTTGAAGCACGATGTTTCTACAGTAGCCCAAAACGGACAAACTAAACCCCAGCTGTAGACAGGGCCTTCACATTTCACGATAGTTTCTCCTTCACAATAGAAAGATGGGGTTGCAATCTGCAACTACACTATTACACTAAATCCTACACACTGGTCCTTTAAGTTACCAGGTGCTGGAGGCTAAATAACGTTTGGACAGACTGAAAAGGTCAAAATCCTCCAGCAGATGGCAGCCATGATTCTGCAGCCAGCAAAATAAAACATCAGTAATAGAGCTGGCTGGCATGCTGAAAAAAAGATCACATTCACCTGTTTGGCCTTACATTTGTTGCCATTAAAAGTGTTTACCAGTAACCAGGAACATGTACTGAGTGAAAACTTCTGTAATCCGGTTCCTATTATTTCTTTAGAAAAGTAGGAAATGCTTCACACAGCCTAAATAAATGTTTTTTGAAAAGTAGGCTGTTGTCCCTTATTCTCAAATCCAGACAGTTATTGCCCACATTGATCAATAACTTGGAGAATGATGGGGTATCTTTCAGCTCTAGGCCTGTTGTTCTCCAAGACCTGCAGCATATGTTTCAGATGAGCCATGTCCACTCCAAAGGTTTTGTGGAAATCCTATCTAATTCTACAGTACTCCTGCAAGATCCACCAGTTTCCCCCGCTCAGATACAGTAGTCTTGTACTCTGAGCTGTATTAAATAACAGCAGCAATGAATAACTTGGCTAAAAAAAAAAAAAAGAATCACCATCACAACCATCCTCTACACAGAAAAGTAGCTACTACACAGAGAAGTGTTCACTCACACAATAGTCTGACAACACTTCTTCACTGGGTTAAGCAGACCCTTCCTGTCCTGCCCTGTATAAATGGTACAAGCCATTGCTGGGATTCCTGGAGTGGGGCCATGGCTCAGGGCCCACCCACTTCCTCCAGGCGGGGGCCAGGGCTACAGCAATGACTGTCTAAATATGGTGTAGTGGGGAGACTGGTCTTTGGCACTTCAGGAATTACCACCTTTATACAGCCAGTTAATAAAATACCAAGCTGGTACCAGTGCGTAACGAGACTGAGTGATAAATCCACTATAAACTTAAATTAAGATAATAACCCACTTTCTGTGTTTGTCCCTACCAAAGCACTTTCTGGTTCTCCAGAGGATAATTAGACTTGGTTTTACACAAAAAAAGAAAACTGCTGACTTCTTAAAGAAAGCCTATGTTGGCAGTGGAAGTGAGCATACAGTCATACTCCACCCAAAAATCTTTTAAGACTTAAAGTGAGAACCAGACTTTCTGACAAAAAAGAGACTGTGTGCTCTTTAAACACACCTCTCCAAGTCAAACCTCAGGTCTATGACCTACATTGAGAATCTCAAACAGCTTCTTCTTCTTCGATGGTTCCTCTACCCATAGCAGGATCTGCCTGATATTGGCACAGGGCTGGTTCTTCTCTCCAATTGCAATACGGACAGGGTCGCGAACCAATCGGGCAGCCAGCTCCTCCGTTCCAGTTGGGATGGTGGCCGATGCCAGCAGAGTCTGGCGTTCTTCGGGTACTTGTTCCAAAACCTCCAGCACCTGCTGCTGGAAGCCCATCTTCAACATAGTGTCAACCTACAGGACACACCACAAATACATTTTGAAAAGTGTTTCTACACACTAAACGGCACATAATCACTTACTTGACCACAGGCAAAATAAAAATACTTCTGAAAACTATTATTGAGTTGTTTGGTAAAATTTTCAATTGTACAAAGTATTTTAGGATATGACATAAAATAGCTATCTTAAAATCCTCTTTGTTTGTTCATTAGAATGTCACAACTTAAATCAATTAAATTATTTCTGCTGTTCTTTTTGGTAGATACATTTTCATTTGATCAAAAACGTGCACTTTGTCTTGTCATACCTCGTCAACCACCACAACCTTCACTTTGTCCAGCTGCACTGCCTTCTGCTTCAAGATCTCCAGGAGTCGCCCAGGGGTGGCTATGATAATCTAAAGGGGATTCACAGGAGGAGAACATGAGGAAAGTTGAAAAAAGCTAAAAAAAAAAACATGGGAGAAGAAAATCAATGTAAAAACAAAGATGCTTTACTTTGATGCTGCTTTTGAGGCGGTGGAGTTGCGGGGGAAGCGGCATGCCGCCCACCAGCAGTGCAGTTCTCATGTTGGGGAGGCCCATCACCAGCTCCTTAGCCTGCCTCTCTATCTGAATAGCAAGCTCCCTGGTGGGGGTCAGGATGAGAGCCACAGGGCTACTCGCACTGTGTGTTGGCTTCTAAAAGAGGAAAATGTATATCAAAACAAATGGAAGCCCAAAAGCCAGTAGATGTAGCAACTAATGTGTGGAGTCCATGTCCAGCATCCATATCGTGTGATGTTTTGTGAATAGTTAAGTAATCATTCACTTTTGTGATATTAAGTTGTTTCTCTTGAAGGCAAACTCTTTATTTTGATCTACTGCAAAAGCAGCCCGTGTTCAATCTTTTCAGTTCACCTAGTTAAAATTCAAACAATCTCTATAAATGATCATTCTCTAGACTTTATGACCTCTTGATACATGTACCATGTATTTCAGTCCAGTCCATATATGTGTGCTTTTGTAAATTTTTTCCATCTTTTTGATTTTGTCCAAAAAACAAAAACAGCCTGAACCATGCATTCCTTACTTATGGTCACTTGTAATATTGGAAATTAAGGAACTAAAGAAAATTCTATTATTATAATAAAACTATACAATACTATCCTTAAAGTGACAAAGAAGAGGACAAAAAAAGTGAATGCAACATTTTGGCTGAACTTTGCATGACACAGTAACAACGCTGTTTACAGCAGAATCTAAATATAGCTAGTACATCTGAAAGTTTAATTTTCCATTTCCTCAACATAAGAAAACTTTCTGTTTCAAAACATTTGACGTTGTGCTATATCAGGACAGAAATGTGCTCTCCAACTAAAAACACTTGGAATCTGGAATATATTGGATCATATACAGTTTGCCGTGTCACACAAGCCCTTAATTTCTCAATTCCTCTCCTTAAATTAAGGTTCTTTTAGATTGAAAACTATCTTTCTCTGGGTATGGATGGCAGCTTCATGGTGTGAATTGAAATAAATCAATAAATCTGATGTTAGCTACTATACCTCCAGTGCCCTCACTACCACTGGCAGCAGGAAGGCTACAGTCTTCCCTGAGCCTGTGTCAGCGCTGGCAATCACATCCCTGCCGGTGAGACCTACAGGCACCATCTGCATCTGGACCGGCGTGGGTGCTTCATAGCCGGCCTTTTTCAGGTTGCCACTCAGTGTGGCAGGGAAGCCACAGTGTTCAAACTCAATGATGGGTCTCTTGACATTGCTCCCCTGGGTTTCAATGCCCAGCTCCTGTTTAATCCGCTGGACCTGCTCATCTGTTAGGCTTGATATGAACCGATCTTCCCTGTAGGAATAGCCTGCCTCACTTTCTCCCGCTCCTCCAGTGGCAGCTGCAGGGTGTTGAGGTTGAGTCCTTTTATCTCCATGCTCGTCCTTACGGTTAAACACATCCGCCCCAGTCCCCATACCCATATCGGCCAAATGTTTGGCTTTACACTCAAGGCTGCAAACATCATTGTCAGTGCTGTCACAAATGTACTCCCCATAGCGACCACACATCACACAGACAGGCTCTCCTGGCTCTGGCCATCTCTGGCTCTTTTTGAATGATTTGACAGGTTCCTCATCCTCCTCCTCATCTTCCTCTTCATCGTCATTATCCGTATCACTTGAGGCAGACTTATGTCCATCTTCACTCACTGAGCTCTCTGTCAAACCTGCAGACTGTCCACCTGCTTGTATTGTCTCATCTTGTGTTTTGTTATCTTCGCCTGCTTCCTCCTTCTGAACGGGTGTCACTGAACTACCATCATCTCTTCTCTCCTCCTCCTGATCTGTTTTGCTCTTCTTATTTAAAACTTGGCTTGAGGCCTGGACAGGTCTCTTCACTTTCAAGGCTCTTGGCATAAACATTTTAATGGATTATTAACCTGTGAAAAACAGATATTAACACTAAGTTAATGTTAATGATTTGGGGGTTAGTGTTGTAATAATGATAAGAGGAGCTTTTCCAAATTCAGCTTGGCTTGTACAGCATAACGTTACGAAATTCATCTTAAAGAACAGTCACTGACTGAACAGTAATATGTAAAATCCACCTGTAACCAGGCGTATTTCGTATAGAGACAAAATTACAGTTTCAAAAAGACAAATATAACGTTAACTTCTGGCTGCTACGGCGAGCAAGTCAAGAGCCTTCACATTTCCGTGTATTTTCACACAGCGCTTGTCAAACCTCAGTTCGGCTACAACTGACTCATAAATGCCTTAGCTCAATGTTTATTTTAAAAAATGAACATTACACATACCTCCACGCATCATCTTCCAACGCTTCAAAACAATCACCGACGCACACTAATGACGTAATGCTGCTCTGCACGTCGGGAAACGTAGTTCATTGAACAGCGGGTTTTCAGCTGCGCGTACATTATTTCGTACATTATTTTTGTTATTTTTAAATTTTTTTTATTCATGATGAGTAATACTATTATTAGAAAATTGAAATCATATAACATTTACTGTTTTATTTGAAATCACGTTAAACACTGTGTGTGTGGCTGGGTCGTCTAGAGGACAATTAAATCTCTGGAATAACGCAGAAGTCTGTGTGTGTTAAGTTAAAAACACGTGGATAAAGGTGATTAAAACCCTTCAACGTTTTGTTTCCTGGCTAATTACATGCAGGCTGTACTCCTTTAATGCATTCAAATGCTCATCGAAAACTCAAAATATCACCGCTAAGCTGTGTAGTCCAAGGATATTGAAAGATGACGGGGAAACTGGCCTAATGTTGTGGGGTAACTGTGTCACAGAGATATGATACAGTCCCCAAAAATGTGCTCCTTCAAACATATAGCAGGAAAATACAACACAGGGTCAGAGAAACGTACCCCACAAACAAAAGTGTTAACATTCCCGACAGCATTTGAAGGTGCCCTCCGCGCGTGCGCATTGCGCAACAAAGGTGCAGGGCTTGGATAGCCACAGTGCGGCAGGAAAACCGCACCACGGCACCAGTAAATTGAACAGAGCAGGGAATGGTAAAATACATAGGCTATACGTACAAGAATACATAGAAATGAAAAGGAGAAGCCGTCTGCTTCCAGGGAACCAAAACAATGGAAATATTTCTGTTTTCATTTCAGCTGAAGTGCAGTTTTTCCCTCTGAAAGCCAAGGAAACCTTCCCAGCCTGGTCCGACGAAAGCCCATTTCAACTGGTAGACGGCAGAATGGATGAAAAACACCAGGAGTAGCGACTCATTGTGTCAACGAGACCGAATAAGACGAAAAACCGCAGCCAGCTCGGCATTTTATGACTGACAGAACTTGTGAATAGTCTTCGGAAAGACACCGCGTCTCATCATTTTACAGCCGTTCATTGTTTTCCTCTGAATTCCAGCCGTGGGATGCTTTCGCGTTGTGTTGCTGCTCCATAGGGTTCAAGAATACAATTCAGGGAGAAATATGGGTGAAGTTCAGGACGTCAGGGATGTTAAGAAGACGTTCGTTGCTCCAGCAATAAAGTCTTTTGAGCACTATGACTTCTCCCGAGCCAAAATCTGTTGCAGCCTCACATGGCTGGTATCCAAAGCTTATGGGACAGGTAGGTGTATTACTGTACCTCCATATAGTTACCTGTACGCTTCCAGACGCATGTTTGTCAGCGTTTTAGCTACAGAATCTGATGCAATAGATGTATAATATACCTGTAGTGCACTTTAAAGGCATATGACGCCAAAACAATCTGCCTTATTCTGAAGAGACATCATTGACTATTGACTCATCATCAATATCACAGTGATTTTCCGCCTGAGTAAACTGCTTCACAAACACCACCGTGTGCTGTTGCTCATTGCGGGCCATCTTAAATGAATTGCCTATTGGATAGGCAATAAATTGAAATCCCAAGAGAGGCAGATCAAACCTGTGCTGGACCCCTGTGATCTGTCAATATCAATATGTCCACCCTATTGGAAAGGGAGCCTTCAGTGTTTAAAAAATGGAGGAGGTATGAAGGTGTCCCAAATGATGTCATCTTCAGGGTACTGCATCCAAATTTAGAAAGAGCTGAATGAGCTGAATTTTTTTATGTATTACACTTTCTTTCTGGATTATTATATATGACTTTATATTTTAGAGATTTATCCTAGAATATGATACCAAAGGGTAAAACCTGTTTTGCAGAGAAAGGGAAATCAGAAGTGGCCTCACACTGCCAATTCATTATTTTCGGTTGTGTTAAAATAAACACAATGAACAATCAACACCTTCTTATATGCTGAAGCGATTTTTAAACTTAATGAAGACCCGCTTTCATCATAAAGAGTGAAGGGATCTTAATGAAGATGATGTATGGACGCACTCTGGTTCTGTACCTCTAAAACGCCACCCACACTTTCAGGCAGTGCAGCAAAAACAAAATGGCAATTCACTCTGATTATCTGGATAGTATATAGACAGATAGGAGGGTCGAAACATTGTGGCTCGCCTCACTTCACATCATCCTGAGGTTCAAAAGGAGCTGTGGTTGTTTACACGAGGTGAAATATCCTGTACTCCTTCTAAAGTGTACCACGAAGCGCTACTGCTGAGAAACCACACACAATGTATTTGTTGCACTCTGAATGATTAGAAATGATAAATGATGGTTTGGTTGCTCAGAATGAATGGATTTGTAGGATTGGAGGCTGCACCTGCTGGAATTAAAGGTGTTTTATGTAATGAGTAACGTCTATCACCCTCTGTTGTCCATCAGATGGAATTACAACAACATGATGGTTTTACAGTAAAAGTAACTCATCTGCTTCTACCAACATGTCTGTTGCCCCCTCCCTCATATTATTAGGACTTTCTGATACATATATTTAAGTTACATTTTCACAAGCAGCCAAGAGTCAACAGGAGTGTCTGGTGAAGAGGTAATGTGTCAAAAGGAACAATATATAAGTGTTATGAAATTCCTGCAAGGGTGCAGATCTTTTACAAGACAGTCTCTTATATATGCTATACTATGCTAGGAAACAGAACCATGGCTGGCAAGATGTTATCAGACACCACAGAAGCAAAACAAGAACAATCACTTTCCTTCTGGCTCATTAATGTGGAAAAACTTGAATGGTTGGCATCACGCTTCTGCTTTAAGCTGTAATTAAATCTGTACTGCATGACTTTGGGCCAAACAAAAAAATAATGCTCCCTACATTTCCTGCAGATGATTGATAAGTACTGCGCAATCATAAATCCAAGCACGTAGACCGAGGTGACAGTCGCCACGTTGGAACTATGGACACTGATTGTGTCCCAGTTTTGCGTTCATTTCCCATGTGACTCATATCAGATCCCGAGGCACGTGCCCCACACTAACTAAATCTTTAACATTCACCTGAAAAGGTGTATGAATGAAATAAAATATGTTTTAAATACACTAAAAATAATGAAAAATTAGCATCTTAAATGACAGCATGTGGTATAGATTAGACCATTCACCAGTCACTCGTACTGAAGTGAAAATGATGTTTCAGTTATACTCTGGCTTATGATTCTGCGCCTTAATCATTTTAACATCTCTTTCAACTTTTGATATTAATATTTGATCGTTTGTCCAGACTTACCTGAAAAAAGATCATCACTTCATTTAAAAACATGTGTTCTACTCGTAGAGACAATGTATTTGAGATACGTGGTCCCTGTGGCAACATCTTGCGTGTCGAAAAACTGCAAGAAATGTATGTTCTGCTTTCCCATTCTCATTATTCTACTTATTTTGATCATGTTATTGTAGTTCTAAAGTACTGTTTCATATTCATAGGCTCCACTAAACAAATCAATACAGCTTGGTTTGTCTGAACAGTGCAGGCAAAACAGTATTCTGCTGCCGTAGCCACAGAGCAGAGCACATTATTCCTTGCAGTGTGTTGTAATAGCCGAGCAAACACGAGATTTCCTCACTGATCCTCTGTGTATTTTCAATCAGGACCGATAGAAGTGGGCTGATTCCAAAAGTATAGCCCTCCAGAGAGAGAGAGAGAGCAAGAGCGAGCAGGCAGGCTCGTCTCCAGATCCCTGCCTACGCTGCTCATATGCATCTGCCTCATTACACCAATGCAGGAGAGCATGAAGAATATGCAGTCTGGTAGATGCAAGATGTAGCCTGTGCAGCAGATCATCTGTTGTTAGAAAATGCTATCAAACACTACCAGGCAGCGCAAGCTGGTAATGCACGGTGCAACTCTGGTTCATAAACAGAGCTCAGAGATGATTCATCGTGACCAGGAGCCGTCCGGTTTGAATACTGGGGTACATGTTGGGGTGTAAAGCTCTCCACAAGTACTTAGCAGATGGCCTCACTCAAACAGCAGTGGTTCTGCTCTGTTGTCAACAGTTGAAGACTGAAATATTGTGAATGTGAAGCAAGATTTGACAAGATTTTCAAGATTTCCTCCACTAACGAAAAGGTAGAAGACAAAATATTACAAATGTTATTAAATATTGGAGGATAAATAACAACTGGCGTAATGGGGATCAGATCAAATGACTGCACGTCTGGATTGGTGTGAATATACTGCTCTAGTTGTTGTTTACAGATTCAATATACAGATAAAATATGAACACAAAAAGGATATCTCTAAGTTACCTGAGTGGGACAGACAATCTGACATGCTATCAGCTTCAGGCATGTTGCTCTGTAGCTCAGCCTGACCTCTGACCTGCCTGTGGAGGATGAAGGGGGAGGGCTGGGGAAAAGATTAATTCCTTTGTTGGGATCAATAATGTGCATGTAGTACTTACAGGAAAGCATAAGTTATAGAGCAGCTACTGCTGCTGTCTGCATTTCTGCTCCGTAATAACACAGAGTCCATCTGTAGATGACCTTGTTGATAAAGGCCGGCCTAAGCAGGTGATTAATTGACTGTGTTTTGTGTGTGTGTGTGTGGATGTTGGAGGATGGGCAGCTGTATTGGGGAGTATAAAGCTGTCACCACGTGCCACATTTTTGTCTGCATACACTCGGGCACTTATCAAAATTTACATCTATTCTCCCGCTGTGGACGCAGTGATGAGCTCTGCATCTGGAGTGTATGCAGATGTATTTTAATGCCTCCACACAGCAGCGGCAGCAGCAGCAGCGTCTCATTTAAAAACCAGTTAATCATGATTTTGTTGTTTAATCGGTCGTGGAAAAAGACAGGATTACGTTGGCTTGCCGATATCGCCCGTACAATATTCATACTTTCTGGTTTGTAACAATTCTTCCTAGCTCAGGACACAATGTTTTTCAGTTATTCGTAGACTATCCCCTTGCAGTGGACTTGCTTGAGGTGATGCACATACACACACATATACACACACTCTCTTTGATGAGGCAGGCAATGAGAGGGGTGTTCCCAGGGAGCTGGAAGCTGCAGAGATAGAGACTAGATGAATCGATCGGGTTCTACTCCTGCAGTTGCTATAGCAACAATGAGGTCTATCCACATATAGCCATGATATATTGAAAGTATTGTCAAAGTGTGCCAATGGAAAAAATGGAGCAGACCTCCTCAAAGAAAAGTAGTGGCAGAGAATCTGTGTATTACATGTAAAACTTTCTCCGCTTTTCTATTTTCATACTTTCATAATTCTCTGTGAAAAATGTTTTCCATATTTTAGAACATGAATTATAAATGCTTTTTTCTGCTCCTCTCTAACCCAAAATGCCAAACTTTCTCCCTTCCATCATACAGACAGCATCCCGGCAGACTTAAAGGACCCCTTCTACACAGACCAATATGAGCAGGAGCACCTGAAGCCTCCTGTGGCCAGCCTGCTGCTGTCCGCAGACCTCTACTGCAGGGCCGGCAGCCTAATCCTGAAGAGCGACGCTGCCAAACCCCTGCTGGGTCACGATGCTGTCATTCAGGCGCTGGCTCAGCGTGGACTCTACATCACCGACCAGGAGAGACTGGTCACTGAGAGGGACCTCCGAAAGAGACCTCTGCAAATGGTAAGAGAGATTTGTTTTTTTAAAATTTAAGGAACACTGAGGAGATTGTGGTTGGTATACAGCATAATAATTGTACACGTCAACTCTGAACTTCCTGCCTTGTGGTCATAACACTCATCACGTCTAGGAGCTCTCTCTCTATTTTGAGATTTGGCACCAGTCCTGACAGTGAGTATAGTAACTTTGCTTTTCCTCATTCTCTGAGGCGTATTTCATGCACATAATCTCGTTCCTCGTTCCAAAATTCAATCTAGCGTGTCTGAACTTTCTGGAGTAGCAACGTAGAAGAACATGTGCCTGTTGTACAAGTTATACAAGTTGGTTGATCCTACACTTTGCTTTACCCGAACTGATTGCTAAATTCATAAATTCACCATCAGACTTACTGCTGACACTGAACATGGCAGTAATTCTGCTGGTATAATCTGTAAAACATTTATTCCTGTGGTCACTCGGTTAAAAGTAGGCAACCGCAGGGATTGCTGAAATGACTTTCCCATCCATTTTGCATTTGCCAGACAGCAGTCTGTGAAAAAAATCACTTCAGTAGTCTATGAAATCACATTGTCTCCCAATGGCCCATAACTGTGGATAAATACAATTTTTTACACATTAAACTCCAAAGATAATACAAAACCATGGCAACCAAATACACAAGATCGCCAAACCAACACAACAACTATGGGAAACAACAATAAGACAGAACAAATGTTACTGATTCATTTCTCCAATACAAATTTATTCAGGGGGTTCACACTAAAAACAACAGTACAAGCTGACTTCAAGGCATCCACTTGATAGCTCATCTGTCTGTGTTGGAGCTCACTACAGAGATGACTTTGTAGGCATCCTGTTGAGGGAGAATAAGGGATCCTCATTATTTGGGGGCGAAGTCTCAATAGGAGGGTTTGTTGCTTCAGTGAATTGCAATTGAGACACGATTAGCACACAGTTTGCCTGCAGTCTGTTTGTTGAGTCTTGCTGGTTTTAATTTCCCTCCTATGCTAATTCGAAAGTTATTTAAGTTTTGTTGGTGTTTACATTTCAGGCACGGCATATAGTTTAGCGTAAGCTTATCTCACAAGATGACAAAGCTAAAGTCAGACCTGGAATTTGACGCTGTGCTGTAGGTGTACCCAGAGCTCGTGCCGGGAATCTGAAGGATTCTCTCTGCAGGATTGACGATGATTTTCTACAGTTTTTACAGTTTGTTTTCCAGTCCAGAGCTGAATAAGTCAAGTAGCTCTTACGCTTGATTTTAACCCGCCACAGCTCATGACTGAATGGTTTGCCAGAAAGCGACAGAGTGTGTGTGCACGTGCGAGCGTGACTGAGCAGGTTGTTGTGAATGTGAAAATGAGCTGCTAGAGGAGTGTGAAACTACCTTCTGCCATTTCACTTTCCTTCCTCCTCCTGATCCTATTGATCCATCTTTCATTCTTATATCCTGCATCCATATTTTTTTTTTGCTCTCCCCACAGCCCTAGTGTCATTCTCTCTGTCTCCTGTTTCACCCGTTTTACCCTTCAAGCCTTAAAATTTCACCTTTTCTCCTCTTCTAGCATTCACTGTTTTTTTGCTTCTGTCATCCACCATCCCCCCATCCGTGGATTGGTTATTCATTTAAATCGATTTTCATTAAGTTCTCGGACAATGCCGCTTGATATTGTTTGCTATCAGGATTTCACACACTTGAGACAGTTCCTGTGGATTTCCTGATGCACGCTGGAATGACAGCTCAGGTGGGGGGGTCATCTATTATTTAGACATTGCTTTAACATCTTACCAGGGGTTGACAAGGTGGCCAGAAGCTGCTCAGGCTGAGCTCTGTGGGGGTGTGGAGAGTCTGCAAGAAGGAAAATATCTGTGTTTTTACCCCTGGAAGAGGATGTGAAAGAGCAAAAGACTGAGCACCTTGCTGCAGTTCTAAATGTAAGCCGCTATGGATAAGCGATGTTATTAAATGCTGCTTGATGGCATTTTAAGCTTCTTTTTTTTTCACCTCAGCAGTTTGCAAGAGTTATAAGAATTTTCGGGATAAGCAACTTTAGGGGATGTTCGGGAGCTTTTAGTAGGTCAGTCAGCAGCGGAGTTAGATGCCGCTGATATTTTGTCTGACACGCGTCATAACCGAGCACGTGTGCTGACATTTTCACCAGGTTGCAAAACTGATTTTCTCTCTTTCTGTCACTATTCTGCCCACTCATCCTTCTGTCCTCGGCCATGTGACGGCGTCTCACATGCGAAGATGCGGGAGCCGAAACAGCAGCTACCGCCCCCTCAGTCGCCTACACACATTCTGTATCGCTGACATTCTCCTCCACCTGTAGTGCTTGCAGAGAATGAGGGAGAGATGTGGAGGTGGGCTGAGTATCTGAAAATAATATTCTAGCATTGCACATCACAGCCCACGTGAAGCACCGCTGCTGGTGTGATAATAGCTTAAAAAAAATCATTATGAAAAGGCTTTTATTGCCAAGTTTCTCATGAGCTTTTCAAAGCTTTGTTCGTGGTGACTGAGTGGAAACTCCAAAATTTCCAAACCATAGAAAGGATCACTCAAACAAATGGGAGTAGTAAAATCACCCAAGAACATGGATTGCATATCAGTCCCTTCAGATTGTGTCAGTGCAGCTGTTAAAGTCTGACATCATAACCAGCAGATACACATTGTTGAATTAAACACCGATATCTGTTCTTGATGAATGGATCTCCACATGAGTCTTAAGCGTGTTGCTGTGGAAACGCTACATTGAGTGGGATGAGATTCTCTAGACGATGAATGAAAATGAATTCTGTCTCTGTGTCCACACTTGTATATGTATAGAAGCGGGTTGTTAAGTGTGACCTGAGTGTCAAGTGGAGTGTACTGGTGGCTGGTGTGCAGAGAAGAAGTGGTTAATATATAGACACAGTATTTGGCATTTAGTATTTCACTTTACTTATTCTGGGTAGTTTTGATTACCATGGACACTTTTGCACCAACGCTCTGCTCTACATTCATACAGTCTGTTGGATGCAGAGCAGACCCACTGGAGCACTAATGGTTAATTGCCTTGCTTAAGGGTACCTTAGCAGTGATAATGAGAATGGGACAAGCACTCCTCTTCCTCTCCCTGGGTTCACATTAACTTTGCAAAGATGCGGGATTGTTGTTTGGGATTTCAGTAGGCGGTCTAGGTGTTAATGAAATTTTGTCCATTTTCTTGTACTTTAAGTACAGGAGAGTAAACCCAGAGCGGGATTTTACTCAGTGTTGTGTTGCTGAGATGTCACTTGGAATAAAAACCACATCTGCTAACGTCATATAAAGAAAGAAATCTGAAATAAAACATGAATATTTAGAAAGAATGCACAGAGCCACTATTTTGTCCAAAAAGGCGAATCATGTAATAAGGGTAGCCATCATTCAGGCTATCATTTACTAGAGACTGATCATGTGATGGAATGAGTGAGGATCTGAAGCTGCCTTACAATTTCCTGTTGAAAAGCCCGTGGATCATCCACAGGATAATAACTTGGGGGTGTATTGCCCAAAAGATGTCCTACGAAAACAATCTCAAAACTCTTTACTTCCTTGACCTCATCGCGGTGAGGATCAATTCGAGGCTGCCAAACCTTGAATGTCATAGCTTTAATAATTGATAACACTGTAGCAAATAGGTCATGTTGCTGCACAGAGTTTTTATGTACTGTATAAATCAGACTCTATGCTGTGAGCCGTATGTTGCGAATACACCGTATATGGTTTCTGTGCGCCTTTATTGGCTTTATGTGTGGTGTGCCTGTGACTATATGTCAGAAAAGCCATTAAACAGGCAGGTTTATCGTCACGTTCATGTTAGAGAATGCACACCTAATGCGTACATGAACAGCAGAAACCGTTCTCCTTTAGAGTGAAAGCATTTATAAGAGTCAGCAGCTATTCTCTTGCAACTGATAATGCAGCAATTCTTATTACTGCTTAATTTTATGTCATGGCTTGTATAAGTATAAAGTGTAAAGAGATGAATGCAATGTAAGTGTAAAGCTTCTGTTTATTAGTATATCTAAATACACCAAAGTTTCTTAATAAAACATGCTGCTAAAAATACTGGGAAAAAAAAAACCTTAATATGTTTAAACGGACAACATTTTGATCCCAGTCCCTATATGTAGTGAATGAATAAGTAATAGTAATAGTAGTAGTAGCAGCAGTAATGATAGTAATGAATTCAGAAGAGTAGGAGAATAAATAATACAATCATTTACAATTTAATTAAATATACAACCATAATACATAGAATATTTGAAAAATATATATATCTCAAATATATAAACAGATCCAAAATATAACCCTCCACTATATAACCCAAAAACGATATGCATCATATTTTTCCGTTAACGTACACTATAATCAGTGTGTGTTATGGTCGAGACTCTAGAAAGCTATCAAGAACAAGATCCATAAAGAAATTTAAATCCACAAAAATATAAAGCAGTGATTGTTTGTCTGTTATTTTTACACACATTTTATCAAGAAGATAGCAAAATCATTATGTTATGCAGATTTCCATTACATTAATATTCATCATTCTACATTCATAAAAAGTGTCTATCTGTTCAGTTTTGGTGTGTGGCAGATTGATTCATCAACTCATGTATAACATGGATGAATAGAGGTGAACACACTTCCTCCTCTCTTCTGCTGCCTCCATCACAACCCCTATTGGGCAGGCACTCCGTTTCCATGGTTACACTCCAGCAGGCAGGGTGATGTGCGTGCGTGCATGTGTGTGTGGTGTAGGTGGGAGCAAGAGTGGGGGTGCTTACGCTTGCATACTGTATGTCGCATGCACAGTGTGCGCTTGCTATGTGCTGTGAGAACGCTGTCACGTTCAGAGACAGAGAAAACTGAAACGCCGCAGCATTTTTAAGACACCGCATCACACACAAAGACACACAGACATAAGATGACGTACAGAACTGAGTTTCAGGCAGAAAGAAAATACTTCTCAACACCAAACTAGCCTCTTCTGCCCTTATTCTGTCCTTGATCTTACGAACGAAGAACAGCTGAAGCATCAGGGTGGAAGGGAAGCCCATCCAAGTACGTTCTGTCCCCTTCAGCTTCGGCGAAGTCACAGCCAGTATGTTACGCTCAGTGCCAGCGGCGACTCCCAGGCAGCACAGTATGGATGGGTAGGCAGCGAGTACATTATGTGATGTTTACGTCACATGAAGCAAGAGCATCTTTCTCTACTGTAATAAGTTGTGTGTTTTAGTTCGTTTCATATATAGGTTGTTGTTTTGCATCCACATGATGAGGGTTCAGGCGTGGTAGTGATGCTCCCAACACTGAACACTGTACTGTCTAGAGGCCTTTGAGCAGTGGCAGCAGGGCAGAGACAAAGACATGCTAATGTTTCATATCAGCTGATCCAACACAGGTCAGTACCAGTGATTGTGTTCAACTCAGCACTACAAAAAAATCTTTTGTAGAATGCAGAAACATGTTTTTAAATTGCAGCAAATGAAAATAAATCTGTCTATTGAAATGTGTGCCCCTGTGAGGAAACAGCTCCTGGTAGGGTTACTCAGATGTAATAGCTCAGTAAGCTTATTATATTAATAGAGAAAATCTGTGTCATTTTCTCTTTAGAATTTAGAGCAGAGGATTATGTGTCTACAGATAAAAAACATTCACCTGGCTTTCTGTTATTACTGACATAACTAATGTAAGGATTGGTAAGGCTATAATCTCACTTATTCTGTAATAAATTTATGCTGCTACAGGTTCGGCCGTATGCAGAGCTTTATATAGGAAGCCCATTTTCTGAGATTTAATTACACAAGTATTATTATTCATCATACTATTTTAGCATATGTTTTAAACATTGTTTTAAACATAGTTCTGACAGATATAATGAAGTGCATACAACACAATAACACAGCAAGAATCATAATTTAACTAAACTCTTCTATCAAGAGAGCAATACATTCACTGCATTAGCTTTGATTGTTGCATACGCTTATTCATAGAAACACACCAAAACTAATAATATACAACGCAATTTTCTCTTTCTCTCCACATAAATAGATGTCTAGCGCAGTCAGTGTGCAACCATGATCCTGAACTGCTCAAACCTGGCAACACTGCAGATAATCTGCGGCACTGTGCTCTGCTTTGTTGAAGACCCAGTTTTAGGGCGCTCGCCATGAGATCTCATATAGTGTGAAAAGCAGACTGTGAATAAGGAGAAAAGCAAGACAGTGTATGAGAATACAGTGAGAAGAGAAGGAATGAGTTGCATTCTTACATGGGTTCAGTCTGAACATGTGAATTAAACAGAGCGGCATTTCCCTTTAACCTAAATCAAACAGTCTTTAATCGCTGTCCACAAACAGTTTTAACCCAGTGGGCCTTTTCAAACATGGAAGGATTTGGAGTGCAGGCATATCTGCAGGGTAGGTCAACACTGGCTGGTAGCCACGATGCCGTCCTCAGATAGTGTTCTAAGGTTAGCTTTGAGGTTTCTGTATAATTGCTAGGTTGGGTTTGGAGCATATGGAGGGGGAAGGTATGCTGCTTAAAAACTCCATTCCCACAACTGATGCCAGACCTCACAGTTGGTATTTTCTGCATGGGCATCTGTGCAGTTGTGTGTAAGAAAAGGAAAAAGGTTTTATATTTCCAAAGGATTTTTGAGAATTGTGGGAGAATATTTTGGCTAAATTCAAAATGCAGTTCTGGGTCAGTCCAACAGTCATGTTTCACATAATAAAACGATTGGGTTCAGTTTGAATTTCACCTTTAGGGGTTTTCTTAAACCTTTCACCTCAAGTTAGTTGTCATTTTGAGATATTTAAACTCCAGAATTTTCTGCCATAGCTACTCAAGGCAGAAGTCACCTTGTTGCAAAGCTGGGACTTTTAATAAAAGTTGAAATATGCATAAAATCAATGTGTTTCTTTATTAGATGTTTGCATTGTCCGTAAATAAAACTCAATCCATAAGGCAACGAGTAAAGAAAAAACAGAAAAGATCAGCTCTTGAACTTTTTTGTACGTTATAATCTCTTCCTTTTCCACTAAAGCAAATAAAATATATTTTTATGAAAAAGCTAGAAGGTACTGCTTTTTTTTCTCTAACTTGCTACAGTACTTGCAGTGACTTTGAAAAGAGACCAGAGAGAGGTACAGTTGAGAGCTTTTCCATGTCCAGCCGACTTGGCGTGAAGTTACCTGAAGCAAGACCGATTCAATTTTTAGATATTTTCCCCAGCGTGGAGCCTCTGGGACTGGACAGGAGAGCTTAATACTAAAAGCAGACTGCATTTCAATATTACATCACCCCTGACTTCATGTTGAATCACCGCTGTGTGTATGTGTGTTTCCTCAGTCCTGTGGAGGTCCAGGAGACTGCAGTGCAGAGATTTGGTGATTTAGGTGTGTTGATTTTCTGCTTTCCATTTTTTTTTCTTCTTGAGGAAAAGGAAGATTATCATAAGTAATCAATGAGGCTTTGCACCCCAATTAAATAAGGCAGAGATTGATCATTAGCCATGACCCGTCGACGCAAGTCAAAGACGTTACAGTAGTCATTACCTCAATTTAGATCATTTTGCAGCGGAATAAAGCCAGTGTGTTGACTCTAATGATTTCATAAAAGCATGTTTTCAGACATCATTTATAGGGAGGTTGGAAGCTTTGTGCTTCTTTTGCTACCTGCTTCCAGACACAACAAGCCACTCAGAGCTCTGTTAATAGAGATTTTAGTTGATTTACAACACGCACAATGCTGAGGTGAAACACATCGTGCACTATCTTTTGTAGGTCGCCGCGGTTTGTTTTTGCACTTCCTTTTGTGCGACGTTAAATCAGGCTTCTATGGTGGATTTTCATCTCTGCTCGTTCACCAAGAAGCCGTATTAAAGATGAACAGTGTTTGCCTATCTCCCCGGGTGGAAATACAGAGAGCCAGTAATGTAGCGGCACAATAAAAACAGGATATTGACCGTGAAGGAGCATCTTTTTCCCTCATGAGAAATCAAAACAAGATTTATGGACCTAATCAGCTTAGATGAGAAAGCAAAGAAATGTCTGTGTGCGTGTTTGTCTTTGTGACTACTGAATGGTCCATGACTGGATGAATGTGTGTAATACATTCATCATAAGTGATTAAAATAGGTTTAAATTAGTATATTTTTCATAGTCAGCATATGATGAAGGCAGTATCTCAGGAACTGAAGATTAGAGAAACAGTCTTATGATCAGAAAGTCACAACTTCATTAAAGAAAAGGCATGAATTAACAACATTTTCCCCTTTTGCAGTCATCTAGATGTTCCCCAAGCAAGACATTTGATCTCTGTACACTCTATTGTAGTCAGTAGTCAGTGGCTAGCAGTGGAAGACAGAGGTTGCATTTGGTAGCTCCAAGGTATGGATGTGTGCAAGTGTGTGAAAGTGAAGTAAAGCCATGCTGAAGGAAAGCATATGTGCTCAGTGGAACCTAAACATTAGAAAGCACAACATCATGGGATATCGCAGGGGAACGGCCAAGCAAACAACAGGCAGGTCTGCTCTAATGAGAAAGGCCAAACCTTTCTCTGGACATTCGTCCTCCCCCCATCCTTTCTTCTACTCCTTTTCTCTATCTACCTGCCACTCTGCATCCATCCGCTTACTGAAGCCTGTCTTCTTCCGTCCAGCTTCCATCTGACATTTGCACGTAGTCAGCTGATCCTTCACTGGCTTTCTATTTCTTTGAAGGTTACACAGTACGGCAACGCTGAACTCAGAACTCATTCAGTCGCAGCACACTACTGTATCTTCTTCTTGGGCTCTGAAAGGGCATTTCCACATTAGTCCAGTAGAATGAGACAGTTAATTTGATGCAACAAGGAAACATAGAAGCTGTTTCATAGGGTCAGACAATAAACTGATAGGTTATCAGTTTATCAGTGTTTATCAGTAGTGATATAATGATATTAATTATTGTTTACTTGCAGACTCATGGTAATCTGGAAGCCTTGACATTGATTTTTATAGCACCACTGCTATTATAAATAGACAGAAGTCCAAGGTTGAAATGCTGAATAATGTCATGTTGTCAGTTCGGGGCATAAAAACTGATATGCAGAAATGTCAGCCTTCAGAAACCCATGTCTCTGAGGCAAGTCATCACTTTGAAGTACAAGTCAGCAACTTGAGTGCAGTTTAAGCTCTTTTCCTTTTAAGAGTCAAACTCATTAAACCTTATAACATCCTCTATAGACAGCTTTTGAGTTTTTTTAACAGCATGATGCTTCTTTGAGGCTGCAAGCAGCAAAACTGATGTTAAAATATCAAAATTAAAATGTTGACTGAGACAGTTTTTTTTCAAGGTTCTTTCCTCCTGATCTAAAGTAATTTGAAATCCTAAAACAGATTTTTAAGCTTCTCTAGACATCCAGGAGTTTATACTTACATTAACTTACATAAACGATGTGCTACATTGTAGTTTTTAGTTTAGTTTTTTAGTTTTTAGTCTTTTTATTGATTTTTAGTAATTAAATATAAACATAAATTAGATGTGTAGTGACTTACCTGACTCTGTAAACAGTCTCCTTTTATCTGTATCACCCTTCATCGTCTCTGGTCTTTATCCTCTGCTCTCTTGATTTATTCGTCCATTTTTAAACTACAGTTTAAAACACAACAACACTTGTAGTATTTTTGCATGATTATACCTGTGAATATAACACAATGGCTTGGTGTCATTCAATATGATTAGGGACTGCAACTGTGGTCTGGTAAACATGATTAGTTCCCCTTGATGTCATTTTTATCTCATCAGACCACAGCAGATCCAAATCAATATCCTCAAACTGCTTAGCAAAGAGCAGGAAGCTGGAGGGGGAAAGAGGCCTTAGAGGAATGATACTGGTCTCTTGGCCTTTTCAAAATCTGTCTTGCCTGGAGTTGATCATTTGCTGTGTGGTTACAGATCAGATTTGTAACTGTGCTCTGCAAACTGACAACAGGATGCGTATCTGTGTGCTTTTGGCTGTTTGTGTCTCTCTGAGATAATGTTTTACAGTGTTTAGACAGGCTAAATGAAGGCCAATAAGAAACATCTTGGCAGTGTGTTATTAAATGGGATTGGTTTGTTGCTGGGTTGCCACATCAGACGTAGTGGGAATTAAGCATTCAGCTAATGCAATGTCACCCAGCAAATTCATTTCAGAGCAAATATAGTGGCCACCAGTGATCTTTGTGTAATGTTTTGTTCTCTGAGTGGTGCACTGCACCATTGTGGATCTTCAAGGGGCCACTTTAACTTTACTTTAGCTTTGATTAAGTAGGTTAGCTCATGGAAAAGCTGCCACCCAAGTATAAATATTTGCAGTTTGATTCTTGGGTAGTATGTGGTGGATACACAAGACAGTATAGACTAATAGAGGGGGCTAAAAATAGGAGGCACACTAAAATAGGCAGATTCTGGACCCACATAACCGTGGTGAAGAAACGACACCATATTTTACTTTATTTTCCACATTTATATTACATCACTACTCACATTGCACATTAAAATGGTGGCTCATGTGTTAGTACAGTGTTTTGCCTTGTTAAACATATGTTTGGTATATAAACAGTCTAGTACAAATACTAGACTGTTTTCTGACTTGACGTGATTTTAGAGGTTCTGTACGTCTCTATACAAATTATAATTTATTCTTTGCTGCTTTAAACTCGCCTTTCATAACGTAGCATCTGTTTCATGATGTAACATTGCTATTTAGCATGGGCTAATTGGGCACCAGTCTTCAAGAATAAGCTCACGAACCAAATATATAAATTTATATTTCCATGCAACAGAAGGAGGCCAAGACAAACCTCATCAGTTATATTTCACACTGGTGCAATAGGGATCTGTCTAGTCATTTAGCAAGTCTAATTATGATACACATATTATGTAGAAAACAGACTTTGATGTAACATATTCTTTAATGTAACAGACCTAATTATGCTCACTGTGCATTGCTAAGGTTGTTCATATCGGATCTGGGTTAACCTATCCTTTGTTTCTATCATTTAGTTTTTTTGTTGGAAACCTGACCTATGATATGATCATAACTGGAAGGACTATGTGGAAAAAAACAAAACAAGGCAACATTGTCGTTAAGCATAGAGGAATATGTGACAATAATAATCCCCAAAACAGGTATCCGCCACGGTATTACTCGTCATTGCATCACATGTTGCAGAACTAGTAACAATACCTTTCCTTGTTCCATTTCTTGTTTCCTATAAATGTCAGAAAAGAGATTGGCATCTGAATGTTATATTAACTGTTATATAAACTTGAGTCAACCACAGTCTTAATCAGTAAAAAGTAGGCCGCAGAAGTTGGTTTAAAAATCTTCACAGCCACATACGTGTTCATGTTTGCGTCCAAAAATTGATTTATATTTGTGTTGTTTTTTTTTTTCAAAATAAAACCCTTCAGTCAGTGATAATGATGAGTGGGGCTGCTTATAATTGATGCCAGTTCTATTAATTGGACTCTGTTGTCAGGAAGATGTCTTATTCAGGCCTCTCAAAGGCTAGCAGTCACTGTGAGGAAACTGGGTCTTGTAACCAGGGATGAATGCACTTGTTTCCAGGGCAACGGCCACAAGGGAATGCTCGCCGAAGACAGATTTCAGATGTACAGCACAGTGGAGGATTTGGAGTCCAATCCTATAAATCACTGCCCTTTCTATGTCTTTTTCCCTATTTACCTACAGTATCATGCTAATATGGTGATTCTTCAAATTTAACTTTCAGTTTCATTTATGTAAAAATTGGTACAAACTTTTTTTCTGCTGTGCTGCCCCCATCCCTGCTGTTGGCCAATGTAACCAGCTCAAATACATGTTTTGCAGTCCAACTCATACTTCTTATTGGCTTTTTCATGTCTCCTTCTCTGTGGACTGTGTTTGTTTTGTCTGTAATCAATAACATGCAAGAAATCCAGAAAGAAATACTTTCGAAGTAATTGTAGTCTGTCAGCTCAATCTGTTACTGAGACTAAAACACTGTTATGGTCTAATTCCTCTTAAAGCAAAGTGCTCAGAGCTGTCTCATACTCCTCATTTTGCACTTGACCATTGCAGCTGAGTTTGACCTTTTAAAGTTGGTAATGCAGGACTGTAGACTGTGAAGTGGCAACGACTAAGAGCTCTGACTAAAATACTTCAAATGCACAATCTGCAGGAAAGGACAAGTCTGCTGGAACCATCAGCTTCCACAAAGCTATTCACTTTAACTCTGTATCTTTCTCCGCACTTTTCTTCCAGAGCGCTCACCTGGCAATGATCGACACACTGATGATGGCGTACACAGTGGAGATGGTGAGTGTGGAGAAGGTGATGGCCTGCATCCGTCAGTATTCAACCTGCGACCCTGAGGTGGAAACACCTTATGACACAGAGGACGCAGTGACCACCTGGATCAACAAGGTGGGTAACGGTACATGTGAGCGTGTGTGTCTGTGATTTTGGTATAAAATGTTATTGATCACAGTCTGTGCTCTATCAGGCTTTGTGTCTTAAAATTGATATACATGATATGTATATGTCTATATTCAGGTAAGTGAGATCTGTAATTATAGGATATACCCGTCAAATGAAAAAGTATGTGTTTCCTCTCTATATGTTTATTACAAATATCTTTTAAAATCACAGATATATTTTAACTACAAGATTATTAGCTGCTGGTCAAGGAGCAGCCTGGTGCTCCTACTGTACATTTACTGTGCATAAAGCTTGAGCTCTGATATTCCACAGTGCACAGTGGGGTTGCTATGTGTTCCAGTCAAAAACACTGACCTAAATACCATCAAATCTGTTACGTGCACACCGCTTTCCTCATGCCCTGAGGTTACACCATATGACTTATACAGGTGAACTTGCAGCACATGAGAAAACACCCTCCTGGGTATAATAATGGTGGGGTTGTCCATTTATGTTTGTCCTGTATGTATCCTGCCTATTTGGATCTGTATCTTTAAACGGATTACTGTATATGTAAGAGAAATGAAAGAAAGAAGAAACATGAGAATACTGTGAGGTCACGTGAAATCTTTGTGCTTTTTTTTTCTTTCAACAGTGATGTAATTTAACATTATCCACGTCTGACATGTGGTAAGGTATAATATGTAGCCTAAAAGGTGTCTATTCTCATTAGCTATGACACAAGCTATTGAATGTCAGGTCACATTGTCCCACCCTCTGAACTTTCAACATGAAACAAACACACGTGTAAAGACAAAGCTTTTCCATCCAGAGCGCACTCACTCTTCAAAAGCATTTCCTAAAATCCATCACTATAGTTCATATTAAACCAGAAAATGTGGCCTGCACTGTGTAAATCATCGTTATTAACATTATTAAGTATAAGTATAAGTGGTTGTCTGCACAGCCTGCATGTGCAGATGGTTGTGGCTCCTCCATACAGTGCTACAAGGCCCAGTCTGTTTACATTCTTCTAGTAGGAACGCTGAGCCACGGCCAAATCTGTGCTTCACACACACACTCACAATAGCTAACAGGTGTGGTCATGGAGTCCTACTAGTCAGACATATGGCTCTCTGTAGGAGTCCTTTTTTATTCCAAAGATCCAAAATTCACCATCTTAACAGCTGATTCCTGCTTTGACTCGATCCATATGAACTTGAGGAGACATACTGGAAGTTGTCCAAAGTGCAGGACTGAGTGAGATTAGATTAAATTCAGTTCTACTTCCATGCGACTGATCTGATTAACTGCAAATATCAGTGTATTCAGAAAATCCCAAAACATTGACTTTCATCATGGTCCTTTATGGAGGAGACACAAAACACAAAAGCACGATGAAATAGTTTCATTTTTTAAATCGTAATGCAAGTAATGATGAAAAATGATTCTTGATTATTATTGTATCATTTTAACCAAATTAAATTAAATGCGTCCATACTGTCCACAAACTAATGTCCCACTGTTATTACTGTGGAAAGTCCAATATCAATGTTTACACAATTAACTACAGAGCCGCACTTTAAGTAATAAAACCAATTTGATATTGAATGTGAGACTATTTACTCTTATGTATATGAGAGCAATATGAGCGGAAGATTAAGTATTAGTCCTAATTTGTTCGTGCTATTGAATTTTTTGTTCATTGATGCTGCTAGCTCTGTGAATTTTAATCCTGTTTGTTCTCTCTCTTTCAGGTAAATGAGTATCTGAAAGACATCGTGACTCAGGAGCAGAGGAAGAGGGAGACGCAGAGCGCCGAGCCTGCTGGGAGTCCCCGGGTGAGTGTTTTTCCTTTGCTTTCCTCTCCCAGCTTTGACTAACTGCACATGGACATACAGATGTCACCAGTCTGATGGACACTTTCAAGCAAGCGTAAATCCTTTGTTTCACTTAATGGACTTATCCCAACATCCTGACAGATATTCATCTCAGACCCGTAGTGTCATTTTAATATCTGGATCCAGTTTCCTCGACAGATCTTAGCTACCATCAGAGAAAATCTCACTCACATATGCCTGAGCTTTAGATCAGTCAGTACTTAATTAATGAGAAAGAGAGAGAACGGCAGGCATCAACATCATAACAAGTTTATCTACCCTGACGACTGAAACGAGCTTCACTCACTTCATTAGCGCCATAACCAGCGGATCAGTGCTCTCTGGTCTAATTAGAGCAGCAGCAGTCATTTAGTGCGAGGTCACCCATGTTCGGGGTGCTGCCCACAGTCCATATCTGTTATGTAACCAACTCCAGCATGAGCAGCATAAGACAAGCTGCTGTGGCATTATGTATTTCAGTGGAGTGGAGTAATCTGTGTTTGGACGCTGTACTTTGACGTAGCATTTGCAATAATAATTCACTGATCCACTGAATAATCTGTCCACTCGCTGGTGGAAGTAAATCAATTTAAATCTCACAAAATGCCACATTAAAGCTATTTCCCCGCCACTTACAAATTTCACAGTCGGATCCGCATTTGTGTGTCTGTGTAATGCACACTGTTAGCACTGTCACTTCACAGCAAGAAGATTTCTGCATGTCCTCCCCATGTCTGCATGGGTTTCCTCTAGGTTTCCTACCACATGCAGGTTAATAGCTTAAGTGGTCACTCTAAATTGGCCATAAGTGTGAATATGAGTGTGAATGGTTGTTTGTCTCTGTGGGTCAGCACTGGAAAGAACTGGCAGTCTGTCCAGCGTGTACCCACCTCTCGACCAGTATTAGCTGCGACCCTTCGAAGGATAATGGGTGGATTATTTTGTGTTTTATGGTTGTCATTCTGCAGAGACCATACAGATAGACTGTGTTTGCTGCATAATTGCTGTAATAGTAATATCCACACAGTAATATCTCATTCTGACATCAATGCCATTACAAATACAGATTGATTAAACAAACGTTTCCACTAAGATTAAGAATAATTTGTACTTTGTGAATGGAGAAAGTAGGTAATATATTGTACTTGTATACTTATATAAATATCTATAAATAAACGTGAGCTGTTTTGTTTTGTCTCTGTCACCCTCACTCCTTAAAATTTCAGTCACATTGTTTTCAGTGTAAGCTTCCCCCTCATGGATAATTATGTGGAGCCGCATGAAGACATGCTGTCCATAATTTACAATGTGTTTAATCAACATAGATATTATGGTTTCTGGCAATAATGTTGTTGTTCTCGTGCGCCGTCGTCGGCAAAAAAACATCAAAGAAAACCTAAGTGATTTAGACCAGCTTTTATTGAGCTACATATTGGCATTCCAGGCTAATCCAAACAATTACAATGCTTTCATGAGATCCGTAGTGACTGTCAGGCTTTCATTGTGAAGCAGCTGCACACAGAAAGAACACAGAGATGTTCAACCTCGCCTAAATGCCAGTTTACCGCTTGATAAAAGATGGTCTACGTCTATATCTGTCAGTTTGAGTAGAAGCCTTAGCCTTTGAATGCACCCTTAAAACACGAACCCTAATGGTATTTTGTCGGAAATAATACTCAGAGTACAGCAAAGAGGCAGGAGATGCTCAAATGTCTTCATTGAATCTTAGCTGCTCCAATGTTCTAGCCCTTTATGATGTGTTTATTGTGGAAACCTATATCATAATAGCGATAAAAGTATAATACATTTTGCAGCTGAAACCCGCGTGTCTTTATGACTCCATTATGAGCCACCAGTCAAGCTACATTTGGTATTATGACCTGGCTATGAGGGTCAGTGTTGGCTGGGCAACCATTACGCATCGCCCTGACACAGCAGTGTGATCATCAGGGGAGGGAGGTGGATGATGTCATGCTCACGTCTCCGCCTCCAGGCTCATCCTTCATGCGTTCATTCTGTTTTTCACCTCCATATCATTTATGATGCACCACCAGCAGTTTTTTCATGGAGATAAGTGACCTCTGTGTAGTTTGTGACCGATTGAAGTTTCAGTGATCCCTGAAAGTCATGAACCCCCTCGATATATTAAATAACCATTATTAATTTCAGTTCAGTAAACCCCTCTCGTCTCTCATTAATTTTCATTAATGTTGCCCTGTGCTTGATTTCTACTCCCCTGCTCCACCCTAGGCTCTCCATCTGTCTAGACCCATCCTCACCCCTACCCCTGGGTCATGCCTCCTCTCCCAGCTTCCTCAGGTCATTTCAGGCAACTCACTATGACACAACACCGCCAGTGATGCCACTATGTGGAAATGTTTAGAGAGTTTATCTGAGGGAAAATACCGCAGCCCTGTCCCCATTTGTGTTTTAGCCTGTGGACGGTTGAATTGGGAGCACTTGACGCTGATCTGACCAGTCAGTGTGCAGACACAGCACTGCATGCCTCAGCTGTCGCTCATGAACACGCACACAAACTTTTAACTGGTGAAGTGGAACAAAAATAAGTGACATAATTTCACAGGAAGACAGGAAACTGGGGAAAGAGGGGGCAGCGGCGCTGCTGCACTAAGGCTTAGCACTTAGCTTAACTTTGTGCTCAGACCTTAGCGCATGCACTGCACAGTCTTCCAGGTGAGCCACTGGGGTGCCCCCTTTTTTTAAATCCTTGTTGAAGAACAAAACTCTTTCCAACACTAAATGACACACAGCCATGCAGTCAACCTGTCACTGGCTCCAGTGCTATGTGGAGTGTGGGCTGCTCATGATGTGAGTGTTAAAACATCCATTAATTTGGCCCTTCAGTAACTTTATCCATAAGCTCAGGGTGACTCACGCATATTGGTGTGTATGTGTGTTGTGAGGTATTGTTGGTGACCCTCTCTCTCTCTCGACCGCCTAGACATTGTTCTTGTCACAAGATGAAGCAGTTCTACGCTTTAGGATGAATCAAAGTACGCCTGTATCAGTCTGCATGTCTGCCTGCAGCTGCTGAAACAGAATCAGAAGTTTAAAGTTGAAATCATAATGCAGATATCAGAATGAACAGTAATAAAAAAAATAATTGTATCTGCCCATTTTAACGCCCTGCATGTTGTTTAGTCAGGGCAGTTTTTAGACTACAGTTTGCATCTAACTTCAAGGTCTTGCTGCCTCAAACATGAGACGTTGCATAACAACCGCTTGCTCTGTTGGCAGACAAAGGCACACTCAGCGTCTTTGCTGTTTGAGTTTAATAAGGACTTCTGACTCCATCCTAGTGTTTTGTTTTGTCCTCTGCCTTCCCGTGTTTCAGTTTTCACTTCATCGTTTTTACATGTACTTGAGCGTAATTTATATCGGGTCGTCACAAAACCACCAGATTCTTCTGTTATTCTCGCTGTTTCTCCTGCCTCTGCGATGAGACGCAGTATTTCGTCAGAGAAATATGTTGGTGTTCTGTATTCCTCGTGACTCCTCTGTGTCAGAGAAAATCATTGCCTTTTTTCATTCAGACTAAAAAAAGGTCAGCATGTGCCTCTGCACTCCAAAGCACTTCATTAGCACCACCTTCACAGAAGCACTGGTTGACTGGCCCAAAGAAAGGCAAGGCAATGTGAGTGTCAGTTGAAACAGTCAATCAGAACAAAGGGGAGGAATTGGTCATTGATTAGCATTAGCGTTTTGGGTGGACGGCATTTTTGCATTGTGAAAAAGAAGAACCTAAACTGCACTAATAAACAAAAATGTGTGTGCTACTGTTTTTTGCTGATGTCTAGCAGCTCCATCTATCCTCCCTCCATCTTCCCACCTCCCTAGACCTTCCCCTCCTTCTGTCTTTGCAATATGACTGCAGTGTGAGTCACGCAGGCAGCCTCTGTCTCAAACAGAGAGAAAGAGAGACACGTACCATCCTAACACTGTACAGCTCACCGGGGCAACAGCATGTTTTTATTTGAACCTACTGTACTTTACCCAGGAGCGAGGGTGGGTGGAGAATAGGATGGGGGTTGGGGTGGGACTGCAAAGGCAACGTCAGGACAGAGAAGAGAGGACTAATCCTTTTAAGTTGCAAAAGCTGAGCTGCAGCTCAACCGGACATGTCTGGCCTCAGAGGATGAACTTTGATGGGACAAGGGAGAGTCGCAGGGTGATTGAAGTGGAGATGGGTGGGGTTGCGTGTGTGTGTATGTACTCTTCTATGAGGAGATGATCATGAGAGCCTTGCTACTCCACAGGGGTTTGATTTGCTGGTGAACAGATTTTGGACTCTGTGTGACCCCGCTTAGCCCACAAAGATCATCACTTTAGATGCAGACAGTCGTCATGTCACCCGTCTTATTCTCAACTAGGGCAGCATATCACGGGTATTCATGGGTGTATTTGTGTAGCCATCTGCATCATCAGAGCACGTTTGTATCTAAAGTTTAAACTCACTTCATGGTTGCCGTCTCTGGATAATAAACAGAAATGTTAAAAGATCCTTCGTTATCAGAAATGGATTGGAATAAAAATACTCTTTCAACATTGTTTTATAGGTGCAATGGCATCCATTAGTATATTTTAGGTCATTTTAAAGAGGTAAAAACAAGATGCCTAATGTTCTGTAAATGGTTTACAGACACCATGTGATAGAAGACACAATAAACATGAGAACAAAATGAAATATCATGTTGATATACTGTATATGTAGTTTTGTTTGAATCTGCTATTTTGGTACATATATTTCTGATTGTACTGTATCCAAAGAAACAAGATTTTCATCAACATGACCTCAATCAACCCGTGCTCTACGTCATGCTATGCTCCCCTCCTGTCAACCAAATGTTCAACTTGGCCTGTAAGTGAGCATCGACTTTGTGTGGTCATGTACTGGCTTTTTTAGCAGCTTGACCCGAAGAGGCAAAGTAAGGGCAGATTTTTCCTCTCTGCCTACAAAGCCCTTTGTGACATCGCTGAGTTTAAGCGCGCTACACCTACCTAAGTCCTGTTTTGGAACACACGTATTAGGATAATCAAATTTCCTATGGGTCCTTTAAAGTTTGTGAATTTGAAGGGGGAAAAAAATCAAGGCTTGAAAATAGACATGGGTCATTGAAAGTGCTTGAATTTATGCAATTTGTGCATGAATAGACTTTTTACTAAACATGAAAACAGGCTACGTTGCTGCACTGTTTCTATGTGTGTCTTCCATACTTGGCTCATGGTTTCTCTGTTCTAGTTCTCATTGTAAAAAATGTAACAATAATTAACATTTCCATTTCCATTGGAAGGTCCTTGAAAAGTCATTGAATTTAGGTGTTAAGGTGTGGGATAAATATGTAATTATGACAATATAAATGACAATAAATATCTGTTAAAATACGAAACACACTCCCATATACAATGCAGAACACAGAGTACAATCACTCAAAATATAAACTGAAGCTGCTGCACTGAGAGGGATAGAAATACACAAAATAAGTTGTGTTTTTGATCCTGGATCATTTAAATAACCGAATCTGTCAATGCTTGTTTTATTTCATGGCAAGGAAAACATTAAGATACTTTACAACCTTTAGCAGACCGAAAGTTTTCTTTCCTGCAGCACATAAAGAGAGTCACATTCATGCTGTGCTATCTGTTATCAAAGGCAGTCCATCCACTGGCAAATGGATACAACTGATTGACTAATATGTCGTGTATTAGATTAGGTGTGCTCCTGATGGCATTAAACTCTTTCTGGTGACTCACATTAGCATTCAGAGAGCTGTGACATTAATCAAATCAGGAAAACCCAAGAAAGCTCCAATTTGTCCTCTCATCCTCACGCTGTCCTTGTTTTTTATTTTTTATTTTGGGTGTTTCAGTACAAAGCAGCTGTATTTCTTCTTGGGCTGTGACTCAACATTGAAGTTGAGCACTTGCCAGCCACTCTGAGTGTCATTCACACTTGGTTCTTTGATGCCTCAAGGTTGAGTGGGAATTAGCTAGTAACTGAGGCAAGCCTCATCTCTTTTGGAGTCAGCTTACATTGTCAGTGGATAGCTGACAGTGTGGTTACATTGATGCAGTGGGATTGTTATTTGGTTCCTTTTAGCTGCTGTAAGAATTTAGCTGGTGCTCTTCTCTTTAGCAACAATAAGATGTATTTCCTGATTTTAGTTGGTGCCACATACTGTCCCCTGATTCTCTGATTCATTCCAGCTAATTAACATAAACTCAGCACAGTTCACAGCTATGTCTCAACACATTTGCAGTGGACCTTGAAGAAACTTAGGGATTCAGGGACACTTTGAACACTATAAAAGTCAGGGAGTGTATCTTTAAAGATAATAAGGGTACATTTTCATGTGAAAATTTCGGACTTTTGTAACAACAGTTTAGAAGTAATTTATAATAATGATGAAAGGACATGCTTGCAGACAAACAATAATAAAATATTGTGCGTACAGGTTGAAATTCCACTGTGACACTGGCTCAGCCAAGCTACTGAGACACCCAACTCTTGCTTCAGGTGGATTGTATGTCCTAACTCTTAGCCTAGTGTAATTTTCGTTTAGGCTTCAATTCAGGTTTCATGAATCAGATTTCTTTCAAGCGTTTGTTTCATCTGGAGTTTGAAATGCGTCTTGTTATTGTTCACGATTCACTTGTAATGCCATTTTATTCAAGTTTATATTATGACCCCCAAAGTAGCCTTTTTGGTCTGGCCGCAACTAAACTTTTCTTTATGAGAGTATCTAAGATACACACAAAACTCAACACAGCCAACACTAAACATGATTTCAGGGTTATTTAGGTCTCGTGGGATGCTTGTCTTGCTCTCTCTAACATACAGGTCCTCTTCCTTTGAACTCAAAGCTGTCGTGTCTTTCCTTTTATTACTAATCGCATTACTAACTAATCTCACTAACAGGTTTGTCTTTGTTTGTTGTTTTTTTTTTTTTTTCTTTCGCTGTGCTGCCGCAGTCTCCAACCAAGTGGTACATGAAGCTTGTGCCTGTAAGTCAACTAATCTGTGCTACGCTCTTTCATCTATGTATCCATAGTGACCGTCTCCACTCCCTCCTACCTGCGTCTCAGTCTTGATTCACATCATTTTGTCACGTGTGTGCATCATCTTGTGACTTCACTGCTTTCCTCTCTCCTCTTCTGTTTTGATTAACAAGTGCCCCTTGTGCTGCTCCATGTGATTTACTGTACAGCAAATATATGAAACGAGATTCTGAACATCAACAAGCAGTATAGTGTGAATTACATACATTTTAATTTCCTACAGTATGTATTTAGGATAAGGTTACATTTATTAATATCCACGGTATACTGACCGATTTGAACCGCAATACTCTAACTCATTTGTAGTATTTGCTCATTTGTAGGTCCTTGTCAGAACTAGACTCCCTTGGGGAATTACTGAAGAAGTCCCAAAGGATTATCAAAAAAAAAAAAGAAAAAAAAAAAAGATTAATTTTATTAGAATTTCATTTCAGAGATGTTAAGTCTGGGAGCATTTGGCATGAAACTGTGTCAGTTCTCACTGTAGACCTCCTGTGACTCTTTTCATCAGTCAATCGAGAATAATTATTTGGTATTCTACCTCTGTGACAAACGAAGATTATAACACTTGTGTTTATGCAGCACTGATATTAACCAGAGTGGGCTTTGTTCCCTCTCGATGGGCTCACTGTAACTCCAGAACCATTCATTTACCTTCATACATCAGTAAAAGTAATAAAGCCTTGATGTGTTTTAACATTTTGCTGCTTTAAATAGACAATAAGGATATAGCTGTTGTGGTGGTTGCACCATTATACATGATTCATTTTGCAGCTTTAATTAATAATTCAACAGAGAAACAACAGGACATCTCTAGCCAAATAGGTACTGTAGATGTATGCGCAATGCACTTTGGTTTATAGGTGTGTGTTGTACATCATGCAGGCTCGCTACAGGAAGGACCAGACCGCGACCCAGCCGGTTCCCTGGATCCCCCCAGTGGACAACCTGCTGAAAGACAGCACAGACGGCTCGGCCCTGGGTGCTCTGCTGCACTTCTACTGCCCTCAGCTGCTACAACTGGATGGTGAGGAGCTTACAGTTAGTGTGGGCTAAAGTAAGAGCGTGTGTTGGTTTGGAGCAGGACTGGGACTGCAACAGAGCACAACGTGAACATGATTTATCAGCATTACTTCAAGAGCTCTGTTGACCATTCAGCAGTTTCTTCCTATTGAAACTGGAATAGTAAACATTGTTTATTTTTGGACCTCACAGATTTTCTGTGTGGAAAAATGTGAAAATGTTTCTGTTTATTTCTGTTTTTTTTAAAAACCTGAAGTTAGAGTCTTTGGGGATTTTTGTGTCCCTGAAAGACTCATCCGCTGGATCAAAGATCAGTGACCAACAGAACATGCAACATAATCACATCACATTGCTGATGAGGTGTTGGTGCTGGGCCTAACAACACACACACACACAAGCATTCAAATGAACTGAAAACATCACAGGGACAAAAGATCAATCACCCAATACTGTTTACTTTTTAAATGCATTAGCACGCAGCTCCACCCACAGCTCGATAACATGTAACCGGCCGTCATGATTGGTCAGTCATTCACCTCACCTCAACAGTTCCTTCTTAAAGAGGACCTCAACACGCTGCATTCACCTGTACATCTTAAACAAAAACCACCAGCACACTGAAAAGCACTGAGCTGTGTACCCCATTCAGCAGAACCCCATTCAGTCATCAGATTCATACTAACATCACTCTGACAACCTGATGGCTCCCTCTGCCCTCTCAGATATCTGTCTGAAGGAGAACATGACACTGGCTGATCGGCTGTACAACCTGCAGCTCATACAGGACTTCTGCAAAGACAACCTGAACAGCTGCTGCCACTTCAGCATGGAGGACATGCTCTACGCCTCCTCCACCATCAAGGTACTGCTCAGACCCCAAGGTTTCATTTCCAGTATAAGATTTCTGCAACTATTTACGGTGCTTGTAAAGTGTTGTCAGTAATTAAGACTAACAAAAAGGTGATTTAATGAGTAACAGTTGTGGTGTTTTTTTTGTTTGTTTGTTTTTTTTATAAAGTGGTCAAGTAAAAAAAGCTTAATGATCATTTTAAAGACTTTCTAGTCTAAAATATGCTGCATGTCACAGAAGAGAAATCTCTGGAGTGACTTGACGCTTGTGTTGTGACACTGATCCTGTTTGGTTGGTGTCCAGAGTCTCTCTCTGGAACTGATTCTCCACTCTGAAATTGCTTTTACAGTCAGTGTGTAACCGTCATTACAGTCTTGGAGAAATGTCTGTTAGAATGTAAACTGCTGAACTACCGACTTGTTGAAATTTAGCCTTAACTTAGCCAGCAGAGAGAAGAAATGCCAACTGTAGAAAACCCACCATCTGAAAAAATGTGACCTCATATTAAATGGTCGTTAACATAAAATCCGTGGAAGTGGCGGTTCTTTTGTAAAAACCCTCGGAGTAATGTTAGGTCTTAGTTTGCACATTTGCAGAAGGACAAATCAAAATGTCTAGTTACACTTAAGTTAATGGTCCTTTCCGTAAACAGATACAAATCCAGCACGCGTTCATTCATCCATGAGTTTTCTGGACAAACAGATTAGAAAACCATATGTTGTCCAGTGAGAAAGGCTACGTGAAACAGGAGAAACGAGAAGTTCTGTAAGCCAGTGTGGTGAGTCATGCTGTGGAAAAACCCATTCAATCCAAACTATCTGTCTTCACCAGCCACAAGGCTGAAGAGCCGCACTCACGCTGCTCTCCCTACATGTCTGCATGTGTTTATTTCATTCTATCCTTACATATTCTTTCTTATTACTTCCCTTCTTTGATTTCCTTTTCCTTCCTCTCTTTCCTTATTTCCTTCTCTAATTTACTCTCCCTGTCTTTCTCTTTTATCTCTTTTGTGCTTCATACTGACTTTTTTTTTTCTTATTTTCAGTCATCAGTCATTTTCTTTCTCTCACTGACTCACTCAGTTTCTCTCTCTTACTCACAGCTCAATCCTCTGTTCATTCTGACACTTCTCTTCTAACACTGTTGTCACCTCTCTGTGTGTGTATGTGTCTGGGGTATCAAGGTCGTCAGCTGCTGATGTGAGATTATTGATGGTAATTTCTTGTTATATAAATGTGTGATGTTGCTGGACAGGACCTTCCTAAAGTAAACCCACTACATTTTTTTCCTCTACAAAAAAAACATATAAGTTACCTGAGATTGACCACAATTTGAAAATATCCAAAGGTGGTAGTATTAGTCTGTAAGCTTCATTGTTTTCAATATAACAGCAGGTGGTTGGTTGTTATTGGTTGTTAAGAGCATTTATTCTCGTCCTTATCCTTCTGTTATTCCTTTTGTTGCTCAAAATTAGCATTGCAGTACAGGATTTATAGAAAACAAGGTCTTCAGTTTGAGAAACACGTTCCACATTTATGCATTGCATGGGTGTGCATGACTAATTATATTTGTAAAAGGTGTTGGCTCTAAAGCATCCTCCTTCTAGTTGTGTTTATATGTGTGTATTTTTGTATGTACAGAAAACCTTTTCATCAAATAGCCACAATGGCTACTGGAGTTCCAGCAACATCTCAAAATAGCAACTCCCACTATTCTGCCACACAAAAGGCACAACGGCTACAACAAAGTCGGCACGCTACTTTCTGTCTGGTGGTTTGGTGTAACTTTCCATCTGTGCTGTGCGTTTTGTGTTTGTCCCCGATGCGTCCATCTTAGTGCGTTTCGCCTGCTAGCTGCATAAGCAGTTAAAAAAGGTCTGGATGACATTGACTTTGCCTCAGAGCGTCCTCCGACGGAGAACTGTTGTTCTCAGACTCTCAGAGACTGAACGCAGGTAACTGAAAGGAGAAACATCAGTAGACTGTTCAAATGGACTGAACATCAGCTTTCAAGCTACCTTAAACTTAGAAACATGCTGTTTACAACGCAGCTGTAGCTATAGAACATTTTACACACACACACACACACTTAATTTAATAGTTAGTGAATTGGAGCCAAGACACGAAAATAGATGCGAAAACGTTGTCCGTCTTGCACACCAAGCAGTCTGAAGCTCACGTACATCAACTAAACACACTGCATCAAAAAAGAAATAATTGAGTTGTGTGAACCAGCCAGTAGCAGTATTTTGCTGACACCGATTTCACGAGGGATAAAAAAAAAAAAAAAAAAAATCCCAGCAGGCCAGAGTTATTGCCTGAGAGCAGCGTTGCAGACAGAACTGCACACAGAACCAGTTAAATTCAGTAACCTTGACCCAGTTTCCAGGCAGTCACACCCTCAGTAGCTGTACATCGTGTCCTGTCATACTAATGGAGACCTTATTATAGAGACTGAGCTGAGACATTTAACGGGTAGAGGAAGCGAGAGAGGTGTTGATGTGGAAGAAGAAAATGGAAAGAGGAGAGGACTGGGAGGAGCGATAACACTTAACCACCGATAGAGAGAAATGATTAGAGGGGAGATGGAAGAGACTGAAGGGAAAGAGGTACAGCATCTTTTGGGAACTTGATGATGTGTTTAAACATGCCCATCACTGAAGATTACACACACATGCACCGTGACAAACATCACAATTAGCCGAAAGTGCTCCTGTGCTAATCCCTCAGCCAGATGTGGCTAAATTTTCCATTTAAAAGGAAGAACATGAAACTGCACAGAGACCAGTTTCTCAATTGTGATTGAGAATGTGAATGTTTTGCACAAAAATCAACCAAAATGGACCCTTGCACGTTAATCAGGGCTGCAACTACTGATTATTATATAATGTATCAATTAATATTCAGAAAAATGCCAATTGAGGCAAAGATAACTGTTTAAATGTCTTGTTTTGTCCAAACGACAGCAAAATTATTTAGTTTACTATCATGTATAACTGGAACAAAGGCATTTTTGGCGTTTTTCAACAAATAGACTAATTGTTTCCGCTTTAATGTTAATACACAAGCTGTTACTGTAAGTGTGAGGTAACGGTCATAAATGATTGGCTGAGCAGCATTAACATGGAGGATGTCAAGACACAGTAATAAAAAGAAAGATCTGACAAATAAGTATTAAGTGAGATACTTCAGTTCAGGTTACACATGAGGGCTAGACTGTATCTGGGGTGGCTTTGACATTTTCATATATGCTACCAGTCATTCAAGGAAATCGGTCTGTATGTGCAGAAAATTTGAACCGAGCATGAAGCTTCACAGCCCGAACATTTGACAGCTGAGTGAGCGTCTTCCCGTCAGCACGCACAAACATACCAGCCAGATTCCATGTGCTTTTTTTATGGCTGAATATGTAGAGCACTGCATGTAAAATCATCACTTCACTCTCAACGTACCATAAAACACAACATTTTACATATTCGGTGGAGACTGCATTAGTCCACAGACAATAGACTAACCTTTAGCACCCACCCCCAAAGCCACAGAATACATACATTAGTTAAGACCATCCTCTCCTAATGGACACAAGGCTACTAAATCACGTCGAGCCACTCCCATTTACTGGCTCTTCGTTTAATTAATTTACAGCACATCTAAATTACCATCTGTGGATCCAAGAAGGAGAAATGAAATTCACCAGCTATGGGCTCCTGCCAGCGTTCTCCTCTTCTTTATCAGGCTGTTTGTAGCAGACGTGCTGAGGTTGCCCCGAGGAAGGCAATTAACTCACTGTAATTCAGAAGCTGCCTCTTCAGTGTGGCTTTAAATCCGACGATCGTTTGATATCGGCAATCAAGGATGTATGTTTTTAACCTTTGATAGTGAATTACACTGCATTTGAAGCATTAGTCTGAGTGATTTGGAGTGAGTGTTTCGCAAAGTTAAGCCTCATCCTAGACCACCAGCGGATAAAGAGCACAGGGTTCTTGTGACGTGTGAAGTGCTGATTGTTCTTTTTAGCATCGTAACATCCTTTAATCAATTTTTGCACTGAACCTCTTAACTTGAATCTGGGTGTCTTTATGTGTGTGTGTGTGTGTGTGTGTGTGTGTGTGTGTGTGGCCACTTCAGAAATTTGAGCACGGGAGTAATTCTTCTTTAGATTTTGTTTTCTACTTTTAGCAATATAATGTAAGCCCCAGATTTCTCTGCGGGCCGCTCGGGCCAGCGTGATGAACTTGGCGGTAAATCAAGACTGTGTTTTATAGATTGGAGTGAGTCTGTCTGGCTGCAGGATGCAGATCCTTTAATCAACCCTCTGGCCCAGTGACTGCTGACATTAATGCACAGTGAATGTTCAATTTGTCTAGGCTTAGTGTCTTGCTGAGTTAGATAATTTAATTTTTAGGGTGTTGTATATGTATGTGACCTGCTGTGTGCATTTTTATACATGCAAACCCTACACAACGTCAGTGTCAGTGTATTGTGTGCGTATAGTACATGCAGGATGGGCTGTTTGTGCCCATCCCTGTAGAGTGGATTAGCTCCGTCCACCCCCACCTCCCTCAACCCGGAGCTCTCTTGTAGTAATCACCAATCAGGTCCCAGTTTTCATCCTGAGAGTCACACACACACACACACACACACACTGACACTCAAATCTCCAAACAAACAGATCTGGCAACGCTGCAGACCTGGCAGAGAGAGTAATGCCAGTCGGGGGGGAATATAGGCGAAGTGGTGGTGCGGCGGTTAGTTGTTTAGGGATCTGAGTGAGTGCGTGTGACTGCTGACTGGTGGAATTAAGCGATAACACTCACACCTGGTGTGTCAGTAGTAGTCAGAAGGACAGATGGGAAGAGAGAAGTCAGGTTGGGCTTTCTGCCACCAATCACTGCTGGGCGGACAACAGGAGATCTTTGTCTCTGTCTGTTTCTTTCTTTTCTTCTTTTTTTTTGTCTTTCTGGCTTTTTCTTGGCTTGTTCTTATTGTCTTAACCCATTGAGAAGTGCTTCACACGCTGAACACACCTAAAGGTAACCATCACTTTGATATTTGACTGTTTGTTAGTAATTCTGTTCTAGAGAGCTATTTAACCCCAGAGTTGTAAGAAATGTAGGTGAAACCATAGGATGAACTAGCTGAACATCTTTAATTGACTGACTGATTAAAAAATAAACTCTGTAGTAAGCGGAGGTTTTAAGTACTTCGTTAACCACGTGCACTCCAGCTTCTCACACTCTTTCTATTCGGTCACAGTAACACACCTTCTTCACACATTTGCAGCGCTGCATTCTAGCATGTGAGGGGGAAAAAAGTCTAAAAAAATGTAAAATGCTGCAGTAACACCCAAGGGAAACTACAGATACTGGTGTTAATTGCCTCTGCCCTTCCTGGTGAGCGTTTGGGCTGCAGTCGAGGAGGATGGGATGTATGTATGATGTGTGTGTGTGTGTGTGTGTGTGTGTGTGTGTGTGTTCTTGGTAGAACTAAATGTTGCTGATGAGGTGAATCTGGTATCTTTAGAGCTAAAGCATGCAGCATTGTCTTTGTCTGGAGAACGTGGACTGGGGGGGGGGGGGGGGGGGGGGGGGTGTGATTCCTCAAGGTCGTGCCTGCTTCGCTGCGCTCATTTTGCATATGCATGTGTGCGCACATGTGCATTTGTGAGTGAGTGTCGGCATGTTTGCTGTAACAAACACCCAATTTGGCATGATAATTGATTAAGTATTGATTCTTGATGTGAAAGTGGGAAAATCTGCCTGAGCTGCAAAATAACTTGAAGGAATTTAATTTAGTTTTTTTCTGTGTTGGAAATAATTTACACTAATTTAGTTAAGTTCTGTTTTTTTTTTCCACCCATGATCTTACACATCTTGACTCATTAAAAATGCATTGGGCTGAATATGAGAATGGATTTTTGAACAGTGTCAGCTGCAATGGTTGAATGGTTGACCATGTGGTCTTTTACCTTTGTTATACAGTGCAGCTCTAACACAGATCAATGTGTTCTTAAAGAAGAAGCGTACATAGTCTGCACATTTTTCCTTTGTGAATTTGGGAAAATGGAATACTGAGATTGATTTTTTTTTTTTTTAGTGCCGTGTCCTCAGGCAGTTTGACCTCCCACTGTATGCTGACCTGATTCAAACATGAACATGGCCTGGCACTGCAGTGCCAAAGACCCTCTAACATTTCTTACCCGATCTAATTCAGGTTGACTGTTGGATTGCGTGCTGGTGATTGAGAACAGAAAAAAATAGCTGACCTCTATTTAACAAATTAGGTTAATGCCTTAATCAGTCCTCTTCCACAGGTACTATTGACTTTATTATGTAAGTGGATGATTAGCTTCTCTAGCATGTGAAATGCCGTGATGTTGGTTGTATTAGCTTGCCTTACATAAGTTCATTACATACATTTACATTTTTGGAAGATTCCTTGTAGATAAAGAAGATAAATGTAAATCCTTTTTTTTAAATGACTTCAGTCTAGGCTGATGCGTTGTGCCCTTAAAAGGATACTCTGTGAAATGGAGCAAGATTGTTGAATTATTTATAGGCAGAGTGGAAGAGAATATACAATAAGATGCTCGTCACCTCAGGTTCTCTGTAAGGGTTAACAGAGACACCTGCTGGAGAAATGGGTACAATGCATTTGTAACCTCGGTGGTATTGTGAGTAAAGAGACAACAGGACATAACAGTAACAGACGTTTTTCTCCCAAGTATCATTGTGCCATGTGTTTATATGTTACCAATGTTTTTAATCTTACTTTTGGTTCAATATTTCCACAGAATAACTACCTGGTGTTCATGGCAGAGCTGTTTTGGTGGTTTGAGGTGGTCAAGCCGTCTTTTGTGAAACCAAGAATGCTGGAAAACGAAAACACAGGCAAGTCATGTCTCGCTTTACAGTAGCAACTTTAGTGTCATGTGTAAGTAAGAAGTAACGGTAGTCGTAGAGGTAACTTTAGGTTTATCTTATCTGGAAAAAAAGCACAAATTACAATAATTATGGGAAACTCAAGTGCAGTATTATGTTATTATCCATTGTGAAAGTGCTGTTTGTTCATTTGCTGCTGTCGGGTCACCTCAGATCCCTCATCCTTGTTGAAAAACATACCAGCCATCCCCATCTCCAAGGCAACTAAGAGAAGCTTCATGGAAAGACCTCCAAGTCCCGAGAGACCTAGGTACAGTAGTCAAAATTATCATATTCAGTGGGACATGTGAATTTTTTATGATATTTGTGCTTCCAAAAGTGTATGAACAGGCATTTCACTGAGTAGAGCAGCACTATGCTGGTTGGTAGGCAGGTATGAATTTTTGGGGATGATTAGGCCATATAAGATCCACATGTATAGCAAAATCTTTATCTGGACACACTAAAGTTATAAAGGATGAATGAACTGAATGATAGATTACAATGTATAACATGTCTCTCATTCTCTAGTCTGCCCCTCCGGCCCCAGCCCCGAAACTCAGGTATTTTTTTTTTCTTTCACCAAAACTCTAGTATTAGGTATAAACATCAGAGTGACTGTAGGTACAGCAGCTTCTGATCTGACTCTTGCTTTGTTTACTTGTATCATCCAGGAGAGATCAAGAGGTCAACCTCAATGTCCTTTGTCGATGGCAACCTCGGCACTTGGCCCAAAGAGAAAAGGTTAGTCATGTTGCCATTCTGTTCATGTGCTGCTTATTTACAATATCAAATCCCTAAGAGAATAAATTAGATAAGAGTAGTGTCAGAAGTTTTAATTTACATTTTTTTTTCTGTTAAGGTCTGGGCCTTATGGAGTGTCTTTTGACATCCCCTTTGACAAAGAGGACTCTGCTCCCGGGCCTCTTTCCTCCACACGTGGCATGGTCAGATCCGTCAGCACTGATGATGGTTCTGGATTCAAGGTCCAACACCTGCCTCGTGGAATGAAGCGTAACCTGTCCTTCCAGCCAGTGAACGGTCAGAGTATCGGCATTGAGGAGGAGGGCTGCCCAGACAGCCTGGCTGGTATGGAGCCTGACAGGCGACCATACCCCAACGGACATGGAAATATTATGGCAACAACTCCTTCCATGGAGGAAGCCCTTCAGATTATCCACAGCCCAAGTAGGCCCCCGGTGGAGGGCATCAACAACGGTTTCTTTCTGCACAGTCAGGGCCATGGGGCCGGTGTTGGTGGCTTGGAGCCAGTCTCAGAGGTGGACTCCAAAGGGGCCCTGAGCACCACAGACACGACCGAGGTGGACACTGGCATCCATATCCGAACAGAAGACATGCTGGATGAGGATTCCTCTTTGAAAGACTGCTCTGTGAACATGGACTTGGAATTGGACCCGCTAAGCCCCTCCCCGAGCAGTCAGAGCAAATCCCCTTCAGCAGTGAAGATGACCAGCTTTGCCGAACAGAAGATGAGGAAGCACAATCCATCAGCGCCAGACTCAGGGAGGTGCAGCAGCAGCTCCCTCAAGACCACTCCTGAAGGCTCTGAGCTTGGCCTCCCATTATCTGTCTCCTGGGCCCCAACCCCTGAGCACAGCCCCATCCATCAGCAAACCACACCTACCCTCGCCGCTCAAGCATCACCCACACCAGTGCAACTTCCACCCAACGATCCCGCTCAGGTCATGGCTACAGAGATGGTGCAGCTGAGGATGAGGCTAGAAGAGAAGCGTAAAGCCATCGAAGCACAGAAGAAGAAGGTGGAGGCTGCGTTCACAAGGCATCGGCAAAAGATGGGTCACTCAGCATTTCTCAATGTGGTAAAGAGGAAAGGAGATGGGGCTGCCAGTGGAGAGGAAGGAGGAAAAACCGAGGGCGAAGGCAAGGCAGCAAGCACAAGTCCCACCTTCAAATTCGGAAGGAGCAAGGCAGACACACCTGATGGGGCAGAGCAAAGCAGCACAGGCTCCTGTTGGACAAAGTCCCCTGGTGCAGGAGAGGAAGGCGGGCAAAGTCCTGCACAGCTAACTGAGGTAGATCTCACAGAGTATACCCGTTCTATTGAGAAACTGAACCATTCATTAGCCTTCCTTCAGACTGAGATGCAGCGACTAGCTCAGCAGCAGGAAGTGATCATGGCTATGAGGGAGCAACAACATCAGCAGGCGTGGGTCATCCCTCCTCCACATACAAACCCATCACCGCAAAAACACAGTCGAGCTGGAGCCGTCGCTCGATCCTCAGGACCCTCTTCTCCTGCCGACTCCCCTCGTTCCACTCACCGTTCCCCAACCAGCATCAAGCGCAAATCTGCCTCCTTCCACTCACGTAATCCCCGCGCGGCTCGTCCCAGCGAGCTAAAGCTGGCCCCTTACAATCGCGTCCTAACCGCCCCGCAATCTGTAGATAGCATCCCCAGACTACGGCGATTTTCTCCCTGCCAGCCCTTGGCAAGTTCCTTTGTTTACATGGGGGAGAAACCAGCACCAGCCAATCTAGCGACAGTAGCCTCAGATGGGGATAAAAATAAGGAGAGTGAGTCACTCCTTTCCCCAGAGAAAGAGCACGCCAGTATATGTGTAGCCAACTCACCGCCCAGCTCCCCCAACCTGCAGAACAAAAAAGAACAGAAATCTGAAGCTCAAGAAACAGAAACGAGCCAATCCAAGGACACTGATGTGGAAACCGATGAGCAGAAAGTTCAGAAGTCAGTTGCAGAGCTCAAACCTACCATAGAGTCATCGTTTCCTGAGGTTCTGGCCCACCCTGTGGTCGAGACCTTCACGGTGACACCTACAGAGATTCCTCCCCAGCCAGAAGACTCAGGCCTAGTCAAAAGCAGCTTGATTGAGGTGCCTCTGTCAGTCGTGAAGCCCCTGGAGGATCTGACACTTGATGATGGTTTGGAGATGCAGCAGGCTAATGTGGAGGCGTCAGATTACGAACAGAAGATGTGTCGTGGTTTCTTCTTCAAGGTAGGCTTTTGATTCAGTGAATTATCACCATATTGCACAAAGAATAACTTCTGTAGCACTTTCTCTTGTCATAATATAAATCCATGAAAAGTGGATTTGTGTCTTTTAGATAAGATAAGATATACGTTATTTGACTCTGCACTGGAGCTGAAGTGTGGAGTCAACAAATAAACAAACACAATAAGAAAATCAGACATCAATCACAAAAAACAAAGAGTATAAATCATAAAAACCATATCATGTTTCATGCTATGGTAGAGCCTTAAAACTACAACACAGTGGTGCAGTTATTGAAAAAAGGCAATTACATTTGAACCCGGGGCAGCCATGTTTGTTCCTGACATGAGATGATGAATGGTTCGGGAAACATGTCGGCTGATCATCTTCCCATTTATGGGTTTGCTTGCTGGCTGCAGTCTGGGCTTCGATGTAGGTCATAAAACTGGGGCTGTTGTGAATAATTCAGGCACAGCTGTGGAAATGTGGGGTTGAATAGATTGCGAGGGTGAGTGCTGAGGGATGAGCAAAGGATGTTCACATGAAATAAAGCCTTGAATGGAACCAATTTGTACTGAAATCAGCAGCCTGGCGTGCTTATGTTAGAAACGGATGAAGGCAAATTAAATTTGTTATTGTAGCCGTGTTGAAAGTGAGTGTGTATAAGGTCTGATTTCTGTCAGAGCTGCTTTTTCAATAGTCTCCTGCTCTCTTGCTATTGTCAAGGTCCCATGCAGTCTAATTCAGCTGCTGTTGAATAATGACATTCTTTTCAAATGTCCGTGAAAAAATGGAAATAATGTATTTGTAAAAGGTTTCTTGTAGTCCCATAATATAAAGAAAAGAAAAAAAATCTGACCACTACCTGATCAGAGTAGTGGCCCAAAAAAAATCCTCTATTGTGTTCCTTTTGTGAGCCATTTACTATCATTTAATTACACAAAGCAAAGGTGACCTTTCACAATAACAGCTCAGTTTGGATTATTTCATTCATTATACTTGATTAGATGAATAAAAGATTTTAGGTATCACACAATAATTCAGCTCTGCCTCCTGATCTGTGTCACAACAGTAGAAGGTCAACTTTGCTTATTGAGCAGCAGGTACGAAACAATAATGACTATTTTCAGTCTGTTTAGAACACACTGTGTGAGGGTGTCTGACTTTGTTTCCTTCGTGACTCAGGCGGACGGTAAGGCCGAGGAGAACATGGCTCAGAAGAGGGCTGCGCTGTTGGAGAAGAGGATGAGGAGGGAGAAGGAGAGCCAGCAGAAGAAGATGCAGCTGGAGGCTGAGTTGGAGCAGAAGAAGGAGGAAGCGCGGTATGTTGACACGCGGTGTAAAGCGAGTGTGCCCGCACTGCCAGCCGTTTTGCAGAAATGATGTCTCTCTCTGCACTGACTTCCCTCCCATCCCTCTCCTTTCTCCGCGCAGGCTGAAAGCAGAGGAGGAGCGCACCAGGAAGGAAGAAGACAAGGCCAGGAGGGAGTTCATCAAGCAGGAGTACCTCAGGAGGAAGCAGCTAAAACTGATGGAGGACATGGACACCGTCATTAAACCTCGACCAGCCGGCGGTGCCAAGCAGAGGCGGGGCCGCCCCAAGTCTATCCATCGCGACAGCATGGAGTCCCCCAAAACCCCAGTCAGGGCTGCCACAGGTAACCATGGAGACGGTCCCCAATGAGGGAGGTCAAGGTCATCCCATCTGTCGTATCTGTGTCCTGCTGCCACTTTGCTTTGTGCCCTTTGAGAATGTCTTACATGAGTTCCTCTTGTTTAATATGATGAAGATAAAAATAATATTCATGTAATTTGGTTGATTTAAGCTTTGTGAACTAAATCTTTGAGCAACTATCTAATATTTAACAAGCCCAAAATAATACGGTAGAACATGAAATTTAATATCATGTAGTGAAGGAGCAATGCAGTACTTCTGCGTGTTTGTATGTGTGTCAATTAAATTAATTATTCTAAAATATTTCATTCATATTTATGTGTGTATTATAGGGTGTGTTCTCTTGTGTGTATTTCCAGACGTGAGAGTTAATTTTAGTCGTGACACCGAGGCTGCATTGCTCTGTGACAGGGTTAGGACAAAACACAGTGGACAGCGCGGTGTCGTTGTGATTCATGGTGTTGGTGTAACTGTGTCGTGCTGTGCCGCATCTCATCTCACACCCAGGTTCACGCCAGCGTGTCTTTTCAGTCTCCAGCTTGTCCCTCGCTTCCCTCAACCTGGGAGACAGCGACAGTGTTCACTCTGACAAGAGATCGCCAAGGTGAGATGTTTTTACAAGTAAAAACTGTGTAACCTGATATGTGATTTTAAAAAGAGTTGTTTTTCATGTGTAGCCTTTTAAAATTAGTTCAGTGTTTCCCAGAGATTTTTCACAAGATTGTTCTGAATAAGTCAACATTTTATAGTTTACTGTAATAAGTAAGCCACTGCAAATGAGCATTAACGTTTGACACTCCAACTGTCTAACTCCAGTTCCCAGGTTTAACATTTCTCCTGTATTCTTCTATCCTCCTTCTTTTAATACTTTCTTTCCTGCTGTTTCACACGTCAGAAGTGCTAGTTTAGCCTCTGGGAGTCTCTTCTACTTTCTGAGATCTCCTAAACTGAGAAGGAGAAGGTTAGTTTCTGCTTGCCAGCCAAATCCTAAGGCGCTTCACGCCGTCCCGCGTCCAATCCTGCGCTGAAACCCCGTTCCCAAAACTGGGTTTTATCACGGATTGATCGAACACTTCAAGGAAAACCAGCGTATTTCCTCACAATTAACTTTAAAGCACTTGCTTTGCTTTTTAGCAGCATCGCCACCACAAAGCCATCACTTCTCTTTTTCCACTTACCTCACTGCTGTGCCATCCTAACCAATTTACACTTGTGTTGTGGCTTTTTTTTTTCTTTTTTTTTACACCAGAAATAACAGAGTAAATAGTTCGGCATTACATTGACAGTTCTGCAGAAAACATCCATCTTTCCAAGTCATTTAACCCTATACTGTGCCATACAAACTATTAGTAGGATGTACAGTATCATTTAATAATAAATGAAATGTAACGAGGAATCCAAATTAGACACTATCCTTTTGCTAAATGACTTGTGGACGTGGACAGTTTACAATACAGCACCGCAAGCAAGTTTGACTTAAGTTGCTCTCTCTGCACATTTGCTGTGCTCACTGACTTTCATGTCACTACAGAGGCAGAATAGTGTGTTTCATAAGTAGATTATAACCTCGGTGGAATAAGCGATACTCGCTTTTGCCAGTGTATAGAGGGGACACATAATGTAGCTGCAGTCCAGAAAAAGAGCAACCAAATGCCAAGTGCTGCACTATAATTAATTGACCTCTTTTATTGACCTTAAACGCGCCAGACTGCTTCACATCACTGAACTCACTGCCTGTGCTTGCAAGCTTTGCTACTTCACTACTGTGATGATCTACAACAGACACTCAAACCTAAGCTGCGTGCTGCAGTGCACACAGTTCCCTCCGCCGTAAAAGATAAATCCATACAAGCAAGATGTAGACAGGGTTGGGAACATGACATCAGCCAATTGCTGCTGTTTCATAATGGCTGGAAGGATTCATTTTTGCAGATGGCATTTATTTTTCTAAATGTCTTGTTTGCACAGTAGTTTCCTGCCCTGTCTACAGTTTAATTTGCTGAGGAGCACCACCGATGCAGAAAGGTGATCTAACGGTCTGCGTGTGTGTGTTTTAGGCCGGACTCTGCAGATGGTTTCTTGTCCCCGAGTCGCTCCAGCAGCAGGAATGGAGAAAAGGACTGGGAAAATGGATCCACAACCTCCTCTGTTACATCTAACACAGAATACACCGGTAGGACTGCTTGGCACATACATATTTAAGATTTACTGTCAATTTTCAAATACACCTGCAATCATTTAGATAGATAATTTGATAGATAAGTGGATACCTAATTATTTTTATACCTTTATATGTCAAAATTGTCTGATTTCAGCCTCTCAGATTTGTATTTTTTGTATTTTTTCTGGTTTCTTTAGTCCTCATGAGAGTAAACTGAATATCTTTTGGTCGTGGACAAAACAAGACATTTGAGGAATGTCACCTTGGAATTTTGGAAACAGTCATCAACTACCATTTTTTATTTTATTTTATGGACTAAACAACTAATCGATTTATTGAGACACATTTATTGATCATAAAAATAATCTTCCTTGCCTAAATAGATTGGAGCGTAAACATCATGTTACCAACATAAATTTAATGTTTAATTTGAGGGTCATTTATGTATCCAGTGCAGCTGATATTCTAAGCATGAGCGTGTTTTAATCTTTCTGATACTGTATTTTGTTTTTGTCCAACGTGAAGTCCTAATTTAAATGCTGCATTCAGAGCTCCCACGCCTCTGTCAGTCTGCCCACTAGCACATGGATGTGAAACTCTTCATACATGATTTATCAAAAGAAAGAGTAAAAATAGGGAGGGGAGACTTTTCCTTGACATAACTGGAGGAGTTGCCATGACAACAGTCTGATCCTGACATTCTCTCGTCTGTTCTCATTCAGGACCAAAGCTATACAAGGAGCCCAGTGCCAAATCTAACAAGCACATCATCCAGAACGCTCTGGCCCACTGCTGCCTTGCAGGCAAGGTTAATGAGGGGCAAAAGAACAAGATCCTGGAGGTAACAGCACGGAGCTTTAAAGATATTGTTTTACACACTTGCAGGGGTCCGCGGTGTCCTGGTGGCTCTACTGATGATGCACGCCACATACCTTCAAGATTATGGATTAAAATCTCACATGGGACCTTTATTTCTCTTCTTATTGTGTCTGTTACTGCTATGAGATAAAGGCATATAAAAAACAGTTGGGAAGAACATGTAGGACAACTTTTTGAAATTAAAAGGAAAACACAGCAGTGAGTATGACAGGACTTCAATGCTGAAATTAGTGATGTGGAAATGTATTAATTATTAGTATTACCTCAGGAACAGGATGAATTCAAAATAAAGCATAGTTATCTGTTATTGAGAAAGAAAGAAGAAGTAGTAGAAGTATTTGAAAATGTATGGTTTGAGGGGTTTTTAATTACAAAACTGTTCCTGTCACAGTGAACTGTATGTACAAATAAATGTTTTCTTTCTTCTGTCACAAGAATGGCAAGTCAAAGAGTAATAAATATAATATTATTAGAGTTAAATGTCACCAAAACTTTGCTTTCCTTTAGCCACATGACCTTCATACTGTATCTGATGAGGTTTTTTTCTTCACTGACCCAAACAGGAAATGGAAAAATCAGAGGCCAACAACTTCTTGGTTTTGTTCCGAGATGCTGGCTGCCAGTTCCGCTCTCTCTACACTTACTGCCCCGAGACGGAGGAGATCAACAAGCTGACAGGCATTGGCCCCAAGAGCATCACACGCAAGATGATCGACGGCCTCTTCAAGTACAACTCAGACAAGAAGCAGTTCAGTCAGATACCAGCCAAGACCATGTCGGCCAGCGTGGACGCGGTGACGATCCACAACCATCTCTGGCAAACAAAGAAACCAGCCACTCCTAAAAAAGTAGTGCCTGCCCAGTCCTAATGGAACTCGATACCTGAAACACCAACATCTCCCCCCTCAAATGGAACATACCTATTTAAATTTGCACTTCACTGTATATATCCATGAAGATTCAAGCACCTGCAATGCCAGTTAGATTGAATGCGTATTTGTCTTTTTTTTATGTTTGTTTGTTTTTTCCTCTCATTCCCTGCATTCCTCTCCTTATTTTTCCTACTTACTCTGGACTGGACGTGATAGGACTCAAAGATTATGAACAACTGGAATGTATGCCACTGTTAGAAGAATGATGTAAATGCTTCTCACTTGTGTATTTTTAGAGATTGTCATGTTTGAGTCATGAAGGTTTGTGTGATTGTTGGGTTTTGTTTCCTACGTGCCAAATGTCAAAAAAAAGAGACAGTATGAATGCCAGGACATTTTATTGGGTACACTGAAGCACTGAATGTTTTTAATTCATGTACAGATTGATTTGTGTTTGCATTATCCTGTTGAGTGTGGCCTTATGCGCGTTTTGTTTTAGAGTGTTAGCGCAATGAGGTGATTGTAAAAAAAAAACAGCGTATCTAGATTGGGGTTTTTTTGTATTTGGAAGAACACTTTTTTCTTCATCTCTGTGGGTAAACCAGTTTGTATATTAAGGTACGTAAAACTACAAAGGGCCAAAAAAACTAATTGCATACAGCTAGCGTTAGCCACACAGTACACGTGTGTTCAGCTCAACAAAGCCAAGCGGTTTCAGCTTTTCCAGAAACCTTTCGGAGAAAGTGATTTTAAAGAATGCAGGACGTTACTATAGATCACTGGTTCTCAACCTGTGGGTCAGGACACCTGCAGGTGTTTTAAGCTGTAATGTATGAAGTGCGAAAAGAATTATTTCTAACATACAGATATGCTGTCATGTTTGTAATTGTTGTGTCAGATTCCTTTTTCTTGTGAAGTAGTTGCAGCCTCAAAACGTATTCTAATAATTACGGTAAATTGACAGACAGTGGTCATAGGAATCATCCCTTGGGGATGAAAGTTTGTTTACATGGAGGCATTGCTTCAGCCAAAAAAAGGGTTGGGAACCAGTGTTGTAGATTTGTGAACAAATAAAACAGCTCAGTATTATTTTGTTTTTATTTAGAAATATTGCCAACTGCACCACGTAGCATTTTTGTAGGATTACGCTCTCACCCACTGGTATGAGGAATAGGACCGAATTCCAAACATAATGACAACTAAGAAGTATTTCTCTTTATATCAATATCAGGCTTGAAATTGTTGTATTAGTACTTTCTCGACAGTATTATAAATTCTTCAGATTCGCACCGGGCCTACTCATATTAAAAGTCTTCACTTGTAATACTCTTAAGGCACTTTTGGTGCAAAGCATCCACAACACAGCAGATGTAGTAAACATAATGCATATACAAGGTTTAGATCGCTGATTAGTCAAAAATCAATTTATCTGCTACTTAAAAAAAAAAAGGTCAGTCATAAATCACAGCAAGTATTGCCTGACTCATTAAAATGGCCACACTGTTACTAATATTCAATATTGTGTCTGTTGCTCTTACATAACACAAATGTATGTGGACCCAAACTAAGATTACATTATGTGACATATTAGCAGCATATTTGTCTGTTGCCTATAGATGCAACGTGTCCAAAATAGGCCAGAAACGCAGGACTTTTGTAAGATTTCTGTTCATTTCTTTCTACGAACAGAAGAATGAATTTCATAAAATGATGCAAGGCAGAACGAGGCAGATCCCCGTTGCTGCATACGGGTAGAGACTCGCCACAGAGTTTCGTTGGTGTCAGTATCATGTTCCTTTTGCCGCCAAATGTCGAATCAACACCATTCGCAGGTACGATTTCCAACAAAAACAATATCTGCTAACATGGTGCTTTGTTTTCAATTGGGGGGGGATATTTATGACCAAAAGTGAGCATGTATGTGTTTTTGAAAATGTAATCTAATATGACAGAGGGAAGAAGTGTTTCTCTCCTGCTGACATGATTTTTTCCTCAGAAGCTCTGTCCACCTGCTTTTGGCCGCTTGAGGCCAAAGGAAATGATTATTTAAACTGTAACGGTATTGTACAGTGTGTTCATGTGAGCTCATACCTATTCACTATGATGACCTTGTTTTGTTTGTCAGACGCTGTGCTGTCATTCAACATATTGCTGAACATGTAGTTTCATTTTTGTTTTGTTTTTGTTTTATTTTTCCTTTTTTTTTTGCCTTTAATAAAACTAAGCATGGCCTCAGCATTTATGTGGTGTTCATTATACAACTACAAATATTTTCATTTTTTTTTTTTTTTACAGTAGACATATCAGACAGACACTATATCGGAGTTTTTGCTGAGACAAAAGTATCATTCTCAGTTTTATCCTCAACTCATCTACACGCTTCAATCTTTAAGACTAACTGGCTACTAATATTATTGTTTACAAGGTTACAATGCATGATTGTGTATGATTCACATACAAATTGAAAGAAAATTGTTACATCCTGGGGAAAATCAGGCCTTGGTACACATTAACTTAGCTTGAACAGGAGATGAAGCTACTTAAAGGTGGAGATGTAACCAGTCACAAATGTTCATTTTAAACCTGCTATAGTCAAGCCAGCTGTCCCAAGATACAATAGCTCTTAAATTGGGACTTACATGGACCACAGTGCTACAAAAGCTTTGCAATAATGATCACTTAAGTGCAGAACGAGCGTGAAATGTAGTGAATTCACTCATACTGAGCATGGAGTTGAACCAGTAGCAAGGCTGGATTATCAATCAGGCAAAGCTAGCAGCTGACCCGGAGGCTCAGACCCTCAGGAGTGCCAAAAGCCCATTTTGATCATTGAGGAATTGTTTAGGATTTTATTTATTTATTTATTTATTTTTACCACAAACATACATCATAAACTAAAAAAGGCTGCTGTATTATTACAGAATCTTGTGGCCATGTTTTTTTTTTCCATCGGGACCCTGTGTATAAAACCGAAAATCTTGGACCCGCACACAGAAACAGTTCTTCTGATACCATCAAATAATACCGCCTCAGATTCCTTTGTCTTTTCTTTTTTGTGGGTAAATATACATATGAAAAAAAGGCTTCAATAAAAATAGACATGTTATGGTCACTCAGCTGCACATAAATAAGCAGCTACTGCAATACTTAATCATCTATGCACAAACAGAACTATTCAAAATGTTTTTTCTTTTTTCATTTGATATAAAAACATTTTTATTTCCACCTCTGGCTATAGGTAATCATATCCAGTTTTTGTGGCGTTTTTTTTTTTTTTTTTTGACAGTTTAATTTTGGATATCAACCATTAGCTCCACTAATGCTAAATACTGCTATCATAGCTCAGTGTAGCATTCAAAATCCTCTGACTGATGTAGTTAACTGAAGATTAAACCGAATAAAAGGGATAATGATTTTAGTTTTCAATACTTTTATACCATAATTATGTTATTTTCATTTAATTTTCTCTCTCTTTTTTTATGGCGGGGTTGTAGGTGTGACCACAGGGTGTCATCGCCACAGTTGATTGGTGGTTTGCGGCGGCTGCGTCCGCATGGCAACCGTGAGCTGTGTACGGCGGAGAAGGCACAAGTGACCTTTCTGGAGACGCCGGTCGGGATATCAACACACAAACACACACGTCCCCGTCCTCCTCTCTGGAAATACCGCTGTATCTGAAGACTGCAGTCGGCTCGGAGCGGCTTTAATGCGGCGTGTTGCTGGCGCAGACTGACAGGTGAGGCACTTGGCACGAATTCACGGTGGCGTGTTTAGCTTGTAGCGCCTGAGTCTGAGTCTTGTACGATAACCTGCACGTTAGAGAGGAAACGACTAGCTTCTGTTTGTCTTGCATGCCAGTTCACTGGATGCACCGCTATGTTCCGGTAAACAAGGTGTGTCTAAAGTGCTGAGGCTGTCAGGTTTTGGGCCGCAGACCTGCTGTCACATCCAGGACTAGAGCTGGATGTTGTTTCTGTGTGCAGGGGGGGGGGGGGACAGGGCGGTGTCACCGGCTGCACTGCCTCCAGCACAGACACCCAGAGGCATCCCTGCTCCCAGCCTCTCACTGCACTTACATACAGCACACAGGGGTGTGCTGGTTGCGGGTGGATCATGCAAAATGAAAAGACCTTGCAGGGTCTTGCAGCTAATGTGGTGTTGCTGTGATTAACCATTTACAGCCCGACCACAAAGAACTGCATCCTGAGGTATAGATAGGGATTGTGTAATATGGCCATTGTACAATATTTACTGTATATTACACTCTGCAAGCCCCCATAAGACTGTTAGGCGTGCTACAACTCTGTACACATCAATTAAGCTGCTGTGTTTGGATATGATGCTAAAGCTCACACTTTTAATTAAGTATTAAAATAAAGGCACACCAGAAACTCAAACAACGCTGAAAACATCAGGTCAGTGTTGTTGTTACTGAGCAGCTGGACAGTAGAAGTCCCCCGCAGGAATGTATTGTAAATGGTCTGGCGTGAAACAGAAGCGTCAGTGTTTCAGTGTTTACAACATTAACATTGATCTCCTAAGCTGTCTATGCATGCTATCATCTCATTTCACACTAAACCCTGTCCACACAGTGACATGATAATGCTTTATATTAAGTTGTGGATCAAAACAACAGCAAATGTACTGAAGTGAATTTACCACATTTTGTCAGCAGAACATCTCAATAAAACCTAAACCCATAAAACCATACCCCTTATTGTCTTTAATTGGCACTAAACTATCCATCCATCCATTATCTGTTACCGCTTATCCTCTTCAGGGTCACGGTGGGGCTGGAGCCTATCCCAGCTGACTTAGGCTGGACAGGGAGAGATGTAGGGTACAACCTGGACAAGTCAACACTAAACTAAATACTGACAAAATCTGTGTTGGTTCGGCAAATCAATTTAACCTTTGTTTTTTTTGGGTGTAACATCAAGTAATTTAACAGAATTAGGTAGCATTTCCCGTAAATTGTGCACATGTATGGCCATTTTAGAATGAATCTCTCCGAATTCAGGTTATGAACCATAAACGTGAGCATTTCTCTTCATGTCCATCCAGCCAGCTGTAAGCTGCCACCCCAAATCTGTAATCATGACGGCAGAGGAGACAATCAGCATCAAGGAGGCGGAGGTGATCAAGGTGATGCTGGACTTCCTGAACTCCAGGAAGCTGCACATCAGCATGCTGGCCTTAGAGAAGGAGAGCGGCGTCATTAATGGACTCTACTCTGACGACATGCTCTTCCTCAGGTAACGGCTGTACAGCAGGTAGGAAGAGACCGCAGAGTCCTGAAAGAGAAGATTAGACTTTCGGTTGTGTAGATATTGGTAGCAGGCAGAGCTGCAGGTGTTTGTCAGGATCTGGGTTTGTCAGTCTCTGCAGGTGCATGTTACATTATTTTTTATAGCCTGTGCTATCTTATTTCAGACCACCGCAGAGACCTCTTAAACTGTTCATTTGCTGCTTTCAACAGGCAACTCATTCTGGACGGCCAGTGGGAGGAAGTGATGCAGTTCATTCAGCCTCTAGAAGGAATGGAGAAGTTTGACAAGAAAAGGTGAGAGAAATACATTTTCTTTTTTTTCTTTTTTTTTAAATCTAAATGCTTTACACCAACTCTTTACAGATCATACTCCCCTTTACTTGGGACTGAGTTGAACTTTCCATTGAAGCAGGGGACTGGTAGTCTGAATTAGGTCAAATCCCAGTACCGCAGTAGCATGAACATGCCATGGAACAGCCTCAGATGTCCTATCTAATTAAATTAGTTTAGTATATGAAAATAATTACATCCAGGAAATGTCACACAGGGCCTCATCAATTTATGTCCTATGAAGTATATTTTGTAATACTGACATTTGTGTTTCCAGGTTCCGCTACATCATTCTGAAGCAGAAGTTTCTCGAAGCTTTGTGCGTAAATAACGCCATGTCTGCTGCTGAAGACCCTCAGAACGTATGTAAACATTACTACAAATTTGTATGATTATTGGCAGTTTGAAAATAGGCGTGCTAGATGAACAAAGACACAATAGCCTGGAGGTTATCAGATTGGGCTCACGACTACTGTACCAGACCGATAGTTTGGAAACCAGATACACTCCAAATGCCCTTCAGCATGGAAACCTAATATCTCTCTGCTGTAATGCTGCTGCTCAGTGGTGAGTAGAAGAAGCCTGTGATTGAATTGAGATGATACAAATCCGTGCGTATAAATAAAATTGTCAGGTGTGTTGGCAGCACCATAAGCCAGGTTTTTATTTAACAGCTAATATAATCCTTTATCATCGCACACATACACGTGGCGTTCTGCAAAAAAAAAAAAAAAAACAGCCCCCAGAAAAAAAGCTTCTTACCACATACTCACTTGTCATCTATAAATATTCTGTCAACTGCAGCTGGAGCTCACCATGCAGGAGGCAGTGAAGTGCCTCCACAATCTGGAGGGGTTCTGCCCGACTAAGGAGGACTACAGCAAGCTGTGTCTCCTCCTCACCCTGCCGCGCCTCACCCATCACGCAGAGTTTAAAGACTGGAACCCGAGCACGGCACGTGTCCATTGCTTTGAGGAAGCCTGCACTATGGTGGCTGAGTTCATCCCTGCGGACAGGAAGCTGAGCGAGGCAGGCTTTAGGGCAAGCGGGAACCGCCTCTTCCAACTGCTCATCAAAGGGATCCTTTACGAGTGCTGTGTCGAATTCTGTCAGGTAATGTGACACCCGAAAAAGGATTAAAAGGAAACAGGTCTGATTGAACTCTTAGATTTATTTCAAAATCATCAAGGCTTACACCCAAACTCAACAGTTTGAGTCACGGTCAGAACTCCTGCGTTTCTGTTTTGCAGAGTAAAGCCACTGGTGAGGAGATCACAGAGGGTGAGGTGTTGCTTGGCGTGGATTTGCTTTGCGGGAACGGCTGTGACGAACTGGACTTATCGCTGCTCTCCTGGCTGCAGAACCTCTCGTCGGGTGCCTTCTCCTGCGCCTTCGAGCAAAAGACCCTCAACATCCACGTGGACCGCCTGGTGAAGCCCAGCAGAGCCGGCCACGCCGACCTCCTCACCCCGTTAATCAACCGCCTCTCCCCCTGCCCTACCTCACCTTTCCGCCAGAGGCCTCATTCAGCGGACACCTACATGTCCAGATCCCTTAACCCGGCTTTGGACGGTCTGTCCCACGGTCTAGCCGCCCAAGACAAGAGGGGCATGGAGGCGAACATGAAGTCTGCCCTCAGTCGGAGCCTAGTAGAGAACAACGTGCATCAGCAGGATGATTCACCTGAAAGGTAAAAGACAAACACCATGAGGACACTTCAGTTCTAGGTTCTTTGAGCACTAGGTGGGCAGAGTTTAACAGTGCAGCACTGCACAGTACATGTCAAAGCTTACCATACGTTTGCTTTACAACATTAAGATGAACAGAATTTCTAATTTTTGCTTTAATCTCAAATCAAAATAAATCCTGACAGACTAATTAAGCTACATTTGTGACCAGCTGCATTTGCTTTCTTACTAAGCTTTCTCCTGCAGCATGTACATGTGCAGCCTTACATATTAAACCCGGTGACAGATCTTGATTTATGACACAATCTGCAGCTCCATTAATCCCATTAGTCCTGCTTTAACAGAGATATACTGTCTTGTCTGTCATCTCCCACAGTGTTGCACAAAGCACATTAAACTGGTGCTGAGTGTTGATGGATGCAGTGTATTCTAAAGCCTGCACCTAATGACTCATTATTGATGAATATGATCATGAAAGCTCTGATAGTTTAGACTGGACTGGACTGAAGAGCAGCTCACAGTGTACGTGTCATTTTACTGGGGTCTCCGTGGCTCACTTGGCTATCACTACTGCAGTCTCCTGAGTTCATGTTGTTCAGGACCATAGTCAGACCATCCGCCTCTCTCTTGTTGTTCACTTTCTCTACTCTGGATTGGCCAGAGCTATGATAGTAAGCAAAAACTACCTAAAGCTCCCTCTTGTACTGCATCGAGGAACCTAAAAATCTTTTTCTTTCTTTCATCCACACATGCTCAGACACTTTTGGAGTAAGGCAAGATGTGTGTGATCATCAGATCTTTAAAGGTGTGCTTTACAAGGTTACTGCAAATTAAACGTTGCCCTGCTAAGTGATAGGTGGAGACAGCCAGGGCTCTGAGGCATCATATGAAAAGCACTCCTGTGAACTCAGCAGTTTGTCAGACTCTTGGAGGATGCCAGGTGCTCTCTGGCTCCACCTGCTGGATGCAGTCCATGTGCACAGCTGGAACAAAGCGTCATCCTAAACAGGAATTTATCTTTCAATATGTTATGTCAGCTTTACACATGATCACAATTAATTAAATATAAAAAAAATGTGTCATTTAAAACATGAATAAACAAAATTTCATTGAGTTACTGTGAACATGTTACTGTTAGTTCCTAATAATGATGACACTTTAATAAAATGAGTCAGCCACATTAACGCTATTTCTTTCTTTTTGCTACATATTGTATAATTATTGAGTTTACCATGCAAAGACTGTTTAATTTTTCAGTCAGCCTTGTATTATTTTTACTTCATACTTCACCTCAATCAATGAATAAAAAAGTTGTCGTGAATTGACGTGTATATTTTCTTGATGATAGGAAACACCCACAAGGGCTAGATGGACCCAACGCCACACGCACACCCCTGACCCCTGGAAAAGATGGTGGTCCGCCCTGCAGCACAGAAACAAATGAGGTAATAAGAACTGCAGACCAGAAGCAGTGTTTCGTTGTATGCGTGGCATGGCACGCTATAGACCTTACGGAGATCAATGATAACACAAAGACATTTCAGATGCGGAAGAGTCGAGTGTCTCACCTTTGCTCAGGCCGAATTGGTTTCACGAGTCGTAAAAAGCCGCAGTTGTCTGTCTGGTCAGACGAGATTTTCAGTCTGTCTTCCCTCCACAGTCGTTACTCGAGATTTAAGAGAGATTTAGAATAGATTCCTCCTGAGCCCATGAACCGCCTCATCTTCACACCTTCACTGCCTCATAAATCCTTCCCCAATTCTCTAGCACACCTGTCCAAGGGGCACTTGCGCCCTCCTGCCCCCTGTCCCAGTGAAGAGGGTCGAGGTCATGGACGCTGGAGAAAGATAATCTGGTTTGATGTGCGGTCACACCCAAGATGGCCTGCTGCTTCCATCATCGCTCATCTTTATGCATCCCAGGTCCCATCTAGAGGAGCCAAGTAGCTTGAGATTGGATTGTTTTGTGTGTGTGTGTGTGTGTGTGTGTGTGTGTGTGTGTGTGTGTGCATGAAAAGTGGTCCGATAGATGAAGGGAAATATACTGTAGACCGGCTGGTTATGATGAGGTCCTTGAAAACTTTTTATGGGATGGATGATGGAGGACAAGGCCTTGGGAGTTGAAGAGTTGTCAGTAGTGGCTCTTGGGGGAGAGTTTGTTTATTATAATCTGGTGTGTGTGTGTGTGTGTGTGTGTGTGTGTGTGCATGAGCAAGAGGCATGTGTGGAGTACTGAATGGCAATCATAAATATTCTGTCATTCGTTTTTACGTTTTTAAGGTCTGATTAGGTAAAATAAAAACAAGCCTTACAGTGAGTTACCTTTTTTTTCATGTCAACTTACTGTGTGCATGTGTGTCTGTCCAGCGCCTTGACTCCACAGAGCACATCCAGGAGTATTACAGGCAGCGTCTCCGTGTGCAGCAGCATCTGGAGCAGAAGCAGCAGCAGAGGCAGCTTTACCAGCAGATGCTGCTGGAGGGAGGGGTGAAGCCGCAGGACGGAGCCCAAAACAACCTCACTGAGACCTTCCTCAGCAAGTGAGAAGTCATATTGTGTGATTTAATGAACGAAACACAATCTTGGCCCTCCCTTGTTGAGAACAAAGAGATCTTGTTTTTGTCTAGATCCATTCAGAAATTGGAGGAGATGAATGTGGGCATTGACCACAGAGGAGATGAGGTGATGACACATCTGGGCCAACAGTGGAAAGGACTGACAGGAAACACCAGCACTTCAAGCCCCAGAACCACCGCAACACACCACACCCCAGACACTGGGCCGCCAGGGGACAAGCCAGGTGGGGGGGTCAGCAGCACCCCGTTAAAGACAGGGAGCCATGGCTTGCCTTCCCTCAGCGAGTCCCCCGTTCCTACCAGTCAGAGGTAAGACCCCGCAGAGCGCCTGGTCATGGTTTATTATTGAAACACCTCTCCTCAGAATTAGAGTCATATTTGCTTTAAGTTGTGATAGGGTATCATATACATTTTTTTTCTGTCAAAAATGGATGAATTTAATGGTAAGTCAATATCAAACCGTGTACAAAATAAATTATAATTCACCTTTCTAGCTGTGTGTTTGTGTGTGTGTGTGTGTGTGTTTGTGTGTGTGGTGTGTGCATTTTTATTTTCAGCGCTGAGAGGATCAGAGGGTCTTGTCCCACAGTCCAAGATGATTCCTGTGGTTCTGTGACACGAAACTCACAAGAGGTACAGCAAATTGTTGAAGTAATATGTCTTCATAGTTATTTCAGCATTAGACGTCCACTGTTTCCTCTATTATTGTTTGTTTTTATGATAAATGCCATAAAATAAAAACAGCTGTTTGACATGCCTGAAGGGTATTTGTGTTTTACAAATCTATGAGGATGTATATGTAGACCATAGTTCATCCATTGCTTTTCTGATCTTGTGCAGTCAGGGAAGTCCAAAGCCCAGTTTGTGAAAGTAAACCAGCTTGAGGACACACAGGCAGTACGTGCGGTGGCCTTTCATCCCTCTGGAGCGCTCTATGCTGTCGGCTCCAACTCAAAAACACTGAGAGTCTGTGCCTACCCAGAAACACTGAACACCAGGTAGGAACCATTGACAGGTCCAAACAATTAGATATTATTACAAGATTATTTATTTAGCTAAAAAAAAAAAATTAGATGAAGGGTTCAAAGAAATTGTTACTAAAGTCTCGTGAAGCAGAGAAAATGTAACAGACCAAAAAGTATACAGGGATTTGTGCATCTTGTGAGCTGTCTATCTGCATGTTACTTCAGAAGTACCAATATTATGTTGAACAGAGAAACATGAAGACGCATATGCTGAAGACTGTATCAGCATTTTGGTAGAAGAAGTGAAAAAAATAATAATTTTGAACAAAGAAACATTGACAACATTTTTTTCCCCCAATTATTCTATAACATTTTGCCTATGCATTTCTAACTCTGTCTTGGTTCATTCAGTAGTTCTGGTGCAGTCAAGCAGCCAGCGGTGCGCTTCAGGAGGAACAAACACCACAAGGGGTCAATCTACTGTGTAGCCTGGAGCCACTGTGGACAACTGTTGGCCACCGGCTCCAACGATAAATATGTCAAAGTCCTGCCTTTCAACGCAGACAGCTGCAATGCCACAGGTATGACTTGATGTCTTTTAGTGTGCATGTAAGCATTTTTCTACCTCTGCAAATGCGTTCAGGTTGTGTCGTGGTCAGAGTGATTTGAACTTAACCTTGCTTCAAAAACAAATAAAACACAGTTTCGATAAGAATAACTGAGAGAAGCCAATTCATCTGAGGTAACTCTGTGTTTTCACTCCACATGTACACCTCTGATTCAGGCCCAGACCTGGAGTTCAGCATGCATGACGGTACCATCAGGGACCTGGCCTTCATGGAGGGCCCTGAGAGTGGAGGGTCCATCTTGATCAGTGCTGGTGCTGGAGACTGCAACATCTACACAACAGACTGTCAGAGAGGACAGGGCCTTCACGCCTTGAGTGGACACACTGGTACGTTTGCAACAGCTTGAACCCACAATTGTGAAGAAGAAAAAAAAACAGTCTAGAGGAAAGTCAAGTGTTGTGACGTCATGATTTTACATGAACAGGTCACATTCTGACTCTGTACACGTGGGGAGGGTGGATGATTGCTTCTGGCTCCCAGGACAAGACGGTTCGATTCTGGGACCTGCGAGTGCCCAGCTGTGTCCGGGTGGTGGGCACAACTCTGCATGGCTCAGGTAAGTCAAGGTAAGCTGCAGCTAATCACAGCAAACATCTCCCTCATTACTGCTCATCTCTCTCACACAGGAAGTGCGGTTGCTTCCATGGCGGTGGATCCCAGCGGCCGCCTGCTGGCCACAGGTCAGGAGGACAGCACCTGCATGTTGTATGACATCAAAGGAGGCCGCATAGTCCAGACGTACCGCCCCCACAGCAGTGACATTCGCTCAGTGCGCTTCTCCCCTGGAGCCCATCACCTGCTCACCGGCTCTTACGACAACAAAATCATCATCAGTGACCTTCAAGGTAGCACCGCTACAAAACACACATGCTGGTCTCAAAGGGTTAAAGACATATACTTGCATATATCTGCTCATTTCTCATTTCTAAGCTCACTGTTTTCTGACCTCAGGTGACCTAACAAAGCCCCTCCCACAGACGGTGGCAGGGGAGCACTGGGACAAGGTGATCCAGTGTAGGTGGCACCCCCATGACCGGACCTTCCTGTCCTCTTCTGCAGATCGAACTGTCGTCCTCTGGGCACCGGGCCCCTGATCTGTTCACTAGAGTAACGCTGGTTAACAACAGCAGCAGAAGGAAGCACAAGAACACGGCGTCCACATACGTCCCAACACCGGAGCTGCTGCACGGAGTGTGCATGTGTGTGTTTTTGTGCATACACACCGTGAGCATCAAGCTGTAGTTAACTGTGTATGTGTGTGTGTGTGTGTGTTGTGCATATGTGTGTGTGTTTGAATACTACTGTCTATGTCGTTGTGAGTGTGTATGTGGAAAGCAAACGCAGCATTCTGATATGTTTTTGTATTTGGCTTTGCAGTGTGCGCGTAATTAAAGTAAAACAAATTAAAGGAGACTAATCAGAACATTTTGCAAATGCCATTTAAAGAGAAAACATGGAATCAAGAGGTTCATTACATGTTTAGGGTGTGTGTGTGTGTGTGTGTGTGTTTGTTCACTTAATACCTTTCTGCTTTTGCTAGTAGAGCATGAAGATTAAACCTTTGGAGCCCACAAAGAAGTAGTTGGCAAATATGTAGTTACAATATAAAGATGAGCGATGATGCCTGAGTTGAACGGCATGAGTAGGTTCACTGCAAGCACACCTTCATATTGTTTTTTTTTTTTTTTCTCACAATGCCAAACTACATTTTAGTCGGCTAGAGTCGGAGCTCGGTACTTCAGAAATGAAAGCACTGCTGTTTTCTGTAGGAAACAGCGAGCTGGACTGTTGTGGAAAGAAGCCACATTTGGTTAAGCATATCATAATGTGCCTTTTTGTAACATTTGTAAAGATTTTTTGGACGAGTGGATTTATTGAGAGATTTATTTATTTATTTGCAGCTTCATTTTGGGTATTTTCTCATATGCCTCAACATCTGTAAATTCATGTAATCTCACTGTAATGTAGAAAATGATCACCGATTTGTGCACACTATTGAAGAAGTGAGAGTAATTACACAAATGCTGGAAATACAGTGCGTTCAGGTTTTTCTGTTTGTTAACGTGTCACAGCTAAAAAAAAATGGTCATTAAACTTGTGTTCCACACAAAATAAATAGATAAATTGCAACCTGGGAATAACATGTAAAGTTAATGTTGGGTTTGAAGTTTTAGAAACAGTTTTTTGGGGGATTCAGGCATGCAAGCACATTTAATGTGTGAGTTCTCTGTGGTTCTCATTTGAAAACAAGCACAGTAAAAACAAAGCATTGTGTAGATGTAAATGAAAAATGAAAGTGAGATGTGTAGTTATTGCCCTCAAAACAACCTAGATATTTAAAGTAAAAAGTAAGGATTCACAGGGATTAATGATCCTGAGGAAGTTTAGCAGTGTAGAGTGAAAATGAATTCTCACAATGACCAAAGAAAGGACGAGTTAAGACAATGGTAATGAGGCACTTTAAGACAGGAATGCTGACTGAACAATGTGACATGACAAATCTCTAAATTTTACAAATAGGAACCTTGTGATTGATTTTATGTTACTTTCACTGCGGACCTATGCAGAAACCTGATTGATGTGAGAGAGAAGAGGGTGTTGGAGAGAATATATGCCATGGGTTATTCTATTATGCATCACATCAATTTTATCTGTGGCTCACATTATGGCATATCCAGTGTCATTTGAAATCGGTGTAATTTGAAACAATGTTTGTGCGCATAAACGTGTAACGACAGGACCCTGTTAACCACCGAGTGGGTTAACAGGGTCAACCTGCTGGAATGATAAAATAGTGGCTGTCTGATACCACATTGTTCTTGCTTTTTAATAAATAACTGTATTTTTAACTGTATCCTGTAAATGCTGATGGAATAAAGATAACAAAGTGCCATCACGCTGCTCTTTAATGCGCTGGGTCGTCGTGTCTGTTCTTTTCCCGTGTGTGCTATCGTGCGTTTGCTCAAAAAGCATGTTGGGGTCACACACATGTCTCTGCATGGAGACAGACAGATGCAAGATGCACTGTGGACGGATGAACTGTGGACATACGCAAAGCGCAGGATGCAAAAATGCTTACTTTCTGCTCGAGGCAATTGTCCGTGTTGTTTTTGCATAGGAGGACTGTTGCCTGTCCTGCATACTCACTGACCTGGCTAAACTGAGGGGGCTGGGCACTGCAGAATATCATGATGCACATGGTAATGTACATGCTACACATTTAGAAAACATGGAGAAAGGCAAAGAAAAAAAAGGTGTTTCGGGTAAAAGGAGTCATGCAGGACACAAAGAGAAAAAGTGCAAGACGGGGTAGATAGAGGGATGAAGGTAACTGCAGAGAAGAGAGCAAGGGGGGATTTACTCATGCTGCACTCGATCATTCCCTCTTTTGTGAGGTGGACAATGAGAGCCAGGGGTACAGGGCTTAAAAAGGATACGCACACTGTTACAGCCAGCAACCCTGGAGAGACACCAGCCAACCCGGAGGTATCAGAAAATGACTTGGATTTACACAGAATCTGTTTTCACTGTACTTCCAGGAGGATACGGCTTTCTTCGAAGGTTTTAAAAGGAAATTCGGCAACTAAGAACCTGCTTTTGGAGAACAAGCAAAACAACAAAGAGAGTAGAGATGACGTTTGGAGACCTCTGTCAAGGGAAAGATCTTCACCGCCTGGGCCTGATGTTTGTCCATGTTGATTGAAAAAAATTAAACGTATAGGTCTAATTTGAACTTTTGGAATTTGGGGGATTTTACGAGCTGCAATGAGGAGTATGGGAGTTGAAATCAGTGTATGAAATCACTGGTTTGCTGGCTGTGTGACAGAGAGCAACACTGCTGACAGTTCAGTTGCTTAGTGTTGAAAGATTAGTTTGTGGTGTTTGAGGGGAATTAGTGGTGAACAATGGCTCTGAACTGCCTGATAGGCAAACTTATTGTCATACAACAGTTTGGCTCAAGTGCTTTGCTGGCTATGACCAAGTTGACAGTATCACTGAAGAATGACAATTTCTAGTATGCCTATGTGTGAATGATTTTTTTTTTTTCTTTAATGGAAAAAGCAAAGGGTCATCTGGTGATATTTCAAAACCGTTTCTTCTTTGGCATTTAGTTTGGGTTTTATTTGTGTAAAAGATGTGACCAATCTACAACCACGATTCCAGAAAAAGCTGGGACACTGTCTAAAACATAAATAAAAACAGAATGCAATGAATGAGCAAAGAATAGAATCAGAATCGAGTTTATTGCCAAGTAGGTTTCTACTTACAAGGAATTTGGTGTAGCTGGCAGAATAGACATAAAGTAAAAATAAAAATATAAAAAATATAGGAAGATTTTAAAAAGTATTAAAATATAAACAGTATAAACATACTGTATATAGAATATCTTCTAAAAACAAAGGAGACGTAGTGCAAGCTGATGTGCAAGTATATCACAGTATAGTTCACACAATATTCACAGAATGCTATAAATGTGCAGATATACAACAGGATGAAGTGGTCCTAAATAAACAGAGACTGTGCGTTAATGTAATGCGGAAGGTCTGAAGATGCTACGTTAATGTAGCATGTAGAATACAGAATACAAATACAGCATAAAGTCAAGATATTTAATGTTCAGACTGATAAACTCTTTTCATTTGTGGCAACCGAAGACTGGGAAAGTTGCAGATTGCTCAAAAATCGGTAACAGGGACTAGTTATCATGACTGTGTATGAAAGGGGCGTCTTCGAAAGGCTCAGTCGTTCACAAGCAAAGATGGGGCGAGGTTCACCACTTTGTGAAAAACTGTGTGCGCAAGTAGTCCAATAGTTCAAGAATGTTGAACAATGGAAGAATGTTTCTTGACAAAGATTTCACCACCTACAGTTCATAATATGATTAAAAGATTCAGAAAATCTGGAGAAACCTCTGCATGCAAGAAGCAAGGCCGAAAACCATCATTAAGCACCAGTGATGTTTGAAGCCTAGGGCAGCACCACATTTAAAACTGGCAAGACTGTATAAAGGATATTGCTTCATGAACTCAGGATAACTGCTGTAGGTGAACAGTTTGTCCGTGCAGTTAAAACTAAAGGAGATGTAACAGTGGTAAACATTGGGTGTGTGAGTCTTTTGGTATCCCACTATTTCATTCAAAAGATTCCCAAGTAAGAACTGATTCTCAATTCAGGACATGGAGTTGCTAATTTTCAGCTGTGTGTAGAGAAAGTTTGCACACTGGATGAGTCATTGTAGAATTGTAAAATTCAAACTGTGCTCAAATGATTGCCTTCAATGAAGACGGGACGTGCTGAAAGTCTTGGCGCTCCATTTTAGGCTACACACTCTGAGAGGTTACGTTAGCAAACTAGCTAGTAATCACTTCTTGCTGCAACTATGTTTTTCTCTCCTTACGCCTCGTAACCGTGCCCTTGTTGTTGAGGCATTCAATTCAGAATTAATGTATATTTACAAAAAAAACAAAAACAATAAAATTCATCAGTTTGAAAGTTTAATATCTTGTCTTTGTAATGCCTTTAGTTGAATATAGGTCAAAAAGAATTTGCAAATCATTGCATTCTGTTTTCATTTTTGTGAAGTTGTGTATTCTGTCTGCTCTAAAAGCTATTGAGCCCCTAAACCTGGCTTAGATACTTCAAGACAGACACCTATGATTTAGACCTGTGGCACATCCAGGAAGTGAAATAAGTTGACAGTCATGACAACGCTAACCTACTGTCTGGTTTGAATAAGGAAGGTTTGGAGAGGATAGTATACCGGAATGTGTAACCGGCAAGGACACTTTGTTATCTTGAGCAGACATAGATAATGATGCATAATGGATATTTTTAGCTCAAGTGCCTGATGCAGACTCAAAGGCAGCTGAGAGAACTTTGAAAAACATTGAGTCAATTAGCTTGATGAGTAGAATGAAAATGCCTTTCAAACAATGACACTTGACATGGATAACTTGACTCAGTAAATGCTGAGACAATGGGTAAATCACTGAGTATGAAGTCTGTCCTCTCTTTCCCGAACAGCTGCTGAATGTTTAGGAGGACAGCGCTTCCCCCAGCTTCTCCACAATGCTGTATACTTTGGCGGGAGGAGGCACTTTCTGTGGTGTGGCTGCCCTCGTGCTCCTCATCGTCTCTACGGCTACAGACTACTGGATGCAGTATCGGTACTCAGGTAGTGGTGCCAATCAAGGGCTCTGGAGGTTCTGCATCAGCCGCAAATGCCATGCCCACACCATGACTGTAGGTGAGTACTACTAAAATGCACTATCTACATCCCCTCATTCTTGGAAAGAACTGATGGAAAGAAGTTGTACCAGGATGTGGTAGATGACAAAAACATAAAAATACCATTATTTCTGACAAATCCAGGCCTAACTGCAATTATCTGTTGACGTGTATGTGGTCCTGACCTTTTTTTTGTTTGTCCAGCCTTCTGGGATGCCACACGGGCCTTCATGTTGCTGGCAGTGCTGAGCTGCTTTGCCGGCGTGGTGCTCGGCCTGAGCGCCTTCACTAATGGCACTAAAAACAGGAGGGTCCGTACAGGTGGCATTGCCCTGGTGCTGTCAGGTAACACGCATTGACTTAGAGGGTGACCTGGAGGATAGAGACTGTCCTGTTAATTTATCTTAGACTTTTGTTTAATGTAGCAAGTTCAGAATAATTGTAGCCCCATTGTTGCCATTTGGAACTGTCTGGGACCTTCTTGCAACGGACTTACAACAGTGCTTGGTCTTTGCTCTGATCTGACAAAGCTGTGCCATGCTTAGATGGATAACTGCAGCGTGGTGCACTTTAAATATATGTATATGTCGGATTATTTAGGTTGCCGTTTTGATGTATCTGGTCTGTTTACTTTGATGTTTGTCCTCACCTTCCATTCTCAGGTTTTCTTGCTCTGCTGGCTTTGGCAATTTACACTGGAGTGACCGTCACCGTTTTTGGCAAGCGATTCTTGGACTGGCGCTTTTCCTGGTCCTACATCATTGGTTGGGTGGCCATCATTTTGGCTTTTGTAGCAGGTATTAACTGTATTTATTTAGGTACTTCAGTGGTGTAGTCTGCGGTTGCAAAACTACCTCAGATTAGATGGTTACACAGCAGCCCAGAAGAATTAATTAATTAAACTATGGCTGGTGTCTTCTCTCATTTTATAGTAATTCAAGTATTAAAGCCTCTGTATGTATGTCTACAGTAACAATGATGAACATTAGCAGTAGCAAACAATGTGTTTTCCTTTCTTTGACAATTGCTGGTCATGGTAGTATGGATTCTTTTTCAAATAGAAACATTATTGAGTTAATAATTTGGAGTTTCTCGGCTTTCTGACAAAATAAAGTTTTCTTTTGTCTGGTTTCTTTCAGGAGTGTTTCAGCTCTGTGTTTACCAGCAGACCACTGCAGAACCTCCTCCTTCCAATAACCCGGACACCTGAACAAGATGAACACATTGATTAGCTCGAAGACTATTGCAATGGATGCTGACTGCTGTTTTTGAAGTACCTAGAATGAAATAAATAGAAATCATGGACTCTTGTGGTTTTTCTCAACATTTCGAAAACGTTTTACCTTTTTTGGGGGGAAGTAATTGTCAGATTATTCAGTTTTCTAGCTTTCCATACATTTAAAAGTGAGGAAAATTTCATCACGATACTTTTAATTTCACTGAATTAATAGATTTTGTCCTCTTAAACTCCACTGATTAGAAGTGTGTTAGAAGTGTTGATTGTAAATGTAGTGTTCTTTTTTATTAGTGTCTGTGTAAAACAGATTCTCCACTAGATGGTAGTCTTCAGCCACATGCAGAAGGCACAATACACTACTTCTGGAAGATAAGACCTGATCAAAGTGAGCTCACCTTATCGATAGAATTTAAATGTGCCTTTAGAAGAAAAAAAAAAAAAGAGAGATAGGTAATGTAGTAGATGCGGGCAGGTGTGGGTAAATGTTGAACATATTCATTATGATCAAAGTCCTGTTGTCCAGATTCAGTCTGATTCAAAGTTGAGTTGATGCTTCCTAAAGTCATCAAATAACACATTCAGTACTACCTCACATTAATGTGTGACGTTCACAAATGAACGTTTTCACCACTCCCAACCTTTTCTTGATTCAATTAATTTTCAACAGACAAGCAGCAACCAGGTGTGTGTGTGTGTGTGTGTGTGTGTGTAACACTTTGGCTCGGCCATGTGTGACTAAGTCAGGGCACGTACGCTTGTCTACTGCGCACTTGTCAGTTTACCTGTGCCACTCCCAAAACTTTACATGATCCAAGTTAATTTTCCATCCAGTCTTTTGTAAGAACAGTAAGTGGACAGCAAAGACACCAAACAATTATTTACTTCGCAACATTTGATTTATTTTGAACAATAGCAAAGTCATCTCACAGAGACTACTTTGAATTACACTGAATGCAAATAAATATATGTAGGACCATAGTAGAATTAAGGACATTAACAACTGATACAAAATTATTTACAACACTTTGAATAGTGCAAAACCACACAAATACTGCCCTCATCATTGAGATTCTTGCATGGAGTCCATTCAAGGACAGTGGATGTGTGTGTGCTGCCCCCTGGAGGGGGGGGTTCTAAGAACTGACTGTATGGCATGTTGACAAAAACCTTAGTATGACCATCTTGAAGCGGGATGTAGCAAACCTGGGTAAACCCACTCGCTACACCACGTCAAAAAGCTCCATGACAAGGGTGATGTTAAATCATTGAGATGTGGATATGCATTGTCAGGTTAGTTTAAAAATGGCCATAGGGAGGGGGAAGAAAAAAAAAAAAAAAAAAAGAAAAGCAATCTGAGAAGCTGAATACAATTACATCAGTTCGCAAAGTCAAGTCAATCTCAATGAAAAGTGGTGTTCTTTCTCAAAGGGACATTTGAGAAACCACCAACGACAAGATGTACAGAGCGCGAACGCCGTCACGAGCGCCAGACTTTGAAATGACAAAAGGAAAAGATGACGACCTAAAACCCTTGTGGCAGGTAGTGCCCGCCACCCCTGAGTGAAAGCAAAGTTTTAAAAAGTCTTAGCACCGTCAGATACCACAGAACGCCAGCTTTGCCATTTCTTCTCAATCCGAAAACACAGTGTAGTGGATTGTGACAGGCACCACACGTTTTTTTTTTTTAAAGTGCGCTTGCTCGCTCGAGCCGTTCCTTATTTTTTTTTCTCACATCTTTTTTTTTCCTTTCTTGTTTCTTACACGATTTCATCCCCCACAAATATCAAGCTCCATTTAAAAAAAAAAAAAAAACAGCACACAAAGATAAATTATGTTTTTTTTTTTTTTTTTGCCATGCATAATTACTTGTTGCATATTGAAATTTCTTCTTGGGACCACTCGTCTTGCTGTTGAAACCTTGGACCTGACATTCTCGATCCTCTTTGGATGTCAAGAGTGAGAATGCATATACAGTATCAGTGAGGTGTCGGTATCGTTGACACATGCATGAACATTAGAAATACATTATTGGTGCTACTTTAAATAACCTGAAAATGCTAGAAATGCCACTTGGTCCTCAAGAGAGAGAGAGAGAGGTTTGTACTTTTAACACAATGTGTCTTACTAGACAGTACATCGACGGACATCTGAACCAGACAGGTTTGAAATCTACTCTTGAAGACCAAAGTCATAGAAAAAGTACACAAAAACATACCGAGGCCTCTGACACAACCTCCTTGTGTCCTATTGTACTAAATATTTGTGCATTGATTATGCATTCATCCAGTTGCGACCGCAGGGAAAAATAACCTCTGAGCATTGATCATTAAACCAGTTTAAATCATGCCAAAGACGAGGAAAGTAATACTGCAATCACTGCTGGTTTGAGAAGGAGAGAAAGGAAAAGACCATCAGGAAGAGTGTCAAGCCCACGCAGGCTGATCTGATTGAGATTTCAGCTATCATCATGTCAACCCCACAGCTGATTAGAACCATTTGAAGAGAAGTACCCGGCGGTCGCTCCATTTAAAAAGAGGACAGAGACAGATTTGTACGCACCGCTGATAGCTGGAAAGAGACAGAAAATCATTTCAAAGTCATCTCCGTGTACTCATGCAAAAGGGTGTGCATCTTTGGCTATGCATCGCACTACGTCTCTGGTGGTGAGGTGCAACAATAAGCACTACAGCAGGCTAATGCTGATTGGTATAGCCCTGTTCAGACTGCATGCTCGGGGAGAAGAGTATGAATGTAGGACAATGGATAACACAAGTTCACAGATGTGGAACAGTTTCCGTCAGCAAAGTGCCTGTCAACTTGGCTAGTGTGGCACGCGTAAAAGTTAGAGCCGCTTGGCTTTGGTTTGAACGATGGACACGCTGCAACCAGGCAGTGTGTGTGTGTGTGTGTGTGTGTGTGTGTGTGTACGCGTTTTGGCTCGGCTCTGTGTGACTAAGTCGTGGCATGTCCATTTGTCTACTGCACTAAGAAGAAGTTATAGCCCTTCGAGTTAACAAGGTGTCTCTGAAATTGCACAGGTTGGCCATTTTTTTTTTCTTCCTCTAGCCAACAGCAGAGGCCATGATGGGAGCACAGTCTGAGCACGTGGAGTTTCTCCCGCTGTGTTCTGCTGGAAGAGGCCGAAATAATCCTCCAGTCATTAGTCAATCAATCTCTCCTTCAGTCAATGAGTGTTATGTGCCTCGGCGGTACCTACGAAAAGACAAAGGGGGACAAGAGTGAGAATGCAAGTCGAGAGCGGCATATCAAAAGTAAACTAAATACACACCTATCAGTGCACAAGTATTCAGTTACCGAGCAGCGAGGCTGCACCTATTACAGGAATTGATTTGCCCCATTTCCTTGAAAGAGAACTAAATTAATGATGCAGCAAATTAAAGAGTAGGTGACCTTATTTTGCTGTTTTAGCCAACAACAAATTTGTTGCTGGCACAACACACTCTTAACCTCAAATTAATCAGCCATCGTGAAAATAAGAATTAGTTTGTCGTGGGAAAAAAGAATCACTGGAGAAAGAAGTCAGTCCTGTTTTATTCTTCCTCTTATTAAACACACGACTATGAATACCGATAAGCACCGAAGTGCAACGGTAAGGTTGACTTCACTGTATTTGTCTTCAATGGCACAGTATAGCTGTGAGGCTGTACTGGGTAGATGTCACCTGCTCACTAAAACTTTCTTTGGAAACTAACCAGTAAAACGAGATTGTGTTGGTTCATATTCAGAGGAAGTGGGCCATGAAAAAGTAAAAGACTGAAAATTGAAAGAGAAAAACTCCTTACCCGCTTTGTAAGGTGAACTCAGGCAGAGCCCCGAGGGATGTAAGCTGTTCCTCCAGGGCCACGATACGTAAACCAATGTAGCCCGAAGACAGCAGCAGCAGCACAACCCTGTTGACATGGAAAAAGATATGCCACGTCACATTTATTGCCCATTTAATAGCTGTGATAAATGATACCAGCTTATAGGAGTTAAGAACCAATGACAGCTAAATGCTTAATTATGTTCAAATTATAGTCCTTTTCGCTGGCACTGAACAGCAGTTTACACACCTCACTGGAAAAGGAAAGAGTCTTGAAGGCTGTCTTAATTCATTTGCTAAACTACAGTTTCAGGGAATGTTGAACACGTTCGCAGTCAAAAACCGGTTTGCAAACACTACTGTGTACTGAGATCCTATAAGAACACCTGGTCTGTACTTCCTCCACCTTTCCTTTAAGAAGTGTGACTTTGCAGTGAGATTCAGATTAAAGGTTAGCAGAGTGGAGGATTAGGCAATGAATTCAAATAAAGAGGAGAAGACAGAACATACTAGAAAAAGGAAATTCCACTCACAAAATCAAGTAAATGAAGAGTAGAGTGTTGAGGGTGCTGGCCTCTCTCTGAACCAGCAGGGACTTGGCCTTTTCTGTCACATTCCAAACCCATGATCCACCTGAACCTGGAACAGGAGGTGTAAACAGAGCATGGATATCAAGGTTCTCGTGTTGGTAGGCTTTTATTAAATGGCAAGTTTTTACTTGTGTACAACATGTTGGATATTTTGTAGATGGCTGATGAAAAAAAAAAAAAAGTTTCCCCAATGTCTATCCAAGAATCAAACACAAGACACCCATCTAGTCGTCTACTCTACTAGCCACTTTCATAAAAAATAAATAAAAAAAATAATGTAGAGCGAGTTTCTGATCTAACTAATCTTTGTCATACCTGATCCCGACAGCTCCTCTGAGGACGAACTATCACTCTGCTGCAGGTGTAGATTCCTGAACGCTGAGACATTCGCATTAGGCACTGCCTCTGAAGAAGGAAGACAGGTGGGGAAAAAGAAATGTTAGCACGCTAAGCACCAAAACAAACGGAATTTTTGTCATTTGTTATATTAACTAGGTTGCTGCGTTTTAGTGTGTAACCATCATGAGCTGTCCTCTCACCTCTGTGTGGTCTGTGCAGAGGCTGGTCCTGTAAAGATTGTGACTCAGAGCCATCGAACTGGTCGAAGCTGTCGTCCAGACTGGACTGGCTGGTGTTCTGTTGAAGTAAGAGGAAGCAAAACCATCAAGAACTCATCTATCCTACATGGCATTAAATGTCCTTTGACAAAAAAAAAGGGTTCACAAAAGGTCTCTTACCACCAGTTTGCTCTTATCGAAGCTGTTCTCCGCAGAGGAGAAGATAGGGCTACTGTTTGTGCTGCCATCCTGTAACAGAGAGACACATTTACATTTTACATCTACTGTAAGCCTTACGTAGTCTTATCATGAAGTTACGTCTGGTCACATGGATCCGATAGTGCACATGCTCTGGCTCATTTAGTCAAAATATGAACAGACAAAACGTTTAGAGATATGCAACAAGGTCACAATAGCAGGGTTAGTCCAGTTTTCCATTTTAACATATAATAGATTTGCAGGACTTTGAGATTCTGTAATGAGCAAACGTAAACTGCTGCAATACTGTCGGTCACAGTTAAGAACATGAAACAATACCATTCTGTGTAAGTAATGCAAAACAATTTTATCATACAGGATCAATGTTTTACAACCTGATTATAATGCGTTACAAAGAGCGATGCATACAATTTTATGACATTTACAACTGCAGAACTTCTGAAAGCTCTGACATTTGACCAGAACAACTCACCTCTATCTGAGGACATACGGAGCGCAGCAGCTGATAACAGGATTCTCGGTTCCGCAGCGACACAAACAGGTACTAAACAAACAAAAGGGAAATTTGGAAAAAAATCAGCCATCTGCCGTGCTGGCAAGCCTGAACCATAAAATGTGATTGATTAGATTACATCTAATGCAGAGTTCAATGTGGTTAAGCAGGGTTTACACTTGACTTTGAACGTCTGTAGTTATTAAATTGGGCCGCGTGGTCTAATCAGCTGTTTACAAAAGATGTCTGCGTGGGAAGGAAGTGAGAAACTAACCTTGTCTCCGTCTGAGGTGCGGATCGACAAGGCGTTGGGAACCAGCAAAGCTGTGTTTTGCTTTTTCACTATGTGGATGCAGGAAACTGGAATAACTACCTGCGAGAGCACACAGGCACAAACAGAGCAAGTTAGGAAAAGTCTGCTTCAATTTATTTTTTCGTGGAACAAGAAAAGGATTAAAAGTGAAATATGAGAGACAATTTAGATTAAATAAGACATAATAATATAAGAAGAGTGTAAAAAGTGAAAAGGTATCAGGGCAGAGCTGCAGCCTACCTTAGTGTCCTTGAGCAGAACTGAGGAGTAGAAACAGGCATTAGTGTCAGTGATATAGAGTCGACCGTGGTAGGGCACTTCCTTCTGCAGGGCACAGATGTATGCTGGGAGAGGAGAGGAGCACAAACACTGTTAGATTCATGTGACCCATTCACTAAGTCAATAATTATGGTTCAGTTTTGTTTACCCACCATGTATCAAGTCTTCACTTTTAGGAATGTCTGGAAACAACTTGTGGAATGTTTTGTTGTGCTTCATGAAACTCTGCAAGAGAGAACAGCAAAGGAATCAGGATACTTCAAGTGACGAGCAGACAATGGGGCTGTCAGGAGCACCTTTCAACACATGTACTGTTCTAGTTCGAGGCCACACGCCCATTCACCACGTAACATTAATACTGTGGTGTGCCAACTCTATATAAATGTCTGTACTTCCAGCTGGCATGTATAATAATCCATTTATTCAAATTAAAAGTTACGATGGACTTACGCTTTGTGTGCCAGTGCCCTCCGTCCTCTCAAAGCCTCTGCTGTCGACATCGAACGTCTCCGAACTACAGAAACAAAGAGCATTTAAAAAGGAAATTCAGCATGTTAATAAGATACAGAGAGAACACGATCACACTCTTTAAACGCTTTTGAAGATATGGATTTTCATCATAAGCCTCTCTAATCTCCTCTGAGTTGCCAAGAAACATGTGATAGTTGCTCGACAGGATCAAGTGTCAACAGCGTGAGAAAACAGAAAAAAGAAAGTAAAAGCTGTCATAATTGAGAACATTCTATATGAACATACCAAACAACTGAAACTGTACAGAACACTAGTTGTACTTGTTTTGACACTAGGAGTGACTGAAGCATCATTTGTAATTTCCCCCTGTGTGTGAACACACTGATAGCAGATGCTATCAACGGGGAATGCCGTTGGTGACTTCTGCATATGGTCGCGTCACATGCGTATCCTCCATTTAGCCACGGTGTACACAAGCATCTAACTGTCTCACCTCTGTGTTTTCTCAGGGCAGGATGAATATTTGATACCATAATCTCACATATAGAAACGAACAGATTAGGTGCGTGTTTGCTTTTCTCTCACATTGGTGGCAGGTTCCGGGCAGTGGGAGCCCAAAAGTCCAAAAGCAATGTAGAGGAGTGTTCAGACCTATTCATCGCAGTTCCTCACACTACGGATCTACCTCACGCATTTGAATCATGTGAGGAGACAGTCAGTGTCCAACGGCTGTGCAGTCATGTGTGCTTCATGACTGAACAGCAGATGAGAGTTAGGCCAGATCTTGTGATAGATGTTGAAAAAAACTACACTGTCTACAATATCTTCTCTGTAAGTCGCTTTGGATAACAGCGTCCGCTAAATGACTAAATAGATACTAATGAATAACGTAAAGATCCACAAAATTTAAAAAAGAATCTGCAAGATCTGATTTAAAAAGTGGCCTATCAGAAGAGATCCTCATCAGTCTTACCTGATGGCTACTTGTCTGGTGAGGGTTTTGTGCTGTTGTTGGATCTCGAGCTGGGCTGCCTCCAAGCTCAAGGCTTTCCTCGTCTCCACCTTCTTGATGCTGCCATTGCTTAACACGCTCCTGCTTTTCTTCACTTTGGCTGGCAGCCCGCCACCACTGCTCTCTACCGGGTAGCTGCTGGATAGGGAAGAAAAGACAAACAAATAAACCCTCAAGAGATTTAGCAACAAACAAAATATTGTTTTACAGAGATTTTCACATGCACACGTGTGGAATTTTTTTTTTCTTGGTAGGTTTTCAGCAAGAACTTTAAAGACTATTTGCACTTTCGCCACTATTAGAAGCACAAAGTCCCACCTAAAACACACACACACCGATTAAACTTTCCACCTCTGTGGAAACATTCAGAGATTTTGACAAAATGCCTGTCACAATCTCCCCGTACTCTACAGGGTGTCATCATCTAGCACCAAAGAACATTTGAATCAGACTGCACACTAACTAACCGCTCCATATCTACTCAAATGAAAGATTACATGACGACTGGACTGACATTTAGCAGAGAATGGGCTTATCTTTATGATGTCCTGCAAAAGGTTACACTTCTACAGAAAGTTTTATTGATGTACATCACATAAGCTCTCCGGCTGTAGCTGCTTTACAAGGTGATAAATGCAGGCTGATGTTCAAAAACTTACAACCTTCTATAAGTACGACATTTCGATGAACTGAAACAACACAACAAACTGTAAAAGAAAGCTTGGAGGATTTACAACAGCCAATGAGGTCTTCAAAAGGTCTGTCCTTCAACATGAAAAAAAAAAAAAAAAAAAACAAGCCATGAATTCATTTGACTTATGACGCAAATCTAAGCCTGTAAATTATATTAACAAGGACAATGGAAGACAAGCTGCTGCTTGAGTGAAGCCTGTAAAAACAAACAAACTTCAACTTCAACAAAACTACAAAAAGACAAAACCGACAAAAACCGCCTTACCTGCTGAATTTAAATCGCTTTGATGAACGAAAACTCATATACCTAGCGACAGTAGGCATTTCCTTTCCTTTTAGAAAAAAAAGTAAATAAAGTTCTATTATCTGTATGCTATACTCGCTGGCCTCACGCCATCAGAGAAGTCAGAAATTAAGATAATAAAAGATAACAAAATCCACAGAAAAAGATTGATATAGTCCTCTTAAAGTTCTAAATGTGTGGCTCGACAGTTGTTGTCCCAGTTAAGTCAGGATCCTTCCCCACATCCTGCCAGAAAAAAAAATGGTGTATTGCTGTATGAACACGTTAGTAAGAGGAAGCTACTTTGTGTTGAGAATGGTGTGACACTTCGTAGTGGGTGACGTCAAACTTAACCACTCCCCCGGAGCCAAATAAGCATGAAAGAGACGTACACACACACTCCCTCCCTCCCTATCTCACATAGACACACACACACAGACAGACAGAGTCAACAGAGCGCAGCACAGGCACTGACATGTCAAACTAAACAAGACCCATCCTATGAAATCTTCCACTGCAAAACACTATCAAAATCCCGTCTTGTTGGGATTTGTTGTGGCAGGGAAAAGTGTGATCAGAGCCATTTTAAAGAGAGCTCTGTGTGGGAGTGAGAAAGTGAAATAACTTGTGGAGGTGCTCGGACTGGCCCATCTGGCCTCATCTAGGAGTGGTGTGACCCACATATCCCTTCAGGCAATCACACCAAGGAAACAGCAACACAACACAAGTATGAATTCAGGAAGACTTCGATAATTTCCTTTAAAGAAGACATTTAAAAATCATGACACCGCCTTCCAGCAACGGGCAGCGCAGCATTACAGTGACTATTATAGTACACAGGGTGCTGCTTAAATTCTTGGGAAAAAAAGACATTTTTCACACTGAACACTCGATGAAAGAATTTGTGCAACTTTTCTTTCACCCCATCAGTTATTCCTCCCTCATAACAATTTCTCTAAGGCATCACCTGAGTAATTAGGGTAAAGGTCATAGAGAAAGAAATACATGTTGTAATTGGTCTGAACTATCAGATGTGACCAACATTTAACTTCATGTGAGTACAGAAGAGAACTTCGAAAACCATTCAAAAGATATTTTTCCTCTTGTGAAGTGCCCGTTTTAAAAAAACATTTCAAATAAAAGTTTAGCACAGGTTTTAAAATCTATTGTAGTAGGTCAATTGTAGCTGTAGCTTTTATGTTTCTCGACTGCAAAACTATTATACATATATCCTATTTTCTCTGATATAAATACTTCTTGTAACCAGCACTTAAGTGTTGACCAGGTCTTTGTTTGTCTTCAAATACACTCACAAGACCCATTTCCACAAGACAGGAGGTTAAAGAGGCAGGGCTATATGGGCAATGTTCAAAGGCTATCAAGTGAATTTCCCAACAACTTCCTCTTTGTAGTCAGGACTAACCGTAACCATTAACAAGCTCATGTATAGCCGCTTCCTATAATACTCCGGAAGCCTCAAGCACTCTGTTGTTTCAGTAAGATATACTCATTGCTTAGAAAAACACTGAGAAAAATTGAAACTTCAGATTCAGATTAAAATGTTTTTCCCCTCACGGATGCTGGGAATTTTTTTTTTAAAAATGTAGTTCATTAGTAATATAGACGCAGTAAAGTCCCTGTATTACTCTGATAACAGGACCCACATTGTAACTACCTGTACCCTCATCATGATCACCAAACATGACAACATCTCTGCAGTTTAAATGTCTGCACACACAGGCCGTCTGGCAGTCAACCATTCAACTGTACAGTGCATGACTCCAGGACATACTGCCATAGTGTTTACACTGGCAGGTTGAAACTGTGCCGTTTAGAAACGTAGACATCAGGCAGAAAAAAAACAAAAAACGCAACAATCAAATATCATTTATGTTTGTGTGAAAATACACTTTATGTAAGCTTGTCTTCATGCAGAAAACTGTCAGGAAACAGCCTATAGTGTTCAAGGACAAAGCTAGAAAGGATGAACAGGTGTGTGACAATAACCAGTGAGTAAAAAAAAAAAAAAAAGAAAGGTTACAATGTGGAAAAAAACTCGTTATAAAATGAATTACATGTTACTTTAAAGCAGTGTTACTTAATGACCACTTTGTATTTCCAAAGCGGGCGGCGGCCTGCCTGAAATAGGTGTGTAATGCCTGGATGGAGGCCTTGAACTTTAACCTATTTACTCGACGGAGCACTATGTCACTTTATAACACCTGACAAAAATCACTGTTGGACATAGCACTTCTGCCATTTTAAAACCAAGCGGAGGCATATCAAATGCTCTGCAGCGGCGGATTACAACGGACACGCACAAGGTTTTACGGTCACATTCATCTGAACATGCTCCAGAGTGCAATTTGTCTCACGAGGGGAGGAAAAGAAAAAAAAAAAAAAAAACGACAATCTCACATGATGACATGTGCTGTGTAAGAGATTACTGACAAACACTTTACGGTTTGATCCAATTCTTTATCTCCATTTGTTCCAGTGTGATCTTAGGGCACCAGAAAAATCACTTCATCATAGTCTGATCATCGGCTCAGATCAGTGACCACCACGATGCTAACACGTTTTCCTGGATTTACAGAGCCTCATTAATCGGATGATCACAAGACAGACGTATGGCTAAAACATCTTACAAACTCGATGCTCTCTTCCTCACAGGTTTGTGAGGGGGAAAAAAACAAACACGTAGCCAGCCTTAGCTTTAAAATAAAGAGATAATATAGCCAAGCATTATCCTACATTTACTCAAGTCAGCCCTGCCTTATCTGAGACAGCTTGATAAGCGCTGGCTGGGATCAGAAACTAGATACGTTTGCTCGGCTTACCTTCCAGGATCCTCAGAGCAATGAGAATCAGCCACAGTGCCCTGCTGATTCGACGAGACTTTCCCTGTCTCCATGAACAGTTTTCTCCCCTGACACTTTCAACAATCTCTAAAAGGCTTGTAGCCACGACTGGTCGAGGCGTCCAAATGAGTATGGCAGTTGTGCCGTTTGCACTTAGACCCACAGCACTGACAGCCAGTTCGACAGTGTAAAGGTCTCTTTTACAGCAACGGAGCTTAACATGAAGATAGTGCCAAAAACACGCAGCAAGACTGAGAACAGCAAAGAAGAGAGTGAAAAGACTGGTTGGGGTCCGAGCCTGAAATGCCCCCCTGAGCATTGTCCTTTCTGAGCCTTAGCCTGTGTTGTCATGGAAACGACTATGCCAGTAGGGGGTAAATGGTGGAAATGTGGGGTGTGGGACAAACATTACCAGGTTATTCTCAATTTAGCAAGCTTAACAACAACATTCAATAGCCGGTTCTGAATAACAACAAGGAGAAGGCTTTAACAGCAGGTAGTGCAATGTGCATGACAATAGTTAGCTCCTACTCTTTGTGGATGGTGTGAATGGGGCCATCACACATGAAAATAACTGTTTGTCTGGAGGTCGAAACAGAGAAAAGTTCAGAAGTATAACGAAAAACACAACAATAAATGAATGTTGTGTGCTGTACATGTAGCAGACTTGTTGTGTTTGATTTGCAGTCTTCAGCTGAGAGCCGCTATCCATCAACAGTCTATTTCCATACCTATGACATCACCATCCAGGAAACTCAACCAGACAGATAAAGTCCAGCAGCACTTGTGACATCAGTCCTAATTTAGCCATCATATATATCACCACATACCTCTCCTGTCTAACCACTAGTGCCACGCTATCACTGGAAACCTGCCGCCTTTGAGCTGCGGGACGAACACCGAGATCGGATGGCTGTTTTAGAAGAACCCATCTACCCCATGTGACCCTTTGAGCTTGAAAGTGAACCCCCTGCTTCTTCACCAACGGCTTATACATTAGCCCTGTGTACAAACAACGTAAACTGTCAATGACATCCATTGTTAAAAAGGTTCAGCGTGGCAATGGGCCACCGTTTCATCCTTTAACGGGCCCGCTGCACCTGATAGCATTAGGTCTCTTCCTAAATCTCTTCAGAGATAGTACAACCATTCCACAGGAAATCGCTTACACAATGATTATTTTACTCAAAGCAACATAAACACTGCATAATGCTGACACGTAGAAAGAATGAGATCTCCCCAAAAAAAAGACATTTCAGCAGGAAAAGGGTAGGGTAGGTCCTAGAGGCCCCTATTTTTAACCGGGCTAGTTAGATATCTACTGAAAACAGTATCATCATATCTGTAACCTAATGCTGCCGAGTGAACAAAAGCCGATCGTTATTCATGTCCCTAACATAATACCTTCAACATACCCTGCCTATGTATGTGCTATTCTACCGTGTTTGTCACTCCGTTTTATCTACAGATAAGACTTGCACAATGTTTGTGAGGAGGTGCCAGGACACTTCTCACGATAGCCATTTAAAAATACTCCTATCATCTGCATGGAGAATTAACGTCATCACTATTAACATGCAAAAAATGTCACAGGACAATGAACAACTTGATGGGATATTTTTGTTGTGCTTTAAACTCTAGTTACCTGAACTGTTGAGGTGACAGTCTAAAGCTACGGAATTGCACAAAATAAAAATGCACGTGTACAAGTGACACAGATGGTTTCAAATTTCTTCAAATCCTTCTACTTCTACAACAATTTACCAGAAAGTTATATATGAAGTGGAGTCTGACTTCTCCAGCACAGGACATTCCAGCCTCCAAATAAACTCATCTGTGTATAGAGTTATGATGCTTTCATTTGCTGTCCCGAGACGAGACAGATGATCCCGGGAGTCTTGCTGCAGACGTCAGCAATACGTCAGTTGCTCTTCGGCGACGCTGCCCTTAAAACAAAATAGATTCTGTATAGAATTCTTATGTCAAAGCGTTCCCACAGCCAACATCGCTGCTGTCAAAACAAGTGCCTTGGGCTCACAAAAGTTTTACATCTGTATAATCTCTGAGATCAGCTGTGAATTTGCAGAACGAGATAGCGTGAGGGCACCATCTTCTGGAGAGCCGTGGATAATTCTTGTCATGTGAACTGCTGATTCGTCTTCATCCAATCAAAAGTGGTTTAGTCTGGAGCAAAAACAAAACACTGTTGCAGCTGTGCTTGTTGAGCCAAGTGGGACATTAAAGATTTTTTTTGCAAACCGACCACACAGCATCTTAGATAATCTAGGTGTATCATGGGTGCCAAAATTTATTTCACTGTTATGCAGAGTTTCAATAAAGTTGGCGTACTTTGACAGCTAAGTTTGATTCATAACCAGAAACTAATTACAACCCAAAATATTATTCTTGGTTGGACTGAAAGGGATTATGTGTGTGTGTGTGTGTGTGTGAGCATCAATAGAGCAGTCAGGAAGGGCAGAAAGCGAGCCAGTGGTCATGGCAAAAAAAAAAAACATGCAGCCTGTGGCGCCCAGCCAGGGCTCAGTCTGCAGCAAAGCTGCATGTGGGTGTGTTTGCCAAGTGAAACTGAGAGTGTGTCTCTGTGTGCATGCGTTGCAGAATAAGAGTGCGTGTGTTTGAGTGGGAAGTCATGCGGCCTTGTGCACGCAGCATCTCCCTCCACTTCCTCTGTGCTGACTGGGCACAGAGACAGAAGGGGTCTTTCTTTAAGGCGACTCAGAGTACTTTGAGTGACCAGGCATGTGAGTAGCGGGGGGACGACGGGGCGGCATGGCAGGGTGGTGACTGGAAAAATCCCACCTGACTTTAAAAATCATTGAAAGTAGGCTGCTTTACTGTACCACAAGGAAGGCTTGGATTTAATCTCCAGTTGAATTCTTGTTGATGTAGGACTGAAGGGTAGTGCAGGGGTTAAAGCAGACTCTCCCGAGGGTGACACTTCTTTTCTGAGAAGAGTTGTTTTTCCTACAGATACTCCAACCTTCAAATGAGCAGCTCACCTTGACTCAGCGATGCCAAGGCAGCGTCTCAACTTTCCAAAGGATTAGTTTTATCTCAGAATCAAGATGCTATTAAAAAAAGCTGATTTGCACAGTCTCTCATGACCAAAGAAAGGACATTCTGTCAGCAATGTACCATACCAAACGCTATCCTGCTATTCAAAGCCGAGCAGAACACTGACAAGCTTTGTCATGCTTTTAGATAAGCTTGCATAAAGTCTTGTGTGTCTGAAATAAGACTGACCTATGGCAACCACTTTAGCTGGAATTCACCAGCCTACTGTGAGTACCAAAAGGTGAAACAACTAAGAACTAAGAATATAGCCTTTTTACTTGGCCCTCTGACAAGGGCAGAGGAGTGGTCATTAGCACTAGCCCGACAGAGGCAACACATAAGTTTAACCGTGACCAGCTGGTTAGTATGTAACCCTTCATTTAGTGATAAACAGTCATGCAGATGTGGTTTTCTTCCTCTAACTTGGGCTTTTCCTCCAAGCCTGAAGCACATCTCATAATTTAGACCTACACGGTCTTCACTGCCCACAGTGGCAAGGAGGCTCTGTCCTGGGAACATCTTCCTGGAGCCAGCAGAACGGCTGCAAAGTTGCCCCACCCAGCCTATTCCAGGATCCTCCATCTCAATAAGCTCTGCAGCTATACCAGGTTCTTCCCTATTGATGCAAGGCTATTCATATTTTGCCACTGTGTGCACTGCAAAGCTGTACGCAGAGTGACTTACAAAGAGCTGGCAATAGGTATTCACTGTTAAGGTGTGTGATTATTTTCTATCTTCAAATACTTGGCTATTTTACAACACTTCTGTTGCTACTTTGAAGGAATATTTAAGTATATAAAATGGAACAAATATCAGATGAAAAACTATTGATGGATGCTGCATTTACATGGTCAGAGCCTTAGGCTCACTGAGGCTTGACACTGTCACAACACTCCTGTGTGTGTGTGTGTTATGGAAACAGATAATCTCCCCACATATCATAGTACAGACACACCATAGCTATGCTAATAACCAGAAGGCCACCTCTGATTGGCAGGCCCCTTCTACCCTTGCAAATGGCTATCTATGGGGAGGAAAGTGAAAGGCAGAGCTCAGAGGACGCAGAGTACTGACAGCGAGAAACAGAGAGCATTTATATAACACCATGTACCACCTGTGGTCGACCCATGGGAGCTAAAAATAGGCTTTTCTGGGAAAACATAGACTTGCTCGTCCCATGTGTTACAAGTGTGTGCGTTTCCCCGGAGGCAGAGGGGACACACACACACACACACACAATATATGCATGCATGTTTACAGAAGTGTGAGTGAATGTGTTTGTGCATAAATGCGTCTCTGCCAGAAAGGTCGGCTCTGGATCATCTGTGATCACAACGGAAGGACAAAAAGTGATGTCAATCTGACCCACATAGGCCTGTGGGTGAAGTCATGGATTCTCAGCAGGGGACATAAGAGAGATTAAGAACCAACCAGATCTGGACTCTAAGTTTCCTTCATGCCACTCTACCACATATAATGCCATTTATTTACACAGCCTGGAACAGAGACTAGACAAAAACAACACACACACACACACTCACACATAACACCACAGTTTATAGAGCTGGTATGAATCAATCATTGTGTTCTTTCAAATTGCTCAATGAGAAAACTAACAAAAGAGTACCTCATGCACTGTGCCTGCACAGACACTTCACAGCTAACATGAAACTAGACTGAACAGTCCTAACCCATGACAACATTTACCAGATAGGAGGCCATAATTCTGCTAACAAATAACTACATGTTACCACAGGAAAGCATTTCAGTCAAGTAGCATGCTATATAAGCGATGTCAGGCTCATAGGTTGAGCTTATGCTAAAACACAATGTAGATTCATCAGTAGTGGTCATGCTAATGTAACCGTACACTAATATGGCAAAGATGCTCGCAAAGCCCCTGTATTATTATCATTATTTTTTTTTTTTTTAATTCAGTGGCCAACAACGATTACGTTTAACTATATTTTAGGGTCATTTAGTGTAGGTGACTGTAACACTGTAACGTTAGCTTAAGTTCATTTAAATGCCAGCACATCTCCAGTCAGGCGGATGGCTAGCATGCTAGCATCATCTACCCACTGTCTGAAAGAAGTATATTCCCCTTACGTACATTTCAGTTAAAATAAATCCCTAAAACATATATCCTTCTTCCGTATTAAATACAACATTGACGTGAAATAAAACGGACCAATAACATCGGACAGGTTGGTGTCTTCAAAGAAATGCTAACGGTTAGCATCCACCCTGTTGATGATGCTCAGCCGGCAGATAGCGGTTCAGCTAGCCACACTCACTCCGCTCACCTCTCTTTCATGAAATGCTTGATTTTGACTATGGCCTTCTCGTCGATCTTCCGGAGGAAGGTTTTCAATCTCTCCCTCTTGTTTTCAAGCATTCTTCCCTCAGCCAGTGGTCGTCGGTTCGTGTCGAAACGACGCTCCACGCCAAACTCCACCGTTCCTGTTTGGCTTGTGATTTCTGTTTTCTTCTTCTCACTTCATCTACGACTGATTAAGATAATGAGCTTAAATCGGACCAAGTGAACCGGCCAATCAGCGTCGGCGACGACTTTGGAAATAGCGGTCATGTCAGACCTTTCCTCCAATCAGAACGGGGTAGTTGTCTTGCACATACCGCCCATTACCTTATATGGAATATGGGCAGTCCCCTTCTTGAGCCCTATATAAAGAAGGGGCTGCATTAATATTGTGCTGGTATGGTGATTTAAATCAATTATTAACATGTGGATTTAGCATTTCACGTGTGAACAACATGGGGAATACACGCTGCGGTTTAAGTGTCATGGCCACATCACACCATATATAATCATAAGGAAAATGACCTTTCTGTATAGATAGCAGGGTGGGGCAGTAACTCACTGTTTACATACCGCTTTCCATCCACTTTCCAACAGAAAGCTGAACTTTGTTGCATGACGGTAAACATATCCTCTAATATAATGCTATACTCTAGTATTAAGAAAAGTAACAACCATAACACACATGTTCCCATATATCTTTGATAAATACATATTACTTTTAAACCACAATGATTATTCCTTCAAAAAGAGCATCAGCAGAGCAAGTACTGAGAAGTTTAGATTGAACCCAGCACCCTTTAAAATAAAGAGTGAAAACACTTTAATCTCATGAATCATAATTAGCTAGAAACCCAATGGACATCTATTCGTCTTCTTATGAAGGGCTAGTCAGCTGCTCGGTTGGTGGTTTTTCTTCTAATGTCACAGCATTAAACACTTCACTGTAGCCCAGCATTGTGCATGCAGCTAATGAAGGGCGAAGTCTCTCACCTCCCCCCACACCAGAGAAAAAGGCAACTGCAACTGCAACAATCAGGCAGCAACAAATGGCAGAGCCATACTCCTACTGTAAAAACAGCCGACAAAGGCCATAAGGATAAGGTTTAAATAGTCATAGGTCACACTGTAGTCACACTGGATGACTATGTGTTACTTGTGACTACCTTATAAAAAATGCAATATGCTCCAGAAGTTAAGGAAGTGTGTATTGAGACAATCCTTTTACGTTAAAAGCTTGGGTGTTAGCTACCTGTTAAAACAATTGTTTTTTTTTTATGTCCTTGAGAAAGTTGTGCTCATGGTTTTCTGTGGTTAACCCTGAACTCTATGTACAGTAAAGAAAATACATCAAAATACAAAGATCATGGGATTGCTGGTGGAGTAAGATTTTCTTGTTTTGGCTGGAATTAAAAGTTTCCATGATGGCTGACAACTATCCACCCTAACTGTAAACCTTAAACTTTAATACAAACCTCACCCTAACCCCTTACAACTTTGCTTTGGGTATATGAAACACGGCTAAACAACAACAACAAAAAAATACCTGGCTATCATGCTAAAAAGCTGCTTCTTTCAGTTTCTCTGATATTTGTTCTGTGAATATTAATGACTTTATTAATAATTTCTTTTGATGTCATTGATACGTCTCATCATGACGAATCAGTGAGTGACGATTAAAACACGCAGTCTCTTCCGGTTCTCGTTTCTGATTACAACATAGCTTATTTCGTCACTCTATTGGTAGAGACCTTGAACACAATGAAAAAAAAAAAGACATAAACCAATCAATATACGCACAAATCTTAGCCCTGAAAGCCTCGTTTTCTCACAAGGCAGTTCAGGCGCTACCACATCACCGGGAACAGAAGAGGCAGTGTACTGCTGCATGACACAGCAAACACACCACCCTCACACAATCTGGCCTACACCAGCCCGTTTTGGTCTTCCCTTCAGTCTCCTCTGCCAGGAAACAAAGCAGAAGAGGAAATCACGCTTCATGAGAAAGTACGTTTGTGATGCACCGAGGGGGTGCTGGTGTTGCGTAGGCAATAACAGGCTTTTCTGTGCTGATTCAGCAGTGTGACAGCTGGATTAATAAAGCAAGGACCACTCACAAAAGCTCAGTTGGTTTGAGGTAATTCGACTATTCCCACATTTGTCTGTGAATATGAACCATCCACAATATCTTGACCTTGAGGCCCTCTCTTGTAGAGAGACATTGTTGTGTCAGTGAGACATGAAACTGATGTGTAATTCACATTCATCACAGTAGATTAGCACTGCTGAATGAGAACTGTCTTGTCAAATGTGGAAACAAAACAAAAAAAGAACAAATGATATTGAATGAAATAAACATGTTTATTTGTCACAGTAAAGACCACACATTTAGCAAATATTAAGTCTGAGTCATGAAGCCTGAATTACTCCCTCTTGATCTAATCAATGTTTGCATTTCCCGTCAGCATTATTGAGACAAAACAAATAAAAACCCTTCCCATCTGTTCAGAGCCAATGAGCTGAGAGTCACATTAATATATGGTTTGCAAACAGAAATAGTCATTTTAGCTTTCATTTACTGACACTTTCTTTTGCACTTCTCTGTCAGACATACTTACCACAGTCACTGCTGCTGTTCTTGTACGTTTCATTATTTTTTGCATGTAAAGTTGCTGAGATGTAAATTTACGTTTTATGTGCCCCGTCCTTAAAGATTAGATGTTGCCTTTTGGTTATCTGCAGAATTTGCAAGCAACGCCTTTGCCTTTAATCTACGCCGTATCAGTAGCTGCAAATGACAAAAGAAGATGGGTATACCTTTTGAAAAGTAAAAGGAAGAGTGTAAACAAATTAAATTTAAGATGAATCAACTTTTGTTCCTCTGTGAGCCAGTGAACAACCTTTACAAGACCTTTATGTTAGGATCTGGGTGGGTGGTGACTTCCCAAAGTGGGCAACAGCCACTTCAACAACGTAAAGTGTTGGTCCCCTCCTGCTCATCAAGTCTGTTATTTCTGATGCTGCCACAGTCAGACATCTGTTTGCTCAGAAAACACATAGAGATAGAGGTTATCAAGTACGTCCCTGCAAGAAGACAAAGTGAGATGTCCTTTACTTAGAGGACTGCCTATTATCTGTTGCAGAAGGATTGCTTTGAGAGAGATCCTCATTATCAGCTGCAAGAGTAAACACTGACCTTGGGAGGCTAGCAATACCTTGGCCTGGAAAAACGAGGTTATGACGCACAGACAGCTGCAGTCGGCACGTTACAGCACAGGTGTGGAGGAATGCTTATGAAGCAGGATACAAAAGTACATCACAGCCTGTATCCCTACTGTATAAAGACAGAATGTAAATCTTTGGCTTAATATACTTAAGCATGGTTTACTACCAAACAATATTTTCTATTTTCAACCCAATATATGAAAGCAATAATCATATCGGAAATAAAATGTTGTGTAAATACATTTAGTTGTATGTTTTATGTTGTTGCAGCATACGATTTGCAATGTCATTGCCATTCTAATAAGAGTTTTAACTTCAGGCATTCAAATCAGTCAACTATTTGAGCATCTCAAACCCTTCTCCATACCATACATACCTGTAATGGAAAGAATCTTTATCTGAGGGGAATAACAATGGGATCACATTGCTGGTGAAACATTCCCAGCTGGCATTTTAAAATGTGATTTCCGTGGAATTTCCAGATCCAGAGAGTGAGAGAGAGCTTTTTGTGTCCTGACACCAAATTTCCTTGATTTGCGGATGAGTAACCCATCACATGGGGCAAAGTGCCGCAAATGGAATTAAGGCCATCAGATTATCATGGCAGAACAAAATTGCAATATGTTGACCAAATCATGATGTTTCTAAGTATTTGTTGGCTGTTTATCCACTATTCAAAAGCAAAAACAGATTCTTAGGAAAATTGTCATTGTTTGCTTGCTCAAAGCATCCATTCAAGCTTTGGGTCGGCTGATGGATGGAAATCCCCGTACCAAGCTAGGTCTTTTGTCAGTTTCAAACTGTCTGTCTCACATACAGGATATCTGTGTCTCATGATACACTATAAAGTCCCTTAGCACTGTTTCCATTATTTGTCACCAGTATATTAGGCACTTTTTTCCAGGTCAAGATATTCCAGCAATTGAGCGCAATTGTATCAAATTTAATTTAGGATGCTGAGTGACTGATGTTCCTGGTTTGCAAAATAGGATCAATTTTTAAGCATCTTTTATAATGTATTTACAATATAGTGCATTTATGGAAAATGACAAATTTCTGTCATGTGTATTGGGTACAATCATATTTCAAGAAACTAAGTAGAACTGAAATACTTCAGTGAATATACTTCATATAAACATCTTTTTCAGTCATTAACCATCTGGCCACCGGTATTGATCTTTAAAATGCAAGCTGGTTTTCACATTAAACGGCAGACAAGGAAATTTAGAATTAAACTGAAGCTGTTAACTTAGCCAAAACCTAAAAGAGGCCCTATTCTCCTCTAGTTTGATATATTACTTTGCTGAGTGGTTAAAGCAAAAGAGATGTTGAGATGTTGAAGGTTTTGGGGCAAAAAGGCTGGAGAAAACTGATGATAAAAATGAATGGGTGAACTGCACCTCAGACAGGTCACTGGTGGGAAAAAGGATGGAAGCACCTTTAACAACACCATCTGTGAAGACTGAAGAGCTGATTGAAGATATGAATTTTCTGCCCGATAAAGTAGAAGCTGGGTTTAGGGAGTGGATGGAGAAATAAATAATTACAACAGAGAAAAGAAAGGTGTATGGAATTTAAAAATTATTGCAACCATTACAAAATTAATTTGTTTGTTTATTCCATAGTTATTTTCATAGATATTTACTTTTGAGTTCATGCACCTTTAAGCAACCGCCCACTAATTCTATTTATTGGTATTTTTTTTTTTTTTTTTTTTACAATTTTTACGATCACACACATCAGGGAATACTTAAAAAAGAAAAGAAAAGTGGGAGCTGGATATGAAAGATAATAGTCCACATATGGAAAAACTTCTGGAAACATCTGGGAATAATATAGAACAGAGCTGCTTCCATTGTATCAGAATATGACAAGACATAAAAACTAATTTGTACTGGAGGAATTGTAAACAGATTGAAGATTACACACACAGTTTTTTGGTATTGTCCAAAACTGAAGTCATGCTGGGAAGGGATTCATACAGTAATACTGATTTATCACTGGACCCATATTATATTTATTAATTCATGTTTATCATGTGGATGATGCCATGATGGCTAATCATTGTTTTGTTTGTTTGCCAAGCTGTGAATAATTCTTCTTCTTCTTTCTTTGTTATATAAATATGGATGAGTCTTTAAATAAACATTTTGTTCAAAAAAAAAACTCAACAAAGCCACAACCCAAAAACAGAAAACTTGCCAGTACCAGTATAAGAAGCTCCAAACACCTGTGTGAACTAAACATCTGCTAATTGGTTTTAACTGTCATCTTCTGTATCTCTGGGCTGTCTCTGGAGTCAAAAAGGTCAGTGCATCACTAAGGATTCACCTCAGCAACAGCCAATTTCATTCAATGAGGCCAGCGAAGGGGGAGGGCACCTTACTCCCTACCCAATGATATCATCTTACCTGTAACACTGGGACATTGTCTGTAGCCATCTTACAAGCCGACCACTCTGGAAATCATTTTACATATATGAGGGCATTTTCACACTTCAGAGAGATGTTCACACATTCAGGGTCATGTGTGTGCAACACGTCTTGAAGCCAGACTGATATAGGGGATTAGAATCTTAGCCATGTGTGTGTATGATGGTACCTTTACCTGATGTGTTTTGTTTGTGTTCTCTATGCGTGAGCTGCCAGAGGCTCAGGTGTAACACATTCAATCCTCAAGTCAAACAGTATTGGGTTTCTACCTAGCAGAGTCTGGCTGTCCTCTTCCAGCTACTGTTACCAGGCTGCTCTCATCACTAATTCATCTCTGCTCTTCACCCCAAAGCTGTGGGTGGCTGGTTGGTTGGGTGGTTGGTCGGCTAAGCGGGGGGAAGGACAGAGTTTCTCTCTTTGCCAGAGCAGTGTACCATCAGGGCTCCCAGAAGAGGACCATACTTGAGCTGGGGCCCGATGCAGAACGGGGAGGCTATGAGCCCGCAGGACTCCAAGGCAGGGGCCGAGGCCGTGGAGGAGCAGAAGGCCCAGAACCAGAGCCAGAATCAGGGGTGTGTGGAGCCCACAGCACCTCCACTCCCTCCTCCTTCACCGCCACCACCAGGGCCGCCAGAATACCCTAGACCAAGGCTCATCTTCCACACCCAGCTGGCTCACGGGAGTCCCACAGGCCGCATCCATGGATTCACTAACGTCAAGGAGCTGTACGCCAAGATTGCTGAAGTGTTCAACATTTCCCCATCAGAGGTACAAACCAAACCCAGCCATGGATGCATGTCATCATGATTTGGCAAATTGGTTGCATTTTGAGTTTTGTGTAAAATGATCAAGAGAAAAAACAAGTATTTCCTTTTTGCATTTCAGGTCTGGCAGGCCAGCCGCAGATAGGTGTTAGGTTTCTATTCTAGACTTCTTTCCATGATGCACTGTACTGTAGACCATTTGGCCTCACTGCTGTCTGCCAGACTTTGTACACATCTAAGCCTTAACTAGGATCAATAATGAAAACAGATAACTAGATAATGTTATTGGTGAATGCCACGTATATAACACAAGTTACAGAGATAGGAGTGACTTTAGAGCAAAACCAAACCGGGTGATGAAATTTTTGCTTTGAAAGTTATTCAAATAACAAAGTAGGGTAAAAATAACAGATAATAGGCGGCAATTCCAACCTGTTTCAACAATTACAGACAATTATTGCACCTATAGTGCTTGGATCATGTTTCAGTCAAGCAGTGTTTTAGCTCATACAGAAACAGTTTACGTAGTCTGACTAGTACTCCACACACTAAACTGATCTTTGTGTGTAAAAATAGTTCCCATTTAAAATATTACCCTGAGGATGATGGATGATCTATTGGCAGAAATGTTAATCATTATGTTACCTTTTCGTTAGCTAAGAATGAGCCCTTCATATCTACGCACGCATTTTGAGCTGCCATGTTTCTACAGCAGCCTAAAACAGACAAACCAATCTCTGGCTCTCAACAGGGCTTTTTGCAGTTTTTTATGTTATGTATATAAGTATGTCTACCTGCATGTCTCCTACATATTTGGAAATGGAGAGGTGAGGTGAGGGGTATTCAGTTGGGTGCAATATGCAATCACACCGGTAGGTGCTATGAAATACTACAAGCTGGTTCTTTAAATAGCACATTTCAGGTTTCCAAAATGGTTATACATCATTAAGGGAATAAACAGTTCGTATCACTGTAGAGGATCAAAAGGGTGTTTGCAATCAGGTTACAGCAGGCGCAGCAGCTGCTCTCAAGGTCCAGAATCCTCGAGAAGAAGCCTAGTCACTAAACCTTTAGAAGGTCAGGGGTGGCCAAAACACACTGCAGCCTGATACTGCTCGCAATACTCAACACAGCTAAGGGCTATCTGAGGTAAAGACCTCCACGTGGATATCATGGGAGACTTATCAATGGCTATTTTTTGTATTTCAGACAGGCATTCAGTTGTCACTTACGCAGAGCAGCTGAAAGTAGACGAGGAAGGTAGAGTGAGGTAGTTAAAGAAAGAGGCTTTGGTGATCTGTCTTGTGCTTGTTCCCACTTTGTTTGCAGAAATTGTTTCGCTGAACTAAAATGAGGTGAATGACGCATATCATCATAGCATCATTGGGCATATTGGTATCACATTAATTATTAGTTATTTGTTAAAAATACTGCTTGTTGTTTGTGTAGTACAATATTATACTACAATGATAAACAGCAAAAAAAGTGCTCAACCACCTAGTCAGGATGATGGTGGGCAAGGGTGTTTCTGTTCTGCTGCTCGGTTATATGATGGTCTTATCTAATAGGTTACTATCAGTATCATTATGAAGGCCATCGTGAAGGCTTTTCCTATCTGTGTATCAATGTTAGACATAAATGACGACAGATGAAGGAATATAGACCGATGCACCTTTCACTGGAGCTATCCTTCATGATCCTATCGGGGAGTTACCAGCCATTGTGTCAAATGTGTCGGCCTGTTTCCTTGTGTAACATAATAGTCAATTCCTAAATGTGTATTTTAAGGAGAAACTGATGTTTATTAACACAGGACATCACCCCACAGTAACGAAGTACACTCCTCAACTATCACTTTTATTCATTTTTTGATATTATATTTTCACTGTCGAACATTTAGTTGACCATCTTACCCAGAATGACGAGTGCAACAAAGGAGCAGGGCAGTATGTGTCCAGCTGTTTCCTCACAGCAAGGAGGCCCTGGGTATCTGCCAGCTGTGTGCAGTTTGTGTGGAGTTTGTATGTCCTAACTCTCAACTGAAGTAAAAACTAAATTCCGTGAATATGTTGTTAATCTTGGCTTAGCTAAAGAGGGTATACTCTGCCCAGTGTGTGCTGGGAGAATCTCCAATGATCCTGACAGAGTAAGCTGTTCAGATAACTTGGATACAATACAATACAATTGGATATAGTAGGCAGTGCAATGGTTGGAGCTTTACATTATAAGCAATACATGATGATAAATCGTAAAAAGAAATACAAAGAAACCTAGAGTTTACTCATTTTTAGAAATTAACAAATAAAATTAACTGTTTTGTTCCAAAACCAGATATTATTTAATTAACAGTTAAAAGTATTTAACTACTTGGCTATCTACAACTTTGAACTGTTGACCTTGAACTTGTCAGACTTCTAGATAGAAGACTTAGGAAATATCAGGCAATTAGTTAGTGATAGTGAGAAGTACAGCAGTTTCCTTGACCTCCTGTAGAATAAATAGCAGCAGCATAAAGTTACAGCTCGATGCTGAAGAAGACCTTGGACTGCAATCAGACCTATTCCAAGAGAATTACTATGAGCAATGTATGACAGGAAGTAATCCAAGTGAGATAACAGTTCACTCAGGTTATCTTGAATTTCCGCTATGGATTTTTAAAACAAACTTGAACTTTAACTTCAGATTTCATAACGCCACGTTTAAGAGTTGAGGAGTGTTTTCAAACTAAAACAATTCTAAATTATAAATAAATAATATAGAAAAGGGAAGCTTTAAAGACATTTGAAGATATAGTATTAGAGTCACATGTCACAACAATATTAAATGTGCAAATGCAGTTCTTTAAGACATTATTATAATACAGTATAATTATATATACTATAGTATATAGTATATTATATTTCTAATACATGGCTGATATTACATGACATGAGATTTAATTTGATTGTTGATTGTTGACTGATCTAGATGTATTTTAATATTATTTGAATTTTGTGACAACTCTACTACTGACACTTAAACACTTGACTCCTAAAACAAACAAAAAAAATGTTTCATCAACTGACATTTTTACAGTTAAATGTTAAACATACAAAGACATAAAATGAGTTATCACATCCATGGTTCACAACAAAATAGCCACAACAGGAACATAAAATAGTTTGGCTCTACTGCCCTCTGCTGTTTGATATCTATACAGCACAAGAACTACGGATGGGCTTCTGTGCCCATTTCTTTGTTCAGAACAAAAGTGGTTGCACTTAACTCCCATTGTGGTGTTATTGGATTACTTTATATTGCAGGGTGGAGCTTTCACTTATGCACGGGTGTTGATTTTTCTTTTTTGTCGTTGTTTTTTTTGTTTGTCCATTTCCTTTCCTTAGATCCTGTTCTGCACCCTCAACTCTCATAAAGTGGACATGCAGAAACTACTTGGGGGGCAGATTGGACTGGAAGACTTTATCTTCGCTCACGTCAGAGGAGAGACCAAGGAGGTGGAGGTGACAAAGACAGAAGATGCATTGGGTCTCACTATCACAGACAATGGAGCTGGATATGCTTTCATCAAGGTGACCAAATGGCAGAGCAAAGCACAATAAACTTAAATTCCTTACTGGTTATAGCTGTGCAACATTTTTATTGAATAACAAAATCAACTTCAGTTAAACAGACTAACAGACTTTTGTCTTATGTGTTTAAAATGTAAAATGTAAGACGTTAAGTTGTACATCGTCATTTACATACAACTTTAAGGACTTGATACACTCTTATTTTATTGAACAAGGATTTAGGTTACATACAACCCTCCATTCAGTTCATAACCCCTCTTGAAGACCATTTGTTTCACTTTTCTATTTCCTAAAACAAATATTTAATCTAATATTCAATCTGTTTCTTCCAGAGGATAAAGGAAGGCAGCACCATTGACCGACTGAAGACAGTATGCGTTGGTGACCACATCGAGGCCATCAATGACCAGAGCATTGTAGGGTGCCGACACTATGAGGTGGCTAAGATGCTAAAAGAGCAACCGAGAGGCATACCCTTCACTCTCCGCCTGGTGGGGCCCAAGAAGGCCTTTGGTGAGTGGAAAATGTTTCCCGATGACTGGGCTTCACTGTCATCTGCGGAACAGATGAAGATTCTAAACATACCAAAGATGGTGGTTGAAAGCGAACATAAAATTATTTACAGCTGGGATTCATCTGGTTCATGTCTGCTTTTGGTAAGCTGGTGCACACATTTTGGAGCATAGTACTGCTGTCTCTAGACTTTGTATGTCTGTATTGTATTAGTTGGCAGCGGGTCTGTTCACTGATACCATTAATACTCAATAGTCTTTGCACGCATTGGGACTAAAATGTGTCCATTTCCCCTGAATCCTGGACTTTCCATGAAAGGTGTAGCACCCATCCGCTGACTCCTACTGTTTAAGAGGCCTCTGTTGTCCCCAGTTGTCCCCAGTGGTTGATGGATTTCAGCATACCAGGCACTTTGTCATCAACCAAACAGGAAGTGGAGAGGGGAACATTGTAGGGCTGACTGGCTATGTGCCAATGAGCCTGGACATTTTAAAAACGACAGCTATAATTAATTGACCAGTATTATAGCAGTGGTTGTTAGGCCTCAGCCCAAAGTATCTGCTGTAACAATAATTGCTGACTTTGTTAGATTTTCATTATGATAATCAAATCAACAATAAATCAAGATATTCACAGTTTGAAAAAGTGTTAGCAAAACACAGAAACAAAATGAAAGTACATTCACTTTTTGTTTACAGACTGAGGCTGAGAGAGTACTCTTATTATAGTTTTTGTCAAAAAAAAAAAAAGAAAATCAACATGCAATACACTGGGAATCAACTCTTTAAAATTCAGTAACTGAAATCATTTTCATTTTCAATTATGTACAGAGAAAATTAAAAAGGCTTTAAGGGATTTTTCATCACATCCCAACCAGAGGAGAGAAACCAAAAGTTTCAAGATTTTAAGGTTTGTTTTTAGTCCACAATTCAACTTCAGGTGGAAGACGTGCAGTACAGAAATGAAGCAAACATTTAACTGGAATAGAGAAGTAACCTGGAAGCATAGACAGGAACACACACCCACAATGTGTGGACTAACAGATTGTTCCCTGGAGGCATACCCTAACCCTGACCCCGATATTAAACTTTTAACCCCAAAAAGTTCCAAACATATACGGTCATCTTCATGTGAACTGAGTTTTTGTTTCACAGATGGAAAAAGAGTCTCCACCATGTAACTATGTGAACAATGTTGGGTTCAATATGCTGAAAGCACTAACACACAGAGAGGGAGAGAGTGTATAGTACACTATGCAGTCAGTGCCAAAGAAACTGTAAATATTTAAACCAAATGTACATGTTGTACTTTCCCCGTTGCTAGAGACCCACTTTTATTTATATTTCAGCCATTTATCTGCAAAGGATAAATATGGATGAACAAATTAATTGGGTCAAGTCACCAAGTCACTGACCGGTAGCTTGGTATCCTCTGACTGACTTGTATTTAGCCTATTAATGTGTTTATATCTGACACCGAAAGTTTATTTATTATTTATATATGGTGGGTACTACACACAAAATTTACACAGGAAAAATCTGACCTTTTTTCAGGATACTCACTTTTCAGTTCAATTCAATTCAATTCAATTCAATTCAATTCAATTCAATTCAATTCAATTCAATTCAATTCAATTCAATTCAATTCAATTCAATTTTATTTATACTGTGTAGTGCCAATAAATAAATAAATTTTCTCTTTCGAGGGAAAATTCCAAATTTAGAACATTGAGAGGAAAGAAGGAAGTCTCATTTTCTAAGCGGATATAGAATTGTTGGCTGGAGTCTATCTGTCCACAACCTTACTTATCAGACAGGAAACTAAATCCATGGTCGACAGGCTGACTTCCTGTTAACAATCAATATCATCTAAGCAGGGAACTGGAACCTATTTGGCACCTTAGGCAAGATTTAAGGTGGTGCCCCTCTTGCATCGCAGCACTGCCAATTTACATACAAACACACAAGAAACTGAATGGCTGGGAAATGTGGCTCGACCAGCTGAGCTAAACGACACCCCACAATGCAGTTATTTCTATTTAGACAATACGAACTGTGACACAACAAACAACCAGCCTTACAACTGTAATATATGAAGGTGTGGAAAATGAAAAATGACCATTACAAGCAGAGCAAACGTTGGTTAAACACATGTCAGTAAAAAAGTAGACAGATGTAAACACCTGCTGAACAGATCTAATCTTTACAAATGAGACTGAGAAATATAAGGTGGGGGTAGTTACCTACATTATTATTTTCCATAACAGCTGTTAGGCCCCTCCATCACATTAACTGACGTTAAAACAAGCTAACGCTATTTATTAATGATCAAACCATGTTAGGCTAAAAGTTACTATCGTTCTGCAACAGACAGATAAAGACATGACATCATCTTTACTGTACCTCTGTCTTTGTCTCGTTTTTCCTCCTTTTCTTTTCAGGCTGACTTCCTCTTAACACTCAGTATCATCTTAGCATATTGTTTCCATACCTACTGACATTATTCAGAAAGAGCAAAACAGTTGTTAGGTCAACTTACTTCCTCCCTTCTTCTGGAGCTTCAGATCAGTTGGTCTTTAAAAGCAGATTGAGTTCGCTCAGTTGTCACTTACGAAGATGTTCAGACTCAACACGTTTAAACTTAAAAGCTTTGTCAAGCTTAATAGAAATCTGTTCTAGCTAAAAAGCTGTTGGTGACCATTTATATTCAAAGAACTTTAAAATGAGTAAGTATGTTATCAAACCACAAACTGGCTTTGGTTTTTGGTTCTGAAAGGGTAAACACAGCAGCAGCTTGTCTAGTTAAAAAAAGAGTTTAGCATCTGATATAAGTGATGATTGGAACAGAAACATATCCCTAAATGTCAGGACTATTAGCTAAAGATAATACCAGGTGGTGCATTGAATGAGAGTAACTCCCAGTCGCAGCTCAAGACTCAAGACAAAGACACCCTTATTATCATTGTCCCCAACAATTGAAATGTAGTTGCAGTTGTACAGCGAGATTTTCTCGTGCCACACATACACGATCAGTGGTTGCAGCAATTCAGGCAGAAATGACTGGAAATCACAATTCTAAATGCTGGTTTACAAGTGACTAATATAAAACTTCAGATCCGATGATTAATGTGTGTCTATTTTAGGTTTGATGGCACTATTGAGATTACTCAATTACAAAATAGATCATCATCAGTATCAATCACAAACAAATAGCAGATGTTGGCCTTTGACGTCCCTCAGGAAAGATTTAATTCCCTTTTGGATAATACTAAATACTGAATACAGATGTGCATTTTCACACTGGATTCCACAACCTGGCTTGTGTGCGTTCAAAATAACTATTTGAGAAACCAAAGTTCTGTGAGGTCATGTTTTACAGTGTTAACATGGGAAGCTTAGTCTCTGTGTCTAGATGAAAGTGCTAGTATATAATTACATTTTACATTGGGCAAGAGGTGGGGTACACCCTGGACAAGTCGCCAGTTCATCGCAGGGCACATAGAGACAAACAACCATTCACACACATTCACACCTACGGCCAGTTTAGAGTCACCAATTAACCAATTAAGTGCATTCTAGTACTTTTTATGCTTCATAGTATCAGATAACTAATTTTAGCCCAGTTTTGGTCAAGAAAAGTAATTTCAGTCAACTTTTGAGTCAAAACGTTCTCCACAGTGTTTGTGTGCATGGTGCTGTGGTCTATACATGATATGTCTTTAATAAATTGTTACTTATTGTAGTAATAATCAGAAATAAATGACATATTGGGAACAATTTGTTTAGCCTAAATCTACCCACTGGTACTGTTAGTGTAGGGAAAAAAAGACAATGTGCTACCATCATTCATAAGAGGATCATGATAGTGACAGCCACAGTGGTTGAACAGACACAGGAAAGGAGTGTAACCTGCACAAATGTTAAAAAGGTCAAAAGGACAGCTGACCCCTGGGAAGAACAGTGCAGTCGCATCAAAATAAAAAATAAAAAAATGTCAGTGTGTCTCTTTAATTTGATCAGTTATCCTGTTTGTGTGTGTGTGGTCAGACATGATTGGAATGAGGACCAGAGCGCCAAAATCTAATGAGGGTAAGATGGTGAATGGGAGAGAAACACTGCGTCTTCGCTCCAAGGGTGCTGCAACAGTTCAGGAAGTGGTGAGTTTCACATGCTCTGCTGGACAATGACTGCTTTGTTAACCCTGCCTTCCTGATGTAATCAAATAATGAATGCACACACACACAAAAACACACGCAGAACTGTCACGGAAATTTCTACTTAACAACTGCTTTTGAAATCATGGGTGACTGCTTGGACCTCATTCCCCTGTGAGACAATAAATTAGTTGATTCGTACTGAACACAGCCAACAAGCACAGAGACATTATCTGTTATTCCTTATCAAACAATCTCTCTTGGCTTTGGTTTACTTCCTGCAGTTGTGTGCAGGATGTTCTACGTTACATTGAACTTTCAACACTGACTGTGACACTTGGAGGGAGTTTGGAGACCGAAAAGTTCACTGGTTTTCAAGAAGTGACAAGTTTACACAAGAGAACACTTAACAAACAATCTTATTTATACATTATGATGATATACAATAGCCCTTGTCATGAGAAGATATGCTCTTATCGAGTTTATATCACCATATTTAGAGTGCGAACACCACTAAATTTCTACTAACAACTAACAACTCTGTATCTTCTTGTCTGCTTCGCCAGCAGAATGAGTTTGAAGAACAGGCCACCAAGAAAGTGGACGACCTGCTGGAGAGCTACATGGGCATCAGAGATCTGGAGCTGGGTAAGACCACCCACATAACGCACGTGTCCTTAAAATAGAAACGTCACCCAGAGTCCTCGTTTGGGTGTAAGTCAGCGAGCCGATGCTGAATGAATGTTCACACCCCAAGAGTCAGTGGTGTTTACTGTGGGCTGTAATAGACTGGCAAACTGTCCATCGTACTTCATTGCCTCTCTGACATGCTGAGATAGACCAGCCCACTTCAGACCTTGGATGGGGAAAAAGTTATTCAGTGGTGGAATGCAACTACGTACATTTACTCAAGTACTGCACTGAAGTACAAATTTGATGTACCTTTGCATTCCTTTAGAATTTCCATTTTATGCAGCTTTATACTTCTACTCCATTATATGATAAAGGCAAATACTGTAGTTATTACTTTGTAGATTAGAATTTTTCATACCCTCCCTTTCCAGTTAAGATCGTGTATGTCCTAATTTGGTCATTAAGCATTCCTATAGGAGAAAAAAAAACTCTGCTACTGTATTGCTGCAGTGAAGCTACCCAACATTATAAAAAGTAGTTCAAATTAGCAAACCATAAACATCTACTGCAGCAAAATGTGCATACACTTAATGCAGCTGTATTATTAATCCATAAACATTTATAAAATAGTAAAACACCGACAGGGACTTGCAAAATGCATATTTTTTACTTTGGATTCTTAAAGGAAATTTTGATGATAATATTTACATACATTAGATACATTACATGTTACTTAAGTAAGGTTTTGAATGTGGGACTTTAAACTGGAGTATTTTCACAGTGTGGTATTGCTACTCTTAAACATCCGGTGGGTAAGATTTAGAGGCTTGTATTTATCGGATATGGCAGAAATGAAATCTAATATGCGTAACTTTGCATGACTTGTCATAGTTAAGAACAAATATTTACAGCCAATAACAATCATATGAGCAGAAAGCAGCATCATCTGTGAATATCTTCTCTATGCTGAAGGGAATTTGAGTGGGACATATTCTTGTTAGTGATATGAGTTAGTTTCCCCTTTCCCAGGCTTCCAAGGCCAGAGGCCTAATTTCATAATAGATATTTGACTATGATGTCTGGAATGTATCATAAATTGGGAATTCTTCTCAAAAAACATGACTTCCTCTCATGGATAGTTTGTTTAGAAGGTGAATGGACTTGGACTTGGAGTCACATGGTTCAAGAACAGGGGCAAGGAGTGGTAATGAGACACCATTCACCTCATTACAAGTCAGTGTGGCATCAAAAATGATTTGAAATCTGTTATCTTATGGTATTTTATTTTACTTACTGATTAAATGATTTTGACTGATTTTCTTTGTCATTCAAACATTAAGCAATATCAGGACCCACAGTTTGGTGGAGAAATGTGTCCATGGACACTATTCACGGTCATCTCAGAAGCTTATATTTATGACCGTCAGAGAACATGACATCACTGAAATTGCTCCCACATGCACAGACAGGTTCCAAGAAAAGCCCAATATATTTGTTATTGCCTGCTTCTCTTAATGATTGATGATATCTGCCATGATTAAACATCATGGCAGAGATGTTTTTTTTTTCAAATAAAGAAAGAAATTTCAAATAAACTGCATGAACAGGTCTGCACTGCATATTTCTCCAGTAAATTTAGAGTTAGTAAAGTAATACCATAAAAGGGGATATTTCTGACAGAACAGAAGATTAGCCTTTTGTCCCATTTGGACAATTTTATGAGGTAAAAGACTAGAATAGGATCTCTAAATGAATCTAGAATATTTTGTTTTGGGTTTGGCTGCTGAGAAAATTTACTAGCATTTAGTCATCAACAGTTAACCCTGAATTGATTAAAACCTTTTCCATCCTGTCTTTTCTGCAGCAACTACCATTGTGGAAGCGGGCAAAGACAAGAAGAACCCTGATGACTTTGCAGAAGCCTTGGACTCAGTTCTGGGAGATTTTGCTTTCCCCGATGTGTTTTTGTTTGATGTATGGGGAGCGATTGGAGATGTCAAGAATGGTAGGATTTAGACATTTAAGGCATAAAGAATGTGTATAAACTTTTAATGCTGCCTCCCCAATCCTTGCATTCATTTTTAATCACTTGCTTTAACAGCATGTCAAGGGTTGTAATTATCTCAACCATGTCCCTTTGAACAGTCAAGTGAGTCAAACAATTTGCTGGTAATCACTTATAATGTCAAATCTTTTAAATAAACACAAAACAGTAGATTTAAATGCATTTGTATTAAACCCAAATAGTGAAATAAACCTTCACAGTGTAGGCATTTATCTGATGAACTTACTCAGGGTGGAAAACAGTGACATCAACAGAAAATGTAGCTGGTTCACCAAAGTACAGGCGTATTCCCATTTTGATTTAAGATAAAAGTTTCTAAAATATTTTGAGGGCTGCCTTTAGAGAAATAACTGCAAAACGGTGGAAAATCTTCAAGCCATCACGGATCAAGGAAGTTACATAAGGATGGATTAAGGAAGTTACATAAACTAGAATAAACCCTTTTCCTTTGACGAAGACCCACAGAGGCGGTAGCGGAACAAGAGACAGTTCACATTTTCTAATATTCTCATTATTGTCAAACAGGAACCCAAAACTTCCCACGATAAAAAAGATAAATAAAAATAAAGTTAGTTTGTGTACATGTAAACCATTTCCTTTGAGTTCTCCGCAGAAAATAAACATATGTCGGTCTTCATGTTTAACACTGTGTCACACATTCAGTCATTTCCCACTTTTGCCATGGGTTCATTGGAAACTTTTCTGGTTTGTTTCAAAGTGAGAATGTAAATAGATGAGTATCTTCAGTATCACTGGGCCTTTTTTCTCATTCTGTCTGCGTTGGAGAATATGTACTGTAAAAAGAACAAGGCATCAAGGTCCGTGTTGGAGTTCAACAGTTATATGTTTTCTGGCTCACCAAAAAACGATGTAAACAACGTGTAAAGTCACTTTTTACAAATGTAAGCAAGTTAACACTGACCTGCCATATTTCAAAATGTAGTTTGACTCCATTTCACTCGTTCTCGCTATATATACTATTTCAGCTACATCAGTATTTGTCTGATAGTGATGTTTTATTTGAACACTTTGTACATGAGTGGACCTCATTCTAAAGACCTGAAAATGTATGGCACATGTCACATATTTAAACTGTAAGTAAAAAGGTTGAAATCATTTAAATTGTAAGTAAAAATGCTGAAATCAAATTTGTCCAGCTTGTTTATCCAAAAAAGAAAACGGAAAAAAAAAAAGCCCATGTATTTCACTGATCTTTTATTTATATGTACAATCACATGCCATTCCTGCTAAGCACATTCAACATTTACACTTCATTTAAAGTGAAACACATCTCAACCATTATCAGTGATTTCTTTGGTAAATGAGTGACAATCTGACTGATAATCCGATGATAAACTTGGTGACTGAGTAATCAAGCAGAGCAAGAAATGAAACGTTTGTTTTATTGTTAACTGCAATATAATCATAATATAATTCTCTTGTATAGTTTAGTTATGATGTGTGCCATTACACTGCGCAAATAATCAGACACAGTTTGAATTATCCAGCAACTAAATCTACTCCCTTGCCCTGTTCATTGTTATTGTTAACACTTTCTCAGCTGATAGCTGCTTGAATTTTTAGTTAAACATCTGTGAGAGGCAGAGATGCTCTGTGCAGAAATAACAAAAGTTTTATTGGCATGGACTGATTCCCATGAAAGGCAAGAAGTAAGAGAGGAGGCGTAAGATATCATGAACCTGAGGTCCTGTATTAGCTAGTTCGAAAAGTGTCTTATTCCAAATTCACCCTAAAAGCAATTAATTATCCTGAATTTTCCTACCTCCTGACGAACATTTGGTCTAAGGCCCTAAATGCTTGCATAATCTTCTCCAAATCTAAAATTGAGGTAGGCACACACATATATATAGTGTAGTAGACAAAACAATTGCATTTTCTCCAGATGGAGAAATTGGACTTCAGTACTGTTTTGCTTCCTCAGATATTCACTTGATTCAAAGACAAGGAAGACAACTGAATGTGAATCTGAACGTTTTAAAGGGTCAGTTCACTCAAATTATAGAAGATGTATTTTCCCACTTACACTTACTCAGACTTACACTTAACCTTAACCTAACCTGACCATTTTTTCCTCACTTCTCATGTTTCTTTTCCGTTTCTTTTTAATTCCAATGTAGATATCTCAGAGTTTGAAAACCTGCAAAACTAAAACCAAAATTATCTTAATGGCTAGCCGCCAATGGTGGTAGGTGGGGTATATTACTTAGGAAATAGTATTACACTGTAATAATATGATATATTGATATAACACTGTCACAGATAAAACATGGCCTAAATATTCATAACAACAACAACAACAACAACAACATAACAATTACACTTTCTCAGATCTTTATATCAGTAATATTGAAAAGCTAACATCAGACCTAGTTTTTACATAGTGATTAGACTGAAACTATTTATGTAAATGCTGTGACCTTTCATGCATCATAATATGTCTCAAATAAGTTACATGGTTGCATTTCTGAAATTGTCAGTGGACTGTTCTACTATTGACAACATAAACTCATTTTCAGGGTCTGTGTCCATATTTTCAATTGAATTTGTTACAATAATCATGTTCTGATTATTTATGTTTTCATTATTTACCTTTCTTTCTTCTTGCAAACTTGGATGTGTCCATTAATGGCAAGCATTACTACTGAACCAGCAGTTAAACATGGATCATTCCAAGGTCAAAGTTTACTTTAATTCACATGCATCATCTAAACATACAACATACATGCTTCGTAAGGTATCGTATAAACTCTTGACTCTTGACTCTTGGCAGTCTAAACAATATTTCATTTCAGTCAAAACATTTTCACTTTTAAGCACCTCTGCAATATTAGGATCAGACATTCTCAGTGCTAGAAGCTCTGGGGATCAACTGTACAATGACCCAACACTTGGAAAACTTTGGAAGCACTGCTTTTTTACTTTTCAAGTGCTTTCAACACATCACTGCTAAATTGTTTACAATTGAAACGTCTTAAAGCTCTTTAAACTTTGCTCTAAATCAAAGTGTCATTGCTGATATTGCTTAAATAAAAAAATGATTCAATCCTTTCAGATTATTGGTACAATCCTGGTCTCAGTTAACATGAATACTCATCAGAATTTGAAAACACATACTTTAAGCCCAATGATGTCGCTCAGTCTGCGGTAACAATAACTCAAGTCCAGCCAATCATGGAGAATGAGGGGGTCAATTCTATGTAGATGTGGCCATAACATTTGATTTCCCAGGCTCTTCTCTTTCATCTGAACTCACGGTGGTCCCAAGTGAAGAGCGTGTCAATCTACGGATGGTGTCACCTAAGGACATGATGGAGCCCCGGGACCAGTCGAAGCGTGGGTAGATTCTCTTAAGAACTGCTCTGCGAAACAGAATGTATACCCACGGATCCAGGATCTGGTTCCAGGTGGCGAAGCGTATACATATAAGCAGTTTTCTGACTTGGAGATGACTTCCGGACAGCACAGTTTGTGCAATAAAGATCTGGTGGTACATGGGTGAAGTACAGAGACAGATGGATAAATAAAAAAAAGAGGTAAAGAGACAACAAAGATGATGGAGAAGGGGGTTAAAGAGAGGAAATCGTAATTGAACGAGTGGGAGAAGTGGGAGGATTAAAAATAAAGCACAAGAGGGAAGAACATAAAATTGGTTAATATTGCATATACACACATATGTGTTAAGTTCACTGAGGAAATGAGTCTAATTTTGCCATGGCATAGCCTTATTAGCATTAGCCCTCTCTTGTGGGAGCAAACATGCTAACGAGCTCCTTCAGGAATGACAAATTGGCTCATTGTTGTCTCTGTTCCAAATTCAGCTCATGTCAAAAAAACATTTATGTTTAGGCTACATCCAAGCAATGTAATAAAAAAAAGTTAGCTAAATCTCCTTCATAGGGTTAGCATGCAAGTGTTGAGATGATCAAGTGCAAACCACAGTTTTAGTTAGGCAGCTGTCCAGGGTACAATTTAGCTTAGTGACCAGCTTCCACTTTCACAGAAGGTAACATTCATTGTTTTACTTACAAGCGACAAGGCTACTCCAAGCTCTGAAAATCAACTAGGTTACATTAGACAGCATCATAATAGGTATTGAGCCTGAACAACTTGTGTTTACCTTATCTGTAAAGATGTCTGCAGCTCTGCTTCAAGGAATGTTTAACTGTTTAACTAACTTTGAGTAAACATCATTAACTTTTCTGTGGTTTACTCTCTGAATCCATCTGTGTTAATTTCAGGAAATGATAACAGAAATGTTGTTGTTGACAAGGAATGGAATGAAGTGAACATAGCAAAAGAAAAATCATGATGGGACATTTCGTGCAGTATGAAGCATGCTCCCAATGATACTTTGAGCTTATGGGTAGTGGCATCAAAGCTGTAAGGCATGGAGCAAACCAGGGGTGCCCAAACTTTTTCCCTTGAAGGGCTATAATGGAAACCACCGATTCTGAAAAAGTTAAACTTTAAAGCAAGCCCCACTTTGGGCAGCCCTGGAGTAAACTCTAATGTACAAATGAGTCCATCTGCATGTTTAATAGCACATGTTTAGGACATACTGAGCCATAACCATAGCTCTTAGTTATGGATGGGGTGATGAGTTACAATGGGTAAGCTGTGTTGATGTTATTACAACCTTTAGATGTTTTTACTTTACTTTTTACTCGCCTGAGATGGGACACTTGACACAGGATATATATCCAGGGGTCAAGTATCTGATTGCAGGTGGCCATTCGTATGCCGAATAAAACAGATTCAGGTTTTACAGGAACATGAGTCACCACGCTCATCAGAATTTTTATCTGTGCAGGGTGTCACACAACCGAGGTTAGACAGTAAGGAGCGCAGAAAAATATGTCCTCCAGTCTAATGACACTCATTTAATGCATGCTCTAAAGCTAAGATGCAGCATCTCTCTAAGGCATTAGGGCTCTCTGATCATACACTATCACAGACCACCGATTATAGTTACAGAGGTCCATGCTCAATTACACTGGTTGAAACAGAGCCAGAGACCTTCTGAACTTCCTTCCGACCTGGCTTATAGCAGCTAAACAATAAGCACTTTGTCTTAGTTGGTTCAGGCGTCCTCAAAGGGGTCAAAGATAATTATTATATGGAAGTCCTTAAGGTGTCTCATCAATCCAACTTTGTATCGACCTTAGATAACCTCAAATCTAAACATCAACAGGAAGTCTGCTATCAAGACAAAGCTAGAATCAACAAAAATGCTGTGCTTTCTCCACAACTTTCTAAGTAGGAGCTCATACTTTTACGAGATAAATGAATCTTGCTACTTCTTAAACTTTTAAATTGCTCTTACAGTGCTACTTAAACAGGAGCTTTTCATTGTGGCTTTATCATTTCCCATAAGACCAGACATGAACACATTACATGCACACATATAGGACTTAGTTATAGGCAAACTCACCAGGAGGGGGCACCAGCAGATAGAACCGATGGCCATGATGAGGATGAGCTGAACCATCATCTCAATCTCATGATCTCGACGGCGCTGGGTCCTGTCCTGTCCGCAGCACACCTTGATCAGTGTCACTACGCTCACTGTGTTTAGTACAAATGAAATGGCAATGCTGATCAACCCGGCCAAGGAGAAGATAAGGGAGAAATACAGGTCATTTCCCTCCGAGCTGATGTTGAAAAAACACCAGGAACCGGGTATCTGCATGTGGTAGCTCCCAAGGCCTGTTAGGGGGAGTAAAGCTATGATGCCGGCAGTTAACCACACCGTCAGCACCATAGAGACTGTCCGGCTCCTGGGCATGCTGGTGGAGCGTGCAAATGGACAGTTGATGCCAATAAAGCGCTCCAAGGCCATGGCGGCACCAAGGAGCAGTGGGCACAGCCCATAGAAGACCATAGACATGCCCATGAAGTTGCAGAAGTGGCAGTTCGGATCTAACTGGCGCCAATTAAAGAATGTGACATAGTAGGAGATCACGATGGAGCCTGTGACCAGAAGACCCATGAAATCAGTGATCACCAGCCCACCCAGGAAGATCAAGAAGGAAGAGCGTGATCGGCTCTGTGTCTGCCGGAAGGACTTCAGGAGAACCATGAAGGCGATGAGATTGGATGTGAGACCCAAAGTGCTAAAGATTGCTGAGTAGGCAGCCACACCTTTGATTTTGCTGAATGGTGGGCTGTTGATGGAGAAGCAGAGTGAGGTGTTGTTGGAGAATGGCAGTGCTGAGGCATTCATGGTGGTCAGCGGAGGGTGGGGTTGTTGGATTCAGGTGATTCAAAGATGGACAAAAAGTACTGGTGTGAGGAATTCCATTTCTCTCTTCATCCTCAAAAGTAAAAAGAGAAAAAATAAATTTCAAGTAAATACAATGAAACATACAATACAAATGAGCAAAGGGAAAGAGTGACACAGAACAAGAACTGGACAGTTACAGTGTTTTTCTTGCACTTCATATGTGGCAACCTTCATGGAAAAGCCTATGTGAAGCAGTACATTTCTGTTTTGTCTTTTGGATACATTATAGTGGATAAAGTTGTGCTCATACAGCTTTTTTTATTCATGATAAATATGTTGTAAAATTGCTAGTGCTGAAAAGGGGTTTCTATTCATCTATTTTCTATTATTCTAGGGTCATATAAGGCCAGCCTTTAGCATGCACTGGAAAAAAAAGAAGAAACACACTTATCATTCAGTAGCATCTAAGCACTGTGATTTCTGTATACAACACTCTCTTATCACCCTTTCACTTTATTTGAAGATAAAACTGAAAGTGAGTGCAATCTTGGGTCAAAGTTGAACCTGGTAACTGGGCTGTAAGCTTTTTTTTTAGTGATGCAGCAATGTTCCCAGATCTCAACAAACAGGTGTAATATTATTGTTACTAATAAGAATGATTGCTAAAATTACAAAAATAAGATCCACGTATGATGATTTTTAGGATGGCCATATAAACCATATAAAGTCAATTAACAGCTCAGATACAACGCATACATCACCAACAACACCACCCACAAACACATGTAGACAGTGACAGCAGGGTACAGAGATGGAGAGACTGAAATAGATAGAGTAGGCATATCCTGGCAGGAAATGCAGTTATGTGAACAGAACTGGCAGAGACACCAACAGGAAACAAACAAATAATGTCACAGTCAGTCCATGATATTGTCCATAGTGGCCTACCCTCAGTATACTGTCTGTCATAGTCAGATTATATGAGACCAACATTAGAAATATGTGTAAAATCAGCATTTTTCCTAATCAAAATACATATCATGTAGCTATTGGTATTATCCTGAAATAAGATAAAGGACTTAACAGGAAATATAAAAGTTCTATGACGTTATCGCTCAAGAATGAACAATATAATATACACTGATAACTGATATCTGTGTGATACTTTATGGATCAACAAACATTGATCACATCAAACTGTGGGTTTAACTTTGCTGTGTTTTTGTTAGCTCACAATAAGCCCTATATAACCACGAAGTGAATGGGTCCTCTTACATGGAGTCTGCCATGTTGTACTATCATGTTTCTATAGTAGCCCAGAACGCAGAGATTAAACCCTGGCTCTAGATAGGGACTGTCAGGTTTTTGTGAGTTTTGAAGCCACTGTAGTTACTCCTGCACACAGGAGTAACTGTTACAGTTGCAACTAACTGTAATAGGAGTTACAGTTAGTTGCAATCTGCAACCTCACCATTAGATGGCACAAAATCCTACGGACAGGACCTTCAAGAAACAAGGACATTTGGTCAAAATAGAGGAGAAAGATTTTAAAAAAAAAAGAACATGCAATACACAGAAGATAAAAAAATAAAGATAGGAAGAGTTTGTTTCTATTAATGTTAATGTTAATGTGCTAACAGAGACTTAAACTTGGATCAGAATGAAGCTGGAAGGAAGCTGTAGGAAAAGTTTGCATGTTGTTGGTGGTGGATTTGGTGGATGGAAATTCTAAATTCAATACCTGGAAATTGTGTCATAGGAATCTTGTTTACATATGAAAAAGATATTTTCTTGTAGTCTATTGTTTAGATTGCATACATTAACACACCCGACTCCACAGGATATTATAATAAGATCAGTATCTTCATCTAAAAAGCGGAAGAAATTTAGAAGGCTGCAGCACAGACTTTATTTCAGTGCACTGGCTTTTGGTCACCAGCATCTATCATTTATAATTTATAATATAATATTAGTGTTAAACGTAGAAGCTGGAAAAGAATAAAAGACTTCTCTCACAATACACAACAATGTGTGAGGATGCAATTGTGCACTGCACACTTTCACAAGCCTGGTGTAGCACACACTGGTAGTTTGACAGAAAAAAAACAAAAACATCTGACACTTTAACTACACCACAACAAAACCAACAAACAGGTGTCTGTTTTTAGCCCGGCACACCCTTGAATTTCCAGTATGTCTCTCCTAAATGAGAAGAACTACTAACAATGTGTGTGAGGGACAACGTGTTGGATCCTACATGTAATTTCCATCCTTTTAAAAATGTATATCCACTGTTGCAGATGAAGTTGGAATAAAATGTTTTTACCTCTTTCTCATGAAATGATTTGTGTATGAAGTGTATATTCTCTATTAGCGTGATAAACTTTGGACCTTCCTAACTAGACTATTATCATGTCCTTCCATCCTTAGAGAATTCAAGCATTAGACAGATGGGGCTTGGCGCCAGTTCTTGTGTGACCTTGAAGACCTATTTAGTGTACCATTAGCCAAGTGCCTGTTAGCGTCTAAAATCAATAAGTCGTATTCATAATTGCTTCATTGAGATAGTCCTATGGTATCCTATTCAAACTAATGTGGCAATAAATGCATGGAGGAGGGTTTGCAAAATCATATTTGTTCAAATATTACACATGTTGGCTGTACAAGACTCCATCCTTTAAAAGTGGGGTTTATACTGCATCGGCTACTATACTACTGTCTATCCAATATCCTGCTCAATCCATCAGCATTGTATGTGATGATTTTTCATGTCCATATTCATGTAGTATAGTATTCATATAGTCTCTTAATAAAAGGTTGTTATGCATTTCTTTATGGAGTCAAAAGGCACAAATACACGCAAAGCAAGCACTAAATATGGGAAATATTAGTAATAAGAGTGCGATCAACTCAAAGGAATCTGGCCCTCTGCACCAGTTTCACCAAGCCAAATAGTTTTGCATTTAGTTCAGGCTGGGATGGGGAATGACATGCGGGAAAGAGCCACAGGTCGGATTCAAACCCTGGGCTTCTACAGCAAGGACTGAGCCTTTGCACATGGGGCGGCTGCTCTACCAACTGAGCTAAACGCCACACCATTAGCTCATTATTTCTAATAAAAGACCCAGAATATAACTGGTGTAAAAGCCTATGATATCAATAATCTAGCCAATAATAAAACCATGAGACAGATAAAGAGAAATGATTAGCAGGCACAAGTGCAGTTGATTCACCAAGCCTGGCCAATTTTGATATTATGCGTTACCCACAAAAGAATCACATCTACAAAATCATACATCTGACATAAAGTTGTTATTCAGCTCACAAAATTAGAGTTTGGTAGAATTTGATGTTTGTTTAAAATGCTGAAAGAATATTCTGTCATTACATTATAGAAATCCCAGTTATGTGAAATATGACTTCAAGTGACACGATAACGCATGAAAAGCAGAAGTTAAACTATGCTTAATACTTCCAAACTAGGGTACATTTGCACATCAACAGCAACAAAACTGAACTAACTGCTAATTGCAACCCCTACTGGGTGCCCTGACAAAAAGGAATCCTAGACTAACAACATTTATTTTGATAGTAGCAATATTTATAACCATAAATGTACAAAGAAAAGGTTGGCTGACATACAGATATCATGAACAAAGTTCCTAGAAAAACATTCCTCATTCCACATTTCTTTTTTGTTCCTCTACAGTTTAGATATATACAATGTTACATTGCAGGTATAAGTTAATAATTTGTTGTTTCCCAATGTAAATATAAAGTGTCATAAATAAGGCTGTTTTTCCAGTATCTCCATAAGTTCACTAAGTAACTCAAATTTGTCTTACCTCCACAGAAGTGTTTTCAGGGACTGAGTTGACTCATCCAAACCATGTTTCTGCACTTGTGTGATTAACGGTAATAATACAAACAATAGCCACAAGGAGAAGTGGGAAACATGTCACACACACCTAGTCCCATCTGATGGAAATGTCTAGCATAAATTCCTACAGCAGACTGTTAGAACTAAGTCCCTTCCCCCGGTTTCTCCCTCAGCCGATGAGATACTCATCTCCTCCCCTTCACCCGCTCTTCCTTTTGCTCTCTTCACTCCTCCCCGGAAAACAAAGGGGAAAGGCTCTAGGACAGCGCAGCACTTTTTTAGACCGAAAAATGTGCAACAGACAGAAGTTGTAAACTGGATTTAGTGGTGCACAGTAGAGGAAAAGGGCGTTTGTTTCATGTTTGATTTTAAAATTGAATTCATTCTGCACATGATAAACTATTAATAGTGTCGCTTCCCCAAAAGTCTGCAGAAAGGGATCAATAAAAGATTATTCAATGTGCCAAAATATAGGATTGGGCTTTTTTTTATTTACTAAAAACATAAAATGCCCAAAAAAAAAGAAAAAGAAAGTTGATAGGGGCTACAGTATATCTGATGGTTTCTTCATGAAAAACTGACACTGACACTAAAAGCCTTCCTTTGTTGACTTCTGTTGACCTGAGACTTAAGTAAATGGAATAATTAAGTTATTGTCAACCTATTTAAACAGACAGAAACATTAGATTTAAGACAATTCTGGGACAAGCGTCACAAATGCCAACAGCAGATGGTTTTAATTTTTAGCCTCTGGTTTCGTGTGAGTTGCGAGTCTGACTTGTACACAGTTTATATAACTTGTTCAGATAGACACACGCAGTGCAGATGTGGCCCATGACTGCCAAATTCTTTCTTCTCTGCTAAGCACAGGTCTGTAAATCAGTTACATTACCAAGGTAATCTACTAGAGGACTGCGGGAATGGAGGTAAAAAAGAGAGATTGCAGCAGTAAACCTGCTAAAAACGAGGAGCTAACAACATTATGTTGCAGAACTCACAAGGATAAACAAAGGAATGTTAAGTGTCAGTCGGAGATTAATCTAAGCCAGCATATTTATTTATTATCTGCTTTCTCTTCATCAAGAGCCAAAACCTGATTATCTGGACTAACCAGTATGTTATATTAAACTAACAATATAAGAGGACATGAAGCTTTGTGTTGACGTAGATCACATCTTCACAAAGATAAATAGAGACTGTGCTACCAACAGTTGTTATTCATACATACTAGACGGAGCAGTAGGAGGAGCTGAAGGTGTACAAAAAACAAGCAACCTGAATTGCCAACTCGGCCAACCAAACACACACAGTGTCATACATCCTTCTGCAGCCTCTTAGGTAGAAAACATACTCCTAAAGATGTTTGGTATCTATCAGCAACTGAGAAGGAGTTGTAAAAGCAGAAGCATTAGATATTGGCTAAACTCTGATAAGTCTTTAAGAAAGAAATTAGAACAAAGGAAATAATTAAGACGAGATAGGAGTTAGAGTGGGAGTGGAGAAGTTGTCACGTCATGACACGCCATCATATCATCTCTCTCATCTCAGAGCTCATGAAGCTGTGACACAAAAACTGCAGAAGATGAAGAAACACTCAGCTCACACTCATTAGCCTGCTGCCCACTGAGAGAGGGATAAACAGAGATGAACGGGTTTGTAATGTTTCAGGAAGCTCGGCAGGGAAGAAACATATCTGACCAAAATGCTCTGCAGGACCGGTCGTATCCGGGCATGTCTCAGACTGACCCACAGAGAAATGCCATGGCTTTCCCTCTCTTCTCCAAAGCCATTCTGGTCCGCTAATCTCTTCTCTGAAACTTTCTTTTTTTGTGACACTGGGTTTTGATTTGTTTAGTTTAAAAATTGCGTAATTAAGAAACTTTAAGTAATACACTGTTGCCCATAAAGTTGAAATAATTCCCCTGTTTTATTCCTATTTATACACATCAGGTGAATTGTGGTTTCATTTTCACTGTGATATGTTTGGAAGAGATTGATCAGTAAAGTTCTGAGAAGATACACTTCATATAGCAAGAATAAATCACATTGTCACAATCATTTCATAAGAAGAGGTAAAAAATATAATAATATCTTCATGGGCAACAGTGTAAATAGGAGCTCTGCTTATGTACCAATTATATGAAGTTCCTTAAAACATTTCACTTTTGTTTTTTACTTCCATTAAAGTGATTTCACCGATTAAGATCAAAGTTTACTTTGTCAAAGTTCATATTTATTAATCTCCTGTATTTCCTCAAATTAAGACATTTTACTATAATTTACTGCTCTATCTAATAAATAATATCCTGGTCTTCATTCAGGCATTGACTGGGTCATATTCATAATTTCAATCTTGCATTTCTTTTCACCCATTGCTGTAGTCATCACATTTATTCCTAATTATTTATGGTTGTTTTTGTATTCATTTGTCATTTATTAGTTATGTGTTTTAATTGTTTAATAAAGTTTCCACTTATAAAGAATTTGATGTCAATTCTCTTTTTGAAAGTTGGTGCCCTGAGGTGAATTTAATGTGAATTAAATTATGTTATTTAATATGAACAGTATTTGGGTAGTGTAAAAATGTATTAACAAACAACAACCAGGCAAAGTGACTTTCTGTCATCTTGTTTTCACTGTAAGGTTGTCATGCAACCAGCATGATAGCCAGAGAGGCTCAGTACATGGTTGGATATGGATGAGTAAAATATTGTTTTGCTATTATGTAACTCCTCCAATGTCTTCCATTTAGACATTTGTGGTGTTTGAAGTGTGGGAAGTGAGACGTCGCATTTTACGACATTTGCATTACAATACCACAAAGTACAAGAACTATTTACGTATCAGCTGGTCCATCAAGACCTAGATCTAGAGGATCAACACTGACTGTAAAAACACAATTATCCTAAGATGTTGGGCAGTGGACACCCACGTCCCACCCATGACCATTAATAAATCAAAGAAAACAACAACAACAACAACAAAATGTATTGTGATTTTTCTGTTTTATTTATTACCATTTAATCTTCATATGCATAAATTAGATCATTTTTACTTGTGTTAGGAACATTTTGTTATTGATAGTGACAAACAATGACCAAAACAGGATGACATTTTTAATAAATGCCACAATATAAAACAATATAGTGGATGCATTGAATTCTCCTACATAAGTGCTACTGATGTTCCCTCATCTGTTCCCCATGTGGCAGATGAAAGGGTTTGAAATAAGGGATGAAATGGTAGGTGCCCGTATAACTAAAATTTATTGCACTTAAGGAATCCTTTGGGCTTTATACGCTGGGTATGTGAGTGAAGACTTTTGGGAGAATACAGATGGAGTGCAGACTAAAACCATGATCAGAAACATGATCCACACATCAAATACATTGAGTGACTGTAGTGGACACCACTGTAAGCTTTTATTGCTCGGGTAACATGTTATGTTTTGATGGTGTTTTGTTAAGAAGTTCACACTGTGAGACTCACAACTTCTGATTTCATATTGTTACACTAAAAAAAACATTAAACAATGAATACATGTTAATTCCAAATGACAATGGTTATGTTTGAGGTTGCAGGTCGGTTAACCTCCTACATTGTCTGCTAAGCCACGTTTGCCATCATGTCTAGAAAGATATACATATTAAAATAATGAACACTCACTCATCCTATATTTATAATGAAGGCACAAAATCGCATACTTACATTCTTAACTGATGAACGTAACTTTCTAAACAGCCTGGAGTACTGGAATGAACTAGCAGAGGGCTAATTTACCAATTATCCTCTTAAAGTACCCAACTGGCTCCTGACATGCATACATGCCAGTGATAAGCCTGCCTATCAGCTAAACACCTTTCAACTTAAGGAAATAAACCAAAAAATCCAAGCAAATTAAGACGCAAACATATTCACCAAATTGACAACACGTGTAGCTTTTAGGAGAAAAAAAAAAGCTGAGGCTAAGAAAACACAACCAAATACAGAAGCATGCTGCAAATAGTCTGGTCTTGGATCAATTCCCAGCAAAGCATTCTGTCTTGCCTCCTTGATATTGTCTCTTTAGACAAAAACGAGATAAAAACACTAACTGGAGGCTAGCAACCATGGTGGACTCTTGGACTGTTTGAGGGTTGGGGGAAAAAAGTAAAAAGGGCACCCGTGTGCAGAATCTCATGATGCATTTATGGTGAAACACATATAAACTGTGGATAAAATAGTTTTATTGTATATCTACTGTACCTCGGAAAAGCACCCTAGACAGCACTTTATCATGTTTTTTCTAACATTAAAGGGCGCAACAAAGAGGGCATACTTGGGCATTTGGGCCATTTATTCTAATATTGTCCATCAGTCATGTTAGAAATAAAGAAGAAGAAGACAAAAACCAGAGCACTGACGTCAACATCAACATGGTAATTTGCAAAACACCGTTGTTGGTAGCAGCATTGCTGCTTCCACCTGCCACTAAAATGAAGCATCCAGCTGCTGGGAACAAACAGACAGGTTCTGCTTAGTTTAACTCCAAACTGCTCCATTTGGCAGCTAATTGCATTAAGGGTCAGGTGCTAATGTCCTCAGGTTGTCACTCTAGTTCCACAACTCAGAGGTATTTGGCAAGCACGATGCCGAAGCACAAACTGGTTGAGGTTTCTGGGTTTTCCGACATCCCCTCAATCAGAACTGTCCGGGGTGAAACTCTAGAGTTGGTCACCAGCTATAAGTACCTGGGATTCATTATTGATGAGGAGCTTCCATTCAAATTACATGTTAAAAAATTGATCTCCAAATTAAGGGTGAAGCCCGGTTTCTATTACAGAAACTGATCATGTTTTTTCAGTTTCTGATGTCAGCCACTTTCTTGCCTGTACTCGATTATGGCGATGTTGTGTATATGTCAGCTTCAACCAGCTGCCTTCAGTCCTTGACTCCTGTCTATCACTGTGCACTGAGGTTTATCACTGGTTGTAGCCGCCTCAGCCTCACCCACCACTGTGAACTGTATGCAAAAGCTGGCATGCCCTCCCTGAATATAAGACGCTATAGACACTGGATGACTCTATTTTATAAGGCTCTTCTTGGCTTGGTTCCCACATATTTAAGTACTTTTCTTTGCCCTACAATCAAATGACATTCTGCATTTTTCTGCTCCTCGTGTTCGAACTGAAATGGATAAAAAAGATTTCAGTTTCTCTGCCCCCTCTGCTTGGACTGCCCTCCAATCTGAGCTGAAAATGTCAGAACTTGTTTCACTGGATGCATTCCGCTCTATTTTTAGAAACCCGACAATGGAAATCTTTTGAACAGTGCCTATGTTCTTAAATTGTTATTGTACCTATAACTTCTGCACTTTATTTGCCTTTCTCACATCTTAATATTTTCATATATATATGTATATTTTTGGCCTTTTTGAGCTTTATTAGATAGAGACAGCTGAAGAGTGACTGGAAATGCAGGGAGAGAGAGATGGGGAATGACATGCAGGAAAGGGCCACAGGTCGGGACTCGAACCCAGGCCAACCACAGCGAGCCTTCGCATATTGGGCGGCCGCTCTAATGACTGAGCTAAGTGCCGCCCCAATATTTTCATATTTTTATGTTTAATTTTTACTGCTTGTTTGTTATTGGTGTTCATCTGTCTTGATCGCTATACAGTTATACAATCTCACTATAAGAATTACAAATACTGTTCAGAAAAACACAATGCAAGGTCTATTATCTCTGTGCTATGATTCACTCCTAAATCCTGACAGAAAATCTTCAAAATAAACTATTCTTGTGGAGAAAGTCACACAACTGATTGGCTTCAACTTTCTCAAGTACCTTAGAAAGGAAGATAATAAAGGCAGATTAAGCATATCCAATAAAGAAGTGCTCACTAGAGGTAAAACATCCTTGAGCGGCCTGGTTGGGTTGGGATGTAAGAGACAGGTTGATGGCTTTAATAAATAAATCATTGAAGTTATTTCATGAAGGTCGATGGGAGAAAAGCAGCCTAAATATATATTAGGTTGTACAGCTGTTTCCAAACCTCTTGTGTAGAAGAATAAGGCAGATCAGTGTCTATTGAGTGCAAGAGGTGATACATTTTGTCTCTAATAGTTATGATTTCATCATTATCAGAAGTACAAGTCATTACTACTCAGACCTAAAGGAATACATGGCTCAACTGAGCTGTGGCTCTCTGTCAGCCTGGCTACGGCGCTGAAAAGAATCCTGGTTCATGGCTGGTTATTCTTAACTGAGTATTGTCACCACAAGACAAGGCATTAACAGCTTTTCAAAACACTCCCAATAAAACATTGAGATTGAGTTACTGAGTCACCATTATGAAGTATCTTAGCATCAATCTATCCCATCCAACACAGTATCACACTCAACTGAAGCAGAAAACTAAAAAACAACAACAACAAAAAAAACGATCTCACTATACAAATTTGGACTGTATTTGTCACCTTAATGACCTCAAACTAATCTGATTTTGTGCAACATGAGCCTGAAGGGAGGCCCTCCTGCTTTAATTTCCTTAACACTCAACTAGCCTTTTTGGAGCTTTATTTCACAGAGACAGCTTGAAGAATGACAGGAATGTGGGGAGAGAGAGAATGGGAATGATGGGAGAGAGCAACAGGTCAGATTCAAACCCTGGGCCGCGGGGGAAGGGCTGAGCCTTTGGGGCGGATGCTGTACCGACTGAGTTAAACGACACCCGAGCATGTTATTTTTAGCCTGGAAAATAATTCCCAACTGTGAATTGGTCTGGCAATGCCAGGCTAACTCTTGACTCTTGTGGGATCAATGCTGAATTTCATCTGAGACCACAACTGTATAATGTCTGACTGACCTCAAACTACCACCGACTTTGCACAGTTGCCAGCTGTAACTCACTGGTGGACAGAAGATCTTCCCTGAAACGGTGCCCCAATTAAATCCTTCTTCACACTTAAAACTTTCCATTCTTGTTTCCAGAATTACATTTTATTGAGGTCTTTACAAAAAAGAGCTCTTACCCTTTGAAGGACAGTCTCAATTTCAGTCAGGAACAGCTCGTCAAACTCACTGTAAAAAACCTCAACAAAATATAACATGAAAAACAAAAAGTGAGGTCTATCCACAAACTCCCACAAGTATCACGCCTCCCTGATGCTGCTGTTTTCTGAAATAAGCTGCTTGTTGGTGCCATGACTAACAGTAAATGACTGGTGAATGACTACCATTGGTATAAGTCCACTGGCTAGACTGTAAAGCAATAAACTGGACTCTAAACTGGAGAATGAGTTAACTTGTGAAGAAAATACTTCCTGTGAAAAAATTGTATGCATGGTTCTTTCACAAAAAGTCTTATCACTTATTAATTGTAACTCAACATATTTCCTCAAATATCTATATATCTATACATGGTCTCAGTGGTGTTTTTTTTTTGCATACAGAACATCTGTTTGCAGAGCCCCTCGCTCCTTGCTCCCACTTCTCTTATCATCATCTCAGCACAAATGCAATATATATATATATACACATGTATATATACATATCACAGATATATAATGACAGCGCCCTACTCTCTATTCCCTAAACAGGAATTTACATCTATCTTCATCTACATGTGATGAAGAGAAAAAAGGGCACATCTGGGAGATACAAAGAACTCCAGAATCACACAATCATCCGAGGCACCTTGAAGCACACTGTTGTCTGCTTTTGTGCCTTTGTTTCTGCAGTCTAACCCCAACTGATCTCATCATATCAACTTCATTACTCTCTACTTCTCTGTCACCGTAAACTGAAGATTGGATTCATTGTTTAACTACAGAGCAGCCTGAAACTCCTATTAACATTACAATTTATTTCACATGCATCACTTTCTGCCATTCTGTTCCCAGTATAAATTACCTGCTCTGCTCTATTGTTCTCTTGTCGCTTACCTACTCAGAGTGTCTGTAAGCTCACCGTATCCCAGTAAATTATATTACACTCCACTCCGACTAACACCTTAAAAGGATTCTGAGTGATTTTCTCAACATTATGCAGAACCAGGCCATAGTAGGACAATTGGCACCCAATCTCATATCTATTCTAACACATTTTTTTTTTTAACTCCCACACTTACACACAAACATAAACACCGTCTCCCTTGCTTCTGCGTCCATTATACACTACTTGCTCGCACACATACACTCCCATTCACATATTCCACCTCTTTATTTTATTATTGTGTTCGTTTTACTGAACACATGGCCATCCTCACTGTATATGACTGTAAATGAATAGCCATAGCATGCACTCACAAGCTAAAAGGGAAGCATTTAATCATTTTAGCAAACTCCAATCTAATTTGTCTGCACCAAGAAAATCGATTCAGTCCCACAATACTTCCCGAAATTATAATTCCTCTTATCTTCAATAAGGGATGTCTATTTTAGCCCATGCACGTCATCGCAGAGCCTCATCTTTACAGACCTTTATGGTATTCTAGATTAATTTATGTTCTCATACCTATGGACCAAATTTAGATGATCATTCTTCTTTTTTTCTTTCCTTACTGAAGATTTTGATTGTTATTAACGTCTCATTGGACAGACAAAGTTTTCTAGGTGTTAGGTGTGAAAATGATTATCCACTGTAAGTAAAACAACACCTATGTGTGAATTTGACCACTGTGAAATAAATCAATTTCACAGATTAATCATCACAGAGTGAACAAAAAATAGTCTGTTTTCTCTCCACATCACCATGCTCGGTTTCTGTTTGTCACCTTAATGTGGCAAATCTCAAAGACTTTAATTTAGATAAATGTTAAGTCAATATATATCATCTACTTAGGTTACATGATGATGACTGACCCACTGATGACAGTATTGCAGTATTTATGCATTTACAGTTTTACAAACTTTGTAAAAATATGATTTAGAGATTTGGAACTTAGCAGTCTCGGAGGTCTCGGAGTCTGGAGCTTGATGTTTTGAGAACCGAATTCACAGTTAGTTAATCATCTTATACAACACTAGTCACAGTTTTCTTAGTGATCATCTTTCATCTCTAAATCATGTCATTATAGCCAGTGTACTGCAAAAAATATGTGAAATGTGTACAAAAATGTGAACAACTCAGGCAAAGCAGACACGGACAGAGATTAATGCTCAGTTATCTTTGGATAAACTGTTGGATAAACTTCTCACAGTACATCACTGATATACATCAGTCTACAAACATCAGCTCAAAGCATTCTGTTTTGTTACTCAAATGAGCCGTAAAAGTCCAGTAGAAAACAGGCTAAAAGCACACAGCTGCCTGTGAAAACAAACAACTGGACGTGACCTGAACTCAGCCAGAGGGTCATACCTGTAGCAAATGTATCCATGGTTGCAGTGCAGACTGTTTTCTTAACATTCTGTTTTCTTAACATTAAGCAAGGCAACAATACACGTGACACTCATTTGGAAACGCTATGGGAGTTGCAGATTATTTCTTTGGGTCTCCTTGCAGACATGAACACAGCTTGAAATATAACTGAAAAAAAAAAAAAAAAGGTCTCCTCTCACTTCATTCCCATCCATCTGTGCAGACATGTTGGAACAGAAGTGGAGAGTCCAATTACTCAAGGTGAAAAGTGTGAGTCATATCGCCAGTGCATTGTGATGAGGCCCTGTCTCAGCGCAGAACCTTTTTTTTTTATTACAATTAGTGTCTCTGAAACTGTGACACATTTTGTACATTTAACAGAATTGCCTAGAGCTAAAAACAGGTCCTCAGTGAAAAATAAGTGTTAATGGATGCACTACAGTCTCTTGACTGTTGCTGTACTTTCATGCTACTTCCTGAGTCACTGAAATACAGTATACTGAGGATGAGAAGTAAACCAAACAGAGCGACTACAGCGTGCTGTTCTACAGTTCATCTTCCCCCACTCAGGTAAATTTTGCTTTAGATCCTGGAGCAAAACAAGTCCCTGACAAAAACAAATAGGTTAAAAATTCCTTTGAGTCATTATTGCACTCACATCAATGCAACAGCTCAGCTTCAGAGTAACTTCACTGGAATTTCCATACACTAACAATGCTACTGTTGTTTAAAAATAACTTTGGGGAGCTGTTAATTATGCTTCTGTGCCTCCCAAATGATCCAATGCTCTGAAAAAAAGAAAAGAAAAAAAAGAACTAACCAAAACAAAGCAAATAAAAAATACACTGAAAGCAGCATTAGGTAGAACTTAGTATTTTTGCTGCTGTTGTAAACATGAACAGCTGTACATGTTTTGTTCTGATTATTTCTGATCAACAGCCAAACATCAAGCCAGTGCAACAACACATAACCTAGCAGCCAGCTAGTACCTTACTAGTCCAACAGCAAGAAGCACATCTTGGTGTCTGTCTATCTGCGTTTTATTTCACAAAGATCTCAACATTTTTTTCTTCTTTGATCCCTCTGTCAACATCCCCTTTGGTCTCTTTGCTTCTGTTACGATGTCCATAGAGGCTGCTGAGCCGGTTCTGGCAGGACACCGGCTTCCCATCACCTGGCTACAGTAACAAACCAACAGCTAACAGCAGCTAATGACTGCAGCAGTTTACTGTACTGTCCATCAGGAAACTCTGTCAGTAAACTCAGAGAGAAAATATTTTTTTTACATAAAAGCGTTACATACTTCTCGTGTGTGATCACATCAAGTTACATACTGCAGAAACAGGTGTACGGGCAAGGAATGGGAATGAGCCACAGTCAGTGTAGCATCAAAATGATTCGAAATCTGTTATTTTATGTAGACGTTATACAATGGGCCTTGAACTGTGTTGTCCATTTATGGTAAAAAAAGCTTTTAGTAGATAGAAGAACTGAAAATATTAATAGAGCAAAATAATCAAACAACACTCACACTGGGCAAGGGACTGTAATATTTTCTTTAGTGTGAGCCCTCACATGAAATGTGGCCAAGCTATGCTCTTTCTATCTAACAGTGCCTTAAAAGACGACAGAAGCATATCTGCCAGCACAAATAACAGAAAGGCAGACAGCTTGGAACCCATGCAAAAAGAACTAAAATGAATTTAATGACAAGTTTGATTAAAGATCGGCTTCCTGCTTCAATTTACCCTAAATGTGACATAAGACATAACAGATTTGCTCACCTTTGTTTTCACTCACAAAAAAAAAATCGTCGTCTTGTTCTTGTTAACCTACTGGACCTATTTTTTTTTTTTCAGTTCTATTGTTACTTTCAGCTATTACTTTGTGGAGAAACTAGCAGAAAACATCACTGCAGATCTAACATACACTGGATGCAATCTGTTCCAACTTTTCCCTTCTCAGAGGTGCTACAGAACACAGATGCCAAAACAAACAGGAACACAAGAACAGTTTCTTTCCACAGATCATCACTCTTATGAACAGGTAAAACCACCATGCACACCAACCACCACACAGTGCCAAGGGAACACTCTCTGTGTAACATCCACTATACCTGTAAATTATGTATTTCCACTGTTTATATTAAGTTAATTCTTTAAATATGTAAATATTATTATTCACATATACGTCTCTCTCTCTCTCTCTCTCTCTCTCTCTCTCTCTCTCTCTCTCTCTATATATATATATATATATATATACATATATATATATATATATATATAAATCTTTTAGCTGTATTTATGTCTATAGCAAGAGCAAGTCAAATGCCTAGTATGTGTACACATACCTTACCAAAAATAGGGATTCTGATCTGTACAACATTGTCATCACTGAAAGAACTGAGGCCTGAGCTACAAAACAAAACCATGGTTGTATTTAACCACAATGTTCCACATGGCTACTCCCCAGAATACTATACCATCTTGAAAATGCACTGGAACGTCTGGGACACTAGGGGGAGAGAGATATCTTATTTTTAGATGACCTTGTCCCCGTGGCAGTAGGCAGATATTGTTACACCGGAGGACTCTTCCCATGATAGAGGTGCTGCTCTTATAGGTCTCATGTCGGTAGCCCATCCACTTCACTCCACTTTATGTTAATACCACATGAGTACATAATGGTATCTCAGTTCATACTGCTATAGCAGAGTGCATAGACTTTAATTTTGCGCCCTGAACTCATAAAGACAGCATAAAGAACAAAGACAGAGAGCCGTTTTCATTATGTGGTGAACTTCAGTGGATGCTGTGGTTAGTGAACACCCCCTTTTTACAGGGCTCGTATTTGCGGGTTGACTGAGCATTATGCAAATTTTAGTGCGTGGATCCACTAGAATGAATAGATTGGACACGTACAGGGCCCCCGCCTGTGTTAGTAAAACTAGAACTATAATAGATTATCATCATTTTTCATTCTAAACTCAATTTCTCAGCTCTTCACTCTGCTGGAATGTGATTTAATTGTGCTCAAATCGACATGTTTACAGGGAGGCTTTAATGGCACTGCTGATGGTCTCATGTATCCTTAATCATTACTAGTAAAATTCACTTGAGAGCATCACAGAGCTGATAGCACTGTGGGGTTTTATTCTCTGCCATCATTCCTATGCTCTGTTTCCCATTACAGAACCATTACCCCCACAGTACTGAGCCTATTTTGTGATGAACTGGGTGTTTTAGCTGACATTTGAGACCAAAGTCCAAATGAGTTTTTGGAAACAACTGGAGAACAACAGTTTCCTCGAGGTAGAAGACTTTTCTGTTTGAGTACAAAGTTTACTGCTCTTAGGAGTTAGAAAGCCATGAATGGTGACTGTTTCTAAATCCAAGCCAGATCATTATCTAACAGTAATTCTTACCAGAGACATTCCTTGTACTTTTAGGGGCATATGGAGAAAAAAAACCTTCACATGAAAGATGTGGCTTTTTTTTTTCTCAACCAGTAAGCCAGAACTACATCCCACTTTATACACTGGATCAAACACTTAATCTAAGAATGCTTTGAGAAACAAACATTACGGAGAAATATTGCCTCGTATGCAATATTTATTGTGTAAGATTTTATTTTCACCAGATGTGACAACTCTTTTTATGACAATGATCCAAACATGCATTGTAAATAGTAGAAATTGTGACACCAACCTGGCAGAATGTACAAGCTTTAAAACTTCATTTTGAGCTTCGCCAGATTCTAAATAAGGGATCATAATTTATTTAGGGCAGTCATTTTTCTACTTACATTAAGTTGTCATGGCCACTGGTGGGAAATCTTCATTCATAGGAAGTGATGAAAAAAAAAAAACATTAACACAAACATTAAATATTATTTCCCGTTGCCAATTGTACAATTTAAAACAAAGCAAACAAATAACATATCCAAAATAATGTGCATCCAAAATAACTCAAATAAACACTGCTCTGGCACCCACACTGGTAAGATAGAGACACTTCTTAGGGAGAGATCTCGGTCAAGTATGGTGTAAGAGACACTGAAAGAGTTTAGTACTATACTACCACAAAGTTTGAAGACTTTTTTTAAAAATAAGGAAGGGAATAAGGAAGGTCAATATGCAGTACAGACCAAGATAATCTAACTTTAGACCCTGAATCCTACATTCACCATAAAGCAACGCTATCATTTTTCATTTGACTCCCTCCGTGTTTCTTTTAAAATCCAAGCACCGTCTTTGAAATGCAGCCTTTTATACTTCAACTTGATCTGAAATCAGAAATAACCCTGAACCCTGAAGAGGATCCATCATGTGGGGAATGTGAACGTCCATACCAAATTTCATGATAGTCATCCAGTGTTTGTAGATATATTTCTCTCTGGACCAGCACTGGACCTATCAATCAGTAAAGCTGTCTTGAGAACAAGGCCACTAGGACGGCTACATGTCAGATGCAAATAGAGGAGCGGATTGCACAGACAGAGGAAAAAATAGTAATGGTGGACAAGAGAAGTACGAAGTAAAAGGGGAAGAGCGAGAATGAAAATGAGAGGGTAGCCCTCCTTCCCACTCCAACAGGAACCTGTTTTAATAGCAGCAATCAGTCAGTGGTAGAGCTCTGGCTGGAAACAGAGAGACAGAGAGGATGGAGGGAACATAAAACAGATTGCGGGAAATAACAGCATGAGGGCATTAACACAGGAGTCATGTCACAGCACAGTTTTAAAATACGGCCATTTACTGCTGGCAGTTACTCAAACAGGCAATCCGAAGCAGGGGGAAAAATGCAGCACTCAAGATAAACTATGTATGCTTTATATGTAAAAGCATTCATTTGTATGGTGAAGCTCAATTTGTCGTGGTCAGATCCAAATCTGTTTGTCTAACTGCGCGGATTTCATGTGTTGGTGTAATAAAACTAAATGTGGAAGTCACTGCTAAACAGCGTTACTAAGCATCTCTCATAATAATGTAATTAGAATTGAGAAAGCAAGAGCCTCTGGAGAGGACAATACATTTCAACACATCATCTGCGTTAATCTTTGATTTAATTGAATGGAAATTGCTCTTGAGTGTGGTTATTAGAATGATGGTGTAACATATGACATCCTGCAGATGGCAGCAAAGCCATTTGAGAAAACAGCTCGCCTTTTTCCTTCAGCAGGGGCGAACAGATGGCAGAATTCAGCGAAAACACAGTTCAGACAATATGGATTTGCAATTTTACTACTGTAGCTGTCTGTCTATCTATCCATCTATGTTTCTTCACCCTGTGTACCCTCATGAGAGATTCAGTGATTGTGATTTGACTTAAGTAGATGGATCTATCACCTGTACTTGGAATACCCTGTGGTAAGAAGAGATCCTGCTGTCTCTGCATTTTATTTATTTATTATTGCTCCTTGGCTGCTCATTTACATCGTCAAGATCTCAGTGCAGCGCTGCCTTCTCCGTGGTGAATCAGTAGGCATGTGGCATGGCACTCCGCTGACACCTTTACTATTCTGGCTGGAGTTCAAATGTCGGTAAATCTCTTATTATAAAAGGCGGTCATAAACACCTAATGGTCCGTCATGAATATTTTAGAGCCCTGAATATCATACAGAAATGACCTCTGGAAAACCACAACCTTAACAAGGCACAGCTCAGACAGATAACCTCCACAGCCGGTGCAACACAAGGCCCCTTTCCTGATTCTTTTGGCTTTTTCGGGGCATGATTGGATTGATTTGTCATTTGCAACAGAAAGAGCTTGGCCACGGGGCTGTGGATAATCCAATTTATCGCTTTGCCATTTATTACAAATTTCTGTGGCTTTTGGGTCCACTGTCACATCGATTCGTTGATTGCTTGCTTAGCTGGGTCCTAATGAGCTGCTGTCTGAATCACTGCATAATCACCGCCCTAATTCACTTCCTCGCCTGCCCTCACACTCGGTCTGTTGGCTCGCCACTATTAGAAAAGAATGGACTGAAACACAGCTCTCTGAGCAGACAATTAGTAACATCATCCTTGAAACGGGGTGTCATTCTGCGTATATTACCCTTTAATAAATGACAATCCTCTTGCAACTTGGCAGAAAGTTGTCACAAATTGCTGTTTCAGGTGATGAGGAGCTTGTTGGCACATCATCTGCACCTGATAAACGTGTGAATCAAACAATCTTTGGAGAGACAGTTTTTGGGAACTCGAAATATGGTTCACCAAGCCGTCATTAGATTATTTGGTCTGCATGTTTTTAATTGATGTAAGCTTACATCCCTTAAATTACTGTGTACATATTTTGAAAATGGGGGTACTAATGAAATACTTACTAGGTAGTTACTAAGTGCAAGGGAATAAGTACAGGAAAAAGCAAATTAGCACAGGGTTCCTAGAAACAAGCCACCGTATAAGTACTTTTAAAAATTAAAGCTTTTTTTTTTTTTTTTTTTTTTACCATGAAATAAGTTACGAAGAGACTGAAGAGTAAGAAAAAGGGTGAACATGGGACTACTTTACTTGATAGCTGTATGCTCTGGGCTGAAATGTAATAATGAAGTTTTGAGTTTTCACACATTTCCAGTCTGGGTCTTTGTTTGTCTTTACTTTAAAAAGTAATTAACCCATGCATCCTTGAAAAAACAAACAAACAGAATGTTTAATTCATTTCAAAACACTAAATTGTAAATAATTGTTTTGTTGATACTCCATATACGCTGAATAATCACACTCTTAAGTTTCTCCGGTCTGTAATCTAAAACCACAGCGTTAGGCAAATAAAATAAGGTTTGGTTCCGATATTTTCTTCCATTTGCAGACATTTTACTTTGGGCTTATCAGATGTCTGAAGAGCCTCACTCGAGGATAGATGAGAAAGCAAATACCAACAGGTGAAGGTTTACCTCTGCGCCAATATCAGCCTGTCTGGGTGGCATTTATCAAGCTTGAAGAGGGGCTTAAGGACACTCCAGGATGTGTTTGTGAAGAGGCTGGTGGACAAATAGAGGTATGAGCTAATCAAGTCATCTATCAACAAAAGAAGTGCGCCATCTGCGTGCTTCATCACTTGTCCTGCGAGCTCTTGTAGCGCAGATCTTTGAAAGCAGGTTCTGTTGCAATGTATAACGTACAAAGTAGGTTCTACTGCAATAGCAAGTACGGTAGTTAGTCTTGCTAGCTTTTGGCATACCATAGATGGTACAGTAGGTAGGCAGGCAATCAGACATGAGGAGATATATCTGGAAATATCACACCATCACATATCATACTGTATCAGTAAACAATCACAGGCAAAATCGTTTTCAGACAACATTTCTTTAATACAAAGTCAACATATCTACATACACAGTGGCTTTAAACCAATTATTGTTTCAGTTAGAAGTAACAGTTTGAAAGTGATAGCTCTTGGCCCTCATACAAAGGAAAAACTATTTTGCTGAGTTTGGGTTCTTTTTCATTTTTGTTATGTATTGTATATGTTCTATTCTTTTTGATGTCATTTTTTGTTAGTGTTGTTTTTTTTTTTTTTGTTAGTCCCCCTCCCCCTCCCCCAAATATTCTGCGACATATTCCAGTAAATTTGGCGGCTGTTTTCAAAAGTCTAGCATCTTTACATGAAGTCAAAAGAGTAACACATTGCACAAGCTTCCAAAGACTTCCACGGTTTCAGTTTGGCATGGGCCCATTTTTATCAGTCTTTTCATGTTCCAAAAGACTTGGACAGTTCAGGATTTTAGTTCATTATGAAACATCTCAAGGTTCCCACTGTTCAGAAATGACGTGCTGGAAATGTGAATTTGCAGCAAGTTTTTGGTTGTCTTGTTCTTCCCTTGGTTGCACCGCACTGCTCTGTTTCATTGAGTCCTGATTTCTTTCTGCATCCCACAACGAAACATGGCTGAACAAAAACACAAAGTATGGTTCTATACAATGTTTAAAATGCAATAGGGACAAAATAAATCAATATGTCCTGTGGCAAATGAACCATTTATGGCCTTCAGCATAGCTGCATTTGTCCGTCAGCCAATGACATATTTATGGACAACACATTGGCATTTTAGGCAGTTGGACAGCTGAGGAACTTCTGGCGATTTATGGGAAACTTTTAAGAAATGAAGAACACCATTATTTCTCACAGTAGCAGGGAAATTAAGAATCTACACCTCGGTAATTTATTTTTTGTTGGATTTGGAGATTTTGGAGGACCGATTATTTTACTAGAATCTGATTTTAAATCCCTGCAGTTGCTTTAGTTTACATGTTGTGAAAGAGAAAAAAGTCCATCTTATCCCTTGTTGACCCGTGCTAATATCAGGGTGGGAAAACGTTCTTGTCCACGTCGAGTATGAGAATGTAACGGGACGCTGAATTGAGTGTTGATTACCAAATAAAATGGTAAGTTGGTAAAGTGGACTAACTTGCTGTCCTTAGCTGAATGATACCAGCAGACAACTGATGCTGATTTCATGCCCTCATTGAGGCTATAGGTGTGAGAACAGGAGCTGGCTTGTTTCCCAGTTTAACTGCTAGCAGGGGAAATTAAAGACAGGAAAAAAGCGAGTGGTAATTAAAGATCAGGGAGCAGGGCTGGAGAAAGAACATTTCAGAAGGAGAGAAAACAGGCTTTACAAACACCAGGAAGTCGGATATGAGCAGAACCCTTGATCTTTGTAATTCTGTTCCCACTTAAAGTATGAGATCTTGAGGGTCAAATGATACAAATACATATAATCTATATATTTGTTTATTTACAAGTATATTCTAGATCATAGTGGATATCTAACAAAATGAATGACCACGTTATGTCTGAAAATAATAAAAGTAAAAAATAAGAGAAAGAACTTTTTTTTTCTTAAATCTGTGAGGGTCATAGTCTGTACATGATCATACAAGGTACAGTATGTCAAGTTAGGCTGACATAGATAACAAAAGAAGTTTAATTATGAAATTTCTGATTGATTAGATATTTTGTAGACCAGTTCATCATTCAACAGTTGCTCAAAAAAACAAAACAAAATAATACTAATGCCTACAAGTTAATGATAAAGAAGGTTTAAAAATGGCGTCTCCTCATCGGCACAGGATCTACCCAGCAGTAGAAGTTAAACTGGTGAGTGGAGGCAGAGGACTGACACCCCCTCGGCCTTTTTGTCAAGAAACACACAAGGTCTCTAAGATTACAAAAAACAAACACAAACAAAACGGAGCTAATAAAAAGTCATATTTTCAGACATGAGCACTGACTGGTATAAAAAAAAAGAACTGATGAGGAGAAAAATTGAATTAATACTAAGTGTTTGGATATATCTTTATATTCTGCATTTAAATATATATGCATGTGTGAGTGTGCAGTATATATATGCATAAATACATATATGCACACATCCACACAGACATGTTATACTTAACATTTCTACAGTGAAAAAATAGAATGTCTTTAAACGCAATATGAACAAATAAGCATTTCTCTTTTCCTGCTAATTTTAAAAAAATGTGATACAACATCTGTTAAAAAACTAAACCAAAAAGAAAATAAAAAGTCAACTATGTAATGTAAAATAAGTCGTCATAATACAACATTAATGTTTACATAATGTTACAATAACAATAAGGCTTTTCTGGAAATAAGAAAAGATTACACACAGTTCTGTCCATCGCTCTGGTTTTTGTGCACACCCATCTTTGCAGAATCCGTACACTCATCTATACCAAAAGACTGATCTCAAAATGAAAACCTGGTAATTTCAAAAGCTCGCTTTTTTTCAGACACATATAGATAGTGCGTCATATCCAACCTGCATTTGTTTTTGGGGTATTTGTTTCAAGTTTTTTTTTTTCTTTCTTTTTTTTTTTTTCTTAGGGATGTGCAAGTAACTTGTACCGAAGAATTTCATTATCACATCATGGCATCGATATCCAACACATGGCTGCCTGGTCTTGCTGTGGCATTCACAGAGACATCATCTATAAAACGGAGGACAAAAACCAAAGCAACTACTTTGTTTATCCACCTGTTACCACACACACATACAGTGGAACCAAAGGCCAATTTTTCAACCACGTGAACGTACAGCTTTGTAATTGCAACAGGCCTCTGTCACTCTTGAGTGTCTTATACAATGAAATAGATGATTATAGAGGAGAAAGAAAAGAAAGGAGAGGTGGAAAAGACTGGTGGACGACGTTGCCATGTGGATGCACTTTCAGTCATGCCCGCCTGGGTTTGCGAGCGGTAAGCAGAGCTGGCATCTTTTGTTTGTCAGTTTCCTCTCCCTCAAGAGTCACACGTACAGCATACACGAGATAAGCAGCATGTTTGGTTTTGACAGAAAATAAAAACAGAAAAGAAAGAACGATAATTCCTCATAAGACAAAAAAGTTCGAAACGATGATGATGAGCGTTGGTCACTGTACACAAAGAAAGCCCCAACTTTGCGGCGATCCTTGTTTGGTTGTTCCGTTTGTTCCAAAGCTTCTTGCCCACCAGATTTATCTCTTGTTCAAAATGGTGGATGTTAACACCGAAGCCCCATGATGCAATGGTTCCAAAGAGAGGAGTGATTGTAAAAAATCATGGGACACGGTTGCCATTTTCTCCCAGCGTAACCATCTGTGACAACCCGGCCGCAGTTTCTCGCAACAGCTGAAGTTTCCCCCGATTTCTCTGGTGACTGAAACACAAGCCTCCTGGAGCACTTTTTAAATACACTGTGGTACTTTTCAACATCACTGTGGTTACCTGGCTTGGGATATTGATATTACACAACTTCACAATTCATAAAACTAACTGATCTTAATATATGTGCTGCTGCTGCTGCTGCTTTCTTCCCAACAACCACTGACAATGCCTTCTCTAAGCTCTTAGCGCTTGAGAACAGGCAGGTATGTGATGTATACTTTAATAGTTGAGTGTTTTTACACACAAATTATGCATATCATTAGTGGGACAGTGTAAAAAAACTCCATTGAATGCCAGATGGTAGTGTTCAGTTGCTAGTTATGCTTCCACTCTTTTGATATTTTGTCTTACCAGAGTTTGGGGAAAACCATTTGTGTTCACACAGGCAACCACAATTTGGTCATTTCTCTGGATATCACTCACAAAATGCGTTGATAGAAATACTTGAACTCCCTTTTGACACCCAAGCATATCAAAAAACAAGAAAGTCACCCCATCTTGGCTACATCCATCTGCCTCTCATTGATTTTTGCTGTTTGCTTTCTCCTTCATTATCTGTTGCTTGTTACCGTTGTATCACGAAGATATTTTTGAGAAGAGAAATGTCCACGAATGTTTACAATGTCCTCCACATTGAAACACTTGAGGTAAGGTAAGCAGTCTGACACTTTGATCGATTCCCACCCCACAGCTTGAGCCACAGCGTCTGGGTTCCTCTCCTGAGGAGAATACTCTTTTCTGGGCAATTTTGATCACGAATGGTCTCTTAGTCGAATTGGAATTATTCTAAACTGGTTGGTTGGGCGTCGTCTTCTAAAAATCTACAATGGGATCCTGTTTGGAGTGTGTGAATTGCCGATGTTATCGTGGTCTGCTGTCGTCATTTCAAATTTCAAAGTTTCTATGGCTCAGGAGACTGTTGAGGGGGGCGACAGGATTCTTGGGGGAAGAGATGGCTTTTTACGTTGCATAGTGATCAAAGCTTCCTAAATACTCCAGAGCTGCGTGATAGCAGAATTGGTACTCATCCTGTGGGGAAGAAACACACAAAGAAAATAATCAGAAAATAATAACAACAGGATTTTAATAAGCGATTAACAATTTCAGACAACTTCTAATTAAAACAAATTATAGTGCTATTGTACACTGTAAAAATGTTTTGATATAGAATTTTACTGAGTCAAGTCAAATTATCCTGTCGCAGTTCTTAAACATATTTATGGCACTTAACCTTCAGACTACATTAAAATGGTAACCATTGCTATGAAGACCACATTTATAGTGCATCATCTTATAGATGCTCTTTACTACATAACTAGAACTTTGACTGATGGGCTTATAACACATTATGACTACACATACTCACCTATACACACACCTCAACAATCAACTGTGTAAAGACTGAAAGTATGCTATAATAGTACATGCAGTGTCATCATTTATCAATGTGCAGTATGTAAGTTAAGTGGAGTATACTATAATACAATTACACATTCCCCAAAACTTTATTATATGTATAAACTTTTGTGCTTTTGTGTGCATGTTTTTGTGTGCTTGTGTGATCTCTTACCTCAGTCTGGACCATGGCTGGCCTCTGTGTCCGGAGCATCTTCACTGTCTGGAAGATATCAACCACGCCTTCATAGCGCATTCGCTCCAAGACGATGCTGAGGGTGATGAAGACTCCGGTCCTGCCAACGCCAGCACTAGAAACACATAACATGAAGGGTGTTACAGATATGTATGCAAACACACACTGACTGAATAGTGAGTCTATTTGTCTTTCTGTGGTGTCTTCCACTTCCTCTACTCATTTTCATGCACGTTACTTTGTGACTTTTGTTATAAATCTCTGCTCAGACTGCCTGAAAGAGTTGACCGAATAAAAACTTTTGATAGGCAGAAATTCCGCGGCATGGTAACGATACAGTGGCGACAGGAAGGACGCAATCTGCATGTGGAAGCAGTCAATCTGCGAATCCACTTTGATGTGCGTCCACATTCTCGTTAAACAGAAAATGAGCCCTCAAGGACACACACAAATCGCACTCACAAACAACCAAACATTTTGTCTCGTTTAAGCCCCTCCCATGTGTGGAAAATGTCCGCCTGCTGCTTGCTGCTCTCCAGAAATACAGTCTGAGTCTTAACTCAGATCCTGAAATACTTGAGAGCTGCCTCTCTAAGCTGCTTTGCTGTGAAATGACTTCCACTTCAGCAATGGAACAATAATTGATATGACAACAGATTTATTTGGGCTTCTTCCAGCCTCTGATGCTATTTTGTTGAGTGACGAGTGAAAGCAATGGCTGCTAGCAAACACTTGGGCTTGGGTTTGTCTGTGTGTGTGTGTGTGTGTGTGTATGTTGAGGGACAAAGTTAGACAAAAATATGACTTGTATCATATGACAGTGAATTAAATGATAGTGAACACAGCAGTTATTGAGCCTTATCATACAGAACATACGACCACTCACTACCAATCACTACCCCCCCCCCCCCACAGCAGTGTCTCTCAGCCCACCCAAAGCTTCTTCTTGGGAGTCGGTCACAGCTTGTCACATGGACTCTTAAACTCACTCAGACCTCCTCCCTCTCCCTCTCCCCAGGAAGGCCGACTCTCCAAATCTGAAGGCTCGTCGAGCTGCTGCAGACTGAGCGGATTTGGTGTCCCCATTCACAGGAAGTAATCAGGCAATTAATGACAAAAAGCATGTGGGTCTATTAGATAGTGGCCGAGGAGGGGAGAGAAGTGAAGAAAGAAAAGAGGGTGGGAGTGGAAGAAAGGAGGGCCACGGAGAATGGAGAGATGGAGGGAGAGGAAAAGGGGGAGAGGGAGTGAGAGAGAGGATTAAGAAACAGACAGAGGGATGACAGACGAGGAAGGCCGGTGACAGGAGACGAAAGAGCAAGAGAAAAGGCAAGCATAAGCTCTCCACTCGGAGATGAAAAGCCTGAAGGAGGCGGAGGGGAGGGAGGAAAAGGAGGATGATAGGGAGGAGCAGGAGGCAGCAGCAGACAAAGAAACCAACCTAAGCTTAATGTTTTTTTTTTTTTTTTTCACATCACCACACATGAGAAATGTCTTCCCAAAACTATATCTATTATCTGCCTTTAGTTTCAAAAGTGACACCTCTTGAAACGACTGATAAAAAGTACAAAATTACCGCAAGGTATAACTGAGTTAATAAAGGGACTGCAGGTAACTTAAGTACCCGATTAACGGTACGAAATTCTAATGACTGACTCCATTGTGGGCTGCAGAAGTTCTGTCTTAATCCTCTTACAATGCTCCAAAAATCAAACCAAGTTCGCTGAGATATGTCAAGGATGCCTTAACGGTGCATTTGGCAGTCGAATACAGCACAGTCACGTGACTTTTGCAGTCCAGTCTGATAGGCTGTGTGCCCTTTTTGTCCATTACTCCAGCCTCGCAGCTCTCTCTGCAATAAGCGACCCTTTTGCTTTAAGACAGCTCTCTCTCCCCCTTCAATAACGGCCTCATAGAAGCGGGGAATAACTCAGTCTTATTGGAGCTTCCCTGACACATCTTACAGCTCCCTAGGGCCCATTTGATGGCTGGTGACATCATTGCTTTTATAATACAGGGGAGGTGATGTTATGTTTGATGATGTCATGGCTCCTGTGCGACAGAAACGTGGAGGAAACAAGTGACAGCGACGCTGTTCCAAAAGTAAACCATGTTTATGAAACAGCAAGGAAAGTGCTCAGTGTGTTAACTCCTTTGTTTGTTGACACGATCACATTCAGTTAGTGGAACAGTTGTGTTCGTAAACCTGTTTCTGAATCCCAATCAGACCATGAAAAACCATGCATAATGGATCACGTACAGGTATCTTGTTAAAAGAATTTCTAGACATTTCTCCTTCTTTTTTTTTTTTTTCCACTCGTCTTGCAGAGCACAGAAAAACAGCCCTATCAAAGATGTACATTGCCCACCAACAAAAGCTAACAACTTATTCAGATCCGGCTCAAGGTCTATGGATGAAGAAGAATAATCTGGTCTTTATTGGTGACCACGACCAAATATCGGTTTCTACCTGAGTCCAGCATGTCAAGTTAATGATGAAGGTTACCTTGGAAGCTACACTCGCGGTAATGAAAAATGCATCGCAGGGCTATCATAAAAACCAAAAAGAATGGCTGTATCATTTCATGTGCCTCCTCTTTGCAAATGCCAAGCCGCATCTCAGCCTTATCAATTATGGAGGAGATGGGCCTGTGGAGGTACAGAGGTAGTGTACTGCGATGGCAAAAAGGAGAGGAGGGATCGTAGCTGATGATGCCGCTGGAGCTGCACCGCAGGAGGTGCTGTGCCGCAAAACAATAACCACCCTAAGAAGTGATTTAATCTTGTCATGATGCTTTAAGCTTTATGTCTCTTCCAGGAAGGAAAGTGTCTTTGGAGTGCAGTTTAGGGCAACATGTTGCCGTGCCTACAGTACAAGTACAGAAACCCTGTATTATACTATTTCATTTTTAAAGAAAAATGAACATTGCGGATCTTGAATCTCTAATACTGTGCGGTAGTGAAAATATGGTGCAACATGACAGTGACGACTCCTTACCTGCAGTGGACAGAGATCGGTCCATCCTGTCCAAACTGCTCCTTGGTTTTATGCACCTGGCCAATGAAATCAATGAATCCCTCCCCGGATTTAGGCACGCCTTGCTCCGGCCAATCAGTAAACTGGAACTGCCTTACTGTCCTGGATTGGCCATCCTGCAAACACAGAGCACTTAAAGTGAGGATAGAAGATAAAGAAGACAGGGCAAAGGCAATAGGAGAGGATGTTTGTTAAAGCTTTCACTTGGGAATTTTGATGTACAGAGTAAAGCACCATTACTGGCAGAGATTGGGGTTTCAGTCCCACCTAACCAACCCATACTCTATGGATCCTTCCAAGAACAAAATGGAACAGAAGCTACACTGCTAAAAAGCTCTATAAGGCAGTAACATCTTAATAATTGGCCCTTGAGAATGAAACTGTATCAGTCAAACAGCACAGACGAATAAATGTACAATAACACACAAATCTCACCACAGAGGGACAGCTCGTCTCTCCTCTAACTCCAACCCAATTGTCTCCATTTTCTTCCCTGTCAAGTTTGTGAGGTGCAATGAGAAGGTCCTAGTTAAAGCTAATCAATAGTGTATCTGCCATGACAAGCGTCTTCTCCCAGACACCATGTTGAATAGGATAATCCTGTGATGCAATCGATACAGCGACCTGATGGATGAGCGGAGCAATGAAGGTAAGAAGCAAGAACGGCGCACTAACAGAGCAGGAGGCGGGATTGGATGATGAAAATTGAAAACAAAAACCCTGACACGCTGACAAGTCTGCTCGACAAAATGTCAATCTTAACAATTTAATCTTATACTGATTCTTATAATCTTGTTTCAGCTGTGCACCTTGCTTCCAATGCAATTTAAATACTGTAAGTTTTTTTTACTTTTCATTTTGTGTGTCGTGTCCTTGTAAAGAAAGTTCTTTTCAAGTTGTCTTGGAGGGAACAAATTTCTCAAGAAAGTGAGCAGAGTGAAACATTTTTCGCCTTTTAAGATGGGCTGCCTGCTTGATGCCACCAGCAATTAAGACAACCAGGTGTTCATTTCTCCAGTCGGTTCTCACTTCTCTGTGCGACAGACTTCAGTTTTGACGTGACGTGTCATTCTCACACATTCAGGTCCCATTTGTTCACACTGCAAAGGCACAATTTGATTAATACTCAGCTGCTGAGTAAACTGGGAACTCTTTGTCTCTTTAGTTATCTTATTATTGTACGGTGCAAAATTCTAAACTCTAAATTTAGGTTTAGAGTAATTTGGCTTACATTGTATTATAGAAAATCAATGTAATATAAAAGACTAAGTAAATTTACACAGAGAAGATATATTCTCACCCGTGATTTGATGTGGTACATTAAACAAACAATCTTTTCTTGCTTGTTTGAGTAGCACACACACACACGCACACACACACACTCACCGACTCTAGTGCAAGACAGGTCATAAAAACACTCAAGAAGAAGCTATTACACATTTATGGTGGCATTACATGCCTCTGATGACTCATACAGCTAAATATTTGGATGATTGCATTTAAGTTTGTCTCCTCAAGTAGATGCATCAAGTCAATGTAAGTGCTCTTCTATTCTTAAGAATTAATCATACAACCGAGGATTACTGACCGCCCACACTGGCTTCTGGATAAAAATAGCTTCTAGTTAATTTTCCCTGGTTTCAAGGTATCATCCAGTCCGGCAAGCATTTATACAGTGGATGACAGGGGATACAAATAGTATCCTGTCAGGATGGTGTATGTAGAAAACACTGCAAAAAAACAGGGAAAATCTAGGAATTCAATTTGGCAGCAACAGTAAGAAAGCTTTAAATGATGATTAAATGACGTCGTAAAACTAACAATGGATTTCCTAAAGAGCTTTTTTTTCATCTGTTGCTCTGTGTCAGAAATGTCATATATCATACTGAGTTAATAATCAATGTGTAGATGTAAACAAGAGCCTTAGGCTGTATATTCATCATGGATGTTGCCATGGTGGCTATATGCTTCCTACCTTCTGAATTCATTCATTCATTCTGATTTTTGCCATGAGCTAACCATCCCCCTCGACTGCTAGCATGCTAAATGCAGATGGCGACTGAATGCTGAATGTACAACATATGCAGCTATTGTATGTCGGGATATACATAATCTGTCTATTGAATCCTGGTGTTCTGAATGTGAAGTCCTGTTGTCCTGTGAGCAGTGTGTTGCTATCTTAGCCGTTGCTATGCTTCTGCACCGATGTTGCCAAGACAGATTCATGCACATTTATTGTACTTGACAAATACAGTGATTTGGATTCTAATAAGTTAAGCTCCATGTACTGACTCTCTTTCCTTGTTTTATGACGCATTGCATGTTTTCCTTTTTCACTGCCTTTGTTTCATCTCAAAAACATTTTGCCTCAGCAGGGGGATTAAAAGTGAAAAAGAGGGGCAAAGACAGCAACACAATAAACCAAGCACGCCAAAGAAAGAGAGAGGGGGGGTGGGGGGGAGAGGAAAATTTAACACACAACCTGAGGGCCCACGCGGCGTGTCAAATTGTGTGATTAAATACGTGACTGGCTCGCTAGATGTGAGTGTTGAGGCGTGGAGTCTCTGCTATTACTGTGCAGAGGCATGTGACACACACGTACACACACATACATGCAGGAAAACATAAACATACATCTAAGGTATACTGGGTAAAAGCCAGTTCACGTACACTCGTGCGTACACTCTTGGTAATATGGGGTTAAAAACCTGCAAATCTTCACACCAACCTAACCTTCTCTTTCACACCTCCACAGATATTATCTGTACCTGTATCTATGCTTTGATGATTCAACCCTGTTAAGTTGCCAACACTGACCAGTGTGTGCACGTGTGTTTACAAGGGGTTAAAAATGCAGTCTGTAACTATTTGTGTTGTTATGTATGTTTTAAAAAAATAAATATATCAACATTTCAAAAGGGGTGTGTGTGTGTGTGTGTGTGTGTGTGTTTGTATGCGTGTGTGTATATTTGTGCTGAGAACAGCAAATCAGCATGGAGATAAGTATTTGGCTCAAAGTGAGCCTGTGTGCACATTTGTGTGTGTGTGTGTGTCTGTTTGAGACCATAAAGAGAGTCATATTGCACACTGCACATACGGGGTTATGTAAAATGTGTGTTTGTTAGTGTGTTTGCGTATGTGTAGGACAATGGCACACCAGCTTAAACAGCTGTTATGCCTGATTTACACACTGTGGATAGTGTGTCTCTTTGTGTATAAGGTGGATGTATATATATATATAATGTATTGATGTTTTTAATACCAACAGGATGACTGCTAACTAGTTGCCACACTGCCAGGGAAATCTTTGGATATGTCAGCCTGTTTGGCAAAGAGAGGAGGCAGTTTTATTTCTGCGCTTCAGTTCTGCTGCTGCTGCTCCAAACTGTCCGACCTAATTGGACCAAAAATGAAATCCTGAGGAAAAATGATAACTATTGCAGTGTGGAGTAGGTTATAAACAGTTCAGGGCAAGAACAGTCACTTTGGTTGTGAATGTTACTTTCAATGTCATCATGATATCTTGTTTCGAGTGGAAACACATCTAACTACAGAGGAAAATTACACTATATGCAGCTATTTTAGGAACTTTTGAGGCAAAGAGTAAGATTTACTTGTGATGTTTTTGTGTTTATGTGACCTACTTTTCCTTAACCTGCTTAATCGCCCACATTTCCCACACTCCAGTGAAGGGTGGGTGGCCAGCGCAGTTGTGAATATTATAGCAATAATTTGGAACAGCATTGTATTTTGGTCTTTTGGGGCTACTGAAAAATTGGTTTCTTTGTATTATATTTATACATTGGCCCTAAATTGCTAATAAATTGCAGTATAAAATGGAGAATCTATAAATTACTCCTTATTCTTTGAATCAGACTGGCTGATATTCTGTCAAATCTTGTTTTCATGCCAGTTTCTTGTGTAACTCCCCAACTTTTTCTGAAAAAAATGCTGTGATCATAGTTGTACTATCTTTGTTATACAATGTTCATAACTATGTCTTAATTTGTTGCTTGTTCGGATCTTGCAACCAACTCAGTACACATTGAAACACCCTGGTATGTCTTACCCTGGCGTCTGTGACCTTGAACTCTCGGAGGATGTACTGCGGCATGTTGTACTCTGCCATGGGATCAACCACAAAGTACTGGTACCTGGCAGAGCGCTCCGCCGGCCAGTACTGATGACACTTTTCCTGTTTGAGAAAAAGGGTAGACATACCCAATGTTAATTTATATTTTAACAATTTAACAGTTTTTTTTAAAATCACACATCAATAAAGATTAATGATTAACATTAATCAAATGTTTGTGTCCATGAGTTGTGTTTATATCCTACCCTTCCCATCTCTCTCAGTTTGGTCAACATGACTACAATAGTAGAGTTGTTCTCCCAGAGCATTCTCCAAAAGTCTTCTGTAGTCTCTGCCAGAGGGCCCTGTGTTGCAATGTAGGCCTTCTGTTGCCTGTGTACATAGAAAAAAACCCATTTATGTTTGGCTTGTCTAAACAGCCATGTTTAATGTCACTGACACAACAACACTTAAAAAGTTCCTGCTTGATACTTTCTTGAATAAAACCGATGACAAAGAAAGGACTGTGTATGAATTTGATTTGTGAATTAGGCGACTTCCTGCATTGGCATTTCACTCACCTGCTGTACATATTTATATTATATACTCTACAGATGACATGTCTTGCATTAACAAAGATGTTTCCTGGCAATAGTACAGGTAGTAATGGCATCACATCACAGATGCTTACATGTTTCCCACTACCTCAACCCTCCCCCTACCTGTATCCATCAATGAAGCTGGCATTGATGTAATCAGATCCTTCCAGGCCTCTGATTGGCTGCAGGCAGACGCGCGTGGTCTCGTAGGGCATGATGTTGACCAGTCGATTCTTGAACTTGTTGCAGGGAAGGTTGGCACTGATGAAGCGTGAAGTGTGGGCTTTGGAGTTGGCCAAACGCTGGAGGGACGGATGGGGAAACGGAAGGGAGGAATGCACAGAGAGAGAGAGAGAGAGAGAGAGAGAGAGAGAGAGAGAGAGAGAGAGAATTTAAAAAAAATACAGATTAAAAAAATGTTGCACAGAAAGTGTGCAATAAAAAGTACGGAGGAGGAAGCGGATGAAAAGAAGATAAAAAGGAAGCAAAGTGGTGGAGTGGAAGAGGGAATGAAATGGTAAAAGCCATGGTAGTTACAAAAATGGAAAGAAGAGGCATGAAAAGGGGAGAGAGAGGAAGGAAGGAGAGGTTGATAAAAGAGATAGGGAGATGGGGAGAGAGAGGACAGGTGCGAGACAGATCAAGTGAGGAGTATATCAGTGAACGAAAATGATAAAGCAAAGACTAATCTGCTTTACTGACAATGGCACAGCTTCAAAGGGACATTGTTTATCAAGAATATAGTTATTGGAAAGCAATTCAAAAACTTTATCCCCTTTTGCTACTTGTGGGGTCCTGCAGGGTCAGATCCAGCGATGAAAAATATGCCACACTCCCAAACTAACAAGCCTGTGGATCAAGACTGCACGAAAAAGAAAACTAAAAGTGGGTCACCAGTGCCTTTGATAATGGCTGTGTGGTATATGTGAATAAAACATAGACTCGCACAGGGATTCAAAAAGACAAACACGCGCACACACACACACACACACACACACACACTGCATAATGATCAAAATGAAAGCTGCGCTGCTACATCATCATCGTCATAGGGACCTCAGTGGGAGTTTGTGGGTCAGCAGTCTTATGATCGCTTCCTCTTGGCTTCAGTGTCTCGTCAAAGATTTCGTGCGTGGGTGTGTGTGCCTACTTGTTAGAGTTTGCTCGCAATGGAAGACACCCTAATCAGATTGTTGAGGACCCCTTTCAGACAGAGAAAAGCACGACGCGCTGAAGACACAAGCATCATTCCAAGACTGAGAAGAAAGACACAAGTTGCAAGTGACCTCACTAAAAAGTAGGCAGGAATGCAGATTTATTTCCAGGACTCCTTGTCTTTCAATGTCAGGACACACAAAGTGACAGAGAAAGTGTTTCTCTTTGAATCTCAGAACAAGTTTTTCTCCCATTGGAGCGTTGTCCTCTCTTTCTCTCTAATTCCCCTATAGCATGAGTATCTCTGTGTTACCGCCACTTGGAGTTCGTCCAGCCCTTCTCCTTCTCCTCCTCCTCCTCCTCCTCCCTTCCCTTCATCCTTTGCTACTGTCCTCCCTTTGATCTGTGTTTCACAAAGGCACCTGGAAAGGCTTGAGGTGGCCTGGCAACGCTAAAGAGGCCCTCAGCTACACCGCCAAACACCGCAGAGGGTGCAGGGAACAGAGCCAAATCTGGCAACCTGTCATCCAACAGGGCAGAGAAGCACCTAGCGTACCTCTAGTCACGGTTGCCAGCTCCTTTCCCATTTATAGTATGGTATTGGAAAGTGAACTAATGCAAATGAAGCATGTTTCTCCACAACAGGGATAATCGTATTTGTTGTTATATGTCAGAACATACGGCTTACAAAATTGTGATTATCCTAATCCTAAACTGCCCTGATCGCAACCCTAATAAACAAATGTTTAATTATATATTCATTATTAACAGTTGCCCCAGTAAAATGTAATAATTATGTTTATAGTGTTGCTCCAATGACACACAATGCCTTGAAAAGTTCTTGGAAACTATCAGCATCAACTCTGTAGAGAGCTCTAAATAAAATCTTTGTCTCCTTGTTTGGTTTTGGATCCCAATTAAAACTTTGCTACTGAATTCAAAATCATTCCTTTCACTATTTAATTTCAAATCAATCCCGGCAGGACTTTTTTTTATGGGTTATGTGCATAAATCTTACCCTGGACATGCTTGTTATTCCCGCACATACCACACACCAGAAAGCACTAGTCTGACAACTCTGACAACAGCGTCAAGTCGCTGTTCTCGGTTCACTCTCCCTGCTGAACTCCCGTGAATCCCACCAGTCGCATCTTAGCACTGCATGATGCCTTTTGCCACCTGAGAATGACAATACCCTCTTACCAGTCCCTATAGTGCAGCGTTCTGTCGAATCACTTCCTTAGTGCCAAGTTAGCATACAGTCGTCCCTTTGTTCATTAGCCAAACCTTCCTCCTTCCACTTGCCCTGCCATCCACCTCCATTTGTCATCATCAAGTATTAATTACTTAGCTCCCCCACCCCTCTTCACACACACCTCTCTTTTCTATCCCGACTATAGTGTGGACATTATTAATCCCTGTTTGACTCCTGACGCCAGCTCAGCATTATCCCTGTTACAGATGGCGATGGAGATTCCATCACCGTTGTGCACCAGTGAGTCAAAAAAAAAAAAAAAAAAAAAAAAGGTCGAAACACACCAGCACTATTATTGTTTCTTGGCAGGGGGGCCGTGCTGGTGAATGGCGATGGGAAGATGATAGATGATTTGAGAGTGAGAGTGTGTGCAATTCAAGGTCAGCAGATACTGACTGTAGCAGCTGAAGCTAAGGCGAGTTTATAAGTTCCTTTAATGGAGATCTATGTAAACACTGTGCCTGGCTGTTGATTCTTACCTACTGCTTTGTCATGAATTTCTCTAAGAAAGCATACACTGTCTCTTTTGAACCTAAACTTAAATCCTTACTGCTTCTACCTATACTAGATTATTTCTTTGCTTAAGCATATTATTACACATCCTACAATATGAACATTGTGGTTAAACCTTTTTTTTTTTTTTTTTTTGCCACAAACACTCTAATAATTCAAATAATATATATCTTAGTGATTAAACTATTGAACTGAGGCTGGTAACTGAGGATGGTATTACTTGGACAGCAGATTCACTGCTCCTTACCTGGGGCTGCAAGGTATTATATCAACAAGTATAACTCTTCAGCTTACTGTGTCATACACTTTGTTCACTCTGTTTCCAGAAATTTCCAACCTGCCTCTCGTCAAACTACCTACCTAACTCAGTTTGTATAAGAAGTTCCTGTAATTTTTTGCATTTTCACTGGACTGAAATGTTATTCTTCGTGTTCCCCTAATCAGCTAACGCGATCAATATCGTAACCAATAATTAAGCACAAAATGCAATTAAATAAGCAAAAAATATCGATGTGCATCCAAAATAACTTCTAGGAAAGATAAAGCCCAAAGTCCAAAGACTGAAAAGTTAATACAGACACTGATCTAAGATGTCTGCTATTTCTCATCTAATGTGCATGTTATTTGCCAGAGCCTTGACTTCATGTCAAGTCAGTCTGACAGGTGAGTTTTTGAGCGGTCATTTTCAATATTAATTGGTGCCCGTATTTGTCAAAACTCAAAATAGGGTCACCTGCAAAAAAAACTAGAGGCAATTCAATTGTGTTAATCTAGATCATTTGAAACACTTTGTCTTACACTGTCACGGTTTATCAGTGAAAATAAGAAAAGGATAGAGCTTAAACTCAGCAGCAGCTATTAATATACTTTAAAAAGGTTATTAAGGAAATTGCTTGATACCTTAAACTCTAGCTCCATGCCAGTGACGTGCTCTCCGCTCTCCACCTGGGCCAGTTTCTGGATGTAGGAATAGAGGCTCCGGGCAGCCACTTCAGTGTTGCCGCAGGCCACTGCCTCCAGCAGTGCATCGTGAATGAAGCTGTACTGGTCCTCTGTCTGCACCATGTAGTTCCGCTGTGAGCGCATCAGCGTCACGTGGCCGTAAATGTCGACCGTCTTCTCGTGCTTGATGCGCTCAAGCATGGCGTCGATGACGATGAAGCAACCTGTCCGGCCGACACCCGCACTGAAAGAAGAAGGAGAAGTCGTTTAAGAAGTCTGTTTAATAGAAAATCCCTTGCTCTAATTTCTAGTGTCTTCTCAGGGTACTGTAGCTTTGAATATTTATTCTCTTTAATTAAAACATGAGGTGATTATGTATGTCCAGTGACGCTAACGGATTTTTTGGCATTACACTTTAAATAATTGAGTAGGAGGGGAGAAACAGAGAGATGTAGTGACAGCTAGAGAGGGTCTACAGAAACAACTAGAAATGACAGAACAACAGGAGGACAGTGATGGAGAATGAGCAAAGCAAGCTGTCAAATTTAAGTTTCATTGTGTAGCTCTTTGGACTCACTGAAGTCTTCTTATCTTGACAAAAAGGAAGGTTTCAATTTGAATAAGCCATTTGAGAAATACCACTTGTAAAAGGAGGAAGGGCTAAGGAGCAAAAAGGGAGAAGCAATAAAGATGGGAAGGGATTACTGTGAGGCTTTTCACAGGGAGGGAAGAAAAAGAGAGACAGAGGTGGAGTGAATAAAAACATAGAAAAAAGGCATTCCTTAAAAAGAAAGATGATGTGACCAATGGACAAAAGAAAAGATGGAGGTCTGGTAAGAAAGGGAGTGTTTGTATAATGTATGTTATGTAACATATAATAGCGGTTACACAGGAGCTCTGCCATTCTGTTTGCTCATGGCAATACACGTCACTGCACATGCTAAGGGCAGAGGCAAACATGTAAAAAAAAAAACCTATGCTACTGACCTGCAGTGTGCGATGATGGGTCCAGCGTCAGGCGGGTTGCAGGTCTTCACCCTACGGAGGAAGGCCAGGAAGGGGGTCGGGTACTCTGGTACACCGTGGTCAGGCCACGCTGTGAACTGGAATTGACGAACCTCCCGCTTCTCACTGGAGCCGTTCTGTAAAAGAACAGAAGGAGACTGGTTGGATGTGGTGGTGCAAAGGGTGTGTCTGGAGTGACTGACCAACTGGTTTTATTTGTGTCATAACAGAAATAAACCACAATGGAGTGTTTATTATTGTATGATGAGTGTTTTAATCAACGTGAGTGTTTTTTTTTCTTGCCTTCACCCACCTAATCTACTGGATGCCTTTCAGCTGCCCCCTCAGAACATGCTTAAACCATTAATCTGAGTCAGCCCAATATTTCAGGCTTGTACAGTGCAAACTCTACCAGAGATCTCTGTAAACTTTAATATCTGCTGCATAAAAAAATTCTCATGTGTGTCTTAGTTGTGCAACGGATGCACATTCCTACTAACAAGCTTGACAGGGTTGTGCTTTAGGATGGAAATAAAAATTGGACCATTTAGCAATATTTTAATTAAATACCATGTTTGGATCATTCATATTGAATGAAAGCTCAACACTGATGCTTTGCCCTCTGAAGCAGACACTACAAACCCCGTACAGCTACCTTAAAATAGATCTGCTGGTGCTGTAACGGTTAACAAGGTGTAATTTTCCTTTGGGAAACACTTTGACGCATATAGGGCTGATCAGATAGACTCATAATATAAGTACAGGTGCTATGTCTTCATGCTCTCATGTTGCTGCTGCGCATAACATCTACAGATACATGCAGCAAACACCCACATTACACAGCCGTCTGTCAGCTCCCGCCTCAAACTCAACTCTCGACGCTTCAAAGATACAAGCTGGGAGGAAGATTTTTGAGGATAAGAAAAGAGAGAGAGAGAGAGAGAGAAAAAAAACTCCCTTGCATCTTTCTGTCCTCTTCTACTCTCTTCCTTCTCAGAAGATCCTCTAATGGAGGTACTGTTTGCATTTCAATGCAGTGTTTCTGCTTCCCTGACAGAGGGATTTTTTTTCCCTTGCTGAATAAATGAATAAATGAGTGCGGTAATTAAAAGCAAACTGACCTAAATCTTCTTTTTTTTTTTTTTTTGGACATTCCCTGTTCCTGCAGATGAGGCAGGCTGCATGGGAGTGATTGGTGCTTGGCTTCTATTTTCCTTTAAATTCAAGCTCTTCGTTAAGAATTTATTGGCAGACACAACTCTGCAACACCGCGGGACGTGTATACATATGGATATGTACCACGGTGACTGCTTTGTAGATTCACCGTGTGTGTGGATTTGTGTGTCTGCTGCCAGCCTCTTTGACCTTACACTTCACACAAATCCATCAAAATATTTTTTTTTTCTCTGAGATATAAAGTGAAAACTGCTCAGTGAGAAATCGCAGCAATGGCTGCAGTTACATGGAGGCGGCAAAGGACAGATGGAAAACGAAGCATATCGGTAGGTTTGATGGAGGCTGAGAGCAGCAGAATGTAAATGGCCCTGAATGTCAACCAGCGAGCTTTAAAGCACCGTGCCTTGCTATCTTTACTTTAGAGAGCCGAACAAGGTAAAAGAGGAGAAGGACAATGAGGACGAAGGGTTCCACATGTATACATTTACATCGAATGGTAAAAAAAAAAGCACAATGTTTATGCCTCCTTTTTGGTTGAACTTGTACATTTTGCGTCTTTATTTTTACAAGGTATGTCCCATGAACCGGGCCTCTGTTTGCTGCATAATAACAATACCCTTATGCAAGGTCTGTATAAGGTCATTACTGTTCATTGTTACCAAACTTTAAAATAAATCGAATGTATATTTTTTGTAAGGGACAATGTATGTGTGTGTGCATGTGTGTGTTCGTATGTGCGTGGGAGACATAAATTCTCCTACCTTGTGCAAGGAGAACGTGCGGACACAGAAAGTGGCCAGTTCTATGGTGTCCAACAGGGTCACTTGGGTCATACCATAGGTTTCTGTGCCACGACTGGGCCAGTACTGGTCACACTTAATCTGGAAGTGAGAGAGACAGACAGACAGAGGTATCAGTTGTAGTACCTATGTCACCAGCTACTTTATGGTGTCTCCACTAATGAATAAGATCATGCACATAAATGAAAAAGTGAATTACAACGCCCATAATGTATGCGTACGCATATGGCATCATAAAGGATAAAACGGACAGAAACTCCAGGGCAGCTTCTCTCCATTTCTCACAGCAGTTCCACCTTTATAGTTGAATTTAACAAATCCTGCCTGCATTCTTGTAACAAAATGTTAACCAGTAATCCAAAACATGAGGGTGCAGGACTATGTTTGACATTTATGAAACACAATCAATTCTTAATGGAGTATCTGTCAAAATAAAAGCCTGATAAAGTGTTATCATTTCAGATTCTCACGTAATGTTTTCCTGGATGGATTTTCTGGATTTTCTCGCCCAGTGGTTCTGTAGTCTATATCTGAAATCACAATCCCTGCTTCCCCCCAGTCCTCCCCTGTCAGCCCACTTAATAAAGATTCATTCAATATGGGGTGTGACGCGCTGGCGGACATCAGATGAGATGTGACAGCTAGTGAGGGAGATGCACTGCTCTCCAGTTTTCTCTCCCATTTCCTGCTCAAACTGACACTCAAGTTCTACCGCCCGCTAATCTTGATCACGTTCGACAGGAGTGGAACGTGCATGCCAGTATGGAGGATAGGTAAACAATTGGAAAGGGAGGGAGGGAGGGAGGGAGGGAGAGAAAATGAGTGGAGACACCTGGGGTGAGTGAGCCTGATAACTTGACAGAGGTTTGAGTTGACAGGATGAAACGTCGCAGTTGGCTTCTTGACATTTATACAACTCCACTCCTTGATTGCAGAAAGAAGAAAAATTTTGGAGATCCGTCCTGAGGGTACGGTGACACCATTTGGCTTCATCTCACTTTTGTAGCGTTCACCTGCATTTTCAGCTCATCATTTAGAAAAATGGGTCACACGACAGGCACTTTGTTTACGTAACGGCTAGCTGTCACTATGGGCACACACAACTGATATCCAATTGTCAAACATTTAAGAGACTCCCCTGGCAGAGATAGCATGTTTGCCTGCTGATTCATTATGATCACAATAATGGCTGACAGTTTGTGGTAGTAAAGTGCTTCTCTTGCCTTTTTACTATTAGTTAGTCCTGAGTTAGTAAGCCGACAAGAAAGTAGGAACATTGTAATCACGACTCAAAAAAGTTGGTTTGTTTGGAACTATGGAAAGTCATCAAGGACACCAGGCTGTCCACCTCCTAAAGAATACGCTTCCTGCTAACCTTGTGGCCACTTCTTGTGGTTTTTATACATAAACATATACAAAGAAAACAAACAAAAGTGGACTAGCGTGATCACGCCCTGACATCTCATTCCTCCCTTCTGTAACTAAGTTACCGTGCTCTCCATGCACTTGTTCCTCTAACTTCCACTACCAACAGATGGTTGTGGGAGGCACTGGTCACAAGTACTGCAAAAACTCCAAGCACCCTTGCTTAAAATGTAATTTTAGCTTCCTGCACTGTTCACTCTGAGCGCTAAAACTTGCTAAGCTTTCAGCACTGTAGGGAACATGCAACAGCTTGTCGATTCCACTGCAAATAAGGAGAGAAAACAGAGCCAAGACTGTGAAGATACTCCCAGTGGACGTGCAGGATAACTTATTAGAAGTGCACAGGTAGACTGTCTTTTGGTTAACTCTGTTTTATCACCCCCTTCCTCCCAAGCCCTCTGCTGCTTTCACCATCTCCTTCAAATTTCTACACTTCTCTGGAAGCAGTCCATCTGTAGAAAATAAAACCTGATTACCTACCTATGAAGTTCAGGTACACGGCTGGGGAATAACTAAACCTCTGCCATTCATCGGCAGCTGCTTCTCATATTTGACCTTTCTTGGGAAGCAGTGTTTTGATTTGGAAAAAAAAATTAAGTGGTAAAAACAGTGCCCAGCATCGGTCCCAAGATTGGCTGAGCCGACCTACCCGTGACTTCTCCTCCAGCCTGGTCATCATGACCACAGTGGCTGCTCTCTGTTCCCACACCATCCTCCAGAAGTCCCCGAATGTCTCCGGTAATGGACCCTGGGTGGCGATGTAGGCATTCTGTTTCCTGTAGCCATCAATGTAGTTGGCGTTGATATAGTCGCTACCTGTGATACCTAGATACACAAGAAAAAAAAAAAAAAGATTAAACATTGTGAGTGACTCTTCAGTGTGGGTGTTGGTGGTGATGGTGGTGATGGAGAGGGGGGGGGGTCTATCTGACTTTTTCATTATTTTTCTTTTGCACCCTTTTGTTTTGTGCCATCTGCCTCGATAATTCCCAGTTTTCACACACACACTGACCTTGTTTTCCAATCAATGAAGAAGTAAAGATTCTAGGCTGGAAAACAAGCAAATTACTTATGTAATGAGTTCTCACATGCCTTGCTGTTGAAACGAGTGAAAATTGGCTGAGAGTGGTGAAAACGTTGGAGTTATCCAGAGAGAAGTGGCAACCCCTGTCAGTATTTAAAAATATTTTACACATTAATTCTTGTCCAATAGATCTTGGTGCTTGTTTTGAGAACAATATTGTAAGACATAATATGACATTAAATAAGATGTTAAAACAATCTCACATGCTTATGCAGAGCTCATCATCGTTAACTTTTTCTTTGTCTATGGTTCTGTCTTGGTTTCTGTAGATATGGCGTAGCAACCTACATCTGATTTACCACCACTAAGGATGGAGTACGGTTGAAGATGGAAAATACCGAGGAGTAAATCAGCCACTCAGCCACCACGGCCAGGAGGTAGATCTAGCTACCATCCCTCTCAAGCCGCCACCATGCTCTATTACACACCGGTCCCACTAAATCTAACCGTAAGGCACATTGCCTCACATTGCTGACAAATGTGCACTGGTTACATTTAAATGCAAGGATGCTGATAAGACTTGTAAGCTCCATCGCAAAATCCTGCTTCCACCGAGTTCACGTAACTATCAAAGTATACTGAGGCATCCTTTAATGTGTCTGCAGTGCTAACAGAACACTTCAAAGCTAAGATATAGTTCACAGCAAGGCTTCACAAGGACTGCTCATGATACCACGAGCACAAAGTTGTGTAACCATGAAACAACCCTCCTGTCTCATTATATGAGGTACAAAACTGTCATCAAGTCGGATATGAGGAAAACCAGTGCTGCATCTGAAAAGTCAAGGTGTCCTTGAGCTTGGTGCAGAATCAGTTCAGTGATTTCAAGTTGTTCCAGAAAAAAAAGAGAGCCCAAATGTCTTAAATGTAAGCGAGATAATTTGCGATTAGGGTATGTTTAACACTGAGCATCTGACGCTGATAAGACAGAACATCACCCATCTTCATTTAACCAACTTCTACAATCCTGTCAGCTGAACGGAGACTCCAGTGTGTCGGCATCTGTGTTGGGGAGTCACGTCTCTTTGACTGACGTCTCCTCACTCAAGCGACAAACAATGAAACACTCGACTGGGCTAATTTAAGAGAGGAGACGCAGTGGGGACAACAACCAGGGTGGAGAGGAAGAATAAGATAGAGCGAGAGAGAGAGAGAGGGAAAGGGAGAGAGAGAGTGTGAGAGATATGAGGGGCAGAACAAAGGAGAAAAAAAGAAGAACGAAGAAACTGAACGAAAGAAAAAGAAAGGCAAATGTCATTAAAACGGATACCACGTCGCACAACCCGACTGTGGTGCCTTGGCTTTAGTCATAGCTAAGTGAACAGAGAATGGCAGCGTGCATGAATTGTTCTACTGCTGCGACTAATGGCAAAATCACTGCAGTGTAAAATAGAAATTTCAGACTTGATTAATTTATGTATTTATGGACGAGGCATTTTTTCCCTAGGATAATTTTGTTATGCATGTTGTCGCACCCTTAAATTGGCCCGACTATTGCGAGATGTCGAAATCTAGTCAGAGCAGTTAGCGCACACAAAAGGAAGAGTACTGTGGAGTGAGGAGTTTGGCGCTACTGTGAGGCGTCGGCGAGCTCTTCTGGGGATGCGACAATGTCAGTGGTGAAGGGTGACTCCCTCTGACAATGTCCCTTAAGATTTAGCAGTCGGAGGAAGAGTTTTCCTGGCTCAGATATTCTCAGTACTGTGTCTGTGGGCAAGTCATAAGAGCGGTGCAGATCTGATGAGACAAATTGGATGGTGAAAACACTTGGTTAAATTCCTGGGTCTTTCTGACTGAGTGCTGGGCCCAAAGTCCTCGTCTAGCTCCCAAATATAATCTGATACCATAAACTGCTTAGCTGCTCAGGACCAAGTTGAGCTGAAACAAATCCTCCATTTAGCCTCCAACAAAATTTAGTTTTGTTCTTTAAATTTGCTGATGGTTGCAAAACTTAATCTAAACTTCACTTTTTGGGGACAATACCAAAACAATACTAATACAACAGTAATTTTACTGTTTGTTCAATTCAATGCATCCTATTCTGCACTGCTAAGCACAGTTCTAGATTAGTCTTCAGTGTCTAGTCCCATCTGGCCTAGTATCTGTCTATCCAGTACAAATTCCTAATTACTTAAATGAACTTGTAATTATGAGGATTCCCCGAATGATCTGCAGTGAACTGAGCTCATCTCTGAGGTGGTGTTGGTGCAGAATGCAAGGTTGGGTGAGCCTTACCTTCAATAGGAGCCAGGATGACGCGGGAGTGGTCGTAGGCGATGACGTTGGCGTAACGATTTTTGGGCTTGTTCACCTCCAGGTTGGAGTGTTCCCAGGTGAACTGCTGGCCTGGATCGATAGACTGATGGGGGGCAGAGACAGGCAGAACATGCACACACAAAGAATAAATCAGAAGAGCTGAGCAGGAACAATACGACCCGAATGTTATCATAGAAATTAGAGAGGGAGGGGATGAGGGAGAGAGATTGAGAGGGTGATTTCCCCACAGGAAAAAAGAACATGGTATCATGAAAATCTGCTCGCTGCCTGCTTTAAATACTCGCAGCAGCTGCACACAGTACTTTATCAAGATCATGAATGTAGCCGGCATAATGACAAATAACAATATTGATGAAGGCAGCGGCTCTCCCCCTTGGGGGGGGGGCATGGAGCAAGGCCTGACGCTCGTCAGGAAGACAAATTTAGCCACCTCTTTAAAATACAACAATTCCAGATAAATATTTTGTTCCCTTGTCAGGATAATTAAGTATTCCATTACGATTTGTTGTTTGCTTATAGCCGTCTGGTGCTCTGAGGATGGAGGCTTCAAGGATATTTGCAGTGAGAGTGGAGGGTCCAACTGGAAACGTGATCTAAAAATGTCCATGCAATCATTGCAGCAATCAGAGCTTGTGTCTGTTTTAGCTTTTTTCCATCTCTATTTTTTTTTCCTTCTCTTGGCCTCTCTTCTTCTTCTTCTTCTTTGTCCCTGCTTTACTTATCTGCATCTCTCCATCTTCAAAGTCTCCCACAAATTTCTTTCTCTCATTATCTCTTCCTCCATCTCCTGTCTCCTCTCTGATGTTTACGCTCTCTCTCTCTCTCTAGAAGTCAACCTCCTGCTATTTTGCCTTTCTTCCTAGATTACCTTGAGGCTGACCATGTGTGTGCATGTGTGTGTGTGTGTCTGCATATAAAGACTGATAAAGATCGGGGTCAATTCCTGGAAACCACGTCTGTGTAGTGCAAAATTCATTTAATTTGGAGAAATACTTACCCCAAGAAATTATTTAAAAACTGACGGAATAATAATTACTCAAATTCTGAAATCTGCTGTAAAAATTCTTCCTCCTTATGATTCATTATGACATGTTTGAAGATTGATGACAGCTCCTGTCAAGTAGGTAGCCTTTGCAGGACATGGACATGAGACAGATGAACTCTATGACTTCAGTATCGTCAGGTAAAACTACGGTTGCCTTTTCATTGCTGTTTATGTCAGATCATCTCCTCTTCATCTCCAGTCTCCAGCCGAGTTGGCCAGCTCTCTCTCTCCCCTCACTGAATCTTCATCATTAACCAAACCTCCCCACCTCATCTCTCTCGTTTTTCCTCTCTTCCCTCTTCCCTCCATTTTTCCTCCTCCCTCACATCCCGCCTGGCTAAAAACCAATCAGTCAAAGCCCCGTAGAGCTGCGCTTGGCAAGCTAGGGCGCCCGGACGAGCAGCCATTCATCAAGAAAATAACAAAATTAAAATTACACTTCTCTATTTAATTTGGTCATTTATTTTTCCTGGGGGGGTGGCTGTGGAAAGGGGCAGGGGGACAGAGAGGGAGTGAAAAAGACTAAGCGGGAGAAGAGACGAGCCGGTGGTTTAATGCTCTCTCTAAGCCAAGTAATTAGAAGTTGTAGTTGTAGCAAAGCGTCAACTTTGGCACCACATCTTTCGTCTCGCTTCCTCACGAAAAGAACAAGCTTGTCCATTTGGTACACAGCCCGGATGTGGATTTATGAATAATAGATACCAAAGAAATACTGGATTGCTATGAGAAGTCATTATCCACCAACATTCACCGGCAGGCATGATGACAGCAATCTATGCTGGTGTACCTGCTTCCTACGTTAGCCTGGTGTGCAGCGAGGCGACAGGCACAGTGATTTAGGGATGGCAAGGAGGGGATATTGCTTGTATGCAAACGAGAGCTGATTCAGCACTCCTGATTTCTAATCAACTCTGGTGTCATTTATAACCGCCACGGTCTCGGAGCTCAGACAGCTCAGTTACTCCCTCTACACACACACACACACACACCCAAACACACACATACTATGTTAAAGCCTGACTGCCTGTGTGCTTTTCCCCAAAAACATTAATGGAGTTGCTGCGTACACCAGACTCTATCTCCATTTTGAAAGAAAGAACATCTGTACTCTTAGTTCCAACACTTATTTATCCTTTTATTGAGCCATTACAAGTATTATTTTTCTAACAAATGTGTGAGATTAACAAACGCCTTCAACCTGAAGTTTCTTAATTTAGATAAACGATAAAAAAAAAAAAGGTTTCATTTCTCAAACAGATTTCATTTTCTGTAGTACCCAATTTATCTCTGTCAGTTTTATAAGTAAGAGGACACATTTTGGATGTCACAAAAGGACATTTTGCAGCAAAAATATTCACCTTACTTTTTCATGTTTCCCAATGTATAATTGGATACATTACAGTAGAATGATTTGTTTGCCTCACCAAGAATTTGAGGAAATTGCATTTGGGAGTTGCAACAACCTGCCAAGGGAAATTTTATATAATTGAAAATGACAAGTGTCTTGCTTTGCCAGGTTGAGGCTGCCAATATATCTGAGGAAATAAGTGGCTGAGAACAACTGATATTTCATAATTGCTCAACCACCACAAGCTGCAGCACTGTCAACAAGCAGGGGGGGAAAAAAAACACTTAAAAGAAGAGAAACAGGCATTTCCCTGGGGGGAGAGAGGGGACTCATGTGTCCCCTTCCAATGAAAACAATCAGACAGAAATCAATACTCAGAACAAACTTTGACCTTTGAACCTTTGGCCCACTCACCTCATATTCCTGGGAGAGCTTCAGATTGTCGTTGGCCTTGAGGAGCTCTGTGTGTTCGGCTAACTCTGAGATAGGGATGGGAGGATGATTCATCATACCTGCTCGCCAAAAAAGAGAGGAGAGAGGAAAGAGAGTTCCTTAGTACAATGCACAGGACAAAAGTTCAAAACTTAAAAAAAAAAAAAAAAAAAAAAAAAAACACAACAGAGTGAGGATATGTTGCTTACATGACAATGAAGGTTGGGTTTTAGTGGTGAGGAAGCTTGTGCAGAACATGGTGAATGTCACACAGCAAAAATGTATTGATTGGTGATGTTACAGGCACTTGATTGGACCAGGCCAGAGCTCAAAAACAGCTAGGTTTGTCAAAAAAAGCTGGTAGCCTAAACTCATAGACCAGATTATAACAATTCCCACAATGTTCATCATACTGACAGATGGGTGGACCGACAGAGCCAATGTTACTGAGTTTAACCAGAGAAAAACACCAATTATGAAACATTCAGTCAAAACTTTAATTAGCTTGGGGAATGTTTTTCAGATGGCACAAGATGAAAGAATGTAAGGTTTTGATGGTGAAATCAGAGACACGACAGCCCTTTTTACTCTCTGAATGAGTGGAATTCTTACGTTGACAAAAATCCCTTCTACTCATCATTGAAGATAATCAAAAGTAATATTTACTTTTAGCTGCTATGACACAAAAGAGGAGAATTTGATCCTGGATGACAAGTTGGTGGAAAAAACAACAACTTTGTAATGGAAAATATGTCTTTAAGGATGGTTTTACTTGAGGCCCATCTAACAAATTCAAGTCCACTTAGTGATTTCTCATTACTTAGACATATAATTATTTTCAACATTCAAACATCAATACTTCCAGCACCATCTTCAATCTAAAAGATATATGATGAAACAATCTTTTAATCTGGATCAGACCAGACACATCCCACAGGCCGGCGCTTACTCTATCTATAATCTGTAATGCTCTTGTTGTGCTGTGTTGTTGCCTCTATAAAAACGGTACTTATTCAAGAACGGAGCCCTGACCTGGGGGCTCATGGGAAGGGAGGTGGTGAGGGGAATAAGGAGGTTTAGGAGTGTGAGTGATGCTGAGTGACACAGTGAGCTGCTCCATTCCAGCCAGCCAGTACAAAGCGAAGCAAGCTGCTGTTTCTACCCTTTCCTCCATCTGCTGGTTTCCTCAACCCACTGAGCGTTGGCACCCGTTACATTCCAAAATTGCAAATAATAATAATAATAATAATAAAAAAAATGTTGCGTGTTCAGTACGTAAAATCCTTCTGCCATTCATGCCAAAGATTCCCAGAAAGAAGTCTTTTCAATTGAGATTTAGTATTTTTTTTTGGCTCGCTCCAACATCCACTGAATATTGCGTTGCTGCTGCTACAATATTATCAGCACTGCTGTGCACTCCAGTCACTAATCTATTTACGAGCACAATGCTGAGGCCATGTAATGGAGGATGACGCAGCCACAGATTGTGGCTCTGTCCCTGCGTGCAGACTTTTCAATGCTTAGCACTTTCACATATTCACTAAGAGGTCTCGTATCCAGCTGAGTGCTGAGGTCAGAAGTTGACATTATGTTGAAATCTCTTCACAAAAAAAAAAAAAAAAAAAGTTAGAGAGGCTTAATTGAGCGTGAAAATCGGCATAATCACATTAACCATCCTTAATTTTCCTTTTTTCATAATGCTTAATAACCCCCCCAATGTCAAGAGGGTCACTGATGTTTTGGCTTCCTTTGTTGCGCTTAAGAGAGGGAGCCCAGCTCTTTGTGCTGACAGTCTTCATTAGTAATGGTAATTTATTTTACACCGAGAGAACAATGCAGCGACGTCAATTACATGAAGATTAACAAAGATTACAATGCACATATGAGACAAATGAGGAGATGACACTGGATGCCGTGACATCCTCTGGAAAATGAATGGACACACTACATTAACGGCCTACTTGACAACACCCATGCCCTTCTTAATGAATTACTGAAGTGATTTTTACTAAATCGACAGTTTCCTTCAATTTTTCTTTAACGCCTTTGTTTTTCTTTTTTTTTTAAGACAAACACAAGCAAAACCTTGCATGGTAATAGGAGAGCTCAGATTACATTAGTGGATTTGGACAAAGCTGCGTGTTTATTTATCCATACTTTAGCTTCTGACAGAGCTCGCAGATCATGGTGGCAACCACTCGAGAATGAGTTATTAAATCACTGCTGCGTGGGTATTAATTGAGATGAGCATCGAGAAAAAGAGGAAATATAACTAATTAAATTTGGTTGTCAGTTTGCACGCCTGAAATTCAAAGGGAAAAGGTATCAGAAGCTACGAGCGAAATAAGTAAATGCGTATGCAAATGAGGGGCCCTCACTTCTCCTTGAGAGAACAAGAGAGGCGAGATCAAAGAATGTTTGTGTTGTGTGTGTGTGTGCGTGTGTGTGTGCGGTTGTGTAGTTTCCCCTGTGTGTCTCCGTGTGTATCTGTGAGTGCGAGTTACTGACATGTTCAAACTCCAACAGTTCCTTTCAGTTAGTCTTTACTGCCCACATTACTGTCTCCATGTATAAGTGCCCGCGGGCCAAAATGTTTACATAGACATCCAAATAAAGCATGATGTGCTGTCAGTGGGATTCGGCTGAAGGTTATACACATGCCAGTGTTTGTTTATTCTCACAAACTTTGGTTGCATGTTTAGGGAAACTTAAAACTTACTAATCTGTTATTTTCATTTCATTTTAATACTACCTCATCCTTTGCTTGCATAAGTTCGAGTTCTAAGTTGCCATGTTTACACAGATGAACCTTACGGCTAAATCAATCTGTTTGTGCTGTTTGTCTTTCCCTCTCTCTCAGTGTACTTTTCCAACCTCGCCCATTTGTTTTGTTCTCAAGACGAATGAGTCGATCATGCCTGATTTGTTCTTTCATTCATTTTGTCATTTACACACGGCGCGGCACGTAGCTGTGTTTATCCAAGAAAAGATTTACTTTCAAAACGAGGCTTTGCCATGACCCGTACTCAAGCAAAGTCACTCAAGGACAAATTGTTGCTATTTCCTGCACCCCCATGCAAAGGCCCTTCATCTTTCTCTTCGACACATCTCATGAATTTTTCCTATCCAAGTACAGATTTTTCATTTTTTTTTTCATGGCAATCAACAACGTGATCAATGAACACAGAAAAACAAAATAGCGTCTAATTACATATTTCCAATCTCCCGATCCACAGTCGATGCGCCTGAGAAATATAATGATTCTTTTTGATAGGCCAAAGAAGTCTCTTTCCAGAAGCCTATTTATGATGTTGCATATTTCCATATAAAAGGGAAGAAGTCTGTCTGTGGGTAAGCGAAGAAAATAAAAAAGGAGGGGGGGGGACTGCTTTTTCTCCCGGATGATCCTTTTTGCAGTGAGCAGGGAGGGGTGGGGGTGGGGGGTGATCAAATGTCGAGCCATTGTTTGCCACCGCTTTAATTAATTCTGCTCGTTATCTCTGAGCACAGAAAAGACCCTGTTACTTCAGAATGGAAATAGAGCAGTGGTGGTGAAGGAGGAGGAGGAGGAGGAGGAGGAGGAGGAGGAAGGAGAAAGGGGAACAACAACAAGGAGGTGAGGAAGAGAAAGGGGGATAACAGAGACTTGTACTCCTGTGAAATAAAACACCTCTCAACCATCTCTACATCAGCAGAAGTGATCGCACAGGTTATTTATGCATGGTGGATTAATGCACAGCCAACAGCCCAAGTGAATATAGTGACTGACATCCAATTAAAGAAAAAAACAAGGCAGCCCAGTATACCAATAGAAACCAACATCAAATTAATTAGTGCTGAAATTTTGCTGCATAATGTGAAAAAAAAACAAACAAATGCAAATTATGTATTTGTAAATGGAGGCAAGCGGTGCTGGAAAAAAAAAAAAAAGTTAAAGAAAGCTGGTACACAAATGCTTAAAGCATAGAGACTAACTTTCATAGTCAAAATCTGCTTCACTCTGAGGACTGCTTAGACCAGAATCTGTAAAGAACAGCAAACATAAGGGAAATGGTTTCAAAAAGCTGTAATGCAACAGAAAAGGCCAAATGTAAAAAGAAAAAAAAAAAAAAAGCAAAATGATAAAAGGCCAAGAAATAAAACACAAAGGCAACATTACATTTCTTTACCATCAGTAAAATCAGGCCCTTTCCCACTGTGGCCTGAGTGGCAGATTTGAGATCAGTCTGCCACACAGACAGAAAAAGTAGAGCATAACATTATCAGATTTGAGCAGCTACACCTCCTGAGGAGGAGACTAGTTAGCCATGAGTGTCCGCCTCTAAGAAAACTCTTCTGCCAAGCTCCATATCAACGGTCATAGAGATCAGGGATAAGAAAATTGATTTGCTATCTCTAAGCTTTCATAAACACCAGTTGGAAGGACCCATTGACAGGAATGAGAAAGAGACAGTGAAAGGAAAAACCAGCTTATGTTTCCCGTTGAAAACTAACTCTGAAAGTTTCCTTTGTCTGCAGCCTGGTGCTGAGGCATTGGGAGTGAAAGGTGTGGAAAAGTGTCCACATTCTTTGCTGACAGCTGTGGAGCCAGAGCTGATGGCAGTCAGAGCTCTGAGGAGTGCAGTGATGGTTCAAAGTCTTATCTGCTCCAGAGGAGAAGTCCTCTGAGGCCGCAGCCACCGATGCTACGTCCGAGCAGACTCAGGTCTCCTCGACTGTTCAAGCAGAAAGAAGCCATCTGTGACAACATTAACTGGACATGTGGCTAAGAGATGCAGTTTGATGGGATGCTGCCAACCTGCCCATCAAGTGAAGGGAAATACATTTTTGCCAGGGCTGAAAGCTGAAATCAGATCAACGGTCTCTCAGGGATAAGAAAGGATCACATCATCCAAAGATGGCAAGTTTGATGCAGAGAAAACAGATAATTTGTTTCAGAGCATGTATGAGAAGTGGGAAATGTGAGGTAAGGAAATCTGACTTGCAGGCAAAATGAAAAAAAAATATCAAAAATAGTTTTTCTAAAAGAAACTTTCTGTCTTTTTCCAAAAACCCCCAAAACACTTCTTCTTTGATATCGCACAAAAGTAAAGAGGTAGATCATTAATCCAATTTGGGAGCTGAAATAAGCTGTATTATTATTTTTTTTCCTTTAAAGGAAAAAAAACTATCATGGTTAATCAGCCTAATAAAAGTACTAAGCTCAATTATGCAAAATAAAAGTTGCTAAACTGAGTTTACTTTACACTGATGTCTTAGTGAAAGGACGTCAGGCCAGTGGTGCAAAATGAGTGCAGAGAGATGAAGACATCGAACTTCCCCCTCTTCCTAATTGATTTGTGACAATGACTAATTAAACCTAGCAGGTGGTTCTCCGATCCACTGTCTCCGAACATCATTCATCACAGCAGGAGGGAGGCATGTCTGATTATGTGTATGTGTAAGCATGTGTGTGCCGCCTGTGCGAAAACTGTTTGCGAGGAGGAGGGCACGGTTGTTGCAGTCGTTGCTGTAATCAGGAGAAACAAGTAGGTTGCTGATGCGTGCGAGCGATTGGCTGCTGTCCGTGGGTTTTTTTGCAACTGAGTGACGCTGTTGTGAAAGAAAATGTTTGATTTTTACATGCTCAAATGTGGAAGTCTCATCTTCTGACAGAATTATGGGGGCGTGAAGTGCCATACCCGACGCTGTATTGGAGAGGGGAGATAAAGAGAATCGTAGATGGATATGGCATAAATAGAAAATATATCAGAGATATGTTGAAGAGTAAACCCAAAGTGAAACTCAGTTCACCTGTCTTTTCATTTGCAGTTTTGTTTTTGCCTGAACAGTAATGATGTGAATGTGTATCACTTGGCACAAAAGATAGGCTCTGAGATAATATATACAATATGTGCATATATTGCATGATGATCACAAACTGTCTTTTAAACTGTAATACTGGGGGGAAAAAAGAGTAAAACAAGAAGCAGAGCGAAAAGGGAAGAAAAAGACACTCAAAAAAATGAGAGTGACAGAAAAAAGTGGGTGCTTCTAGCAAAGGGGGGTGGGGGCTCAGTTGGAGATAGACAGTAGATATCCACTGAGTCGTGCTGCTTCATTACTTTGGCCCCATTTGCCAATTAAACCCCAGGCACCAATGAAGATAATGACAAAACGAGCCACTCTGTGCCCCAAGGAGTTATGGGATGTCACTGTGAGGCTGTCACGTGACTTACAGGCTTTGAAGCACAAATGCACACATCACACATGCACTACGCGCACACTCTCCCAACCGCATTAGCTCAACTTAGCTTATAGGAAGCCTAATCAAAAGCATATTTTTTGTTCCCCAGCACTTGGGGGTCACTGAGCACACATTGCCAATGTGGCATATGCTCTGCTGGATTGGAGAGGCCGTGAATAAGTACACTGGAAGTATGCTCATTTGAACAATGGCCGCTATTAGCTGATGGGGATGTTCACAAATGCTCACCGGCCCACTTAATTGGGCTAAAATGTCCATTCAAATCAAATTCCCCGGGTGTGGAGATAACAACATCGCCCAATCCTGCAGAACAACAGCAGTGCTGTCGGATGAGTATGCTTATATATAAAGAGATGTCTCAGTATGTATTGGTGAATGTCATATAAAAAAGAGCAAGAGCTTCTAACAAGTGTTTCCATTATTTAAGCCAGGGAGGAGAATAGTTGAGGGCACAATGGAAAGTGCTGGAAGCCAAAGAGACAAACTGCAGGAATGGCCATTATAACCTTGTCATTATAGAACCAGTGATAGGGTTCTGAATACCAAGCAAGATAAAAATAAGGACAATAAATTGAACTTCCACATTTCTGTGTATAAGCGGGTTTGTGCATCTCCTCTCATCCTCATATCTCTCTTCTCTGATGTGAAGAAGTCAGTTATTTTTTTTCCAAGATACAAACTCAGGCAGCATAACTGGGCTCCCAAAGAAGCTGAAGAGAAAAGCTCCATTTTGAAATATGAGCCTTTTGATGGAGCAAAGACTGGCGGCGGATGACGGATGGATGGCTGAGAGACAACTAGGCTAGGAGACAGAAAGGCAGGAGGCAAAAAAATTCACGGAAAAATTTGTGGATATTTTTTTCCGCCTCTGAGGATTTACTCTGCCGTTTGCTGTGTCACGTGAGGACAATGCATTTCAATCACAGCAGAAGTTCCTCAAGATGCATGTCTCCGTTCATCTGTCAAACAGACTGATGAGAAAATCCAATGAAAACATCTAAAGGAAACCTGATGATAATACTCAATGAAATGATGAACTTTCCACCAAAACCTCTAACCTTTCCAAAACTGGTCAAGAAATACATGACTTGTACGTCATGTGGCTTCAAATCCTGACCTGTAATTAGGAAGTGGGAACTTTACTAAACAGAATACATCAAAAACAAAAAAAAGTAAACTTTGTTCCATGCTGACTCAGGTCGACAACAACAAACTGTGGATCCTACCATAGCCTAAATCTCAGGGCTAAATAAAAGAAAGGCACACCAACAGATAATGGGCCTAAAAAGGAGGCAGGAGGAAGATGGAGGAGCCTTAGAGAATGAGTGTGGGCTCGAATGTGCTCTGCTGTTAACACCAGGCTTTAGCTCGGATGAACACCAGACAGAAAGTGAGACAAAAGAGGAAAACAGGTAAAAACCTAGGAGAATATCAAAACAGGATTTGTTTCCTACAGACAGAAAACATCTAGTCCAACAACAAAGCATCGTTTTCTCACTTCTTGTTATTCATAGCTGGCTAATTGTTACATGGGGACATGGTAAACACATAAATGTGGCTTGCAGGTAGTTATGAAGGCACACAATGTCGAACAAAATGATGTGGGAGTTCTTCATGGACATCATTCATGCTGCAGCATAAATTTAACTTTAAAGTTGCATCACTTGTGAATAGTTCATCTCTGTGTGGGCAGTGTGCATGTGTGTGCCAATATTACAACCTGCTTTCACTACACATGTAAGTTATGTGTATATGACATCCTGACATTTCTATTTTGTCTTACACAAATGAAACCTTTTCACCGTAAATGAATGTTTTGGTGTCTTCTGCAGGTCTGTGTCTATATTTGCCCACAGTGATATGAGACAGCAGCTGGACAATATGAGCTTTTGACAGTGAATAATTGTATTTTTTTTAAATTAGAACTGCTGCTAACAGTCTTTAAAATATGCTTTTCACTTCAGTAGGTTTCAAAAATAAAGATATGGAAGTTTCTGCAAAACTTTGTTATTTGCAGGGCGACAAGCTTCTGAAACAGCATCAAGTCTTTAAATGCCACTGAAACAGTGGCAAAGGTAATGAATTACTATGTAGGTAAGTACTTTGGCCTCTTTCCAAATAAAACCTATAGATTAGCCTAATGTTGCACTTACCACTGTCACTGCAGAGATAGCAGGCATGAGCACTTCAATGGAAACAGTCTTAGAGTGGAAATCCAATTAGGCCAATGAAATACAAGGCGTAAACGGTTTTTTAACAGGCCAGCAATTAAATATAGTTATTTAGAGGTTTAAGTGAAGAGCATTACGTGCTACTATCTCAACAATCTGCAGTCTTTTGCTATACAGGGCTACTTGTGTTTTCACATATTTATTTATTTTGTTGTTGGGGAATCAGTGAAACACTTAGATGCTGAATGTTCAGTGTGCTCAAAATCTCTAGACATTCTCTAACTTACAACATTCATTAATATTTGTGAAAAATATGACAATAAGATCCACGCTGGAAAATGCCACCGTTCTCCTTTAGGGTGAGGTGAGGCAGGTCTCTGCAAGTTTTACAGGCTGTCAGACCTGAAGATGGAAGAGTAAACTTCCTTCTTCATATCTTTCAAATTGTCAGAGTTAGGAACAGAAATCTGGGTTTTACTGAAAGGCCAATGTGGCCAAACATATTTTATGTACAGTATCATTTCAACTATAACCTATACGTGTTGTTCAATTCTACAATGAGGCCCTTTTTGTTCCTCAGTGTATGTGTGGTGTGTCCCTCCTGTACCTGGAGTTTGGAAGTTGATGCGTCTCATCTCCACAGGATCTGTAGGGTGGTGGGGTGTAATGTCTGCGTTGTTCAGTAGACATTTTGTGCGTGGCTCTGACTCTTTCCTTTTGCGACTGGAGAGTAAGACAAACGAAGAGTAGAAAGAGGGGAAGATGTACAACAAAAACAACAGAATAACTTTTAGTGAGCGAGAAATTTGAAGCTGAGAATGCGTATCAAATACGCAAAAGTCTCCTTCGCTAATTAAAGGCATCTTTTTTTTTTTTTTTTTTTTGCTGAGGCAGGCTACTTTCTCTTCCCCTGTAAATGCAATAAAGTACGGCTAAACCTTACCTGTCAGGTTTGCTGTTTCCAGAGAAAGCAATAGGAGTCAAATAAATATATAAAGATGGTGAAAACACAACACATAAGGAGAAAGGGAGAAGGGGGAGGCAAGAAGAGAGATAAATCAATAGAGAGCAGTTTAAAATTCACAGGGGTCACTGCTGGGCTCGCAAAACGTGAGATAAAGCTCATCAGCATTTGGAGGAGGTGTGTACATGCGTGTGGATGTGTGTACTTGCATCAGTGTGTGCATTCAATGAAATGTGCAAGTAAGTGAATACATTCGTGAGCCGTGTGTGTGCTTCTGTACATGTGTGTGTGTGCTAATGTGGGTGCACGAGGGTGCAAATACAAAATGGGGAAGGGGAATGTCAGGGCCAAGGGCAGACCCGGGAAACACTGTTCACCAGGGAAAGATGGACGGGGAGATGGGAGAGTGAGAGGGGAGAGAAAGAGAAGAGAGAAAAAAAGAGAGAGATCCAAGGAGAGATGTTACTCTCCCTAACCACCAAGATGGAGGTAAGGCAAGGTCAGACAGTCAGGGATCATCTGACAAGCTGTACTTATGTTGCTCACACCAGCCCTGGCCCCCTTTAAAATTATTCAGGGATCTTCCCTGGTATGTAGGGCGACTTTTTACACCACTGTTCAGCTGGGACTTGCAGTCACTGAGACTAAAAGCTACAACAAACTGTAAACCAAAGGGTGGGGGATGTTATATAATCAAAAAGCCCCAGGATGCTTAGGAATATTAAATTAATTTAGACTTGTTATTGGAAGAGTGCTGCCTCCTGTGTGGTTCATTAAGCATAAAAGCAGAGTTTGATGTCCAACACTATAAAATAGGGTTACTGACTACTGGAACATTTTAATATTTGAAACTAATAATGTTCAAATGACTAATAACGTACACTGGAAAAACACCTTTATGTTTACACCTTTATTCTTTCCAGAATTAAGGTATAATATACAGTACATGTAAATACATGTTTGATTGGTAGATTGTTCCATTCTTAGTCCAACTGTTGAGCACCATCTCAAAGAATCTCCTCCTCTCTCCTTTCTCCAACCCCCTTCACTTCCCACAACCATCTTTTTCACAAGAAAAAAAAAGCTCTTTCATATTTACATGCAACAGCACTGTTGGGTCTTTTAATATCATGCTGCTATGAATAACAAATAAGCCCTTCTTCCAACATGCTTCCTAACATGCAATTATTTCCCAATAGCCCAATAACAATAACAGTACAAATAACTGGTTCAACATCAAATAATAAGAAAGTCTTCATTGTGTGTTGCTGGTTGGGGAAAAAAAAAAAATTGAAATTTCGAGGACATTTTCCCTAATTATTAAAATCATGGCTCACAGTTATATGGCTTGTGGGTGGAGCAAGGTACTAAAATTGAAGAGCTAAAAGATTCAATTCCCTGTGCACCAATGATAAGAGGATGATTACACGTGTGGAAAGATCAGATTTTAAATGTATTTTCCAGAATAAAAGATTTTATTGCAAAACGTTGATGTATACTAACCCTAAGCCTGAGTGTTCTTTTCTATCACTTGAGGTTGAACAATGTTATTTTTACATTATTAAGGCCACATGTTGGTCCAAGTGTATTCTCTAGAGAAGCAAGAAACAACTCACTTTTTATATAGGAGAATGGCAATCACGATGCAGATGATAAAGACCACAGCCAGGACTGGTCCCACCACCCATATGAGTCCGTCACCAGGCTCTACTGGCAGGGGGTCCACCACCAGCTCAGGTGTCATCACTGTGTCGGTATAAGGGCTGGTGGCGAACATTTTCTAAACAAAAAAGGAAGGAAGGAAACACATTCCAGGTCAAAGCACGGTCTATGCAGGAGATTCAGTGAATTTAAATGAACTGAGAGTACTCCAACTAACCAGCACAAAAGTTTAAATACTGAGTGAATTGGGTTGAACAGAAACATCTTAAACAGACTCAAATGTGTTAGATTCAGATGAACAAAACTGAAGTGAACATGATTAAAAGATCAGAACTGAATTATTAAATCCACTCTGACAAAAATAAATTGGCTTAAAGTAAGTCAACTGAAAAACTGTGTTGAACTGGGCTGAACTAGTAACTCACCCCAGTGGTGGCATTGAGTTCCGCCAGCAGGAAGAAAACATACTCATGGCCGGGTTCAAGAGGCTTGTTCTCACAGATGTTATGGCGATGGTCAGATCCCACCATGAAGCTCTGGGGCAGCTGCCTGAAGCAGGCTGTGATGTAGGGCTTCCTCTGGTCCAGCTGAGCCAGCTGACGCCGTGAGCGGCGCTTTGGGGTCACATCCCGCAACAGCTGATTGATGTGAAAGGGTATTCATTTAGTTTAGTTAGCTTTTTTAAAATGTTTCTTTTTGCAGCTTCTACAATAGAGGCAGATGTTTTCAAAGATTTTTCATGAGAATATATCTCTATAGGATGATGAAATAAACGATGAAACCACTCGAACACCACTGATAAACTTGTAAATATAGGATTACAGGTTATCAAAACTTCCCCATACTTTTAAGTGGATTTAACTGACTGTCTGTACAAGATCCCTTTCAGTGGATAAAAAAAAGTGTAGGTGTATCTGTAGCCTTAAATTAAAAAAGCTGCTAACTGTCTGGCAATGTTCCATGTAACCGGGCTCTAAACCCCTGCCTTAAACATCCAACCCTTCTCATTCATTTCAAACTGCATACAGAGGTGGCCACTAAGAAGAGAGAATGTGTGTAATCCCAAATCCAGTAGGGATGGTTGTTGTTGATCTGGCGCTCAAGGTGACCCTGAGTGATGGGAAGAGTGGGAGAAGACTGTGTAATTCTTTCTTTTGCATGCTTGGGGGGGATAAATTAGATTAGCAGAGATGTACTTATGTCTGTGTGCCTATGTCCGGTACATGGTGTGTACAATTTTCCTACACATGCAAATGTTAATTACACAAACGTGTCTCTGGAATCCCCCCCTAAAAACACCAGTCCTCTGAAAGGAGGGCTGTCTCTTCAAAGAAAAAGTGTTACTGATGTTTGGATGGTGCTTCTTTCTATTACATATGTTTCTTTGTTTTACACCCAGTCCAACCAATTAACCTTAATTTCTGGCGTGCCAGAGTGACCCCACATCTTTTGCTACAAAAATATCCTACCTCTTCCATGTCCATCTCATCAGGGTTCTTCAGGTTTTTGACAGTTCCTGCAGTCCTTATAAGTGGCACCACAACCACATAGAAGTTTCTGAAATCACACCACCAAAGTATGTTACCAAAAAATCATGGTGAGTCCTTATTGGATATTGTATGGTGTTATGGGTGAAAGATTCACCACAGGGCTGACTGAACTGAAAACTCAACTGATAATTATAATATAATATGATAATTGCCAGCAAGGGGTCAAACAAGAAAAAGGTCAGAAATCCTAAGACCTAAACTTCCATTTCAAAAGAGCTCAGACATCTTAAGATCTTGATCTATATCACATCAGATCTCAAGCACCTCAAGATTTAAACCTAAATACCTCAATCCTCAAAGATAATTCAGACAGAGCTTGAAGAATCCTTCTTTCAGCAAGCTATACTCACTTGACATCCTTGTTATCGACTGGTGGGAAGGACATGGTGAGCATGTTGTCAGGCTCAGCGTAGATGTCCAGCTTGGGTTTCTTGACTAGAATGAGTGGTGCGGTCCTGGCAACCACACGATGTCTTGGCCCACCATCAGTGCTTTCTTGGCAGGTCACCCTGAACTCGTAGGTTGTGTTGTGCTTCAGCCCAGTGATGACCACCCTCAACTGCTTAGCATCCACTTCCATCCTCTGACGGTTGTACTCAATCTAGAGTTTGATTGAGATATTTGGATGTATGATCATTTTGGTAGGCAAATAGAGGTAGGTGGTTGAAAAGACATGGATGGGTAGGTAAGTAGGAGATTAGTGAGTAGGGGAATGAATATGTTGTAAATGAGTATGATTGGGAGGTGATTTAGTGCACCAAAATATGCAAATGCATTTAAAAATCGCACAAGTGTAAATTTTTTTAAATCTAAGAAAAGATTAAAATTTGTTCTAAATTGTTGGATTTTATAATAAGTTATAGTTATATATTATAGTAAGTTACTTTTTTAAAAATTAAAACATAACATAACATAAAACATAACATACAAACATAACATTGAACTGATAATTGAAATATTTTTTCCCTTTAATGAACTCACCGTGCATTTATACGGAGACCTGCTTTCAGAAAACTTCCATGCAAGGACCACTGTGGTCTTGGTGGCCCACTTGACTGTGAAATTCTTTGGAACATCTGTTGAGTGAGCAATGGCAAGAAAAAAAACAAAACAAAACAAAAAACAAGGACAGTGTATCAGTGAACTGAACATGAAAGAGAAACAAAAGAAGAACCTTTGGCATGAAAAAAAAAGCTGTTGTTCTCCAGCAACGTTCCTCTGGGTTGGAGAGTGAGTGTAACGGTGAGCTGTGATTGGCTGTGAGAAGGGCAACGCTATTGGTTAAGACACACAGCACATAAGACTCATGGACAACAAACCCATGGAGGACAAGGGTGTGCCCACTGGCTAGCCCTCATGGGTAGTGCCAACCCATCTCACCACTGTCTTTGAACCCATGACCACTTGAGGAATAACAACTGACCCATGTGGTTTTAGTGCTAACTGTTCCTACGAGTCTGGGTTGGCACTGCCAACGTGCTGCCAGACGGGCATGAGACAGACCCAAAACATAGCATGCCAACAGTCCGCAGCAGTGCATCTGGGGGATGCCATGCCACAAGCTGTCCCATTAAGGGACAGGGGGAAGGGGAGAGGAGGAATTAGGAAAGGGGGTTAGAAAAGGAGGTATATCTCAAAACAAACCCAAAAACCAAAAATAAAATAAAGAACCAAAATCAGCATTCTGTCATCTTAGAATTGTCCAAACATACTCTTGGAGTGACTGGGTTTGACTGAGGTCCTACCTTGTTTGAAAACTGGGGATGTGAGATGGCATTAGCTGTGTGAGTGTGCTTGGCAAAGGGTGGCAAGGATGACTTACAGGAGTGTCTGACCAAACAGCACTTACCTTGAAATTCTAGGCTGCTCTCCTCTTTCTCAATGACTGACTGACTATAACTTACTGACTTGGGTTTTACCTTGTTTGGGTTAGTGAAGTGAGTATCCCACGGCAAACAATTTAAATATCAATCTTTTCTCTTTCTTGAGGAGTGGAGGTGGTTGAAGGAGGGGGTGGGGCAGTTTTCATTTTTGTATTTTTGCAGAATGTTTTAGCCAATTTCCAACCCCCTGCCAACCGGGTTGGGAAAGAAACAGGCAAACCCTACCTGTTTGATCAAAGGCCACCGTCCGATACTGGATAGGCGGGCTGTAGGGCCCTGGACCTACACTGGTGTGTGCACGTATTTTCACATCGTACGCCGAGTTTGGTTTGAGGCTGTTGAGCACATAGCTGGACAGGCTGGGAGGTAAGTGGAGCTCCCGTGGTGCTCCTCCGGTACCGGCTTCCTTATAGGCCAAAGTGTACTCTGTGATTACCCCATTTCTCTCCGCCAGCACAGGTGGAGACCAGGACAGCTGTACTGAACAGCATGTCACATTAGAGCCCTCGTCAATTTGAGGGTATCCCCCTGGTGTATTCTCGGGCACATTGAGTTCCACCACAACTTCTTCCCCAAAGCCCCCCCTGCTCTTGGCTGAGATTTTAAAGACATAGGTGGCCCCTCGGTGAATGTTGACCACAGAGTACTGTCGTTCTTGGGGAGCAAATTCCAGTGTGGCTAATGGGGAGACATCTTTACGGCCAAACTGAAGCCGGTAACCCTGCAGGTCCATGCCATTCGTCAGGTCTGGAGGGTCCCAGCGAACCACAGCTGATGTCTCTGAGTCCTGAGCCACTGACAGATAGGGCGGACCAGGCACTGTACAGACAAAAAACAAGGGGAAAAAAAAATGTAATTTCTTTTCAGTTATATAAAGATATATTTTTAAAATGACAAGCTGTAAAAAATATACATGTAGATATCACAAACCGAACTGACATCAGGAATACTACAGTAGATGTATTGAGGAAACTATTCATGCTTTCTACAAGCCAAAGCCCAATTTGTCATCCCATTCATATCATGGTTAATTTCAGCCATCCATCAGATAACACACTAACAAAAGTGAGTCAGGCTGTCTTGCATGGAGATATGGAAGATCCTCAGAGCCTCTAAATTCCTGAGTGATCGCTGTACCCATTACCATTTCATGACACATGTAAGCCCCAGCCAAAATCATTTCTGTACTGCAAAGCATCACTAAAACTTTAAGCAGAGAACAGTGCCTCTTTCAGCTGTAAGAGTCATCTCTTGTTGTAAAATGGATGATCTACGCTTGGGGTCTAGACACCATTCTTCAGAGTGGCCCAGTTTTGCTGCTCTTATGGATGACACCCGTCTCATCTTAACTCTCCTTTTAAGGCCCCATCAGTGTGATAGAGGCAGCAGCAGTTATGGGAAGCCTTCAGTTCTCAAGTTGCCGTCAAAGCTTTGTGAGAGATGAGTATGGCTGATTCACACTTGAGCCCCATCTCTCTGTAAATAGATTGTATCTTGACTTTCTAATCTATGTCCCTCCATTCTCAGAAATACAAGACGGTGACAGGATAGATAACTGTCAAATATAAGTAGGGTTGCATTTACAGACATACACACTGTTAGTGATGTACTCAATCTCAGATACTTATAATACTTATTTTTTCATTATAAAACTGATTGGGTGAATAATATAAAGCAGGTACAACACTCTCATTTATTTACAGTTTTCAATTTAATTTCATACCTCTACATGAGATTGTGAGACCACTGGTCAGAACATTGGCCATATCTGTATTTTTCTCATTCAAAAAGCTTGCCAACTGGGTCGGCAGCAAATTGGTTGGTCCTGGCAGTGAGAGCTTTCTCAGCATAAATTAAAAACGCTGAATAAGCTGAATACAAATTATTAACTCCAGTTTAATGTGCAACATACATTTCATCATTTCATCATTATGGATACATTTGCCTTCTTCATTGCTATATATCAAAAGTTTTTTTTTTTTTTTTTTTAACAGTTACACCGCATGAATTGAAATTGCAGCCTACAATTTGGTGTGCATCTTTGTGCACAGTGGACAGTGTGTATGTGTCTGTGTGTGCAATGGTAAAGACCCTGGTTTGCAGTCAGATCCAGCTTCTATATCACCATTCCACCTGCACGCAGAGCCATTTGGCTTGGTGCCCAGCATGGACTTAAAATAATTTGCCGTAGCTAGCATTAGTCTGAGGCTGCCTCTTGGAGGAACTGTATCATTGCGCATGTGTGCCTATGTGCATGTACTGACATGTAGCATATATTTCCATGCCAAGATGCAAGTCTTAATGTGCGTGTATTAAAAACACACACACACACAAAGCAATCCACTCTGCACAGTTTCTACCTCCGCTTGTATTATTCATTTCCGTTTGCTAATGGTCTTCATTCTGAGGGCTGTTGCTACAGGAAAACTGGGGTTGGTGGGTGGATGGTGGCTAGTCAGCTGAGCCTTTGCTGGTAATGGAAAGGCGGGGGCGCCGAGTGCTGGGTGAGACGAATGCTCCTAATACTCCTCATACATACTATACCTCAGCTTGGTGTCATTTAAAAGCCCACTCTGCCTTCATGCTCACCGTTAATCAAGGAAAAGGACAATCATAGATAATGATCCTGCGATGACTCTGTGTGCGTCTGTGTTTTCCATTCTAAATTTCTTTGCTTCACTTCTAACCTCAACAGGGTCCCCAAATGTGTCCATTAGAACCTTTGTGAACCTGAAACTATTTCATTATTTGCACATTCAAAACAGTGGCTTATTGCACACTGGGGGAGAAGAATCATGGGTACTGAGCCTGTAGATTGGTGTTGGTGGGAGGAGATGGGGTTGTATAAGGTGTGTATAGTGTGTGTGGTGCTACAGGGTGATGAGAGAGAGAACAAGGGCATGGTGAGGGGGTGAAAAATAAGTGAATGAGGGATGATGAAGGTGACCGGGGACAAGAAGCAATCTGCTGCAAAGAGGGCCCAACAGGGATATGAGAAGACAGAAGTGTGTGTGTGTGTGTGTGTGTATACATGAGTGATTCTGGGGTTCTTGGATACCTTGATTGTCCCTCTCCTCTTCTCCACAGTGTTCATCTCTCTCCCCTCTAACACGCTCCCTTTTTTTTCCCGTGCACACTGCCCAATCCCCCCCTTTCATTTCCCAACCTCGTCCCCGATACCTCACCCCACCATCCCACTCTCTCTACGTCCATTCCAGGGTCGACCCTGGTTCAATCCCTCTTTGTGGGCCTCCTGGCACGTTTCCCATCAGGCCACAGTATTAGCAGCCTGCTGTTGACACTCGCTCAGCCTGATTGAGAAAGGGCTGATCAGGTTTCCCTCTCATTTCCTACCTCTCTAGTGTACCACACAACATACATACAAACAAATGACCCATACTACTCTGCAAATAACATGGTGCATATATGAACTTTCAATAATCTATTTGCGCGTGTAAAGATCTCTGCTTTGAGATGAAAAAAATCTCCCACTATACCTGTGGCTATAACCTATGGAGATTTAACATATCTCAGGACATGCGGAGGGGGTCATTTTTAACCTTAAAGGTCATGCCATGGCTCTCCCATCTTTCTTTCGTTGCGTCTGCCTTTAATTTAGTCTGCTTACTGAAAGAGTGTATGTATGTATGTATGTTGCATGGGGGGGAAGGGAGGCGGTAATTGGAAGGGGAGTAAATGCCATGGAGTCACGTCTGCAATTAATTTCACATGGCCCATTTGGAGTGCACGAAGCAAGAGAGAGGAGAGAAAGAGAGAGGGGCCGCTACATTGATGTTTTGTCACTGGACCAAAATAACAATCAGGAAGTTACTAAACATGCAATAAAGGGATCCAGGGGCTGATGTTTCTTTCTGCAGTCAGCGCTGAAGAATCCACTCGCTTTTAAACATGCATGACTTCTGGGGTTTTTTAAATTTTCAACATTCAGCTACTTTTTGCTGCCATTTGGGTCCCAGATAGTGTGTGTGAAGTTGCCAAATGCAGCTTTGAATTACTATAGGTTTAACAGACTGTTGGCACTTCTTAGGCATTTTTTTTAACTTTATGCTGCTTTTTCATCAGATGGCCAGTCGTTTCTCCCTTATATGAGGACTTACACATAAATCAGCCATCCTTCTGAGGCATTCCTCTCTTGGCGTGCTCCAAGTTTTTGTCTTTTTTTTTTTTTTTTTTTAAGGATTTTACCAGCTACCTATGGAATTTAAAGTCTGTTAAAGTTTGCTCTGAGTTTGTTGCCTGCTTCCACTGAGTTTCTGAATTTTTTTGAAAACTGTTTAATAGAGGAGAACATATCATAACTGTTAGGATAACATGTTTATACTTGAAACTGAACAACAAAAGAAGACAATAAAGGATAGTCATTGATTTTTTCTCCTCATTGTGCAGACGGGATAGCAGAACACTTTCACACACAAACATTTTAATCTTTTGTCAATAAGGTCTCCGTTTGCCCCCCCCCCTTCACAAACTTACACTGGCCGTGGCTAAGTTTGTTCCTCAAAGCCAGAGAAGAGAGTTGTGTGAGTGCGCAAGTATGAATCATGAAAAGGCACTTTTCAAACCTGGCTTTCATTCAGCAAACAAAGACTACAGAGAGCTACAGAATGAATGTTGTTTGTCTGTGACTCACAAATAGGTGCACAGCTCTGCTTGTTTTTCTGTCCTACAGAATGTCGAGATGGATTCTTTTGGATACTTTCTGATGCACCAAACTACCAGAGAGGCTTGTTGGAATGTTTGGAAGATGAAAAGACTTGGCCATTGATGTGAATCGACTTTTAAAGTGGCACGAAAACATACTCTTTTTTTTTTGTCAGAGTAGTCTGTATTGATGTCACTTTTCAGACCTTTAGGTTTCCTAAAAAGAAGAAATGAAGTCTTTGTTTTTTTTCATAATCATTTCAAGAGCTGTTACATAAGTTATGTCGCTTTGTGTGTGTTTTAAAAGTGCATACATGTACAAAGTACATACATTCATCTGCTGGCATCAGTGTGCCAGTTTAAGAGTGAGTTTATAACAAGGCAAATCAAGTGACTTTGCCGGGGACATTTAAACATCATTTTCTATGGTGAACACATGTCAAAATATCATATATGTCTTAATAATGTGATTATTTTTTGTCTATTCAATTAATCATTACATTGTCAAAATTAGGATATATGTCTTTCTACTTTTCACATGAATTCAGAGTTTAAGTGTGAACTGAAATGAGCAAATTGTTATAAGGGCTTGTGGAGACAGTGTCTCACATGCGACTGGTCTTTGCAGTCACGTGGTTCTAATGTAGAAATCGATGATTTTGTCACATTGGTTCCTGTTGTTTGCAATTTTTCAGCTCAGAAATGCTCTAAGCCTGTCTGCTGAGGTTGATGTTCTGGAAGACAACAAAACTGAGACATTACACAAAAGTCCTCAAAGAACGCACACACACACACACAAAAAAAATCTATTTGTTCGCTGCCCAATAAAGACCTCAGGAAATTACCCAGAATTAATTTATTAATAAACAAGCTTGCTATTCACTAGGCCACTCAAACATCCCTCTGAACAAGAAGGACAACTACTCCACCTCTGGAAAAGGCTGCTGAGGCTTGTCTTCACTGTGCCTCTCACCCCTTCTCCTTTTCTATTTATCTTGGGCCCCTGGCATAAACCATTTCTTTACACTTCAATAATAAAAAAGGAGAAGCTTTCCCTCTGAGGGACAGAGTGCGCTAGACTGGCATATCAGTCAGCTGGCCCTGACAGGAGGATGGAGAGTGACAGCACTCACTCAAGCCCCTTTGGCAGCGTCGCACACCGTGACAGCCGTAACAGACACACCTGTCAGGATCTGGGAAATTTGACCGTGTTTGGGTGTGTTGGGTTGTGAGAATGTCGCATGTGTATCTATTTGTGTGTTTTGTTTTGTGATCACAGTATGGGTCCCCATAAACTGTTTGTGAGTCATCTGTATGTGTGAGTGACTAGGTATATATGTAAGTGTGTGTGTGGGGGGGTGTATATACAGTGCATAAGCATGCAGTTGTGTATAAGTTGATTCTCCGAAGCCTCCCAAAGCTGGTACAGATGCAAACACAAAAGGATGCTCCTATCTTAGCTTGATGCCATAAATTCTGTCAAAGAAGGCTTTCACACTCTTCGGCGTCCAGCCTCACAGGTTTAGATCCTGTTCAAGGTAACTAAGCTGCAAGCTTCCGAACAGACTCAAACATCCAGTTAAAATGATGTACCTACCGGTGGTAACAAGGGAGAAAAATTGAGGAAGACAAGGCTTTGGAGTGGGCATCAGCCTCCGGTATTTTATCCTTACAGCTTGAACCAACAACCCAACAGGGGTTTTCAAGCAGTCATAATCTGTCTGAAAAACCTCCAAGTGCCTCACACTGCCTCCTTGAGCTCTGGATAGTCTTGTGAACATGATTCAAATGATAAGTTCTGCCCTGATAGAAACAAACATCAAGTCAAATGACTGAACTGTTCTTGGATGCGGATATGCCTCAGAACGGTAAATGTGCCACAGTTGTAAATGAGGGTCCCTTCCACTTTTAACAAATAGGCATATAGTATCCTGGCAGTAACAGCTGAATGGGAATGATGAGGTACCCTTGAGTAAGGTATCCTTCACCCAATGGAAAAGAATGATCTACCCTTATTGCTGCATGGGCAAAGGTTCTGTAAACAATCAATAAATGATTTATCCTCCTACTGACCTGCCCCTTTGGTCACCACCAGTTTGGGTTTGCTCCGGGCTCCATCCCCTTTGGTGGTGTATGCAGCCACCGTGATGGAGTAAGTGGTGTCTGGCTTGAGTCCTCCAATGACCATTTCCTATGGGAGACAGGAAAGAGACAGGAACAGGAAAATATCAAAATGTGTCTTGCATTTGTGATGATTTGACCCTACTTCATGCAGCTTAAACTGCCTTATGCAGAATGTTAATCTAAGTGAAGTGTCTCCTGTTCCTCTTTATTAATTTTCACGAGGCATGCATTAAATGTAACGTTCCCCCCCCCCTGCGTAATGGGAGATCCATTCCATTAAGTAAATCCTTAGAGTTGCCAAGGTGGAGGAAGGACATTAGGTATGTAAATGGGAAGTAGCCCCTCTTATTCTTTTAGCAATATTCCAATCATCAACTTAACTTTGTGATAAATGCATGCTGAATACATCCTGCCCATTCACTGGCAGTTTTTACCTCAGCCATTAAGTTTCCTTGAGTCCTCTTCAAAGAGAGGCTTCCGATCAATTCTAATGAATCTTTCAAGGGAGCAGGTTTGAACGAATGCAGAATGAGGTTTTTAACAGGCTGGTTGGCAGAGGGATGGGAGAGGTCAATAAAGGTAAATGAGCTATAAGTACTGTCTTGCACTTGAGATGGTATTCACGTAATGCAGATAGACCGGGGTTTCAAATCTGAGTTCAAGAATTTGTTGAAAAAAATAAAATCTGCAGTTGTGAATGAACATCAAAGATGCGATGAGAATTTTACAAAAAAAAAAAAAAAAAAGTCTTTGAACTTAGACCGGCACAGTTACTCTAAGGCACCACACAGAAAATTAAATAATAAGGCCTAAAAAAAAAAAAAATCACGCACACAAGAAAGAAAAAACACACACACACACCACAAGAGCACAAAGACAAAATACACTGTATCAACACACAGCATGGCACAAGTAGCATTAGCATTCCAGGCACAGTGGGCAGTGGATATTGCATCAGCCACCATTTCTGTAGAAGCTAGCTAGCAATAGAAGTGTGTCCTTTTTTCTTTAGTGGCGTATAGAGATAGTGTAGAGGCTGGCTGGCCTGACAGATGAGGTGAAACCTCTGAGCCACTTTGTTATCCAAACTTATTGAATAAAGATTGGAGAGGTTGTGTAAACTGTGAATCCAACCAGGTTGATGCAATACCCACTGTTTATACCCTTTCAGCTACACAAAGCACTCAGGCGAAACTTCGTACTCACATATTCAGCTGTATCGTCCGTTTCCCACTAACCCCCCCGCCAAAGAGGAGAGTGCAGGAGAGAAAGTATTTTTTTTTTATTTTTAGAGAAAGAGAGAAAAGAAAGGAAAGAAATAGGATTGTGAGAGACGGGGGCATTAGAGGTTCAGAAGCAGAGAGTCAGAAATAGGGCACTGGTTTTGTGAGGTCAGGAGAGAGAGAAGCTGTTTGAAGCTAATATTATGAGGAGCAGCTGAAACAAGGCTGAGAGTTGTAGAGGTCTTCTTGTGGGGCCTGCAGCTGTTTAACAATGTTACTGTGCAGCTAACAATAAGCTACCTCAGTGTTGAATCTTTGCTACAGCCAGTAGTGACACTGAGATGTAGCTTTTAGGAGTTTAATGATGGGGTCATTTTTGAATATACTAACAAAAATATGCAACTAAAAAAATACTACTACAAAAGTAATTTTTCCTGGTATTCTTTGTGGACTGTTTGTGGACACGCTCCCATCTTATAATTTAAAGTATTTAAGCTCATTCTACTTTTAGATTTGTGGGTCAGCTGAATTCCAAAAATGTAAACGTGATGCTGGTGGCATTTGGCATGAATGGACCCTTCATTCATGTGGAAAAAAAAATAGATTTTGATTCTTTCACTCCCAAAATATGTAGAATTGCATACAACTATTCTTTTCTGTGTTGTTTACCCTATTGCTTCAAGGGTATAATTTCCATTTGGATGATTGCTACTGTGCACAAAGTCTCACTTTGGCAGGATTCCTCCAACACTGTGTTGACAAAAGTTTTGTAAAAAGAAAAAAAGGCCATTATACAGGGCTCCATTACAATTCTAGCTGTCAGTGGAGGCTGATTTTTGGTGAAATGTTTTCATGCCAATTTTACTTTTGCCCCCCAGGCACAGAATACTATAATCAGCATTTTCTTTGAGCCTCTGCGTTTGGTTCAAACACACAATCAGACATTTCATGGCAGATGTTGCCATAAAGCAGGGGTCTAGACATTCCTAATAAAAGCCATGGAGGCAGAAGAGGGAGGACAAGATGAGTGAAGCTTTGATTACAGTTTTTCTTGAGGGAAGAAGACTATTGCAGCAATATGAAATGAAATCCAAGAAGGAAGAGCACCCACATTGCATCCCATATTCCAGTAATATTTGCAAAGCCACAAGAGAAAAAAAAAAGTTGTGGAATGAGGCTTTAATCAGTCCTCAGTGTAACTGTTATTTTATTTCTTTTAAAATTTGTATCATGACAGAAAAATAGATTTAAAGACAGACAGGAGCATATTTGGTGAAATTTACATTTTTTCCTAAAATAACTGAATTTTTTACTGAGGATGGTCATACCTGGGCATCGGCCAACATGACGTCCTTGATGAGGGGCAGGCCCCGTGACTCGCCATTTTCAACACGTACATAGTGGACTTGGTAGCCACGGATCTGTCCGTGCTGTTTTCCTGGCGTCAGTGAGCGCCACATCACCTTTAGCGCTGTGGAGTTGAGGACCTCCACCTCCACCCGCCTTGGAGGAGCCCCAGGGACTGTGGTTAACAAAACAAAAAGTCAAATCAGAATCATTTCATTGTATACATTTTTTTTTAAAGAAACAGCAGTTCTTATCCACTAAAGTAGCAGGATGAGAGGGGCACATAAAACTGTCATGCCATGAATAACCCCAACACACATATCCATGAAACAAACTAACAACTGGCAAGGATCATAGAGGCATGGAGACATTAAAAATCAACAAACACACTCCAGCTTCAGTACCATATCCTCCACCACACACACCAACATACCACAAACACTTTCTCCTGTCTTGTCCACCTTCAATATGAGTCTGCTGTGTCTGTCTGCCATCAGTGAGGTGCTCTCAGTCATAATGACAAGCCTTTATGGAAGGCCTTGCTTCCAGTCCTTTCGGTGTGCCATGGACTGGCCCTTTCTGAGATGGATGTGCCATTAATAGAACTCTTCCACTCAAACTGCCTCCATTTGCTCGTCCACAAACACTTGAAGTCTCCTTCTTCACCCCTAAATCACAACCCCATTTCCCCTTTCTTCCCCCAGGATCATGCACCAATCTTGTTTATTACTAAAACCTTCTCTACCTTTTAGCCCTGGCTCTTATTTCTTTACCTGGCACTTCTCTGTCACACGTTATTATCGTAATGACACCGGAAAATTTGTTATAGCTGTTGTCAGTGCGCATTGGTTTTCACCCTTGCGATTCCTGATACTGGTGTCTTTTAAAGGTATGGTAAGAATTTAAGGTTGTCTCCACCATCGGGCTCATTGTATATCAGTGTCAGAAAAATGCCTAGAATGTTGTGGTAATGGATGTGAAATGGATTGTGGAGGATAGAAGCCAATGTCAACCATCCGTCAAAGATTCAAATGGGCTGTGACATGCCCACATCTTTACTTGTCACTTTATGTATTTTATAGCAACTACTTTTCTCCTTTGTCATTTAGTTTCTGGAATCCAACTCAGCTGTGTCATGTTTATTCTTTTGTTCGAGGTTCAGATGTTTTTGCAAGCGTTTGAACTTTTCTTTCTGTTTTAAGCACAATGTATAATTTGTGTGCAGATGTGGTCATATGAACAGCAGTGCAAATTCATTTGTCTATGTATTTTAACATTTTCTCCATCCAGAGACTAGCAGCTTGCTTTACATCATGGCCAGTGCACTCACAGTATTTCCAGTGGAGCAGGTTAGACCCAAGTGCCATGCAAAAGGGCACCACTAAACCTACCTAGTCAAAATTTTGTATATATATATATATATATATATAGATAGATAGATATAGATATAGATATAGATGGACACTCATTGGATACGCCATGCATGCAACACAGTTTCTTCACAGACATACACCATGGGCACACTCACTATCAAACCATTAAACAATACCTTCAATTATATATTACGTTTAGTTCTTAAACACTAGAGATTCATGTACCGTCTTCGTCAGTGCGGCAGATCAGGGGCTCGCTCTCAGGGCCTGGCCCAATCACAGTCAAGGCAGACACGGTGATGCGGTATTGGGTCCACTTCTCCAATCGATGCAGTAGCGCCTGCTCTTCAGTGGCAGGGATTAGGGGCTCCTCCATGGGCTCTCCGTCATCACTGCCACCTTCTGACGGGCTCATCACCTGGTAGCGCACCCTATACCCCGCCAGGACACCGTTCTGACTCTCCAAAGGCGGGGGGCGCCAACTTACCAGCAGGGTAGTGGAGCTGGTGCTGCTGCACTTAATTTCTTGAGGGGGGGCTGAGGGCTCTGGTGAGGTGGAAAGGACAGGAAGGAAGGGGGTCGAGGACGAAGAGGACGGGGGGAGGGGGAGGGAGGGTAGGGGTGAAAAACAAAAAAAATAAAAAGATGGGAGAGATAAAGAAAATGATAAAAGGATAAAAAAAACAATAAGAATAATTCAAACAGAAAATTGCAAAACAAAGACAGAGGCAAAATATGTTTAAAATAAAAATAAAAATCTTCAAGCAAATGTCAACACAAGAGGCAAAAATGGACAATGGCACTTGTGTAATAATGAATCAAGATGGCGACCCTTGTGAGATATAGCTACTTGTGACAGCAGGGACACGCAGAATTATTTGATTCCGGTATATGTTATTTTGGCTTTAAGACTTAAAAAAAATAGATAGATGTACCACAAAAATAACTTATCTTATTGCAATAATGATATTATCTCCAGCCCTACCAACACAAGTCATTTATCTGTCCTGTATTGAATTACAATGCAGAAGGTTTGATGTCATCCTCGTTAAGGCCTGTACTCAGTATTATAAATATCAGATATTTTGTTATCCACAGTACCAGAAGGACAGGGATGAACATATCCACTATAAATTCTGTTTTCGGGTACTGAGCCAATACTTTAGTCCTTAACAACTACAAACTAGCAACCAGGTAAACATGGCAGTCGTGCGCACTAAACCCCCGTTTTTCCCTTCAGGGTCTCTGCAGTTATTGCAACCACTAAGCCCCTCTGCTTTTCTCATGAGGGTTAATAACATACCGTCATGTCTATGAAAATAAGAAGCATATATTCAAAATATGTTAAGTGCTAATGTATATTGTTAGTTCAACTGATAAGCATTGCTGGCAGCCATGGTCTTGGGTAGCATCCAACATACCATGATTAAACAATCCATTGAAAATCATTTGTAATTGCTGTACCAGAACTTTCAGCCAAATTAGCCTAATATAAAACAAGCTTTTTTTCCCAAAGTATAAGCTATCAGGGATGTAGTGTAGTCTGTCCTTTTTCAACTGTAACCGTGTAAAAGCTTTCCAACATGGTAGCTGTTAATTGTGTCTGAAGTGTTCTTCCAAAACATATTAAAACCTACACATCTGTGAACTTTCTAAATCAAATTCAATGCCTCTTGCTTCTAATCTGTGGCAAGCTCTTATACAGCTTGTGCTCGTCCAGAGTGTGTGCTGTGCAAGAAGCGATAAAACGTTTCACTTCTCATCCAGAGTTTGGTATTATACGGATAAAAGGACATGTATGGAAATATTTCTATCCCAGTCGGGTTTCCTCTATCCCCTACGATGGTTTTATGTGAAAATATATCCCTTCCATCTTGGTGTGACAAACCCAATTCATTATTACATTTTTGTCTATTATGTAAGGTAAAAAAAAAAATAGCACAACAATCAAATATGAAATGAAATACCATCAGAAAAAAAATGCATTCTACACACACAGAAACTGAAAAAAAAAACTCAAAAACTCAAATAACAGGCAAGATGTTCTCATTCCAAAACAAAAGCTGAAGACATAAATTATGAACTGAAGGAGGGTACTGGAAAATGACTTTCTCTGTAACCCAAGTGACTCGAAAGAAAGAACCACAACAACAGTTAAGGTTCAAAATGACAACTCATGAAAAACATGAAAAAATAGAATACTCAGAACACAAACTGAAAATAAGAACATTTAACTTCGAAGAAACACAAATAAACCAACAAAAAGAAATCACAAGCATTGTTTGCATCATACGTACCTGACTCCCACAAATCACTAAATTTCAAAGACTTTCTTACCACCAGCACATGACTACAGAGTGTGCTTACTCTGTAGTCAGTGAACTGCAACACTTTCCCTCTCAGAGAGCCTGCCAGATATTTTGGCATCCATCCCCGCTTTTGAATCGGTAAATAACACCTTTTCATGACCAATTTTTGACCCTTTGATAGTCAGTTTTGGACCCATGTTGAGGTTATTGAGAGGGAGAGAGTTGGCTCTGTGCTGTAGCCAGGGCTGTTTAATACTCATGTATCTTTGGGCCGGAGGGTCCACAAGACTGTGAGAGGGGATGCCATAGGGGGTACACTAACTACCAAAAAATATTCTGTTCTTCTGCAGTTTGGCATGTGCACAAAAATCTATCCTTGTTAACAATTAGTTCAAATAAATCCCATTTCATAGCCCTGTTCTTTGTATCTTCATACAACTGCCATTTTGAGAAAGCCCAGACACAAGAATAGAGGAAGTAAGACGAAGAAAAGCTTGCATTGCTGAATTCATAAAAGTTTAATGATAATGTTCTGACTGCAGTGTCACTTTGGGTAGAGCAGCTTTAAAAAAAAACAAAAATAAAAAGCAGGGGTTTTAACTATCAGAAAGGCCTCCTCCCAGTGAAGACTGAATATTTCAGCACACAACAAATAGGACAAGACCTCAGCCACAGTTCCCAAACCCTTCTCTGTGTCCAATGGGCTTATTTACTTACGGTCTTACTGGATTTTGAGCCTTTCAGCTTCTTCCTTCGACTCATATTGTATTTGCAAACTCTCCACGTCAAGAATGATTGCTCAGTTCTCAATCTTTGTGGTGTGGAAAAGGCTGGGAATCTGACAGGGGCCAGGCTATCACAGTGCACAGGCATCCTCATGCCTGATAACGGTTTAAGACTGGATGGTGTACAGCTTTAATAAAGTGCATATCCCATTGAAGGCCAGTGGTGGGATTATGGATAGTAGAACTATACAACCACAAAAGAAGAAACTGAGCTAATGTTTCACTTGAGGTTCTTTTGAAGCTTCCCTGAAAGAGTTTCCTAAATGCTATTTGACAAATAATTAGTCATGTCTGCATTCATATCCTTCTCTTTGACTTTTAAGTCTGTTGTGATATGTTTAAGAGCTCTGGGTATAAAGTCTAAAATGTCAAGTACTGGTGGCATACCTAATCATTATGACTACCTTCAGATTAAATTTGCTTTGAGTGCAACATCTTTAGTGGGTATAAATTACACACATTATTGCACAGTTTAGCTATAGAGGCCATTATTCAATGCCTGTTGTCAACTCTGTAAATGACACAGATTGCCAAAGCTTTTGCTATCAGAGTATAAGCACATGTCTGCGCTTGAATTGTATTTTCATCCGAAGCCTCGAATGACAGGATGTTCATATTTGTAGATCATTATGGAATTAATCCCCCCTGATGCCAAATGGCCATGCTGTGGCTCACACAAATATTCCAATATATCTAAAAACCTCCTGCAATTACAGTAAGTGGGGGGGCTAAACTGCTTGTTTGGCTAAATACAGAGGATTTAGAATCTGCCACTTTAATTTGAGAGATAGCACTTGACTTGCTACTGGCAGGTTCTAGGTATAATCTAAATGTGTAACAAAGCCTGACAATCCAGGGGCCTGGCTCAGAGCTCATCGCAAAGCATGAAATTAATTCTGACGCTATGAAATGGGATTCTTATCTGCCACTCTGGGACCCTGCAGTCCCCTAACACCCACTCCCAGGGTCCATCTTAGGTCCCGTTAGCATGCCTTGCAACTGAGTAACAGCTAGAGGAATGCTGGGAGCCCTCCCTCCTCTCGGGTTGTGGACCCACTCCGGCCACGTCTGAACGGTCTCACAAAAATGGTGTCTGGGCCTGGTCTGACTATGTCAGCATACTCCAAGAGGCCTTGCTTCTGAATGGGGGCTACTGTTGCCAGTAACATCTCGTGTATTTATTTCAGCCTGCTGTAACTTTTACAGAGAGAAGACAATTAAATAATTTTGTTGTCTTTCATTTGAGATATTACATGGCTTCACTCACGATGGAGCAAATGACTGAGATCCAGGATTTTTTTTTTTTTTTTTTTTTTTTCTGTGATCTTTCACGAGTTCCTGACAAAGTAGTCCCCATGACAAAAGCCCCTGGTAATGCTGCTTGGACTTGAGCACAAACTTCAACAATCTGCGAACATTTTGTACCACAGATAATGGACAACAAAGCAAACAGGGAAATCATGTCATCTGTCTTTCTTTTTTACTTAGTGGAAAAGGGTTTCAGTCTGCCAGACAACACTTTGGGTTCAAATCCGCGTGGAAACGATTCTGTAGGGCTGTGAGAAGAGCTTGGTACTAACAATGCTAAAAATCAATGAAGGGATATTAAAAATGTATGTATCATTGCTCTGTAATGTGTTTTTGATAAAGGAGTCCAGCTGGCATGGGCTTTTTCTGCTGTAGTGTATTTAATTTCTTCTACTTTTTTTTTCCTTCGATCTTTTATTCTAGCTGATCTGACCCTAACATTATTATTCTTCAAATATAACTGAGTCAGTGCAGCTAGTTCAGTCAAGAAACTAGTATACACTTCCTTATTATAGTGAAGTGTATAGAGTATCTTAGTGTGGGCATGTGCTAAACCCGTAGTGATAGTATAGTATTAGACGAGAGTCTGGTATTAACAGGATATTTTGTTTGTGTGAAACTGCACAAAATCCTACATTCTGTAGTTATCCAACAATTGTGCCACTTAATTACCATTAAACTGGTGTTTTTCCCAAAAGCCGGACAGTTTTAATTATCTATGGTACAGTGCGCCGTGAAGGAACTTAAGACAAGCTACATACAGTATGTCGCAGAGCTCTTCACTGACTTGGATACACAGAGATGCTGGTATTCCTGGCCTGTACTTCATCCTTTTGAGTCTCTGTTGGTCTTTGAGAGAGTTTATGGCAGACTGAATCCCTAAACCACACAATCACTTACCTCAAAGCATCCAAAAGATCAAGTTATTTATTGTGTTGTGTTGTGGGAAATCTTTTGCTTGTCTGACTTAGTCTGTGATTTTTCTGACCTCAGCAATGAGAAACCAATAGATGTATCTCACACTTGCTTGAGCAGGGACTCTTGATAAAAGCATAAAACAAAACATTGGCTGAGAACAAATGGTAACAATGATGTATGTAATGCACTGTTAACCTTCAAATAACAGCCAAAGAGTACTTCACAATCATCATCATCATCATCATCGTCATGGAGTGAGCATTTATGTGGGACACAGTATTTACAAAGTTGATTACTGCTCCCATTATATATTGACACTCATTTCCAAGTATCAAATTTACGTGGTGGGCAGGCAGATACCATAATCGACCGACACTTCTCTTTTCTATCCACTGTAATTGTATGGTTGAGTCCCTTGTCTCAAGCAAGACTTGAGAAAAACCACCTGTTAAGACTTATTTTCCCCCATATTTGCTCGTCAGGCAAGGGTATGTCAGTGCTGTCTGTACGTGCTGCTCTGCCTGCTGCGCTGTAGTTGCTTGTGGCTGTGGTAGAACCCAACAGAAAAATGAAAATAGCAGCAAACTGTTTCTAAGAGTGATGTCAAACCAATACTCTTTTGGATAACCCAGAAAGTAATAGAAATTGATAAATAAATAAAAATCTAACTCAAAACTTTTTTTTTTTCCAAAAGACTCAACATAAAAGGAAGAGGACACAAAGTGAGCAAGGAGATGTCAAGCCATTCCAAGGAGAGCTTTTGTTCCATTGCACAGGGGAACAAGTGGAAAATAGAGAAACAGAGCTGGAGTAGGGTGATGTAAGAGGAAGAGAAGAGTGTATCCAATCCAATCAGCTTGCGGTTTATCGGTCAAGAACAAATGCAAAAACAGAGGTAAGGAAATCACAAACACACATCGACAGGTGGAGATGTGTACAGACACTTGAGAGACGCCAAGACAGAAATGGGGCTGGGTGAACATAAAGTATTTTCATGCCTGGACTGATCAAAGATCAACAGTGCAGTGATGGGTTCTCAACAGCACCCCAAATGGGCAGAAGTGAATGCTGCATGCAACTGGCGCTCTCCTCAGTGACTCTGCACTGTCAGTGAAGCTCTGCTGCCCAGCAGTAACAAAAAGAACTGTGAAGTGTTTGTTCCAAAGCCCCCACAGCCCAGATGTGGGGGTACAGCCAACAAGTTGCACTAGTAGAAACAGAAAATGTGTTAAAATAAGTCTACTCCCACCGCCATGGCTCTCCTATGTCCCAGCGAAAATCACAGCTAGTTAATTAACAATAAAAATGGCCACTCTGACAATGAATGAAAATATGTATTTTTGTCTGATTTTTTTTAGATTCTGTATCAGCAGATTCCACAATTATTTGCTCAGATCAACCCCTAATCCCCTAAACCCAGCTACATTTTCCAGGTTCTTTACCATGAATTTAATAAATGTCAATACACAACACCATTATTAATCTTTGCGTGCTGTGTAAACCCAAAAGATATTAATTTCATACCCTGTCATCCCAGACCTTTAGCTACTGTTGAATATATGACTGGATAAACTGTTTATTTTCTCTCTCTCTCTGGCCTGCACCACTAGCTATGATATGATTCATGTTATTTTTAGCTGGCAGGTTTAAATAATTCAGTTGTGTTCCTGCCATCTGTAAAATAAAACAATCAGTGGAGAACTGATACACTGGAATAAATTCTGGAGGTGAGTACTTTTGGTGGCTGCTGAGAGGATTTTTTTTTTTTTTGGTTTGATTCGATTTTTCACCCCAATCTGACTACAGTTCATATGAGAGCCTTGGCGGTCTTAGAGGAGAACTGACATTTTTTGTATCTCTGTCACGTGGAAGAAAGTGAACTTGCTGTTGACAAAGGAAAAGCAAATATGAACAAAACTGAAAGGGAAATAAAGAAACTCCCAAAGTTGTCTGTCCACATAGGCTTGATTTGTTTGACGGTGTTGGGTACACACATACACATTTGGCACCAGAGCCAAGTTAGAAAATAATATTCCTTTTAAAATTAAAAGTCTGTAAAACACTCAGCCTAAAATGTGACTCAACCTTAACTCTCCACAAAAGCAACCATAGTGTAAATGTCACTTTAAAGTCATATTGTTACAAAATCCTGATCAGATGCAAACACAAAAATCAAACCACACTTTTAAAGAAAGAATTCGACAACACCTTGGTTAAGTCAGTTTGTTATGTAGTTGATCATTCCTGAATCAGCTTTGAACCTTGATTATGTCTGAGAATAACACAGTCATAGTTCAAAGGTGATGATGTGGACATCAGAGAAAAAAAATCAAGCTTCAGTTAAAAGGAAGAAGCACATACCCTCATTCATCAATTCACTTCAGTAAAGGCATACAATCATGTAACTGCTTTACTAGGAAAAACTGCATTGTTAGTCAACCCCCAAAGAGAACAGGAGGGAAGACTGAATAAAGGGCTACATACTCGCTTGCAAGGTCTTCTGTGAAATGTCATTGGTGAAGGCTCCAATGCCTTTGTTAGAGATGGCTGCCAAGGAGAAGTGGTACTCTGTGTTTGGGCGCAGACCTTCCACAACATAGGAAGATGTGGGTGGAAACACTTTCTTCATCTGTTGACGGAGAGTAAAGTAATTGACAAGTCAGGTTTAAAATGCTTGTACAGAAATCGAATGTTGGATCTTTGAAGAGATGATGTACATCTCTCAAATCAAAAGGCACTGAAATTCAAAATGAAACACTGAAATTCTTGCCTGGGTGCCCAAACTGCGGTCCATGTAGCGAAGTTCATAATTTATAATTCCTTCTTTCTCATAGGCAGGTTCCCAGGTTAGCTCAATACTGGTGTCAGACACAGCACCAACCTGGAATTTGGATGGCTGACCTGGAACTATAGAACATGGCAGAGGACATTGTTGCAGTACATGTTACTAGAAATTAGCAAAGACATGGAAATGAATATTATACACATGAGAGGGGTACCATCCAATTACCAATAGAAAAAAAAAAATGTATCACTGAAGTTATTTTTCCTGTTCAGCGATTTCTTAATAAAAGGGCATATTTGTTATACCCACTATCATAATGAGCATAATGAGATTTGGCGTAAAATTACCAAGAGAGAGGGAATTAAATTGAGAGGAATAGATTATAGTTAAGTACTAAAGTTTGCGCCCCATTGACACGCAAGGTCCAGTTGTGCTCTACTGATCATGGGGTCTCTGAACTTGGATGTGCCTCATTGTCCTAGCATGGATGGAGTAATTTCATTCGACTCTAAAGCTGATCCAGAGTTCTCAGATGTTGGTTCTTTCTCAAATTTTGGCCATTTTTTTTTTTTTTTTACAGACTGTAATGATCAAATAGACCTTTGTCATCATTTGCAGATGGCTGCAGATGTGTGGGTGAATCTGGCACAGCAGGAGAGAAAACTTGTCTCTTTCACAGCAGGTACAGACTGTTTAAAGTTTTAGAAAATGTGCTGCTAATGCATAAAAAACAGCTGAAGATGTTCTTCATTGGTTGTCAAAGTCTTCTCCTTAAGCAGAAGTCTGGAGAACAAGTGTAGCATGCGCCAGATTTTGTATAACTTACTTTAAACTTCACTTAGTTTCAACAATATTTGAACATAGTTGTCTATTGTATGAAATTTGACATGAAATTCAGTGAAAGCAATTGATGAAAAGACTACTCCAAAGCTTTAACACCAGTAACCAAGCTGACAAAATTTATTTCCATATCCTCACCTCCTGGCAGTACTTTGACATGAATGGGCTCTGAGAAAGGTCCATCTCCTACAGAAGTAAATGCTAGGACTTTGATTGTGTATGTCTCTTGATGAACCAGGCTCTGGAGAGTTGTGATGATGCTGTCCTGGACATTATGGATCTGCCAGAGGCTCATGGGTTGGGAGTTGTCCATGGTGTAATAAACACGGTACCCCTTGATTTGTCCGTTGGGCTCCTCAGGCTCTTCCCAGCGCACCATCATGGTGGTTTGAGATATGATCTGGGCCTGGATATTCCGTGGTGGACTGGCAGGGGCCTGTTCACCAGTTCTGGTTTCTACTGGATCACTGGGAGGACCCTGGCCAATTGTGTTGACGGCTGAGACGCGGATTTCGTACTCTGTGTTGGGGTAGAGGCCACCGATGCTGTAACGTGTAGTGGTGATATCGTCCACTGTCTCATACTTGCTGTCTGGGGACTTGGCTCTATATTGGATGATATAGTAAGTCACTGGGTCTGGGTTGCCTGAATCCCAGGTAATGGTGACACTGGTGGCTGTGGTTTCAGTCACCACAGGGGTACCTGGAGGCTTAGGGAGAGCTGACAAAACAGGACAAAAGAGGAGACAGTCAATTATCATGACATTGTCATAGCAAAAGAGAATGACTTGGAAATTCCTTCACAATGCCCCAAGAAACTGATACTCCTTTACAAGCACAGTTATCTCTTACATTTGACAGTGATCTGTGCCACAGCCTCAATGATGCCAAGGCTGCTCATTGCCACACAGGTGTAGTTGGCTGACTCTCGAACACTGCTCAGTTCGAGAACGTTCCTACCCACTGGCATCTCATCCTCTGGTGTTAAGTCTTCTGAGTTCAGCATCCACTTGACGTAAGGCATGGGCGACCCCACTGCCACACACGTTATGTTCACACTGCCACCGGGCATAATTTCCTGACTCGTTGGTGGAATGGAGAAGCGAGGAGGCACCCGCCGGACTGGGGGAAGGCATGAGGAAGGGGAGAGGATGACAAAAGAGGGCAAGGGAGTCAAAAAAAGAGAAAAGAGAGGTAACAAGAGAGGCAGATGAAAAAGGACCCTTCTCAAGGAAATACTTAACACAAAAGGTTCAACATATTAAATGTGAACTGAAACACAATATAAAAGAAGTAGACTTTTCAAAACATAAAAATATACAAATAATGAGAAAGAACTAAACTAACAGAACTGCTTCAACAACAATGTAGATTAACAATAAAGCAACGATTCATAGCAACAAGGTTCCATTGACCAATATTTGACCCATCACAGCACAATTAAAGACACAAAAATCTATTACGAGTTTCTCATCTTTGGAACTGAACTGCTGACATATATACAACTACGACATAACCTGATCACCAAGTATGAAGGTGTGTAGTAAAGGCCATGTGATAATGCTATCACATAAGGCCAACATGGCAACCTGGAACTTCCTGTCCTCTCAGGCACTCATGCCAAACAGGAAGTAGGCCATTACAGGCTTCTCCCACAGCACAGGAAGTGTAGGGTTACTGGACTATTGACCATCTCTACAAGGTCTCTAAAAACAATCTAGCATAAGTTTGCGCTTGACACCTGTCTCTTCTACCTAGATATCTTAAAGATGAGAAACTTTAATCAGATTTTTGTGGTTTAGGGTAGATCCACTGGACAAAGCCTTATTAAGATCTGACACGGTTCCATTGATAGATGCAGCTATCAGTTTCACAGACAGCATGCATAAATAGACCGAGGTAAATTAAGGAGTAAATGATAACAAAATCAGATATAAAAATTGAGATAAAATGCATAGAGGAATATAACTGAAGGGTCGCTAGCATGCCCAGACAAAAGACGATTGGAGAGGAAAGAAGAAATACAAGATAGAGGATAAAGCATCTGAGGAGAGGATAGAAAGAAAGGGAACAGAGGAGCAAAGAGTGACAGAGGAAGAAAAAGAGAGGGGAAGGTTTGGAGGAGGGTGAAGGGGGGGTAACCCGCTTCAATGCAGTGTAAACTTTGTTTTTCTCCAGCAAATGTGACAAAATGTGATGGTGTCACATTGTCACATCGCAGTCCCAGTTAACACAAAATAAGTATTGAGGAACAAGGTGTGTGCCTAGAAATACATAGAAAAAGAGCTATAGTAGTTGTAGCTAGAAAGTCTACTATCACAGAGTGTTGGAGTCAAGAAACAGAACTGGATCAACAGGGAGTAGAAATCCAGAGAACAAGAAGAAGAGATAGTGAGAAAGTGAAAGAGAGGGGTAGATGAAAAGGGCAGAATGACAGCTAAGAGAGGGAGACAGGGAGGAGCTCAAAACTCATGGATAGGAGTTGAGTGGAAGGAGGTTGATAATGAGTCTGAGACGCAGAGGAAGGGCGCGGAAGGTACTGTGTACTTGCATGTGTGTATGTGTATATACATAGATGTATATATATTTTGCGTTGGTATGAGTGTGCGTGTGTACAGTATGCAAGAGTTAGAGAGTGAAAGAGTATGAGTTAGCAAAAACACTGTGTGTTCATGAGAGGCATCCCAGCAAGCACTTGACAAATAGTGTCATGCACACGGTGGCCAAGTTCAACAACAGATGGGACCAAAGATGTTACAAAAGTGTAATGCAGGGTTTTCTTTGCCTATATAAATCTATATTGAGGAACTGTAGTAAGTGTTTTGACTGCCTAATGGAGAATTGCCTATATTGCTATTTGGTAGACCAAACTTACAACATACATAAGAGCCAGGGAAATCCCTCTCATGGTACATTAAACAGAATAAATATCAAGACAGTTTCTAACTTATTTTCAACAAAAACCTTGAACAAGTTCACCAAAAAGTTAGAGGCAACAGCAATGGGCAACTACAGAGGTCTTTAACTTCCATATGTCACTATTTTAAACACTGGTGCAAATCAAAGTATTCTATTCAATGTCACAATGTTTGTTGGGATGCAAAAAGGTCAAAGAGAGAGAAGCAAAGTAGTGCAGATGTCGAAGTAAAAAATGATGAACTAAATGGAAGAGCTGACTTAGAGACAGACAGATAGACAAGACAGGAAAGACAGGGACGAAAGACAAGACACAAGGCAGAACAAAACAGACTCAAGCAGCAAGACAGCAGACAAGAAGACAGACAGAGGGAGACGGGCAGACAGACAGTGACGGATGGGCACGCAGACATACTGTACAGTACGCAAAGGGGAAGGGGAGGGAGGTTTGGATTGTTGGAGAAAGGGAAGGAGGAGGAGGAGGGCATAAGTGGGGGATAGAATAAGGAGACTGTGATTCTAAATTAAAACAAATTTAAACAAAACAAAACAAAACGAAAAGTTCATGGCTCAAAGTGGGTTTGGAGGTCTCACACACTGGGGCTTAAAAGCAAGAATCAACTACACCTCCCTTCCTCCCCACCTTAAACATTGCACCTCAGTGCAAATGTAACCTGGGAAGTCTGGGGTGGGTGGATGTGAGGTGTGTATTGGGGGTGGGTGGGGCACCGAGGAGACTTGGGAGGAGGGGCAGGGGGACTGAAAGGGGCATCAAGGATAGGTAGCATTCCAAAATACACCGTGTCGATCCAAATGGGATTCATATGATCGTTGCATGGGACAGTTTGACTTTTTCCAACAAATTAAGGGCACAAACATCACCTACACACACTGAGGGAATTTTCTCCTGAGAACTGATATTTACTGACCTGAGCACCGAAATAATCACTAAAATGTTCATATGTAGTCTGCAGGGGCCAAGTATGTTAGTAAGAAAATGCAAGCTAGAACAATGTGTAACGTCCAAATGGTAAAAATACATATTCTAGCTAACTATCTTTTAACAGTTATGTCATATTCAATTATGAAAAGCAGCATTCTACTTAAAGATTAACAAAATATTAATAGTCATGTACAATTAGAGATTGAATGAAACATTATCTGCAGCCACTGTTGGGCTTTGGATATGTCCTCCTCTGTACTACTCTATGCATCCTCTAAGTCCTATCATTTACTATCAATGTCTAATATATTTGGGGCAAGATATGAACTGACCTTGAGGGCAAAAAGTTCATTGCTGACCATTGAGGAAATGTTCTTGTATGGTACACAAAATCACACACTGATTTTACTGATTTGCCATAAAAAGTACTTGTGAGTGTCCTTAAAAACATTCCTTTAAAAAATTAAAAATGTTCTTTCAAAAAAAATATTCATAGTAATCCAAGTAAAATGCCTCCATAAGAAGCAAACATGGGTTTAAAAAAAATTGCTGTAAAACATAGCAAAGAATCATGACCTGCTTTGCTCTTAATTTATTTTAAGAAAAATGAAATCAAACAATGAGACTCATGACTTTCTGATTGAGATATCATGATTTGTCTCATCGTGGCAGACATTATTGGATAGTTAGGAAGACCAAATGGGAGATATTCTAAAGAAAACATGTTGAACTGGAAAAAAAGGCAAAAAAGACCATCATATTGGGGCAGGAAATATATATCTGCATTCTTAATTGTCAAAAAAGTTCTAACGAAATAACAAAGGTGAAAGGGCAGCCCATTCCTCACATGGACATGCATGGGTGTGGCTACGGCATGAGTGACATATATAGGTGCGCCCCCATCCACTTGGGCAGACACCAGGGAACCAATACAATCCAAAAATGTCACCCAAGCCCATCCAAGCATGCCGTTCATTCCCAAATATAGCATTGTTCCAGACACACGCACAAAATCAAATGAAAGAAAACAAATTAAACTGAACAAATTCACAAAAAGAACTAAGTCCGAACAGCATAGACAGTACCGGAGTGCAGCTGTGTTCAACAAAGAGGTATGCATCAATACTATTAGATGTTTTTCAGCTATGAGTTGTCTCTGCTTGAATTTTGTTTCCAATCCAAAAGGATGGTGAAAACTGAATTGGGCGAACAGGGTCTGTTTTTAGGGGAAATGTCCAATTAAAATGTGTCTGATGGTGCACTTCTCTCTCTGGGGCTCAGGTCAGCCAATGGACCGGGAGCTGCAGTGGCTGAGTGAATGAGGTTTCCCCACAGGAAGATGTTTCTGTTCACCTTTGAGTACCTACACTGTCAGGACAATGTGGGAACTAACATAGGCCACCTGCCAAATGCTGGGAACGTTTGGCTGTGGCTGCACAGTGAACTCACTGAGCAAATTCACAAAAAACTTGCTTCAAGGCTCCATGGCACTAGGGCACTCTATAATGAATGATAGGTAATCAAACAACAATTTGGAAAACATGGACGATGGGAGAGTCAGGGGAGAGTCTACCTGTCAACAACATGCACAGTGTGTCTGACACATAAATAAATAAATAAATAAATAAATAAATAAATTTGGTCTTTGGTTAAAAAAAGATCACAAGCTCAAGGTCATTTGACACTACAGCATTTTATGCTATATCTTCAGAGAGAGTATACTATCAGTATCACATGCAAATGAGTCGCTGTACTCATCGTCATCAGCTAGTGACACAGGCCTGTATGAAATGAATGTTCAAGTGGACTGTGACTCTGAGATGCCAATGGTCTGGTAAGCTTTAAAAGCTGTGTGTGTGGCAGCTAATGCTAAAATGTAGTGCCAGTGAAACAAAGAAAATAAAGAATCCCAATTGCATGGACAGGCTCCTCATTCACAGAGACCAGGAGCCCAACCGGCCCATTTGGAATTGAGAGAAAATAAAACAAACATATACCTTTCATTTGGACTACTAACAACATATCTTGTTTCAAGCCCCAATGTGGAGAGAAAGACAAGAAGCCTTACAGTGGACGAGGTGAAAAGCAGTCGAGAGAGAACGCCAGAGTACTGCACTAACTCTAATAGTGGGCGGTGTTGTGGAAGGATTTGTGCCAAAAAACAGAGGTCAGAAGGTGGACATTATCGGCCATTTTGGTGAGGCAGTTTTTGCTGCCCCAAAATGAAGGGGGAAGCCAAAATAATGTGCAGCCTTTAGTGTCACCTTGAAGCTGAGATTACACCCTCTTGCTGCCTGAGGACACAGGCGCGGTATGGAGATCCTTTAGTCACACTTGCTGGGTGAGGCCTACGGCATTTACATATAAGCCGCAGGGGTCGGTCTGTATTAACATACCTTGGCTGCGCTGAAGCTAAACAGTCGCTATCGGTGGCTCATCAAAATGGAAATTATTACCTAAAGGAAACTGACAGGAATCATGGCAGGGGTGTCTAATAATAGAAAGCAGTGGATTGAAGGGATTTCAGAGTGTATCACGTTTTCCTATTGACTTACAGGTAGATGACAGGCAGCCAAATGCTACTGCAAGTATGTCCCCTTACTACGGTGATCCCTTCACTGAATATTGTCCGATTGAAAAAGGGAGTGTATTTATACATTTGCTTTGGAATAAGAGATAATGGAATTTTGTTTTGTAGGAAAAATAAATGGACTTCTGATAGCTACATGATGTTTTTTTTTTTTTTCAGGGGTGGCTATTAACTTCAGGACTCCTTGAGACAAACATCTAATAGAGATGGCAGGATTTTGCTTTGGCCAGTGAGAACATAAGGTGTAATCTAGCTTTCTTTCCCAACGTTACACACAAATGCATAGCAGGACATGCAAGCACATTCAAAATCAGGCAGGTACCATTATAGGAGGGCAAACATGCACATGCGTACATCACAGCGCAGTCTTTCTGCATCAGTGTTATTCTTAGGACTTGATCAAATATGAAGACTGGATGTAGACTTTGTCAGGTTTTCATTATTCTCTGTTTCTTCCAATGGGATTGTGCCATGCTTTGTGGACACTATTATGTAGAGGGCAGCGATGACAGATTATTGACTGACGCCTTTCATAGACTCAACTGTTACAATTACTGAAAGAAAGTCTTTTCATAGCCAATAGGTGTATGGAAAGTGTTGAAATTGAAACCTTATTAGTGTCTGCTAGATCAGAAGGGATGATTATATACATATATATTTGTATAATGATTTGCCTTAAGGAAAAATGATGTAGCTGGTGCAATGGAAAGAAATGGCATAGATATGGTAGATTGGGGTCAAAAAATATATCAGCTATAGTCAGCATCTTCATCATAACATGAAATAATTTTATGAGGGGTGGGTATGTCTTATTAATATGTTGGGGCTTAGCATGGCTCATATTCACTTTCAGCTAAAAGAATCAACAGTTTATCACAAATGGCAATAAAAAAAGACCAATGCACATACATGGCCTGTAAAAAGCAACCAAATAGCCAAATATGTTCAGGGTCCAAGTAAGCATACTTTAGAATTAACTGATTTAAGAGGTAAATTTGGTGCAGGGTGTTGCCAAGGAAAACCTATGTACTCCTATGGATAAATAAAGGTTACCAAAGCAAGGAAATTCCTCATTTACTTGCTGTTGGAGCTGTAGTCATTTTCAATATGACTTTCGGTTACTTTACAGAGATCAGTCTAATCCCCTGGAGATCAGCACACTTGGACAACCACACATACAAACACTCCCACTCTCTGGGGAGACTGATAGGGGTGGAAGTGTGTTATCTCTTTTACCTGACTGAATAATATGCTTGATCTACCCAGACTTGTTGCGACACGGGTAATACCCCTAGCAATAAGCCATGGTTCCTTTCCAAAAATATGCCATATCTTGTAGGCAAGCTCACTGCAGCATGTGACACGAGATTCAGTATAGATCAGATTAAGCAGGATATGTCTTGGAAAAACTGGTGCACATGCTGATGCTAACGTTTAGATAGAACATCTAAAGAGATGTTGCGAAACTGTTTCTAATATAAATCAGTAACTGCTGCTTGCATTGATCTCCAATTCATTCAGCACTATTCTCCCCATTATTGTTGTAGGAATAGGAATCACTGTGTTGCAGTCCAGTTTGAGAATCTTCATTACTTTAGTCACATCAACCTGAAAATCAATTTTATTCTACTAGTGTGTGGAGAGCTTTCTGAATAATAAATTATAATTTGATTGAGTGTCATGACTACAAGGGAACACAAACAGCAGTCACTCAACAAAACCAATCACATCTAGCTGCCGCCATTTGGAAATAAAAGTATCTTTGAGCACCCGCTAAGTAACAGCAAATGTGATGTCGGAGTCATTATATTGTTATTGATCCACACGACACTGTAAATGGAATCCCTTAATGGCTGCCTGAAATCACCATGGAACCCAATCAGGCCCAATCAGGTCTAATTTTTTCAGTAATGGGTCGCTATAAACAAGATGACAGGAACACTGGCTGTATACACACTTATTATTTCATTCGGCATTTGCATTTGCACTCCGAGACTCAAGAAGCAGAGCAGCATCATTTTGAAAAAGTAACACAAATCTCACAATCAAATGAACCACAAAAGACAAAACTGTTTTAAAAGAAAAGTAAGTTCAGGAACATAACTGAAACAAAAGGAAAACGCACAAACACAACACCATAATCACAACACAAAAAAATAAATAAAACAAAGGAAAGCCAAAAAGGGTTGTATCAGGGAAAACACTTGTTGAGAAACCAAAGAAAGAGAAGGAATACAATTGAACAAAACACAGGGAATGCAGAAAGAAAAAAAGACCAACACGGCCAAAGGGATTCTGTACAGGCATGCAAGCGCAGTTACATTCTCCCATCGTGCAACAAGTCCTGTTATTTACACGTGCTGGGTTTTCATGACAACACGTGCAAGAAAGCCTTTCAGTGCAGAAGCAATACCAAAGGATGCAAAACGAGAAAAGGCCCCACAATGCAAACATAAAAGTAAATTAACAAGACCCGAGCTAATCGGGTTTGCTTTCATCATTTCTTCCTTGGAAATAAAGAAACATTTCTTTCATAATCATTTAGCAGTTTGGATTAACTGATTAGTATTTATTCAAATTAGTAATGAATCGAGCTCTGTAATAGGCAAATACAGCTAAAATTTTTCAACATGTTGATTTTTTTTTTTTCAAATGTGGGTTAAAAAAAGTAAAAAAGAAAAAACACACCAACCTTCTCGAAGCTCTGAGGGATGTAAAGGGGTTGATGCAGAACACAATGACATGAGGAGAAGAGAAAAATAGGGGAAACACAGAGAGAGTAAAAAAAGCCACCTCAAGGTGTTTAGCTGCAGCTACATTTCCCTTTTCTTTAATCTTTTTTTTCCTCCTTTTCCCTTGTCCCTGCTATCAGTGACACCCGTCTTGAAAGTATACTTGCCTGCCCCCCCCCACCCTTAAATAAACTCTGAACCAAAACAATCAGATTCACCCCAGTGGCCACACTGTCGCTTGCTAAGAAAAAAAAATAGTGAGGAGCCACTGGAGTCAAATCAAGCGTACCATACTCATAATTCAAAAATTTCACAAGCTCCTTATAGCCACAAGGAGAGGCTCCTGTGGTGGCTGTATTTGCTTTTGTTAGAGAAGGAAACCAAATAAAGAGAAAAAAAGGAAAACTAATGAGAGATAGAAAAGAAAAAAAGACACAGTTTGGGCTGAAATTAGCAGCTGCAGTTCAAGACAGTTATAGTTCATTTTTGCTCGAAGCCAATCAGTAGCACTGCCATTAGTGTTTCTGCTTGGGTAGTAGTCTCAATTTGCAGATAAAAATTTAGATTGTTATTTTGTTTTTTTTTTCCTGAAAATTGATCCTTACCACAGCTGCTAATCTCGAGTGCATTTTGCTTTGTGAACAAAACATAGTCAACATCAAGTATCAGAATTGATTGACAAAAGTTAACTGAAAACAGACAAAGGTTGACACCATCAAGGCATAACAAGTGTGTTACATAGTGTGAAAGTACCTGAGTAATTATGACCCTTGTGTAGTCTTTTAAAAGCATGCTGATGGAGCAAGTGTTCATGGAGATTGCATGAATTGTTGGAAATGATATCAGGGCTGTGTGTTTTTGACCAAAGGAACTACTAAAAACTCCAGTGCTGTGTCAACAAAATGTTCCCATTATTATTAAGGACAGATCTCTTGACTCTTGTAATTTGCCATGGACCTTTTTAATTTCTATCATTCTATACATGAACAAGGTTCATAGCTGCTTGACATTAAGTGGCACTGTATCACAGTGGAGACAGCATGAGCCTTCAGGATGAATGCTGGCAAGAGACACTAATCTTGATGAACCATATTTCACCTTCTACTCCTCACAGTTGAATTTTTCTTCCCTACGCTGCTGCATCACAGGGTATGATAATAGCAATAATAATGAAAAAGCAGCTCCCTGACCCATTTTATAATGTCAGAGTAGTGAATTATTTATTGGGAACAAAGTTATTTGGTACACAGCAGAGGGAACAAACTGAGTAGATACCAAAGCATCTTTATTTAATATGCGCAGTATAAATAATGCATGTCAAAAATGCATCTGCTTCAATTTATCAAAGCTCCCTCAACAGGGATTCATTGTCATTTAGCATTAGTGATAGAGGGTAGGCTTTTGTCTTCATTGCCTGTATTCTATGAAACTCAACGCTCCGTGTGACTGTTTTTCATATCTACACTTTGCTGGAACATGCCAGCCAAAATTACTATTGACTGTAAAAGGCTTTTTAAAAAATAATAAGCCAAATCAGAAACAGGGGAATACTATAGATTTATGCTCCGGAACACCGTCAAGAAAAAGCAGAGGAAGTGTGCTATTTATAACCGATGCGATAAAGCATCTTTTATGTAAATACAGAACAGCTGACTGTGTTAACAGTCCTTTTCTACTAATTCACCACAAGGAAATCCTTTTTTTAACCCCCAATCTGGAGATGACGAAAGGGGTTGAGATTTGGATTGGTGGGCATTAATACCTCGCCACTCAATCAAAATCAACACTTACCGTTGTGCTCCTGTACCTGGAAAAAAAAGCTAATAAACTGACTTTTTTTGGGGTTCCATAACTTTGACGCAGGGGGAAACATTGTATCGGGCACACAATTACAGATAAAAGGCGTCTTACAACTGATAAAGTAAAGACATACGGCTTGTTGGGCTACACATTTCCTTCCGAGTGAGTAGGGGAGGGCATTCAAAGACAAAATGGAGCATAACATCATAACAGAGAAGAACATTAGTTGGTCAATTATAGTTTTACATTTGGAAGTTTCAGTGCATATGAAATTACATTTGTGGGCAGGCAATAGTATCAATGCTAAAAGATTTATATTACTCTGGTAATACTATTTTGCAAAATACATTTTGTGCAAATACAGCTGGGCTAGAATGGAAGCAATCATAATTTGTTAAGCTCAACAGTAATGCAACTTAAAGCTGAGCTGCACTGTGCAGACATTTTAGTTAGAATGGGTGGATGTTTTTATTTTTTTGGCCTGGCTCTGGGGCCGGGTTGCTCCCTACCTCGCACATAAAGGTTAGCAGGGGACGAGTAGCGCACGCCTTCCACATTAGACGCCACGCACTCGTACTTCCCCTGGTCAGTCTCCTCACTGTTCTCGATCTGCAAGGCACCTGGGAAATTAGACAACATCCAACAAAGACAAGAAGGGAGGGGGCGGGGGGAGAGAGACAAAAAAAGAGAAAGAGAGAAAGAAAGCAGGGAGAGAATGATTAGTTTGTCTGTCAGTGACAGTGCATGAAGGAGTCAGACAATCTTCTTAATGGAGGGTATCTTGAATATCTCAGGATCATTTTGTCAAGAAGTGTTACTCTCCGCAATGCTAATGCAGATTGCCATGACAAACTGGGTTCCTCTCCAGCCTCAGCCATCCACAGATAAAAAGAAGTGAAATGAAATAAATAAGACTGTGGACTGAATCAGTCACACTAAATTTGTTGGTTGCTGTGTTGGTGTAAAGGTGGTGCAACTCATGTAAGAAATGAGATCTCTTTACTAAAAATGCAATATGGACAAAGTAATGATGTAAGACTGATGAAAGGTAACGGAGAAGTGTGTTGAGATGTTCCCGTAAACTGAGTGAGATTAACAAAATGTCCTTTGCATAGCGCTCTCCAAGGGAGTGTTTGTGCGCACTGGGGGAACGGGGGTCATGGGAAAATATTCAGACATATAGTTCATGTCCAAATGAACACTGGCATTGTGCATAATGTAGTAGCAAAGCCCCTCTGCAGTGCAAGAAATTACGAGTAAAGACACATCTAATTCATACATTACATCTTGTACTGTTTAGGAAGCGACAACTACAAGTGTATCCATATATGTCACTGTGATTGGGTTGTACTCGTGACTCCAGCATATTACCACTTTATATTGTCTCTATTTTATGCTAAATTCACATTCATCTCTCATATTTATCTTTATTCTTTTCCCCGTATTGTCATATTTTTGGGTAGGAGGCTTTATATGAACCCCTTGGGGCTTAAACAGACTTATCTCTTTATAGATTTTATCTTTTGCATGGGCATATAAACTCAACCTAAATGCTCGGCAACAACACTGGAGGAGGGCGTGGGGGGGACGGAGGAGGGAGGTGAAACAACGAGCGTCAGATCATTCCTCGTTAGAGCGCCGTTGACGGCACTTCCTGATGATATCATTAGGGTTCCTGGCTGGCTCAGCAGACAGATTGCAGCCCAGGCCTCCCTGACAAACACAGCACCATCACTCGTTAGCGTTTAGCCAGGAAGCATCAATACGCCAGCCGCTGCCCAGGATGCTTTGTAATATACCATAACCTACTCCATCACAACAGCAAGCAGTGGGAGCACAATGTCGTACAAAGCTACTATTTTCGAACATTGGTCTAATAACGGTTTTCAGCTGTGCCGCAAATGAGACCATCGATCCCGCCTAATTATAAAGATTAGTCACGCTTCCACCTTGGCTATGGTCTCCTACTCTAAGAGTACTTTACACTTTGGAGTCAGTACAAAGACATCTACTCTCCAAAATAGAAAACAGACCTGAAGCTACAACAATCTATACTCTATTTTTTGCTCCTCTTCATTTCCCTTTACAGCTCAGATCATCCTCATCCCCCAGAGGGAACTGTTCCTGGCACATAACTCATGAACCAAATGAAAAAGTCTACCTGCGGAGTGCAGGTGGTGGAGTCTTCGCTCTGCGTTTATGCAGGCATCTGATTTGGATGTGTTTGATGTGTGCTTGGAACAGCAAATGCCAGCCCGGTGGCAGGTGGGTTGGAATGTGCTCAGAAGCCTAGCAACTCAACACCAGGGAGACACAAAGTAACGACTGTGTGAAGTTCAACTCCAGGTGGACGGATCCAGAAACTCCTGGCAGCGGCTCTCCAGCCTTGTGCTGAATGATAAAATCTTTGGACGGCTGAAGTCAGTTCCATTTTTTTCAATGTTTCATAAACAATAATGCTGAGGTGGGACAAAAACTTGCATTTTTTTGATTGTTACCAAATGACTAAATTAGAGGGTATGTTGTATATTTCATATATATTTTATACCAACTGCTGTTGGTACACATCCACACGTCCAAATGCTTCCAACAAATACAACTGTCTTCATCTGAAAATAATAGTTAACAAATGTCATCTGAAGGTCAAAGCACAACCACCAACATGTGTGTTGGCAACAGATAATGAGCCAAGCGAATTTAATTGAGAGCCAATTAAAACCAACATTGGCTGCTGCGACTGGTACCTCATGGTGAAAGAGAGAAAGACAGAAAGGACAGAAAACAGAGGGGTCTTTAAGGAGATAGAGGGAGATCTGTTCATCACCGTCATTGTTGGAGGCTCCTTGCTAGGTGGAATTATCTATTGTTTCCAAACCCTAACCCTAGCTTCATTATATATTCTAGCTATTATTTAGTGTAGCTCTGAAGAACACAAAGACCCCTTTCACTTGCAGACCACAGAGAGAGGGTGGAATAAAGTAAAGTAGGAAAAAAGCAGAAGAAGAAGAAGAAGAAGAAGAAGAAGAGAAGCAGAAGGGAGAGATAAATGTAGAAGAAAAATTAGAGACGGAGATTCATTGTTATTCACATATCTCATCTATTATTTTCTGTCTAGCTCTATGATGGTTCTGCCTCAAAACTGATGATGAGAAACGACTCGTAACTAGCACAAACAGTCTTTAAAAACAACAACAAAAAAAAAAAATAAAAATTGAATTCTACACACTGGATAAAATTAGATCTGCGTAAACAAATGTTTGATGAAGGAATACCAGTGAGAGAGCTGAAGAAGGAGTGGAACAGAAAAGGTAAAAGAGAGAGAGAGGAGAGAGAGAGCCAAATAGAAATCACAACTTCATTCTATTTTGAGATGCTTTATGCTCCTCTCGCCGTCAGATTCGCACATAGAGGAGATGATATATCCCGCTGGTGTTACATGTGTTGGGCCACACTGTGCACTCCTATATCATCTGTTTTCTTCTAGCCCCGGCTTTGTCTTTCGTAAGTAAGTTAATGTAAGTTAATTTGAAAGAATCCATTCAATTGATGTAATTAATGATCTCTGCAGCCATATAATAGAATTCAATTATTTTCTTTTCTGATCAAAAGGCAGTCAGTTTAAAGCCTGATAATATTAGCGTTTAAAGACAACAGACCTCCGAGGGCTTTTAACGCACAAATCCAAACAAAGCTCTTTGATGTCCTATCTCCAGCAGCGGCGTGCACGTGCACGTGCGCCCACAAAACAAACCCCACCCTTTGAAAACCCTTGTAACCAGCATGTGTCTCTTTCCTACCATTTGCTTTTGTCTTTTTTTTTTTTTTTTTTTTTTTTTAAATGACTGCACTCTCTGTGTTTTGCATAATTGCGCTCCGTCTACCCGGCCAGCCTGTGGCTCACCAGTGCGCGAGTGGCCATTGGCATTTTTTATTCTTTTATCAGGAAAAAAAAAGGAAACACAAGGAAATGAAATAAATGCTGAAAATTATCTTTAACAAGCACAATAAAAAAAAACAAAAAAAAAACACACGCGCCCGGTCTGTTCGCACAATGCACGTTTACTGATAAAGACTCGCCTGGTGACAAACAGCAATTTACTGCGTCGCTCACAAAATGGCTGCACTGTGCTTATGAAGTGAGTCCTCCACGGGGCCTAATGGCATGTGTTCATCGTCTCCAGCTATGAAGTGCTATCACCAATGCGGCAATTGCAAACGCGATCAAAGACCGGTTTGTTTTGCTCGATTTCATTAAGAAATGTGAATTCTGCTTGACTGAGAGATGACTTGTTATTATGATGAATGACAAGCATGACTAGTTTTACTTTACATGACATCAAGTCAGTCGACGCGGACTATCTCTGAATGATATCTGCAGCTACAGCAGTACTAAAGTGCCAGTGACCGCAAAGAATTGTTTTTAGTATTGTTTACTCAATCTCTATGAAACTCAAACTAAATTATTAGTACATTAAATATGTCCACTGTAAATATTTAACTTCAAGTGCCAGAGTGACCTGCTATTACTGACTTTACTCGCTACTTAATCTTGTCCAAGGACAGCTAAAAAAGGACACCTGAATGTTGAAGGACATTAAGTGAGCTGCTGTGGGAACTAAGGTTTGAGAATGTCCAGGACAGTCTCTCTGTCCACTCAGAGGCCACACTGACCATCCGTAAACCCCAGGAAGTACCCCTGCTGAGTAATAATTCATGTTTTTCTGGGTCAGAGAAGAAGAGATTGGTTTTCTTTCTGTCTTATTCCATGATGTATGCTGCACCATTAGGATCCAAAAGAAGAAGAAAAAAAAAACTGTGGCTATAATTCAGGCAAATAAAGTTCCTGATAATAATAATAACATCACTTCCATGTGGACCAATTAGTCTCAATCTCAGTCAAAGTGACCCTTCATTCGCACCAGCACTCACAACCTCCAATCTCCACTCCTGACTGTCTTGCAGCATGTTCACTGCCTTCATCCATTCGATAAAGAAGGCTGTAATGGGCAGCGTGTCTAGGACATTTGTCCCAGCTGTGACAGCTGCCCTGGTTAACAGCGCTGCATGCCGCAGGCTGATCTGATGAGAAGCATTGAGATGCCAAGGTGTGATAACAAAGACGACTGCCTGGGCAGAGTTCAACAAATACATGTTTTGAAAGCTAATTTAGATTCTGGAGCAGATATTCTTAAACCAAAGGTGTTTGGAGTGGATACTTTGTGCCAGCAGTCTTCAGTGTATTAACATTTCACTGTTATCTTGCCAAAATCCTTACAATTCATATGTGTCTTGAAGGCAAGGCTGTCCTCCTATCTATTCAGTGGTAAGAGAAACTGACATGTTCCACTACATTTAACCTGAAACAGATCCTTGCAGGTTTCCAATGCCTGTTCTGTAGCTGCAGACTAGCAGAAAATATCATATCAGAACATGTCTAATTTTTCATAAAATGTTAATGTTGACAAACCCATATATAGATCTTGTTTTATTTTAAGCCTTGGTTATTGTGGCATATGAGAGAGACAGAAATGGACGGGTAGGGGGTCTAATTTATGAGCGGTGCAGTGTGCAATGGAAAAACTGAGGGAGAGAAAGAACAAAACTATCAAAGCGGGGTGGGAGGAAGAGTTGAAGAGACAGACAAGCTCAGAGAAACAGAAGGACAGATGAGGGGATAAAAGAAAAGCAAGGAGGGGCCAGCATGGATGATTAATTTCAGAAAGTGCCTGAAGCCGTGGTCTGCCCACCCCTGTCGCTGCTTTGTAGCAGCTTTGCCATGTGTACCCCCCCAGTCCCATTTGTGTAATTCAATTAGTGTGCTCCAGCGGGCCTTGATTGATTTGTTTAGGCGATCAACAAAATGGCTGGCCAAGTCTCACTCTTTCTTTCCCTCCCTCTTGCTCCTTCCGCAGCCCACTCAGGCCCGCCGGTGGCACGCTGTTCTTTTCATCATTTTATCTCTCGTTTTCAGTACGCGTCTCTCATTAGGACCTCATTTCTCATATCCTCTCCTGTTGTTTCCTCCATATCCTCTCATCCCAACGCTGCTCACTGAAGCTCTACTACTGTGCAATTAAAACCCCAAATTAACACCTTACTGTATAAACGCGTGTGCACTCAAAACTTCTCCAGTACATGAATTAAAGTGTGTGTGATGATAGAGTCACTGCAATAAAACTGTAAAAACAACAATTACATGTAGAGATGCACTCTGTTATTGAGAAATGTTATCAGGCCAACAGCAAGCGACGCTTCACACTATGTTTGTATTTTCACGCATCATATATAAACATTATAAACCATGAAGTATCCCACTTCACTGGCTGCTATATTTCCAAGTTTTGCTACAACAGGTTCAGCAAGATTTCATACAACAATTCCGTGGTTGAGAAAGCTGAACATCAATTCAACTACCTCTTGACAGTCGGATGGCAATGCAGAAAGTTATGCATTCAGTTATGAACTTGCATTTTTAACAGTAACACAATAGAGAAGGCAGCCAGTGTGGACACAAGGCAGCCAAGTTATGGAAATGCCCTTTTCTCTCCGTCTCCCAGTCCTTCTGTCTGTATCCTGGCTGTCACTTGGGCACGCTCTGCCACCACCCCAAGGTCATTATACTGCAATCGCACCAGCATGGTGTCCCACGTGTGATGCCATTGTTGTCAGTGCCCATCTGGTGGCTTGTAACGCTCCCATGAAATCAGTAATGAAGCAGGTAGGGAGTCCAGCTACCTTTCTACCCATTGCTTACCTCTAGGCCAGCACCTACATAGCTTTATATGGAAGCAAAATTAATGCAAATTTTTACATTCTGGGAATTGGCTCTTGCACGTGAAGCTGTTACGCTGCTTCCTGTGATGATGCACATTGTGATTTCTGTTTGATCGACAATCGCCTCTTTGTTTCATCTGGACTTGATTATTGTAACTAGTAGTGCTGCCTGTCGTAGTAAATGTCTTCAAACGATTCAGAGTGCTGCACATTTGATCAGATTACACTAATTTTAGCTCCCCTTCATTGGATCGCTCTCTACTTAAGATCAGACCTTTTTCAAATTACTTACAAAATTCTAAATGGGCGCATCTCTCTTCATGCCTGTCTGATCTGCTCATATTCAGTCATGTACTTACTCTTCGTTCAGAGCTAAATAGAAGCCGGCAGATCGTGAGGCCTTCATGCTCCCTTTGTCTGGAAGAACCTCCCTGCTGACATCAGATAATCTGACTGTGGTGAAGTCTTTAAATCCAAACTTCAAACTCATGTTTTCACTGCAACTTATTCTTTGATTACGTAATGCCTTGTATCTGTTAACTTGATGCATTGTATCTGTTAACATTTACCTCCCAGCAGGTCTGTCTCAATGAATCTATTAGGTCTTGTTCTTATGCTCCGTGTTTGTCTTGCCGATGAGAATACTGTAAACTTTCTGAACACCACTCTCTAACCCTCTGTTTGTTGTCCCACAAGCAAATAAGCATCCAAGCGGTATCTTTCTCTCTCTCTCTGTCCTCCCTATGTTCTTCTGCTTGTCCTCTCTTTCACTCAGGCTTCTCTGTGTTGGACCAGGGGCCCGTCCTGGGACCTCCCTCTTTCCCCTGGTTGACGGTGCCAGACTCATTCCAGATGTCTTGTATCTTCATCCTCCAGGAGATTTAGCACCTCTCTCTCTCTCTTTCTCTCTCTCCCTCTCTCTCTCTCTCTCTCTCTCTCTCTCTCTCCCACTCTCTCTCATGTTGTCATTGCCTTGCTCTCCTTGCATTTGTATTTCCTTTCTCTTATCTGTGTGAATGGTATGCTTGAGCTTTTGCCCTTTGTTTTTAAGGAGTTTTTCCATATTGGAGTCAAGGGTCATATGCTGTACAGATAGTAAACCCCTTGGCAAATTTGTGACTTGGGATATTAGGCAATATAAATCAAATTGAATTGACTTGTCATGGAGGGATGTAAAATGACTAAGCAGTAGTATTAGGTGATGTCTTACCTAAAGACATGTTTTCAAAAAGCTCAATTTTCTGGAGGTGAAAAGTTCATTAAATTATATGAAAATCTGCATTAGTGTGGACATGCATCTATGCAAACAAAGCATTGGTGTCCTTCTCAGACACCTTGATGTAAATTAAATTTGCAACTCCAGTTCCTATGACATTCATTGTCTCTCTACATAAGCACTATACACTCCTGACGGTGAGTCAGTGTGGGCATAAGGTAACGTGGTGGGGAGAAATCGCCTTTTTCAGGCCGCTTATCTCATTATGCAAATGCAGAGTTCATAAGTCATGCCTGCTTTTGTTCGCCACAATATGATTTATGAGACCTTATTCAAACAAAGCAGAGCAGGGAGGGCTGGGCTTGGCTATGTTGGGCGTAAGTGAGGGCTTTAAAGGAGTAAAGGGTCTGAATTTAGTCTAAAACCTCAGGTGTTCATGAATATGTTTGACAACATGCTACTGTTTAGAGATTCATGTCATAGGTGACTTCTGTGAAATGGTTGAGGATGGAGAATTTTCATCTGACTATAGGAGCTCTATTATCAAATGAATTACCCCCTTTGCAGTATCAAACTGTAAATGTGAAACCTAAAGCACTTATCACATCCCCATGAATACAGGGACGTACATATCAAACTGAGACATTCACTTACCTGCTCGCTCAGCCTGTGAAACAAAAGCATTTTACAACAAACACGCTGAATCACATTGAATCAACTGGGAGAGAATACTTCAGCAACAAAGCCTGGTGGATAATTAAAAGTGAAAGTTGACTTCTCCGGCGAAATGTGAAAAAAAAAAAAAAAAAAATGATTGGAGAGGAAGAAATTTTGTATTCATTATACAGTTCATCAGAGTCATACTGCTTTATCTTTGTGTCATTCCCTTCCCACCTCAATATCCTCCTGTTCATCCTCATCCACAATATAAGAGCTGGTTTTGGTATCCTAAAAGGGGGTACATGTTGCAATTCTTAAAAAGGCAGCCTTCCTAGTTTTGCCTTTGTGGTGAACAGTGGGATGAGGAGGATATCAAAGCAGAGAAGAAGGGAAAAAAAAACAACCTCAGATTGTGTTTACCCATTTTCAATATTCAATAGCCTAGCCTTCAATAAATAAGATCACCATCGCCCATCACCCTACTTCCAGGACAATGTCCAAACAATTTAAATGTCAGAGGCATAAAGTATAAACCCCCCTCGTAATAACTCTCACCATCAACCCCCCTCAGCTTTCAACCTTTCAAATGCTGTATTATAACCAGTCAGCAACGCAATATGAATTGCTCAGTAGTTTCCTGAAACTGATGATGTTGAGGAGATAGTCGGATGGCACAAACACTGAATGCCCACAGAGGTGGAAGAGTTGCACATCAACGATGACATGGGGCATGGGAGTGACAAACACATATGAATATGTTCACAGTGTGTACAGAGCACACAGAACCCAAACACAGATGACATATTAATGTTAGTGGATATAGAAAAATTTGGATTTTTTAAAAGAGGAGAACCCCACTTGATATCCCCCCTATTAAGTCAGTTAGGTGGAGTCAGGAACGGTTATGGCTGGTTTAGTGCCAGTTAAGTCTTTTTTCCCCTCTTTTTCATTGTGTTGGTTAAACATCTTACCTCGAATTGGGGTACCCTCTGGAGGAGACACAAAAACGAAGACACAACATCAGTTTAGTTCAACGTTAATGTTAGTAATAGTTAGGGAGTTATTTGGGTTGGAAGGTGGATCACTGGAGCTCCATTATCAAACCAGGTAATCTCTTACAGGGCTTTCAGAGATGGGAGTTCATCAACATCACAACAATACCTCATTGCTGGTATCACAAAGGAATGGGGAGCTTTATATGAGCGGCACACTACAATGCCTTATCATTTTCTTTGTTTCTCCCTCCTTGCCTTGGAGATATTAAAAGAGGAAACACAATGCTTCATCGACAGAGCCGAAGAAGCTCAAGGTCTTGGCATGCGCCTTATCAAGGCTGCAACTCAGAATGATAAGGTAGAGTAAGAGAAGTTTGACCTTAAGTATACATGGATCACTCCAGTGGCAAAAGCCTTTTTCCAGCCAACTGAACTTCAATGAGAGCTCAGTAAAACAAGTTAGGTGCACCACTTTCCTATATCAGGTATCTACATTAGTATGGAACAAACTTGCTGAGAAGGAGTCCCCACTGAACAAGAATTTCAAGCTGTACCTTCAGGCAACCACAAGTTAAATCAAACAGATTGAAGAAGTTACTTATTTATTTATCCTACAAGTCGTAAACCTGCTTAACTGTGACAGATAGACTCTTCACCTTAAGCTTCATCCCTCCTCCCTGGTCATTCAATCTCTTAGCTCTTTCCATTGTTTCATTTCACTTAGAGTTGTATGTTTCTCTGTTCTTTGTTTATTGTGAGTCTGTATTGTGTACATGCCTGACTGCAAGCTTAATGTCCCATTAGGGACAATAAAATATTGCTAACCCAGTCAGTGGCTGGTGGGTTTTTAAATGTAGCTACGATGTAAAATGCATCCCTTCAAGGCAGAGCTTTGAGTGTGGATATGGCAACCAGCTTACCTTCAACCCCATCTACCAAGCATTAAACTGTCCTTCCACCCTTAGCTTTTTCTCCCTTCAGCATTTTCTAATTCCTGTTTCTTACTTTATCTCTTCCTCCATTCCTTTCTCCTCTCGCTATTTCTGAGTTTTTGTGGGCCTCAGTCTTTTCCCACAGTTCTTCCCTCTTGCCTCTGTTAGTCTCCCTCTCTAAATGTAAAGATGACTCAGGGCAATAACGTGCCCTTGGCAATCCCTAGAAAATGCCAGCAGGGTGGCACCAACCAGGAGGTGCCCTACTTCAGTATAGACAGCCTGAAGGCATAGAGCTGAGGGTCAAGGGTGTGCATTGCCCATTGAGCCTAACACTACAGGTCCAGGCCCTGTGTGTCTGTGTGTTGTGTGCACACATTCGTGCAAGTTCAAAACAACAAAATCTGACAGCCCTCCTATCAACTGGCTGAAAAAAAACAATACCTTCCAATTGTCTAAAAAAGGCACCTGGGAGGTATCCTCATCAGATGCCCCTGCAAATTAGCAGTGGTTGAATGGTAAATGGAAAGCTTTGCCTTTCAGCTTAGCTCCCTCTTTGTCACAATGGTCCAGTACAATGCCCATATTACTGCTGATGACCAATCCACCTGCTATTCTCTTTAACAATGCATCTTCCATTTAAAATCAAGAGCACTTGGAGTTTAAGTTGTAAAGTAGTGCCAGAAATTTCTACTCTCTATACAGTATATTAAGGGGTGTGGGTGGCTACATAGTGTGGATAGAAATTTTAATACCTTCTGGTCAGATTGTTGTGATCCTTTGTGATACCAGCATGTAGGAGCCAATCACTGAGTTTGAAGTTCTGCCTGGTTTTCAATGTACCAAAAATGAATTAATTTCCTTTCTTTAGAGCTGCTATACACTGTGTTGCACACACACTATTTCTCACTTGCAATGAGTTTGTAGTCTATAAACCTAGCCATCCAGTGAGTCACTGGATCCATAAATATAGTCATTGAAAAAACAGGCAAAACAACAGGGACATTTTAATAACTTCTGCAATGATATTAGAGACCACATAATCATAGGTACTCACAAGACAAAGGACAATAGGGATCTGGGAAGGTTACGTTGTTATAGAGTTAGATCTTGCTTAGAGGCTGCAGGAAGCTGTTGGTTTATTTTGCTTTAGCTGTGATGAAATTTTAGTCGGGGGTTAAGGGGTTACTAGTTAAAGGTTAGGTGAGGTTAAGGTCAAAGTTAGGTTAAGGTTAGGATAAGGTTATGGTTAGGATAAGGTTATGGTTAGGATAAGGTTATGGTTAATAAAGCAGGTTTATAAAGGGAAGATGATCATATAAAGACCTCATAAAGGACTGAATGACAAAAGAGAAATGGAAAAAGAGATCCAAATAATAAGGAAAATGAGGGATAATAGATACAGATTGTTAAGTTCAAAAGCATTGGTTCCACAAAAGGTATAAAATATGAAAAGCAAATGGGTGATTTAGGTCATTGGAACTTCTAATTTTGGACCAATAAAGCAGCAGGAAGAGATAAAGATGTGTCTTAGCTAAAGACCTGAACAGGTAGACTGGGTCTGGAGTATCCAGCCTCTATTCAATTACAAAGGCAAATCTACCTGTATTATAGGCACACACCATAATGGCCATAAGCTCTCCGTCTAAGCTTTGGTCAAGCTCGGGGTTGATCAGCTTACGGTGGCAATGACCTAAATATACCTCAACAGGCCGCTGACCTCCTCGCATTATCAAATGCAGCATTATTTGCTCCACAGAACACCCCATCTGTTTTGTTAAACAACCCTCCGAATATATTAAAAAAATTTATCGAAGGATGTAGTTTGGCCAGAGGCAGTCTGGCCAGAGATGTTTCCCATCTGTGTGTGAGGGGGATGCGATTGCGTGATTGGCCGAGTGTCAAAGTCTGACCACCCTCCAGAGGGCATCTGGCTGACCTTCTCCTCACCACAGACACCCGTCTGGGATCCTGCTAGTGTCACAGGAGGTCTCATGGAAAACCTGGCTGTTGTTACCACATCTGCAGAGGTCCTAGGCACTTCCTGCAGAGCAGCTTTGTTGCCAACAAATGTGAGCGTTTTCTTGCACTTTTCAAATTAAGTGCAGTTGAACTCAGCAAGATTCACGTTGGAATGCGCATACTGTAAATCTGTGTGTTTAACAGTTGGGACACCTCGCTGAACTGCTGGGGCTCCCACACCAGTCCACTCTCTGTCCACACAGACAACATTCCTGCTGCTGTCAGTCCAATCTTTCTATACCGAGTTTACCTTTAAAAATTACAACACAAAAAAAGTGTTGTTTCCAGATGAAAGGATTGTGCACAGAAAACTTAAAATCTTGGATCTTGAAATCTGGATCCAGATACAGGAGTTGTTGAGTTAATTGTTTATGGATGTAAACATTAAAATTATTGTGAAGTAAGGCTACACATTTTTCAATTCCAGAAATTTCTGCAATCAGTGACGTCAGTTACATTGATGAGTCACCCAAGTTTGTATTGCTGATCTATGAAGATCTATGAAGATTCACTGTCTATTTTTCATGATAACTGTGCATCGACAGAAATAAATAAGACTTCTTTTCTCTGGTGAAGTGCTGCTGCAGCCACGCAAGAGACATACTGTTCACACAGTCTAAGTGGCTGCTCTAACTTGTGTACATGGGCACCAAAATAAAACAGGTTCTGTGATGCAAATGCACTGTCCATGCAGGAAGTGTGCTGGGCATAAGCAAGCCATCCAATGTTGGGTCATGATTTCACATCTTTATATTAAAAAAGACCTTATTCTTTATGAATAAGCACTCCTCACCAATCCTCTCTGTCTCCCTGGCCTCTAGTTAATCTGTTCTGGCTGACAACGCAGAGAGGGCCTGGGGTCTGGTAGCCACAGGGACTTGGGGAGAAATGTCAGGCTCCCTCCACACCTCTAGAGGAGCTCCTCAGGGGACCCTGACGCAAATATCATTGCCCCGCCAGCACAGCATGGTCTGGCACATAAGGAACCAGTCAGCCAACAAGGCAGCTATCTTGCAAACTAGAGCTGGATGCTCTATCTTCTATAAATGTAACCAACATTGTCATTACAATGTTGTCTTTTATTTGAGGTCACAATAACTTAGACTGGTATGCACATCATGCACATCACAAGGGCTAAAGTTTACATGAGAGCGGTTGGAGATTAATCTGTAGGCTCTCAGGGGTGAGTATGTTTTTGGACTCATGTTTGCCAATGCGCTTTCCATGTTCCTGTTTCTCCTCCCTCCTAACAGAAGTCTCTGTTTTACCACCATCTATCAGTCTCAGAGTTACCCCCTGAGGCTTGAGAGTGTGCCTGAAGCAAAAGAGCAAAGAAGTAGCCCCAGAATTTTTCAAAAGCAATCTGATCGACAGAACATTCTCAAATTCAATTCCCAATTCAACGGCTGAACAATAACTATTACTATTATTCTGTTTTTAAGAGTAAGTTATCATTGAAAACAAACAAACAAAAAAAATTCAAAATTCAAATTTTGAGACCCAAGATGGCTACTCGAAGTGCTGAAGACATGAGAAGATGGCAGCCTAGGGGGCTTGAGCATACAGGCCTTTTTCTCATCAGCATAAATCCTGCCTGGCTGCTGAATGAGATTTCCAGAAAAAAAGGCTACAGAAAAAAGGCAAGCCCCAAAGCTAACATTACCTTACGAGAGCCTTGGTATTGAAACAAGGGAAAGTAATTTCCTTTTTGCCCTCCTACATACACACAGTACAGTTTGAACTGTAAGTAGAATATACCCAGCTTAAAGTGGCTCGGTATATTTTTGCAAGTAGTTCAAAAAGTCAGGAGGAGTACAGAATGTGGCCAAATGTAACTAACACTTGAGCCCTCGCCCTCCAGCATGGGCAATACAGACTTAGCTATAGATTTGTAAGCCAGTGGGGATGTGGGCCAATTTGGCAAGAGAAGAAAATGCTCTCCTGAGCAAATATTTGGTTAAGACCAGAGGGTCGACCCAGCCCAAGTTTGGGATTGCAGGGTTCAGCCTTACAGCGGTCTTACAGTGGCCTTCACCTGGAAAGAACTCAAGATTCTTTCAGCCCCTATCAGCACTTGCTACACTTTTCAAGGATATTTTTGGACAGTGAAGCTGTTATTGTGAAAACTGAGATTCAACCATTTACATCTGAGTAAAAAAAACCAAAAAAAAAAAACAACCAGTCATGGGTAATGCTAGAGCAAAGTGTATTCTATATATCTCATCAAGAAGACAAACAATACTGTAGGCTATGACTGCAGAAGAATAATTGTCTTGGATTCAAACAGAGTCCAATTATTTCCTTAAAGCCTGCTGTCTTCAACACAGCAGAGAGAAATACTAGACGTGACAGGGGGCATCAGCAGTGTCAGATCTGGATAATAAAGTTGTGGAAAGTACGTACGGTATGGTAACAGCTACTTCCAAGGTAACCTTCCACAAGTAAGACCGCAAATGGCCAGTAAAGTTGCTAAAATATTGTAGAAAAAGGTGGTTGAGTTGGGCAGTTCCGAAGTCTTACGATGCACATTAGCATTCACGTGAAACAGGATGTTGCCTCAAAGGACTTGCTCAGCAAGTCTTTCCCATATATATAAAAACTGTGGAGCTGCTTAAAAGGGGACCGTGATACCTAACCACCCCATCCCCAACTCATGCTGCTGCTTGTCCTTGATTTGCCTTTCTGCTGCAAGTTCCAGTTTGTGTGCGAGAAGACAAAGTTGGCATAAGAAGAAGAGTGGGCGAAACAAAAGTACAAGTTACAACAGAAACAGAACATAGGGATGAAGTGGCAAAAGAGGATGAGGGTGAAGGGAGAGCAGGGGATGCATGCATTTTGGAAAGTAGTTTAAATATGCCATCTGCTTCAAGGAGAGTGGGTGGGCTTGCAGGGTTTTGCAAGACACTTACCAAAGGTTTCTGAAAATGACAAAGCAAGGAAAGTAAATAGAAAAAGGGGAAGAACAACATAGTTCATTTTAGGTTGAGGTTGAAAGTGACTGCCACGCAAAAAATAAAGGAATTACAGTTTAGTTGAGTCTTGTGTCTCACCTCAGTATTTTAGTTTTCATTACCAGGAGATACACGGAAAGGAGCAATTTTCAAGTCACAACTGTAACTTCATATTTAAAATAAATTGTATTTATAATTTATAATACCTATTATAGACATTTATTTTTCAGTTGTATGTTATTGGTTAGTTTATTTTTTTATTTATTTTCAGTTTTAACGTGTTATGGGTCAGCCAAATGAAGCATGTTGAAGACTCCGCAATGTGCGCTGAGACACATCTGAGTTTCAAACACAGATACAGACAAAATGCAGAGAGAGAGAGAGAGAGAGAGAGAGAGAGAGAGAGGGAGAGAGAGAGTCTATATCATTCAGACAGGACACATGAAAAACAATTTAAGAAATTATGAAACATATAAAGACAGATGATACAGGGGTCAGACAAAAAGCTGACTAGAAAGCTGAATGTATTTGTCGTTTACCATCCACACACCATGTTAGCATGGTTACCATGTAACCCAATTTTAGAGCACCATATGATTATATAAACTAAGACATTACTGGTGTAGACAGGCTTACCAGCTGCCAAATGTACCTGAGAAATAAAACACCAAAAACATTTTTCTAATTCTCTACAAATTTTGATGCAGGACTAGCAATTTTGAGTACTGTCTGTTGAAGTTGGTCCTACGATACCACCAAAGTACTGAAATACCACCATGGCATAAATACATACAAGTGCAGAACAGACAATCACTGATATCACACTTATATCATGGCACTCATGCAAACAAGTAAACCTAATAAAAGCTATATTTTGTCTAGTAATGCTCAAAAACCACACCAAATAATGATACCATTATCATTATTTGGTGCGTTATTAGATTAATACCTGTTCGAAGATGCAGTGAATCTGTGGAGTTAAAAGGTGTCCTGTGGAGTTTCTTGACCACCAGTCATGCTATGGAGCAATATTTTTGAAACTGGTCCACATTTTGTTTGTATGTGTGATTCACTAAGTCAAGCTAAGAGTTGGTTGCGGTAACATGTAACTAAGTAATGCAACAGCTATGTCGATGACAAAAAAGGGAGGAACGGCATAAACTAACATGTTTGCTAGACGTTGTTGCATTGTTTACAAGAAAACACCACAGTGCACCTTTAAGGTTAAAGGCCTAAATAATTTAGGAGAGGGCTAACATTAAGGTCATATCTCTTTTTAAGTCCTCAAACTAAAATCAAAAGCACTGGCTGACAGCCTTATCCAAAGCACCTCTGGATAACTTAACATCCCGAGAGCAGGTCCTTGGGCCACTATGAACCAAGAAACAGTTTTCATCTGTACAACATCATCCCAGAGAGAGCTAACAGTGGCACATATTTTTGATGAAAGGTTTTTGTTTTGAAATCTTAAAAATCAATAGTCCACCTCAAAAGTGGAGTGCTGTAGTAGGTCAAACATTAAGCATATCTAAAATTAAAAGCGTCTTAAGGAGCTGTGGATTTGTATTTGGCAAGGCATAAACAATAGGATGACAAATAGATTCTTTTTAGTGTACAGCTCATGGGGGCCACAACTAGGCCAGGAACTTAATGGCAACAGACTTTTTTATTTAGTGGCGTCTATGCTGATTTACGTTTGCAGCAACAAATCAAATAGGAGTCATTGGATTTTTCGAATAGTGACAAATCATCGACCTAAAATATCTACCCCTTATTGCCCGGGGCCACTCCAGGGCCTACACTTAATTAGCTATATAATTAGACTTTGCTTTACTGGGCCTCTCAGTGGGGTTTAATCAATGGGAACAAGACAACATATCTACCACTGAGTTGTGTCAGTAGAATGTGGACCTTGCTCTCATTGTCTACTATGACACACTTCTGGGATGTTGTAAATCATTTGGCCTCATTCAATAATGTTGCACTCTTAAATCTACATTTTTAGGATAATGATCTATGGCTATTACAACATGGTCAGAGCACTATGGCTAGAATGCCCGACCTTTATACTCATGATGTATGAAATGTAGCTTGCCCTCATAATTTGACATTTGAATAAACATAGTAAACAGCCAAGTTTAGTTTGAATGAACCACATGTTGTATCTGTACTTGAATACAACACAAGGATTACACACTCCTGTAAAAGGTAGAATGAGAGCTGTTGTTTTACTGCAACTCTTCTCAGGTCAGTTGGATAATTCCATTCGTCACTAACCTAGAAAAAAAACATTTTGTAGTCCCTGAAATATTTTTAATATGACAATGTTTTCAGCTGAAAGTGACATGTTGTTTCAGTGAGTGTTGCAGTGACTGAGGGTGTGTTCCTCATCAAACAATTTCGTGGTCCCAAGTTGAAGACACGAATCTGCCGAAAAGCTAACAAAGTCTTCTTAATCACACCTTTCACATTAACTAAAAATTAAAAAAAAAAAAAAAAAGAACTGGGCACTGCACCACATTGGCTGCAAAGCACAGAAGAATGTTAACTATTGCCAAAAACATCCTGGAAAATCAAATAAGTGTTCAAGTTAATACGAAGGGAAAAGGCGGCAGTTGGTTAGGCTTTGGCTTTCCTTACCTGAGCGTAGCTGTTTGATCCGGCCATTACTTGCACTGGGATCAATGGGCAGAAAGTCTTTGTACCAGGTGATTTCTGGGTCAGGGTTGCCACTGGCAGCACAGAGCATGGTGGCTGTTCGAGTGCGCTCCACCACTTTGAGTTGAGGGCCCATGTCGATGTTAGGGAAGCCTGGCGGGAGTAGGTCCTCTGTAAAAAGAAAAGAGGGAAAGAGGGAGCATGAGTCCTCTGACTTGTAAAGCCAGCCTTTGTGAGTTAAAAAGGTTTCCATTTCCAAAAGTTAAAACAGTCTAATGATGCATTCATATTGAACATTTTGCTATATCAGAAGACTTCCCTTATTCCAATTTAGCACTGACTACTGAGACAAGTGCACCTCAGGAGTGTGAGCCGGTTTGCCAGCTACAGTAGGCAGATAATAAACCAATTGGGAATGTAAGACTTGAAGGAACATGTAAACTACATTTCATTAAGAATCTGGATCTCCAAGAGGCCTGTGTTGAGTCATTGATGAGGTTTAAGAACAAAGACAAAGAAAAGCAAGGACTGTGCTTTCTTTGACTTTCACTTTCTCAGAAAACGAGCTTGCATTCTAATAGTTAGAGAAACCATCCTGTAGCCAGATATTTAGACCGCAATCAGCTAACTTTTCCCATGAAGAACCTTGTGTTTTATTTAAATAGTGGAGACTGATGTCCTGCATGTATTCTTGGTAAAACATATATGTGTAGCTGGACTTGCACTCTAGTCACTTCTACATGTTGTAATGATTTCAAAACGGAAAAATAATTTGGATCCCATTAAAAATTGAATGGGTTCTTCATTGGTCCATGCTATGTCCTTCCACAAGTTTCAGTAGGGCAAATTGTTTCCCCCAGTCCTGCTGAAACACAAACAACCCAACAAGCATTGAAAACATACCCTGCTTGGTGGAGGTAATACATGGCTTTAAATGCAAATAGAAGACAATAGATTGAAAGCCTTTATCAGAAGAGATTTCTGGCAATCCTGGCAATTCCATCATCTAGCTTCCACATGTTCAGTTAAATAAGTGACACTCAAGTCAATTTGAGTTACACAGAGATCTGAAAAACCACTACTTAGTTTAGACATGCCATATCCTCCAATGGACCAGGATTGAATCCCAGTTGAGTGCTATAATAGGTGAGATTTCACTCTGGTGTTAAGGTGCAGCAGTTCTGTATAAGAGTAAGACAGAAGACCCTTTCACTGTAGTTGCTGCTACACTTATACAAAAACCATAACACTGGCCAGCACTTTTTTCCAAAAATTGTGGTATTCTTGCAGCTAATACTCATGCGTGATTGAGCAATTATTTCACTGTTAAGAGATGACAGTGTAGTGTGTCCTGTGGTCATTGTTCTGCTAATGCAGACTCCCTGCTCTCTTGGGGCAATTAGTCCCATGGGTTAAATCGCTTGACCTCTACCCTGAATGGAGCCAGAGCTGTGACTCATTCTTATATGATGAGAGCCGAGGGGGAAGCACTCTGAGTTGTAATATGCATCAGAAGTCCAAGGCCACATCGCAACTCAGAGAAGATTGACTGACTAAGATGGTGGCGAGTGGCACAGCAAAGGTCACTGTTCATCTGGAAAGCCAATGACCTCATGTCCACTCTGCAGACATGATCGTGATGTGGTCAGCACCCGGGGAGCACTAAATTAAGGGAAATTAGGACAGTGAGTTGAACTGCATTCAGACTAAAAGCAGGGCTGGTCTGTCTGTCTTTAGTGGACAACGAGAGCTATTGTTTTTTCCACTTAATACAAATAAGACTGCAAGCAATGAAATCAAGATGGATTAAAGTGATCATTATTTCAAAATCTTGCATTCTTGATTTCTCTTCAAGGTCTCATTCATCATCATTTTTCTATTCTAGTATGTCATAATAAATGGATGGCAAAAAGACAACAGGCATTTCAGTATGATAAATATTCTTGATTACTTAAGTTTATATAAAGAATTAGCCCTAAAGAGGTTTTATTCTTTTATTCTTTAGTCACCAATATATTTTTTATAAGATAATTCTGCGTTAGAGAATGAGGGTGGTGAATTAATATTTGTTTGCATCTGGAAATATTGAATCTTAGAAAATAAATGACAAACAGGAGGACAGACGGAAGAACCAGAGGGTCTCAAAACCAAAGTCCAGACAGGTTACCTCTAACTAAGGCTGACATCAGCAGTGCACAATGAATATTTCAATGCTACCTTCAAAGAAGTACAGGCATTTACACTGTTTTAGGCTCTGTGCTGTATCCTCTCCATCAATTATTAATGATCACCCCTGCAATAATCCCTTTATACCAAGTTCCCCTGAAGCATAGAGAAGCAGCGGCAAACCTACACTTCACTTTGGAAACGTCAGAACAAGACAGAGCAATATGTTTTCACAAACTCCCTCTTCTGCGTGTCATCAATGATCTATGTATAAGATGCCATAAATGGTCCGACTCTCTCATACCCCTCTAGCTAGTTGGAGAAGGATATCTGCAAAGGTGATGTCTGGCCTGCTCTTTGGATGTTATATCTGATGTATTTGATGTTTACAAGGCATAACTGTGCTTCACGTCACATTAACTCTGCCTTCGTGGTATAAAAACAGTAGACAAGAGGCCTACACAAACTTCAGTAATGAAGCTGAAAACATGCAGAGTAAGTGGATTTGAGACTAATGAAGTTAGGCAACTGACAGAGGGAATCTGCCTGAAGGAGCAAAAGAGGGCAGAAAAAGGTGGGTGAACAAACAAACCAACCAAAACAGCAGTAAACAAGAAGAGGGGATGGTGGATTCATGGGAAGATTATGATATCGTTACAGCTGCTCTGACCTGATACAGCACTAGGAGCCTTTCCTGAATAAATGGCATGTACGCTGGTTACTTATTTCCGCAGGAATAGAGTCTGATACCATCTTTTCCCCTGAAGCTTACAGGCTCTGTCGATAAAGGCGGCCATGCAAAAATAAATAGATCACTCATCGTGGGAGTGTTACTTCAGGGTTAGCCAGCCTGACTGTGAAAGCGAGAAGGCAACCAATGACATGGGCTGATAGTATCCTAGAATTCCCAAAGGGCCAGTTCCCCATAATGGCATAGCAATTGCATTTCTATGATGTGTGCTGGGGGTTCTCTGTGATGACAAATCTTCACAGGATGAATATAATAAAGACGCCTGCGCACTGTTGGTCAATGACAATGTCTATGTCTACTTTGCCAGGGGCAGCCTTTGTCACTTGGGCCAATAACTGTCTTACTACAAAGCAAGACAGATGCTGTTAAACACTGCATTGTGCCAAGAATTTTCAAACTATAATATCACTTTTTGTTTTTTCTTTTTTGGTGGAGGGTTTATCTCATCGATTTGAATCTGATGATCTTTATCATCAAGTGCAAATGGTAAATCTAAAAACTAACAAAATACATACAAGGGTTTAATTCAGTCTGATCTGGTGATCATCTTCACGATTTAAAGGATATTAAAACAAGCCTCACATTCAGTTACGAAAAAAAAAAACTCTGACTACTACACGTTTGTTTCAACAGACAAAATAGCTGTGTTTAAAGAGAATCCTAATCTTCCCAGCATGCAGCCCATCTCCTTTGTCAGACCACAAAAGCCTTTTTGATGAGTACCATTGATTCGGAAATTGGTCAGTGCTCGTATGCTTGTTGGCATATGCTCGCGATTGGCATCTGGGCAGCTCAGCTTGGTCCTCTCCACTGCTGTGATGTATAGCACTTAGTAGCAATGACTAAGGACTTGCAAAGACACCACTGGGACTATTTTGTAGTTAATGAGATGAAAAACCATTTTCATCTGCAAAAAAAAAAAAAAGCATATTTTTAACAATGAAGCATTGCATTTTTTTTTTTCACATGATAACCATACATTGGAAACTAGTCAACATGATTTGGAGAGGATTCAAAGACTGCAACTTGCTCAATTCATCTGAGAATTAGAGCAGACTTCCGAGTCATGCAAGAGGAAACAGTACCTGTCCACTCAATGCAACAGCTGGTGTGATCAGCATGAGCTAAGCATTTCACAGGCTGTAGTTGACCTTATGTCTAGATTTTGATTTTTGTCATTCTCTTTGGCTTTTCGAGGTTGGCTTCAGTGCCATCATTTTCCATAATTGTATTTAATTTTGTGGTGCCATTTAATATCATTACACAAGTGACAGGTGGAAAGCCTTTAATCAGCCTCTGGTTAGCTTAGCTACTGCCCGGCTGTTAATCTGCAGACTCATGCCTGCTGTTACATTCTGCTTTCTATCATGCTAAGTGTAGCCCTCTTAAAAGGTTTGTCCTTTAGACTCATTCACTCTCTCCTAATCCCATTTCCAGTGATTAACTGCTACCAAACTATCTCTTTTTAGCAAGTCTGGCATAGTTGTAACTGCCCCAGACTCCTATAGCGCTATATAAAAAGGGCTTTGTGAATTAACATGCCATTTGGTGAGTACTTTCACTTTTTCCAAAGCAGCAAGAACATCCTGAATGAGTGGTCCTAAGAAAAAATGTAAAGGAACTTTTGGAACCCTACCCACTATACAGGGACATATTTATGTAGTATTTCCCATCTGTTGCACCTACAATGTAATACTCTGTCATCAAATGTACTTAACAGCAACATGAATAGTACATATGCTCTATTCAAAGAGCTCTTAAGCCTGATGCCCTCAAGTCCCGGTGCCTTTCTTAACACACTGACCTACAAAGAGAATAAAACCTGTGACTTTCATAGCTCTGGTTTTACCCAAACCCTTTTACCCAGTAAGCGTTATATTGTTACTCATGGCACGTGGCACCGAAGCTGCTTGTTCTGAGCCATCTCACAAAGTTGAGAGAGCTATAGAAAGAGAGAGATGCAGAGAAGTAAAACTCGACTGGCTAGGAATGCAGCAAATGCTGTGGGGTGCTTCACCGTCCCCCGCACCTATTACTCATATTATTATTTTCACTTACTGAAATGATTTAATTTCATCAGCAGCGTAATCAGGTTAACTGATTACCGTGCGCCACAGCATCGAGACACAGGCTTTAAGCAGGTCTGTGCATTAATACCACAGAGGGACTGCTGGGAGAGAGACAGGGTGAGAGCGCAGGGAAGGAAGAGCAAGACACAGACACAAAGGGAAACAGAGGTTAAAATTAGAGGCTATACAGAGTGAGTATGATAAACATAGTGGCAAGAGGGTGAAGAATACCAATAGCATTCTCCTATTCAGAGACATAAATGCAGGCTGAATAAATAGATGTTTAACTAATGAGCAAACTCAGCAGCTCGGCCTCTAGACAATGCAGTTTCGTTTGCTGTGCACCTACAACACAGCCAGAACTATTCACATCAAGCAGGCAGGCCAGAGACAAAAGAAGAGTGCCTGGGTTAACAAGGAGCTCATGTACAGTAGTACAGCTGTATTTTTTTTTTTTGTATTTTGGAATCTATTTTCCATAACGCATGTGTACATGAATGGTCTATGCGTATGTTTTATATATAAGAATACATTTCCATACATTTGTAAGGCACTAATTAGAAGCTGGTTGAGGTCCCAATTAATGGTCAGCATAGGCCACCATTGTTCCTCCGATTGTCACTATGATGGCTGAATCTATGAGGTTCTGTCATAAATGTGAGCCACATATTTGAGTGTAAATTGTTCTCATACCAGGGACCATAGAAGCTTGACTAGAAAAAAGAAAAAAGAAAAAAAAGAAAGAAAAAAAACACTTAAATCTTTCAACACCATGAACTTGTATTCTTTATGTTGGGAAATAGATCGATCTGTTTTTCCTGTACTTGTTTGAAGTGCGATGTAAAGCAACTAAAGGCAGCTATTGAAAAGAATATGTGAATACAGGTGTAAACTTGAACTTTATTCAAACCGAACAGTGCACCAGTCGGTTTCACTTAACAGCTTTCTCTTCAGTGCGTTGACAGCAGTAAAATGTATAACCCAACCAAATGAAAGTTTAAGAAAATCTTTACTTTTCCTTCCTTCAATACATCTTTCTGTGACATTCCTTGAATTCAGTGACCAATGGAATTCATGTTGAATTTCTTGAGAAATATACAAAGGAAGACAGGGGAACATTGACACAGAAATATCCAGGGACAGGGAAGAACAGCAACACACGGGAAATCTAATCACAGAGTCTCTGGCCCCAGCACCGATAGCCCTCTCCGGATAGCCATCTCAGCTGAATAATGGTTATTATACAGCCAGCACTCAACCTCTACCCCCCCTGCTCTGTTCCCGGAAAGATGCCTGATGTCCCATTGGTATTCTCCACACCTAGCACATCTAGCCACCAAGGGCAACATTTACATCAAAATCTCCAAAATGCAACCCGAGAGAAATAGTCTGAAAGACCAGATGAGAGAAAGAAAGAGGGGCATAAGAAAAAAAAACAACACAGAGACAGAAAGATTGGACACTGAAAGTTTGCAGCATTGCTTATTGCACTGCAAAATGAGTTTGTGGGGTCAGCTTTCTAACCATATGAAGACTGCAAAGGGTAAACCATCTATTTACTTTTTCTTTTTCTGTTGGTGTTTTATATGCATTTAGAGAGGCAAGCAGTTTAAGATTTAAGGTAACTGTTGGCTGACTGTGTGCCCTGTAGGTCCCTGAGGCTATGAAAAAAAACAATAACAAATCAGTCGGACTTTTTTTTTGCATGCATATGTGTTTACTTTTACTCTACATGTGCTGTATATGATGAATGCACAAATGTCTCGTAAGGAGAAGGTCACAGCCTTGATTTCCACAGCAGCTGGGTGTTCTATTAAATTTCCCTTGAGCCCTGCTATTGACCCATACGTTTTAAGTGGCTAAACGGGAAACATATTAATACCTGTGAATGACAAGAACTTTAGTCTGACAAGCAAACCAACTGTTCTGACTTTCAAACACTTTCCACCCCACGTCCAATTCGGAAGACGTCCCACATTATACCACACTCATAAAGCTATCATCACCACTGAGCTACGCAGCAAGTAGGCAGCTTGTCTGCCAAAGAAAGACAATGATAGCAGCCAAGAGGGAATATTTTGGAGAACAAATGACAAAAGCCACCACAGGTAGCAGCTAGGACTACAGTTTTGTCAAATGTGAAAGCCAAAACAATCAAGTAAGAAAGAAATGGAAAATACCAGGAACCAAACCAAGTAATGAAAAACCTGCTTATAGATAGCACCAGGCAAGATTTCTTTCCCCCCTCAGGCTAAGCAGGGTAATAGTGTGTAGCATTAGGGCATCATTTCCTGTCCATTATGGGCAAAGAAAATCAGAGGCTGCTATATTTTGAGGACATAAAGCTCTGAAATAGTGTCTGCTTACTTCTAAAGGAAATGGCACATAATCTATAGAAGAGCTTTAAGAGTACTTTGTGTTTCTAGTGAGTGCATTTAGAGTTTTAACCACTTATTGACAAATACTTAAGAAAACAATAACCGCTTCCTTAAATGAATTATTCTATTTTTTCAGATTTAGAATTTGAGATCCAGTCCATATAACTTCACACCCCACTTGGCTGGTACATTCTCAAATTAAAACACTGGACATGAACATAAGGTAGCCTCACTAACTAAAGGCTGAGTCCCTGATGTGGGGAGCCACCGTAATAGACACAGCACAGACAAGAGAGAAGAGTAAATGTCTGGGACAGCTCCAAAGATCCCCTGCCTGCGAGGAGAAGAGGTGGATGGGAAAAAAAAAACAACAACATAAAAGGTAAAAAAAAAAAAAAAAAATCTGTTTATCCATCTCAACCAGCAGAACTCTCTCTCTCTCCCTCTCTCTCTTGTCAGGCTTCTGAGGCATCTGGGGTAAGACAGGCGAACTCCAGGGGAGACAGGAGATGAGGCCGGGGCCATTAAAGGAAGTGCCTCACCGTAGAGAAACGTCAACCAGTCAGGTCTGGTTTAGTTGTGGGTGGCTTTGAGTGTGTGTCTGTGTGTGTGTGTGTGTGTGTGTGTGTATGTGGGAGGGTGGGCTGTGTTTGGAGGCACAGTGGACACCTTGAAACCTGACGTCAGCTCACCACACAGTGTGGGTGGCAATGCTGCTGTACGAGTCATTTAAAATGTGGACTGTTAAGAGTTGTAAAGAATGTAATGCATGCCATCTCATTCAATCACAAGAAAATACGTCCCCCAACCAAGGTAAGTTGTAACATGCTGTGAGTAATGGTATGTTTAGTCCCTTTCATGTATAAATTTCACCATCCTCACAATTTAACACACTGTTGCCAGAGATGTTCTTTCATTAAAAGTCCTTCAGAAACATTTTTCTAGGTCTTTATTTAAGGCAACCAAACATGGCATGTTCATCTATGAACATATGTTCGTCTACATTCCTGTGGTATATTACATAGGAATATATACATATATACATATACTGTATGTTATTGTCCTATGCTACCTTTTGAAGTCAGCAGCAGCAATGTAATTTCACATTTAATTATCACTGTCTAGTGCAAGGAAATGAAATGTGTTAATAATGGCACTGCTGTGACTGAGACTAAGTCTAGTTGCATAAAAGACATCCATATTTTTAAAAACATGTTTTCTGAAGGGACTTTTTTTTCCTGCAGTGTGGAGAAAAATATGAGCTACATAAGAGCCAAAACTTTTTAAAATATCAAGTGGCTTGGATCCTGTCAGATGATGTAAATATGCAGCCTAATTTTATGTCATACCTAATTAATGATGACATTGATGCGAAAGTGTACTGGGGGGGCTGGGGGTGGTAGCTTTGACAGCTCATTGGTGCACAGAATACCCCATAGGTTCGGCAATGAATTTGGAGTCTTTCAACTGAAAAATACGTTTTAGAATGAATCATTTAAACAGCCTTCACGATAACTGAGAAGCTCCACTTCTCTTGTGTCAATATTTTCCAACTCATCACCCTTCTCCTGCAGTGCTCTAGTAGAAACAAGCGAAACTGATCTATTAATAACAGTTTTGTCATATGTGGAAAAAGTCAACATGGATATTTTTCCATCGGAGACTGAAATGCCAGAAAAACTGCTTTAACAGGATGAACGGGGGATATATGTGTGTGAGAATCAGGACCTGATCAAGACTTGGTATTCCTCACATTTGGAGGAAAGGGCTCTCAGAGCTTGCTAAGCAACTTTAGACCAGAGAAAGAGATTGAGAGGGCTGAGCTGCTGCATTGTGCCATTTCAGCTAAAGAAACTAATCTACCCCAAACAAATAAAAAAATACCTTCAAACCAGTAATTGCAAAAAGATTTGGAGGGAGGTGGATGGGTGGGGCTGAGGTTGGGGGTCATTGTCTTGGTGGGCCATTAGCTTAGTGTAATTAAGCCACTAATGACATGTTTGGAGGCACCTTTGGTGAGCAGGGCAACAATTATGAATATGTGGTGGCTGGAAATAAGCGGAGGGCCAGTCAGAAGACTGCCTGGTAATTGCTTAATGTCACTTCAAGATGTGAAGATGACAAGTGGACATGGCAATAAGGGTCACAGAGGATGTGGGCATTCACCAAGGCGGGAACAGTTGGAGTGTTGGATAAATAAGTCACTTAAAAAGATGACAAGACCGGGAGGATGTGGGTAGAATGCTGATAAACTGGGTAAGAAGCAGGGAAAAAAGTGGACCACAGAAGACCTCAGCTGCAATTTCACCATTATTTCCTGTTGTAAAGCAGCATTTGACAAAGAAATTGGAGAGTGGTCAAACTTCCTCCTCTGTCAGTGAAAGGAACCTGCAAAAAAAATGAAAATAAAAGGAAAAAACACATACAGCACACAGTGTACCAAATGAAAAACAATTTCCCCTTCAGCTGTAACAACCTAATGTCATCCCCATTCAACCAGAGATGTGATGCTTAAACTGAACTCCATGTATTTCAATGAAGGAGGCGACAGAAAATGTGGGTGTATGGGTTTGTGGGCAGGAGGGAATTGCAGAGGATAGAGCAACACATGTTGGATGTGGTGTTGCCCTTTAAGGGCCAAGGACCACAGTGTTCTTTAAATATGAACAGCTGCTATTAAATCCAGTAGAATCTGGGCTACACTCCAGAACACTAGCTTTGTAATCATGAAGTCCTGGATAGCATCTTCCAACTGGCCTCTCTTTGACTGCAGTTTCTTTCACACTCTTGTTCTCCATTTGTCCCTTTGATAAGGGCACCTGACTAAGAACTGCAATATTCATATGTTGTATACCTTGTTTGAGACGGCACTAATCAGTATTAGCTCAGTTGTATTCTCCCATCATAGACTAAATACTGATATCGTGCCATTACGGTTACTGTCCAACTTTCACCACAAGAAGTGTAGACACGGCCCTTGTGAAGCATGCAGGATTTTAAGTCTTATCAACTCTGCCAATCCTGCAGGGCCCACAGCACGACCTCTGTGTTGTACGACTTTAGTCACCTGGGCTGGTGGCTCATGTATATGCATGAAGCTGGTGGTCCAGGCCATATCCCCTTGCTCTTCTTTATGCATGAGTTGGGCCACTCCAAAGGTCGTCACTCACGCAGTTTCCACAGGCAACACTTCTTCCTGCAAACTCTCATTACCTTTCTTAGGTGTGAAGCAGGGAAAGTGCTTTCCTAGTATAGTCTGGATTAGAGATTTGATTTATGTATATTATTACTGATATATTTATTCCATATCTTGACCTCACATGTAAAATATGTACTGTTCCAAAATGCAAGTATTATCATTTTTAATTCTGTTTAGCTGTCTTGTCAGATTCATTAGAAGCTGTTGTGGGTAAGTAAATCCCATGTCCAGCTGTACTTGCAGATAACTAATTTACATTTTGTCACCTATTGAACAAACACCATCATATGGGATAAAAATGTCATATTTGTGGTTCTACAGTCGGAAGATAATTATTTCTCTTTTAGAGTTTCTTCTTTTTAGAGGAAAAAGGAAGAAAAGATGCCACTATTACTCATTAGGGTACCGATTATGCTTGATTACCTGATATGGGAGGAAACATAGGGCTATCTATTGCCACAGGTTGAATCACCAGGACAATCAAACAACTGTGTGCTTATCTCTCTAAAAGCGTCTCAAAGACACTGATCTTTCAATTTAGTGTGCTGGCCAATGTTGCTGTGACAAAGAATCCATTTATCTAAACTTTCTAGCCAGTAATAAACCAATCAGCCAGACCCTAACCCCTCTTCTTCTTTCTCTTCGCTCTCCATCTCCTTGCCTCTTCATCTCTTCTTTTTTGTTCCTCTCTTCTTATACCCTATCCCAGTGTCTTATATTAGCTCTGGCCAGATGTCTGGGGTGGCCAGGGTCGCTCTACTTGAGCAGGAATTATATGAAATTGATGGTGAAAGTTCAGGAGCCAGCCACCCCTGGCTTGAAGCAAGCTCCTTCCACTTATCCCGCTCCATCAGCACCACCTCTTTTCTCTCTCCCTCCTCTTCCTTTATCTTTCTTGCCACCACTCAGCTTGTGTCCCCCTTCTTCATCCTCCAATCACACATGATTACTGCATTACAGGTTCCGAGGATCAAAGGATTCAAAGGCCATAAACTCTCATCTGAGTGAATTTCCTCCGAAGGAAACTTTTTTCTACACGAGAGGAAGACGGGGTGAGAAAGATAGAAGACTGGCAGTAGTCTGGCAGGCATTAAAATGCCAATGTTGGGGTATGAAATGGGGGAAGAGGGAGGAAAAGGTAAAAGGTGTTTAGAAAGATGTCTTCCAAGAGAGGAAGGGAAGCACCTTCATTGAAGGACAGCAAAGAGAATATTTCTGAGATTTCTGAAAAAAAAAAACATGCAAAACTTCTTAATCCACCAATGAGATAACAGGACCTCCACCATGTGACAATAACACCAATAAGAGCTGAAGAATCATCAACCATCAAAGAACAAAACAAACTTTCTGCACGCACAATCCTCCATAAATGTGAGAAAAACAACCACAAAAGGAAAAAAAAAAAAACTTGGTTATTGTGGTTGTGCACACAAAGAGCATATGGTTTACCGTTTGCAAGGAAAAATATTGCCTGCACTGACTGGATGATAACAGGTGCCTCATGCAAAAATGGGTTCACTGTGAACAGGCAACCTCCGCCGCTGGGTGTAGATCTTAACAGCACTAAACAAATGTATTATTTACCGGTGAAGGCGGTGAGTGCTGCTTGGGAATGAGAATTGACTTGTTTGTGAGGGACAAGCTAGAGATAAGCAGTTGGCAAAAACAACAGAGAGCACATAGCGGTGGCTCAGTGTGGGCTAAATCACATGAGTCATGTCAGGGTCTCGGGCTCCATTAAGAGAGTCATGCTTTCTTTATGTTCACTGTTCATTTCAGGTGTTTATATGTGTCATTTGGTGGACGCTTTCATCCAATTGGCAGTGTAAACTTTTTTTTTTTTTTTTAACAAGGCTGTCCTGGCTTGTGTACAAAAACAGAAACTTTGGAAGGTATATCAGGTGAACATGTGCAGTCAAGATGCAAAGAAAGCACTTCCATGTGGAAAAAGTCAACATTTCAAGCAAAGTCTCCAAATACTTGAATGCTTTTTGCATCAAAGTGTGCAGCTTGACTCCATTGCTGTCCAAGTATAATAACAATAAACTCAGTGTCTTGAGCTTGTGAGTACAACAGAAGTAGAGTAAGATCTAGGAATTTTACTATTTCTTCTCACGGTATTTCAAATATAGTCTTTTAGTCTTTAGTCTTATTCTACCTCTTTTCTTTACTACTCAACTTCCAGCTCTTTTGTGCATTTTTTCTCCTATCTTTCTTTCTCTCTCTATAGTTGTATGAGACTAGTGGCAGAGGGCAAAGGTCACCTCAGAGGCTGGCGGACACGAAGAGGAAGAACAGCCAGATCTGTTGCTGATACTGCCAAGCTTATTTTTCACTGTCTCATTACAGGCCAGCCACTGCCCTACTTGTCTCCCTCTTTCTCTCGTCAAACACATACACACACACAAACTTAAACGCACCACAAACACTCTGTCACACACCGACTGTCAAACATGCATACTTGCACACATCAGGAAACTAACTCTCTTTCTCTCTCACTCGCTCTCTCTCTCTCTCTCTCACACACACACACACACACACACACACCTGCTCATGTTTCACTATGCGTCTTATTAATTATTCAGCCGGTCTGCCTGATGCCCTGGACTCACCTCTACCTCTAAAATAAACAATAAAATCACCTTTCAACACCAAAACAGCTCAACATTAGCACTACAAAGGGAAAGGTAACTGACCACAAACAAAACAATGCAGGGAAAAAAAAATGTAAATATAAAAACCTGCAGCTCCATGAAGATGATTTTCAGAGACAAGAGTTATTGTTTTTTTTTTTTGTTTTTCTCTTTCTTTAACAACCATATATTTGTGAAAAAAATATAAAATGTAGTTTAAGAAGTAACAAAAACCCAGGGGGTCATTAATGAACCCAGGGGGAGTCTTTCACAAACCTAAATGTGTATTTGTTGCTGCTGCTTGTTTGATACGTACAGAGAATGCTGAAATAAACAGCAAGGAGGAGATTTGTTTTTCCCCTTTTTCTCTCTTATCATTTCTCTTTTTTCAAACTGTCTCTTCCTCTTCGTCTTAGCCTGGGCTCAGGCTTTAAAAACCCAAACCAATTTTGAAATCAAATTGCATCACACGCATAAGGAGAAATCTCACATTTTCTTAACGCCAATTGCAAAAATACACACACTTAAAAAGTGTGAAGATCAGAAGAGTTCATAACCTAACAGATCACAATGTGAGCCTACCCTTATTCCATTCCTTTTTCCTCCTTTCTTTCCTTCCTCCGTCTTCACCTTAGCATTGCTCAGTATAGCTGAGGTCACATCGAAGTATTTTAAAGCAAAGTTGAACACATTTTTCTCTTGACAGCAAAAACCATTAATGCTTAGTTCATATATTTATTATACATAAGGTGTATACAGTATATATTCTGCAGTTAGTTTAAAATGTACTTCATATATGTCTGTAACATACACATGCAATTGCTGCCATCCACTCCAAAAGACAGCACTTTCTCTTTCTCTCTCACACACACACACACACACACACACACACACACACACACACACACAACCTACTGAAATACAAAGAAAGAAGACAGACAGAAAAAAAGAGAGAACAACTGTGCAAGAGATTGGAGACAGACTAGAGCATAATGGCAGAGATATTGTGTGAGAGAGATAGAAAAAGGTAGATGGAGAACAGAAAGCAAAGGTGAAGGTAGGAAATAGTATGTCTTAAGGCTTGGCCCAAAGCCACTATTGGTTGAAAGGTTGATTGGTCTCTGTCTCTTTAACTTTCACTCCAGTTCTCCATCCCTCTTGCTGCCGCTCACTCATCATTGCACCTCTGTCTGCCCCCCCACTGTTTCACAACCCTTAAAAAGATACCTAGAATTCACTGAGCTTGATCTGTTCACCGGCTGTGTGTATCAGGGTCTAGAATCCCATTAAAATTCACCATTACTTGCTCCTTCACAGGAGAGCAGCCAATTAGCAGACTGATCAAACAGTAGGCACGCTACGCCCCTATCCCCCCCGGGTAATAGTGGGTGCACTCCCGTACCTGCTCTGTGTCAGATGGGCGGGGTTTACAGTCTATTTAAAACCAGCAAATGAAACGGCACATGCAGTGTGTGCTGACTTGAAACCATCATAAACTGAAAGCTGAGATCCAAGTCGGGTCTGAATGACAAGTATATGGATTGCATTTACTCTGCCAGACATTCATTTTACATGTATATGCTGCCTATCTGTTTTTACTTTAGAATAAATTACGTTTAACAAGAGCCTTTCACCAGAGCAAAAAGAAGAGGACAGCGTCAGGTGGTGGGGTGAGGTTAGGACAGTGGTGGAATGTAGAAGTACTCTACTTTAAAGCACTTTACTTAAAGATTGACATTTTATGCACCTTTATACTTCTACTGCACAGAGGGTACAGTGCATCTGTCTGACAGCTGAAAGTTACTCAGATTACAACTCTTCATACCCTTCCTGTCAAGTGAAAACCATGTAACCCAGAATTTGGTGATTTTGAAGTGTCCTTTTATGGGATCCTCCATTTTCCCCCATTCTTAAGCTAAATAAACTTTTTAAAAACCCTCTTGGATTAGCTGGAAAATGCATCGCCCCAAAGCTGAAAGTAGGGCTGTGTCTCTGAGCTGATGAAAGTTGACTTTTTAGAGTTGTGTGTTTTGACAATGATACTACATACATATGGTGATATCATAGAATATGATGGATTGTTGAGGATTAAATTACCCAACAGTATATAAAGTAGTTATTAAATTATCTCATCCAACATTTACAGTGGTAAAATATAAAACACACATTAACATATTGATAATAACAAGACATAATACACAATATAATTTAATAGATATAATATATATATATATATATAATTTTACTGCATAATAAGTACTTTTGACAGTTTAAGTAAATGATGTTTTTAAACTGGGTTATTGCTACTTTTACTTAAGTTACGGGTCGGAATGTTTATTTCAACTTCAAAAACCCCTAAAAGTAGAGATTAACAAAATCAGTCCAGTGGATGAGAACCAGGTCCACAAATTGGCATACACAGAGAATAAGCAGGATGATTGGAAACGTTTGAGAGTGAGTAAGAGAGTGATGAGAGACAGAGAAGGGTTAGTTTGATTGGTTCCACCTGGTTAGGAGTGGCAAAGGAAAATAAGCAGGATGTGAGCGTGACTCTGTGTGTGTGTGTGTGTGTGTGTGTGTGTGTGTGTGTGTGTGTGAGTGTGTGCACACAGGTGCTAATGAAGGTCAAAGCTAGGTCTTGCGCGATGCACTCATACAAAGCCAGACCTGAGAGAAGGACTGTGTGTATCAGAGGTGAGTCTCTGGTGCCTGCTGGTTCAAACAGCCAAGAGCAAGAAAAATTATAGCTACATGGGTTCATCGCTGAGGTTTAACTCAAGCAACACGATTATTTCTGCTTTGAGAACATTTCTGCTGAACTATAATGAGAATGTTGGGTTTTTCAAATGCACAGACAGACTCATCATATTTACAACTTATTCAATGAAAAAAAAATAAAATTAATATGAGAAAAAATCTAATCAATCAGTTTTTGCTCCTTGGGATGCCTCAAGGGAGAATCCATTTGCAATAGTAATCACAGGGCTAAAGACGGCAGCAGCATAAAATACAAGCATGCAAAGCAGGATAACTCCTCATGATCTCCTCACAAACAGCATGAGCTGACAGTATCCCAGCGGCGACATTGCCTTCCTTTTGACATTCTAAAACACTTGCCTGAAAAAAAAACAGGCAAATGTGAAAAACAGAGAAAAAAAAAATGAGACCAAACTGCAAGTAGAGTCAGATCTCAAGAGTGTGCTTCATACGCTTGTCGGTCCCTCTCCAAGGACTCCCAGAGGACTGTGTGCAAGTCTTAGTGGAGCCAGATGGCCCCCATGTTAGGTATTCAGCCGAGGCAGTGGAGAAACAGCCAAAGAGGTGTCACAGTCGATGCTTAACGCACCCTGCCATTGCCATCAACACATGCACCCATGCACATGCACACAAACACGGAGACAACAAAGGAGAAGGTGGGGTTATGTCATTGTCACGGTACAGTATAAAAAAAAAAAGAAAATGGGGATGGGGTTTAGTCGGTCTGTAATGTATTTTGTCTGAGTAAAATGTCTGTTATTAGTACAAGTATGTGTATGTTTCGGAATGTCCAGCTATGTGTACATGTTTTATAGAGTTAAGTTTATGTACGTTATGTGTTGGCTATATGTGCATATCTTTACCAGCGCAGACAAGCATTAAAGCATGCGCATGTGTGTGTGTGTGTGTGTGTGTGTGTGTGTGTGTGTGTGTGTGTGTGTGTGTGTATATGTGTGTGGTAAACACTGTGCTGTTGTTAATTTCCTTCAAACTCCAAACAGAGCCACATGCTGTCATGGTAGATGAATTTGTGCTGGTGCACTGCACGCTTCTGTGTGTGTATATGTGTGCTGAACAGTGACTATGCATATATTTATGTGTGTGTGTGTGTGTGTGTGTATTTGTGGCTACTCTTAGTGAGGAATGTTTCTTGTTTTTAAAGTAGTCATGGTCATTTATGCATTCAGTGAGTTTCATAACCGTCACTGTGTATTCATACAAGCATTACATTGATCTATAGGCCACGCGTGTTTGTTTCAATGTATGTTATTGTGTTAGTTTGTGTTTGCATGCAGCTGTTTCTTCCTGTAATTGTGCCATGGCTTTCTGGCCAAGTCACCCATAGTGGTGACCCATTTTCTGCCTCTCCAGATCCCAGACCACAACCCCTCTGTTTACTGTGCATGTGTCCCTTGTGCCTTGTCCCATATCCCATAATCCTTTGCCCCTGTTCCAAGAACCCATGTTCGCCCATTGTCCTTCTCACCTGTTCTACATTGCCAGCAGTCCCCTCCTGTTGGGTCTCTTCATCTTTGGCCAACTTTTCTACATTTCCCCCCCCCCTATTTGTTCCTCTGGTTTGCTTCATTCCACCTCTCCTTGAATTCTCTCCTTATATTCACACACATAATTTTTCACAAGCTATATTTGCTTCACCCCGAACACCTTTTCATCCTCACATCTCGTGTTTTTCTGTGAATTACATTTTTCAATATCTTTCATCTCTCATTTTCTTCATTTTTTTTTCTACCTATACCTTTTCTCCTTCCTAACACTGATGGGGTTAATGCAGTTGGGCCTGACCTCATTAAAGATGGAAAACGTAGAGAACATACTGCTCACCTCCTCTGCCACTCATCTAGGACCTTCACCCCCATCATCACACTTTCATCCTCCCTTCAGTGCTGGGTCTTGCCTGGGCAGGGAAGCTGCTGCCTTCCTCTGGACTCGAGAGAAAACCTCGTCGAGCTGAATTGCAATAACTTTTCATTTTCCGTCTGCTCCCACGGACCACCCTGGGTTTACCCTGTGCTCTTTCACACAGCTACAACAATGACGTGCACATGCCTGGGCTTCTGGTCCAAAATTTGGTCTGCTTGTTCCCTGTTCTGAATTTCTTGTTTTTAGATCAGTCCATTATTTCTTTGTTAAGGATTTTCTGGACTTGATTTTTACAGCACTCAACAAATACATTTATTTAATGTAATTTTTAGAGCATGAAGTAAAGGATTGAGGCTGGAGGTTTGATTCATATCGGATCCTGTAATGCTATATAAATGCTACACATTAGGACCTACAAGGTGTTTTGGTGTCCAAGTGTCCAGGAAATGGCAGGTATTATCCAACCAGCTCACTCAATGCACATTAGTCCAGGTAACAGCATAAGTAAAATTGTCATAAATGTGAACATGCATGTAATTTCAAACCCCAGGTACCACATTTCAAGTTCTGAAGGGCACCTGAGGCACTCACACCCCCTTAGCACCTAACAACATGCTCCCAGTGTGGGGGGTTTGTTGCTAACAATAACTAACCCAGGATACTGGGCCAGGCTTCCAATTTCTGGTCCAACAACCCCCACCCCTCCACAGACACATGCACACACACACACACACACACACACACACACCTACACACACACACACTCGCCACCCCACCTCACTGCCTGTGGATCTGACAGCCAGGAAGGCCTAGCTTGTGTGCTGCCAGCCAGCCAGCAATAGCTCAGCTTCATCCAGCCCTGGAAACATGGCAGATGGCGGCAGGAGAGAACAGAAGAGAAGACATTGTGTGTGTGTGTGTGTTTGTGTGTTTATATATGTAAGGCAGACAGAGACAGGTAGAATGAGAGAAGAAAGCGGGAGTGTGTGCTTGCCTATGATAGTGTCCTCAATGACCTCTAAGCCAGAGCTAAACAATTGGTGTGATATCTCTGCTGAAACTAAACTAGCACCTCTAGGAGCCAGAAAGTTCAGCTATCACTGATTTCATCGACACATCTCACACGTCTCATACTATCTTGTTATTTTACACCTGTTAGAGTGTGAGAGTGTGTCTGTGCTGTGTGTCTGTCTCCAGACACATCTGTTGAACGCTGTGCCCTGAATGTGTGTGTGTGTGTGTGTGGGTGACCAATCAATCTTTTTCATTCAGGGATCCTATGAGTTTTCATCAGGGGCAAATAGAGGTGCAGCTCTTACATGAATAGACAGTTGATTAGTTCCATCAAATTGATGGATCCTTGATAAAAAGCCTTCACACCGTCCATCTGTTGTAAGTGAACCTGAGTCTATTTCAGACTGCGACGTGCGCCTGCACAAAATAATCCTCCACATTTTCACAAATATTAATTTGGCTTCTCAAGTGATGATTCATGTAGCACTGATTTAGCTTATATATTCCTCAGTAAATGAACGCTTTTACAGCACCCATAAAGATAGGCTGTTTCTAACAGGATAACATCTAAATCATATCTGCTGTAAAGTAGTATGAAATATGGATGTAAAGATAAAATTACTCTAAAAGATTGTCTCATATGGAAGACAAACATTTGTAATAAGTCCAGAACAACCAAGCTGAACAGCTTTTACATCTAGAGCCAAAATAGCTTACCAGACAAACAACAGAGCATTACCTCCAGAAATCCCAAGCAAAAAGACTTCAAGTACAGCCCTCACTCACTGTCAAGTGCAGCACAAAAACTCCAAGGCAAGATGTCATCATAAAAAATCCGAGGAGCTCACAGATGTCCGCTTTAATGATTTATTTTGTAGTTATCCCTTAGCACGCTGTTTCACAATTCAGGACTCACCTCGGATGATGGACAGCTTGGCATTGACAGTGATCTCGCCCTCGGTGTTCTCAGCAACGCATTCATAGATGTTCTCATCACGTGGCGCTCGGAGAGGCTGGATTCTGAGTACGGCGCCGGCGCCCTCGTCAAACTCGATGGTCTACAGGGCAGAGAGTAAATAATAAGGTCAGATTCAACAGATACGGGAGTGTTATCATAGAGCAGCAGAGCAAATCATTCTCTCGGAGATACAAGGATGCGTTTGAGGTCTGTGTTCTCGTGTCACTGAAAAGCTACCAAACAAATATGGAGTTAAGTTACAATAAGGTTGGAAAGCTAGTTCTATTCTTTCATAGTCTTTGAATTCAAAGGAAATATACAATCTGTATCTGTAGAGTGGTACACACACACACACACACACACACTTTTGCCCCATATCTCTGTGTGTGATGTGCTCATTTTTCCATGTTTTCATCTTGTTTTTATCTGTAATTATGCCCTTTGTTCTCCGTAAAGCCCTGTTTGAACCTTGTTGAAAGTGCATCTTAAAACAAACTCGGCTACACTCAGAACGTGTGCAACAACATGTGCTGGGAATACTGACTAGAAGAGAGCTGTGGTTATAATAAAATAAAGGCTCATTTAGAAACAAAAAAATGATTACAATTAAGAAGAGCTCTATGAACATTATGTTTGAATTGCCAATGTTCTTTGTGTTACTCACAGTGAGCATATGATTCATTTTCTATTAATTCTACAATTTACAGAAAGTTTCCTTTTGATCAAAGCAGTTTGTGTACATTGAATTTTCAAAAGTATGTATCCCACGTGTGTAAGAAAACACAACCATCTACTAAGTAGTTGTACTAATTATATCATTAAACTGCTAATTTATCAGACCTTACCCAGATTATCAGTATCCTGATGTTGTACTATAAATAATTAAGTATGTCTGTAATAGGATCTGCCAATAACTTTTACCTTTAATGTAATGACACACTTAGAAACAGTGAAACTACTACCGTATGAATCTGTCTCTGTTTCAAAAGTGTGATGCCAGTGGGTGTCGGTGACAGTGGAGCAGTTTTGACATATGATGTCACTGGCAACATCTGAGAAGCTACAGGTTTGCTCTTCCTGCAAAACACATCGTCAGACATATCCTGCAGCAAGGAGCAGAACCTCAATTTAACTGGTGGCATTTCTGAACCAATTAGCCCTTGCTTTTAATCATTTCCAGTCATTTCCCAAGCTAATCTCTTTCAGATGGATAAAGTGTTAGAGAGGACGGTCAGCCTGCCTGTCAAGTCTCACAGCAAACCTACTCTTTCAATATCCATCACTCCTCAGAGAAGCTTACGCCATCTCAGTGAAGGCTTTAGTGCTGAGATCTCTGAGCAAAGCATGACTTTGAGATATAAGTACAAGTCTTCAGCAGCCCTGCTGCTCCACTGCTGCACATCTCAGGGCTGAGCTGCTAATTAGGCTAAAAACACTGCAGAGCACGGCATCGTGATCGATATCAAAGCAGCTGTCTAGAGGGTAAAACAGGAAAAAAAAAAATCATAACTACTTCAAAAACCCTTTACAAATTTTTTATTTCATGCTAAACGGAGGAAGGGAAGCGTCCGTTCTGGCGAGCTCCTTCACGCCCTTGGCTTTGTTTCCCACTTAGCATGCAGAAGAAGAGAATGTACAAACACAACTTGTCTTTTCATTCTGTCCTCCGTTGAGATGCTACTTTCCCCCTTGTTGATGTTGTTGTCATTTTTTTTTTTTTTTTTTTAGTTTTTTTTAGCCCCCTCCCCTGTGGTTGGCTTCATACTGCAGTGTGTGTGCATGTCTATCTCTGTGCGCTGCCGTCATTGTTAACGAAAGCAACTTTTTAATTAAGAGACACTGAGCATCAATCAAGACTTTTAGAGATGCCATCTGGGACGCCTGCCGAGGACTGAACAACAAACATCATGAATAAGGCACAGACACATTCACGCAGACAGAGCTGTATGTTGGAAAAAAAAAGAAAAAAAAAACAGCAGTGGTAACAAGAATGTGACAACGGCAGACTCAGTCAAGTGCAAAGAGGACAGAGTGGGAGGAATGGGATGGCTCTGCATTGAATTACTGGGCAACTGTTGCTAATGGTGGACCCACACTTTAGTCAGAGGTTAGAAAAACCCATCCATGAACAAGATTAGTAGTTGTTGCCCAGAACTGCAAGGCTGTGTGGGGGTCCAAATGCAACAGAAGACTGTGCATGTAAGGCGAAAGTGAAACTGGGGACTTAAAATCGCTTGAACGTCATGTTTTAACTGCTCAGGATCATGAAATAGTCTTTAGGGCTGAACAGCAAACATTGCAACATAAAATGACAGCGGGATTCTGCCTTAATTTATTGTACAGCCCAAGATATTAGAAGTGAACATTTCCTCCAATTTGTGAATATCAATTTAACTACTATTACTACTATTATTTACTTAGTATGAGTATTTTGTTAATTTAAAGCTTACTGACATGCATTTCAGGCAGTATCTCCAGAATCTCCTTTGAATCAACACAACCTTACATCATAGATTACAGTGACATGGTATAGTACAGCTAAGATGCAACATTATTTTTTTCAGTCCATTGGCCAAATAGCCATGGAACATCCAAATTTTACCACTCAGTAGATTACCATTGTTTTTTTTTTTGGCTTGTGAGTGAAGCAAATCTTCCAGTCACTTGCATATGGGTGGTGGATGGTGCGAATTTGGTGCCCTACAATAACAATAAAGTTGCCCTCCTCACCTGTAGAGTGCAGCAGTGCTCTTTGACTCACCTCTATACGCTGGGAGTTGACCTTCTTGCCTTTCTTGTTCCAGCTAACTCTTGGCTTGGGGTCACCCGTCGCCTGGCACACAAAGGAGACCACGCCCCCTGAGACGCCTATCTGGTCGACGGGAACTTTAGTGAACCGTGGTGGTGCTAGTGAGAGAAGAAGACAAGGGAGGACAGACAGAAAGAAAGACGTTAGCCACAAGACAAATGTTGCACCACTGGAGCGAACCCACACTTGCCCGTTCTTGCTTAACTCTTCTGTATCTTATTCTCTTTCTGTATTACACGCCCACACACTGTTCTGCACCAGAGAGAAGTAGTGAGGGAGATGGCCAGTTTGAGTTTTGGAAAGACACACAATAAAAAGCTGGACAAACGGACAGTTAGCTCACCATCTATCCATAATGACACATCTACAATAAAGCAACAGTGAGCCACAGTCGGCATTTGGCTTGGATTAAACTTGTTGCTTTCTGGTGCCAGGGTCAGCCTCTTTAAACACGGAGCCATGTCGTCATTTTAAATCACCCCCTGCAGTAAACACTTGGGTTGATTTTAAGTACTTTCCTCATCCAGTACCCAATTTTCAGTTTTGTGTATCTGTGTGTAGATCATGGGGCTGTGAAATTATATGTTGATGCTGTGCCAAGGTGCTGATGATTAGTAGCTCAAAATGCTCACTCTGTAGGGAAATGGAGTCTGGATACTACCAACACAGGAGCAAACGCCCAGAAAAGGACATTAAGAGCATGAAGCAGTAAAAGTGGGCTTTTGTATTAATTTGACTGTGTTCAAAAGTGAGACTCATTTTCCTGTTTAATAGAGTATAGCACTGACAAAGCCACAATCAGCAGTTCAATTCTCACTTGGGCCACAGATACTAAAATTTTATGCGCTCATAGAGCTAAGACCCTTTGATTAAACTGTCTATCAAAAGTTAGTCATTTTGGTGTTGCTGTGGCTGAGCTTTTTTTTTTTTTCACTCAGACTTTAGTTGCAGTAGGTTCAAGACAACAAGCCTGGTAGAAAGAGAGAGAAAACAGAGTCCTGGGGAACTCGTTAAATCTGATTCATACAGATATGTGGGGATGATCAAACGGCCGGCACATAACATCAAATTAATAATTAAGGGACCATGGGCCGATACCAGTCTCCAGGCACTGCTAAACACATATGAAGGAGAGTTTCTGCATTCATTATCGGGTAAAGAGTGGGTATTTTAGAGAGAACGAGGCAAAGAAAAATAGCGTAGGACAAAGAAAAAGGGGAAAAAAAAGAAGGGTGTGGGTACTGCTTCAGGAAAGCAATGGCACCACACGCAAAGTTCATCTCACTGCCTCCAGCTAACAACCCAAATATTTCTGATGCAAATATTACATCAAGATACACAAGCAGGCTTAACTGGTGTTTGGTGGCTAGTTAATCTCCAGAGCAGTTATCACATTTTCCTCAACTAGATGGATTTCTTCATGCAGAATAAGCACGCTAAACACACATCCTAACAAAAAGCAAAATGTGTTCTTGTCCTGCTTAGCAGTGTGTGCCACCAGTGTGAGACGCACTTAACCTTGATTTTACAAGCCATGTCTGAATGCAAGAGTAATGCTGAAAGCAAGCATATGTGCTGATTAAGCAGTCCATGGTCAAATATAATATATATATATATATATATATATATATATATATATATAGAATTTTTTCCTTTTTTTAGATTCAGGTAACCAGCCAGTGTTGCTCACCTGCAGATAAGCAGAGATAGACTTTTTTCTTGGGTAATTTGCGGTATATGTAGCTCAATGGGTAGAGCAGGACAACTTCACTGCCAGGTTAAAAGGTGTAATTCCACATGGCAAAACCACATTGCAAGGCGTTTGAAATAAAGTGCTAACTTCATGACATATGTGAATAAAATATGTAATAAAAACATCATTCAGAGTATTGGACACTGACAGGCAACAAGCTAAGCTTAATAAATCAGCCAAAGGGCAGGGATGAAACTCTTCTACTTTCATAAGAAGTATTAAAGGGCTGTGTTGCTGGCAATCATTTTAATGTTGGCGATATTGATTCCTGGCCTTCTGATGGTGAAATGAAAGTGTATTGATTGTTGCATCCTTCAAAAAATATCTTGGCCCTCTTTAAATCTTACTCTACATCTGTTAAAATAACCCCTGGTGAAGTCACATTCCCTGACACATCGGAGGATTCATAATACATTTTATAACGTTTCAGGAAGATTTCTGCAACCTGACATTCCTCTGTAAATATCTCACAATGACAGAAGGCATCATCCCATTAATCATTACAATAACGTAGACAAGATAGCCCATTTCTTTTTTGATTGTAGATTAAAGTCTAAAAACAATTAACATCTAAAATTACATTGCTTATTGCGCTAATTTTTGAGTGGGTGACATTGCAGTTATGGAAAGTTATTTTAATGATTTCTAAAGGATACATAGTGGGAATCATTGTAGCTCGTCCTTGTATTTACATGGCAGACACTAAACTTAAATGTTGCTTAATGCTGTTAACTTTGAACATAAGGAAAGAACTCTCTGGGGCGGGATCATTAGCTGAGCAGTTTACCACCTGTTGCATATGTGTTTTAAATGCTTCATTAGGACATGAATGATTAACAAATCCAACCTTTAAATGAGATTATACGTGCAAAAAATTGCCAACAGCCAAACATAAATCACTATCTACTGTACATTTCAGAGTATATACATATAAGGTTGTAGGATGATCTGAGCACAGCAGTTTTTCTCCAGCTTCAAGGAGATTTACTGTATTTGTCTGGTGCATACAATGATCCCCTTTGGCATTTTACACTCTCAGTTTCCATTTTGAAACTACACAACACAGCTTTACACAACACAGCTCCTCTGCATTTGACCTCCCCTCACAATGTGCCCTCTGTCGAGACAGACGAGGGATTTACACAGAGCAGGCCTGTGGCAGTGGTTCTGCTGAAGGCCAGCTCTCTTTGATTAGTTTTCCCCTGAACCATTAGACATTTCCACCCAGTCGCCTTCTCGCGCTCTTTCTTTCTCACTTCACAGGGATGAGAGAGATGTACAATAAATTAGCCTGCTCACATGTCAGTCTGAATTTAACTTAACTGACAGATGGAGGATTTTCCCGTAATGTACTCTATATGCTTTTCAGTATTACCTCAGGAAGGTTTACAGAGAGCATGGAAGAAAAGAGAAAAGGAATGACACAGGAGGTGTTGATTGGAAGGGAAGTGCAGGAGGAGATGGCGGGGCCACAGCAGTGAAGAGAAAACTGGAGGAGGAGGAGAGGAGAGGAGGTGACAGGAGGTCCAGGGACTGGAAGAGATGATGTGAAGCGGGAGGGCAGGACAGAAAGTCCTGAATATTTAATCAGAAAATAAAGTTTTTATAACTTTTTTCCCCATGCTCTTCCTGACATTTGTAGTTTTTGCTGTGTTTTTAAACAGATAAATAGCCACACGGCTTTCCCAGGACTTTCTCTATTCAATAGATGATGGGCGTTTTCATTGTTCATCAAGTTTAATGGCACAATGAAACTAACATCTCCCTAGAGCAGAGGATTTTCACCTGTACCTGTCAACCTACTTCATTCACTCTGCCTGAATGCATTTTGGAAATTTAGCTGTAAACTGATACCCTCCACTGTCCGCTGTGTGTAATGCACTGTCCGCTTGAACTATATAACGCCCTGTTATCTCTGCACCATATGTTCAGCAGATATTTATGACACTGAGCGCAGTGCACTGATCTCATACAGCGTGTGCAATACAAGTTTGATTATGAACACGCAAATCTACACTGACACTCATGTCTAAAGCTACATTCAATAACCATGAGGGGAAGATTAAGAAAGCCATGTATTGAGCCTTCCTTAATCGTCCCCTTACAGTTATTGAATGTTCAGTGTTGCTCAATGTTTCCGAATGACATTCTAGATCCTTCTGAAAAATAGAGAAAACATCCTATGTCTGGAGGAAAGATGGCGAAGTAAAATATAGGTGAGAATCTCTCACATGGCCACCAGTCAAGCTGCTAGCGATGCAACAACAGGAACAACAGGAAGCTGCTATGCTAAAAAAAGAGACAGTACGTGCCTATGACGATCACCTACAGAATGCGTGTTCAGCCCACATTTGAAACGATTATATGTGAACACTGTGATGGGTTAATGTCCGTCACTTTTCACACAGACGTGTCTAGGAGTTAGGTTCCACGCAGACACCACCGCAAGCAACAGAATTACACATAATTATATTACGTAAGTAACCAAATAGAGTTTAGACAGGTTTCAGCCTCAGCCCTGCTGTCTCCCTCTCTTACTCTTGCCCACTTATATGCTTTGTCTAATTTTGCTCTTTCTTTGTACTCTTCAGGTAATGGCTTCAACACTGTTTGAGCGTCATCAGCAGTATTTTACGTCCCATCGACATGGTAGGCTAAAGGATAGAGACTGTGGCTGTGGGGCCATGAATGTCTATAGTGCAATTACTACAGGTATGCAGTGTGTGATTGTGTGAACTCTGATGAGCATAATTAACCTTTTTTTTTCAATTTTCCCCTGCTGTATGCCTCTGGGGCTTCTGCTCCCAGTTACTGTTGACTTTGAGCCTTTCTTTTTCAGAATTTGAACCTTGCCACGTAGCCAGTAATTGCAGGGTAGGAAAGGTTGAGTGGTGTCGGGGCTTCAACTGCTTGAAAAAAATTCATGATAATGAGAGGTGGCATAGATCACACCATATTATCAACAGATTATGCTTGCTCTGAATGTTTCGTGTGTTGACTGGGTTCAGTATCTAGACTATAGTCACACGCACTGGCTGTTGTGAGGAGTGAAACGTGTCGCTTTCCTGTTAAAGACTGTCTCTTCAATGTCCAGCATATTTAACCATCAAATAAATATACTTACATATATATACTATAAAATATGAAGATATTTATAGTGCTAGTGCCTGAAACTTCTGGTGTACCTGAGCAACTTTGTGATTTACAGCAATCTAGTCGATTTGACAAGTATTACATAAAAAAGTGTTGAAGCTGGCAATCTTCAGTGACTCAGTCATTTTCAGTAATCATAGCATTACCATTTTCTTTTTGTGATCATGTTTTCTTAGCATTAAAGTAACATTTTCAGCACCTTTCAACTTCTTGCATCTTTAGATCTAAACATGTCATTTTGATTTTCCATTTATTTGTCATGCTTTTTGTGAAAAAACCTTTTTTTTCATGTCTTTAAAGAATACTTTCAAATGTCCTCTGCTTTCTCTGTGTGAATGCACGTGCTACCCATAGCACGGTGCTTTTGAGGTTTGATTCCCGCCGGTGCCACACATTCTAAAAATGTACAAACTTCTTTTGCTGTGAGGTATCTTGTAAAAGTCTCCACCAAATGGTGTGCGTTATGTTACCAGAGATGACATTGAAAGGACATTCCACCCGCAGTGGCCATTTGTCCCTTCCACCAAAGTCTCTCTCTATTCCCAAAGCTTCCCTCAGACAGACTGAGGTACAGCACTGCCCAGATAAGCACACAAGACCCGTCTTTATCTGCCTGGCAGGGGGACATGGCCTAAGCTAAAATAACCAGCAATGGGGGCCCGGCTATCTTCACAAGGCTCCGAGAATAGATCAGAATAGAACAGATCCACGCAAACACGAGCGGTTAGGAGAAGGGGGGGGGGGGAAATCTCACACTGTGCACACAGACGCTTGTATAGCTAATACAGCAACCACCTGCTACTGGCCACTACCTCTGTCGGGCCTGATAAGACAGAGAGTGGGAGTGGGCATGCGAATATGAGACGGTTCCATTTACAGTACTTTACTGTTGTCGCTTAGTGGGGAGGGGAGAGGGTTGTAAGAGGAGGGATGGGACCGGCTTTATGACTAATAAAGTAATTGATGGAAAAAAGCTTCCTGGGTCATAAATAGGAGCCATTATCCACTGAATTAGCAAAGTGGGAGACAAAATGACGCACCGCCATTCAGTGATTTACAGAGAAAGGCAGAGAATTGGGGAAAGGGCAGTTGTTATCCATCTTTGCTACAAATAGGTATCTTTCGCAGCACATAGAGACATTTAGGTACTACAGCAAACAAGTTAATTTCACTTTCTCCTGCTACCAATATGGCAGTTTGAGAAGAGGGTGTAATCAGGGTGAAGATGCAAATGAGAATGACATAAATTTAAACCGTTTTTTTTTTTTTTTTGCAGTTGCACCCGTAGTTGCTGTGGATCCACATATTCTCATCCCACTCACTGCCACTTTATCTCAAGAGACACTCTACGGGCTAAACGTACTAGCAGATATTCTTATGTCCTTTTTTTTTTTTTTTTTGGTATGCTTAACTAAGTGGATGAGAGCAATATGAACAACTGCATGTTACTGATTTAAAGTTGATTTGCTAAAACTAATCCTGCCTGAGATTAAACTTAATTTTCATTTTAGCCAAACAGCAGACACATGACACGCACACGGGCACTGCTTTGGAAAAAAAACAAAAAAACAAAAAAAAAAACAACCAATGAATTTTCTACTGACACAAATTGAATTTCCAAAGTTTCTAAGGTGTTACCACTGTTCAGTGGTAATAAACAAACTCAAGCGGACTAGCAGTGCAGTGAGATGCTGCTGACGTTGAACTACAGTCGTGTGCACCTCAGAGGTGTTGAGATTTACCAGCTTTCCAGTATCTACCTCTCAGCTCTCCAAAAGACTCAGCAGGATACCGAGGTGCTAGAGCTGCCTGTCCGTACCAGCCTTTATCAGTGCGCACACACACACACACAATATAGGTATATTGGAGTGTGGATGGATGGAGCGATGGACGAAGGGACAGATAGATAGATTCAGCCAAATGTGCATTCAGTGGATGCCTTACACAGAAAACGCACAAACAGACACACCTACTCCCTCTCAAACTCACACACACACACACACACACACACACACACACACACACACACACACACACACACACACACACACATACGCTACACATCCTCCAGGCCTAAACAACCAAGCCCCATCAATCAGGACCAATTCTCACAGGCTGACTAGGCAAGCGCCATCACTATGGAAACCAAGCCTTTACTCGAAACCCGCCTTGCTTGTCTGGAGGTTTTCACACGCAATCACTGCCAACAAAGACGAGCAGACTGCCGCAAAAACTCGAACCAGGCAAGAAAAGAGAGAAAAAGAGTTAGTCAGTCTGTTGCCAGTTTTTGATAGGAAAATTGTTTTGTTTGTTTGCAAAGTCAGACAACTGGGTGGCATAAACATAAACCAACACTGAAGACAAAGAGGGTTTGGGTTTGTTGAGTCAACAATGTCTGTCATATTTAACACATTTTGTCATAGAGGTTACTACATTTCCATGAAATAATATATTGGCCACTGATAGCTGCTATTCAGTGGAAAACATACAATTGGGAGATCAGGATTCGTGCTTCCAATATCTCAACTGTGAAAAAAAGATCAATAATGCACATGGGATTCATTTACTAGTAGATCTTTACATCTCTAATATGCCAACCACACAGACATTGATGATGTGGCAACCAAGCACCGTGGCGACATAGAGCAGGCTCCTTTCCAGTCAAGGTGGCAGCAAAGGTCGCATAAAGTTGTTGGTGTGTGAGCCAGAGGAGTGAGGAGTCAGCAGTTAGTATAAAACAGAGCAGTCAAAAGCCAATCACTATAAAGAGCGATTTCCAGCCATGCTGGATTAAGTTTACTTCCCTGGCATATTTAGTTTTTGTAACAGGCTCATCGAGGCAAGGAAGAACGAAGAGGGAGAGTCAGTGACGAGTCACAGAGGGAGAGACAGTGAATTTAAAAAAAAGAGAGCAATTTCTGATTCTGAGCACTTTAATTCTAATGACTTGTCAAATTACAAGACAGGGTTTTGTGTTCCATTTGATTTTCACTTTGTTAAATAATTGTCTTTTTCAGGGTATTCCAGTACTAGATTTTTTTTATATTGCTGTACTGGCTCCTATAACAAAATGAAAAATTATCGGGATTGGCCATGTATCGCCGATCACCTCATCGGAACTGGCCGCAACAACAACAACAACAATAAAAAACTTGATTGGGGCATTTCTGAAACCGTGTAATACTGTGATTATGCTGATGAGGTGTGAATGTCTAAAACTGTCTGAATGTGTGCTTGAAATAAGTATGCATGCTCTGCCAGTCAGGATAAAAAGAATTACTGTCTCAGCTAATCTTAGCTGTAGCAATATTCCACAGGGCATGTTTGGGTTAGGCTCCAATCCTACGTAACCGTTACCTTGGCTATGCAAGCTTTAAGGGTTAATGAAACTGTTGCTTTTCCAATTAAAATATAAGGAAGAAAGGCTAATTGGGATTTGCTCTCGGGGCAGTTGAGTGTCAAGCTGTTGTGAACGTAATAATTCACGTAGCCAGTTTGTGCTGGCTCGACTGTACAGCCAGTTCTTACAGCAGAAATTTATCTGTCTTGTAACCCTTAAAAATCATATTCTCATTTCAACAGTTTGATAAAAAAAGACCGGATAATTTTACATGATTGAATACAATTCAGCTTTTTTGGAAAACTTTGATGTAACAAATGATATTTTAATAGAAGTGGAAAGACAAGCCTTACTTAAAAGCATTATCACATCTTTCAAGACAATTCTCAAGGCAATTGATTTCCATTGCTAAGAAATCTAATTATGTCACTTCATTAGGAAATGTATTCACTTGTTTTTAAAAAAAAAATAGATATTTCAAAGCCCAGCAATGCATGCAGTGAGTGAAGACATGATGTTTTTGTGCACATCCTTCCCCATTGCATCATATACTGTGCCATCTATGTTGACTGCACTCCAAACAAACTTGCAGGGCTCAGACTTTGCAGTCCATGAGGGACCTGTGGCAGGATGTGGGAACCCAGTATAAAATAAGTTCTGGAGTGTTAGTACCCAGAGGTGAAAAACTTTGCCCAACCACACTGCTGTCAAAGCATAGCTGCATTTCTTAAAAAAAAAAAAAAAAAAGTGGCACACTTGTAATATGTGCAAATTGGTCCCAATGAAACCATTGTTGAAGGCTAAAGGAAAAAAAAAAAAGCAAAAGACGCTAAGTATCCTTCCACCCATTGGAAATAGATAGGTCTGATTCCTCAGAGAGAAAGGGGGGAAATTAAGCTTAAGTGTGTGTCTGATTTCAAAATGACACAGAGGAGGTGAAATGGGAACAATTTTGTGTCATTTAGACACTCACTTGAAGAAATTGACACTTTCTTTCTGGCTCATTAAATGAAGAGGACACCTCCAATTGCCAAAGATGTTATAGGTCTGATCAAAACAAAGGACGAGAGAATAAATAAAATGGAGGCATCTTCTATCGGTCTATTGAAAGACTGACTGACAAACACCAACAGTGTCTTTCTTCAAATCCAAGTAAAGCCGTAGACAAGAAAAAGTCTCCACCTGTGCGGTCTAAGAAAGATTTGAAAAATTATTGGGCCAACAGGCATCGAGGAATATCGTTCTTTGGGGCGGATTCAAAAACCTTTGAAGATCTAAACTTGCTCATCAGACGAGGTAATTTTAAAAGCCAACCCTTGGCTGTGTGTTGAATTCATTTCTGCTGCATAAAAAAAAACAAACAAAAAAAAAAACATTGAGGGATAGCGCCTTTCATGCACTTCAATCACTTGTATTGTTCTGTCAAACTGAGTACCTGTAACATTGCTCAAGCGACTGGAGCATGTTACTGAAAAGAGACAGAGAAAGAGTGAGATGAAGGCAAAAAAAAGAAGAGATCTAATGTGATCCACACCATGATTAAATACATTGCAGTGAATTAAATTACACTGTCTGGATTTTCCTTGATATTACTGACACAATAATATAGTTTCATATCGCTAAACCAATTAGATAGTGGATGTCCATGTATATATGCTGTCATTTGACCTGTGGCAGTGAGTCATATGGGCTAGAGCTGCACTGTTGATTGGTGGTTTATTCTTCAGACACTGTAAATCATTTCAATAGGGCTAAAGAGCAGCACCGTTCAGTCTTTTTAGTGTCTGTGGTGGTAAATTCCCAAAATTGCTTACAAAATTGTAGCTATTTCATATTTTAGAATATGAGCTTCTGGGGAATACTGACATCCTTATAGTGAGTGCAACAACAGGGTTTTGAAGTCTTTTCAAAAGACACATAAAGAAGGAAAGATTCTTGCGTCACTAAATCAAGTTGTTCAAATGGTTTCCTTCTACCATTTTGAGTGCAGCTCTGAGAATTCAACCTATAACAGCCTTCAGAATGTAGACAGTGCCAACAGGCTACTTGACGTAGGCCTGTAACTCAATTAAAAATTAACTTGTTTTCCTCTCATTTGAGAGGAAAAACAGTGGATACAGTAAAGCATGGGGCCAAGCATGGAACAGCAGGGTGCAAATAAAATTGAATCTGACAGAATTAACTTGACAGCGTTGGCTCAAACATAATTTGACTGGAAAAGATAAGGAGTGAGGGAGGGAGGGAGAAGAAAAGAGTAGAGAGAAACAAGTAGAAAGAAACACAGACACTGAGATGTAGGGAACAAGAACAAGAAAATAATAGCTCCACTAAGGGGCTTCATTTTTTTTCAAATTGGCAGCTTCAAAGGAATATAAATAATTGAACACTCTCACCCTGTCACTGTGAGTTCTGGCCAATTACTATTAGGACTACTTTGCCAAGAACACTACAGGTAAGAACTTTAAAAAGCTGAAAGAAAGGAAAAGAAAGACGTGAGGAAGAGGTGAAAGGCCAAAGAATTTCTGCCAAATACCCTCCCCATCTCCTTGCAAAAAAAATCCCCAAACCCAAATACAAACAAATATTACAAAACAGAGTCACTTAGCTCACTAAAAGTGAGAAAATGCAAGAATGAAATGTCTTTTTCCCCTTCAGTGGGGTACAAATTAACTTACGCGAATTAAAACACCAGGCATTAAGTGGAATAATCAGAGAAATATGGGACAGTTATCTTTTTTCCTTCATAAAAGAAATACTGCTTCTTGTTGAACCTCTATAATCTCCCAAAGGACAACAAAAGAGCACGACTGAAAAGACAAAATTCCCTATCCCCATGTGGCTTTTAAAACCAGATTTGAATACCCAATGACAAAACTAAACGACTTGTCATAATGGGAATCGTTAATAGTGGCAGAGCTGTTGGAACCGAGGTTTGTTCGAGTTATTATGGCCCCTCAAAGGTTTTGGAGTCTGATGACGTGAGTGTGTGTATGTGGCCACTTTTTTTTTTTTTTTTTTTTTGTGCATTGGCAACAGTGAACACCATGGCAACTCTGTCACCCCACAGCTCGTAAATCAAAAAACTCATTTTACAAGATGGTATTCATACATCTAATAACTTCAGTAATTACCTACACTTTCAATATTCACTGATACATTTTTAATCAGCCTCCCTGACAATGTCAGAAACACAACCTTTTGATGATTGAAGTAAAAAATGAAACATACCTTTTGACAGCTGTGTTTGAGTCAGTTCTTTTAACCAGTACAGTATAATATACTGGTTTACATAATTCACACTTGTGACTTTCAATTGTGTGGAGTCTTTGTTTTATGCTTTTTCTACTTTTAATCATGATTAAAAAGCACCCCGGGTTGCAATTTTGCATAAATTCTATAAATAGTTGTCTGGATTTGAATTGTTAATTTGCCACTTAATGTCCAATAATAGAAAATAACTGTTGTTAAAAAATAAAGGATATACTTGTTAGCGCTTCAAATATTCTGGAACAGAAAAAATAAATAAATAAATATCATCATTGTTAAATATTGACACTGGGTGTCAGAGTATGAGACGACTAATCTGGGTTCACTAAATATTAAGTTAAGTTAAATATTTATTTCGTTTGTGTTGACTAGATGGTTACAGTGCATACTTGTACATTCCTTTTGAGTATTTATGACCTCTTTGATCATAGGCTAATGAGCTGAAACATCTAAACAAATAATAAATAAATATATGAATATCCCAATTTTACTCATAAAGAGAATGCACTGCTATCTAGTTTTATAGCTGTGCTACAACGCATATTATATATGCACTCACTCAATATGGTATAGTCACCTATGACAAAGCTCAGGTGATGCTCCGTACATTAGAATAATGGACCCTTCACACACATACACCCACACACACACACACATGCATGCATGTGCCTGCATACAAATTCCATGCAAACATGCCGGCAAATATAGACATACACAAACAAGGAGCCATGCATTATTACAGTTGGGGTGGTGGGATTTATTGAGCCATCTTTCTTTCTCTTTTGATTAAAAATGTCTCCTTCTCACTATGATTTATGAGTGTAAATGGAAAGGGACGGAGGGCAGAGAGAGAGAGGGGGGCGAGCAAGAGGGAGGGATGTGAGAGGAGGGGATGACATCATGCTTTCAGCTGGGCCTTTTTTTAAATAAAAGGGTGGAATCCACATTGTGTCTGTGAGACAGAAAGAGAGAGAACGTGTTGATAAGAGGTAGGGGTTGGCGTCTTTGTCCCCCCCCTCCCAAATCCTCTCAGGACCACTGGGCTGTGTGTGGTTGTGTGTGTGACTGTGCACGAGGGTGTGAAAGACAATCAGAGAGAGCAAAAGAAGGTAATCTGTGAGTGTGTGCATATATTTCCAAATGTAATGTGGTGGGGCAATGGACAGAGTGTATGTGGTGTGTGTGTGTGTGTGTGTGTGTGTGTGTGTCCAGGAGGGGGGAGTACAAGAAAAAAAAAAAATAAATAAAAGTGTGAACATGAGCAAGAGACAATAATAAGACAGAGTGAGGGAGCTCGACAAAAACAGCGATCATATCCACAGGCAGAGCAGACAAAGACTGGCAGATACTGACAGATGGGGAGAGAGCCCTGCTGTTAGTGAATTTGTGTGTGTGTGAGAGAGAGTGAGAGATGGGGAAAGCTAATCTCCATCAAAGATGAAGCAGCCTGCACTGAATGTTATTTAAACCAGGCTGAGCAAACAGAGGCTGTAAATAAGTTCAAGTGGAGGGGAAAAAAAACGGAGTCCTAACATAGTGGGCAACTGTCCTAATACACAACACGTTAAGAGGAGGAGCTTTTGCACCTTTGCTTTCGTTTAATTGTCAAAATGAGTGTGTGGCCCTGTCATCAGCCTGACAGAAAAGGCAAGAACAAAGACATCTGTTTGACATCTGTCTTGAGTGCAATTTCAGATGTTTTCAGCCAGCTGAGCTGAAATGCACTCAAATTATGCTACAAGACACTCAAACCGCCATGCAATCAAGAGTAGACGGCTCTGTTGCAACATGAGAAAAATCAAGTCCTCCTCATGCTATCTCGTTGCACTGAGAACACACTCACTGAATGTCAGGAACTGGATCGAGCGAAGAAACAGACGGAGGGAACGAGGGGAAAAATGCAATTTATCTTTCGTATTATCTAAGATAGACAGGAACTGTCACAACTTCCTCAGAAATCCAGTTGTGGCACCTAAATTGTTGAATAGTATGCCTGAAATGTCACACTGGATCAATAGGTTCATACTTCACATGCCATTTTAAGACATATTTTTTATTCTCTTGTTCACAGTTTTATAGATTCTGTCTCTTTCTTTAGATGTTCCTCATTTCATTATAAATTTGCAGACTGCATCTAGTTTTGTTTGTTTGTTTGTCTGCAGCTGAAAATAAGGCGTATATTCATGTTCCTTTGGTAAAAGACTTGTTTTGTTTTGTTTTTTTTAATTTTTTTATTTAACAGTTATTTTAAGAAACCAGAACTAGAACTAGTTAATAATTTATTTTTCAGGGGTGGGAGGTGTAGATCCAATCAACATGAGACAATACCATAGCCCTACCATTCCCTCGACATATTCAATATGTTGCATGCAGTGCGGGAGTCGGCTAAGACGTGCATGCAAACAACCATTAACTTGTCACTGATATACTCCAGCATACATGCTCACAATGATCTACAGACACACGCACATTCACCTACTTAATTCTTTTACATACTCACCAACACACTAACCCACACAGACTCACACAAACACACAGGATTTACAAACAACGAAACCCAAGGGGGAGCTTCCCCACCTTGCCATCACTCTTGTGCTATTTCTCTGCAGAGCCTCCTCTTTGTTTTGTCTCCTTAATGCTGCTCTAAGCCCATCTTAACGGGGAAATGGTGCAGAACAAATCCTAAGCAGGAGTTGACAGGGTGGGATAAGAGACTACTGACGTTCCTCTGTTACTAAAATGGAACGTTATGGAGGATAATTTATACAGACACGCCTCGCGTCTAAATGGCGAATATTTCTAGATATCCATGATTTAACGCTGTCTCGGTTTCTGATCGGTATCATGGAAAAATCTGATATCTGAAAAGTCATATGTTCAGTCTTTTCATCCCCATGTCTCTGAACAAAACCACAGCCGTCCTACATGCTCACTCATCGTAAGTACAATACAAAGGCGAATGCAGATGTAAGAAAGGCACTTACTCCTACAAGTCAAACCATGCTCTTGACATTTTAGTGAAATTCGTCATTTCTTTTGCAGAGGAAGTCTATAAACAAAAGACCTTTTAGAGATGACATCAGCCTTTTCCAAGATAAGAGCAATCTGCAATAGAATCATATCATCATTGTGTATCAGATATGAATGGTGAACCTCAAAGGGGAACTGCATAGGAAAGCTGAGAACAGTACTGGCATGGCTAGTCCGTGTCTTGGTACTTACATAAGGCGTGGGAGCCGGTGAGCAGCAGTGATAGCAGCAGAGTGGTGACAGGCAACAGGAGTGGCAAGGAGAGGCGAGGGGCACCACTGGTGGCCATCTTGGCTCCAGGAGGGAAAGGGGGGCAGGGAGGGGTGGGTTGGGACTGATCTTTGACCTGGCTGGAGAGCCGAGGCCTCCGACTGCGCAGGGATGGTTGGGGGTCTTCACGCAGGACGGCTTGGCACTCTGCAGAAAGACAGGAAGACAGAGGAGATTTCCGTTAGAAACCTTTTTATGAATTCAGATCTATGATCGTAGTAAACATTCATATCTGAGATGAGATCACAGACACAATACATTTCCCACAAACTGATCCATGAAAACACCCCATAGACTTAAAGGGAAATGACTACTTTGAATTTACATAATGTGACACTGAGGTAACACAATATAAGTGATTGTTGCAACAAGTTCTAGATGGAGGAAACATGAAAACAGTGCCAAACTACATGTATCCCTTTGGAACCTTATAGCCAGTGTCACCCAAAATGAGAAGACGATGCTCACGTCGACAGGACAAGACTATTGTCTAAAGTGCACTCTGCCACTTTGTTGCACTCTTCACAACCCCTCGTTGCTGTTGCTGACAAATAAATGAGGGGAAAGGTAATAGTGTGTCGCTCACACTACTGGAAGCAAAGTGTCACATACCCCAAACTCTGGAACCCATCTTGCTACTAGCATCTTCTCATGTCTTTTAATAAGGAGGGGAGTCACGGTTTTCTTTCCTTTTTTTCCCCACTCCTAATCGCCTGATCGTGTCGTTATTTGCTTATCTCATTGCCTTGTAATTACACAGGCACCCAGTGATATTCCAGGCACCGTCTCTTTGTTTTAGTCAAATTGCCATTAATCCCCCAAGCTACACGGAGGGACTGGGGACACCTCCCACCACACACACACACACACACACACAGTTTTTCTCATTGATATGTCTGGTGCAGCACAGAGACACCACCAAGTAGTTATACATACTCTTTAATTAAGAAGACATGAATAAATGGACAAAGAGAGAAGTGAGAGAGGTCCATGACATGAATGTAATGAGTTTGTCAATTTCATTTTCCTATTTGGACATGCATTCAGCTGACACCCTTATCCAGAGCATCTCACAGCAAGCTGACTCAGCAGGTAAGTTTTAAAAGGTGCGGGATCTTGCTCAAGGACACTCAGACAGAAAGCAACGTCTGTCTCAGCAATCAAGCTGTAAACACGGAAGCACAAAACTGTCCATTCTCAGAGGACCCAAATCACAAGACAGCCCAGGTTCAAGCCCCTGTGTCAGTAAGCATCTGCCTTGCTGTAGTGTCCTTGTGCAAGACACTGAACTCCCCCCAGCTCCAGGGATGCTACTATTCAGCTGAGCCTACATGAGGGGTGAGGGCGACTCTTTAAAAGTGAGATTAATTACCTGCACACAGGGTGGTTAACAGGGTTCTATATAGCATCTGTGCAGAGACAGGGTGCAGTTTACCGTGGATGCCCTAAAGCAACTTTTTGTCTGGCTAACCTAGAGGTTAAAGATAATATTCTGCGAACACAGGTTTACAGTTTGGATCCATGAAACAGCCACTTTCAAACTGTCCCTGAACACTTCATAAAACCTTACGCACTAACTCACTGGAAGTTGCCTTTGATAAGTGTCAGTGGCTGAAATGTGAACAGAATGTATTTCAAAAATAGCATAACTGACTGACAGTTACAATCTCCATCATTCAGATGCAATCAGGATCAGAAGCACATGGACAAAGACAAAGTGACAACCTCACAGGCAACTATACCAATAGAATAAAAGGATATATAGCCAGAATATATATAAATTATATAGAACTGTAATACAATCACCTCACTTACATAATCATTTATACAACCTTATACATAATATGTTTTTAAGTGTAGAAATGGGGCCAACGATGACTAACCTGCTATCCTGGCCTACAACAGCTTACATCACCTTAATTCAATAAAATCGAGAAAACAAGGATTATATTATTTTACTCAAAAAGATGAGTATGCCAGCCGGGTCAATCTGCTAAATTGTCTGTGGAGTTCAAAGGTTAATATATGCTGCTGTTTTACAGGCCTGGCTTTGTGACTGTGGCCTTGTGAGAGGCAGAAAACCACAGCTAATTGCAGTGTAACCAAGCACCTCAGACAGCAGGCATATACAAGCGCCCCACCCTTCACAGCTACTGGACCAGGTTCTTCAACTGGCTAAATGAAACACACAGACACATGCAGCAGCAGGCACACTTCAAATTAAAAAAAACCTCAGATGCGTACAGCAAAAACCCATATGACACAAACACAGACATATAGTGTAAAACTACGAGCCTCTAAACACATACGTACTTCAGAAAGAGAAATTCAAGAACATCTGACACGTGCACACGAAAACACAAAGAGAGAGATCAACAATAGGTCTTTTGTGGTGACGCCATTCCAGAAAGGAGTGGGTGTCTTTCAGAAGCTCAGTTCATCTTTCAACACAATACTATACCCACACGACCAACGTGCGTGTCTTTGCTTGTTGTTTTTTTTTTCTTCTTTTTTTTCTTGGCCTGGAGGGCAGGTGAAGTCACTGACGAGAAGGGAAATACAGATACATGAATAGAGAGAATAAGGGAGTATCAAATTGTGCTGGGGACTTCTGAATGATGCCCCTATTGTTCAGACCGTAAACATTGGTGTAGGTAGAGTGAATCTTGCCATGCCTGAAGGGAATTACTCTATCTCCTCTTACAAGTTGCCTATAGGTTATGATTTATGGCCCTCCCCTTAGGGCATGGCTTTCTATTTCCACCTTTGGTTGCTATACAAACTTCACAACACAATTACAACCGCTATTGTTGTTGAAAAGCCGTGGCAAACATAACCTAAGGCTTGGTGTGGGGTCCAGTTTAACCATAGATACTGGCTACACAGCTCAGTGCTGCCTTTTCTGTAAATACAAGATAGAGAACAGATAGATGCATGTAGATAGAAATGATACATACATGCCTAAACATATTCATTGTTCATACCTGAGGGATTGGAGAAGCTAAAAGCAAAACTTTAACCACAACAACAGATGCAGCTCTAAACACAGATGCCAACAAGTCGCCAACGCAGGGACGGCACGATATGGGAAGCACGGCATGTCTCACATGCTATTAGCAACTCCATGGGAAAACCTGTCAGCTAAAAGCATTCATCACTTCCTCTCTAGAAATGGGCAGAGAGTGTTTAGCATTCTGGTAATGGTAGCAGGGAGGGCAATCGATTGATAAACCCTCACCATTACCTCAGCTGTTCCCACATTCGAGACTGTGATTTAAGAGGAAACTACTAATGGTCATGTTTTGCAGATTTCAATGTGACTGATGACTGCTACAATTTGGTCATTTCTTTGGGTTCAGGATGAGACCAATTAGCAATAGTTAGTCATTATAAAGCTTGCATAAGAGGAGCATTGGGAAAGTAAACACAATACCTATTCATTACCTATTCAAGAGTAACTTAATATTCCACTTTTGATGACCTGTTGTCCTGTAATAAGGGGTAAATCATTATCAGCAGCAATCTTGTGACAGCAGAGCAGTATCTCCAAATTCTCACTGGTACAATATGGATGGCAGTTACTCTAATGTTGTAGACCTGAGCTACCGAGGCCGAAGCATTTTTATTTCTAGTATTAATAATACATTATAGTCAGGAGTCTTCCTGTCCTCTAGTGAACTTAAAATAAGTCTATTAATTCATTATAGGTTATTCCCACTGATGGGTAATAAATATATTTTGAAGCTGTTTCCCCCTTTGAAAACTGGCCATAACTCGGATATTAACCAATTGCCAAGCTTCTGTAATTACAGCCAAAATGGCAGCACAATTTCCACTGAGTGGTGGCAGTCACTGGCTATCAAGGACTCTCACTTTGACATGGTCAAGTTTTAAATTCAGACCGTTTCTCCATGCAATATTGATACTCATGCATTTGATTACCGAGATTGAGGAAGGCAGCGAAGGGAAGGAGAGATGGGAATTTGCACCATAAGCATGAAATTAGAGCAGGGCCAGTAGATATATAAAACTGTGTGCACATGCATAGTTATACACATGCCACAAAAGGCCAGGAGAAACTAGTGAATTTATCCTGAAAAAAGTGAAATCAAAGTGAATGAAGGGACAAGTAAGTACATGAAATTGTTGAGAAAAGACCATGGACTTCAAGACGCCAAGGCTACTTTATACACATTGCACAGTTACAAAAGAGTTCTTCCCGTACACACACACTGTAAAAATATGAAGCCGTATTTGAGGAGAAAAACAACTACTTATCACCTGAGGGACCACATTAATAATCTCTTTTATGAGGTGAACAGTAAGCTCACTTCAGACACAGCTGAAAAGGCCTCAGTTTGGCTGGGCTTGATGATCAAAACTGAGTGTTTGATGTCTAGAACTTCAAAAAGAATAATATATTTTTTTCTATGTTCTAACTTCTTTTGGGAGAAGTTGGACTTTCCACAGGAGTATGTTTTTCATGCATTGTTTGATTTCTGCGGTGTGTGTATCAACAACATCTAATTTTTGGCTCCAGGAATCTGACAGGCCCTGTTTACAGTGACTCCCTGCTGGAGCCTGGTAGGGATGTTGTTATTTCTCCAAAGATGTATACTGGCTTCTCTGCCCTATGAGGAACTTTGAGAAGGTTGTGAAGAACTGCCATGGAACATTCTGTCCAAATGTTACTGAAAGAGTAGAGTCTAAGTCTAATTGCTAATCATTTTTTCCAACACATTAACTCACAGATTACAGAAAATCTAAAAACATCTGATTATTTAATATTTGCCAACCACAGAGCAAGATAGCCTATTCAGAGTTGATGTGGGTAAGTCACTGTGGCCTCTGCAAAAATAAAAGGTCAGTCTACCACAGAAGTCTGCCTAGCTCTGGTTGAGTTGTATTCATTTTCTAAGAAATTGAATGAATGCAACGTCCAGCCAAGGACAACCATTATTTGGGCATGTATGGCATGCTGAGACCTACATTTAATTTTAATTAGCCAGTTTTCTTAAAATGGGGATATTATTTGCAACAAGAGTCATTAATGACATATCACGACTTTTCTGACTCAATGTCTCCCACCTACACAAAAGCCTGACTGTCTTTTAAATAGCAAGATATAATAAAAAGCCAATAATTCCATTTATTTGAGGGCCACTTAAGCCATTTTGAACTCTTACAGATAAATTCCTGAGAGGTAGAAATGTGAATGGGTATAGCAAAGTTGTCTCATCAATTGGAAAACTGAGACTACCTTTCGACCAGTTGGTTAGCTTTTCAGTCAAAGCTAACACAGCTAATAGAAAATAACTGCTGAAGTTATACAATTATGTATTTTTGCATAATCATTGCATTATGTTCCAGACAAAACAAAAGTGCACCCCCATCTCTGCTGAGTGGTTAATGTTACCATTAAGCAGCTAATGCTACACTAGCAACATTATATAAAATACACATTCTTATAATCGTGACCATGAATACACACACTGATAGGTCAGAGCTTACTCAGATGTAGACTGCTTGCTTATTCATGTATTCAGCGTTACTTACTCTAGTATATATTTGACTGAGCAACACCAATAGCCAGTTGAATGCTTTGGCTAAGTGAGTTGCTAGTTGAGTGCTGTGGACTGCAGATGTGTTAAAAGGGGAAACTGAATGGGGGGTGGGATGAGGGGGGTGATGGGATGTAGTACATGTCTGTTAACATGTTTGTGACAATGTCATTTTGTCTTGGTTAATAAGTGGTTAATACAAATGGCTAACTTAATGCTAGCCACTACTGGCATCCAGAGATCTGACTGACCTTTCAAAACTGCACAACAGTAGTTATTGTCTGGATTCTGTGTAATGGCATGTAATTTGCTCTGTGCATGTTTCAGGCTTGCAACACTTCCCACAGTTCCCACATCTCTGATACAGACAGTAGCACACTGAAACATTATGCAGAGCTGCAGTTGATGATTGTAAGTGTGGTAACACAATGGCATCCTGGAGAGGAGATGGACATCACAATGTCTGAAGTCTGCATTGCACTTTAAAAGGAGAATAATATCATTTTCTTGGACAATATTGTGTTGATTTGAAAATGTTTTGGTTAATATAAAATTCACAGGAATGCCATGAAATGACTTTTTAGCATTGATTTTTGATTTAAAATTTAAAAAAAAAGGCTGCAGTGGCTGATTGTCATGAAAATGAACCAGAGTAAACCGTGCTGTTTTCTTTTGGATGATGATGGAAAAAAAAACACAAATTTCTGAGCGAATACTGCCTTTTTCATGGCCCTCTCTTAACTCTGCTATCTGCTGTTTATGTTCAGCATTCAGCCGCTGTCTCTCCCCCTGCAGTCTTTTCACCTTAAATGAAGTTTTTATGCATCAGCCGCGAATACAAGCTTTTACCTTGACCGGTCTACTGTCTTTCATTGATTCACAATACCAACACTATAACTATGTAAGATGCAGGTCCATTGTATCAGTGTGTGGCACATGTGTTTGTGTGCAATGATTAGGTTATTTGTATGTGTTGTATGCGCCAGTGTCTGTGCTTGTGTATTTATATCTGAACAATTTGTCTGTGTTTTGTTTATATTAGTATGTATTTATACATGTATACATAGTGTATATTTACATGCATAAATATGGAGATACAGTACTTTATATTTGTAATAGGTTGAATTTGCATGTATATATAGGTGATTTTATCTTCATAATTTAGTGCGAACTCATTTATGTATACCCATATAATTCTTTTGTGTATCTGTGTGTAGCTGTGTGTCTTTGTGAGAAGCAGAGGTATACCCAGATACACACCTCAGCCTCAGCTGTAAAACAAGCCCATAGTAACCATCTGTTTTTCACCATGTTGAAATCCTAACAGTATTGATTCCATGTGTCATTGATAACGACCCCCCCACCCCCTCCATCAATCTCTCTCCTTCACTCACTGCATCTTTTTAGTTCTCTGCATCAGAATTTTGGCTGCATCTTAAGGAAAAGTCTACTGTGAGGGAGTAAAAAAGGAAAATCCAACCGGCTATGTATATGGTGAGAGACATATGGGCAGCATGAGAGAGAAGGTGGGTGTGAATAAAGGTGTGTTTGGTTTCTAAATATATCCTTCTGATCAAACCAGGTGTCCTTCAAATCCTCCATCTCTGTTTTCTTTTTTCTTCATATAACCCCCTCCCCTCCTCTTCTTCATTTCCTCTCTCTCTCTCCTTCCCCTCCCCCCTCAAACTCATGCATACTAAACTATGCTTGCATTGCAGATGTTTCGTAGGGAATCACATGAATTTGCATGGAACTGCAGGACTATTATGTAAATGTCCCAGTGTGTATCTACCTCCCAGCTTCACTCTTTTCGTTGCCATCGACTCCATCCTGAGAAATCCGTGTCGGAGGAATTTGAAACGGGATGCACCTGTCATTAACCAACATTTTAATTACTTAACTTTGACTTTCACGCAATGCAACAATGGAATAAACTGCACTCAACTTTAAAAATGCAACAGGTAGTACGGTCTGCAAACATCAGAGCCAAAGTGTTCTGACAACACCTGTATACCTGATATATTATGTAAAGAAATCCAAGCCAGAGGAAGAATAATTCCAATTTTAGATACAGTAAAGTACACAATGTTCAAGAAACATTAGGATGCACATTTTTGCAGACACTAATACTCCCAATCATGGGTCTCCAGTACATGTCTTTGGTCCCAGGGACACAAAATGAAACATATGACACTTTGCCACCCTGAGTACAACCTTGACTGATTCTTACCTACAGTATAAACTCCAGAGCATATTACATGTGAAATATATTTTCTGTTAAAGCAACGCATGAGCACCTTTTAAAGTGAAGGTTGTTTGCATAGGTAGGGAGAGCTGCACCACTATGACCTCATTAAGAGATTGCAGAACGCACTGCCCTGGCAACCTCTCCTTGGAGTAGCTTTCCCATGAGCCTTTGCCCTCAACTGTTCCCAACCTCCCAAACCTAGAAACAGTGCTTGACACCTTAGAGACACCTTGTGTCGGCCATCTGCTGTCCCCCAGAGATTACCATAACCTTTCTCTGGGATCTTATGAGCTTTCTGAGCTCCAGTTTGCCTTCCAAAAGAGATTTTGCTGGAAAGAACTGCTAAAAATCACATGATGTCATGATTGACATGATTTTTTTTTTCTTTTTTACTTAGAAGTTGCCAACTTTTCTTAAGAAATCATTTCTGATGTGAAAGTATAGACCTTTCAGGGGCACTCTTAAGAGTTATGAGTCAGCCCAAAACTCAAAGTTGTTCTTTTTAAAGCTCAAAATCATCAGTGTGTTGTGATTTTGTCTGATCAATGGTCTGGCTGCCATCATGACTTTTTGGAAAAAATGAAGACTGTTGTGTTTCAGTACTTGCAAAAAGGAACTGGAGGTTTGCAGAAAGATTTGGGACCAAATTATCAGAAGCCCATTGAATCTTCCACCTTTTGTTTTTCTCCAGGTGCTGCCCTGAGTTCGATCGGCAGGAAATAGGTTTACTCTGAGCATTATGAGGCTGCACTGTCCTTCCAATAAACACCCAGGGCTGTGAGGCTTTTAGCTGAAATCCACCTTGGTTGAGGTTGAGTGCACAGCAGCAAGCATCAGGGTCGTGCAGCGCGAACGAACGGATTGGCAGCTGGGAGGCTTGGGTGGCAAGCTGACCTCCTAAATGCGGACTTTATTGCACAGCCATTTTGTTTACCACTGTGGGATGACACACTATCTGTCTCCTGTGTAATCTTGCCATACTGTGACGCCACAAGCTGGCAGACAAAATCCACACACACACACACACACACACACACAAAGAGGAACACTTGCTTTTATTTTCTGCCTGTCCTGGTCTGTCGCGCTGGCTGCCAAGGATCATAAAAGCCAAAGGTTACAGGTGGCACTGTCTGTGATGGCCACATTAAGTCTAGGAAGGGCCGCTACACATTATATATAGGGGAGGCATTTAATTATAGGACACAGTACAGGTCACAGTTGGAAGCTGGAGAAGGAAGGTGAGACGGGGGGTGTGAGACAGTCCTTGATAATGCAGGGGCAAGAGAGATTGTTGTGGTTAGGAGAACTGGGAAAAGGAGAGGTGGCTCTAGTTTTTGGCCTTCTGCCAACAGAGACATCCAAGTATCACACCAACTGGCCAGAGGTTTAAACGCCCTTTAAAATTTGCCACAGGAGTCGGGGAGGAGGGCCTGAAGGGCGGCTGGGACAGTTATGGAAGAAGGCTTCATATTCACTCTGGTAAAGGGATGCGGATGGGGGAGAAATTAGATTATTCTGAGTGATCAAGGAGGAGGCGGAGGAGGAAAAGACTGGCAGATCAGGGTGTTTAGAAAATGTCTCCAGAACTCATCTGTGTAATTGGCAGGGCTCACCATGTAACATTTGCTGTGTGGTTTGAGAAGTTTCATATCCAAAATGAGATACATATCATTAAAAAAAAAACAAAAAAAAACACCTACACACAAGATAACTACTGGCATGTTAACAAAACTCACAACTGAGTGAAACTGGAGCTATCTTTGGACTTCTGCTTTAAAAAGTTGAAATCTAAATCTTCCATTATACAGAAGTGAGAATCATTTTTGATTGCAAAGAGCTGCAAATGCCAGATATGAAACTTGGTTTATTTTAAAAATTATTCTCGATGATCAATGATGGATAACTTAGATGCTGTGCTCCAAGAAGTATCATCATCTTTTAATAAATTTCTAAGAGTAGAGAAGTAAAGTATTTTTTTAAATACAGACAGGGCCCTCAGAGAGCAGATTCCAATAAATGAGTCTTTTCAAATTCCGGTTTCAAAATGTAATTCTAATTTCTTGATCAGTGATCATTCGGTTAAATAGATACAAGGCTGCAACCTTTTGCTGAAGCAAGGCTGCTTTTTCAGGGCTCATATCTAAGGCTGCTTTTGTCCCAGCAGCCGTCTGATTAATCCTGTATGTCTCAAGAGTGTGTCAAGGGAGAGAGAAACATACAAACTTGTGTGTTCACATAAAGATACACACTGATGTAGGAACACACACACACACACACACACACACACACACTCGGACACATGGGGCCTAAGTCTATTGGTTCTGTTGATAACAAACCCTCTCTTCATCAAGGGTGGTCATCAGGCTCCCTTTTTTTCAGGGAATTAATTGAAAATGGAGTTAATCCTGGTAATTTGCTTCAGAAACTGGCCAAAAGCCCTTCAGCTGGCTAAGTAGTATTTAGTAACCTTGCTGTGAAGTTTCTAAGATGAAATTGTATTCACGTGTGATTCGAGAAGGTCTTTTTTTTTTTTATCTCATTATCGACGAAAAGAGGGAGTGAACAGGACAATTACTGAGCTGAAATTTGCATTCCTACCACCATCCAGCCAGCAGGTACTGCGGCAGACACACTAACTTCACTTAACGTACTACAGGGATTCACATCGCTGCCACTTGGTATTAAGTTGCTTACACATAATATTTTAGTTACTATGTCTCCACACTAATTTTCAAAATGACACTAAATCGCTGTATTTTCATTATGGTTGATTAAAGTGACTGAATCTGATTATATGGTTTAATGTACAAGAAGAAGATCAACATGCTACCATAGCAATTAGCGTTGTGCAACTATCTGTGCAGAAGGCTGTGGTTAGAGCCTGTTTGGGCTGGAGGTTAGGGGAGTGTCTGTACCTCTGTCAATCACACAGCATTGTAAAGAGCAGAGACAGATGGCAAGGTTGACCTACACTCTGTCTTTCTGCCTGTCAGTCCACCCATCACAGTCCCAACACCAGCATTACCACTGAAAGCCTGGGAAAGACAACTGTTTTTTACAGCCTTTAAAAAGACCTGAGGAACAGACAGCAGCAAGTGTGACTTTGACAACAAAAAACAACAAAGCCCTGCTTTTCAGTATAGTGCTGTATGGTGGACTTAAAGACAAACACTACCTTCACACGAAATAAGAAAGACGAATGAATAATAACACATCAGTCAACACATTGTTACATAAATAGAAAATGAAAATCTTTATGAGGCAGTGGTGAAGTCTTCACCACGCAAACAAGAAAAAAGCAGGTCACCATGGACAGTCGCCCAGTAGCTTGCCATGTGAGAGTTTTTAAGAATCCAAATATACTTCTTCCAAATTAACTGTAAAGTGAAAAAAAGTGAAGCGAGATAATAGGCCAAAAGAACTCCATGTGCAGACAATTTCAGTAACTGTATATTTGGAAGCCGTGAACTGAGGAAAAAAAAAAAAAGCCCAGCGAAAAATCCCCTCCGAGTTTGTAGATAACCATCAGACAGCCGAGTATGAGAAATCCTGTGTCCTCAAGCCGCCTCATGACCCGTTGAACAGTTAGCCAGTGGATGGCAGATGCTGTACGGGTGGGGGTGGTCAGTGGGAAGTAATAATGTGGCATGATCCATATTAATGTATTTCTCCACAATAAACTATAGAAACACAGAGGCAGCGTTGTGCCTTACTTTCCCCCTACCCACAAGCATATAAAGAGTTTGTTTGTGTGGCAGACAGAAGGTTATTGTGGACGACGGACATGCACATGGGCATAAGCCAGGAGAAAGGCGGTGATGATAACATAATAGTGTTTCCATGAAACTCGCTGACACACACACCCTCAAAAGAAGAGGCACATACAGTGGCCACACATGCATGACCTCTAACATGTGTGGACACATGTGTGTCCAGTGCTCCTCTCTCCTTCACGTTCGCTTCAGTGCGTCTACAAGTTCAGCAATCACTCCTTTGAGCATCTCTCCTATGACCTTTTCATTCTGACGAATGACCCTCCACCATCATCGTCCCTTTAAGCCCCCGCAACACTGCATCGCTTTGTGTGCCATTGACTTGAGAATGAATTTCAGAGGGCCGGGGGAGTGATGGGAGCTGGGGAGGGTGGTACGGTGGGGAGGTGTGGAGGTCAAAGTTGAGAGGTTAGACAGCTGGTAAACCTCTTTAAATCCTCTTTTTTCTTTTTAACGCCACAAATTCCTTCACAGCAGGGTACCTCTAACTATAGCCATCCATCCCTGCCAGATTTAACTCTGTGCATGTGTAAGTGAAGTTTTTGTAAACCTTATATATATCTGTGTGTGTGTGTGTGTGAGTCATGCTATGGTATGCATATAAAATGCCATATTTTTAGGAGACTGCAGAACACAAAAGTAAATTTATTCTGCGGTATTCAAAACAGCAACACCCCAGTAATGATGGGGTGGGTGGGGGGTACCGGGTTTGTTTGTTTTTTCTGCCTGCAGTACCCACGCTGATTTTAAGTGGTGGTAGAGTGGGTGGGGGGGCTTTTAAGTCCTGCAACTAATGCATAAACAAGACCCCTTTCTCTCTGTCTCGCTGTCTTCTATTTTCTCTGTGTGTTTGTCATTTTACCACTTTGCACACCCATGCTGTGTGTATTGTTGTGCTTTATGCCACACTGCGTGCAGTGAGGGGGAGAGAGGGAACGGAACAGAGTGAGAAAGAAGAGGCATGTAGCGCTGCTCTCTGGCTATAACTTAAAAGGAATGTGACACGTTTACCCAACCACACACACACACTGTATATAACATGCAATCATGCACGAATGTACACATACTTGGAGTGGCAATAGCTAGTGAGGTCAAGAGAAAGAGGTAGGGAGGCTAAAAGAAAGAAAACTTGTTGACATACAGTACATAATCACAAAGTAAGATGGCAAACACATGAGGGAGAGGACAGACCACACCCCTGCTCCTTTAAACACAATTATATACACACACTAGACACCAGGCGAAACCACATCCAGAGCGGATGAGTCTGATCGACGAATGAGTCTGAAAGGCTGATGATGAAGCCATGGGAGGGATGGGCTAGTGTCTAGTAGTAGGGTCTGAGACGGGGGTGTTACAGACTTAATAGAGACAAATGAATGTATCATATTGGTCCCAGACAACGCTGTGGAGCTGCTGCCAGCCACAGTAACCTAAAGAACAATGAATACTCATGAGAGGAAGAGGCAGGGCCAAAAGAAAGTCTTGAGAGAGTTCACACAGCAGAGTCAGTGCTCCATGCAGCATTTTGGGGATTGAGCACTTAGCTCAAGAGCACTTTGGCAGTGATGCTAGGTTCTATAATTCCTACTGCCCTTGAATCAGCAGCTCACGGCTCAAACATCATCCTCCTGTCTCGGGTTTAAACCAGAAACCTTTCAGTTTTAGAGATTTACACCACTCCAGCCAACAACTGACAAGAGTCTTGGCCCATGACTGCGTAGGATAGAAGAAGCCCCTAAGATACACTACAGATCTTTTACTATTGTAATCCACTTATGGATTACCATGTTTTTACAATGTAATCCATAACCAGGCTCAAGCTTGGTCTTAGTTTCATGTCAAGTCTCGGGGCAGATTTTCTATTGTTCTAGACTTGTCTGATAGGGGTTTGACTTAAGTCTTCTCTTGGTTTTGGCCACTGTTGTTGCCCATTATGTTCTTACGTCCCCTCATCTTATGAATCCTCCTTGAGGAGCTATCAGGAGGGTAACACAAAACTGTGGAAGATGCCAAGCCATAGCCGGTTCCCAAGAGAAGACAGAAAATGATTTCTTCCATTGTTTTTAGCACACCCAGTGGCCATTTTCCATGGCATGTCTTTGCCAAGGAATCACCATCACTAAGTATCCTCCTGTATGGCAATTTTATGCAGACAACGTGCAATGGTATTACTATTATAACCAGTAACTTTGCTCCACCTAAATCCTTTTTTTAACTTTTCTACTAATTCAGCCTGACAGAAGGCAGCAGGTCACCTGGATTTGAAGAATGCACGCACAAATCTGCTTGCAACTTGAGCCGCATTGAGGTACAAGAGCCAAATGTAAATTTACAGGATGCCGACTGCTTTAGCTCTCTCAAGTGCCAGATGACCATGGATAAGATAGTGGAAGGCGAAAGCAACAGAGAAAATTCATTAAATTTGGTGGGCTGTTGTCTCCCCGGCAGACTATTTTTCGTCCTGTTTACTCCGGTGAGCATAGTTTTTTTTTTTTTTTTTTTTTTTTTTCCACAACATTCTTTTCTGCATCTGTTCAGTCCTTCAAAACATGCCTGTGTGATGAAATGCTTTTTGTAGATAAATGAGCTTGAACTTGTTTAACACACCCTCTGCTCCTTCAATCAGGGTCAGGAACACAGTGAAATCAGTTAATGCAGTGTTGTGTGAGCGATGGAATGAAAACATGCACAATCTCAGGTTCCTTATGTCCAAGATAGAGGCTTTGAAACAGTGACAAGCAGCCTCTAAAGGCGCATTGAGCACTAAATCAAAACATCACGGAGGTAGATATAAAAACACAGTGGGGGAATATTTAGGAGTTCCAATGACACAAGAGCAATTAATCGTGGGAAAAGAGTGATAGAGTGAACAGAAATTAAGAAGAAGCATAAAAAGATGACATCCATTGCCAGGCTGCCGTACCAACAAGCTGCTCATCTTTTTGGCGCCAGGCAAAGGGGCTGGCTTTCATTCAACCAGGAGGCCCGTTCCCCCCCCCCTTGCTTTTTATGTTTCTTTTTGTTTTCGTTATTCACCATAAGAGTTGTGTACAACTCGTTCATTTGCTCGCTTCGCATATTTGGATCGCCCTAACTAGCCGTCCTTTATTGGATTGGAAAAGATGGCTGGTTTTTCCAAAGCCTCCGGGCCTTGAAATGCATGCAGGCTGGAATCCAAAGCCCCTAATCACAGCTAAGGGAATAGGCTGACTGGAGAGTCACGATTCGTAGCGAGGGAGGCATAGAGGGAGAGAGGAGGGAGAAGAGGTGAAAATGAAGAGAGGGAGAGTGGGAGAGAGATGGAAGTGGGTATTGTGAGAAACAACACGGTTTTAGGCACTTGGCTGGACAGAGAGTGAGCCAATAAGCCATTACCACCAGTGACACTATAGCTCTTGATTATAAGAAAATAGGGCCTGATTTAAGGCCTTGTCTGGTGGAACGTGTTATGGAGGATGTATCATGTGTATACTTCAGTTCGAGTGTGTTTGTTCTCGCCGTGCATGTCTAAATGAGTGTGTTCATGTGTCTACAGAGACCCAGAGTAAATGAGGCAGTGTGTCATGTATTTATATGTACAGTATATGTATGTATGATATGTGACTCCATGTGTGTGTGTGTGTGTGTGTGTTTGTGGCCTGCCACTCCGGTACACCTCAAGCTGTTCGGCTGTCGTCAAGCTCGCTCAGCAAGAAGCAGGCTGCTCCATCTGGTCAACCCACCCCTACTCTGTCTTCTCTAGAGACTCAGTGTGTATGAGTGTCTGTTGTCTGTGTGTGTGAGTGTGCCTGGCTTTTACTATCACGTGCACTAATGTGAATGCCCACACACGCACAAATGCATGCGCTTTCGCCGGGTTATGCAACGTGCCACAGCTACCTTTCCACTTATCCCTTGTACACACACACACACACACTTGCACAAATACACAGCAGCTTAACAGGTACTATGAAATTAATCAGTATTCTATTAACCTTCCATTCCTCATTTTAGGCCTGGTGTTGGCATGATAGCAGGAAAACCTCTGAGGTAAATTAGATGCGATGACACAAAATCATCGGCTGGAGAGTCAATAAGACAAGCACAAAACCCACGGGCCCACGGCGCTCTTGTGTTTATTGAAGACTGTGGTTCATTCCTGGCTCAGTAAAGCATTATTCGTGTGTGGTATATACAGCTAATGATAGCATCTCAATATTCTTACGGATTCTAATAGATGCATTTCTCTCTGAAATAAACAAAGCTGTTTGTCATTCTCATTACACTATTATCTCATTCTTTAGAGAGGACCAAGAGGAGAAAATACATGTTTTTGTTCCTAGTTTCATCTACTTAAAGCCGACTAAGACTTTTAAGAGCAAAGGGTATGACTTTGTTAATGAACTAACAGCACGACGTGAGTCCTCCTTATTTTAGAGTTACTAAATAAAGTTTAGAAAGTTGTTTCACACAAATAAACAATGTTTAAAGTTTTGTAGCAAAATGTCTCATTTGCTGAATGCTTCCTGCCCCAGATATCCAATCTGGGCATGGACTGGAGTGTATGGCGTGTGTGTGTGTTTGTGTGTGTGTTTTTGTCACTAACAAGGTCCCATGATGCCGCCTTAGTCACCTGGGCATTGCAGCATAGCTCGTAGCCAGATCGACTCATGAATGAACCCTGAGCAACAACAGCAATATACAGCATTTTCCACCAGAGTGAGAGTGTGTGTGTGTTTGTGTGTGTGTGTGTGTGCGTGTGTGTGTCAGGCTACTTCAGAGTTGTAGTGCAGCTGGCTGCCATCTCCCTGCACCATGGAAATGTGAACCAGCTGCCCCCTCTTCCCTCATCCTCAGCAGATAACACAGGAGCTATTGTGCCCCCCCCCCCCCCCCCCCACTCTGTCACACACACTCACACACACAGACTTCAACTTTCTCTCTCTTTCTCCTGTTTCATTACCTTATTATCGTCTTTTCATCACTCACTGCCATTTGTTTTCACCACTCTCACTTTCTCTTCATGTTTGGATTGCAGCCAATTTTGGTCATTTTAGTATTTTCTAGTATGTAGCCTCAAAGTAATAATAAACCACATTTGCAAATGAATTAATCTGTTTTTTTTTTTGTTTTTTTTTTTTTTTTGCTGCTTTCACAAGCTGACAGCTATATCCACTCAATGAAAACGTCTGACATTTGCCGTTCTCTTGCTGTCTGATATCTCTTTCCTCCTGCACAGGGAGTAATGCATTTTATGTCTCTGGTTTGAGAAGTGAGTTCATGCAAGTGCATGAAGCGGAGGTAAAGAAAACAGGAAGAAACTAGGTAGGACTTGATTACCACTTTTAGCCGCAAAGAAAGAAAAATATATTTCGCCTAATTAATATCTGCTGGAAAGAATATTTGAGTATTAGATCAGAGAGTGTTCAAAATCAAACCAAAAAGTGTCTGAATACTTGCTGCAGCCTTGGCAGGGACTGTTTCCCAAAAAACTGGGAACTGGGAAAGCAACCAATCATGTGATATTTCAAATTAATTATATTTTATTCATAGTTTAATCAGGCGCTTGCGGTAATGTGCTTGATTTTCTCCACAAACATGTTGTTTTGTTTGACGCAGTAATGCAGCGAGTACACCTCGGGCTTATCTGTTTCATGTTTACACTCCTCTGTTTTCTTTTTTCCTCTATTTTTCTATAAATGTTGTCATTCAATCTTCTCTCCCGCTCTGCATGCCCTCCCTTAATTCCTTTGACGATGACTTGTTTTCTTTAGCTTTTTCCAAACTTCCCCTGCTGCTTTCCATCCTCATCCTTCTCTCCCGTTCCTCTCATCTTAACATCACTCATCTGCCTGCTTTTTTTTTTTTTTTTTCTTGTTTGTTCTACTTCTTTCCCTCCGTCCACCCCCCCCCCGTCTGCCAGGCTTCCTCTGCTCTTTGTGAGCAGGGGAAGAGTAGAAATAACAACATGGTGACTGGTCTTCACAGAATAATGTGAACAGTTTCAGGGTCAGAATAGATACACACATACGCGCGTGGACACACACACACACACACACACACACACACACACACACACACACACACACACACACACACACAATCGTATATTTTAAGATGGGTAAAAGACACGGCACAGGAACAAACACACAGACTGCAAACAATCGTGAAACAGACAGATCGGTGCTAAATTCAAACAGTAATTCCTTCAATAAACGATTCGATGACGGGGAGGCGTCCTCCTCCCCATCATCATTAAAGCGAGGAAAGCCTGTCATTTGGCCCCACCGAGTAATGAGGAGGCGGGGGAGGCGGACAGGGTGGTGGGTGAAGGGATGGGGAGTGATCAAATGACACCCTGACATTTGAGCACGAAACAAACGAATCGATCATGATTAAATTATTCATCTGTCTGTTTACCATGGAAATGGAGGGATTTGGGGGGAAATCGGAGGATGAGTGTGAGTTATAAAGACATTGTGAGGAAGACAGGAAAAGAGGGAGGCATGAAAAAGTGAGAGGCTGACAACAGCCCTGATGTGAAGTCGCTTTTCTAATCTCATAATAATGATATGCTGTATTGAGCAGAGTTTGTGACAGCTGTATCTACTTTTTTTTTTGTATTTCTTATCTGCTCTGGTTTCACAATAGCATCCCCATAATAATCCTACAAGTGTGTTTCAGTGGTATTCAATAATGAATTTGTAGCAGCATTTTTCTAGTTTGCAGTTTTTATCTCCTAGGGTATCCTTACAATTCTCCTGCACTGTTTTAAAATGTGTCTTCATGCTGTGATATTAAAAAAAAAAAAACAACAACAACAAAAACACTGCAAGATATTTGATATTTGAAAATCTTGGAGTTGTTTTTGATCAGGATTTGTCCTTTAACGTCCACATAAAACAAATTTCGAGGACTGCATTCTTCCACTTACGCAACATTGCCAAAATCAGACACATCGTGTCTCAAGCGGATGCAGAAAAACTAGTCCATGCATTTGTTACTTCTAGGCTGGACTATTGTAACTCTTTGTTATCAGGCTGCTCAAATAAGTCTCTTAGGTCTTTGCAGCTAATTCAGAATGCTGCTGCACGTGTTCTGACAGGAACCAAGATCAGAGATCACATCTCTCCCATTTTGGCTTCCTTGCACTGGCTACCTGTTAAGTCTAGAAAAGAATTTAAAATTCTTCTCCTTACATACAAAGCTCTTCATGGCCAGGCACCATCGTATCTAAAAGAACTCATAGTACCTTACTACCCCTCTAGACCACGCTCTCAGAATGCTGGGTCTCTTGTGGTTCCTATAGTAGGCAATAGGCATAGCCTCAAGCATAGCTACATACATGGGCTCTAGAGCTATGCACCTAAACCCACAACTATAAAACCTTTAAAAATCAGGAAGATATTCGATTAACACTAATGCGAACAACAGAAGAGCAGCAACGCTCCACATTTGAGAAGTTGGAACAAAAAATTGTTCACTTGTGACTTAAATGGCGAATACATCCATCCATGTTCTGTAACAGCTCAGCCTCACTAGGGTCACATTTGGGCTGGAAGCCTATCCCAGCTGACTTGGAGCGATAGGCGGGGTACACCTCAAACCAAACCTTAAACGGCTAATCAGTTACGAAAATTGCCAATTGAGTAATGAAATAACTGTTAAAGATGATTACACACACACACACACACACACACACATTGACAAAACCCTTTGTGCCTCATACCATCTCAGCCCCTCTGTTTTTTCCAGGAGCTCAATATGGCTGCCGTCTCCCTCCCTCCCAGTCTACTGCATTCCACAGATAGAATAGATGGCCCTGCTTAGGATGACATTTTAATGAGTGTGTGTGGGAGAGAGGCTCTGAGAGGGTGACGATAGAAGGGCGCACTCACGCACCGGCACATGTATGCACACAAAGACTAATACACACTGACACAAAGAGCTACTGTGCACAAGTGTCGCTCGCATGCACACACACACACACACACACACATGGACAGACACAAAGACACATGAATACAAAGTACTATTGTGCACATACTCACGCGCACATTAGCAGACACACACACACAAATATAGTCATCAAATCCTTCTATCACGTAAAGCCAATCCTCGACATGGAGGAAAAGGTTTTATCCTCAACGACACTCTCTCCGGTCTCCGCTACATACTGATCATTTAATAATCACTGCAAACATCGCGCCGGTGCTTATAGGCTGGATCCAGCATCTCTATGGTGACACATTAACAGTTAACTCTGCTAAGACGGAGCTAGAAAAAGAATGACTGCCATGTTTTGACACCTAAGTATGTTATATTCTCCCCAGAAAGCTCTCTACTATTGCGAACAGGAAGTCACTGTGTATGTACAGAAGATTGAATAATGAGATGGTTATCTCGTTTTGATGCTTACGGGAACGTATCCCTTTCCCACTCCACAGGGAGGTCAGAGGTCAAGGTCAGACACAGAGCAGCCCCACTGGATAAGCATCACTTTGGCAGGGAGGAAGATGGACAACAGTTTGTTTCAGGTCGTCCATTTCAGGGGCTGTTTCACTAGGAACAGAGCGCCAAAATATGAGAAGTTTCATTAAGTTTGTGGTTCACCTTTTTGCAGAATGGAATTCACTATATGCTCATTAGTTACCTTCTTGTCCAAGTTTCTGAGACAAAAGTAGCCAAGTGAAAATCACACAACTGTTATTTTTAATCATTGTAAACGATTTCAGAGCCATTTAATTAAAAAGAAATGATTAATTAGGTTGTCAGATGCTCGGAATCTGTTTTAATCTATTATGTTATGAATATTTTTCTTTCTAAGCACTTTCCAAGTGATAAAGGTTGTCATAAGAAAGTTTGTAGACTGTTATAAGTGAAATACCACAGTTTGAAATAACGTCATATCAATGTTTTAAATACCAAGCAAGAACATTATGTAGCACACTTGTTCAAATGCATATAGATTAATACATTCGCGGACATAGTTTAAAAAAATATACAAGGCAAGGGAATGTAATGACACATCACTTCTTAGAGTGTATCCACAGATAGTTAACCTCAGCAGTGGCAGATTATATTAACCTTTTAGAGGAAGTGTTTGCATATGGTAGAAGGAGGGGGGGGGGGGCCACCACTGCAGTATAGCCGATGGGCTGAATTAATGAGATTGTATGTATCTGCATGGCTGCACATTTTAACTGGGCTTTGGACGAGGACAGGGAGAGAGAGAGAGTAAGAGAGAGAAAGAGAGAAGAAATGGGGAGTGGAGAGGTCGGGGCAAGCAAAGGGAAACACACACACACGCGCACACACGTTACTGCTGAAAGCCTCTCATCTTCAGCTCCCCAGTTATAACCTTCAATTAACCTTCCTCCTGAATACAGGCGACTGTGTGAGTAGTCTGGGTGAGTAGAAGTGTGTGTGATTGTGCATGCGTGCTGGCATATTCCTGCTGACGTTCGTGTGTGTGTGCATGTGTGTGTGTGCCCGCTCATTCGCTCTCAGGCATCTGCTTTTACTCAGATGAAAATCAATTCTACCTAACCCCACCCCCACCCCCACCGTCTGATCAGTACGCATCTGAGTCTCATTAAAATTCAAAACACTGAAAATGCACACACACACGCTGGACATTCAGCTGAAAAACTGGACATGTGGAAATACTACGCCACTTGCAACATGTCCATCCAACAGTTTCAAGTCTCGGCCACTCCAAACTTCTCTTCGTGTTATCAAATTCAGTGTTCTCGACTTTGTTCCAGACTTTACTTCACGACTTGATTGGATGATTCAGGTCACTGCTGAGTGCGATGTCTGCTGACAAGTAGCACATCTATCATTCCCTCTCATATATCTGAAAATCATTCCACACCACAGCTGATATCACAATATGGCTATCAACTAGTGACTGCCTCTGCATTTTGTTATCATTTTACAGAGCTGCACTTGGTTTGGATATCAACATTTTAGTCCTACGACAACATTATCGATCACTTAGAGTAACGCCACTTCAAGGATCAATGATGTAACTTGCTTACATGTTGTGCTGATGTTAATCTTCTTTTTGAAAATATCACATTATGTTTTTTTTTTTTTGCCTGTTTTATGAGGTCACACAAACTAAATTCATAGTCAGTCACTGGCATTGGCATACAAACATATTTACAGATTGAATACCGTGCTATTACTGTCACTGCCAAAGTGATTCAACTGAACAAAAAACCACAATGGATGAACAATGAATAAGGCGGTGGCAGTAAAATGTCAGTGTCAGGCATTTTGGAAAAGTGTGTGTGGTGTAAAAAATGCTGATTTGAAAGTTTTTCTTTTTCCTTTCTTCTGTCGGCTGTGATATCCAAAGCAGGTGAGGGAACGGCTTGGGCCTCATTCTGGAACCCCCTTCGCCTATCGTCTTACAGGATGATTATATCCAGGATGAAAGACGGAGTGGAAGGTGTTGGATGAACTGAGAAAAGCGCAAATTAGTTTTTTTTTTTCCCCTTCTTCAAGAAAATACAGTATTCTGCCTGTTGCTGCACTCTTAGCTTCCTCATCACCCAAGGCTGCGACTAAAAATAGCAAGTTCCAGCCTGTTAGTATATGTGTGCATATGCGTGTGTGTGTGTGTGTGTGTGTGTGTGTGTGCGGCTGCATGTGTGCTTGGCGCAGCTGCTCGGAGGGTTGAATTGGAGCTGATGAGGGCCATATAAACAGTGAACATCTGTGAGAGACTATTCATACTGTAAAAATATAGTAGCCTGTAGAGCGTGTGTGTGTTTGTGTGTGTGTGTGTGTGTGTGTGTGTGTGTGGGTGTGTGAGTCCTCGAATTCGGAGAACCACACCCCACTCTCCAAGTCTCCCTCACTCTCCGTCTCTGTCAGACCAAACCTCGCTCTCCCATCCCCCCCATTCTGCATTCCACCAGACTTAAGGGGCCCTCAATGACTTCCTGACTGCCTCTTTCTTTCGCTCTCTCTCTCTCTCTAAGACACACACACATTTTTACGCACACACACACACACACACACACACACACACACACACACACACACACACACACGTCAAGGCGCTGTGGGCAAATTTGTGTACTTATAGCACAGGTGCATTAGGACACTCTGACAATGTACATGGACTTATTAGACCGTGTATGTACAGTGGGTATCCATGCGTGTTCTTGTAAGCATGGCTTATGTATGTTAATACACTTGGTGACATTACATTACATGTGTGCTGACATTCAGAGGCTTGCAAGTGTGTCCATTCAAACAAAGGGGGGGGGGGATAACATGGAGCTCGTACATGTACCTACTTGTTCAGAAGTACTTGACTGACTTGTGATCAACCATCTAGAGGCTGTGTGGACATGTAAATGTGTACAAGAATTTAACGTCAAGAAACGGTGTAAAAAAACATGTTTCACAGCGTGGGCTTAACTGTGTGGGACCATCAACACAGAGCCTGGGTTAATATGCCCGTGTCAAGTAATTACTCAAGACATGGGTATTTTTGTATGTGTGTGTGTCTGTGCATGAAACAAAAAGTGTGTTTACATCAGTCTACTAAAATGTTGGTGGCCATTATGAATGGGTCAACGTGTGTCACCCGCTCAAATTGAAACTTTCTAACCTGTGACTGCGGTCCGATAAGTGTATGTCAAATGTGGGGTGAATGCACATTCAGTAGACCTGCACCATGTATAAAAGAGGTATTAGACACAGACAGGAGGGATATAATTTGTTGTAATAGGCTGGGGATAATTGGCCATATGCACATGTGCGTGTGTGTGTGTGTGTATGTGTGTGTGAGTCCGTGTAAGTGGTGTCTGAAAGGGGGGAGGGGGAGGCAGCCTCTCTGTTACATTGTTTGGAGGTTAATCCAGGCAGGAGGTCTTGAATAGGAGCCAGACTAGAAGCCAAGAAGGCAGCACAGAACACGCGCACACACATACGGTAGATAAAGGAAGAAAAAGAGGTCATTTCTGGATTTTTTTTTCCTTCATTATAACCTGCTCAATTCACCTGCTATTTTGGTTGGCTTGTATTTAAATATGTCTGAAAATCATTTTGAAAGGATTTCTGTGTTTTACAAATAATGATCTCAAAGATTTTTTTTTTCCAAGTATAGAAAAGAAACTAAAATATTTTGTATTGACATTATAGGGTGTACGCCACTGTGATCCTGTTGAGGATAAGTGGATGGATCATAGGTATTTACCTGTGCAGGTATTTACCCTACCATCTTTTGAACCAGAAAATACCTTTGTATACTGATGTTCCTGATACTGAAAGTACAGTATATATAAAGTACAGTTGGGAGAAGACTGAATGAGCACGACGCAGAGAGAAAGAGGCTATTATTACACTGGAAATCTTTTTTGGCATGTTTGCCCAATAAGACAGATTGAATTCAACATACAATTCACAGTGGAACAGAGAGAGAAAGACGAAATTTGACACAGAGACACCATGAAAGATCAACACAAGCGCAGGCACTGTACACAGCCATTTCATATCCACCGACATCCCCTCTTTTTGCTTCAATCTCTCTCTCTCTGTGTGAATAAAAAATTCATGAGAAGCTGAAAATTTACACGAAAATATTACAACCAATATTCGATCTCGAATGGCAGCACTCAACTTCCACTTTACATTCTAGAGGTAAGCGAATGACAGGCGCACTATGGAAATCAGTAAGGACATACACGCTGGTAACCTTTCCCTCCAGCTCTGAAAAATGGATTGGAATAAGTTTCTTTCAAACCCTGAAAATCAAAGGAAAATACCTATGCTGTGCAACACTGGTTCTCATTTGAAGAGGCTGCATGTGAAAATTTGGTGAATTATCTGTTTGCCAAAAGTAATTGCTACACCATTTTGTTTCCATTGTGGCCCTGATTCCCTGACTTTTCCATCAACTTGCACAATAAGTTGGTATCCTGCCAATGCCTTTAAAAAAAAAAACTTTCTTTCTGCTATTTGATATTCTGTTTCAGTTCAGAAATAAAAGTTTAAGAGATGTTTTTACTACACCTTGCACTATGGAAAGGTGTGAAGAAAGAATGAAACAAGTTGCAAAGTACGGCCAAAAGGACAGATTGACAGGAACAATTTGAGAGCTGGAAACAGACTCAAGAAGAGATTTAGATGTTAATAGCCACCGATCCTCTGCTCTTTGATCAGTGTAAAAGTGTCTGAGATGATCTGGACTCAACCGCTGCTTGTTAATTAATGAGGGGGGAAGTTATTGGATGATTTAGAAATGAATAAGATGGTGAGATAGCAGTTGGTGAGCTGAGCGTGGGGGGGTTGCAAAGCAGGGCAAGTCTCTGACCTGCTGAAGAGGGAACATAGCAGGTTGTGCAGGATACATTTTAAATGCTAAGCCAATGCAACCATTGTGAAATTTTAATGCATGTATTTACACACACACACATATATATATATATATATATATATTTGTTTTATGTAACATACTACATCTTTTCAAATGTATACAGGTATATAGATTTTTTTCAAGAATGCGTATGATCTATGTGCATCTGTGAGTGTCTTGCACAGTAGGACTCCAAACAGCGCTGCACTCGTCTCAAATTTCAGAGAGGAAGCCGTCTGCAGGATTCCTCCCACATGCTGCAGAGCTGCTATTGCATCCTATAACAAATCAACGTGATAAATCACAGCTACTTTTTTTTTTTTTTAAGCGCGATCTTCTCTTTGCTTCCTAAACTGAGAACGGCACTGGATTCAGCAGCTGCAGCTTCAACGTGAAATAGAAAGAAGAAGTGGTTTGCAGCTGGGCTTTTGGTGTCATTAAGGTGAACATTATTTTGGCTACTGTAATCGAATTGCATTCTTGTTACCGTTTTTCTACTTGAGCACCACCCACGAAAGAGAAGACGGGTGATGAGGAGGGCAGGGGACATGGAGAGAGTACAGAGAGGGAGAGCGAGAGAGCTCCGGCCGAGGAATGCAAAAGGGAAAATAAAGCTGAGGAGAAGAAAAACAAAGAGCAGAGCGGGAGAGAGACAGAGGGAGAGAGGAAATCAATACCTTGCCTTGAAGAGAGGCCTACACCAAAGGTGCAATTATGCTAAATGTGTTTTGTTTACGCGGCAGCAGGCCACGGAAATTTCACAACCGGGGGGGCTGGAGCCAAATTAAAACATTATGACTGCAGGGTATAAAAACTCCAAACAAATATATCCAGAATTCACCATCCTGCCACACATTTTCTGGCATTTTTATAGGAACATAAGATGACATTAAAGGCAACAAAGGCCCCTACATTAAAGCTGTTTTTCTCTCGCTGACCCTCTAAGCTGTTATTGGTCCAAAAATATAACTTTATTTCTCCCTGGCAGAGCCTGCCTTGATTCACATGGCCCATTTCCTGCTCTTTTGCCTCAAAAAACTTGGTAGCACTGTGCTACTACAGCAAAATTTAGGCCAATTGTATCAAATTGAATTACCTGCAATTAAACAGAAGCAATTATGTGTGCATACACAGTATTTTTCACAAGTTAATGTGAAAATTTGGATGCAAAATGTATAGGAGTAGAATCAACCCCAAACTGCTCCAGTAAAGTTCCCAGTGCTCTATCCTGTCAGTTTGCTATGAACTGTTAATCTCCATAGATACTGTCATTTTTTGTTCACTATATTCCAATGTGACTGTTATTTGGTGTCCCCATGTGAAGACTATGAAAATATATTTTCTTTTGGAAGAAAGTATCTGTGTATCTAACCGGCAGCTCCCAAGAGGCAGTGTGTGTAACTGGATAAATCAAGTCAGACAGGGCTTAAAAACAGCCTGTATCCTCTGTAAATCTTCAATCCTAAATAAAGGAATTGGAGACAGAAGTCTTTCACAATGTTGGAATAAAACCACAACCCATGGGGGCTGAGTATAGCAATAGCTGTCAAGCTATATGTAGCAGTGAACAAACTATATGCAAAGAATGCTTTACATTGTGTAGGATTTGAATGTGCCCAAGTTTAGACAGCCACAGCTCTGAATAGAACAACAACAAAAAAAACTTCAGTCTGGTCACTACCATTATGCAGTCTTGATTCACACTGGCTTATAGCTCCGAAAAAATCTGTGTGCTTCAAGACCTACATCTGAAGACCATGTGACAGTGGTTAGAGCCTCAACGTGACAACTGGGGTACCAAAACCAAATAACAACATGGCCACATGAAAGGCCGTAGTGGCAAAGGGGAAGATTTTTCATGGATGCCATGCTACAATGCTGCGGAGCACCACAAACCTTTTGAGGCGCTGTGAGTTGAAAGTGGTGGAGGGTGTGAATATAGCAAGGTTGGCTTCAGAAAATGCCGCCACACCATAGCACAGCAACATTCCTGTCACAAGCAACCCCAAAATTGTCAACAGCTGTTTGCACTGGGTGTCTTCAAAGGGGGTTTCATCTACTTCTAGACACCATCTAGACACCAAGAGCAATGTCATGATGCTAATTCAATCAACGGTCTTCTGTGTGGGACTGACTTGTTCGACAGAGTAAAGTCCCTGTTTGTCAAGACGGCGGCCTACCATGAAATCTGAGCTGACGTGTGAAGGACAAGATGACAGCGTCAGGTGACAGTCACTGCCAGTGTGCCGTTATGGATCGTCAATACTGGGACTGATATGAGCAGTGAGGATCTGCGAACTACATTACCCAGCATGCTAACCTGCATGTAACAACCACAGGGCAATCTGACGGAGGAGAGGAAGGGGGGAAAAGGAGGTTGGTGGCGGCACACATCGAATGAAAGCTGGGTTGACATTTGTTGGCAGGAATAAAGAAACCAAAGTTAACATCAAGAGGTGTCATCTGATTTCTTGTGGAGTGCCAGGTGATGAGTCGGGTGCTGCTAAAAGATGAAAGCAGAGCGAAAGATAATTCACCCGGTGTCAACGACACTACAACCTGGCATGACATCACCCCAGAAAATGATAAAAAAAAAAACATAAAAAAACATGTCCTGACAAGGCAAATGATACTGCACCATGTTGTCATGTTTACATGACAGAAGAGTTCAAACAAAATCGGCTCGTAATAGTCCAAAGGCAACCTCAGAATCAGGTGCAGGCAGGAAGAAATCAAATCTTGCCTCAACTGCATATAGCACCGCAGATCACCTGTCGCCTTTTTCAGCTGATACTATTTCCATCTGTGGCCTTTAGCCCATTTTCACCCACCACAGAGGTCATCCAAAGGCGGCAACTGCAATCGAGGCACAGTAAGCAGTAAGGGGGGCGCCGAGGTAGAAAAGAGTGGATGTAATACATTAGGCCTGAAATGAGGGGGAAAGACTTTGTCATTGAATAGGCTATAAGGGAAGATTACATGTGTAGAGCTTTTCACTCACATTGTTTCATCCCTCAATGGTGAGGGAGGGGAAGGGACGGGATAACAAGGGAAAAGGAAAGGGGAGAGTTGAGAAGGGGGACAGCTTCTCTTCTGGGGTATCCAGCCATGTCCTTCCAATGCCCTACCCTGCAATGTGCTGACATGCTAATCTGAGAGTGGTACACAATTGCCCACCGGCAAAGTGGAGCATCATTAAAAATCTGATGAGGCCAACATCAAATGATGAGGTCAAAATATTAAGTCTAGAAGTAGTAGTTTTTTTGGGGTTTTTTTCTGCTCACTATCACTGTAATTAGGTTTCCTTGTCAATTTCTTGTTCTTTCTCACACTTTCTAATTTCCTTTCTCTTCTCACTCACATGTTTCCTCTTGTATCTTCCTCCCTCTCCAGTCTGCTCCTTGACAGGGCTGGCAGCCTTGGTCTCAGAGGAATCCTTGCATCTACCCCTCCACCTCCTCCACCTCTTCCTCCTACTCCCTGCCTCCATCTCCCTCTCCATCGTTCCAAGCAGAAAAACAGTCCGCTTGCAAAGCAGGCACACACACGCATCTCTGCATTCCTCTCCCTCCCTCCCGTCTCAGCACCCGGCGTTGTGTACCCACGCCGCCCGCGCCAACAAGTCAAGTGCATGCAATCGCCTTAGCTAACAACCTGCACCAACTCAGATCAAGCGAGATCATGGACCCCGGGTAAAAATATCTCACGCATTTGGCTGCTATTCAAAGCCAAAGTGCAAATTGGCTTCATGAGGTGGGGTTACTTTGGAGTGCAGAGCATGCTGGTGGGCAAGGATTTGAACTCTTGAAAACATCTTAAGCGCATCAGATCCAATCTACAGTGTCAAAAAAGAATAAAAGAAGATTTCAAATTGTGTTGTACCTTGCGTGGGTTGTTGAAGGGCAAAGCGTCCTCCTGTTTATTATTCGAGAGTCAATTACAGTGTTATTTGGCCAGCAGATAAATTGAAGCCAAGAGGACTAGGGGCCAAAGTCACCTTCAGAATAAGACTTGTGTGGGGGTGTGCAGCCTGATGTGCTTGGTGGTGGTTGGTGAATATAGGGGGAAGGTGATGGGCTGTGGGGGAATCACATGTGAGACTACGCTGGAAGCTGATGGATAGCTTGCCCCAAACAGGTTCTCCACTCTCTGACCCCTACAGATGAATGGCAAACAATTTGCCATTGTTCACCACTTATGTTTAGAAAAGGGAAAGCACCTCACTGGCCTATCAAAACACACACACACACACACACACAAACAAGGTTGCAGCTGTGAAGTGTACACACAATCTCACATGCACAGACGGCCTGCTGTTGCAAATTATGTGACGATCATAAACTAATACAGACAGTTGAGTATGTGTAATATGTGTGAACATGCGCACACATATACAACCAACGCCGCTGTGGTTAGTGGAGAGGACACTCATCTGTTTACAAGCCTGTGTGCCGGTGCTGGCTTCAGCTATTTAAGTGCAAAGCATCAAGCGGAGGTTCCAATTACAATCATGGCAGAAAAAATTAAAGGTGCTTGAACAGGCTAATAACCACTAAAACCCCTCTGTACAAACACGACTGAACTCTGTGCACACAAGCAAAAGCTCATTTCCCATGGTATGCCAGCCATTTTTCACTGTGCATGACTTTAATCTCATTGACATCAAAGTCATTAACACACTGGAAGTTGTTGTAATTGGTGCATATTTGGTTTTCACCGTCCTGGAATGTGTATTTAAAGCAGATACGGTGGCATTGGTCACTTTTTTTTTAGCAAGGCTGCCAAATTCAACTAGTAAAGAGTCTCACTCACCAACCACATTCAAATCCCCGGCTTTAACCATAAACCGCAGGGGTCAAACCTATCTAACCATGACTCCATATGTGGCTGACGCTCTCTGGATTCCATCTAGTTAACAAAAGCATAGCTTCGGACCACCATCGAGCATCATCTGCAGGGCTCTTTATGTGGATATGCACAAGATCACACAGACAGCTACGGAGGCCCTGCAAGCTGTCAAAGGCACAAAGACATACACGCATACATACACAGATGCAGAGTCATCTTAGGTTATAGATACCTTCTTGACAAAGTCTCCCCAGACCTGTTTTATGTGCTGTAAATTCTACACAAAGAAGAGGAGGGAGGAAAAATCAGTACATTCTGTGTGAAATTCCCGCTTTGAAGTGAGTGACGCATTTGAACTGAAGCAAAATAGCTGACTTCAAAGAACGGCCCAGGTTCCTCAAGGTTCCTCCTGGCTTCTTCTTCTTCTTTTTTTTTTTTTTTTAAACATACTATGTTCAACTCCACTCTGCCTGAGAGGCTTAAGGCTGGCTGTCAGTGTGCAAGAGGCAGTTTAGCAGAATTGTTACACTTGAAATTCCATCCAAATAGGTTAAAGTTACTGCTTATTGCATAAAGAAAAAAGAAATCACCTTCCTACCTTTCTCCTCAGCATTTATTTCATTTCCGTAGCACACCTCTCTCTCTCTCTCTCTCTCTCTCTATATATATATATATATATATATATATATATATATATGAAGGTCTGATTCCAGCACTCTTGAACTTTTTTTCAATTTGTCACTCTGAATGCACTAAAAAAATCAAAATGAAATCTAAAATGCAACTACATTATATATATTTATATCTAATAATACCTAATATGTCTTGGGAGCAGAGCTTCGAGAGGCCACAAAGGTTTTCACACTTAAACCCCAGAAGAATAAAACATAACAAACTGCCTTTGACTGAACATAAATATGACACCCCTGCTCATGTCTCATCTCAGTTCCTTTTTAATATTCAGATCCCATATGACACCAACAGAGGCAAAGGCCACCATCCATCATGTACAAAGCTGCCTTCTTTCTTTCTTGGAGTGTCTGCCTGCACTAAAACCAGGCTGCCCTTCGTAACACATGCAATTCCCATGCAATTCTCCCAAAGGCGTCAGCCAAACAAGTCCCCTCTGTGATTTACAATGGAGGGGCCCACTTCATTATTAACTGGCTAGGCTCACAGCCTGGGGGCCAGACCATTACCTCCACATGGGGGTAGATGCCACAGGCAGCGGTTGGTCTCTCTATGTTGTAAAACAACATGCTGTAAAAATGATAGATACGGTATGTAGGTGCAGGCTCTGGGCAAACTCCTTGGTGTTCCAAAAACATTGCTAAACATTAGCTTTGTGATTGACCAAGGCCTCAATCATTGTATAAAGCTAAACCGATCATTTAATGTGGCTATTTGTGAGAACTGTGCACATTTACAATATAAAATGTGTCATTTGGTGGACCAAAGCATTTCATTGTACTATGAATGCATTCATTTTTCCTGCCGGTCTTTCTGCCGCAGTCTGCCCAGTATGCAACAGAAGAAAACGCACTCCTTAACCTACAAAGCTGGTACCATTTTGTACAGAGTCACACAGGTCCAGACTACACTTTACTAACATCCCGGATACTGTTATCCTATACTCAGGACATTAGCACACCCGGTGCTGTGCAAACGAGGTAACTAAAACTGAGTTAGATGGGCAGATAAATGATCTCGTTGGCTGGGAGAGTGGTTCTACCCTGGCCAGTTAGGCATATCTCTTCTGGCATCAAATCCTCTCTGAGCCCTGGCACAAGCCTCACCCGAGGCAGTTGGCAAGCGGGGCGACGGCCATCTTAGTGATTGCAGAATTGGGAGCACCCCTGTGTGTCTAAAAGACAGTTTGGCTGTAGTTTAAAAAGCCACTAAACCCCAATCTGCTCCTTCCTAGTTTTGCCCTTATGGTATATCCCTGGAGGGCACTGGTTCAAATTCATTAGCACTCCTTTATCTCCATGAAAATGGGAGACCCTCTGCTTTCCATCTACCTCCTGTTTCTAAGCTCCAGTCTCCATTTCCCTCCTGCTCTTCTCCTCCCCTCTCTCTTTCTCTCTCTCACTGCCCTTTCTGCATTCATTGTTTCTGTCTCTCCCTCATTTTACACTACACGAACCCAAGGGCAAGTATGGTGGGGCTGTGAACAGCAACCCCCATTTCCATGCCAAACTTGCTTTTGTCTTCCCTTCTGTCCTAGTGTTTTTAGCCCTACCTCCCCCCTGTTGACACTACAGATTGGGGGCTGTAAGATGACAAATGTCATAGGAGCTGCCCTGGGGATTGGGAGTAAGGAGGGATTTACAGTATCTCCAGATACTCCCCACCCATCCCTTTGGCTAAAAGAAAGAATCAGCAGTGGACACGAGCATCCTTGCCTGTGCTCACATTTTAGCTTTGTAACACTTTTTTTTTTAGAATAAATTCTAATGAGCATGCAAATACTGCAGATGGTGCTTTTTGCTGAAGGACACACACTGGGCATCAATGGGATCAAACACTCAAACGTGTTTTTGTAACCCTTACCACCAAGTATCCTGTTTTTCTGAGAGACTTTATCTTAGGGTGATATGTTCCAATTGAATTATCTAGTGCATTTTACAACTGTGTTTGGCTTTGTCAAGTAGGATTCTCTTTCTGCTTCCTGACGCTGTTCCTGCTGTCTTCGTCTAGGTATGATGTCTCCCTATCTCTGAAAAACATTTCTCGTCTAGTTCCCACTTGGTGGCATCAGGCTGCAAGCATAATCAGAGCTGCGCTGGCTCCACGCCTCCCCGTGTCAACACTATCTCCCCATATCAGCAGCAAATAGACAGACTCTCATAACAGCCTTATTTATTTCCCTTTAAAAAATCCATCTACTTTACCCCTATTCTGCTTGCCCAATTCCCTTGTTCATCAGATAAACTAACAGGTGACTGCTTGCATTTTATACATCATGCTGGAGGGATTTATGAGACACTCTTGTAATGTGCAGTGGTTCAGCATCCAAGACATTCCCACAAGACTTGTGGCTATTGATGAAGAAAACTTGCTATCGCAGGGATAACTGAGACTCTATGGTTACAAACGATCAACAGTGAGACGCCCACAAAGTGTTGTTTAATTGGATTTCTGTCTTCGTATTGGCTAGACCGATAAATCATCTCGCTCACTCATGTTGTGAGACAGTTGTCAGATTGTCAAACATGCACAAACTGGGACATCCCAGATGAGTCGGGAAACCTGGAATGCCGATTAAACCGGGTAGCAGTGACCTTCTCACAGCAGGGGGTTGATGAGTCTCCATAATGACCCAGTTGACATGCTGCTCCTGAAAACTTGTCTGAGACGCCAAATCAGTCGTCCTATTGTCTACTGACCACCTGGTTAAACAACTCTACAGCCAACTCAAACAACAAAATTGCAATATGCCAGGCACCTTTTGTCTCACAAGACCTAAAGGTGGTTGTTGAAAATGAGTATCATAGTCAGATCAATGAGGACATGAGCTAATTTGCTACTCTGTCTCTCCTGTATCCTGTCCAAACCAATACTAACATCTAACAAAAACACACAAAATATAAACCGATTTACTGTTTAATACAATCTTACCCCTAACACAAAAACAAGATGGGAAAGTCTGAAATCTCCAAAATCATTATTCTGCCATGGATTTGATCCATAAACAAAAGAGAGACAACAGCAAACGGGTAGCCCCCCACCCTCTGGTAGTGCTAATCTCCCCAACCATGGCTGGTAGCTCTGATTGCTATGTTGTCATTCTTCCCCAAGCCTCCATCACTTTTTAATCAGGATTATCTTCTCTGACACTGAGACTCAAGAGTTAATTAGTAGTCCAGCCACTGCAGGTGCTCAAGCCCTATTGGAATTGCTCGGATTATTTTTATTCTTCTTCTGTCCCAGAGTATCTTTATCTCAAAGTCTGCGAATACAGGACAGAGGGCTACAAAGAACATGTTCAGTAACCTCATGGTAGCACTCAGACACTGATGTGTTGGTCAAAGCTTCAGAATAACATACACTAGAAAAAAAGAAAATCTACTGTGTGTTGATTGGGGTATTAGTTAAAGACTACAGTGTCAAGATTCTTTAGTCAAATTTCTTGGGTTTACAGTGTGTATGTGACAAATGCACAGAACCATTCCGTTATTCACACCCATGTTGTAAAAACAGCCTTTTTACATTCATCCCCTCCCCCCCAAAAAATGTCAGAGAAACAACTAAATCTTCAACTTCTCAAAAAAAGAAGAAAATGGCAGGTTGCCCACTCTGTTTCCTGTCAGCTGGAATACAGTGGAGAGTGCCTGTCTACATTTACATACAAATGTCACCTTCTATCTTCCCAGGGGCTGGGGAAGGTTTTACTCTCTCCACCGTGATGCGCTTGACAAACCTTTCTTCCCCCGTATGGGAGACAAGCTTGTGATGCACAGTGAGAAAGTGAGAGGAAACTCAATGCATTTTGCCTCTGGTCCCTTCTCTCCGCCGTCTTTCTCTTTTACGCGCCACTGGTATGCTGTAATTTGTGTATCCAGACTGGAGTACATAGGCTTTGTTTCCATTTCACTGAAAGATGAGGCAGCGTGCTGTTTGAAAAGGCTGCCGGAGTTGTAATTACTGAGGAGGCCTTATGATGGGGCTTTTTGATGGAGGGGTTCTGTTGTGGTGGGGGAATTATTAATACAAAATAAATGATTTCAGTGAGCCAAACTGCAAACAAAGAGTTTAAAATGTGAATAACACCTAAAAATGGTGTGACAACAAGAGTCTTGTAGTAAGGGAGATAATGGCATCATCTGCATACAAAGCAAGCATCACCAACTATGAGGCAGCCTGGCAGCGCTGCTTATATTCCCAGAGTTGCACAGGCAGCCATTTTCTGTGGTTAAGTGGCCCACATAGTGAATCCGCGCCATCTCTCATAAACCGGGACGCGTATCCCCTGATGCATAGGGATGAACAATCAGCCTGACAGGCAGGTAGTTACTCCTTCTTAACCCCAGCTATCGCTGAGTGATGCAACAGAACAGCAGGCCCCCTCCCTTTCCTCCTCCCTTGCTTCCCTCTCCCTCTCTCCCAGTCTCCTCCCTCTACCCTTCCTCGCTCTCTCCTTCTCCCTAGCCTCCTATTTCTCACACACTCCCTCTCTTCATTATTCTCTTTCCTCTCTTTACCCCCCTCCCCTCCCTACTTCTATTTACTGGCTCCGTCTCTTTCTCCCTCTCCTTTCCAGAGGGCCATGTTTCCTTGCTTGCATTACACACAATTACTTCCATCCATCAATTATCTGCCTACTCCTCTTTAGCTACCCCACTTCCCTTTCTTCACTCTATGACAACAACCCCCACTACCCTGCATACACGTTTCTTTGCGACCCCCCTTCTCTCACCCCCCACCTGGGCTCAATGCGGCTGAGTGTAACTCCCCACACACTTGTCCTCGTTCCCCTTCTCCTCCTTTCTCTTCCCCCAAAAGCTCACCCCTCCTGTAGCCCCCCTATCTCATACCAGATGTCCCTAAAGTTTGGGTGTGAGTGTGCATGTGTGGAGAGGGCAAGAACAAAAGGAAAGGGTGGTGGGTCTGGGGGGGCAAATGGATTGGTGGATGAGGGGGGGATCATCTGAATGGGCCGAGCCATCTTGCCCTGGGCTTTCTGTGTGCGCACAATGAGCACCATCAGATTAACAACGTTTAGAACACAAACACACACAAAACCACTCACTTCTATAACCATTTCACACTGAAACAGCAACTGGGGAAAAGCCCGTGTTCAGTCTGAATTAGTAAAAGCTGGATACTGGACTGGTGTCTGACTCTTAACCGAGATTTTATGAAGGTCTGACAAAATCTTACCATGCACTTCGATTTCATAGTAACTATTTACATTCAATCTTTTGAACCTCAGACAGAACCTTTCCTTGTAGGGCAGATGGTGTAACATGATCTTGGAGCCAAAGTCACATTAACTTTTCATATAGTGACTGAATAAATAAAAACTGTAAATAAAGCCGCTACATTTGTAAAGCTGCCAAACTGCTCTTAAATACAACACTGCAAGCAAGCTGCAATATAAGTACCAGTTGTTTGCTGTGTGGTGTCTGCAGTTGGAGAAACTTGTGAGGTGTGATGGGAAGTGGGAGCAGAATCAGAAATAAATCCATTCTGGACACTGTAGACCGATGACAGATGATAGTGTAAAGGGGGCAATGTTCTTTGGCTGCTGTATCCGGCTGTTGAAATCAGACAGTTAACTAACATCCTATCACACTGTTAATTGTAGGTGCATATATAAATATTGAACTGACTATAAGTATGGAATTAAATGAAAGGGTTTTAGTGCATTACTCAGGGAAACACGGCAAACTCCTGCTGATTTACAGATTGCCTGTTGCAGGGTAATAAGGAGAATTGTATTCATCAACGGTCAGTTCAGTCACTGGAGACAAAGTGCACAGTACTCCAAGTTATCTCATGTTGAAGTGTTTATCGAAGTTTGATCAAGGAGAATGCACTGGATTTATCAATACACTTGTTGCTGCATAATGCTGCCTCAATTCTGAAGAAGCTGTCCTCTCAGGCTTGTCTATTCACCCTAAATATAGAGCTAATTACTCTGTAGTGAGAAGTATTCTATGTCCATAAAAGGTCTAGTTTTTAGTCTAAAAACAAGGAAATATATCTATACTTTGGTTATCTGACTCTGTAGAGGCTTCTGTGTTATTTTATCTGCTGTGTGAGAGTGAGACAGTCCTATCCTCTGACCTTGATTACCATAGAAATGATCAGAATAGCACCTGCTTTCCTAAAGACAAACTTACAGCTGCTCTGCATCTCAAGGAGAGAAGTCAGTGTCTCTCACAACCTAAGAAGACGGTCCCTACAGTGACCTCAAGACATATGCTTGACTCTGTGTAACCCCTATATGCGACATACTAGAATAGGAAATTCCCTCACACTGGAAAAAAGTGACCTTCCTCAGGCACTTCAACTTGGCAAAGTACTCAAAAGTATATCGCCTCAGAAGGCTCTAACAGGCTGAAATTATAGTGTATGCACAAAAAGTAACTATTCCACTACAACTTACAACCTGCTTCACAAACACACACTTACAGATGGTTCAACAGGCTGGCGTGGACATCTAACGTCCTGCATGAGCAGCGTTTAAATGAGCTAACTGCAACCTGTTCAAACCGTTCAGGCGTAAGAATGGGGGTCCTTAGCCCCCCCACTACCACGTGTCTGAAACCTCACAGGGGTCAAACTGCCGGGGCGCAGGGCAAGCCTTTCTGCCAGACCTAGTTTGCAAAGAGGAGGAGGAGGCAGACACCCCAAGGGGAACCTCTATGCATCAATATGGGAGAGGCCAGCTGGTAATCACACTTAACATAGAAACAACCCAACAGCATGCATCAGGAGACGACCAGAGGAGATGCAGACAGAAAGACACGAACAGACATGTTCATTTGATTCCTGTCCCAAACCGGGTGTTAATTACTTCCCACCATGAAACACCAGTTCACATTAACTGCATAACCATAAAGAGGATGGGATCAGGGCCAGAGGGAAAGGGGAGTGAATGGATGTTTGTGTGAATACAACACTGTTTTGGTATGGTCTCCTCTTAGGCTTTGACAAACTATACACTATGTTTGTTCAAGTGCGAGCTGTACATCTTGAGGGAGGCAGACTAGAATGAATGAGGGAGTAGCAGGCGTCAACAGAAGGTCTGCTCCCGTTCGTCGTCAAAAGCAGATTACTGTGACTTCATCAGAAGGAGCCGGAGCGAATAATTTTTGTTAAACCTGGAGGTACCAAGGGGAATGGGCAAGGGAGGTGACAGTGTGTCGGTGTATTCCCCAAGGCTTTCAGATAGTCCGGCAGGGATTAGTGTGCTTATGCGTATGAGAGGCTATCTTCACTTCTTCACACAATAACGCTCTGATTAAGACTCCTTTTTCACCTTGCACATCTGAGGTGATGCAAGGGTAACAAGAAAATGTAATGCGGACCAAACACTTCCAGGTAAACATAGTCAACTGAAATCTAAAAAAAAAAAAAAAAAAAACATTTGTAGGATGATCCAAACTGGATTTGTAAGCAAGAGTCATACAGACAGACAGGAAACAGAGAAGTGATGGATTTTCTGTCTATCCCCAGCATTAGAGTTTAAACTTAGGTATACAGAGAACAGAAGAAAAGAGGGATAGAGAAACAGAAAAACAACCTTGAAAGTTGAGAAATTGTGATGCAGGAGAAAGACAAATTAGGTGAGGGAGATATAGGGATGAGGAAAAACCAAGAGTGAACAAATGCCAGAGGAGCCTGACACCAAGCCAAGATGCAAGGTAGACTTTAACTCAGCCAGCGACGGATCAATCCTGCTGAGTTCACTCACCTTATCGCAGACTTGTCTGGCCCCTGCCTCTCAACCTGCATCAGCTCATCTCAAAAACCATTGCTGGTTTGTTTTGGAGCGCTGACCTTTTGAGTTCAGGGGAGTTAGTGTGTAAATATGACTTTTGGGTGCTGCCAGGGGGGTCACTGCCATTTCTCACCTCCAATGAGGTCTGCTGAGGACAGAGCTACCAATTTTAGACCCAAGGCAACCAGCAGGAGTGTCTGAGTGAGTGGTCAATAATTCCTCTGCCAGCCACCCGTCTCGTGTTTCTCCCCCCTATGGCCAGGTTGAAAATGTAGGTCTATGGAGCGAAAATGACACACCAGCCTCCGGAAATTTAACCTTGATGATGTTTTAAATTGTCGTGACAGCAATGTTCTGGTTTTCCTCTTTGACTGCTTGGCTATTTCTGTCTTGACAAATAATGCTACCCCGGGTGTAAAAGTTCTGATATTTTTATCCAAAGTGCCTTACAGTGCTGAAAGTGCATACAAAATGGGAGGCCCCGATGACTTTAAGAGATCCTCTAATGCATGTGATGGTTGGTAACACAAATTTCCCTTTGAGCCAGACTGCAAAAGAACTCTAGCTGCTGTCCTTGTGTCTGCGGCAAAAGATGCGTTTTGTTTCAAGCAAAATTATGAAGGCAAACACTTTCCGCACAGGAAGGCCAAGGAGGTGTTTTTGAAAAGACTTGCAGAGACGAAAGGCTAAAGCGGATCGGTTTCCAAATTCAAAACACACATAGCATGGACCATATCTGCAATCCCATGCGCCACACAGGCCGAGAGGGTGGAATAGGGAAAGATATCCTGTGGGGTTGTGCTGCTGCAACATTCAACATGGAACAAAACAACAAACCAAAATGCCAAAAACAGAAAGATGAGTAGGTTGCCATTACACAGCTGAAATTGTGTTTTCATCTCAAATGTTCAGATTTTGTTGTTCTACATGCTTTAGTAAAAACAACACTGTGTGTTCACAGAGTCTCAGACACAAGCAGAGGTTTCAGACATCAGAGTTGCAATAATTACTTTTCATCATTAGAAACTCTATACTAATATAAGCCACAGTTAAACAGGAAACAGGAAACAACTACTACTGATACTGAACAGCCATATCCAGAGACACAGTGAGATCTCTTACTGTAGGTACAACTGTTTTTATAGATGTGCAACAATGTGTGCACATTGGCTTTTACACTATTAATCAGTTACATGTTACTTTCATTGAGTGTTTCACCAGCACGGTTATGTGGCAATATAGGAATATACGAATGACAAGCGATGGCTAATCCACAAATCAAAGAGGAGAGGAGGGGGCACTTTACAAGACACACTGCCTCCTGTTTTCACAGCCAGACTAATTGCACCTCGTGTCGCTGGAAGAGCACTGATTTAGCACTCGGAGCATATTAAAATGAATAAACACAATTAGCAATGAGTGCAACAGCACCTCTGCACAGCGCACATTTCTCTCCAAGATGACAGTCACTTCAGAGCAGCTGTTATTAACTGTGTTGTTGCGTCAAGTGCAATGTGACTAATTGCAAACCACTTGATGCCACCAAAATGCTCCTAATTTGGATGTGAATAAAATGAACAGGGTACTGGGTAGTAAGAAAAAAGTGGATAAGTGTGCAATTGTACTCCTAAAAGCCTTGAACAAAAGGGAACATTTGCACAGTAAATACTGTTTGCTGATTAATGTTTTGGTCTCATTTTGACTGATACCCTTTGGTTAGACCTGACATGAATTAAAGAGGAAAAATAGCAGTAATTTTGAGATTTTTGGTGAGTTTTTTCATTTGTTGTTACTCATCCAGTACATCTGTGTGTGCTTTCATTTAGCAAGAATATGTACGCAAAATGGCAGAGAATGTTTCACCTGTCAGTTCCAGTGCAGTGTCTGGAAAGCTTCTAATTAAGAGCAAGAGATTTCCTTGCTTTGCATCTAAACCTATTATCACCCATAGTATGGCTGTATGTCAAGATGTCAAAAATGCACTTGATGTCAAGAACCCCAAAGAAGAAAAACTGCATAAAACAGTCAGCGATGACAACTTCTGAACTCTCTTTCACCTGAAGTAGAACAGATGACTTTGAATAGCTTACAGTTAGTCTGTGAGGCCTGTAGCTATCTAGAATCTCCCTCTCTCCCTCTCTTCTCCCCTTTGATCCCACTAAAAATGAGAGAATACACCCTACTGTTGAGGTAGAGGAAATAAAGGAAAACAGCTCAGAAAGTAATAATTGCAAAGGAAATGAATTTTAAAACCCCGAGGAGGCCACTTCTCCAAGACCTTCCATACTTGGGGGGAAAGAAAAAAAAAAAAAAAAAAATATCATATCCGGGGCACAATTCAATTAGCTTTTCTTTCAAGTGTAGGGAAAGGAGCTCCGGGGAGAAATCAAAAGTTTTGTCCAATAAAAGAAGTTTTCAAGGATGTAATGTTCTCGCTGCCCACTCCCCACCCCCCTCCCTCCTCCACTATTCATTACCACTGCTTACAAGCTTGCCACTCACAAATGCATCGATCTGCAATTTCTACAGACAGAAAATAAATAAATAATTAAAATGAAATAAAACAGCACCTTGCTGATGTTGCTGTGACAGACACGCCGGTCACGCTTAGCCGACTGTGCCTGGCAGCTTATCCTTGGCATTTTCATTGCCTTTTTGTCTTTCTTGCCCAGTTATTTGACAGTGATCAGGGTTGATAAATTGTTCAATTAAAGCCACATTAAGAATCCAGAACACACTTGACGCACAGCCTCTTGGTCTACGTGTTGTCCAATTACTCTGAAGGACAAGACTCCTTCTTGCTACTGACAATCAACATGTGACTCTCATCATAAGACAAATGGGTTTATTTATACAACCTAGCAGGCTGATTGAATACTGGAATGGAAGACTGATGATTGCGAGTTACAACATAAGTAACACCTGAATTTCCATTACAAATGGAAACATTTGATAGAAGTTTGATCTTTAAAGAAAAGCAGAATAGAGCAGAATGAAAGAGAAAGAGCTAGGGAATCGTCTTTAGTTTACCAAGCTGTGAAACTGATTCAAAACATGCATAGCTGGTATGCATATCGCCCATATTTCATCTGCATTTTTCGGCTTGATTCCCTGGAGCTTTCCTGTGGCTGATCCTGACCTCTGACCTCTAAAACTAATTTTCGACACACTTTTTTTTTCTTTTTTTTTACTCACATCAGGAACAAAAACAAGAGTGTTTGCACTCATCTGTTCAGCAACCCACAGTAAATGAAATGCATTACTAATCTTTTTTTGGCTTGCAGTTGCTGTTGGGGTAGGAGGGTGACTGAGGTGTGGTGGTGATGGTGGTGGTGATGGGGATAGGGGTTTATATTGCCCGGGGAAGGTTTTAGCCTTAAATGTTCTAATAAATAAATGAAGATCCTTGCATTACAATTCAAATCGTACTCATTTAACTTACTGCAGCCTGCCTTAAAAAGAAAAGAGGCAAAACTTACTTCTCAAGGCAAATTACCCTGAAGAGTAAGGAAGTGATGCTGAAAACTTAAATGGATGTTGTACAAACATCAGATAAATAACTTAAAGGAGCTCTTTGTTATACACTGCTAACAAAAGAGCTATCAATTACAATAAAAGCTCACTACTGCTACAGACGCACCATGCAATCAAATGCAGACTGCGACAGGACTCTTATCTATGGTGTAATAACTAATGGGGGATCTTACAGAGGTTTGTTGATACAGAATGCAAGATGCATTGTGGTCAAAATCTCACCAGAATGGAGGTTCAGTGTTTTGTGTGTGTGTTTGGGGAGGCGGGGGTGTTCTGGGCTTGATAGAGTTAGGGAACCTCTGCATTAAGGCGAAGACTTTGACTGCAATCCTGATTCCCTAAAGCAAAAGTACTTAAGACGGTACACAAACAAACAGAAAAGGTAGGCCAAATAAGTTCAATCTAAAGCAAGTTGAACAAAAGAGAGAAGAGAAATGCCTTTTCTTTTCTTTTCTTTTCTTTTTTCACCCCCAGAAGCCCGAGGACTACTTTTCTGAACAAGACACCCGGTAGATAAAACGGTCCAGCTTTATGGCACAGTTTAAAAACGAACCTTTCCTCCACTTATACCATATTCATCTGCCGTTTAACGTCTTTTTAACCTGCACTCTAGACTCGTTTGGAGCATTTCGAGAGTTGAGAAGAAGAAAAGTTGCAAGCACTTACTTTAACGGCGTGAGAAAAGTATTTCTGAGACTACCCCCTAGTTGGTTTACGGGGGACCGCTTTTAAAATCCGTATTCTTTGTGGGTGAGCGGTCGTATTCCCACAGAAAAGACAGTTACTTCGCATCCCCGACGGTGGAAAAAAAACCGTTATATCCGACTTTCTTCAGCAGCAGAGCAGTCACTTGTTAACGGAGGCAGCGAGTATAAAATACTCCTATTATTCCCAGTGCGTTTGTATTCCTTTTTCCCCCGGATCAGACGCTCCGAGCCAGAATCTTCTCAGTGAAAGAAAAATAAAATACCCTATAATAATCCGTGCGCGACACCGCCGCGCGCGGATCTCTAAACGTGTATCTCTTTATTGGTGTCTCTCGTTATCTCCGCGTCCCAGGTTTTTGGTTCCTTTCTTCCTAAATCCACCTCGTACTGACTGGGGGTGGGGAGACAGGAGTCAAATACCCCCCCTTCTCCCTCCCCTCTGCTGCAGGGGAAAAAAAAACGGAGCTCTGTGCTGCGTTCAATGCCGCCTCATAAACTTCGTCTCTTGACTTCTCCTGAATCGTAAATCTTACCCGCTCGGTGCGTTTAGTCGGAAATCATAACACAAAAGGTCCCGTAACGGAACAGGTTACTGCGGCTGATCTTTTAATTTATAAATCTGTGCTGCAAAGGCAGATTGAAGAGGAGACAAATATGCGCAGCCACGGGCGCAGTGACATTGCGCTCAGGAAGAGAATTGTGGGAGTTTGTGCCCACTTTGCACTGTCGAGGAACATGATTTCAAACAGCTAAAATAGCCCTCCTATCATCATTTATTACGACGGGGTCAACATGTCAGACCATGTGCTCCGATATGATACTGGTTATGTTAAAGGCACATTCACTTGCAAGTAAAAATAACAATAGAACAATGTGGAAATACTCTAGAAGTTAGAAATCCTGCTTTTAAAAAGTTCACTTAAGTAAAAGTACAAAAAGTAAAAATATTTTGCAGGGTGAAAAAACGCTTATCTAATTATTGATAAAAAGTTGGGTCAGTGATTAGGCAATGAGATTTTCATCTAACACAGCAAATATCTCCTGATGGTCTGCTAGCTGTATGTGAGGGTTCGTGTTAAGCATCATTAAAGGTAAGCTATAGTTTGGAGCTATAGTCATAGTTGTGAGTATTGCTGTTTGGAGCTGGTGTGCTGTCTCTGGGAAACCGATCATCATGTCTGCATGTTAGATGCACAGCAACAACTTAGCAACAGTTTGCTAACCCACAGTGTTGGTCACTTGTTAAATCGCTTGTTATGTTGTTCTTTGTGCTGTATTTCTATATTTGTCGTGGCATTGCATTCATCCAGAAACTCACTTTAATACTGCAGCTGGTGGGAACATTTTACATTTCCATTCATCTGCCATTTTATATGTATTACCTTATATACTGGCAGGTAGCAGCTTGTGAATTTCCCCCTGGAGATCAATAAGGTCTTATTGATATTATAGTGTCATAATTAACTTTTTTTTCCTTTAACACCTGAATCTATAAAGTAACTAGTACAACTGTAATTTGAGTACCAATAAATGTTGTAATGTAGAAAAAGGAAATACTCAGTTAAAGTACCTCAAAATTGTACTTAAGTACAGTACTTGATTAAATGTATATGTAGTCACGTTCCACCACTGGCATTTGCATTATTCATCCACTTGCATCATAAACTAGTCTACACATCTTTCTGTACTGCACATCAGCATCTGCAACAGCAGACAGGATTTGTTCTCTGTGACACAATCACAGTTCAGAAAAAGTTAGACTACTTAGTTTTAATTGTTTAATGAATATTTATTATTTTTCAGTAGCCACTCTACCATGACATGTCCCGTTTGTCCTTGTTCCCATTTAAATTTCAAAACTAATAGAATTAGCATAAATTGTTTTAATTTCATCCTACATCTTTCACTTTGCAGTAAGTGAGGAGGGCTATGAACATGATTTCACCCAACCACGTTGGCTTTGAACTGAAGCCGCACTGCTGATAGGCGGGTAGAATTTGAATTTGAATAGTAACAGCTGGTGTCCACTTTGTCCAGCAGGGAGGCGAGACACACACTGGAGACACATCAATCAACTGACCCACAGTCAGTTACCACCAGCCAGTATGCAGCCAAATGTTACTTCATCTGTGGCTCAGGCCTGTTAAGTTTTCTCTACTTTTGTTTGAGATTATATACTAATCCGACATCCATTCTGGCTCAGAAGGTAGTGGAAGTGACTGGTTGATTCTAGGATTTACAAGCCATTGTGGTTTCTGAACAGAAAAATAAACTTGTCCCATTGCCCAGCCCAACTGCTCAGCTGAAATATGCTGTTAGCTGTCTATGTCAAAGCACCTTCCCGGAGCATTAAAGCTCAGGGTGTATGATGGAAAATTGAAGGAAATGAGATTGAATTAGGCAGTCTTTGGAAGGGGACTACAATTTGTGTGGCACAGTGCATCAAATGAAAGGCCTCTCCTGCCCTATTGGAGGGAGAGTAGCAATATATTTTGTGTGAACTTTTCAAAATATGCAGGCAGTAATGGATGGGAACAGGCCCTTTTAAAAAGACCCATCTTTGCTGTGTGTTGGCAGAAAGCCACCCTGAGCCACTAGCAATCCTCCACTGCCCTCTCTCTGCTCTTTGTTTAAAACCCAGCGTGACATGTAACACACCATAAAGAGGTGTAAGGGTGTGAGAGGTGGGGGGTGGGGGGGGTCTAATCAATTTCACTGGTGAGTAAAAAAAAAAAAAAGAAAGAAAAAAAACATGTTTATGTTACGTAGATTTCTCCCTTGGCCTCTTATTCACACTACAGACCCTTATTTAATCAGGCTGGTAAATCTTAGCGGCAACCCAGAGCTCTCACCGCCATTCCCATGGTGGCGTGAGCCTTAACATGGTAAATTTCACTCGGGTAGGGAAATGCGCTCAGTGGCCGAGGCTAGTGCTTTGGAAGGATAAAAAGAGCACTTACCGCCTGACATGTGCAATCCATAACAGAATAATGAGACTCCTCCACACTAGGAGCTCTCTTCCCCTGCTCTCCCTCTCGACTTTTTGTTTTCCTTGTGAGTGTTCATAAAAGCCATGTAAATTCAGAGAGTGGAAGATGTGGCGAGCGCTCCGGGGAGAGCGTTTAATCGTTTGGGCCTTGTTACCGAGTCGTGTAACAGAATGTGAAGATGCGTGTGAAGACGCTCCAAACGACCAGTGAAACTTGTTGAAACTGTACTAGCCTCCTTCTGTCAGCTGTTATACCTCTCAGCCTCCAAGTGAAGGTGCTCCTCACCAAAATGTCGACTTGTCACTGCAGTGCAGTTTGAAACACAGCATCTATAGTTCTTATGTAATAAATACATAGATTATTCAGAATGTAGATTTGCTGGTCATAAGTCTCTTAAGAGGATTTTCTTTGGTTTTCTTTCCTTAAAAAGACCTAAAACATGCATCATTTGCTTTTTCCATGTAACATTCATATACATAAAAATGATTTATGCCACTATTAAAAGGCTGGCAAACTGTGTTTTGTTTTGAAAAAGGTGAATGAACTACATTTCAGGAGGTTTTTCCTTGGATATACTTCTGCTTCTATTTATAGAACAAATGTCGCAAACTTGCCAAACTCTGCCAAAGTTTGTCAAGATTAACATTCATACTTAAAATTCTTTCTCACCCCCTTTCCTGTTTTTAAGTCCATGTGAGACAGTTTAAGAAAAAGAAAAAAAAAAAAGTTGCTTTTTTTCCTTATTGTCTCCCTGCTCCCCTCCGTTCATCTGTCACCCCTAGGGGTTGAGGCACAATCACCTCTGATAGCAGCGGCCCATCGCTCACTCTGTCCCTGGAGGCGACAGCCCACTTACTACCAGCTCGTGTTCAAATGGAGGACATTTCATCACTCCGCCGAAAAACACAATTAAAAACGCGCGCACGCTGCAGTCGGCGGCCCTCGAGAGCCAACCCCTGTCGCAAGTTTAGTTACTTTGAGCGTGCCTCATCCTCTCGGATATTTACTCCCTGTGGTTGAGTGTTTGTCAGTTAAGTTGGAAAGCGCTATTTTAGTGCAAACAAGACACTGAAAGAATAAAAGAAGGAGGACCAGCTCAAGGCACTTGACTCTGTGTGAGAGGCATTCGCTTCCTTTGGTGGACATGTAACTTCAACACTTAGCTGATAATAGTTAGCTGTTTCATATATACTGAGCCCATGCAACAAATTTCTCTCAAATGTACATCGTACAAGTGTCTGTCCAAGTCTAAGTCATAACTGGACTTGAATCTTTTTTCTCCCTGGAAGCCAAAATGGTGGATTGTGTGCTAGGTTTTTTTCTTTTTTTGGTGCTGATGGGTAATTTGGGTAAACACACACACACACACACACACACACACACACACACACTGTACACACACAAACACACACAGCAAGCGGGAGCATAGGCAGACTGATGGCTATTAGAGTGCAACGATGCTCCCTCTTATCTCGCACCATGATAGAGATCTACAAAGAGCTTGAGAGAGATTATGAATTCATTACCTTGATACACAAGTGAGCGCGGCGATAGATGGGAGTTTGAGAATGGAGATGGGAGCTCGTTGGGTATACTGGGAGGGGAGGGGATGGGAATGCCTTACATGCTGCCGTGTGGAGAATAAATCTATCAGCTCTTTCTGTACTTTTAGGAACTTTGGAGCTCTTCAGATGCCTTGATTTATGGCGCGTGCCTCTGTGAAACACACGTGCGTATGTGTTCCATCGTGGAGTTCACTGTCTTGCTGAGCTTCAGCTTCAACACAAAAAAATGTGTGTGCTGCTGCAATGTTAAGATCTCATCTCTAATCAAATATAAACCATATCTGGCCTAAATATCACACAATTTTGAACAATCTGACCAATTTGCATGCTTCACATGTTCAGAGCAATGTGAGCAAAATACTATTTCTGTGCATTGTCTGTCATTGAATGCATCCTGACCTAATGCACGATAGGAGTCCTGTTTCACAGGTCTAAAATAACCTTTGTGGAGAAGACGCTGAATAAATATCTAACATATGGAGTGTGATTTGTTAGCATACATTATTAGAATCAGCAGAACTTTTCTGTTTTTCCAAACGCTCACTGGCTCCAGCCTCGCTTTCTCCTTCAACTCATGCATTTCTTTTAACCGGCTCACTCTCAATAAGGCTCTCTCTCTGAGAGTGTTTTCCCTCCAGCTCTGTTGAACTCAGCTGACATTTGGAGGCAGGTGAAAGAGTGCAGCTAAATAAACCAAAGAATTTCAGAAGAAAGAGTGAGGGCAGGGGGAGACAAAAACACAGACACAGAGGGAGTGTTTTGTATTACTCTGTTTAACTGTGTGTCCTGTGAATCCAGTTAAACTGACAAGCGTTGTTTTATATGGTGCCCAGCGCTGCCTGCATTTCAATCTCAAAGCTGGCATTACAGCACTGAGCAGACAGTTAGTTTAACTGGGCATGTTGTAAACTAGCCATTCATATGCTCTCCACTGGAAAGTATCATGTGGTGGGTTAGGTTAGCATTTGCCTTTTACAACTCACTGTATATCAAATAGTCATGTCAATACTTGATGCTGATGCTCCTCCATGACTGTTTGTAGAAGAAGCGTCTTTAAAAACTGCAAGCAAATTAGATTTTATTGATTCAGTTGATGGGATAATGCAGTATGGTTTACTGAAAAGCGGCAAACATAATTAATAATAACTCAATTTGTCTGTAATTTATATCTGGATGCTCTATGAGAGGCTCTTTCACCATGACGGAGGAGTATTCATGCAAACAGAATTCATATCATCTTGGGATAAAAGTGACTCCATGTAAACTTCGGCAAAAATGATCAGATATCACTGATGTAAAAGTATAATTTCTGGAAACAGCCATCTAAAAGTCTTACTGCCTTATTGTGTTCAATATTTCCTGTGCTGGCTTGTTTTCCATGTGGTAATGAGGACTTTTACTGGCTGCTAAGTACCTGCGATGGTATAACATCATATACATCCATCTCTCAGCAAAGTTAGAAAACACATCTTTGATTGTTTGGAGGCCTCCGCTCCAGCAACCTAGTGTATAATTTATGTTGTGTGTAGGGGTGTTTTTATGGCATCATATATCATTACTCTGTGTACATGTTGTGTGTAGGTGTAGTATCCTGTGAATATGTCTTTTGTACGAACGCGTGCCTCTGAGCGATTTTTAATGTGCTCTGTGCCTTTCACTGTGTGTATGCTCAGGCGTATGCGGCTTTCACTGTGTGTGTGTGTGTCATTCATTGTATACAGTGTGCTGTGTCTGTGTGCATTCGAACCCCTTTAGCGCTTTAGGGTTAGCGTGCACGTGGTGCTGTGTGCAGAAATAAGTGTGCTTTTCAGCGAGCGTGCACGTGACATGCGTGTGCATTTGTACACAACCGGAGAGGATGGTGAGGCCAGAGAGGCCGGGAGTGATGAGTGATGCCAGAGGTGGTTTTCTACCAACCTCTCTGCTGACTTGCTGGCTCACTAATGGCCTCCTCAGTGGGTTGGCTGACCGACTTGCTGGCTCTCACAGGCTCCGTCTTCCTTATTTGGTAGTGGAGGGATCGGGGGGGATGGTGGCAGCAGGGTAGTGGATAGGGGGAGCGGCGGTGCTCTGTTTACACGCGGGGTCGGGAGGTCAGAGCGCCAGAGTGCCATGGAGCAAACACAGATCACTTAAAGACAGTAAGAGAGCCAGCGAGTCATCGCTTCACGGCCATCAACTGGATGGATCGGGGCAGATTCACTGTGAAAGAGTGTGATGGAGTGTGTATGTGTGTGTGTGTGTGTGTGTGAGAGAGAGAGAGTGGATCGTGGATAACAGTACATAGTTTGGTGAAGCCACTAGAAAAAAAAAAAAAGATAGCTTCTTCAGGTAATTTCACACACGTACACTTTGTTCTGTCTTTACCCTCTCTTGCTCTCAGGCCCTGGACAGTTGAAGGGAGTCAGTAGAAAGGAAATTAAAGGCAACCATCCTTATAGTTTTTCTCTTGCCCGCTTGACTGCCTGCATGCCTGCCTGCGTTCCCTGGGCAATGTTTATGCTGTGCCCTGCCCAGGACAGAATAGATTCGCCCACACAGCACTGTGCTCTCAACCAGAACCTAAGTAGGTCTGGCAAGCCTGAGCCACACTCCCATTCACTCTCACTCCTCTGGATTAGGCCCTACAAGCCTGGGGCAACACAGTGATGACTGCATTAATAGACCCAAGATAGCATCTCGCCACCCCACCCTAAAAATATATATCCAAGTCTTTTATATTAGTACACATCAGCAGGTTGTTTATGTTCATCCATCAGCTTCCACAAAGTTCAGTTTCGAAACTACTTTGCCGAAGTTTTTTTCTGGGTCTGTATCCCCCCAGGCGGTAGAAAATGCCATGTAAAGATGTGCTCAAACTCAAGAGTAACAGGTTGTCAGAACTGATGGTTGAGCTGCTCTGAACAAGCAATTACAGGAATTAAACTTACGTTTAAAGTTTTTGGATACGTTCCAGCTTCTATGGAAGCAAAATGGAAAATTGTGTCTTTATCAAACAAAACATATTAAAAAATAGAGGACCTTTGCAAAGCATCACACTGCACACTGCGTTCACTGTGAGGAAAGTGTAAGAGGCAAAACATCTTTCATTCCCAAATACCATGAAATTACATGCGCTGGCATAATCAAATTTATTACCTCCAAACTTGAGGTCAATTTACATTTCTTTAAATGCCGCTGCAAATAAGTGGAGCGTATACAATTGAATAATGCAAATTCATTGCTGTAGTTTTTGTTTTCTCTTTCTGTGATGTATATTAGGGTTGCTTCTAGTACAGTCAGAGTGTGCAGCAAAGGCACTGCTGTGATGAGGGTGGCAGCTCGCAGGGCACATTATCCAGCCTGTCAGACTCCCGGTGCCGTGCAACGGATAACACCGCTTTGCGAGAACACAGTGCCTCTTGACGCCAGCTGTAAAGATTAGCAGAGCTTTGTTTAATTGTGCTTCTAACATCCTAGGAGCCACTTAAAAGACACTGCTCTCTTTTCCTTAGAAATTGTCTTTAAAGCTCAGCCAACAGTTGCTGCTGCCTGTTCATTCAGGTGCAAAGGCCTTAGGGATTTGCCCGCGTCAGGTACACTCAAAGAAACTCTCTCATCCTGCAGAGTGGGGTCCCTGCAACAATTGCAGCACTGACATAAATTGCCATCCTTAGAACCAAACACTCCATGCACTAGTTGGAATAAACAACATCAAACATTATAGTCAATGACATTTTGTCCAATTAGATGTTATTTTTTTTTCCTCCCTTTGAGGTGGATATCTCATTTCTAGGCAAAATGCAACTTGCAAATTACACCTGCTGGCGAAGTGCACTTTAACACGTATGACCTTTATCAGTGCACCACCAAAGGTATCCTCAGAGGAGACTTAATGGCGGGGTTTGTAAAAGACCTGAAACAGCTCAACAAAAGTGTAGTCCTGGTTTCTAGAATACTAGTCTGGAACCTGCCACATTTTTCAGAGACGTGTGAACATGTGTTTTGTCTATAGGCAATTAGGGTCATCAACACGGAAGGCGGGCATGACTAGCTAGATTAGCCCTACCTAACCTCTACAAGGCAAGACAAGCCATGACAAACATTTTTTTTTCAATTGCTCAGGAGAGAATAAAGGTGAAAAAAGTGTGTGCTCACTAAGATGTTAATCAAACACATTTCCAGAAAACAGCTTTTGAATATTCACTGAAATTGAAAACCGTGCAAATGACACACTGTCAGGCAGTAAAAACCCATCAGTGGCTCAAATGTGCATGGTCTTCCCTCTGTGCTCTTCCAGTTTCCAGCTTGTTGAGCCCATTGTGGGGGGGTCCAGATGTGCTATCTCGCCTCTGAAGTCAAATGAAGCAGGTCAACTGAGGCTTCACTATTATTGTGGCCCAATATGTCAAATACAGCTGTTAATATGAGGCTGGTGGCCTCCGGCGGCGAGGTGACGAGAAGCAGGCCACCCCCTGCAAACAGAGAGGGGACGGCTAGGCCCACATCTGGCCTGACACCCATTAGCTTACGCTCATCCGCAGTTTCTGCATGTCTACCGCTCTGCCAGCAGCACTAATAATCAAGAGATGATATGGAAATGAGGATGGGGTGTGCAGTGTATGTAATGGCAGTGGAGTCAACTACAGTAGATAATTCAGCTCAAAATGAAACTCTCCACCGGACTGGAGCTGTGGAGAGGAGGACATTGACATTTTGCCAAGTATTTTGACCTGGCGGTGTAATATCTGGATGGATGAGATTAATCTGCACAGACACACAGTGCACACGTGCAGTGGATGAGTCCAAAATTGGGTATGGATGAGTCCAAATACATTAGAATAACACAAACAGATGAGACGATTGTATTCTTCTGTAAAATGATACCAGTTTGTGTGAATCGGTTGTCTTTTTGTGCATGTATTTAATTTCAGAAACTGGGCATGAAGATGAGTGATAAGAATGTTAAGATGATCAAAGGGCAAACCATGACTTTTCAATTAGTCTTGCTTTGAGGTTGTTTTTAATGCTCCGAGGTTGCGTTTTTGACCTCTCTAGCTTTGTGTGTTTTGGCTTGAATAAACTGAAGTGTTATGCTGAATAGTTTGTGATTTTTGAACTCGAGAGACTGTAGGATGAAAGATGAAAATAAAACACGCAGAAATATTCACATTCAATAATTCACGTTAAAAGAGACTGAAGAGGATATTTTACAAAGCTTTCAATCAATTTCAAACCTAAAAAGAAAAAAGATGAGTTCTCTACTTAGTGGTATGCATCAACATTGAGAAGAGCGAATATGAATGAACTTGGAAAAAGTCAAGCGACTGAGTACATTACTCTTCTAAGCTGAAGCGTGACAGCTTCCAGGTCTGAAAAACCTCAAATGCGGCGGCTTGAATGAAAGAGCTGCACAGGTACAGGAGGAGCTCCTCAGTTCCAGCTCGTTGTGACAGGCAGATGATAGCTCTCTCACATCCTCAGCTCAGCTGTCAATATGGATGGATGGGTTTAGTGCCGGAAGGCCGGAAATATGTGGAACACGATGACAGTTTATGATGTGTCATGTTATGGTGATCATTAGGAAGTAAACAAAAAAAAAAAAAAAAAAGGACACTGGGCGTGCGCTGTCACCTTTCAACCAGACCTTGATAAACTTTTTGCAATGTTTTGTGGACACAAAATTGTTTGCATGGTAACACACAAAATCTACAGAGCATACATTATGAATTGAATGGTGACTAAGCAGAGGAATCTATTGTGGATATGTCCATCTTTCTCTGGGTCGAACGCAAGAGTGCACTTTGTATTGTCTATTTTCCTCTGCAGCGTGCGAGAGTCCATTAGTGACATCAAAACTGTAGTTATTACAGTGTACAAATAGAAGTTATCTGCAGCTTCTCAATTAGGGGATACGATGCTCTGTCGCAGCCCCGCTTTGTGAATCACAAATAAACAAGTGTATGTAAAAATGTATAATAATGTAAAAAAAAAACAAAAAAACAAAAATGAAATGAAATTTGTTGTTGCAAAACAGATTCAACAATATAGAAGCATAGTTTTCCTTCAGACAAGTATTAAATGTGATCAGTGCAGTGCAGTGGTGTGAAACCTGAGATGGACATGGATAGAAAATATCTTATTCACCATGGGCCACACTGTGAATCAAAGATCTGTAACCAAAGGCAGAGACAGAAAGATAGAAAGGCAGAGAGAGCAAGGAAGGAGGGAAGGAAAGAAGCAAGGAAGGAAAGACTGAAAATCAGATCTGATCATTAAGAAAAGCATACATTTATGCCTCACAATGTAATTGCGCAGGCCGTGAGACTCCTGGAGAACAGAATGACTCTCCTGATATGATGGTGCACTCACCGCTGGGTTGTTTTCAAAACCTCTTTAGCTTCATATCTTCAGCTGTTCCAGCGGCTTCTTCTTCTTCTTGTTCCTTGCTCACTTGTACCTTTAAAGTTGATAGAAAAAGGGGTAGAGGGAGAAAAAGAGGGAAAATGAAAGAGAAACATTAATGAAAGGGACTACTAAATGAACTGCCTTCTCGAGTGGTAGGTGGGGGAATTTCGACAAACTCTCAAACAATCTCTCTCTCTCTCTCTCTCTCTCTCTCTCTCTCTTGCCCTGTGTGACCACAGGACGACAGTTCTCGGGCGAAGAGCAGGCTTGCCGCTGATTGCCTGAGAGCAGTGGAGTGCGAATCTGCATGAAATCCCTCCTGACTTTCTTTTCTTTTTTTTTTTTTGATCATCTTCTCATTCACATCGCTAACGAGCCTGATCCAGATCTGTGTGTGTGTGTGTGTGTGTTTTTTTGCGTGTGCATTAGGGGTGTGAATCTTTTGGTATTTTGTGATTCGATTTTGATTCTTGACACGACGATTCAGCAATTCATCAGATGATTATTTTTTTGATTAGTCCATTAATCTAAGAACTAATTGATTCTTCTAGTTTTAGAAGTTTAGTCATGCTAGCACATGAATTCTTTGCATCAGTGTGGGGAAAGAAAACTAATTGAATCAATTTACATACTGCAACGACAGTCTGAAAATTTAATTTCAGCCATTTTCTCACTTAAACATGGCCACTAAAGTAAGCAGAAAATATAAAATGGTAAAACGGCAGTGGTGTAATGTTACGTTACAGGAACAGCAGAAATTACTTTTAACATGGCGCGAGAGAGGAGCATTAAGAAATTTAATTTGAAGTGACTACTATGAACAGAAACATGTTCCACATATTATATCATGCATGGGTGAAATGGGTGGGCAAAATGTAAACACGGTGCTGTCTTGCTCTCACTACTGTCTTGACAGAGCGCTCCGGTGATGTTGCTTTTGTTCGTGTATAGCCGTTGTACTACTGTGATAATCCATTTCCAATTAGCAGAGTTCAAAGACCACCACATTGTTGGGTCTCTGTCTAAAATACTACCATGATCGTGGGCGAGGTGTTTTAAATGCAGCTTGTTCTCTGGAGGAAACCCATGGATGGTGTTAGCGAATTAGCAGCGACTGACTAGCCAGTGCTCTGGATTCTATAGTAATATGTACAACTGAAGCCTGAAAAGGGCGCAGGCAGGTCAACGTTGCCAGACGAGGAAAAAAAGTTTTGAAAAATTGATTTTTGGAAGTTGTGAATCAATTGTAGAATCGTAGAAGATAAGAACTGAGAGTCTTACATGAATCAATTGCTTCGCCCATCCCTACTGTGCATGAACCTGATCGATGTGTGTACACCCATGTACCGTGCATATACAGATACATAGATTTATACGGAGGGATGTAACCATATTTGTTTTTGTACGCTACTAATGCTTGAATGTGCACTTCTGTTTGTAATTTGAACTACTTCACTATGAGTGGATACTATATATTTGTATGTGATTGTAACATGGCAATTGTTTTTGTGCTTGTGTAAGTTTCTACGCATGTGGAGGCCATGTCGACTGCGCCACAGCCTCACTCGATACTCAGTCGATACTCTCAGTCATGAGATGTGGGCAGCCACGAGCCCACCCTAAGGACCTTCCAGCTAAGGAAGGTTATCTCCAGTAAAAAGGTCAGAGAAGCTTATCATTACCCTACACCCAGAGTCTCCTTCTAGATAACGAAATGAATATTACTGCTGAAACACATGACAGGGATGTGATCGATTAACATGGACGCTGAGGCTCCTTTAGGAGAGCTTCCTAAACATGACTTGTAGTTAAATAACAGAGTTTTGACTACGACGCCAAGTTTTATGTTGAAAAAGGGGGGTTAGAAATACAATATTTATGCAAGCTCTGCATACCGAGATCAAATTACTATGCAGATACTGTAGAGTGCAAGTAATGAGAACACATAATTCATACCAAGTGCTAATGCATCGCCAATGATATGATATTCTTATCCACACGGCATAGCATCAGATCACTGGGTGTTTTCATGCTTTGATTCTTGAATTGTACTGACTGCTGTTACTGTCAAGTGCTCTGCTTATTTAAGTAATTAAAATATGGACATTTATATTATCTAGATGTGACTGGGTGCTGAAAGTGAACTTTGTCTGACATCAGTAAGACAACTTCACGCTGTGTTGAAGGAGGAAAAAGGAAATGTTTGGCAGCAGAAAGTTCTCGGCCTGATGTTATCGGCTTCTTTCTACTTCCCCCACCGATTTCGTCTGCTGAACTGGCCGCTGCTTCTAGACAGTCTCCCAGCATCCTCCATAGGCATTATTACCTCGACAGCCGATGGTCAACTTGATCCTTTACTCTGACAGGCCACTGGGGTCAGGTTGGCCCTTGCTGGCCAATCAGTGTCAACTAACAGGCTGGCTGCAGAGGGATCCCCTGATACACCGACTGCAGCACACGGGAGAATGGATGCGTGTGTGTGCAGGGACATGAATGTGAGTATGCTAGAGAGTGTGTAAAACATTTTGCACGGGTTGCGTCTGAAAACAAGCAACACTGATTTCTGAACAAAATTGTCGAGAAGTAAACGCGTGTGTGGCTTCTTACACTTGCATGCATGTGTGTGTCCGTTAGCGAAAGAGACAAAGGAGAAAAAAAAAAAAAAAAGTGGCCGATTCTGCAATACTCCCTCCTCCCACACGCCTGGCTGCCAAGACGAGCGCGGGGGAATTTGTTTAATGTACAGCATTTATTCACTGCACACACGCTGTTGCACTACCGCTTCCTCCGTCGCATGAGACACTCCCTTGGCTGGGCGAGTCGCCATTAATCAGCCGGAATGAAGGTTTAGTGGAACAGCGCGGAAGCTAAAATTCCTCCTAAATCAACGTCTGAGATAGTGGAAATCTCACCCGGCATCCTCACAATAGCACGCAGGTGAGCGTGTGATGCTCAAACTCTGTCAGTGGTTTTTTCCCGTGGAACAGGGGGGTTAAGTTATGCTTTCGTCCACTCATGTGGAAAGCAGCCCCGGTTTGTTTTCTCATGACCCTGCAACATATTGGCATTGAATTTAGTCACCGTGCTGAGACAGATGGCCAAGCATCATGGTGCATGGCAAATTGGGAAATGAAAACATGCACGCTCAGAAATGGGTCCATGTATTTTTCTCTCCAGCAAAGTGACCACATAGGGTACATTCAGAATAGAAGAACAGGGAACTCACGGAGCAGATACATGAAAAAAAAAAAAAAATAGAAGCACAAAAGTAAGAAAACACAAGGCTGTGCTTCATACTACTGTGTAAATGTCAACAGATCTTCTACTTGAGAAGTAAAAAACATTGCACATTTCAACCTCAGATGATGAAATGTCAGCGGTGATAGTTTTTTTTTTCTTTCTGAATGAAAAACATGTTGCCATAGCAGCACCTGGTGTCCCCCTGTCTTGTCCTCACCTCACCTCCACCCACCCCCTCATTCTTCATTGTTGTCAAGGTAAAAAAAAAAAAATCATTCATATGGCCTATTAAAAACCAGATCTTCAGTACAGTGAGGAGAGAACAAAGAGGATTACAAAAGAAAAAGTGAAGATGTGAGTGGAAAGGAGGGCAGGGATGCGAAATTCAGGTGATCAATGGACAAAAAAAGGAAGGGATGTCTCAGAGAAAAAAACCAAAACAAAACAGGAGAAGTCAGAGGTGGGAGGAGGACGAGTTCAGAGAGAGGAGAGCAGACAGTGACAGGAGGAGGAGCACGCAGGTCAAGAGGAGAGGAGGAGGAGGAGGAGGTGCCGAGAAGGGACAAGTTGATGGAGCTGAAAGCTGCGAGGAAACGACAGACTAACACAAGCCAGGGGAAAAGACAGAAGAGAAGTCAGGAGGAGGGTTGAAAGAAACTAGGAGGAGAAGTAAGGATAAGTGGAGAGGAAAAGACAAGAGAGGAGATAATGGGGAAGGAGGTGATAGAGGGAGCCAAAAGGAAGAGAGAGTGGAGGGGAGAGGAAATGACAAGTTGTGAAATCAGATCAGAGGAAAAGAGAAGAGGAAGAAGGGAAGGAAGTCAGGGGAAATGAGGAAACAAGAGAGCTGAGGTGCTGCTTCTATGTAGGTGACTGAATCTGAGCTATCAGCAATTTAGTTCTCTCATATTCAAACATGACAAAATTAAAGTAAGAAGCTATTATATTTTGTAAAAAGATAGGTAAATTAAAGGTGCCATATGTAAGACTGTCAGGCAATTTTACATATTCACAAAATTGTTGCTTATAGCATCCTGTGGACTGATTTATGTTAGCAAATTTTCTGGGAAAATCCCAAGGATGTTATGTCAGCAGTATGCAACACTGATACTTGCAAATGGCAAGTTGGTTAATATCATGGAGCCAGTGGTCCAAAAAATATATAGGAACGTTACAGATAGTTACATTTTTCTAAAAATGTTTTAATTTATGTTTCAGCATTCAAGCGTTCCTGTATATACCACTGGTGCCCAGGATGATCACTTGTGCCTATGGAGTGCAAGCAGCAGGATGCCGACTGCAGTTCACATAATGACCAAAGGTATCATTGTTAACAAGAATTTTTCTGAATGTTACACAGAGAACTTGAAGTCCGTCCATCCATCCATTTTCCATAACGATCCCAGCTGACTAGGACTGATAGGGGCGAGAAGCAGGGTACACACTGGACAAGTCACCAATACTTTGGCCATAACAGACAAAATACACTGGATTTGTCAAGACATTAGAGTGGATCGGGTAAAGTTCCAAAATTTTGTCGTAATGTAACGTCGTGTAGTGTCGTAATGTGGACGCACATTTCAATTTGCTCATCTGCTCATCATATTGGATCATACAAGTGCTGTCTTCACCTGACACAAAATGTGCTGCAACGAATACAACTGTAAGTCAATAATTTAACTAGGGGGCGTTGTTTAGCTCTGTCGGTAGACAATCCGCCCCATGTACAAAGGCTCAGTCCTTGCTGCAGCAGCCAAGGATTCGAATCTGACCTGTGGCTCTTTCCCGCATGTCATTCCCCATCTCTCTCTCCCCACATTTCCTGTTACTCTTCATGCTGTCTCTGTCAAATAATCCTCAAAAAAGCCAAAAAATATCTTTCAGTCTTTCAATTCACACTTATTAAACTATAATTTAGAACATGAATTTCATTTTATATCACAGCAAATACCACTTTCTGTATCTGGCACATGCATTCCTTTCTCTATCAGGAATGCAAGCTTCCTGACCTTAATGGCGCAAAGAAAGATGTACTTGAAATTCACTGAATTCATAAATTAATTGACCTCAACCCATTTACAGCACAGTGTCATGCCGCATTTATTATTTTCTTTAGGTCTCACACAACATGGCTGGCCACGTGTTAAGAATAAATGATAATAATAAGAATAGATGCATCACAAATGCGATAGGTCTTTAAGTAGTCATAATGTCAACAGCTGTGTGAGCTCTGCTGATATAGTGTCCTTGAACAGGTCTCTCTACCTGATCGCTCACTGTAAGCTGCTCTGGTTTGGAGCATTGGCTAAATGCCGAAAAATGCTAATGTAAAAGAAGGAGAATCGACCTCATGGAAATTACTGTTTCAATTCAAAGCCATGTAGCAGGGCACTGAGGCACCAGTCAAGGCCCCTTTGGGCTCTGAGAAAGAAATAATGAGACATTCATTGGATAATAACCTCCTTTAGTCATTCAAATGTATTCCAATCTACTGCAGGCTGCATTCTGACCCACAAAATACTGGAAATGACCAAATGTCTACATGTCTTGCTTGTACTTTCTTTGTCTACCCAGCTATATAGGGAATTAAACCAGCAGCCGTAGTCAAGTACTGCTAAGAACCGGTATATCAACTAGGAAACATTTTGAAAGAGACTATATTAAAAGGTGTGCAGAGATCGATCTTCTCACATCAGATCAGTAAAAACGATTTTCCCCACATGGTGCAACACTAGAAGAGGTTTAAAAACCCTCCTACAACAATAAACATTCTGTTTCCACTGAAAGGCCAGAAAAACTTGTCACATGCAGCATGTGAGCTGATGGGAATGAACTGTCGGATATTGTGAAACAGCCAGCTGAAATGACTATCAAATAACATTAAATGATGAGACGGATGTTAAAGTGCATCAGTAGATTCGTTGTTAGAAGCGGCGGCAAGTGTCCCTAGCAGTCACGACGGTCATTAAGACTTCAGCGGCTTCGAGTTTTAAAATCCATCAGTGATGCAGCCTGGGAGACAACAGATATGTGCTGTCACGCCTGAATGAAGCTGTAGGAAACAATAATGTAAAAGTCATTTATGTCTGAATGACAAAAAAAAAAAAAAAAAAATGGCATCGCTTTAATGGACAGATAAAGCCAGCAATGTTGTGTTCGTTCTTTTATCCACCGATGGCTCAATTAAAAACCATGTGCTGTTTTTCACAAAGTGAGCACAATCCTATCCAACATCTTAGGTTTTTAAGGTTTAAAACACTGTTTCAAATTGACTAAAATTGGCAAGAGTTGCCTTCAAAACAAACACCAGACTCAAGAGTTTATTTGTCCTGCCACCTCATTATTCTCCGTGGTCGCTAACTAATCCTGTACCTCTGTGCTCTGTCAGCGAGCCACCGCACACTCATACAGCACAATTCACAGATGAAACGCTCCAGCAATGAGCCACTCTGACTGAAGTTTCATTAGTGGGGACTGTTTCGTGCAGATAAGTACAAGAGCCTCCATTATACCAACATGCTCTCAGCAGAGCTCCAGTCATGATTACTGCCACGCAACGTTGGTTAAAAAGGCTATAAGGTGACCTGTCTGTTGTACACCTGCACACGCACTCTTAATGCTTACTTAAGTTTGGAGTGAGGTCACGCGCGTCTTTTTTTTTTTTTTTTGCATGTGTACTTCAGCGATTTGTGTGTGTGTGTGTGTGTGCATGCTTGTTCAGTAGGTGAGCGTCTATCGGCATGCTGTATGCAGTGACTGATATTCAATTAGTCCACCTGCCACCTCTACACGGCCCGGCATTCCAGCTCTGAGTAAATCAGCTCGCCTGACAGCACACAGGTCGATATTAATATTAACGCCTCCATAAATAATGTTATTGTAGGCCCTCATGTTAATGGTTCATGATATGATGGGCATGATAAAGTACAGCGCGTGTTCTATTGTGAAGGTTTGGGGGGGGGCTAAATCCTCTTCCGATGTCCTTCGATAGGGACGCTGGTGACATTGGGTTGAAAGGCGCCGCAGGTGGTCACAGCTGTGTTCCCAAGCCTTACTGACTAGGGGTGGGAGATTGTAAGTGTGTGTGTGTGAGTGTGGTGGATTGGTGGGGTTAGAATGGGCGGCTGTTGGGACTGGATTAATTATGATAAATCATCTCCCAGGCCACATGTCTGTGGCTGCTACTCAAAACCGCGAGTCTGTCTGACTGTCTGGCTTCCATCTCGTACTCCGCACTACACTGTGTAGATGTTTGTGACAGGAGAGGTCTAGGGTTGAATAAAAGAATGGGTTTGCTGTTTTGTGACAGTGGCCCATATTTCATTCTGATAGCAAACATATCACTATAACGTCTTTATGTGGCTGCAGAAAAAAAGAAAATCCAGAATAACCATTGCCTTAAAAGAGATAGCTGTCTTTGAACAGAGATGACAGGGTATTTGAAAACTCCACTAGTTAACTTGACCTCATGGTCAAATCTAGGGCATCAGTTCCATTTAGAGATGCCAAAGCTTCAGGACCAGTGACCCCCCCTGTCTCTGCAACTCCCTGCTGATCTTGGAGCCTATATATGAAGGTTTTGTTTTTTAATTTCAGTCATTCAGGGCTAAACTTTACAGAGGACGCATGCTTTGATTAGCACTGCCCTGCTGCATATCCACATAGTCGCACACATTTCTTCCCGGTGACGTCTCAGTACACACACTCCTCTACCTGCCGGCCTTTGAGCCGCGTTACTGGCTCAAATGTGGAGTTCAAGAGAAGCTCTTTTAGTAGTTGCTAAGGGAGAGAGCAGTCTGACTCATTCGCATTCTCCGCGTCCGCACGGACGTGACTTAACTTCCAGCATGCAAATTCAAACTGTTGATGTTATGGTCACAAGCTTCTCCCAAGCCTCTCTTAGCTGTGGCATAATTTGTGCTGCTGAGTGGTAGCACACTCAATTCGTGCCTTAAAGGTTTAGGATTAACAACAAAGCATCCAAAAACACTGTGCAGTCCAATCATGAAATAATCATTACATTCTAATTCCCATTCCCCCTGTTTTTATGCTCCTTCTTTATACAATGTAAAGAAATTCAAACAGAGCAACAAACATGTTTTGTTATCCCCTTGCAGGCAATGGCTCGCAAATAATTAAATGAATGAATAAATCATTGCGGAGGAATATTAATCAGCGCTTATGCTCATCTGTGGAGGGAGGAGGTGGCTGATGCACTGCGTGGTGATTGGTAGGGAGAGGATAAGATGGGTGTCCGCACACAGACGCGCACACGCACTCGGGGTCATCTAATGTATTATTATTACACTTATCTGGCATTGTGGAGAATTCTGGGAATGATTTTGAAACTGACTTTGGCGTGAGTCCTCCCATTGCTACACACACACACACACACACACACACACCCAACCTCCACCAGCCCTAGACCAGAGGTTTTGCAAAGCCCGGATCATCCCCGCTAATCCACACTCATTAAGGATGAACTGCATGATAGCGTGCCACCACCATCAGCGTCCACGGGCCGCCCTGTTTACCCCACTTTCACACGTGTGCACACTCACCCCACCATCGTGGATAAGTGGCAGCTTTGATGGTGATTTTAATAAATTACCGCGGATTGTTGCATGCCTGTTTGTTGCCGCTGCTTGTGTATACAGAACACCCACACCGCCTGTCGGCACTAATCATGCCCAAATTAATTAAGAGTGACAAAGCTTTTATTTCACGCAAGTGAAGGTGACGTGTTTGACCAAGGGAAGTGAAGCACTCTTCACTACACTCTTCAGAGGAGTGTGTCTTCAAATGGTAGAGAAAAATCAAGATGAGACCAGCTGCGCAGTGACAGAGCCGGTTAATCATTTTACTGTGGTAAAATGTAAAAGGATACAGAGTTTTAGCAAAACTTCAAATCAATTATTCAAAGGCTTCCATTGTTCCTCAGGATGGAAGAGAAATAGTTTCTGCACTCAACATTTTTTACCCGAGGATTGCAACATAAATAGAATGTTCATCCTCAGCCGCTCCTCCACATTGCCGAGAAGGTCACTGCCGAGTGGAGTCTACCTACAAGCCCCTTGGGCTGAACAAAAAATGCCACACGGATACTTCCCTTTCAGCTCTCCGCCTCCAAAATAACTCTCCCTCTGTGGGGTTCTTAAATAAATTACAGATATGCTATCCTCCCAAGATGTGATCTCTGTTCTAGCGCAAATTAAAAATTTAAGCCCATTTAGGATGGTGCCCAGCGTAACTTGAAGCAGTGCGGTTGCAAGGGACGATATCCAACCAGACTTGTGTCACAGCAGTACATAGTAGTGATGCTTGTTGCTCTGGGCCCTGCATCCGGAGAGGAAGTAGGGTGGCCTTGATGTTAGAGAGAATATCATGTAACTAAAAAGGTCACAGGCTTGATCTCACAGCACAACAGCATTTCTACCCGCAGCTAGTCGTCGTGTTGTGTCAAAGTGTCAAGACACCAAACTCTTGCTTGCTCATGCTGTGTGAATCACTGCATGCGACACCATGAGCTAAAAACCCCAAATGTAAAATATGCAACTTCAAAGACTCTACTTTGAGGATGACTGAACTATGTGCCAGTTTATTTTCAATCAGCCTGCCCTACTGCTCTTCAAAGTCATACTCATGAAGTTCAAACACTCAAAGTTCAAACAGTCAACTTGGTAACACGAAAATGAAACGTCTTGTGGAAATTTGCTTCTCAACGTGGCTTCTACCAAGATGACCTAGGACTTTTTTTTAATGAATCACAATGAATCAACACAGATTTTAGCGCTTTCAAAATAGCTGGACATGATATAATTAAACTTCCACAATAATATAATTAGTAGATGTAGAGTAGATGTAGGTAGAACAAGAAGACAATGAAAGAAGACAATTCAGCCTTTAACCATAGTGAATGATAAATAAAAACATACAATTTCAAACTAAAACTGCTGATCAACATTTCAAATAACCAATGAAAAAGTATCCAAGGATCAAACCCACAACTCTAATGATCATGTTTGATATAAAGATGCTGGAAATACATAGAAAGATCTCCAAATGCTCAAAAGAAATTGATAAACTAAACAAACTCATTTGTCTTTCCGAAGACAAAAGCAACATGCCAAGAGTAACAAGATTATCACCAACCTCTAATGCTTAATTATTAAAAATAAATAGTCTATTAAACACACCAGAGGATTGCCTGGGAGGCTTGCATATCAGCAAAGCACAACCTATTTATTTGGTGTTTTAGAGATGGGTAAGGACCAAAAAAGCTAATTAGGTGGGAACTCTTTACAAAAAAAAACATTATCCAGTAGAACAGGAGACACTGTGTGAAGTAAATGTCTTACAATCATTAAGCAGCCGTGTGCCAAATTGTGCGTGCGTGCGCATGTGTGTAGACCCAACATCACTATGAAAGCACAGAGTGTTTTGTCATTTGACCTTCATTAACATCTTCTATTCATTGCTCCAACTCTGGTGATAAATCAGAAAATGGCTCCCATTGTATCTTCCAGTGGCGTTAAGTAAAGCATTCTCTCCTACCTGACTTTCATTAGCTTTTGTCCCTTTAAACAATAAGCAGAGCCTCGATCGAACACAGGCTTTAGAAGCTATTTGTCGTGGGGAAACTTTATTAACAGAAGTTAAAATGAAATTAAATGAAGAGGCCAACCAGTAGAGAGCCAACCAGGGAAAAAAATAAGTCTACTTCAAATGCTTTCAAGTAAGGTGAGCCATGTGATTACGAGCAACACCTTTAACCTTAAAGATAACCATAAAAGATCAAAACAGAGCCTAAAGGAGAGAAAAGGGGAATATATAAAGTTCTCTTGTGAGACAGGAAACTTTCCAGAGGAGGATTGCTTCCCTCCATTGAAGCATTGCTGGATTAAGCTAATCAGAAGATTAATCAGACTTGAAACACTGGAGGCTGTGCCGGTGGCCTCTTTATCCGACTGTGCCGGGCAGCAGAATTTGGATAGAGCAGGGAGATGGCGTTCCCACAACCCCTCTCTCTAGAGCTCTCTGCTTGCCAAAAGACCTCAGAGACAAAGAGGGAATCAGAAGCTCAGATTTTGCCCCAAATGCCTTTTTAAAACTGTGTCCCTCTTGCAAACGTCTCATTATCATTCAGACAAGATCTTGGAAGTTTAGAATTTGAGCTCTTCTGGTGGTATATCATGCAAGACAGGGGTATGATTGAATATTGCTTGGGTTGGAATATCAAGTTCTTCTTGAAAAGAAAAGAGTCATCAGAGTTTAAATGTTAAACACAGTCTAACACCAGGTAACAACAGTCATTTATACCACTTCAGCATCTACAATCTTATCTGACACCTGCCTACAGTGCCTTACTTGCATGCTAACTTTTAAAAGGCAGCACTCTGCTGTGATCTCTGCCTCTTCGACACAACAGGCAAGAGAGTATTAGCCGCTATTTAAATACAATCCTCCTTCCATGCAGGGATTTAAAGACGCGATGAGGCGATCGACCTCAAAACTGGCGGAAATTAGCTCTTACTGTGCCATGTTTGTCTGACCCTGTAATAAAGGATCAAATTAAGAGAAGGCCGGGCGCTTTAGATTTTTTTTTAAGCCCGTGGCCACATGTTTATGAGCAGCCCTTGAAAATTTGGCACGCCGAAAAAAGATATTTGCGGTCAATCTCCATTGAATAAATAAATAAATAAAACTTAGCGAGTGCTTATCTTTCTCCATCTGTCTGCCTTAAATTATGTTGTAACTAATCTCACCACCTAGGCTCAGCAAGGAAAAAAATAGGACTGTAGTGCGTGCCTATGAGAAAAAAACAAGAGAAGCCTGCAGTGTGAACAGGGAGGGCATCATTGATCCCAGCTCTCTGGCAGCCAGGTCATCGATTGCAGGATACAGCTGTGATACTTGGCACACCTTGCTGACTCCAACCACAACTTCGAAGCTGCAGGTAACAGCGAGCATTTTTCTTCTACTTCCTTTTGTCAATTGACCAAAAGACGCAGAGAAGAGGGGGGGAATCCTACACTGTCCTCACATAATTGTGGGAACATCATTTTTCAACCACAGCTTTGCTTCTCCATCCCCAAGAGGCACTTTCCTCTAACAGTAATCATTATGTTATGGAAGCTGCTGCCGGGCAGGGGTTGAAAATGCAACTGGAGCCAATGAGCAGAGGCTTACAGTCCTTGGGGTACACAGGCGGACACAAATGGAGGAGCCATTGAGGGGTTCGGGAATAGGCAAAAAAAAAGTGGAAGCAAAAAAAGAGGCGATTTTTGATCTTTTTTTTACTCCCTGGAGATTTATTGATCCTGGAATCTCATCAAGGTTACTTTTAGAGGGTTAAGTAAAACAGAGACATCAAAGATCAACTTGTTTTTCTTCACACCCCTCCTCCAAACATGCCCTTCCTACGCCCCCTGTTCTATTTAAAGATTTGTATCTGCCAACATTCAATATGAATACACTTAAAAGAGCATATGTGAGAGGAGAGGGGGACGAAGAAACACTTAAAACGAGTAGGATGCAGCTAATGGCCGTCTGATCAGACAGTGTTTCATCTTCGCCACATTATCTCCAAATTCAATATTGGTTCTTCAAAGACTGAAAAGATGTTGTGTCTAAACTCTCCTGCTATTTACGTATCCAGTCCACACTTAATTGGTATTCCTCTCCTGTTGCTGGTGTCCCCCCTGTGCATTCTTAATCCCTGCCAAAACAAGCCGTAATATATAGAGAGCTGATGCATAGACATCGATGTGTAGCGAAAAATTGCAGTTTCACTGTACGTTAGAGACTGTCTGTCAATGCATAGCCAGTCTTGTTATTGACTCTGACAAATTCCGGGATGCTACTGATAACTGCTTGACAAATGGGCTTCACTCCTTCTCTCCCAACAACCAATATATCTCCCTATGTCCCACTGTCGCCCACCTCTATTAGATTCTATTATATGATATGATATCACCCCCTGCACGAGTGCAACCAGGAAGTGTTTGTGAGAACAGAAGGGCATTCTGGGTATGATATAAAAATCTTGTTCTGGTTCTGGTGTTCTGGTAAAGAGTATAGACAGATTCAGGTCAAAACTAAAGGGATCAGACGCCATCCCTGTCACTTATGAAGTTTTACGCATCGGTTTCATAAGTTCAAGTAATTCCAAACAAGCCTACCCTTGGGGGCATCCATCATGGTAGCTCACCTGGTAGAGCGTCCGCCCTGTGTATCAAGGCTACGGCCCTTCTGCAGCAGAATTTCCTGTCCATCTCTCCAGCTGTTACTATCCAATGAAGCAGAAAATGCCAAAAAAAAAAAAAAAAGGCATGCCAACTTTTCAACTTTTGAGGAAATTTCTACTCATACTAGCCCAGCGTTAAATCGAGGTATAGAGATAGGTCTGGCTATGCAATTTCCCAACATGTGTTTATTTGAACAGAATTAGCTAGCACCTGGCAGATGCTGCTGGATTCACAGTGAATGACGCCCTCTGAGAGTGATTTTTCACCGATGCACAAACGAATGTGCAGAGCTGGTGTTGCCATTCAGTTGAAAGCTATCATCACACCATGGTAGTTTTCTTTACAACCCATCATCGCAGTGGGGTAATACAAGCCCGTTTGTAAGTGCCTGTCACATTTATCTCACAGTCAGCTGGCTAACTAGGGGATTCATTCAACACCTTTTCACCTGGCGAGTGGCAATAGTAGCAGCTCAAATTAAAACACTTTCCTCAGCACAGTCCAATGCTGTTAAAGTGCAAGGGACACCTTACATGGATAGTCAAGACAACCCTTGCAATGTTATTTTTTTTTAGTACGAATGCCATGGTAAATCAACCTTGCCTGAAAAAATAAAACAACCTAAAACCCTGTAGTCCATTTTCATATGCAACAGTGAGGAAATTAAAGCCTATGCATTAGCTATTAAGACCTGCATGTGCTCATGGGTCTCAAATGACCTTTCAGTAGCTGCAGACTGATGGCCCAAAGGCATGACAGCTTTAGAAAGGAGCATGCTAATGTTAGGTGTGGTTTGTGCCCCTTGGTGCTATTTAGCACAGTGTGATGAGAGTTCATCTCCTTCACATCCTGCTTGTCTCTGTCTGAGAGAGAATACAGAAATAGTATTTGTCACCAACCACCCAGCAGGGCACCTTTCACACACCATGCCCAACATGCCTGGATGAAGGCGCCAATATGTGTGCCAATGCGTGTAGCTTTGAAGGGTTTATTGTAAGCTACTGAGTGCATATCTGTGAGTGCCAGTGAGTTTCTTTCACTTAAATATTATCTTTTGAACCAGGCGAACTGTCTCTGTGTTTTAGAAATAATTTATTTTTTTATAATCAATTACACGATTAAATAGCATACTAGGGGGGGGGGGGGTGCTATTGCTTTTGGTATGGTATGGCACAGTATCAATACCATTTAGATTTTTCTCATTTACATGCACTAGCGTAATCTGAACTGAGCCAAACTGTGCACAAAACTCAAGTGGGAAAACATTCAGCAGTGTGCCAGCTCAGTATGGCATGATACACTAGAGCAGAAGAAAAATGATCTGTGAGGGTGAGGGAAGCAGCAACAGATAAGAGGATTACTCTGTTATTATCTACCCCAGGGGCTGTTACCCCAGAGCAGAGGAACACGGTTAAAAAGGGCAAGACCTTGATTTTTTTCCCCCCCGACATGCTCACATGATTTGAATGAGGAAAGAGTCGCTATATGACACACTATCCCACTCTGCGCAGTGCAAAGATATGTTTTTGGTGTAAGCTCAAATGCAGCATCCTGAGGTGTGACCTTGCTCTCCTGTCCAGTCTTCCTCTAACCTTCCTCCAGAGACACCAGATGGATGGACCTGATATCTGCTTTGGAATTTGAGGTTAAGTCTAATTTCAACAATCTGGGGATTTTTAAAATCTTTTTTTTTGGGGGGGGGGGGGGCAAAATGTTTGTTCTATAATCAGATAAAAACATAACTGGAAACTGCCTGACATGGATACCTCAGAAGTACAGATTCTTGCCTAACAGAGGTATTTTTTATATGTACGAGTTTTTATATGTATGAGTTAAACTCGGGAATATTGGATATTATTGAGTCAAAGAGAGGCAAGAAGGGAGGGATAGCTCATGAGGCAAAAGGCCACTAGGTATTTTAATATCCTCCCTGAGTCATAACTGAGCTTTAAACTAAATACACAGGCATTTCACGCATTTTCAAATTCAACGTGACTTACATTTTCTAATCTCTGATGTTCATGAATCAGAGAGTAGTAGTTTTATTTATAATCAAATGAATACATTAGAAAGATGGTCTGCTAATAGCTAATTGTGCATGATGCTGATTTGCCAAAATGTAAACAAATGTATATAAAATGTTGCAAAAAGTGGAGTATTGGCTATTGTCATATATTAGGGAGTGCTCATAGATTCTCTCTGATTACACACACAAAAACTATTATTCACATATAGCCAGTTAACTGTGTTTAACAGTTAAACTTGAATCACATTTGTGTAGGCAATATTGAGGCACAGCTCTTGCTTTAGTTTAAACAAAGACATCAAGTGTGCTGGTGTCTCCATGTCAAGACTGAAGCGATAATTACTGTCATTCAAGCAGAAAGCTCATAGCACAGGCGGGGATTAATGTGTGTTAGCTAGTGACTGTGTCTTTGTAAGATAAACTTACACCAGCTGTCTGAGGGCTCATTTCAGAAAATGCAACTGTCTTTCCAATCCAATTCAACCGTATTTGCCTCTTGGCTACGGTCGTGCCCCAGCCGTGTGTAGCCTTACTGATGTTCCTGTCCTGATTTATAATCAATTTTCAATGAGAGAGTAGGTAGAGCTTCACCATTTTGCTCAAGGACAGTCTGAGAGGACATATTGTTGATGGAGGAACATTGGCAGTTATGTATGATCCTAACTATCCCCTGAACCATTAATAAACATTTAACATTTGGATTTTAGGCATTTACCCGCTGTGTGCAGGTGTCGGTACAATGTATTGGAACTGATACATTTATGGCTGCAGAAGCTTTACTGGCTTTGCCTTTCAAAATACTCAACTGGGACAGCTTGTCCTCACATAAAGGAGGCCATTGACACCAAGTTGAATGATGAAGTTTGAATGCACAAACTTTCCATGACCATGTCGCCGCATGTCGTGGCAAACAAGGAAACCTGGTCATTAGATTTAGATTATTTATTTGACCTGTTTTTTGAATTCTTGTTTGGCTTATGTCCCATCTGATAACTCGAAGGGGGAGGGGTTTATGACCTTTACTGCAGCCAGCCACCAGGGGCCAATCAAGATATCTCTGGCTTCACCTTTGGGATGCTGTCATGTCGCTCATCTTATTATACAGTCAATTGTCCAAAACCCATCAGGCATTCTTCAGGCAGATGGATGGCATTGAGGTGACAGAGCATAACCCTTTCCCACATTGTAAGTGCCTTTGAGAAAGATACTTCAGTGGCATTTTAATGTATTCAATTGTTATATTGTCCTATATTATCATCAACTGACTAATGGGCATATTAAAACTTTCTGAAAATGGAGCCCTGACTCTGAGAATACAGTATAGTAGTATATGTAGAATACTCAGACAGCCTATTTAGGGACTTTTTCTTTTACATTTTTGTTTTAAAACATAAACAGTTGACACAAGCATAAACATCTGTTCTGCCAGTAATCACTAGAAAGAACTTAAAGGTTTAGAGCCATAAGAGCCTGTCTGTATCTATCTCTGTGAATCCTGTGTCCTTACACCATGCATGTGCTGTATGACAGAGAAATGCTGGACTATATAAAAGCTTTTCAGTGTAAGAGGAAAGATATGGGACAAGAGAGTCATTTTGTTGTAAATTGCATGCTCTCAAGCAAGTCAGCCACTTCTCTTTACAAGCAAAAAGAAATCTCAAGCATTTCAATGGAATTTTGTAATGTAAAGATGAAGACTCAAGCCACATCACACAGTGACTCGAGACTTGATTTCAGACTCATCCTCAATACACTTGAGACATAACTCAGACGTGATTTTTGGGACTTGAAAAAACTATCTTTATTTAATTTTTTTGGCATGTTATGTGTCCAACAAGCGGAATGTCATTCCCTTCTCTTATTATCATGCTACACATCTTTGAATGGGAACTGCAGGAACAACTGTGCCTGCAGCTGTTTATTATAGCTGTGTATAACTTTACAGAAGACCCAAACAAAAGAATCTTACATTGCTGAAACATAAAAATGTATCTGGTTAGATGTAACTTTCAAAGCTAAGGAGGTCCTTACGTATGTGTAAGTGTAAGCTAACAATGGCGAGGGAAAACAGAGACAGGCGTGTGGTCCGTGCATTTGGGAGCAATGTATCCAGGAAAATGGAATTTCCTTTTTCCCTTTTACAAGACAAGTGACCTTTGCCCTCACCATGGCTCTCTCCCCCTATTTCTCCATTAGTACATGGAGACAGACAAGCACAACACACACAAAGGCATTTGCAATTTCTCTCTAAAGCAACACTACTAATACACACAGGCGCTCACTGTCCAACAGTCAATATTTTCTGAAGGATGGCCTCCCTCGAGAACTAGCAGGCAATCTGAGAGGGCCCCTGCAATGAAAGGGCCTGTGATTGCATTCGACCGTAGCCCTTACAAAGATGTCGTACATCAAATGCCAACAGATAAAAAGCCATCCGCGAAGAGTTAATCAGCAGAGTAGCTTTCATGGCCACGTTGCAATTTGTCTCAATATCGTGAAAAGAGGACAGGCTCTCATAAAAAAAAAAAAGCATAAATATAAATAAATACATAGCCGGATTAGTGTTTCATTTAGCGCTGAATGTGATGTTATCTCTACTACTCTATGGCTGAATGTGCTTCTCTGCTTTTATCTCACCATTTACCAATACTGCCTGACCTTGAGAGTGAGCTAGGTGTGTGCACGCGTGTGTGTAAATGCTTTTTTTTTGTCTGCTTTTATATGCATGTCAATGTCTGAGTGCACTGATGTCCTCCCTCCCCTCTCATTTCGCAGATTCAGTTGGGTTTGGAGGGCCTGACCAATTTGGAAATGCCTGACAAGAGGCCGCTTAAGCATTTTGCATACTTGCCACCTCATACCTGATAGGATACGCTGCTGTGATTCTTATGGAGTGGCACGCTGGGTGAGAAAGAGCCTTAATCATGACTGCTGTTAACCCCTGTTTCTGACCTCTCTTACAAGCCACCACATTTCATTCAAGTTAATATGCTGGCCCCACCAATGCTAAGACAAAAGGATCAATGGAGGAAAAACATATTTAACTCCGGCAAGAGGCTCGCCAAATACTTCAAAATGCAGAGTAAGCCACTTGAGAGGATTCCACCTGGACGACTGTTTCAGGCATTATCCACAGTGGAGAATACTGAATCACAATATTATGTAATCTTGCAGATGTGGTATGGACTGTGATTCATTTGCAAAATTTTATGCACCAAAACTTTTACATAAAAGAGTTACTCATTTACTTATTTACATACTGTGCATATATATATTCATACTTGCTTCATAAACTGCACAACAGTAAACACAGCCTGTTGTGACCAGCAGTGCATTTGTTAAATTGCTTTTAGGGATGCAACAATTAACCAATTTCATGATTAACTATGGTGTAAAGTGATTTTATAACAGTAAAGGCCCTTCAAAGGCGCTACCGAGTGTTTTTGTCACCTCACAATCAACTAAGTACTGGTGACTGAAAAGTTGATCTTTCAGAGCAAAATGACCCAATGACCTAAATTTAATGCTCACCAAAATGACATGTAATCCCCTCAAGGGCATAACACTGCATGAGAGAGGTTCTTAATTTCCTTATTTTTTCATTTTTTGTATATCTGCAAGACAAAATATTTCTGATTGATATGATCATTTGATTGTATCTGTACTGTTGTGGAATGAATCAATACATTACAATCGTACATTTCTGATTTTTCCTGTACTATATATGATGCATTCTTAATTGCATCACATCACACAATTATATAACTTGAGTCCAAAATAGCTTTTTACTTGTTCACGTTTCTAAAATGTATTAGTTTTGACCAGGACCAGCTTTTTGAGTTCCAAACTTTTGCCTAAGTAAGCATGTGCATTCCAATATTTCATCATTGAATGGTTTTCATTTAGATGAACTCCTACATTGAAATTATCAGAATGATATATTCAAATTTAGGTGAAAAGGCTGGTGTCCTGTTTTGTCTCTGTTTTGTTTTTACCTATACTCGGCAATAGCTCAAGCTAACCTGCTATCATTACCAGAAGTAAGTACTGTTCCTTGCATACAGTTAGCATTTGGTATGCTATCCACACTCTAACCTTGTTTCAGCTCTCTTTGGAGCAGTCCATCCATGTAGGCAGTGGACAGGCTCGATTATGTTCAAGGCTGAAACATCCCGGGGGTAGAATTCTTCATCTCTACCTGGAAATCTAGACGCTACTTCCTTTGCTCTCAGGACACGTCGACCCCAACCGTCAGCATCACTTGTGTCAGTCTGCACTGACACCAGTGTCTGTCACCATTCATTTTACCTGTACAGTGAAGGCAGTGCACAATTCTACTGTAAATATTAGACATCCTTATGTGGTTATACTCATATGACCTACACAACCTCTGCATTATGTTGAATTCCCTTTTGGGTTTGGTGAGCTACATAAAAGTGCAAGCACTGATATAAGATGCTGGCTATGGCGCATTTTTAGTGTCCTCCTGTGTACGAATGTTAGCATGTTACCGCACTGATGTATCACTGTTGCAGAAGTTCTGTTTTTCTTCCCTCTCTCCACCAGAGCCACCGAGCCAAATACCTGTAAACACTGATCCAGATTTGATATTTCAAAATCAGATTCTTCGCACTCGCACACATAAACATGCACATCCCGTCACAGATCCCAAAGGTACTGTGTCCTTGGGAGATCGAAGTTTCGTCGAGCTGTTCATCAGACATCTGCTAAGCGCCTCATCATGAAAGCGCCGAGGTTTATTCCCTCGCGTTGCCTTGCCAAGAACAACTGGCAGGCGCCAAGAAACCTTCCACTCTGCCACCAAGGTTAGGTGAATGACAACGCTGAGTTACAGAGACACAAGAGAAGGGAGGAGACAGTCATAGAGGGAATAAAAGCAGGAAAGGTGGGCAACAGTCACGTCCAACTTTTTCCTGTCCCTAGAATTCCTAACCATTTATTTTGCCTCTGCGTTTCCCCCGTGGGTTTTTCTCTCTCTGTCTGTTTATATTTTCGTATTGTGTCTCTCAAAACACTCACTAGACAAAAACAATGCTCCTCTCCCTGCTCACAATTTTCTCTGCCTTATTTCCTTGTCCCCGTCTCTTTCTCTCGCTTCAGAAAAGAGGCGAGCTAATGCTCCCTCTGCATTATTAATCGTCAGACAACAACGGGCAACCGGTGCTGCAAATAATCCAAACGAAGGTCAAACGGGAGCATTGACCAGACCAGAAACCCAACCCGGCTGCCCTCTACGCTCTCTTACATTCTGTCCTCGTCTTTTCACTAATTTGGAAGAGACGCAGAGGAAAGAAGATGTCTATGCTCAGTGCCGGGTATTCCTACTGTAAACAACTTGACAAATGTTTCCTGACTTTTGCACAGTTATAGAAATGTCAGCATTGCTAGCACTGATCGCTGCTTTTGCTGCTATCTGAATGCTGTGACTCCAAAAATTGCTGCAGCTGTATTAAAGTGACGGCTGGCAATCAACGGCAAAATAAAGTCGTATTTGATTTCCATAAGAATGTAGAGTGGGGTGTCTAATAATTCAAATGGATTACCTAGTAGAGCATCCAGTGACACATAATCAGCATCTTGTCACATAGATTATCTGTTTTTTGTCTTCTAGTGGGGAAGACATTTGTATTTTGGGCAGCTTGCTAATGTTCTTTTCTAGATTGATTTCCAATGCCTGTAAGGGCCTACAGCACCACTAGTACAAATAATATTAAGGTGTCCAGTGCTACGTATCTGCTGATATGTGTATTTATCCATCTTCTCTATTTTCTTTACAACAGGAGAATTGACAACATAAATAGAGGAGGAAGACGTAATCAGAGAGAAAATAATTTAGAAGGGGAGGAAAGTGAGGGAGTGAATGACATAATGTGTTTCTCAAAGAAACAAATTTTGAGGTTCCTCAAATGTAATATGATGGCATATCTGGGTTAGTTATTCAGGAGGGGATTGTAGGCAGACGACATTGTTGGAGCCAACCCAGAAAGTCTTGTTTTCACAGAAACACAGAGGACATTCTAATGTTCCAGTGGTGTGTTCGTTTACTCTCCTTCTTTTCTTAATAACACTTTCACAATAACACAGATAAGACTTTTGAAAAGAGTAGCTCTATGTTGAAAAACTACGGTTCACATGACCTACAGTTCACGACCGCAACTTGCAATAATAGTATGCTGCCAAAGTGAAGTTTAACCCATTAAACATGGCTGCAAAAGTCATATTCCCGTATACATGACTATTCATAAAGTGTCACAGCTTGTGCAAACTTCACGAGCTGTTGTTTTGATAGCTCCATGGCTGTTGGACACCATTCTAAAAAATCTTTACATGTTAGAGTACTCCAGATTTGGCCGCCACCCAGTAGCTCAACTGGTAGGGTGCATGCCCTTGTCCATACTACAGCAACCCAAGTTTCATTTCAACCTGCTGCCTTTTCTTGCACGTCATACTCTTGCTCTCTCCCTCCTTTCCCCTGTATCTTCAACTGTGTCTATCAAATAAAGGCATAAATAAAAAATTATTGGCCTATATTCAGCGTTTTACTCATTTGTAATTACTCCCGCCTGTAGAAGCGGAGCATCAAAAATCAGTTGTTGGCTATAAAACAAGAAGTTATTTGTCAACGTCATGTTTTACAGCCAGCAACTGATTTTAATTTACCTGCTATTCAGAGTGATGTTATGTTTACTGCAGATGACGGATAGTAAAAAAAAAAAAAAAGATGTATGCCATTCCTTTGGTGCTTTGTTTCTTTACTATGCAGACACTGGCCATTGTACCCATTACATGTCAGTGGAATGTGTGGAATGGAGTCAGGTAGGTGGTCTCGAAGCGCATACCAAATACATAAAAGCTAGTATAAACTATGACTTCACTCATGCCGTTAACCTAAACACAGCACTATCAGTACATGCAGCATAGCTTATCGAATAGTATGTCATAAATCTGAACGCTCTGTCTCCTTGAAGTTACATTCAATGGAATTTCTCTACTCTTTTCAGATTGCTGGTGGCAGGAACGGTCAGTGCTAGCAAATCACTGTGCACATAGCTGAAGGGTAAAAATTCATGAGCAATTCAGATTGTCTCCTAAACAGCAGTGACTCTCTCCAGAGAAAACTGGTCTCACCAGTATTGGAGCATCAGTATCACTCATTGCACTGATGCACTTAAAATAAACGAGTCACAGATTGGCAGGTGTGGCAAACGTTGGCATGCGTTTGCAGTTTACTGCCATCGGTTGCATTGAGAAAACATAATTAAAGTAGTGTCCTTTTGGACACGCTGCGCTGCAGCTTTACGAAAGGGACAGTGCATCCACCATCTGTGGAATAAATACATGAGGAGCACACCGAGTGTCCAGAGATGTATGGCCTGTAGGGTAAACCAGGGATTCCCCTAAGGGGTCTCTGGCCCATCAATAGGCTACAACCTTCCTGTTGGTATCCAAGCTGAGAGATGAGTCATCCATCAGGCCTCAACTCACACTACATGAGGCAGAGGGAGGAAAAAAAAACAGGATGATTAATGTACCTTCTGTGTGGTCAGTCTCCAGCACACATACACACACACACACACACACAGCAGTGGCTTAGATGTGAATGTACTCTCACGTAAAAACGAATACATTTACATTTACACGTATGCCAACCTACGCAGGTTTTTGCACAAGAGCAGAAACACGTGCATTATTACCACAAGGCTATATTCCAGAGGATAGCAGATGAAAAATGTCTGAGCTCAACTTCTTTCTTGGCTAACCTCTGTGGTGAATGGAGTGGTATTGACTAAGAGTGAAGCAGTGAACTTTTATTAACAAAGGCCGCTGCGGAGCTTACAGCAAGCATCACAGCACACTGAGCACACACAGGCATCAGAAATTTCAACTCGCCATAACTACCATAACTAACCATCTGATTGTTGCTGAGCTCACAGGAACATATGAGTGGTTTTATTAAAAAAAAAAAAAAAAAAAAGCTTATTTGGAACATAATTACTGTGTGAAATGTGAGTTAGTATTTTAGAAATAGGATTTAGTATTGAGAAGCCACACCATGATAATTATGTTCTCCACAGACAAAAACCCACCGCATCCCATTTTTGAAAGAGCAACATTTAAAAAAAAAAAAGAAAAAAAGAAGAAATCTAATCCTGTTATCATAACAAAAATATTGTGATGCAGGATTTGGGCTACTGTACCACTACTGTACCATTCGTCTCCTTGAACACTTCCATTTTACATTTGACGAGGGTCCCGGAGCCTGTAAAATAAAAACTCACCTGATTCTTCCCCAACGGTCCTTTTCAGTCCTTTCTAGTACAACTGAATGAATACAATGGGGATCTGTTCCATTGTGAAAGAACACGGTAGTTTGGCCATTAAAAGCTCCACACTCAAGTGGATTCATTTTTGTCTGGCCACAAAGGATGCCAGCAAGCTCATAAGCCACACATTAATATGACCACAGATCAATGGGGCTGCGAGCAGTCTGAAGGTATTGTTGATGTATTGGCTGGATTTACAGGGCTTCACGGATGGATATGGGTTAGGGATGACTGGAAGACCTCTCATCCTTCGGCAGTGCTAACTAGTATTATTGATGTAAGGGAACAATTTATGGGAAACAGGAAGAAACAGATTACATTCTCTAATTTTAGAGAGTACTTCACTACAATGAATTGAGTGATCACAGAACACATGGCCACTACATTTCCTGTGACCATTCAGCTATTTCATAGACAGAACTGTAGACTCTGATATACACTATGAATAATTTAGTTTGCTTGTGTTTTGTATTGTGGTTACAGCAAATGGCATTTATTATTTTGAACTTGTTTTAATGCCACTGTGTTGCAAAAGGGGATTTCTTCTTCTGGGGCTAACCCCTCGTTTCATCCTCTTCTTCCTAGTGTGAAGGAGGGAGTGTAGAGGCTGTGCAAGGCACAAAATGCCCTCTCTAGAGTCAGTGTTTAGTTTGTCTGTTCTGGGCTACTGTAGAAACATACTAATTCAATATGGCGGACTCCATGGAAGAGGACCCACGGCCTCTGTAGATAAAAAAAAAAAGGCTTATTCATCTTATGTTTAGATGAATGAAAACATAGTTATGCATGTTATATTACATTTACAAAAGTGCAGAGTGATGTACTAAGCAATTAAATTACTTAGTTCTAAAAAAGAGTTGACACCACCTTCAAAGTGCATCAGAACCTACACAAATCAATATAATGACATTTCAAGACTCATCACGTGATGCTGTTAAAAGGTGTTGTTTTTTTTAAAATTAAAATAAGTCAATTATTACATTACAAAACCTAATGTGACAGACATTATATAAAACATGGAATTTTAGACTAAATGTCACACTTAATGACTTCCTTTGTTTCCATCCTCTGTAATAAGCACTCACTAGGTTTCCAGAGATCACCTGCCAATCAAACAGCATGAGTGCTACTTTGATATCTTTTCCTCTAGATTTTCTCTCTGTTCCTACACAGTGGATATTTATTCATAAGAAACTGTTGCAGGTTGTTATTTTTAATAAGCCGAGTTTTGAACCGGCATTGAGTTTGACATATCAGAACGAGTAATGGAAAAATATCCAGTGGTACCCGAGCTGGAGTGGTTTTTAGACCATTCTGTCTGTTACTCTGTCCCAGTCTGGGCGGAGCCATGCTGGCCCCGGGCCCCGGACTATCACTCAGGCTGATGTATAGGTCCACAGGGTACAAATGAAACCTGTCACAACAAGGGTAATGATGTCAGAGTCACTATAGCTCACCGCAGGAGGAACAGAGGAAGGGAGACGCAGTGATAGGAGGATGTAGGGAAAAAAAGAGGGTTGAGGAGGGACACTGGAAAAAAAAAAAAAAAAAAGGGAGAAGGAGATTCACTTAAATGTAAGGGAGGAAGCAGGAGAGATGAGGAGGAACAGAAGTAAGGAAGGCAAGAGGGAGCACAACAGAAAAGGAGCTTAGGAAGGAGGAGGGAGAAAATGAGAAAATACAAGAATGGGAGCAGTGACAGACTAGAAAGAAGAGAAAGAAAAGTGTGAGAAAGAAGTAGGTAGAGATTAAAAAGCCGAGGAAAAAAAAGAAGTGAACAAAGAGGCAATAAATAGAGTGAGAGAGGTGAGGGTGGACAGATGAATTGAAGGGGAACAGAAAAAGAAATGTGGACAAAAGAAGGAACAGAGTGATATATAGACTGAGTGTGGAAAAAAAAGATGACACGAGCAGGGTGGGAGGTATTGGAGGGAAAAAGGGAGAACAGAGTGAGAGACAATGAAGGACAGTGGAGAAGAAGGAGATCAAAGGAAAAAAAAGGTAGTAGGAGTAGAGAGTGGGAGAGATGGAGAAAAAAAATAGGCTTCCTGCTGAAAGTTTCTGCCTCTTAAAAGGAAGTTTTTCCTTGCCACTGTTGCCAAGTGCTTGCTCGTGGTGGGAATTGTTGGGTCTCTGTAAACAATATTATAAAGACTATGGTCTAGACCTACTCCATATGGAAAGGGTCATGAGATAACGTTTGAATGTGAAAGATCATTTTTGACCTTGAGAAGAATCTTTACACAAAATAATCTTCAGTCTTTTTGTTTATTTCTGGAGCTGATTTTGGTTGTTATTCAGCATCCATTGATTTTGCTGAATAATCAATCAGTCATCCAACATAACAAGATAACAAGAAATTCACATCTCTCACGAACCCTACCACTGCCTATAAAATAAATAAAAGTGGAAGTACAGGATATGAAATTTAAGGCTATATTTAAAAAAAAAAAAAAGAAGAAGTTGTTCACATGAATTGGTCAAGAGAGTAAAAGAAGACTGGTCATTGTTTAGTGGGAAGTCTTAAAAGGTGACATATGTGGTTGCATTTATCCTACAATCTGTAACCTGTGTCCTATCTCTCTCCCCTCTCCCTCCCTCTGTCTGTCTCTCCCTCCCTCTCTCTCTTTCAATATCACTGCATCTCTCCCTCTCTCTGATACCTCTGCGGTGCCTCAACCTTTCTCTGTCTTTCTTTCATTCTCTCTCTGTCCTCATCCTCCATTATCATTGACATCATCCTTTCCGTTGCGCTCTCTCCACCGATCCCACCCCATTTGCAACGCACACACACACACACACTCACTCACACACAGACATACACGTGCACATACTCTGCCTTCATCCTCCTCCCTGCCTTCTCCTCTATGGCAATCTCTCTCCATCTCAAGACGTGGCCACTAATGGATTGAAAGTCTTGGGGAAGAAGCAACAGTCATTTAAAGATTAATGTCAGGCATGTTATTCTGAAGGGCAGTCAGCCCAGCCTCTATGGGTATGTGTGTGTGTGTGTGTGTGTGTGTGTGTGTGTGTGTGTGTGTGTGTGTCCAGTAGAGTAGTGCACATGTCATTTCTGCAAAGATGCCCTCTTCATTATCAGCCATTAGGCAAACACTCAGAGAGAGAGAGAGAGGAAGTAAGAGAGAGGGTTAGCTGGCTGGCCCATACAAGCACATATCACAGCTTGTCACTTTGTTCTCAATATCTCAATATCCACGACCAGATAGCCATTAAAACCAAGGACTTTCATCAATTAGCATACCTCACTTGCGTAAGTATGAATATGCTCTTCAGTCTTTGAAATATGTCTCTTCACTGCCACAAACATGCACTGTAACCAGTGATTAAATCTTCTATTCAGCCTTAAAAGCTGCACTAGGTATGTTTTCTACTGAGATTATCCTGCTTCAGCAGAATGAAGAGTATTTTATTCTTCTGCTGTGGATTTGTTCAATTTGTTTCTAGTATGAAAATCTTATCCATAAGTATACCAGCAATGAATGAGCACTCCAAACCAGACAGAGGTAGACTAATGGACTGTCTGTCTCCACCACAATAATTGCTAAGAGGGGAAAATCCACATATTTTAGTATGGTTCTGTTATTTGAGTGGGGTGGGGTCGGTCATGACACTTGATTCACCTCCAAGTGTCATGACTCCATTTTTTGTATTTTAACATTTTGCTTTGTTTTAAATAGATCAGATCTATATATGTATATAAATAACATCCACTTTGTCTGTTAGCTCAGTGCTAAGACATTGGGGCACAATGGGAATTCCATTAACATGCTAATGGAAATTAGCAATCAAAGTAATATTAATCTCTATTAATCTTAACAAATTATCCATTTTACTTCATGTGCTACGTGCAACTAAAACAATATTTGTGCTTACACTTAACAGAAATATATTTCCTTCGCCCTGTGGAAACAAACTAATAGCTGCTGACTTAACATTGAAAGCTCAATCTGCTACTCTGCACGGACAAGGTACAGCAAGCTCTAAGGCTCAAACTCAAAATTCCCAAGAGGTTTAAAATTACACCCAGGTGGAGACATTGCATGCCAGGAGAGGGAAGCACCTATGCTGTACATACCATATATATAATATATAATAATATAAAAAATACTATCAAGAGCAGAAACAGCTACATGTTCTTCTATACATCCATTCATTAACTAAACTTCGGATCCTGTTTAGGATCACAAGGATTGTAGCCTATCTCATCACACATGAGGTTAGAGTCAAAGAATATCCCAGACAGGCTGCCGATCTCAAGGCTAACAAAATATACAGACAGACAGACACAGTTTACAATTTGTATTCTCCGATTCAACTAACCTGGCTGCCCTTGGACTGTAGGTGGAAATCATCCAGAGGTAACCCACACAGACATGAGAGAACATGAGAGAAAACGCCTCGCTGCTGCTCAGTGTTTGAATTTACTTGGTTCTAAAACAAAATGTGAGGCTCCAACGTAAGCAGGCAGGTCTACATGCTACATGCCATTCAAAAACAACTACAGAGCAAAATCTGCCAGAATTTAGGAAGAGTGGAAACCCATCTTGCTGAGAACAAAGTATGTAAACAAATTTGACGTATGCCGCAAAAGATGTGTAGGGACAGGAAATGGTCAAACCAATCAGAGGCTGCCCTGTAGTGTTCCAGGACGCCACCATCGATGTCACTGAGGACATCAGCAGTCTGAGGTGGAATTCATTTGTTAAACAACAGAAGCAACTGTAATCAAAACAGCAGTCAAATCATTCCACAATCAGAAACCATGGATTACAAGAACCATCACCATCACCATCAACCATGCAGAGACATCACAAACTCTCATACTGCAATGGATGAATGAGGGGTGTCCACCATCGTCACTGGAGCACGATGTGTTGTGAGTCCCCTTCCATATGACACATAACTGTGTAGCCACTTTTGATTCCACCAGCAGCATCATGTTTGCTGACGGCTCAGCTGGGTGGACCAAATCACTGAAAACAATGAAAAGGCCTATCTGAAGGAAATAAAGAACCTGATCCACTGGTGTCAGGACAACAACCTCCTCCTGAATGTTAGCAAGACTAAAGAGATGATAGTGGACGTTGGGAAGAAGCCGAGGAGGAACTACATGCCCCTCAATATCAACTGCTCCTCGGAGGAGACAGTGGGCAGCTTAAAATGCCTTGGTGTCCCCATCACCAAGGGCCTGATATAGATTCACCACAGACCCTTCTTATAAAATGGAATTGATTTAAATAAATAAAATAAAAAAAGGTAGCTGCATTAACAGGCCCTAATCCTTTAAAAAGAATAAAATGAGAATATTTGTACAGCATTTGTTTTCATTTAGGTTTTCTTGGTCAAAGAAAGATTCTGCTAAGCCTATCTGTGTGATGCCAGTGTTATTATAACATAGGATATTTACCCTTGGTAACGGACGTGCTATTCAGTTGGAAAGTCATGGAACTGGTGGATAGTGTGAAATACATGACATTCCTGGAATTTAAGGCTGTACTGCTCAATGATCATGGGAATGGGAGCTTCGAGACATATGATGGCAATTCAAGACAATTTGGAACCAGTTCTCAACTGGAACCAGTTCCCAATTCCTATCCCTACTGTATAACTGGCACACATCACATTTCATTTTTAGAGCAGCCAAAACATCCTTGAGCAAGACACTGAACCTCTGACTGCTCACTGTGTTCAAATCTTTCTGAATAATAACAACTGAGACAACAAAGCGTTGCAATGCTGCAAGGACATGACAAGATCAACAATAAATGTTAAAGACTTTCAACCTGTAATTTTCTATTTTAGGGAGTCCTTGGTCAAACAAACATCTTGATTAATTTAAGACTTAAGCACTGAACATGTTTTAAGACTGCCCATGACTCCAAGCTGAAATGACAATAATAAAGAAATCCATAAGACCTTACATTGGTGGGGTTAAATATTAAGTTTTTTAGCCATTGAAAACAACACAACAACACCAAACACAAGAAGAGGAAGGACTGGAAACTGCAAAAATTGATTTTCAACCAAAGAATATAAAGTAACACATCAAATGTATCTTCTCCTGTAAAGACATTCCATATCACACAAGAGTACAATCTCTTTCAACTTCATTTGTAAATGTAGGAGTCAAAGTAGAGATAATTTGTGAAGCCCACAGTGTCTTTAGATAAACCAACAGCCAAGGACCTTATTTACTGTTCTCTCAAGCAACTGATCATTCTAATTCTTTCTGCAGTGGAAATGGAGGATGGACTTGCAAATAAATTTTCTAATATTGAACGGCAAACTAATCTGAGGTGCAGTCACTGAAAAATACACACACGCAGCAGACAGAGGAATGATTACAGCAGTAAACATGGCACAAGGGTCATGCATACACAATGAGAAATAAACAACACGCACACAAGCACACGGAAATCTGTGTGTTCATTTCTAAAGGACAAGAAAACACGCATGCATGAATACTGCCCTTTAGACACAAATGTGTGTGTCAAATAGTGGCTTTTATTCAATTGAGCGACTGCCCCTCTGAATACCTGCACACATCCATGCTGCGGAGGAAGACACTTTGAACATCTGTGGTGGCTGTTCCTGTGAAGCCAGTGAAAGCGGCAGCCCGAGCTCTGCTAAATATTTAATGGGCCTGTCTGATGGTCATAATCGCTTTTAAGAACAATAGATGAAAACAAAGGCCGGCAGTGAAAAACTGCACCAGAGGTAAAAGCCCCATCTCACAGTGACAGAACAGACTGGTTGGAGGGAGAAGAAGAAGAAGAAGAAGAAGAAGAAGAAGAAGAAGAAGAAGAAGAAGAGAGTGGAGTGAAGGATGAAGGAAAAAAAATGGAAAGACACTCTGAGCAACAAAAAATACATGACAGGTGAGTATCAATGTTAAGCGGGATTGGCATTTGACCCAGGGACATTATATAAGGTCCCATGACAGGCTGTGCACTTCAGAGCTATTTTTGGAAGGCGGCATGAAGAAAAAAAGTAGGATATAGTACACATACTGCCTGAAGAGCGGTGGAATAATCCAACGTTAAGCTATGCAGTATGCAAAACAGGTTCTATTAATGTTTTTCTTTAGAGTTCTTTAGATATCATGATGGATCATAAATCTTTTGACATATTATGTCCACTGTTCACCAGCAGCAGATACTGCGTGCTGCTATAACATGTGAGTAATTCAGGAAACCATAGTTTGCTCTTATCCACAGCGGTATCTGTCCAACCAGTCAGGGGGTAATTTGCCAAGGTTGGAAGGTGACAACCATAAAGATACCTGATATCACTGGTGCACAACCTCGGTGACATTTGAGGTCCGTAGCACTCGACATGCCTAAAAGAAATGCATTTGAGCATCTCAACCGCAGTGTCACACTTGCTCAAAGTGATCTAAAGACCTGGCTGTTAACAGTTCATTGAAAACCAAATTACACTTGCCATCTGTCTGTCAGTCCCGCCTCCTATTGCCTGCAGTCATGGATGAAATTCACCTGCTCAACGCCACACTGAAAAGCATGAAAACACACAATGTTGAAGTAGGGAGGTATGTACCAGGTGGCTATCTTAACAGATCTATTTGAAAATGTATTACTTTTCAGGGCTGAAGGGCCCGAACATAGGAAGGACGTACATAAGTGTCAGTCAGACAAAACTCTTCATGCACTGCAGAGCGGAAGATGAGAGGAGAGAGCTTTCTAGTGCCGAGTTTATCTCTCGCGATGTCAGATGGATGTACAGATAGCACAGTAATGGAGGAAGAGTTGGTCGAAGTCAGGAGTGCATAGCTTGCCAGGTTGTTTTTGCTGGTTTAGAGGCTATACACAGCCACACCGCACTGATATTGCTTAGGCAGTGTGATGAATGATCAGTTGTAAGTTATTTATTAAGCATTACATAATTAATCAAACATTATGTAGGCTTGTAAATAATGGAAAATGTTTTGTTGAGCTATTATTAATTTTGTTGTAAGTAATTTGGAAATTTTTTTTTGTAAATGAATACTAAATGTCTGTTATGTAAAATACAATGTGCAAATTATTTTTTAAATGATTTGTTACACACAGATACCATCAATCCAATCAGCTTTTTCAAATTAGTAAATTATATTCATTGTGCATTAAAAATCTTGAGAAATAATCTGTTATTATGACAAACTATCATTATTAGTAAAGTGAAATGTATGTAAATGTTTTTTTTTTAATGTTTAAATTATTTGATAAGCAGTTAACATATCACTTTTTTATGTTCAACTAATGATTCATAACATTCATCACAAGTATGAAAGTTAATATACAAAATGCAAATTATACACCTTTTACTAATATTTAGTTATTTTCATTTTACCATTCTTGATGAACTTCCACTGTTTTGTTTGCTTGAATCCACATTGTTTGGCTGAGATCTTTATTTTATCATTTATGGAGCGAATGTATAAAACTTTTAAAGTCAGAGCCAAGGAGAAAGTGGAAAGACGAGTTGGGAGAGAGGGAGACAACAGGGAGATGTAAATGACTAGACAAGGAGGAAACAACACAGGCAATCAGTGGGGAATGGGATGGCAGAGAGGAAACAGACAGAAAAAGATGGGGGGAAACAAATTCTTAAGAGAATAGAAGCCACGGCTCAAGAACGACACAGAGAAGAGGACTGACGGACAGGGAGTGGGAGGGAAAAGGAAATTAACTCAAGTGACATGAAACAGGAGTAGGCAGGCAGATAACCAGAGAGCTTTTTTTTTTTCTGTGTGTCAATTAAAATGGCGTTTTACAAAGGTACACAGGAAGTGGAGGAAAAGGAAGAGGATGTAGTTGAGCTGAGGTTGTGGACAGGGTGACATTTCAGCAAACCCTATCCTGCTGCTGTCCATCTTTCTGAGTGTTTCGGGGCCCGCAGCTAGGCCACCGGTGCTGTACTTAAATGCTTTTCTTTTCAAACACTGAAGACTGAATGCAGTGACCTAGCCTCATCTGCTAACTCACTGACCGCAAATGTAGGAGGGTGGGGGGCTGGGAGGAAAACATGCCTTCTATCTCTGGGAAGATGAATCAAACTGATGAACAGGACAGCTTTGAGAAATTGGCAGTCCTATTTGGGGTTTGTCAAAGGTCTGACTGATTTATTTGGCGGGAAGTGATGGAAGGCAGAGTTTCCATGTTTTCTTTCCAGACAAGAAGGGCATGCCCTACTGGCCTTAGCTTGCAGGCTAGTGGCGATTGGAAGGATATTCTGCGTGTGTTTCTTGCTTTTCTGACTGAAAAAGAAAGGGATGGGTGTGGAAAGAAAAGGGCAGAGAGGGAGGTAAAAGAGGTCATGAAAGAGGCTGAGGAGAGAAAAGCGAGAGGGACAGGGGCAAAAAGTGGAAGAAAGTAGGGAGGCAGACGGAGAATAAGAAGCAGATAGGTTCACCTCTCATTAGCTCGCCTGCCACACACTATGCCACAAAAAGGACTGCACCTCCCAAGGACAGAGAGCCAACTACCTCAGAGGAAAGCAGCCCTGCCAGCACTTAGCTAGGCCTCATAAACAACCCAGCTCGCATTTGTCACTTCCTCTTCACCCAACAAAGCGACAGCAGAAATAAATTACCTTTAAGTAGAACTCGTTCTTCTCTCTCTCTCAGCATCCTGTTCTTGCATCAGCAGCTGGTTTGAGCTAATGGCGCAAACCGATGAACAGCGAAAAGGTAAAAACAACACAAGTTAGTAGACTGGGGCCTTAAGTTAGTTGTCAAGGTGGCACCTGCTGGAAAAGTCCTCCTCCCTGTATTTAACCTGCATCGATGCTTCATTTATATACGTATTTATGCATTCAGGCCGGAGGACTATTGAAGTACAACATTGGATTTACTGGGATTTCCTAAATCAACAAGCAAGCAAGAAGTGCCCTAACAAAAGACAAAGAAATTATATGTAAAGACATGTAGGATTGAAGGAGGAAGCTGTATATCTATGTAACAAGAATAATTTGGCAAGGTACTTTGTCAAAATATGTTTTGGAGCTGCAACCAAAATCAGAAATAAAACACCAAGAAACTAACAAGCTGGAGTGAAGCAATACCCTGCATTAATGAGGGTTCAACGGCACTGCGTTTAAAAAAGAATGAGCAGCATGAGTGATGCAGACTGGTTGTGGATGTTGATGCAGAGCACCTAGACAAATATGTGGTAGCAACAAAATGTTCTCAGCCTTCCAGGAAGCAGAGTGTTCCTTGTAATGACAGTAAAAGAAAAAAAAAAAAAAAACTCTCTTTCCATACACTTTCTCTTGAGATGAGAGTCAGAGTTCAGACAGGGTGTCGTGGGAGTATGGAGAGAATGCTAAGTTCCCTACAACTGAAAGGCACTTCATGAAAGGTAAAGGTCTGAATAGTGTCACAGCTTATGATATATCTGAGATATATATGAGTAATACACAAGCATGCTTACCTCCCTACCCGTATCCCCCGACTTCATCCAAACCCTAAAGCTTTAAAGCATGACCTAAGGTTGTTGCAAAAGCTCTCCATCACCCCTTCTGCTCCTCCTCCTCCTCATATTGTATCTACTCCTTCACAGCTGTGATTCTCTCATTTTTGCTCCACATCCCTTAACAACTCTCCTGAAAAAAGAGAAAGGACAAAGACCAAGACAAGAGGCAGACTACTCAAATTCCTAACATGCCAGTGTGAAAACCCGCACGCACGCATCGATCATACTGCACACTGCTGGACAGGAGTCGTGAAACACAGAGCACCTGGATGTATCAGCCAGCGGGGCCACCCACACACAAAAATTTGAACCATTCACCGAGCACCGGCACCTCGGTTAATGAACTTTGGTTTCTCGTTGGGGTGAAACAATACTCCCACTTGATACACAAATCTGACGTTTTTTCTTCCCCTTGTCTAGCCCCCTCTCTGATTCGCCATTGTGATCTTGGTAAACATCCTGTTAGTGTGGAGTTTGGCTGGGGTCCTGCCATTAAAGGCTGCTATTGAGCTAGCCTCTGGAGAAAACACGGGTTTGTTAATCAAGCGAAAGCAAAACAATTACTAGAATCCGATAATCAATGGCTGTAGACAAACAATAAATCTTTGGTGGCTGCCTCAGAGAACGAGAAGTGGTGGGAAATAGGGTCCTACTAATTAAACAGAAACCTGCTGGTATGCTATCGTTTGCTAATAGCTATGCCGCTACACCATTTAGCCCATCTGATTAGGCTCCTTGACACGGCCAATGTAATGGCTATTACAAAGTGCTTTTTTCCTTTTTCTTCCTGCACGCTTGCTGAAATACTGCAAGCTCCATTCCTTTACGGTTTCTTCTCCATCTGTTAGCTGTGAGAAATTAATGTTGGTGTCTAACTGCCGGAGAATTTGCATTGTAATGTATGATTATGACTCTAAATATCATTAAAAATGAAATGTTTGCAATATTAATGTAAAGTAGATAAAAGATGCATGCAGAGGGACTTCTAAATGACTTTCACTGTACAGTACTAATGCAAAATATATTAAATGAATTAAAGAGGTACTTGTATTTGCTGTTACTGCATGAGGCAGAAAAAGTCCTGGTATGGTTTCAGCAAAAGCTTTAAAGAGGTCTTAAGGGTTACTACTCTTCTGAAATAAGGGTATAGCACTTTCAAAACGTGCCAGACATAATCAATGCAACATACAGAGGGAAATTTCCATTCCTATTGTCTTTTGCTGGATCGGAAATCCTGATTCAGCAGCAGGCAATGGCTAGAAATCCTAATAAGGTGCTGGGAATTACATGAAAAGGAGGACAGCTTGATGGTGAACTCCAGGGGAATCAGGTAAGACAAATCTAGCTGGATTTATGAGAGCCGTGTGTGAGCTGCTAATAGCAGAATATAGACCAGGCAAACAGAGGGGAGTATATAAGTAGCTCTGAGTGTAAAGTCTGTCTGTCAGTACACTGCAGGAAAAAGAAATTGTGATATATGCAGCCCTCAAAGCATGAAAGAAATATCTGTGGCAATCGTACAAATTCATCTTGTTTCTTGTCATCATCTGACCGCACTGGAAGTTGATGCTGTCCACCAAAACCTACTGAAGGCAAAACGAATGGTACTTTTTTTTTTGTAAAGTGTAGCATTAAAGGTGAGTGTAGCGGAAATAATGATCGACTGCACAGGCAGTCAAGCTGACATGTCTCCACTTAGCACAATAGCAACCATAACTCTGCCATGATCAATAGTTGTTCATGACTTGCTTTAAAACGGTCCGATCCCCCTCCACCCTCTTCCTATCCATCTATTCCTGACTCATTTCCAGTCATCGCTTCCTCCCCATCTCATCTATAATTCTACCTTGTTTCCTCTTGTGCTTCCTAGCCTCATCAAGCTAATCCCTCCTTCACAGCCTCCCTTTCCTTCTTCAACTACTTGTTCTTCTATTCGTACCTCTTATCATCTGATTTCTTATGGTATAGTAGTTATGGTATAGTCCTCTTTCCTTCTCAGTTTCTTTCGTCTACTCTTTCCTTTCCTTCTCGATCTTTTCCCCATCACTCTTATCATTAATCCTTTATTCTTTCATCTCTTCATGACCATACATCCCATTTCCCCTTGCCAACTTTGCTCTTTTTCCCTGTAATCCCTTTCTTCTGCTCCTTACTTCATGCCATCTTTCGACCACTCCCTCACCTTCTGTTTTATTCCTAGTCCAGTCCATTCTTTCGTAAATTCATTCTCCCTCAGATCTGCTCTCTTCCTAAATTTGATCATCATCCCTCCTCACCAACCATCTATTCCCTTTCTGCCATGCATTGCTACAGTACTTCCCATCTTTCTAAACACTCCTTCTCCTCACCTTCCTGTCTCCCTATCTGTCCCCTCTGTTTTTCTTGACTCCTCCCCCACTTTCTTCTCAACTACCTCTCCCTGCATCCTTTAGTGTAATTTACCTGCCCCTTCATTTTTTCTATGCCATCCTCTGTACCTCCTCATATCTCTCTCATGCCAGTCCTCTCCTTCCATCTGCCATTTCTCCCTTTCCACTCTCCGTGTCTACCTTGCTCTCCTGCAATCCGCAGTTCACAGGTTTCCCAGGGCACATTGTTGCATCCCAACGGAAGCTTGCACAGCATTCTGCCGTAAATAATTGAAGAGGCCCCACATGGCCAGGCACGCTCAGTCTAAATGGATTATTCTGGGAGAGATCAATGCTGGCCTGTGAGGGTTTTATTAGGGCCTGCAGATGAAACGTACAAGGCCACCGCCAATGCTCTCCTCTCTCTGTCTTAATTCTGCCCTGTTCTAGCGTGACATTCTCTGCACCTCCTCCTTCTCCTCGGCTGAACCTTTAACCAGCCGCCCACTCCCGGTGATGCCCCGCCACACCGCAAGACCATGGCTGGCGACGGCTTCAGTACAGTTCTGAATTAAACATAAATGACTATCCAAGACAGTGTATGAATCATTCATTCTTTATGATGCGTTTGAGTATGATGCAAGTGAGTAGTAAACAGGCGAGACAACGTTTTGTTATACCTGCTTTTGTCCTGATTCATCATGCTCACAGACACCTATCATCATGAGACCCCCACTTACTAGCATGGTGGGAAACATCCGGCGATACCCACTGGAGCTGTTATGTGGAAGTAAATGGAGGAGGTGAAATGCTAGCGTGACCTTCAAGAGTTACGACCCTTGGGGGCGGATGGCGACTGCAGTGGCAAAGAAGCTAACGAATAAGCTCTGTAAGCTAACTCCCCCTGGGAGATTTACATCTGTCTCATCCAGTAAGAGCTTTTCTAATTGTCTGCTTCCTGGGAAACACCCCGCCACATTATTCAGATCTACCGGGTCCACATTGTTTGCTATGCTACAGAAACAGTCCAAACCACTCAGTAATTGCTGGGAAACTGAGTTTTCTTAAACCAAAGTACATTACAGTGCATACAGTCATTCACTTCCTTGGCTTCCTGCAATCTTTGGACGTACAATAATAGCTCAAGGTCTATGCAAACACACATATCTTCAGTCACTGCATGTTTTTAAGTTTTATTATTGTAAACCAGATATTTTTAAACTGTGAGGTGTGGAGGTTGGGATACTACCTGAGGCAAAGTTAATGCATGAGGTGAAAAGCAACTAAGGTAGCTAGCCATTTGTGTCATCTCCGATGATAAATCCAAGAATAAATCCCATAAAAAATAGTTTCTGTATAACATCAAAGCGTGCAGGGGAATCATCGTTTTTAAGCTTCATTCAGTATTAAAGAAATCCAGTTATAGTTATCTATACATCTGTGGGTACACTGCAAACTGGAAGCTCTAATACATAATGGGTCTTTCTGTAATGGTGTAATGGCAATTTTTCAACAACAAATATAGGTTATACAATTTTAATAGATGGGGCATAAGGAAAGTGTGGGGCATACAGATTTTGGTATGCCCCACACTTTCCACCACTGTTCCCTCTGACTGTATTTTAGACAACACCTGAGCACGCAATTTGTTTGCACATTCTCAGGTTCTCTAAAAAAAACACACCACAATTATCTTTGAGTAAAGAGCCCTTGAGTGCTTAACATGCCGGTAACCTGGACTGAGTTTGAATATGATGTATTCTCTTCCCCAGTCAAACTGAACCACCCTACAAGGCTACATTTTTGCGTTGACCACGCACACGTTTGCGAAACAAACAACAACTTCCAAGCAGGAAATAAAGGTGTGCAAGATCCTCCAGCCACTTTAACCTTTTCACAGTGTTTTGATTGGGATTGTGGCTGGCAGACATGAATAATCATTGCTTTATGGTATGGTGTTTAGAAATGAAGCTTAACATATCTGACAGGGAGAGAGGGGCCCTGAGGCTTTTACCCCACACTAGTCATACGTGTGTGGCCATAACACTCCGTCCTAGGAAAGGAGAAGAAACCTTGCATTACTCCAGGATCGCCCATCTTCCCTCTTCCTGTCATCCTGGCATGTAGCAGGAAAATGTGTACGCATCAAAGCCATTAAAGTGTCAAGCTCCACGGTGGGCTTAAACCAGGTCAGAATGTTCATGGGAAACTTGTGAATAGTGCATTTTTTGCCCTCATTCTGGCAGTCAAGACTTCTTCTAAAGAGCTTATACCTTATCCATTTGAAATGACAAACCATTGTTCAGAAGAAGCAAGCCAAGGACAATTTTTTTTTTCTGCTGTTAGAATATTCCAGCGCTCATTTGCATATGGATTTGAGGACCATATGCTTCCTGACAAGATTTACTGTACAATATGGTGTCGTTGGACAGAAGGCTGGATACAAAAATGCTCTGTCACATCATACAACCCCTCCTTTGCCATTCTTTATTGATTAACTCAATCTGAATTACCTCAATAGTACCAAATATCAGAGGTTTTGTTATAGATTTCAATCATTCACTTGTTCTATTTAACACGACCGTTGACATGTATTAAAAAACAAGTTACTTTGGTGTGTTTTCAAGTGGCGCAAGGGGTGGCAGTGAAGATGGGATAAGATGGGATACTTAGAATTTCAAATTCTGTCACAGGCTGGGAGAAAACATGAGAGAAAAAAAAGCCTGCTGTTTATCTGGAGGTGCCAACTAACAAGCACTATCCTGGTAATTACACTGCCGCAGTGCACATGGGCGAAGCTCTCCATAAAGTGTGCTTATGATTAAACATTTTTCTTCTCTCTCTTTGCGTGTTTGGGTACAGCTCTGCCAGCCATCCGCGTCTTTTTTTCATCTTGACTGCATTAATGACATGGTCAGACACTTAGGCATGGTGGGCAGTAATGAGACTGCGGCATGTGACTTATAGCCCATTTTATATGTAATAAAAGTATATATGCATGTGTGTAAGCAGGTGCATGTCTTGCATTTGCAGGGCGTGCTAACCCTCTGTCACGTGCCTGAATCTTCACTGCCCAGCGGGTGACAGGGGCGCATGATTGAAGTGCAGTTGTGCAGGAGAAAACAACGGATGCTTGAGCGTGCCACCGTGTCACCCGTCTCATACATACAGAGAGGATGGTAGATTGATGTCAAGTTTGGAAGTAGTGAAGAGCTAACCTGCCGCATCTCCATTACCAAGAGCCACCTCACTAAAAGGCGACCTGTGATACTCTGCACTCTTAAAATTAAATACGCTTCAGAATGAGAGTTTGAGTATTTAAACCTTTTGAAATTTCTCTGAGAGCTGGTGAGAGTGCAGTGTGATATGAAAGGTGTGAAAGAGAGGAAAAAAAAAAATCACCTTGCACCTTAGCTACCTGAGCTATGAAGCGTCTCAACAGGATATCTTTATGGTATTAAACCCCCTGAGGGTTTCTTTGATGAGCCCTTTCATTGGGTGTTCTATTGTGTGGTTATCCTTCAAGAAATCCTTTATTTTAACCAGTAAAGAACCTAAAAAATTGCCTCATTGGCTCAATTCCTACAATGAACCAGTACTTTTTAGAGTGTGTGGCCTCTATGCATGTCCAACACGGGTATTTGATTGCTTCATGAATAAACACCAGGCAAGGTGACGCTTCATAAAATGTGTCCAGCCCATTAAGTCTGAGAAAAGGACTCCAGTAATAGTTGTCCTTCCACAGGCCTGTCTGTTAAGACAGCAGAGTGAGTGACTCCCTCCTGTCGTAGTGTTCATCGGGTGGCACCACATCTTGATATCAAGAGGAGGACTGGATCATACAGACAAATCTGTTCCGAAGTGGGAATAAGAATTGTAATTCTAACTGAAATATTAACATCTTACAAATAGTGGCCTAAAATCCCATGGGTACTATTGTGCATAAAAAGATGTAACATTACAAAGACAAGCAGGGAGGGAATGCAAATCTCTCTCCCTCTCTCTCTCTCTCTGTCTTTGTGTGTTAAGCTGCATACACCAACACATGCATTACATCATTTGTCTCATCGCTGTAGTTCAGCTCTACATATTTTAATGTCTTCCTTGCAAGAGGCCAAACTTTCTGCTGTTACTGAAAAAAAAATGTGCATGAAATATGGAAAGGCAAAACTCAAGAAGCATATGATTGGTTGCCAGAATAAATCTGTGGTAGTATAAGTCTGCATATAATTTAAAATGGACTGTGGACTAGAGGCTGGGTCCAAGCGAGGGGTGTGTGCTCCCTCTCATACAAATCCTTTGATGGGTATTACGTGCCTTGCTCTGATGCTCCTGGACATTCTCCTGTGTGCGTGTGTGTTGGGAAGTGGAAGTAGGGAAGGGTGTTGTGTGTGTGTGTGTGTGTGTGTGTGGGGGGGGGGGGGTCACTCCAAATTTCTCATGTGACGGAGCATAACAGAGAATTGTAATACACAGCAACATCATAAATTTGATTACATTACATTGCATTGCAAGCCTGTAAACCATTTCCAGGCACCATAAAAAAGCTATAACTAAGTTACCACGGATACAAAGAAAAATGAATAAAGCCATTTTCTTTTAACAACCCGGGCGCTGGCGAGATATTGTTCTCTCCTCTGGCTTTTATGAGCTTTGCAGACGCGCGATGCGCTCATTGCGATCGAAACAGGAGACGGAACAAGATGGAAAATGCACAAGTCCGGGGAAAAAATAGGCGATTTTTTTTGGTTGGAAAACGTACTTCCAGATAAAAATGTCATTTAATATCTTCCTCAGACATCATACATTTATAATGATTTATAACGAATCTAAATGATGCAGAATTGTTTTTAAAAGAAATTATGGAAACAGAGTTCCTTCACATCTTTTAAAACTTTTCATTAAATCATGTTTGCTTTGCGAGTCTTATTGTGTGGCAGCATATCGTAATTCCCAAGAAAATAATTAAATACATAAATAAATGAATAAGGACAGTAAGTGCAGTGCAGAAAGTTTGAAATTGAAATATTCTTGATCTGGTCTTTTTTTTTTTATTTCTTGGACAACATAAAACAACATCAAAGGTATGACAAATATCCTTCGATCTGCACACACGGGACCGAATTTAATAAATACGAGTTTCCAGAATTCAACAAGGGCACCGCCGCTACTTAGAAAAAGTCAGTGTCATTGCCGTTGATGGCTCCACCTCGGTGAGGCTGTGGAAAGCTCGCAGTGGCGCACCTCGAAATAAGCCAAACTCCTTTCTGCACGCCATTGACAATGCGATGCGCAAATCCGGTCCAGGGGTGTGTAGACCAACACTACAGTAGTCTGGAAAGTCCAACGTGTATACCTCAGGCTTCAACGTCGCATCAAACAACCGGTCACCATACAAACACTTACACACACGAGGCAGACTGTAAGAGAGAGAAAGGGGGGTGGAGGGAGAGGTGGGGGAGACTGAAATATCGAAAATGGCATTTCCGATTGATGCCTGTAAGAAGAATTGAATGTCTCATGATCTACGGGCATGTTCATGTCAGTGGATCCTAATGCATGGTTGACTTGGGTAATGAAGCCCCCCCCGTGGAGATGCGCGTCACCCCCCCCCCCCCCCCCACACACACACACACACCACCAAACACACACACACACCTCCGCCCGAAAAAAAAAAGATGATTCAGAAATATGCGTTATGCTCCAAAGCTATACAGCGCATACAAGTGCAAGAGGAAATCTTGAGAATTCTTCGCTCGTCTTTCTGCTACAGAACCACCCAGGTTTTCTTTTCTTTGGGAGATTAAAATTGTAATTAACTCTCAGTTCAGTGAGGGAATGAAAGGGAAGCCGTGCCTGTTACGGCTGTCGTTCACTATGACGGATATCCTTCGCGCTCAAGCAGCAGATCTGCTCTGCTCACCACCAGCAGCAGCTTTGCGGTGGCAGAGTAGGGTCTCCCGCCGAGTCCGGGACTATCGAGCATCTCTGTACATCGCAAAGCGCAGTGGCAGGTTGGAAAAAAAAGAAAGAAAAAAAAAACCTCTTTGCAGTATTCTAAAATCATGCCCCTCTTTGGGCAGTTGCCTGGGTCTCTGTGCGGGTGTTAAGACAGCAGAGTAACGCGCGGCTCGTGCGCTCCGTAACCAAATGCCCACATGCCTAATTTTCGTTAGACAATAACTGGCAGACAAAAGTAGCCGGACAGAGTCAAGAAAGAGAGAGAGAGGGAGAGAAGGAGGGAAGTATGTGCCTACCTTGTTGTCAGCCTCGGAGTTCCTCTTTCTTTCTTCTCAGCTTGTAAACCCTCACATCTTCATGATTAAAACAAGCAATAATCCCCGGGGTTTGTATTAAATGTGGTGCGTCCTTGCGGCAGGTCCAGTGAGGAGCGGTTCACGGGTTCCTCTGCCGGGCTAAATAATGTTTTTAAAATCCACCCCAAGAGCGCAGGTTGCTCAGGACGCGTCTGGGTACGGCAGGAGGAGTCGCTCCCTCAGCAGCAGCCGCCGTGCGCACTTGGAGAAACCAGAGCTCTGTCCGCGCAGGGAAGCTGAGGGAATGATGTCATGCGTCCGGCCCTCCCTCTCCAGCCACCCCTCAACTCACGGCTCTCTGTCTCCTCTCTCCTCTCATCGCCCCCCTCTTTCTTTCTGGCACGTTATATATTTAATCTTTTCCTGAATATTAAAGTAATACTCCCCCCCAGATCAATATTTAAAGTCAACAATGCAATAATGTAATATTTCACTGTTTCCAGAATTCAAATCAACCACACACCATCACAACAATATGCTATTTTTTATTGAGCAGTGGAGACATTTTTTCCCACATGTTTTAAATCGGATTTGAGCTGGGACACGGGGCTGCATTAGTTGCTTTAGAGGACATGTTTTTGCAGTGCTCCACTTGACGTGATGAAGTCATGCCGTTCCCCCACGCCTCACTGGAGGTATCGTCCAGTGGCATCGTCAGCCTGCCTTTACCCGGGATAAGAGGGGAGGTAAGGTAGCATGAAACAGACCAATGCACGCTGCGCAATGAGTCAATTCTGCCCCCTCCTCCCCCGGTGCAGCCGCGCATCTTAAAGATAAAGGAGCATATCTTCTTATCAGAGTTAGAGGTGAGGATCATTGAGCGTATCACATGCTACACTGCAAACACGATCATGTTATGAGTGGCAATAATTTAAGTTGTCAATGGGAGCACGGATGGATGTAATTAGTTACAGAGCACAAAATGTTCATATATGACTGCCATTATTTCCGGAAAATAAAGACACAACGGTTTAAAGTCATTTATCAGTAAGGAAATAAAAATTATAAATTAAATTGTTTATTAGTAGAAAGTTATTTTCTTGCTGTTTGCCTTCTTTTCTAAGGAGTATAAAACATGAATTAAATAAATGTTAAATTAAATGTAATTCATTATGGATCATCATAAAGATGTATTTCAGGTTCAACAGTACCTTACAGCCTGTTTTTTAACTGCCATATTTAGTATGTAAGTATCTTTCAAATGTATTTAAATTCCTCACATGGACGTGCAAGCTGTAAGGTATTTTCTGCATCCTGACTTTGCTGCTGGCCGCTTGCTAAAAAAAAAAATACTGAAAGAAAAAGACTGTGAAGGCGTTTAATCAATCAACTTCAGCTGCAGGTTTTACTTAATCAAATCTTTAAAGTAGCAGAGCTGCTTTCCTCTACTCTATGTATTGGTGTGCAGATGCTCTCATAGGGACAAGCTGAAATGAAACCCACTGCTGGAGCTTGGCATGGGCTTGCTCCTTAGGGGGGGCACTTAACCTCAAGTGGCAAAAAATTGCTTGTGGGTGGATACTGGAAAAGACAGGTTTGTTCATTTCATCACTGTCATTTATCAGACCATCCTTCCATCCATGCAGTTTAGTATTTATATTTAAATTCCCAGGGTTGGGGAATATGGACAGTCCTAGTGGACCAGGAGGAGCACTTAAACAGGAACCCCGTGCAAGAGGTGTAAACACGATGTAAGGTATAGCCGTCCTTCTAAATTAAGCTGTTTGATGTGTAGTGTCCCATATCTACACACATGCTCAAGGGCACCCAGACATATGGACATAGGTAGGTTGGAGATTTAACCAAACCCTCAACTTGATGAATACATCTGACCACTCTGTTTCTATTGTTTTTTTCTGTCTTTTCATTCTCATATTAAACTGACATGATCTGAAATTTTGGCAATGATGGAAAGTCAGCCTCATTTGTCAAAAACGGATGAAAACATGACATGATGGTCGTTTAAGATGGCAGACCTCAATCAGTTTCTGTGTCAGGAGCTGGTAGAACAAAGAAATGAGGATGCATAAATTTAGAGCTGGAAAACACCCCACAAGAGCTGACAAATTCGTCATTTGTGGCCCCAGCAGGGATCAGACTCGCATTCTCCCATCTCTACCTACTGAGCTAGAAATGACCATGTGTGACCTTTAAGCCAGACTAAAGCATTTAAGTCCCCTGGGCTGATAATTTGAGTATCCTTTGCCTGTCTTTGCCTTTACTTCAGATAATTGGACATTCTTTTGATAATGTGTGCTCACGTCAACCATGGGGGAATCAGGTGTCATGAGCCAAGAGTCAACAGGGTAAGTTGTAAATTTAGGATTGTAAAAGGGAAGCTTCTGACATACTGTATGTATTTGAATATACATGCTGACTCCTGTAAAAAGTGTACTTGGTCTAATATTTTACATTGTAAACAAATTTGCAGTTCATCTATAGCTTGGTTATGTAATTTGTCATATAAAAGTGGCATGTGGTATGCATAATGAAATAAGAAAGCAAGAAACAAAGAACAAAAGGAAGGAAAGAAAGAAAGAAAGAAAGAAAGAAAATTAGCATATTTTGCCATCGCAGATTTTGGGGGATTGTTACAATTTTCTGTCACTGTTGGCATTTAAAGAGGCGCCATTACATATAAATTGCAACATTTCCATGCATTCAATTTACATCCGCGAGACCAATCAATAAAACAGTTAACGCACTATGCTGTGGGTAAAACGTCTGTTGCAACCTTGCCATGTCTTCAAGGTGGATGAATCAGAAAGAATGAGAAAATCCAGTGACTGCAAAGCATTAATAGAAGCCAGCGCGTCTCAGCGGCAGTAGCCCTTTTCAGGGTTACAGCGTTAACAATGAAAAAGGCTATTGCTGAAATCCGTTGGCTTCTAATATAAATCTCTCTCTGTTAATCTCAGAGTGAGAGGAGCAGAATTATTTCATTTGTATTGTGCCTTGAGTCAATTAACTTGTCAATTTCAAAAGCATAGTGGAAGGCTATCACATGCTCTCCAGTTGTGCACCATGTCGTGATCCCCAGTCGTCTGTAAATTTAATGTAATAGATTAAAGAAGGACAATCAGAATCCTGAGATTTGCATTTGCTATATGGCTAAAAGCTAGCAGGTTATTATTACCCTCACCCATCTAAGTGCATGATGGCCAACAGCTGACCTCAACTAGAGGGAATCTAGTAATTAAACTTTAAAAAGCTCTTTCTGAACAAAGACTGAGTGAATTCACTGTTATTCATACCTTTGAGCAGGGCTGAGAGTGTTGTGGACACTTGATAGAGTGTACTGTGAGAACAAGTGATAAGTATGACATTAATAAGGCTGATATGTCTCCCTGCTCCCTGATAAAATTGCGTCTGCTTGGACCGTATGCCCTGAACATTTCCTCCGGTGTTTGCTCGAGCCCGTGTTTGCTGTGTCCCTCTCAGCCGCCCTGTCTAAATAAAGATAAGGGAAGTGGTGCACCCTCTCACCTTTAAAAACAAGACACTGCTCCTTGTCTTTATCTCACAGCATCTCTCTGCCCATCCTAATTCATTCCTTTTTTTTTCAATCACTTACTTTACTTACTGCCGTTCCATCAATCATCTGTTTTTCTTCTCTAACCTTGCCCTGCTCAGTTGACCTCACTGCTCCCTGCGTTGTTTTCCCCTTTTTATAGTTACCTGTGCGTGGGAAACACACAGTCGGATGAGTGGTTTAATTAGTGAAGTAGTGGTCTGTCACCTTGGGCTGAACTCCGGCAATCAAGAGCCACTGGCTTGAAGAAAAGTCGGAAAAGGCCATTCATTGATTGGTGATTGTAAGACTGTTACTTAGTCTACATTAGACACTAAAAGAGCTTTGGTTGAGATAACGGATGAAGATAACGCACACTGGAATTTAGTGTACCAAAGAGGAGCCAAGTTGCAGTTCCATTCCAGTTTTTTGTATGTGCTACACAAGTGTCTGTCTACGGAATGTGCACTCCAAAAACAGAAATAACTTTCTGTCACAGGTGTCTGTCTGTCTGTCTGTCTGTCTGTCTGTCTGTCTCTCAGGAAATGGACCCAAATGCAGACAAGGAGGTATTGTGAATAAAAAGTAACTAATAACTTAAAAACACTTAAAGGCAACTGATTTTCCAGGCAAAAATAACAAGCAGCTCAAAAATCCAAGAAAAAACAAAAATCCAACAGAAATCCAGTAAACAGAATCCAGAACTGAGTGCCACACATTTCAAACTAAAGAGGAACAGGGGCAACCAATCAGAATAGTACAGAAAACCTGTGGGAAAATGCAACAAAGGACAGGAAGTAAAGATACACATGGCACAAGGAGAGGGGAGAATACATGTTCTCATATTTTCTTATATTGCTTGCCTTTTCTAGTAACTGTGTACAATAAAACGTGTGTTTGTGAGGAAGTACCCACTGTTTGCTGGGCCATCTTTACTAGGAAAGATGGCCAGTCTCTTAAATTTTTTTTTGTTTTCTTTATTTAACCAATAGTCTCCATATTAGATAAAAGAGACACAGCTTTTTTGTCAGTGTTAAACTTATTTCTAAAAACATATTGAACGTGATGATAATGTAGAAGAACCTGTTGGGTAGGTAAATAATGCATGTTGTATATTTCATTGCTTATTTTCGAATATGCAGCATTCTTTTTTCTTTATATATTGCAAAATGTAGTATGAATTTGTTGGTAAGCGCAAATCAAAGAAATGATGTTTTTTATTGTTAACCTTGTTATCTCTCCCTTCTACAGCTCTACTTTGGTAGGCCGGTTTGAACTAGAGAGAAGGCGGAGTATACATGTGTTGAGAATGGTTTTGGTTTTTCAGTTTTTATGCTATGTGAAGAGCAGCCCCCAAACTTTTCTTTGTTAAATGATAAGTTTGGTTTTGTGACTAAATAAAAGTCAGCTAAAGGCAGCTGATATTTCTGCACAGCTCCTGGCTAGTGTGATGCTTTTGTCTTCCTTGCGACCCTGCACCTCTCTTTGCAACAGTCTTATGGACGTACAATGAAAATCAATAAGAATAAGAAGTCAACTTTTGTAGTAAAATTACTAATATTATTTAGTATTGAAAAGTTCCAGCAAAAATAAACATTTTGAAAAAATAAAAAATGTATATGATATTGTTAGTACGACTGCACGTGCCTTGTCAGTCTGCAAATCAGCACAGGTTTCGAGTACATGTTCACTAAAAGGCGAAGTATAACATCTTGAAACATCTGCATAAACAATACACAAAAGTGTTGCAAACTTTTCTAAAGAAAATATGAATATCATGCACATATTTATACAGGCTTATACTGGCTCAGACGTGCTTTCGTTCCAGTTGTGAGTAACCAGTCTTCTGTGCAGCATACAGCATGTTACTTAGAATTAGTTAGTAGTTTAATTCCCCATAGGACACCACACTAAAGTGGCACTCCTCTTACTGTGTGGTGCTTTGAATAAAGTGGCCCTAAATTGGCATATGCACTTTACAGCTGTCTGGATGGCCCTTGATTAGGCACTTATATTCGCTTATGGGTGAACTACCTCAATAATATCTAAAGCATTATTCACTACTACTTTGAAATGAATAAATGAGTCAACCTTAATTCAATAGATTTTATGGAGATGAATGTGACATTTTCTCACCTTTCTACAGTATGTGATACTTGTGCGTCTGGGGTCAAATAAATAGTGCAGTATAGTACCACACTGAAAGATACATCTATCAAGATAATTGAAACTTTTGAAAACTGCACCATACAGTCAAAGACATACATTTCTTAAAATAAACTTGATAATGAGCCAGTGAGTGACAGTTCATGGAATGAGTCTGGGCATATTGTTAAAATCATTTTTAAGAGAAATCCATCATTACTGCGGCCCTGCTATGCATCAGATTTTATGCTTTGATGCAAACCAGACAAAGTAAACAAGAGTGTTTTGAAGAGAGAAGCTGGCGAATGAGCTGGAATGCAGAAAATATGATTGGACTGGAATAAAAACAGCATTTGAGTCGCAGCCTTTCAATTTTCCTGGGCGATATTGGATTTCCATTCGTATTTGTTTTACAATTTGTGCTTACTACTTAATTTACCTAAGTAAAATGCTAGAATTGCGTTGGGACATGGTAAGTGGCAAGTGACAGTTGGTTCAAATAGACATGACATGATCAGACACAAGGGCAAAGAAGACACATTTTTTAAAATCTTTATATTAGTGGAGCTCTCCCATTTCCTGGGTACCATCAGCAAACAGCTGATCAGCTCACCAAAAAAGCACAACAGAGGATGTGCCTCCTGCAGCAGATGAAGAAATTCAACCTGCCAAAGACAATGATGGTGCGCTGAGTCCATCCTCACCTCCTCCATCACCATCTGGTACACTGCTGCTACTGTCAAGCACAAGGGCAGACTGAACATATCATTTGCTCCACCGAGAAGGTGATTGGCTGCAATCTTCTATCCCTCCAGGCGCTGTAGTCCTTGAGGACCACGAGGCATGCAGGCAAGATTGTTGATTGACCCTCCCACCCCAGACACAAACTTCTTAAGATAATTCCCTCCCACAGGACCAAAACGTCATGTCACAAGAACAGTTTCATCCCCTGTGCAGCTGTCAATAAGGCACACAACCCTCTCTGACACTGTCATCCACTCTCAGGCCCTTACATTAATGCATATCTCTCTATCTTGTATATTGCAAATATTACATTTTTTTCCATCCATTCTCCATAACCGCTTATCCTTATCAGAGTTGCAGGGGGCTTCAACCTATCCTGGCTGGCAGGCAAGAGGTGGGAACATCCAGTTGCCATTTTATTGCAGGTTTGACAAACAATCATTCATGCTCACACCTTCATACCTATGGGCAAATTAGTGTCACCAGTCAACCTATAAACCTGCACGTCTTTGGACTGTGAGAGGAAGCCGGAGTACCAAGAGAGAACATACAAACTCCGCACATAAAGGCCTCGGCCATTCCGAAACCACTTACCTACTTGCTGTGCGGTGACAGTCCTAACCACTGTGCTACCCTGCTAACCTTTGCAAATACTCTTTAAACTTAATACTGTGGACTTCACACATTACTGCATAACTGTATAGCTCTAGATTTGTGTTTAAGTTGTGTTGTACATATTATCTTTTTATATTTTACACATTGTCTCTTTTTATTGTCTTAATAATATTTGTTAATGTTATTGTCAATTTAATCTTCTTGCCTGCAGAAATTGTATTTATATTTTTGTCAAATTTTGGCAAATTCCTTGTATTTGAAAACCCACTTGGCAAAAAAACAGATTCTGATTAGGACATATTTACAGTTAATACATTAAAAAAACATCAACATTAACATCAAGCTTTGTTATAAAGAAACTAGCAGGCTAATTTAGCAATTGAAAATGAATAATGAAATAATGTGAATTGCACAGCTTCTCTTCTCCTGCTGTATGATATCTGAAATTGTACCTTCACAGTACCTTTGAAAAATATTCACTGTTAGCGCGGGAAAGTCGCAGGAAAATTGGGATTCTGGGGTTAACATAGAAAAACCTTCAGAGTGACAGTGGTGTTTGGTGTTTGTTTTTTTTTCTATTAAATCATAGATTTACAAAAGAAGAATGGAGATAGCATGATTATATGTATGTGTTAGAGTGTGTTGGGGGCTGGGTGTAGATTGGTGTAATGAAAAACAGTAATGGAGAGATGGCTTTTGTAGACAGATTTTTTGTTACCATGGCAATAAAAGTAAGCCCCATCTACTCAGCAACAAGAGTCTCAACAGTAAAAAGATCTTAGGCCTATGCAGTTCAGTGAGTAGATGGCATGGCATGAATGCTATCAGGGTTAGAGGGATGTGGTTTGCTGCGACATTTAGCGGGAGGAGAACTTTGGGTCTAACTCTGAATTGACACCAGAAGCAACACATTCAGCACCCATTTCTTTAAACTCTGGCTGTTCCTTTAAAAATTCAAAATCCAGCTCAATCCTAACCACTACCTTTTAGATGAAAGGTTCTGAATGGGGGGATAAAAGTTGCAGTCCTTCCTGGGAATTTGTGATCCAACCAGTCCCTGCAATATTTAGAGTTCTGGAAAAGTTAGCAGTTTTTGACATAAAAATAAATTCATAATCTGTCCAGACTCATCTCCACAAGCCAGCTAGTGACTACAAAGGAGATGCCTTTAGTAACTACTTCTAAAATTGACCATTGTTTTCCCATAAATTGACCAATTTGATGATTATTCAATTAATCAAGGTAGTGTCACACAGTATCATAGGAAGCACTACAGTTACATGCTCAAAGTCCTACCTAGCTTCATCAGCAGATACTGACCACATACTGACTCCATTCCTGGATTCAAAGAGATCTCTGGACAAATCTTTGCCCTCATTGTAATTTATCTCATATAATAATTTTAATGTTGTGAAGACTTTAAATAGTTAACTTGAGTAGGTAATTTTAAATATTACTGCAGTTGAATATATGAAAAGATAACTGAGTGTCGTAATAGCATGGAGATCCAAAAAATGACATAGTTATAAACTGAATGGCTGGTTAATGCAGTTGCCGATATACAGTACATAACAGTAAGCTATTCATTTAGCTGTTTGTCTGTCCTTGACCTGGAATGTGCCATGTCTGCTGTTCACCTGGTGCACCAAACCAATTTGGATCTTGAGTTTCAGTGCGGGCAATAAGGACACAATAGAGGTAAAGAAAACACATGTTAACAGGTTTAAATATAAATATGCATGGATCGAAAGTCATTATCCAGATAACACATTCAGATGCAGATCCAGGTGTAAACGGGGAAATGGGGCCCAGGCAACACAAATAACAGCCTGTAGTATTTACTTCACAAGAAGTAAAGAGAAAAACTATTTCATAGTGTAAAAAAAAAAGAAAAAAGTAATGTGGTCTTACTTTAAAGCACACATGTTGCTTATAGATGGTGTGGAGTTACACGTTTGTATCACTGACAGTAAAAAACTGGACGTTGTATCTGTGACGTCACTCGTAGGTTTCTGAAGAGCTGCTGTGAAACTCAGTACTCAGCAGTCCTGCCTCTGCCACCTCCCAGCTAGTCCAGCTCGTCCTAACCAGCCTGATATCCTATAGCTCCCATTAAAATTACCCATCTACCCAAGTGTATTCGCCCATGGTACTGTAAGGTATAATGGCTAGAAATCATCCACCAAATGGCATATGCTGTGGAGAAAGCCAGCGAGTAGGTAACATGACAGTATGAAGGGTGCAGGTCGTGACAACAGCGAATGGAAATAGAAGCACTGCTGTACAGGGTGATAAATTGTCTATAGCACAGACTTATAATGGCTGTGTGATAGTGTTGGTGTATACAGGAGCCATTGAGAGACACTTGGCTCATTAGGTTGAGGCATTGAGGGGATGAGTGGGTGTGTGAGCGGGTGAGTATATGACACGACAAGGCTTTGATGCACTGACAGGTAGAGAGCTCATTCTCCTGCTTTTCCCCTGTCATCATGTCCTCTTTTCACTTCTCGCAGATTCTCTCCCTCTTGATAAACTCACTACCGGCTGGATTATCATTCCCGATTCGGTGTCTTCACTGTTTCACTCTCTCTAAGCTCTTTCTGCTTCCTGTCTCTTTTCTGCTGCATCTCCACCTCATTTGCTTCTCCTTCTCACTTTTCCTCAGCCGTTGCCTTCTCCCCCTCACTGTGCTCTACGTAGATATCTATAGCAACAGCCTAACAGGACATTCAGGTGGGCGAAGGTGCGAACATCATTCAAAACATGAAAAAAAAAAAGAAATAAAAAAAGAAAAAAAAAAACATAATAGATAATATCTGCGTAAATACAGGATCCTTAGAAGATGGGCTCGTCATCATAGCAATTTAGTGGATATTTAGGGTATCGTGTGGTTAAAATAGTTACGGGTGGGCTTGTTTGGATTCATAATATACTTACAAGCAGAAAATAGTGTGAATGAGCAATCTACGCCCACAGTGGCGGGTTCCTGTTGGTCCTGTCGACCAGTGAGGCACGGTTTTCAAATGATCTTCTTGTCTTCGTATTTGTAGCATTCTCTCCTTCACAGTCACATATGGACATCAACACAAACAATTTGTGAGTGCACACATATTGTATGTTGTCTACACACAACCTCACTCATTTGCACACTCTTTCCTGGAAGAGGGATCCCTGCTGTGTTGCTCTTGTTGAGGTGTCTTCTATTTTTCACTGTTAGAGGGTTTTTATAGGGGAATTTATCACTATTTGAATGACGGGTCTAAGAATAGATGGTGTCATGTGCTTCTTCTTGAGGCACATTTGTAACTTGTAATATCGTGCTACATGAATACAATTGACTTGATTTGACATGGGTCAGAAAACAGAGTTACAGGGAGGACAGGCTATCTACAATAGCGGGTGTGGTAATGGTCAGACTTTTTGTGGCATTGGACATTATTCAAAAAAACAGTCCTGTGTAAAGTAAGAAGCTTGTTGCATCTGATGTTGTAGCCTATTTACAAATGATGTGATGCAAAGCATGTTTGCACTTTTATTTTGCAGTTATGTCCTCCCAGCACAGACAAAACACAGGTTGGATAACATCCTCTCAGGGTATTCAGACTAAATTACACTGTATTTAACAAGCTCACAAAGTTGAACTGTAATGTTTTTACAGCAGGCACAAGCCATTCATCAGTTTACTTTTCCAATATTGTTATAGAAGTGCAGTGTTGTGAGAACATTTAACGATGTCACAAATAAAAAGATGTTTTCCGAAAATGATCAATGACGTTCAACAGGTGCTTTTATCCAAATGACCTTACAGTTCCAAACACTGAGAATGAAACCTTTAACACTGATATTTATAGTGTCACGCACTGCTGAACAAAAAAAAAAAACAGGAGCTTCCATGAACTAAGACTATTTATACAGGACGGAAGAAAAAAAAAAAGCAAGCAGTGAGTCAGTGAGTTGGACTGTAGATCATCAGTACATTATCACCCAACCTTTGCCTGCACTCTTTGCTCCACTACAACTGTCTGCAAAACAGCATCCCTCTCGCTCCAGCGGTGTGATAAGATCTGACTTAACCTTGGTGAGGTGCATCACCTCCAACAATAACACTACCTTGTCACAACTACAGAACATCACCTTCAGGGTATAGGGGGTACCATTAAGGGGAGGAAATAGGCTGAACACATAAGGGCAGATTTCAGTTTGGGCTTACATGTAGCATGCAGTGTTTAGTTCAGCATAATTTCCTTCGCTTTTTTAGTGTAAAAGTTATGACTCAAGTCATTCTTAGTCTTTATGGTCCATCGTTCTGTTTCAGAATAAAATATCTCAACGATTTTTGGATGGATTGCCATGAAATTTTGTATAGCCATTCATCGTTCATGGAAGATGAATGCATGTGACTTTGATGATCCTCTGAGGTTTTCTCTAGTGCCACCATGAGGTTGAGATTTTTGTCTTTTAGGGTTGTCTCAAAATATGTCCTACCATGAAGTTTAGTACAGATATCCATGGTGTCATGGTGATCCATGGTGGCGTATAAATCCTGACAGATAGTGACCCCTGACTTTATAGCACAGTCATCAGGTCACAATTTTAATATATTACTCACCCATGAGCCTCAGCTGAACTTTGTGTTCTGCGCTAATTAGCGAACGTTAGCATGGATGGAATTTTCTGGCATGTTAGCATTAAGCTAAAAGCATTGCTGTGCATAAGTACAGCCTCACAGAGGGCACACGGGCTGTACACACTTGTCTTGTTAACAAGCGACTTGATGCCCCGCGTTTGTTATACTCGGCTGTACTGCTTTACTGTCTGATCACAGTTATGTATCTCCTGACAGACATCCTTTCACTGACTGCAACGTCTCAATTGAAATTGACTGACCTTTCGAAGGAGCGCCTCCCATGCAGCTAAACCTCCTTCTCTTCCACTTCATTGTACATCTTGTGTGATTTACATGCCTTATAGCTGACTGGAATGACAGATATGGAAACAGCTGAAAACTGTTAAATTTTTGAACATTAGTATTTTCTCAGTTGATAAGGGTGATAAAAGCAAAATGTCTGTATCAAATTAGTCAGTAGCAACCAGGCGGGGTATTGCATCATTTTAGAGGCAAGGTCACTTGGACTTCAGCACAGTTCAGAAACTATAGTCATAAGTAGCCTGCATTTCATACCAGGCTTGAAATCAAAGCCACCACTTGTAATGTGTGCAGCAGTTAACATGTTGCCTAATAAGAATTCAGATTTTCAACCACCGACACCGGTACCTAACTGTGATCGCAGGGATTATAATTTATTGAGGGGTGATTTTCATACAGTTTTGATCATAAATGTGCACTATTATTCATTCTAGAGAGAACTTCCACCCCTTCAACTTTAACTCACAGCTCCCAGTACAGACTGTATTCCTGGGTCTGACAAGTAATGATGAGGGGGGATGGGCTATTATTCAAGGCTTTAATAACAGATAAAATCCGGAGAAATTGAAAATTGAATGGATCCCCTTTAGCAGGTATGGTAATTAAAAGTTAATGGAAAAATTGTGAGAGTACAGATACAGCAGCAGTTGTCAGACGGAATACATTACAACACATAATAATTCACTTTGGGATGCCAGAGGTCACAGTACAGCCTTCTGGAGGTGTGCGGGGTCTGAATCTGTGAAACATCTGTGATGAGAGGTGCCCACTTGATAACCCGGTGATAAACCACTGCTTGCTACTCAACATTAAAGTTATGCTGGAGCCAGATAGTCATGAATAAATTTTTAACTTGTGACATGTTTTTTATGTTTCACTGTATAATTCACAACATAATGTAGGCTGAAAATAAAATAGCTACTCTTGTGTACATTTTTCAGCAGCTATTTCTGGTCTTTTTTTTTCTCCAAACAAGCTAAGACAGATCAGTTACCAATGTATTGCCAGCGGCCGCTTACTTTGTGACTGAGGTTAAGATGACTACTGACAGAGAGATATGTGTACTGTTTAAAAGGATGGGAGCTGACGCCCATGTGCGCTTAAACTGTGATAGCACAAGATAAAGCGTCCAGGCTGCCGATAACATCTGAGGATGGAAATAGCTTTCACTTCTGAAAAAAAGACACTGAGCTCTGTGTGTAAACAGAAGCAGGAGGAAAGGGACTAAAATTATATGCAGCAAATATTCAGGGGAATGTATGAGGGTGAGAATTTGCACGTTATATATAAAAAAAACAAAACAAAAAGGCCATCACCACAATAAAATTGAAATTGCTTGTAAAAAATCTGTTTTTGGCATGAAAGTACACCTGGATGTTGAAAGATACTCGCACATTCTCTCATTAATTCATTCACATCAGGAAATAAAGCAGCATGTTGCCAGTTTGCATTTTGATACTGGGAAAGGCAAACCCAATGTACAGACGGGTGATAAATTAAAGGGAAAATACCTTTTATAAATGAGTGGAGAAACATGATGAACTCCAATGCTTCCACATAGGTTCACTGCATGGTGCGATTAAGCAATATCATGCTCTGTGGCATGTTTCAAAATGCCGAGAAAGCCCAGTTGATTTTGATTCTGTATCAAGATGACCAAGGAAAATATCTAAGTGATTTTGAAAGAGGGTTTGTTGCTGGGGCACAAATGGCAGGCGCTCCCCTCACCAGATCTCCTACAGTGAATCAGGGATCTGGTGGGCCTGATAAGTTATGAGGGGCTTTTTTTTCTGGCGTGCTTTAGGTCCACTTGTCCGCTTCGAAGGAAAAGGCCAATGCAAATTAATACAAATATGTCCTAAGCGATCAAACATGTGACTGAATGAGTGATGAAACATGGTCCCTGCCAGGATGACAATGCTCTGATCCATATGGCACGAGGGGCCGTAAGATCAATGCCAAGCCAGGCTAAAGCTGTTCTGGCACATGGTGGCCTAGCACGCTACTAAGACACTTTGTTTTTGCCTTTTTTTTTTTCTCACCCTTCTGTATATGTCACCCCTGCATTCTTAGCACATAAATAATGGTACTCTCCACATCTTGTTTGTGACAGATTTGTGTGTGTCGGCCTGTTTGAATATTCGTCTGCAAATAATTAGCTTGAGGACGCTTGGCCACTGCTACTGCCATTGCTCGTGTGCTGATGCCTGAACTCTCTTAACCTGCAAGCTCTGGTCTTCTACATTTTCCGGCATTTCACCAACGTTTCTTCCGCTCTTTCTCTCTCACACAAATTGTACTCTTGCAAGCCTTTAGGGAAGTGGTTGCGGTGAAAAAGAAGTGCCTTTAAAGGCCTATTATCTACAGCGTCTGCAATGTTGATATGGGGGTATTTAACTTGAGCTTCTCCCTCTGCCTCTATCTGTCTTCATCTGTCTCACTCTGTCTGTGCTTCCCGGTGTTTGTGTTTGTGTCAACAATCATTAATCATCCGTAGTCACTGCAACGAATGGCCTGGGACACTCTCAGTTAGGTACAGTTTTGACGAGCACACAGTAGCACACATACATGTCTACACAGACATGGAACACACCCTTAGGTACTTACTGTATCCCACACATCCTACACACCAACTGACTTCACATTGATATTTGTGAACGATCAAACACATGCACACATTTCTCACTATATATATATTTTCAACACACTATATAATGGCCATGTTTGTCTCTATACTGCAGTCTTTCTGACACATGTGAAAAGAGAATATGTGTATAGATCAACTGAGTTGTTGTCACCTCAGCAACATGAATAATGTTTTACTTCCCCTTCATAAGAACTGGCATGTCTGTTTGAAGGCATAGCAAACCCATTTTCAGTTTGTTTTATAGGTTTACTTATTATGCTCTACAATGTGAGTATGTAGTTTATTCTTGCTTTTCTGAAAAAAAAGAACATGTATTAGGATAGGTGCTTCCCTTTTTTGTAATTAGAATAAAACCCAGAAGGCCACATAAATAATGCAAATGACCTAAAGATGTCACACAACAGCAAATGGTTGTCGTTGCTAGGCGACAGTGCCTGATTAGCAATAGAACAAGGAGATGAAAAAAAAAAAAAAAACATTTGTGGTTTGAGAACAGCTTTATTGCGGCAAACAACTTTTTTGTAACCAGTGGCACGGAGTGTTATACACTGTAGGCCTATAGTGGACCCGGAGGAGCTCTAGAGACGTCAGCAAGAAACTGATAAGTGATCATTTTGTTGTAAGTGAGCATGGGTTGTAATAAGCAATACGACCAATGATTAACCCCACAAGTGTAACGGCGAAAGATGTAGCAATGTCACCGCTTAACGATACACGTCAAGCAAAACACTTCAGTAGAATTGTGCTGTAGCCTCTCATGCTTCACACAAGCCTTGTTACTTCATTATGATGAATTGGCTGAAGTCGCGACAGGAGACTAGACCCAGACTGTGAACAGTGTGTTATCGTCCGTTTGGAACTGTGTGTGAAGACGAGAAAGAGACCAAGAATGACAATATTCTTTTGGAACACGGCGGCTAAAAAAAAAGTTTGCTAGTTTTTGGCCATGACTCGGACTTGGCTCAGACCTCAATGTGAAGCCTGTTGTGCAAATAAATTGAAAAAAGCACAAGTAAGTTGTTAATAATTTTGTGGCTCAGGTAGGCCTTTCAGCCATTGCTAATATGATTGAAATGCTGTCTTGATCCATTACCAGTGTGTTTATTTTCTAAGTTCAGTTTTCATATTAAATTACATCTAATTCCTTTTTTTCATGAATATCATCTTTGCCACATATTTTACTGATATTTATTTGCATGTGAGCTAGCTTGTAATGGGGATCCCTCCCTGATGCTGTCATTTATCATAAAAGCCTTTCTTTAATTCCTAACCATGTCGTAGATTAGCATGTCTGTGTTGTGTCTGTTATCTTTTAATCCTCTCTTGATAACTCACTTTTTAATAGCCTTTTAGATTTTATATCCCTTCCCTTGTCAACCTTCGTGTGGTTTCTTCTTAACTTCATTCAGTTATTATGTTATTCCTTTGGATAGCCCTCATGATAATATTCTTCTGTGAAATACATTTTTAGAGTTTTGGTTTTTATAGCATTTTCTTGTGTTGTGATCTTTTAATGTGTTCTTTTGTTTTATTCATTCTGTTTTTTATTATTTAATTGTATTCCTCTAATGCACTTTATGGCTTGTGTCAAGAAGCATGCTCCACACAGTGAAGCAGCCATATATATCCTGATCTCCATTGCAAATGTTAGTAAAGCCATCTACATTTTATGACCAAGTAAGATTTTTATTTATTCTTTTATTGATGTTTTCAATATTTATAAACATATAAAGCTGACAAATGAACATGTAAACAGACAAACAAACATATAGACAAAATCATACAAAATCACACACAAAAAAAATGTTTTGTTCCATAGTTTTCATCACTGTTTTAGGTCTTGAGTAATGTTAATTTCTCCCCCCTTTTTTTTCCAGATGTGCTTCTTGCAATCTGAAATGATGTGACAGTTTTTTTTGTTTTTTTTTCTCCATTATGTAGATTTCCATTTCTCCTTGTGATAGGAACATTTTCATGTGTGATAAAGATTTTTTTCTTACTATTAACAATATTTTTTACTAAATATCTGTCTATTTCTAAATGTAATGCAATGTTTATGAGTATCTACAATGCGAGATATATTCTTATATTTGCTCCTGGGAAGTGTAAAATGAATAAAATGTTAATTATCCTCATATTTTAAAGACTACAGCGGCAAACACTAACTACTGGAGAATTTATGCACCTGTTGCAGTCATTTATATCTCTTTATTGGTTGCTTTGATTGACAATATGTTTTTAAGATCTTAAAATGTTCTCTTACATGTTAGTTATACTGACCTAAATAATGTAAAATTATGAGAGGCAACATCAACATGACACAAAATACATGATTTTTCTGTTTGGAGTGGCGGACTGCTAATGTAATCAAAGCCTCTCTTTGCCTACAACCTGGAGTTTACATTTATAAGCAATATGGTCTCCTGATCACCAAAGGACGCTGCACAGTGGGAGGAAAACAAAAAGATGTTGTGCAATGTACCAGGCCTGAGAAACTGGAGCTTGCATTGATGACAATATTTTGGACCACTGTGCTGCATAGCTTTAGGTTTACAAGCTATAGCTTCTGAAAGAGGTTCATGAAACTAATGTGCACCTTTTGGAATCACTGCGCCCTACGCTGCTTCACTACGTGGGTGGTTTTCCAACTTTGAGACAACATGTGCAGCATGTGCTGTCACAGGCTGGTGTACAACATAATTGTGCCTGCAAAATACAAGTATTCCTCTCGTGCTGCCAAAAGAAAAAAATAGAAAGAAAACTAAGACAGAGAGCAGAAGCCGAGATTCAAGTATTTGCTGAATTTACAAAAGGGGACAAATAATTCATCGCAGACAGTATTTCACAAAGTTGATGAAGTTTTCCCAAACTCAACAACTCACAAAACTCAACATTTTTTTAAGAGAGTCTGGGGACTTTCTCCCAGGGGGACAATTTTACCATCATCATAAATTTTATTCCTTTTAACAAATGGTTGAAATTAGTTTTAGTGTTTACAGATATGGCTGCTGTTTATCATGGGAGGTAAAACACATTTTAGACACAAGAGCCCAATATAATGCCAGCCCCTGATTGGCCCCAGCTAACGAGGCTTGGCCACCTGAGTCATTGCTTCCTGGAGTCCCAGAGAATCTGCACTGGAGACCTGGCCGACTCACCAGTCGTCAGTCTCCAATTTGATGCATGAACTTGAACTAAACCAGAACTGACAGTCAGGCGGCCTGTTTTTGTGTGTGAAACTCGCATCCATTGTACTCGTAAGCTGATTGTAAATGTTAACTAGAGAGTTCAATTGTCTTTTTGTGAGGCATTGTACATGGTACATGAGCACTATAGAGTCACTAGTTTAGGGGTGCTGTTTCACACTGTTTTCTCCGGTTCGTAGATATAGTGAGGTTTTTCTTTCTCACTTTGATTTTATTTAGATAACTTAGAATCTGCATTTTGGCTCACCCTTTGTTCACTTGAAGATACCTCACCTCCTTTTGTTATAGTAATGAATAACTTTGTTATACCAAGGTTTGATGTTACTTCCTTTTCCCACGCAAGCTGGGACGTAACATTTACATAAACAAAGGAATAACTTCATATATGAATATATTTATATACTCACAAAAGGAATTGATTGATGTAGACAGTATTTCACAAAGTATATAAAGTTTCCCTGAACAACTCATAAAACTCTTAATAAAAAATGTGCTTAACAAATAATGCATTATTAGGTTATCTTGTGGCAGATCATATCATTTGCTTTTATTTTTGTATTTTTAATATGAATAATATTTAATTTCTTTATGAAATTTAAATTTTAACATATGAAAAGTGAAAAAGACAAATTAATGATACATAGATAGTAGTGAGAGGAGTGAAAGCAATGGGATGAGGCAATCCTTCTGATGTCAGACCTGTATTTGGTTGTAGCAATCCTGCAGCACTTGCCAAGATGTGTGCTGGAGAGTCTGTTTCTTTTCTGTTCTTGATAGAGTTTATTAAAGAAACAAAATGACTTGCACATGTATGTGGATGGGAACATTGTGAATACATGGTGAAAACAGCACTCTTGCTTTTGTATCGAGCTTGGGGAATGATGTTGATCCAAAAGCCACTCATCCTGGTGTCCTTGTGTTGTGCTTCGAGCAAATCAGATGTTCCCATCTGCAAGATCTCCATCTGAGAGAGTTGTCTCATCTATTGAACAGCCTTTTGGCCCCCACAGTCCACTGGCCATCAGCCGAAACTGAGAACGGCTGAGGATGTCACCTGAAAGCTGAGGGGAGTCTTTAAATCAATCCTTAAAGTTTTCTACCAGGCTCATTACAAAATCTGTCCTGTCCGGGTCCTCCTGTTATTTTGTTCTCACAGTGCCCCCACAGATGTGGAAAGTAAAACTTTCTCCTCTGAATGTCCCTCTCCAAAAGGTTCAGTCTCAAATGGAAAGCTTCATCCGCCTTGTACATGTCCGCAACAGTATGGATTTTGCCTTGTAATTGCAGATTAAGGTGATGAAACCTCTGAAATTCTTGGGCTTTTTTACTCTGCAGGCTGGATAAAAATGACACAAGCTCATCGTGCAGGTCACTCTGCCTCTCTAACACACGGCCTTTGCTCAGCTAGCGAACATCGTTATGCACCAAAAGATCCTTGCATTCTGCTGACATTTCCTACAGCAATGCTCTGAAAAGGCGATGTTACAGACTTGAACTCTCACGAACAAAATTTACCAGTCTTGTCACAGTATCCATCGCCTCTTTTATTTAATTTTGTGAATAATGCAATGAAATGCCAAGAGGGCTGGGTTAACGGTGGCAAGCCTGCTTACCAAGCCCTTGTGATGCCTCACCATTGGCAGAGCCCATTGATGGAACAGACACAATTTCGCTCATGTCCAAGCCATTGTTCGGAGAGCTGTGTCAGTTTGTTGAAGATAATGTGTTAGTCGACGATGCTACCTACTTTAAAAGCTCTACAACGGCTTTCTTGTTTTTCACATAATGGCCTAAAAGCGCTCACATGTTTAAATTAACTCAGCATCAGCAAATGGCTGCTTAGCTTCATGCAATGATGTAGCTGCTGCGCTCTCTTGTGATTTTGATTTCAAATGAACGTGCAGGTAGAAGAAACGGAGTGCTTGTGTGATGTATTTTTATCCTTTTTTTCTCTGTTTTTGGTAAAATTCGCAGCATGCATAGTATTGCAGTGCTGCTTTCAATTATCTGCTATGGTCTACATGCATATTAAAAACATCGGTTTAGCGTTAGTGTGATCCGGTAAAATAAAACACAACTGAGCAGTCCACTTGGATTTGAACTGATGGCTTTCCTGGTAGACTTTGTGCTTTGACCCATGTTATTCTGGGTTGGGGGACAGTTATTGATCATTACTGATTTAATCTGCTTAGATGACAGGGGTCTAAGCTTTGCTAGTGAATGGCACTATCTAGTTAAGAATTTAGGGTCAAGTCAACAAAATACAGTAGACCAGCACACGGTATTTCACATGGTCCACCAGTTCGGGTTTGGGTGTTATCTATCTCTTTGTCTTCAGCATGCACATGTTTAATAATGATACTGCTTTTATATTGCATTGTTTATGAATCTATATGTGATTAATGTTTGTGTGAGACATCTGATTTAACGTCTGAGGGCATAATTCTTCTTGAACATCTGTTGGATCATTTCATCATCAATTACGCAAAGATCATACCCACATTGTGCTAATTTTTGTTTGTTCCAGTCGTGGAGGTATTTAATTCACTCACAGCTGTTTGAAAGTTGTCAAAGAGTTACTGCGTCTAGCCTTCAGTTGCGTACCATGAAAATATCCACTCACTTCTACACATACACTGTTTTCCCACATTTGTTGTACCAGTCCCCATCAAACCTTCCAGTCTGACTCTCAGTCTGGTGAGGCCTGTTGAACCCGGAGGCCAAATTTTTGACATCACATCAGATGGCTGATGTGACCCCATGTCCCACCGCTGACCTGGCAGACCTGCCTTATTACACAACTGCCATGTTAGTGCCAATTGAAAGTGGCAGCAGAGTCTGTCGCCGAATCCTAATCCCAATGTATAATTGGCGACTGGCTCAGTGTGCATGTCTGGGGTTTATGCGTATAATACATAAAGTGTGCATGGCACTGTGTTAACATCTAAGAGTAAAAATATAATGAGTTTGACTGACTGTGAGTGTGTGTGTGTGAGACAGTCAGAAAGAAAAGCCAGCGGGGGCATGTAACACTTGACACAGAGCTGTGGATATGCATTAACCTCTCTTTAAACCTACAGTCTGGAAAAATCCAAGATAAAATCATTAAGTTTCACAAGTTTCGAAGGGAAAACCAGTGCTGGGTCAAAGCCTAGCCAAAGTAGCCAAAGCTTGCTGGGGGGTGCAGGTCATCTTAATTAAAGAAAATGATATATGTGAGTGGCAGTAGTGCATGTTAGCAACAGCAGCATAGCAGAGTGAAAGAGTGAGCTTGACAGTTTTACCTAAGTGCTGAAAGAAGAGGCCTTCATGATTTGTATGGTTATAGTCCCAAAGAAGCTTAAGAGGGATCATTAGCAGTCAAATGGGTTGAATCAATTGAAAATGTTAATATTTAAACATTAGATTGATTAATACTTTGTGAATATGAATACATTTACACAGGAATACTCCATCTGGAAGGATTATCATCTATGTTAATCTGAGAAGTTAATTTAACAACCCATGTAACACTACATATTTATTACAGTTCAGCATCGCAGGATGTAACCCATACCCAAAACCAATAGAAACAGTTGCAGCATGCGCCTTTAAGCTTTTACACTCCTTTCCTTCCTTTTCAAACAACATCAAAATAATGACTAGTGTTTCGGGTTCATCAATTTGGGAACAAGGTCAAGTAAAAAAAAACAAAACAAAACAAAAAAAAAAAACAGAAAGAGATTTTGAAAAACAGCCACCAGGCAATGGAAAAATACTGTTTGGACCATACAACTGAAAACTAATGGACTGTGACCAAAAGTCTTACCACTAGAAACAGGTTTAAAGAGGAATAAATCAATACAAAAAGAGCAGGGGGCAGACATTTGGTCCGTGGTTAGTATTAAAATTAAACAAGGTAAGGCGGCAAGTGGTATCCAAAATTGATATGGTGGTGTCAAATCCACGCCAACGTGTCAAGTCAGTGGAAAGCAGATTTATTTTAAGATTGCTGGAAGTGGTTGTACAGCTACCTCAGGTGGATTTAGCTTATCTACGGAGATAGGAAAAACAGATAGGGGAGAGCAAATCATACTCTGTTAGATACAGAATGACCATGACTAAATGTTATGTCCCTGTACCTGAACAGGGTCTGACATCAGTGGCATGAGTGGGTAAAAAAAAAAGATATTTTACTTTGGAGTATAGTAACTCATCAGTATTCATTGCAAGTGAAACATTTCCTTTATATACTATTATGTTACATCATGATTTCAGGGTGATAGTGATATCTCATAGCTGAGTTTAATATTCGCAGGTTGCAGAGGAGTGACTCCTCCACTCTTTATCCCAAGCCAATTTTCTTTAAATAACTCATCTGAAGCGAAGAAAACATAAGGTAACCCGAAAGTCAAAGAAAATACTCCATCAGCCTGCGAGCTCACATGAATATACGGGAGCTGAATATGAACACGAATATACCATGCTAACCAGTGAAAAAAAGCCAAATCCACAGCTATACTGCAAAATCTGATCATGAAGGATGGAAGTGTTAAAACAGGAGAAAAACACGTCTGACTGCCATCCATTTCAGAACGTCTTCAATAACATCCCCATTTCTTCTTTCTCACCTCATTTGGGTGTAGGTGGATGTATGTAAAAGATTATGAGCAGTCACACTTGCTCATATGGTCATATGGTCAGAGAGCCCTCATCTATAATATTGCATGTATACATTGAATGCAGTTGGAGCAGAGGATAAACAAAGTGTATGAATTACTGAATTACTTTTATGTGTCTTTGAACTAAAAGGAGTGGATATAAGAACATATGGTAACGCTCTACTTTAGGTACCCTCTTTAGCAACTAAGCAGTACATTAATGTGGCAGGTTAGGGGTTTTCCCTCCCCCTTTTCACCCACCAGAGCGCGGGCACACTCAGGTGCACTGATTGCGGGCCATGCAGCGTGTACAAATACAGTGAAGGCAATCAGAGCTCAGGTGTGTCTTGTTCCTGAAGCAAGACGAGAGGTCTTTTGGTTTGGTGTTTCGGGACGCAGAAAACCAATAATCAATTCGTAAGTCGCAACCCCTCCAGCTTTGTCATTTGTACATAGCTGGTTTTGGCACTATGCGTGTTCCACCTCTGTGTCTTATAGCGCAGCCGGCTTGTCCCCGGCTGGAGTAGCATTTGGGCCTCATTGTGGAGGGCAATTAAGCAGTTCGCTTGGGGCTGGAACTAGTAAGCCTGGGGTCTGCTGCGCATTACCTGAGATGCTGTGCTCCACTATCTGCGCAGGCATGCGACAGCTTCCGGGTATGTACCTGTTCATTCATAAAAAGTTAATTCACTGTGGAGTCTGGCGTACTTACAGTAGCGCTTATGCGTTTGCAGGCACCAGCGGAACAACCTGTCATCTAACAAACAGAGGACACAACAATGAAATTACTGTTACTTCTTTATGTCGGTTCTACTTTAAAATACAAAAATATGCGCGTCACTCCACAGATTCTTTTTTTTATTCTCTTGGCACCTTGTATAGAACATTAAATTTATTTGCCACAACAAGGAAACACAGGACGGAGATGAAGAATGGGCTGTTTTACTTTATATACCAGTGAAGTCAGGTGTTTATTTAAGGGCTGAAAGAGACATCACCTGATTTAAATAAGATGATGGCGCACTAAGGAAGCCCTCCTCTATATGCCTTGTGCAAGTTAAGAAGGCCAATCACAAGAACGTGATTAAAATTTCAGCAGCAGGGAGGTCAAAGAAGGAGACAAAAGACACAGAGGAAAACAGTTAGTGTGAATAATCAAAGAAAATCAAAAGAATTGTGGGTACCATGCTGCTACATTTACATTTTAGACATCTTTGTGATTTGTTTATTTGTTAGGATCCCTGTTAACTGAGCCCTCAAGCACAGCTAGTCTTTCTGATGCTGTCATACTGTGGGACTATGTATGAGTTCACCAGCAGGCTAAGCTTCAGTTTCTAGATCACAACCATTACAATCCACAAGAAGCAGAGTTCATGTTGTTCCTTATCCTGAATTCTAATGAAGCTCAGAAACATGCACAAAGTTTGACAGTAACCCAGACAGAAACTTCTTTATAGCTTTTGTTATACTACGGTATATAACAACAGTTAGTGTCTTGTAATTGCTGCCCATGTGCATACACAAACCCAAAGGTCAGGAAGGGTCTTTGTTTTCAGTCCACATAGGGAAGTGCTTAACATAAACACATCAAACTTTTAGGATGGTGGAAATGGCGGGATCCCGCAAGGAACAGAGTTAAGCAGAAAATCCTCTAAAATGAACAACTTCATTCGTTTCTTTGAGACTCTCTGAGACATATCTGACATGTCTGTGGATTTGCGTCGGCTCTCCCCCAGATACTGGATGCCTGCAATGAATCCTTTCACTCTGAGCTCCGAGCTAAGCAGCATTATCATAGCACTAGTTCAGCACAGTGGATCAGATAAGTGAGGCTGAGGTGAATTTTGCCTACCAGCTGTTGAACCTCTATGGGTCTGGTTCACTGAGGGGATGAAATATGATCCAGGAAGTCCAGTTTTTATGTGCCCTGGACTTTATGAAGTCTGGGCTTATGATGACAAGGCACTGCATAGCAATTTATACTCTTGTGAGGGAATATTTTACAACTCTAGAAAGTTATCACCACTGCAGTAATGTAACTGTAACCCTCCATCTCAATGCTTGCGAGGTAAATAGCAGAATTAGCCCAACACAGAAGGTTGATCCAGCCTTATGTCAGTCTACTAGAACAGGTGGGGGTTAATGTTTTTTTGCAAAAGACTTTTGATACAACCACCTGCCATGTACTGTATCTAGTCTATGGTCAAGTTTTTAAATCTACTTTCAGTCCAATGGTGTGGACTGACAGTTGTGGCGTTCATGATGCAAGCTAGTGAAATGCTACCAAAATGTTTTAAATCTATTTTATATGCCTCATCATATTTTTCTGTCATTAAAAGTATGTCTTCTGAAAAAAAAAAACTCCCACTCAGTGGTTATAGGCTTGATGGTTTAGTCGTTGAATAGTGAAATGACTAATAAAAGTCACTAATAAAATTAATAAAAGACATAATGTCATGACAGATCACATCTTTCCACAACTGGATTTATGTTTTAGAAAAAAAAAAAAAAAAGGTTTATGTATACTGATTACATTCTTGTCAATTGTACCTATCCGTGATGACAAAAGTGGTTTGTGTATTATACTGCCTTGAAACTGTCCTTTGTGTACACTACAAATTGTTATGCAAAGTAAATCATTTTTGGCACACCTCATGTCTCAGTTTACTATGACTTTCTGTGCAGCTCCACAACTCTTTGTTATCCCCGAATATGATTTCAGAGCCTAGTGGAGACACAAGGGCTGCTATTGAGTGTGTTTGGGCTATCGCCACAGTCTATTTTACACCTCACTAGCTTTGGATGAACCCATAAAATTACTGTGTCAGGGCCTCGGCCTGGTAAACCTGGCACTAGCAATGCTCTCCTGTGCTTCATTGCTGTTGAAACTCATATAAATTCATGACTTTTTCTCTTCTGTCTGCGTCATGAAAAAACAGGAACCTCTCTCTACTTATCAGCGTGATACCCTGCATATTTTGGCTTACCTACAGTAACTGAAGCAGAGACTTAGGAGTTAAGGATAAATAAAGAAATTGCTGTGTGTAGTGTTTCGATGGGCTGTTATCTGTCCAACAAGTGTGTTTTCAAATCAAAAGAGGGTGGCAAGAACAGACGAAAGGAGGAAAATATGTTGTGCAAAGAGGCTTTGCTATTGATGTTGCTAATTTGATGGACATACACTAAGAGGGTGGAGGGGGCTAGATGGAGGCGTAGTTAGGAATTTCACAAACAGCAGATTTATGCATGCAATGCTAATTAGCTGCTCTATTTTCTCTCATTTAATCACCATCTGAGATGTCCTTGGGCATGGAAAATAAACAATTATACACACACACACACCCATCCGCTAAACTGCAGTTCGTGATTCCATTGGGAAGCTGAGGTGAGGAACCTGTAGAGTTTTGATTTTAACCGTTGATTGCTACTCCGGTCCTGATTACAGTTTATGGTCACTCAATGGGATCTCATTGGGTGTTTTTATCACAGGAACTTTTCCACGAGAAGATGGGAAAGAAGAACCTTTTAGCGCTCTGGAGTCCTATCAATGACCCCACACTTTTGCAATTGTGTGTAATTGCTTGGACCCCAGAATTCAGAAGCTTTATCCCCAGTTTAACTGGAGGAACCAGAAACTTTTTTTGTGGGTTCGAGGTAGCAAAAATCTCTTCAGTTGGTAGTTGTGATCTAACCTTGTGAAGCAACTAGACTTGCAAGATCCCAAAATCATGCAAGTATCCATCTTGCCAAGCTTCAGGCTATGTGTTTGTGACAGTGGTTCAGACCTCAGCATCCTGTGATTAACTACTGGCAGTTACAGCATGAACTACAGGTGCAATTAATGCTATGGTGATGATGGGATGACATATGCGAGAAGTGACGGGTTGCTCAAAAACAATGGCAGCTGGAGAGTATTATTTCACTCAGCAAAGAACAGCACTGAAGGCTTTCCTGGATGAAAAAGATATTTTCTTGTTCTCCTGACAGACTTCAGTAAGTTTGACTATGTTAGATGATTTGTTGATCTGACTGGTTGGAGTTCGCCCCTGATTACAGACAACAGGCAGACAATACAGGCAATAAAAACAAAATGATGTGTTTGGCTTCTGATGAATTTAAAATAAAGAGAGAGAGAGAAAAGCGAGTGTGCAAATGAGGTGAGAGAATGAGTGAACAAGACTTGAGAGAGTGCCGGTTGAAACGACGAGTAAGTGGTGTTGAGAGGTGGTTACATTCTTAAGCAGAAATAAATAACTGTCAAGCACTCAGCAGATACTGTGGAGACTGTATCTCCCTGGAGCTTTGATTCTCCTTTTTTTCTCCTATTCATTCATTACATTCACTTATAGATCAAATGAATATAGTAAAGAACAACATGCTAACATATGGGCCCAGTTGGCCTAAATACCAGCAGAGACTATTAGATCTGTCGGCCAATTCACAAGTGTGATCTGCATCATACAGCTGGATGCTCTGCTGCATGGAGGACTTAAGGTTTCTCTTCTTGAAGGCTACAAAAAACATTGCTCTGAATGTCCACCTGAAGTGCGGATGACAACTTGCTGTAGGCCTTATGTTTCATTGTATTTCTGGGGGAATTCATGGATTAAGATGTCTGGATGGCCAGACAAGTATTAATTGTCATGCAACATCCACAATGAATACTTCTTTGATGTAGCAACAGTTGACTCTTCTGCTGTTTTGGTGCACCATCTAAAATGTTTAATTAAGGTTGTTTCAAATTCAGGAGAACTACAAATTATTTTCCAGATAGTCTGACACAGAAGAACATGCAATCCACTGGAGAGGAAAAGAATAGGTGGTGGAGAAACAATTTGCACTATCACATGCAGACTGACAGTTAATAATCTCTCTTGATAAATTACAGCCTAGTCAAAACAGCCTAAAATGAACAGGGAAATAAAAATCTGTAAATGGAGACTACTGACATTTGGACGGTTTATTGTCTAATTAACTAGTCCTGATGTGCCCGTTGAATGAAAATTTAATTACTGCCAGCTTTATGTACAAGATGAACAACCATGGCCAGAATTTAGTCAATGCTAACATAAATCATTATGCATCCTACCCATTATGCTACCTATCAATTAACCTATCCAATCATTACTTTGACAGGTGGATTTCAATGCTTTGAAAATGTAGACATACTTCCAATATACCATTAGTGTTTTTGTGACCACCAATTCATTGGTTCATAAACAGCATTATGGTGACCATCAATCCTTTTGGCCTTTTGACCCCCTGAATAGTGACTACTGGAAAATCCATACACCATTCCTCACATCTTTGCTCAATAAAAATGACCTTCGCTTTGGTCAGAAGAAAGAACAAAAGATCAGACCACACAGCCACCCCTTTGCATTACTTTCTAGATGCACGTGAGCAAGGGATGAAGCATTGTCTCGACGTGAATGGCTTGTAATTACAGCAGCCTCACTTCTTGGCAGCCATTCTCTGACAGCCTTCTAATGGATTCTGCACCGGCGCTCCGGCAAACACCTGTCGGCCCCCGGATAGAGAGAGCACGGCCTGCCTCGTCCTTTTACATTTCAGACATTATTTCATTACTCATGCTGTGCTTACATTCTGTCTCGCCTCAGGCAAACCCCCCCCCCCAAGCACCCCACGACGACCACCACGGACACATACACGCGTTAACATACACACACATACTCTCTCTATCTTTTGTGTTAAGAACAAGAATGATATGAAAAATCAATGAAGGAGGAGTGGTTTGTTACCAAACCTGAGATTGTAAGTTATGCAAAGGCAGGAAGAGTGTGTCAGGGAGGAGTGATTGAGGAATACACACACAAAGGAGGAAGGAGGGAGAGGAGTTGTAAGGGAGGAAGTGTGAGTCATGACACAGTGAGATAAAAGCAGTCTTTGGGGTTTTTAGCTTGGTTGATCTCACCACAGGGGCCAAACAGCAATAAATGCATTTGAAGGTTACCAAAATTTTAGTGAGAGGATCCCCCTACTTTACACTCATAAAGTAAATGTTGCACTTTGGTGTCTGTGTCTAAACAATGAATTAAATCTAGTTTTTCCAACTTCTATAATTCATGGCCACATGCACTTTGAAGAAAATTTGAGGAAATGGCTGTATGGCACCCCTCTGAGCAAACCCCTTCAGATACAGGTAAAAAAAATAGTAATTCTCATGCCTTGATAATTTAACGTAATGTGCAGTTTTATTGTGGCATTGTTTGCTTTACATTTCAGAAATGGCAGTTTCCAGTTTTCTAAGATGTGAAAACTGCAGTGTAACCACACTGAAGCTACAGTGGCCCCCGGAGTTGATAGAGTTCAGAGACACAAACAAATAAATCCATTCAGGCTGTCTCAATACAGAAGATAAAACAGAATAACTGATTTCTTCTTTCATCCATGTCTTTTTTTTTTTCGACATTGGTGGAACACATCTTCCTGCCTGGCCTAGATTATGCCCCAGACACACACACACACACACACACACACACACACACACACACACACACACACAACTTACTGACTGAATCCATTTCAAGCAATGGGGATGTTTAGCGGATGCCTGCATTGTTTCTCTGTGTGGTTTCTAGTTTTAAATGGTACCAAATGGTTCTGAAACATTTCAGAGTTAGCGATACTCACACATACCGTTGATACTGATTAAATTAGTTCTATGTCACACTCATGGACTTTCACCGAAGCAACATTGCAATGACATTTGCACAGTGCCAATTAGGGTGGACCTCCTGATCCCTCTAGAAATGGCCTTTCTACAGTTCTCCTGGCATCTGATTTCTTTCAGTAACTGAAACAGCAACACAGCAAGTAAGAAGATTCTGTTCAATCAAGGTTGACTGTCTCTCAGTGTACTTCAGTGCACTGTCCCCCTACTACCCCGTTCAAACTCAGCTGCTTTGGGTTTGTTAGTGTTTGACAAGGCTAACTAAAGAGTCATTATGCGACCCTTTGCAAAGCCAGTAAATACACACTTTAATGTCCTAAAGCCACTTTTAATGAAACCTACCTATGCTCACCTTTGTCCTGGGGAAATATTTATTTAATTACTTGTATTTTTCCATTATACTGTGTAAGCTTTATTCAGGAGAAACATTGAAGTTAGCAGTTACATTTGAACTCTGCTATAAAACACTGACGTTGTTGAAGATATGTGTATTTTTGAAGCACATAGTGAGTTATATTACAAGTAATTTTTTTTTTTTTTCCATCAGCATTTTGTAATGAAACAATTCAAATACCACTGACGTGGCAATGAAATCATTTGCATTCCAGTCAGAGGTGCTGAGTATTTTGATGAAAATGCAGAAAAAGACAGGCAGAATCGTGTCGGTGTAAATGAATCTCATTACAGTATCACATGAAAACAAATATTATTTTCCATAAAGCAATATAGGCATGCTGGAGGTGGTAACTGGTCTCCATGGTTACCAAAGGTATTAAATCCAGATGAATACCTTAATACCTTGACCAATTCAGACATTCCCTCTCTAATTAAGACTATTGTCATTAACTAAATACAGTGTATTGGGTGAGTGTTTCAGGCCAAGACTATTTGTAATCCATCTGTATTTGTATTCATCTATTTTCCCAGGATGGAATTATAACTTGCAGGCCTCAAACATGGTGACTTGACATTAACAGCACAACCTTTAAAACCACAGAACTGTCATAAATAAAGTGTTGCTCATGTCATGACTGCACTGTGTTTAGACTAGAGACATTGGAAGTGTGAACATGTACAGTAACTAATTATGTCTTAGAGGAACTTTGGTGGTAAACACAAAACTGCCACTGCATTTGCAACCTTCTGAAGACACTTTTCACTGTTTGATTGTGGCAGGGATGTAACAGTCCCTTCACTATTAATACTGCTTTCACATCTTTTTTGAGCTAGTATGTAGCCACTGACTTACCCAGTGCTCCCTCCACCATTTTATATTACTTTTTCTTTGCTTCCATATCTCATGTTAGGCCTTCATGCTGACTCTTGGGAGAAATCTTGGTAGTATTAATTTTTTGTACAAGAATCGGTTGTGAAACCTAATTAAAAACATTAAACGCATGAGCACATGAGTGACGTGATCCACATACATTCCTACATAATTAAATGAAATATCTAGTGACCCGATCTCAGCCCTGGATTTTAATAACATGGTAAATCTTTTGCTGAGATACACGTGAGAAAAAAAAGATCTAGTTTGAATTCTGGATCAACGATTCGGCTGGTTTGATGAGAAGAAAAACAGCCTGATCAGTCTGATCACACACACACACCGTTGTTTATGAGAACTCAGTGTATGTAAATACATTCATTTCAAATGTTATTTTGTCTCATTTTTTTCTTATGATTTTTTTTTACATGTCTGTGAATGAAAATAAAAACTTTTTTTTTTTTTAATTAAAAAAATGTCTTTCCAAATCACGACTTGTGTCATAGCAGGTGAAACCCAGGAGCACTCTTTATTCTTTATCTTTACGTATCCATATTTTGTGATCAGATGTCTTAAATTGCGCTCTTTAGGTTACAAATGTGTTACAGCTTTAGAGAGCACAGCGTAATGACATTGCCCCCTTAGGGAACATTTAAGCAGTGGCAGCCAAGCTGGTAATTTATTCTAGTATTTATATATTAGTATTATTTGCTGTAAATATGGATAATGGATTGCTTTAAGGAGCTTTCTATGAATGTCTATATGGTACACACATCGTACTAGCACATTACACACAAATTACAAAACTCATCAGTGCTTAATGGTCATATAGTCTCTTGGTAATAGGTGCTCATACAGTAGTTGTTTTTTTTTTTGTCTGAGTAGAAGTGTACATTCAAATGTATGGGTGTGTATGTGGTACTCCAACACTGCTAAACTGTCATGAGTTATACACTTAAGCACTTACTATGCATAAACCAATACCCTTGAACACTAATTATATTTAAGTTATTTCATACAGAACTGAAGTGCTACCTATAACATTAACATGAACTTTATTGAGTCATCGCCTTATTGATTTTTAAATCAATAATAATGTTGATGATTTACTGAAACAAACTGTAACAAGAACACAGTAGATGGGTACCCTCTCTTGGGCTCTACACAGCATTTTCATTGGGTGCCACCAGGTCAGATTTGGCAGGAATTATGCTGTTGTTGATTTATGACATGATTCTTCCAGCACGACCGGCACAAATGGAGCTAAAGCTTTCAGAATTTTTCACAATGGCAGATGGTGAGAGAAGTGAAAGGCCAGTAGGAAAGTCACATAAATGTGTAAGAACACATTTATCTTCTTCAGTAACGGCAAAGACAGTAATAGCACAGTTAAAGGGTAACGTGATCTCACTGTAGTACTGAGAAACACAGCCACATAAAAGCACCGCTAGCGTGAGATACAGTAGATGCTTATTTTCACCGTAGTCTTTTGATTCGTGGTAATTATTATTATACAGACACACATTTAGTTATCAATTTATTAAGTACACCTGCGATATGTAATGTGATCCAGTCTTACAGCAATGTGTGCACCTCATCGTATTCAGTTAGAATGATATTAATAAAGAGATGTTGATAAAAATCCATGATGTGGATCATGGTGTTCCTGTGTTACACTATAATTATTACAGGTTGACAGAGTAAAATGCATTTGCATTTGTGAACACACAAACATGTTTACAAACGTATACATAATATATGAATGTGTACCAAACCCACAAATGTATGTTTGACATCCATATGCCGAGACACACACACACACACACAAACCTACGAACAAACACTTGCATATACTCATACACGTACATAAGCTTGCTTGAAATGTGTGCACGCTCACATTCAGGCAAATTTACCCTCATTTGCTCCAGCTTTTCCTTTCTTTCACTTTGTTCTGCTCTCACCTCCCAGGCATAATCAGCCTTTCTAATCCATTCCCTTACATTAAGTGATGCTTCCTCCTCCGTTTGGCCTCTAGCTCTCGCTGCACTAGCTGTTGACAGCACCGTTGTTTTCCTCAGAAAACCCCCTCCCGGTCACGGCAGGGAGATGGAAAGGAAAGAGAGACGGATCCCTCTGGCACCTCTTGGAAGATATCCTCATTTTTTGTTCGCCCCCTTAAGAAGACAGGCTTCTTTTTCAGCTTTTGTTTAGGGAATGTCATTGAACAAAACAAGCAAGTTCTGCCGGCGTCCCTGCCTTTGGAGTTAAGCTATTTCTAGCGACAGATCAGATGAGGGAGCTTTGTTTAGGTTCTTAGAATTTTGTGGGGTTTATTAACAGTGGTGGCGTGTTAAGTGTGACACTCTCCACTTAAGTAGAAAAATACATTTAACTATGGTAAAAAAAAAAAAAAAAAGAAAAAAAAAAAGAAACACAGTGGAAAAAATGTTCTAGACTATAGATATAGATTATATAAATTACAGTGTTCGTTTTGCCATTGATAATTACTGACTGCTGGGGAGAAAAAAAGAGGAGGAAGTCACAGTTGTTGTTGAAGTTGTCAAACAGTTGTTGTAAGTTGTAAACAGTATTAATCAGTCTTAAAGGTGTAGGTGGTTTGAATGGTTGGTCTTTTTTGACATTGGTGCCATTTACTAATGTTGCTCTGAGTCTGCTGAGCATTAAAACAGGCAACTGTTTGCAGCATCTGCTGATATATGCTGTGTGACATTGTGTTGACATCTTGTGCTGTGACCAAGAAAATAATACAGTGGATGTTTAAATGTGACCATTTTTCCCTTTTACATAAACAAGCAGACTTAGTTACTTAAATGTAATCATACCATAGTCAGATCAGAAAACATACAAGTTATTTTTGGAACAGTTTTAGTGCAGTTGGGGAGGAGCAGTTATCATCATTTCCGGATGAAATATTATACATGAAACGATATGAATAAACTGCATCGTCTTTCAGTAATTAAGTGTAGTTAAGTGGCATACATTTATTATGCTAATAACACATACGTATGAAATTGGCATCCATAATCTAGGTCTTGTCTTTAAACAATAAGACTATCCCTGCTGTGCCGAACTACAAAGTTTCTACATTTCATCTGTATCTGCTGCCACTGCCACTCCAGTACAGGTCTGTCCAGCAGGTACCACAGCACTGAATCAGTGATCATCCTGGTCTCAGGTGTGCTCCTGTTTAGATGATGTAGTAGATTTAATGCTTTTGAAACAATAGAAGTTGTTGGGTCATCACAATTTCATCAGCAATAAAAGTGTAATATTTTAAACTCCATATTATGCTCATTTTCCTGTCATCCTCTATCTCATCTATGACGCTAACAAATAATCCATTAGCGTTATTATGTTATTGTGGTGCTCCAGCCATACAGGCCTTGGGGACTAATATGTACTGTGAATACAATTGCTTTCTGTATTTGCTGTGAGCTACTTGCACAACAAATATAAAACGAGATGCAGCCGTGTCATTCATTTAAAGTTTCATAATGGAATAATAATAATGGATTATTTATTTTACCACGCTAGGATATAATTTCCTGAGGACTAAAAAGGTGGTATGTATTAAAAGAAACAAATATTTTATCTGCCATTTTTTTTCAAATGGCCTGGATTTTATTATAGCAAAAACAGTAAAACAGGGATCTGGAGTGTTATCCTTTAAGTATAATAATTCGGAACAGAGATGAGGAAGAATGGGATGTCACATCATAACATGCTACCTCAGTATGCTACACCAAATAAATATGTAATGTTCTGTGAGATACAAAGTATTACTCTCAGAATTTAGATACCATGTCATAAGGGCACAATCCATCAGGAATTGTGAAACAGTGTTTGTTTTGTTGCAACAGACCTATAGGAGACTGGTCAGCTGCTGAGCCTCAAACAAAATGACTGCGAGAGCAAAGGCCTTAGTGGTTTCCTGCATGCAGCCTGTTCTTCTTGGAAAGAAGAATTAAATATATTAATGCATTGGAAACAGAGCAACTAACAAAACAATGATTCCTACTCCAGAATCTTTTAAATCAAAATATTGTATAAAATCACTGCTAGTACAAAACAACAAAACAACAGATTAAACATTGAGCAATCATCATTAGGTAGATTTTGCAATGAGGAAGAGGAAGAATGTTTTTTGATTCTTTTTTTCTATTGTGCTGCAAGTTTGTTGATCCAAAACTGGCGAAGGCCACACAACATTTATTTCGAACTTACACCTATGAACATTATGTTGGGGGTTCGGGATGATACAAAGAATTACTGCATCAGATTTGCTACAATTATGTAAATTACCTTTTTAGGATACCTCCCAGGAGACTAAGAAAATATTGAAGATCCTATTTCTGCAAGCTGCACCAAGATATGCTTTTACAGTTCTCACAATTTCACACTCTTAAAATAGGTTTGGTATTTTTTTTTTGTTTTTGTTTTTCCACCCACTTGAATACTGAGAGGATCCAAAAACCCAGATATGGAAGTTTTGAGGCTGTGCCAAAGAGACAGGTGGGTGATGGCACGTTCTCCACATCTACCGGTCATAAAAATAGTCCCCGATTTGACCAAAACAACACTGACGATTTCAAGAGTGCGTAATTACTTATAATTAAAGCACTGAAGTGAAAGGATTGCCCTTACCCATTTACAGGATGTTAGTTAATAAAACAATAAGCCATCACTTATCTTTCCAGAACAGATGAACATTGTGTTTAAATCATTAGTCTTTATTATCTTTATTACATTTAAAGATGTTAAGCTGTGTTACAGTATGTTTTTTTTTTTCTTTGATGGTAACATGTTTAATGGCAACATATAGATCATGTATATATGAAAATCGTATTATTTAAATAAATTGCAAACATTTCATGATAATTAAACACACTGAGTGTGGGCACTAAACTAGTAACATTAGTAACATTACAGTGGTATTGCTGCTTTTGTTTGTTTGTTTAGAATGTTTTGTTTTTTTTGTCTTTGTCAGAGCACGACCATTGATAAGCACTAGAGCAGAGTCTGATGTGCCTGTTATGAACTTTGACATCTCTAAGACTCATTCTACACCTTTCAACAAATGCAACTATTGTCCAGGTTCTGTTCTGTGGACAGGTACACATTCTTGCCACATTGAAAACAATGTGGCAAGAATTTGTACCTGTCCATCAGGTGATCAGTACTTTCATGTGGTCAAACACTGTCCAATCTGATTGACTGAAACCCATTTTGATGCATGGTGTAAAGGGGGTCTATGAGAGAGAACGCTTCTTTACCCCCAAAACAGTTAATTACAGAATCAAAATGAGAACAAAGCAGCTGATTCAGTTATCTTACTCACGCTACTGCCAGACTCCTAGTATGAAAGCCTCCTGAAAAATCCCCTTTTGGTGGGGTGCAAATAATTGAGAACAGACTCCAGGGCAGGCCTAGGACATGTTATGGAGATTACAAATTTCAGTTAGCCTGGGAGAGCTCCTCCCAAAGAGGAACTTACTTTTCAAGGAGCAAGCTACTGGGAGAAAGAACTCTATAGGCTGCTTGACTACCATTGTTACTAAGAGCAGGCCAAAAAAGTTCAACATGGAATTATTATTCTTTTCTTACTTATTTTGTCCATGCAGTAGCAAATTTAAACTGGATGTGCAGGAAATTAAACAGGAATAGCAATGCAAAAAGGCACAGGGGAAAAAAAAAAACTTGCGACCCATTTGTCATTGACTTGGTTCGAACAGTTCCTCTTTAATTCATCTTCACGTCAATCCCTATGTACCTTTCTGGGCACGGAAAGAGTTGTCAAGAACAAATGAGACAGCTGATAAGTCTTTATTCAGCTCTTGTTAATCTCATCTTTAATCTAGTTTCTCCCCATACAAAATCAAAGAAGGTTTCCAGTTAGGCCATGGACAGAAATAGCCCATTTGTTCCAGACCTTTTAGCATTGCTGGACATCACACAAGGCAGCAGACCAGACATGGATTAGCAGAGCATGAATTATTTATTGTTACTCCGAATGGTGCAAAGTGGTATTGGGTAGTTCGAGAACTCCGAAACAATCAGGTAAATACTTGTAATAGCTGTTGTAAGTAGAATTTGGTCAACATTTAAAAAGTTGAATGTCTTAAGAATTGTCCATGTTACAGCTGGTTCATTAAACAGAAATCCGTGTTGGGGAGGTTTAATTATATAATTCCCTTTTGAAGTGTCTGCGGCTGTATCCTGCCAAGTACAGAGGTTGACGAGGTGGTCTGTCTGGATAGTAGTGCATAGAAGGTAGTCATAGGACTCTGCTTTGTTCTGTCTCTCATCTCTCCAGTTCTCAGTAAAATGAATAATTCTTACAATTGCAGCCTTGTTTGGGTTAGTTAGCACCCTCTTGTTACACACTGTCAAGTATTCATGGTGCTTCCGAGTGTCCACAAAAATGTATACAGTGACTTGTGAGTCCATGTAAATTTAAAGCACTACAATCCTCTTTAGAAAGGAGAGAGAAAAACACAAGGATATTTGCAAAGCAATGCAAAGCAGAGGGCAGACATTAAAGCATCTGGACTATAGGAAAGCATGAAGTAAAAAACTGCTCAACTGAACTAATGCAGCTGTTGCACCTAATCCCCCCTCCAAAACACCTCTCTGTTGCAACTATCGTTGTTTTGTGCTTACATGCGTCTGTCATCATCCGCCACATTCTCAGAGGATTGATTTAAAAAAAAAAAAAAAAGCTAGAGAAACGTGTACCTTAAAGTGAAATGTTACTTCAAACTCATTGCAACAATGCCATCCTACAAAAGAAAGAAAGTTTGACACTTCCATGAGCCCTGTTCCCTGAGATTCAAACAACCATCACTTTTCCATTGCTTTTCAGCTCCCCAAGTCCACCTAACCTCTTTTGCTCTGTGGATTACAGCACATCTTCCTCACCTCATTTTTTCTGTCAGCTGCCAGTCACCCATTCTCCTCCTCTCCTGTTGCTGTATGTCTCATCACGCCTTGACAGTTAAGCCCTACCATCACACCACCATATGGTCCTGTGCAATATGGATATGACATGAGTAGACCTTTACATGCAAAGCACATAGGCATTAGTGCAGCCAAGTGGTGATGGTTGGAGGTTCATGGGTTAAAATGTGCCACTTACCCTTGATCTAATAATGAAAAGGGATTGGAAATCTTTGAAGAGCTGAACATACCCACAGAAAACCAGATGCACTTCATGTTTCCTGCAGTATTGCTGGTTTGCCCCTCTCCCTGTAAAGAACTCTTTGAACTCGTTTTTTCTTTACAGTTTTACAGACACATAAAAGAGATGAGAAACATTGGGAAGAGGGATGACATGTAACAAATGTCCCACGTAGCCATTCTGCCCTAGATGATGAAAAATATGCAGTAATGCAGTGTTGATGCAGGGGAGGGGAAAGCTATAATAGCTTCCAATATATTATGAGATTGTTGGATAACTTCTACATCGGTCCCATTCCATTGCATTGACATTCAGGCAGAGAGGGAGGAAGTTGACTGAGGGTTGAAATAATTGCCCTTGAAAGGAGGCGAATGTTCTTCATTTGAAAAGAGAGCGTGTTGTTCACTGAACCATGTAAAGATCCTGCCACCATCCTAGAACTACCACACTAATAATTACATTCTGCTTTCATCAAGATCTCTCACATTTGGGGACTGTTGCGACGTGAGGCAGAGTCGACAAAGAAAGCCGGGGCCTGCAGAGGGAGAAATAGCTGTGCTTAGACAGATTGCAGCTGTAGAAAGTTCATGCACCGCTAGACTCAATTATAAACTACCCCAGCAAATCCTGCTTGCCGAGAAAAAAAAAGGATGTAAATTGTGTTTACTGTAGCCTTGTCGAGTAAACACCATTTAAAGGTATGCCATGTATGTTATTTATCATTCTGTCTGCGGAGATCACACACAGGCTGGTAATTTTGTAATTACCTCTGAATTATGTTTACCAGCCTTTAAATGATTTGATCAATTTCTCTCCTCAGAATAAATACTGCTTATGTAATGGATAATTGGTAGTCACGCATAGCTCAAAACACATTACCTCACATTACATTTTCATTTCCCTTCAAGAACACCTTAGTGTGTGTAACATTAAGCCTTTGGGGAGCAGGTGCTCTAAAATAAAAAAAAATCACTTCTGATTTTCAGTTAATTCTGCATCACAGAAATGATAAAAGCATTTGACAGACATGTACTCAACACCATTCATCATAGATTCTTCACAGGAACATATTTCCACTCAGTTCCACTCAGAGTAATGATCTTTTGACTACTTGATGGATGGAGTAACTGAGGGCAAAAATGAACCTGCTCTTGACTGACCATACTTTACAACACATGTATACCCCCCAAAAAACAAGTCTGACCTTTAACAGTCAGCCTTGAACAAAAGTCCATCAAATTTAAAATATGTTGCACAACTCCTCTCCAGTTCACCATGCCGTACTCACCAAACGTCCTTGGCTGTTTTGGCATAACATCTTTCATGATTCCTGTGTTCGAGCACACCTCAGGTGTTGCTGTGGAACATGAGATGTTTTATAGATTGAACCTTTTGGTCAACAGAAATGTTTTTTACTACTTGGCCATCCTGCTGCCAAGGAACTTTCAGTAAATGACTGGCTGTAACAAGACTTCCGGAGATGAAGGCAATGTGTGTCTCAAAAACAGATGAAAGGAGGGTTAATGGCGATATGAGAGGAGGAGAGAGGCAGGAAAGAAACGTAGAAGATGAAAAGAGTCTGGTAAATAAGGGTAGTATAGGGGATGAATAAGTGAAACATGGGGGCATCTGGATTCAACTTAAAAACTAGACAGTCTGGGCTGAGAGACACTAGAACTAAAGGGTTAGACCCGGCAACTAAAGCTGGTTTCAGGGACGGAATCACAATAATTTTAAAGTGCAATATGAATCTGTTAATCTTAAGTCTATCAATGCTTTCTTGCCTCCTGACATTATTTTGTGAATTTTCCACCATAACATCATCACTCTTGCTAAGCACTCATCTATGAAGCTGAGGTTAACTGACATCCCCCACATCCACAGGTGCCAAAGAAGCAGATGGGAAGTGCAGCCAATTTACAGGAAGGAAGCAACAGTGATGTTTTGAACAGTTTTTTTTTTTTTTTTTTTTTGCTGGCATCACTTACAGTTGTTGTTGCTACGACTGCCTCAACATTCAGCTGCCAGTCTTGATATCCACCATCCAGCTCACTGTTGGTCACAGCCGCCATCAAACTGTGGCCCTAAATTCACACTGTTATAATATCATATCATATCATGTCATCATCTTCTCTGGTGCTGATTGGTTTGGCTTCCATCTGTTGGAATCAATCATTTCATCACATATGTTTTTGAATCTGTCTGATGTTCCAGAAGAGAACAGTCTTGTTTGTTTGTTTGGATTTTTGTTTTCGCGGGTGATCTTTACAGCTGGAGCATTGAGCATTTTTCTGTTGAGTTGACATGACTTCTACTGCTGAGAATCAGATTCACTGATCTACAAAGTGTGTCTTTCCAAAAAAAAAAGTATTTAGTATCAGGCTTGTCCTGTCTTTGACCTCCTCTGTCTCATACTAAAATAATTCATGCCGCATAGTGGTTGAATTGTTGCGTTGGTCAGGATTCATTTCAAGTGATCTGCTTTACATTTTTTCCTGCTGATTGGATTACAGCTCTAGATGAATGTGTGCCTGTTATGTGCAAGATATATACAGTAAATAAGTTGAAGTAGGGATAGATAGGGATAGGATTGGGTTTATGTTTGTCCAATGAGCACCCTGAAATATTTTGATGAACGTGCTCAGTGGGTTTGTACTGTGTTTTGTGGTAACTAGAATCTTAAAATGCAGTAGTACTATTGCCTGCATAAAATTATCACAACTATATGAAATAACATAGCAACAACATAATAAACACTCTGTGAGTCCATGTTGCCATCTTGGCAGTACGTTCCAGCTGCTGTTAATTCTTGCATTACTGCCTCTACTAATTATCCATATTTCCTCCTACAGTACAAGTCATCTGCAATCTGCCTCCTGCTTCAGTCTGAGCTTGCTACTCTAAGTGTGACAACTAAGGATGTGTTAATGTGCTGCATTAAAAAAAAAAAAAAATGTCAAAAACAATTAGAGTCCTCTTAGACACTCAAACCGTGACAATCTTCAGAATGGTAATTATCTTTCACTGAAGACTAAACTGTGTTGTGTCTAGCCATAATTCCTTTCAGGATATTACTCATTAAAAAGAGAACGATGACACAAATAAACAAATAAATGGAGGCAAAGAATGAAAAGATATTGCCCTGGCAGTTTAGCATTCAAAACGGTTCAATTAAATTTGCTAAATTTGGAGAAGAAGAAAAAAAATCTCTGCTGGAACTTTAATGTTAATCAAGGTGAAATTATAATATCTACACTTTTAGTGCCTTAGAGGCTATAGTAATCTGTGGGTTTAATCTGGCCTAAAAAGATTTGCTTATCATGATATTATGGAGGTGAGGAGGATAGATTTAGGGATGGTACTCTGTTAAACTTGCAGTAAAACCTGTTCCCTTATGCCTTCCGGACTTGTGAACTAAATAAAAAATTTCATTAGCTTCTGTTTTAATGAGGCACTGTAGTGTGGTCCCGAAGTAACAAGGAGAGCACAGAATCCATTTATTTCCTTATTTTGGTGGCTTTTTGGCATATAGACTTTTACCTCTTGTTGCTTCTTGTTATTTGATTTCAAAAAGTGATGTGGGTCACTGGCTTCCTTTTCCCACCAAGTGCGTCTGTGCCAGAGTTCCATGTTTCACCAACTGAACATCACAGGCAAACATCTATAATGCACTTTCAAAATAAAGATTTACACATGCCCATAAAACCAAGGCAATAATGAAATGAAACTATAGATTAAGTGGATGATGAATCGTTCGCCATCTGAGAGAAACGATGCATGTTCTGACCAGTCGAAGGACATCAGCAGTCTAAGCAATGCCTGACACAATAGGAATCTAAAGGCCTCCACACAGTAGCTGATTGCATTATGGGCTTGCTATGCAGCTGGCAGCTGCTTCCTGACAATATGATGATAGAAAACTCTCGTCGCTCCACTTCAAAATAGTCAATTAACGGAAATGAAATTGTGTGATGTCTGTTGCGGCACAGATGCTGAAGGCGAAGATGACAAACTGGGACTGCAGGAGAAATTCTATTGCTGGTTACCAACACTCTGTTTTTATATTGCGTACCTTATTTTCTAACCCATATCATATATACGCATGTAAACAGTGTTTTCATGCAATGATATCACTGTATTAGGGCAATAAACTGGGATTAGGCTATTGGAGTTTAGAACTGCAATACTGATCACTTGCTTAACTTTTAAAGTCGTGAAGTTGCAGGTTTTTTAAATGGCAGGAGCATGGTGCACACATGCAGTTGTTTTGGCACTGCAACATTTGACAGTCAGAGCTTTAGACATTCCCACTTGGTAGCTGCTTCTTACCACTACACTTTTTTAATGATGGCTGCACTGGACTGGCCACTTTACGGTGACCATACTCCAAGTCCTGCATTAGCTTTCTACATTATTCCTTACAGATCCTTTGCTAGATTTGCTATTTATTACATAGACTACACACATAATAAAAAAAGGACATCACCATGCTCACACACAAACATATCTACTACCGTAAATTATTTATAATGTATTTCTTTTTCCTTTTCTTGTCTCTCTTCAATTCATTTGGATATTTTCTCTGCGTAATGCACAAAAGTGCTCCATAAATAAATTTGACTTGATTCCCATTCTGTGTAGCATGGAAAATATCAGTGGGAAGTATCACAATCCCTTGTGTGCACAGGCAGGCACATTTGCTCTCACAGACACACTGTCTGCTGTCTATAGTAGGAAGTGAAACAGTTCTAATTGGCTGCATTGCTTGCTCTCAGATTTTCATGGTCATTCAAGCGATCTTGTTCGATGAAGGATAAGGGATATAAAGCTACGCTAGATGTACAGAGGAAAAAGAGACAGATGGACAAGTAGAGGGACAAACAGACTAAAACTCCTGTAAGGATCCTCAAGTGAGGTCAATTTGACTTGAAGGGGAATCCTTGTAGCATGACAGAACTGGCACAGTGGGAAGATGGGCTATATTCTCCATTTGAAAATCAATAAATTTAGACTCTATAATATGTGTAGTATTCTACAAAATTATATAGCTACAATTAAACCAACTTGTGGACAAAGAACACCACACTTGCACTTAAATACATGAGCTGAAGATAATTTATTCTAGCTAAAATTAATGAATTGTGTTAATGTAGGAAAAGAAATATATTATTAGTACTGCAAACATGTTTGGTGCCAAAAATCTTGTTAGAGACTCTTTAAGGATCCAAAGGGGCCAAACTGTCTTTCCGTCCATGTAAACAACTGAACTTGAATTAGGCTAAAACCTGAGTAATGACCAAAAGCAGTTCCCCCTGTCATTTCTTCAAAGCTCTCTGTTGCTCGGAAATGATTTTAGATTTTGCTCCATTAAACTAATTGCTGACTAAAACACAGTGCTCATGTCTGCCAAAGGCCCCCGTGGATCCCAGGGGCCTTCTTGAGCAGTGCAGCTGACATTGAGTGCTGCTCGGTGGGTCTGTGGCTCCATCTGTGCCAGTTTCTCCCACTGGATGCCTTGTACTCAGCCGACCCCCCCCCCCCCCCCTACTCTAACCCCACCACCAATGCTGAGTACTATATGTCACTTTCCCCACTGACAGCCACTTACATTGAGGAGAAACATGATGGTGTGCATAGGAACTTGAACACTGATGCACATGTATACATGCATATTAATTCTACAGATGATTTTAACATGACCTCACTGAGTTTGTGAATCTACGCTAAAAATGTCAGTCTGAAATTGTTGAAGAACAGTTATAGAAGAAAAAATACTGAAGCCTTAGCTTGCATTATCTTTCATAATTTTGTAAGTTAAACTAAACGGCCTCTATTTAAACTGAGTTATAGTACATCTTCAGACATCTGGAATATACATAACCTTGGTTTAAATAGTATTTTGATATAATGTATGCATATCCTACAGAATCTCCTGGACAAGCTGTTAGCAATAACTGTACAAGTAAGTACAGTTATCTACATATAAAAGCATTCATACAAATGCATGCGGGTGTACATTGCGCATAGATGCACACAAACCCTTGGATATTTCACACAATGATTGCTATAATTTATATATAGACACTTGGAATCACAAGTATGCACACACGCTCATCTTCAATGGCTCATTTTCACAGATAGTCCTTGAACTTACTCACAGATATTTAATATCTTATTCTTTCTAAGTCCGCATGCATGTGTGTGATATGTAGGCACACACATATATATACTCAAGCACACAAATGCACACAGACACACAAACAACACATAATTCACACAAGTGCAAACCCATGTAGCCTGTAAGATTCTGCAACTGTGCCACTAGAGCCTCTGATTAAATTTGGCATAAATCTGCTGACTCCTTTGGAGCTAATTGGTATTTCCCAATCTTATTATGACTGCCTCCAATCTGTTTCTCACACAGGTACTTTATAACCAAAACTTTTTTTTTTTTTTTTTTATAAATACACGTTTTAAATGTGCGACCTGCTGACAGCTCAAGACAGTTTCTTTCTTTCTTTTTTTTTTTTCTTTTTTATTTTGTTGAATAAGTGAGTCATCTCCAAGAGAGATGAAACAATGGTGTTTGCCAACTGAGCCAGATGTTCATGTTTAAACAAGGACTTACATAAGAGGCACCCCTCAACGGTAGCCGTGGGAGACAGAGAGGGGGAAAGAGATAAAGACAGGACACAATGTGTAACAATGGCAATGTGCCTGTTTTAAATGGTGTAAGTACATTTCTTCTTTCACCTGACTTGACTTTTAGTATGCTTACATTTGTATGTGGGTCTTTTGGCCTTCTGTAAACTAAAAGCTGCATGGCCACCAAGCAGACCGAGGTTACTTCATAAAGCCAAAAACATTTAAAAGTATTCAATACATGTTTTTTTTTTTTGTCCAACAGCATCAATATGCATAACATTGTTTGTTAAATTAATATTTTTACATTTTAGGCACTGCTTTTTTTTCTCCATATACAGTAGTTTATGTTTCACAGTCAGGCACATAGTGTACATTAGATGACATTTCAGAGATAATTGCACTCAGTGATGAGTTAAGAGATGTGGGCAGACCAGTGAGATAAAGTAAAAGAGACAAAACAAAACAACAACAACAAAAACAACAAAACACTAAAAGAGCTACACAAAACATCAACCTTTTTCCCACTATTAGGTGTCTTATTACTGTCCAGGATGCTGGTTCTGGAGCAGTCCCATGTGTTCTCCAACATTTGAATTAGCACACTGTTATCCTGAAGACCGATGTCCTCTGATATCTTCAATAGTTCGGTTGTCTAACATCCTTGGTTAGTTCACTTAGCTTTCTGTGCCCATTCTGGCTGTAGGTCTTTGTGCTTCATGTCAACCTCAGTAGGGTCGGGATATAGTTTTTGAAAATTGTATGTGTTTGGTGTGTTCTCTGCACTGCATTAAATAAAGACACCTCTTGTTTCATGCTGCTGCTGTATGCAGTAAATCCAAATGTGGATGTGTTATGCATATTTCACCCAGTGTTAAGCTTTGACCCGTGCATCACCATCTCTGACAACCTTCCTCCCCATTATTAAGAGAGCCTGTTGATCGGTGTCACAAACTGACAGTCTTGTTGATATTATTAAACAAAAAAAAAAATTACAAAATAAATGTTCAGCATAGTAGAGCCCAAAAGAACACAAGACACTGTCTATGGGTGGGATGAATTAAAGAATACAATTCAATAAAACCACAGGTTATAAATGCATTACTGATGGTGGAGAACATAATAAAATATTATAGCGGCTGTTCTTTCCATCAACACATACTGCCATACTTTATCATGTCTCTAGAGGCAAAACGTTTAAATATTGCCAGGAACAGCTTAGTGATAGTCAACAGCACACCAATCATGATAACTTACTCCAAAGCTCTGGAGCTTGTCTCAAGACTTTGATCATGCAGGATGGGACCTGGCATAAAGCCTTCTTTCAAACATTCATATTATCAGGGGGCATGATTGGCTACAGCACTGACAGGATTAAAAATCCAACAACTCCATTCTTTCCAACACAGTGGAATATTAGGACAAATATGAGACAAAGGGTCATTATAGGGCACGTAAATCCAGTTCCAAAGCAGGGGAGAAGCAAAGTCATTCCCATGATTCTCTCTTTGGCACGGTGAAGGTCGGCAGAGCAGCTGGGAAACTCTGACAGCTGGGAACCTCCTCAGTCTCCAGCAGACCCCAGATGTTCTTTTCTCCCTCTTTCTCTCCAGCTCTCTCCCTTGTCTCTTTCCTCATTCACCATCTCTACCTTTCTCCCTAGTGTGGAAAAAAAAAATGTCAAAGCTGTGTTCCAGTTGTGAAATGGTTGTTTTCGCCAATTACTTCTTTCCCTTTCACCCGCTTATGCCAGATGTAGCCAATCTTGTGTGAAGATGTCAGAACGGAATTATGCAAATGATATCAGCAAGTCTGGATCATGAGTATCTGTCAGTTTTATTTGTCATTATTTAGAATTGTTTTGACTTCTTCATTTTGGGTGCCTGAGCACAGGATTCATCATTTCGAAAACGATAAATTGATACTATTTGATTATAATCAAAGAACCAAAAAAACAAAACAAAAATCAAATCAATGCGGTCTTATGAAATGAACTTGTAGTCAGAAACAGTCACAGGATGCATTTGGATGTACAAATGGAACCAGAACTGATTATATTGTCACAAAATCAACTTGTTTACCTTTTAACTAAATAAAGTCAACCAGACTGTGAAAAAGTGACAGTGACTTCCTAGATCACAATTTAGGCGAGTGACAAATGTCTATATCAGTGATGATGCAATATAGATATTTGTTCTTTTTTTTATTTGTTATTTCTTCTATTTTAACCACTTAACAGCTCATTTGCATATTCAGAAAAGACGTAAAAGCACAGTGTAAATGTGTAGACTGAGATGTTAGATTGCAAGCAGCAATTTGTACAGACCAACCCTAACTAACTCACAAGCCGATCTGATCTGTTTTGACCTAGTTAAAAAACTTATTTTTTTATGGATGACTTGCTAGATTCACACTGTTCTTTGACAATAACAGACCAGATTTTCAAAAGGGGAATGACTGAATATGGCACCAGTGCCAACATACTATTCGACAATGACAAAAGCAAAGACACGTTGCTCATTGCGTGGTAATATGCGTATGATTCAAACAGTTATTGTGCTACAATGTTTCATGCTCTAGGGATCTCCATACATTCTGGGGTGAGTACACTTGAAACTCTTTCCTCAGGGTCATAGCGTATTTTTTGTCATTAGTTAAAATTAACTCTAACGTTAGGCTGACAAACTTTCACTGACTGCTACATGCTACATTTTTTTTTTTTTTTTTGGAGTTGCTTCACCATGAAACATCTAGAGAGATATATTAGTTTTATTTCAGCTTTCGAAGTCCCTCCAGGAATCATGCCTGATCAAGTGACATTTAAATATCGGATTTTCATTGATCTGACCTTGATGTGCTGACAAAAACTACCTCCTTGGGACTATGCACTATAAAGAAGATTAATCACATAGCCCGCGGCTATGACAGTTTGGTGAGCAACAGGTGGGGTTCTTACACAGTCTTAGAAGGTCATAGAAGTTAAGTTGACATCCCAAGCAACCGCACTGAAGACGGACCAACAGTATTCCCATTAAGCATTGGGAGCACTGGGGATGACACTGATAGCTGAAAAACAGAGCGTGCTCCACCTTAATTACGGCTGAAACAAGACAGAATCCCACTTATTGCATAATGGGGAATTCAATTTGTCAATCATGTATGTGTAACTGGTTTGCATTACACCCAACAGCAAACACCATACAGTACATACAGTATAGTCATTAGGTATAATTGCATTTGTCTCCAGTTGTCTAATAACAGTCTCTTGCACAAATATTAGATACAGATTCTCAAGCTCTCGAATTCAATCACTGCATCTGAACTACTTTGACCGCTATATCAAGTTGAAAAGTCTTTTATATGGCCTAGTCAAAATAACAATTGTGATTTTCTCTAAGCTAACAAACTCAGCTTGACTTAGCAAATGTGTTAGCTTAGCACAGTTGTCAACTGGACTATGAGCTCACACAGTTTATCCAAAAAAAGCATTATTGTATTCCTGACTTGTGTGACCACTTTGACAAGAGGGTGCTGTCACAGGTGGCTGCGACAAAGCTGTGACATTGTCAGACAGGAGAGATCTAATGTTAGCCTCTACTTACAGAATCCATGGAGAATTTCATGGTCCTTTCAGTAATGAGTACAAATGTCTCATCAGTCACTTTAAAGGATAACTTTAGTATTTTTCAACTTGGACCTTGTTTTCCTTTTTTTTTTTTTTTATGTCAAAGTGACTAATAGAGACTTTTTTTTGGGTCCATTATTGATTTCAAGCAAAGCAGCCTACAGTTACAAAATGGGCTACAACATAACCCTGGACAGATACAGTATGTACTGTACATTGAAAATGTTTTTGCCACTGACCACTACAATGGAGACACGAGTGTATTAATGCAATTTCAATGTCATGCCTACATATTTAGCTCATTTCAACAATGTGGATAGGGCCGTTTATATACGGATAAGACTACAAATTGAAGAGCTGACAAAGAGAGAGGGGCAACATCCAAACGCGCCCTTTGAGTCACTTTGACACAAAAACATGGGAAAATGAGGTACAGGCTGAAAAATACCAAAGTTACCATTACATCTAAATCAACCAAAAGCTCATCTACTGGATCATTCTGAGGTAGTACTAGCTTTAGGTCTTGGCTAACAGTCTCAAACAAACTGCAACACACAAGGACTGCTAGTTAAATGTCACAAATTCTAGTGCAAATGTTCTCCTAGTTGCTAGTTAGCAAATTAATACATTTTAAAGATTAACACCCCCTTGTCCAAAGTAGCCTACCAATTAGACTATTATTAACCTCACACTTTTATATTGACTCATATTTTAAGTCACTTTATAGTTGATTGAATAAACTTAATGTAATTGAGCTTTAGTTTCTAACTTTACTGTTTTACTTGTCAGATGTGATCTGACTGGATTTGAAAGATAATCAATGAATGCCAAATGTTAGACAGAGCAAGGTGGGGTGCCTTCTGGGCATGGGCAGCGGGAGATATTCCAAAGTGGAGAAAAGTTCTTCATGTTTACCCAGAACTCTTTCCTAGTCTCCTTTTAGTTCTTATTTCAAGTGTTACATGTATCATGAATACAGACACGTAAGCATTTTCCTTTGTTTTTTCTCTTTACATTGCCGCCATTGTGCTTCATCACACTGGGTTTCTTGTAAGAGGAAAATCTTCATTCATGAGTCATATCATAACAATAATATAAGGTGAAAATTAGTCAACACGCCAAGGGAAACTGACCTCTTATAAGCATAGTTTAAGTTGGTTGATTAAAGCTACTTAGAAAAAGAAAAATAACAAATAACTGGTAATCAGCTATTGCAAAAAGTGCCCATATATTCACAGGTTATAAATAAACCCAAACAATAGAACACCCCACTAATGATGGGAACAACAGTGGTCAGAGTTAAAGAAAATCAACTATTTTTACAATTATCAACTAATTGTAAAATAGTTGAATAGTGAATTAAACGTTGAAGGCAACTTGTTCCAGTAAAAATTAAATTGCACTGTTGTGAGTGTTCCAGGTAATCATATCAATTCAGGATTAAGTGTTCATTTATAAATTCTGATATATTTCTTAAACTAAATAAACACCTGGAAAAAAGAAAAAAAAAGAATGTGGGTTAACTGTTGGATGAAAACAGGGCTGTTTTTTTCTGAACTTATGAAAAGCTAAATGATTCTCACAGGACAGGGAGAAACATTTGATGATCTGACAGCATGTGATGCATTGCTATAGAAACTATAGAAAGAGCCACCCAACAGCAAGATTTGCGGGGACTAGCTGAATTTTGGATTAAATGTTTGGTGGCTTCCTGGTGGAACTGATTGGGCAATTATGGATGCCGTTGAGCTACCAGAAAGCTACTGCAGATTGTTTTGAACTAAAACATTGTGTTAGCAAGCAGCTATTTACACATCTAGCAGTTTTTCTGGTCACCTGGTGAAAGTTCAATATTCACCTGTTTTTTTTTTTTTTTTTAAATCTCCAGCACCTCCTGAGGGAAATATCTGGCTATTTAGCTGCACTGTGCTCCACCATGTTTACCAGGTAATCATTAACTTTGCCTTTCTGTTAATGTTGTGTACAGCAGTTAGCAAACAGTGCGAGAACATTATAAGCATTCTCATTCCTGCCCTGACTTTTTCATGTTGGAAGGAATAGACATCGCAGCTACAACCTACCAGCTGAGAATTTCTGACTTCTGAGTGCACTCAGAAGTCAGAAGTTCTTCACCGACCAGGCCAGCTGTGTGTGACCTCCCCCAGAGAAATGGATCTATAAGGAGGAGGAGTGGGGAAGGAAGAAGAAGAAAGAAAGAAAGAAAGGAAGGAAGAAAGAAAGAAAGAAAGAAAGAAAGAAAGAGAGCTGTGTGTATGGCATGGCAGTTAATCGTGCTAAAGCTATACACTCGCTCAATCTGTCCATCCATCTGCCTCCCTTGCCTGCCCTCATCTCTCATCTCAGCTCATCTTTCTCATCCTCACAGTATTTATCTACTCTCCGCCATTTTTGGATTGTGAACCTTTCATATGGTGCATTTTCACAAAACTAATTTACGAATTATAATCTCACTATGATTTGCAACAAATTTGACCTCATTTGAATACCTCACCTCCCATCCCTGTCTGTCCTTTATCTATTCTCTATCGATGCCCATTGTGAACACTCGCTGGAAATTTATCCACTCGTCTTTCCAGCTCTGCTCTCCCAGTGATCGCTGGCTGTCCACAGTGGGAAGTTGTCAGGGCCATTCAGATCCCGGTGGGTGGTGGTGGTGGTGATGACATAGGTTGAAGTAACCCTGCAGAACCAGGTGAGGCTTGCCGTGCCGCAGTACTGAAACAAAAATTAAGTAGACAAGCGTCTCGGCCTGACTGCTGCCAGTGACGCACTTATCGATCAGCAAAAGGTGTGTGGGGAGTATCAGACCAAGGTTACAAGGCTGGAGATGACACATGTTGCTATATCAACGAGTTGTCCCCTGTTAGAGATACAATTTAAAGTTTTAAATGGAAGTTTGGACAAGGGGCAGGAGAAAGGACAAATTCTGCTTGTATATTAAGAAATATAAGCTTTGAATTATTTGATATTCTCTTATGAGAAACAACAAATGTTTTCTTACAAAGAAAAAAAAAAAATATATATATATATATATACTGTATATATATACAGACCATTTATAGCAGGATTCAGAGGCGTTAGGGACAATACCAGCCACTCCCTTGCAAAGCAGTTTCCAATAGCAACCAAACCTACATGCTTCATAGTCTTAGAGCATTTCATATTGGTATTATTTATATCACTGTAGTTTTATTGGACCCACATGGGCATTTGCAGCGTATCATTGTTTGTTTAATCTCTTTGTTATATTTCAAGTGAGTGTGTCCCAGTGTAATACTGGAGGCACTAAACTCAGAGGGTCATATTAAATGACTTACAGTAAGTGAGTAGTTAGGGCTTGTGACTAACCGGCTTGCTGATCAAACCTGTGATTTTCCAGTTATGTCACAGATCATCTATTAATCTTCTTAAACACATACATACAAAAAAAAAAACTGTGATCGAGAAATGATGCAACTGGGCATGACACATGCAGTCACCATACTCAACAATATGCAGCAATGTTCTGGACTCATTTGCAGTGTTTTCTGCTATTAATAGAGCCCCATTAGACATCGGTGCACATCAATTCTGTATCTCTAAGTATGATCAAGAATCACGCTGCATATAATATAATTAGTGGTTGTACCCATTGGTCTGTCAGTTTTTTTTTTGACATTTGAATGTCTGAGCTGTAAACAGTTAAGAATCAAGTTGTCACATTGCATTACTGTGAGCATATAAAGAGGGACAAAAGCAGGGTTAGGGTTAGGGTTAGTTGAATAAGCAAAAATACAACGACTCCCTAATTTAATGGCTCATGATTTTAAAGAGCTTTTAGTTTGGCTGTTTGATCATTTAATTACTGTGACTTTGTTTACCTCTATAATTATGTTATTTTCCGGTAGGAAGACAATAGAACAGTGAAACACTCAAATCCATATATTGTATTTTGGAGCAATCAAATGTGTGATGCATCTCTTCTTTTCTATCTAGCACTTTGGTGCAGGAAGAAACGTCCTGAAAAAAAAAAGGAGATTGGAGATTTTTTTCTCCTTCTCTAAAGTAACTACAATGTCCCCCCTGCCTTGTTCTGAGAGTGTCCTGAAACCCAATGAATAACACCCAGATATTTTCAGTCCAACACACCAAGCCACACTGAGACACTTTCACAAAAAAAAGGGGGGGAAAAAAGAAAAATAAGGCCTCCTTTTTCATCTCACCTAAAAAATGTCATTCGTACGGCTCTATTTTACTCCCAATTTCCCCATATCTTTCATTTCAGGGAGAACTGCCTTGTGTGAGGTCTATCTAGCTTCCAGTCTGAAGCCATGGGGCCCCTGCTGTGTCCCTGTATGCCCTCTTCTCACTAAAACCACATCACATCCGTGACATGACGCATTCATTTGAATACGTTAAATGTGCCTTCTGGGTGAATTTTAACTAAATTAACAACTGGTTTGTTAGACAGCTACTTAGTCTTCTACAGTGTGAGGGTAACTTTAGTAAAGAGAGTAAATAAAGCAGTCAACATGGCACAGCAAGGAACTTTTTAGCCTAGAGCAGTAAAGTAAACAATTTTCAGCAGAGAAATGGATGCAAATTGTGTAATGATTTGAGTGATTCTAAAATAAACAATACATTAAAGTACTCATATATTTCTACATTAATGAACACTATCACAAGGGATCTGTAGTCTGTAACACGCAAGAGAAAGAGTGGTATTGCAATAAAATCAGATGCATTCTTTACCATTCACACGTACTACTTAAAGCTTCCCTGGTTAGTATGCGCATCATATGATTCATGTGTCCAGTAAAGGAGGTCTGCATTTCAAATTGCACTTGGTATTGGTAGTTTTATACATCGGGTACCCCAAATTGAGTCTAGAGGTAATGGTTGAGATATTACGGGCAAAGCAGACAAAAGTAATCTCATTCATTTAAAAAAAAAAAAAAGAGAACTTGTGAAAACACAGGGGGTTGAGTAGGTTTTAGCTACTAAAGGTAAAATTAAGAAATGATGCATTCATAACTGTAGCACAAACATTTGATACCACCCACAAATGTGGGAAGACAAAATAGGTGCTGAGCAGGAGAACGACGGTGGCGAGGTGTCGGGGAAGAGGCTGGAGAGTGTGAGTGTGTGTAGGACGAACAGACACTAACAGGTAGACATACAAAATGGATGAGTGGTGGTGTGTGTCTGGGTTGTGAGAGAGAGAGAGAGAGAGAGAGCAACAAATGGACAAACTTGAAGTGTGTGAGGGAGGTGTAGGTTGTCACAGATGGATGACTAAAAGGAAGGAACAGAGAAAGGTGGTGGATGGGCGGGAGAGAAGTGGAATGTAAGAGCAGGCATGAATGGATGGGTGGATAGAGGAAGGGAAAAGACAGATGTCCAGTTGGCTAAGAAACAGATTTTTTTTTTTTTTTTTAAAGGATGAGGAGGCGATTTCTTGAAAGGGAGCTAAATGCAAATATGCAAGCAAGATCAGAATCATTTCAAAAGTGTGTCTCAGTGTGACTAAATTAAGCCCGGAACAGTGTTAAAGCCATTAGCTGTCTTGCATCTGCACTAATCAAGATTTTATGTAAAAATGCCCCAGCAGCATCACAAAGTGAGGCTGAAGCAGACAAGGACACCCATTTATTCCACTAAATGAGAAAATGACACCCCATTGATTAGCCCAGTTTGGGTGCATTTCATGTGCCTTGTTATGTAGACCTAACTGCTGACAAAAAGTGAACTTGTGGATAAGCTATCATTTCACCTGATGTATATAGAGCAGACGCTCAGAGACAAGCACGGGAAGTGATTTTACACTCAGTCCAACTCATTATCACTCCTGGGATGCGAGTACATATGTTCTGTGCAGATGTGACCATGTAAAACATCTGGCTTGTAAACATTATATGTGTTACACGGTACAGAATCGTGTAAAAATATGTGAAAACACTGGCTATATTAAAGTTAACATATTTTTTTTGTCCAACCTACAACAGTATGAGGGGAAATCAAACATAACAGACTCTTGAAAGAGGAGACAGTACTGTATGTGTTCAGTCCTTGAGAGAAGCCACTTTCTCTATTGAATGTTCTACATTTTAAACACTAACACAAACCATCCTATAAATATTCCTCAAATGCACATGTCAACATACCCATCATTACAAAGTGCATTGACCACATCTAGTTAATTATAGTCTGCTCCAAACTGCATGACCGGATCAAATTTGACATCTGTGAATTGACTTGACATTTACAGTAGGACTGTCTGCAGCAACCATGAAAATAAAGAGAATAGCCGCTGGATTTTGATGTAAAACTAACTGCGTTGTAGTACTTGCTGTCTTTTTCACTCTCTCTCTTGTCACAATGGAGTCTGAATGAACGAGGTGTGCCTCTCACGCTACCTTGATGAAAACTGATTTTGACGGCGAAGAGCAGCTTGGGTTTTTTTTTTATTATTCAGTGTCTGGTCCAATCTTACTTTCTGTCCCTCCTACAATGCCGTCATTCACACTCACATGTTTAGTATCCAGTGTAGGAATAGTGGCACCAAGAGAGCACATTACCATCAAAAAAGTGCCATCTTTGCCATTACCGAGCACACACACACACTTAACGCACACACAGGTTTCGTCTATCCAAAATTGCCCATATGATTGTTCCAAAAGCAACACATATCTGTTGTTATCTGTGTTTGCCAACTCTGTGGTTAAGCTATGGCTCAGTTTAGTCAAATAACCTGCTTGGTAAGAAAAGGTTGACGCTTTACCTTCATGGTTTCAAGAAACAAGCTGGACTGCTGGTAGGGGACGGGCTGCAAAACATTACTCACTCTTTTCTGGTCAGGACAGTCGCAGAGAATCAATAACAAAACCAAGTGGTGCTCTAATGTCCCACTGTCAACCACTTATTGCTTCAATGCTAGAGGGCACTGGGTGTTTCAGGTCAGATGCTCAGGCGACCCAGCTTTCATTAATCAGACCTCGTGTTTAGTTGGCATTTGTTCCTTCCCATGGACCTCTTTTCCTAATCCAGAGCCATCTTGATGCTTTGTCTGCTGCCTCTGTGACGTTCTCCTCTCCTTTCCGGTGCCACTGCACTCAAGGCTCTGTATAGCGATTGCCCTGAAAAAACCTTTGCAGCTGTCCTCAATGGGCATGCACCCTGCCTTCCAGACCTGCTTGTGGCAGTAGTTGACTAGTTGTTAGTCATTTGTTTTCCTTCTCTCGTGGGCCTCCTCCAGACCGCCCTCCCACGAAACTGCCAGCTTCATCTTGACAATGGTGGTCACCTCTGAGACAAGGAGGATAGCTGGCCTCAGGATGTTCATGGTGATGTGCAGTGGGAATATCAGCTGTTTAGGTCTATGGAAAGCTGCCATATATGTTGCAGCCAGGATTCCTGATGGAATCTTGGCTGCTCTGGTTCTTGGCAGCTGTACCCACCTTACAAAGGTGATCATCTAGATGGTAGGGCGTGCTTGTAGATGCTGATTCCCATGTGATGGCTTCTGCAATGGGTTTCCGAATTATCAGTTTGATGACATGAAGAATCAGTGTCTTCATCAGGTATATCATGGAGTAGTACTTGCAACTCCAATGATGTAAATGAACAATGGCAAAGACAATGCACGTACAACAGAACGCTGAATTCATGCTGTAGAGATCATGTAGCCATGGTCTTGTCCTCTGTCCTTCTATTGTGTTCAAATATTAGATTATGTCAAATACAAATACCCAGTCACTGTGGTTTAAAGAAAGTCCGAACTGACTATTTACAGTCCCAAGGAAGTGAGGAGCTTCACAGTGGGCGCCTTGTCTGCTATGATATCTGTCAACATGCTGAAGGGCCGCTATAAAGCATCCTCTGGGATCCCTCAGGTGGAGAATGCCAAATTCTCCCTGTCAGGCGAGTATAAATATTTCCTTTGTGTTTATTGCCCATTATGCAGGGGCTGTAACATGTATTGGATTGTGTTTTTTGCTGTTTTTTTTTTTTGTTTTGTTTTGCTGTTTCAGTTTGTCTGGTTAAGGAAATACTGTGTAGTTACTCCACCTGTCTGGTATGGTTATACTCTGCTGACAAGATGAAAAGCTGGTTTGCATGTAGCCCGGTTTCTTTTTGTTGTCTTTTGTTCTACAGGAAGCTGTCATGTCTCTCTGCAAAATGAATTGTGTTCCATGGACGAAAAAAAAAAGGGTGATTATAAGGAGCTCGGCAAAACACAAAGTAATGAACTGATTAAAACACAAATGTTATTAGGGTTGTGACAAGTCCTGTGTGATAAGGCAGCTCTGTCACATCACCTACATTCATACCTTGGCTACATATAGAGAATATTTTTTCATACATTTACACTGCACACTGGCATTGGAATGAATTGGGAGGTGCAGCTTTGTTCATGGATGTAATGATGGGGATGTTCAGTCATATGATGCTGTGATTCCTGGTGATTTTTTTATGATTTATATAAGGGAACTGAAAAAAAAAAAAAAAAAAAAAAAAAATCGGGAAGCTTTCAATACTGAGGTTGCGTAATCATTTGAACTCCTATACAGTACAGTACAGTCTAAATAACTGCAGTGTGTCCCTCCTGATGTGTTCCATTTCAGGTGTGTTTCTATTTAATTTCCTGCTGGATGACAGCCTGTAATGACACAGAAGTCAGATTATTAGATTAGACGAGACCCCATGGGATTTCTAATATACATATAATAAGATCATAGATATAATGGTCACAGACTGTGTCATAACACTCTTTATTCTGAAAATAATGACATGCCACAATAAAAATAATTAGCCGGCCGAGGTTCAGAGTACATTAGTTAGTCATGCTTTTGTTTGGGATATTCATGCCTGATAATGCATCATGATTTGTCTGACTATGCGCACCACCATGCAGGCCAGGTTCTGATATGATGACCTCCGTGAGTAAACAAACATGCTTGGCTGCACAGAGTGTTTGGATGCCTGTCTCAGGGTCTGACTACACATGATATGACCTGGCATTTGGACTTTGCCAGTGCCCCTTGGCCTGGCTACCTGCTGTGCCCTCTAAACCACCTCTTGCTGGGAACGAGATGGACTGGAATAGAGGCAGAGGCAATCACCATAGTGGCATAACTTGGCTGTCAGCCACATTAAAAGACAGGCTGTCTGTTCGGCCTGCAGACTTGACGTCAGGAAGCGCTCTGCATCACAGCATTACCTCATCCTGTAACAGTACCTGTAAAGCATTAGCAAGCTAAAAAGAGACAGTCCATCTGAGGATATTTCTCTGAAGGGGACATTTCAAAGTTATGATTGAGCAGTTAGTCCATTAACTTAAAGAAAGATTTAATGTCTTAGATAAAGGCTGCATGAACATTTAGCACAGTGATACTTCGCAAAGGTCTTGCAAATGAGTAGTTTCACTTGCCCTCTCTACCTGAAGTCATGTGCACTCCCTAGAGTGGTATTTCTACTGTATGCACACACATGTGCAAAAACAGTATAAGACAGGATAACATTGATCTCACTGATTTCCAGAGTTTGCCAGGACCTGTTTAGCACGAGAAGCACAGCTTACTTTAAGAGCAAAGAATTTCAAATACAACAGACACAGAAGAAGCACACAGCGGAGATGTCCACAGAGCCGCACTGACTTAGTTACCTAAAATAAATCTATTAATATAAAACAGATAACTAATTCATAGAAAGAAAAAGAGGGCAACAACAAAAAATACTGCAACATCTAGACTATTTCATAACACCATACACTAGGAGAAAGACAGTTGTGTTTATGTGCTCATTCATTTCTTTTTCTTTTTTTTTTTTTTACTCCACTAATAGGATGCAACTGTAAGACAGTAAGATGAATGATGAGGTGCTAGCTTAGTAAATCACATAATTACATGCAGATTTTGAGGGCAGATTGAGTGAATGACAAAAAGTGCCCTGCTCTTTCAGGTATGTTAAATTTGAGCCTCGAGATTTCACAGAAGAAGAAAGAAATTGAGAAAAAAAAGATTAATTGTCAAAGATCAGTGCAATGTGATGCAGTCCTATCCATGTGAATGTGAATATCAGTCTACTGTATGTAAGTCAGGTAAATATGCATTTTAAATGAGCTCATGGCAGTGCTTAAACAGAACTCCTAATAGTTGAGATGATAGTGGTAGCTAGGTAGTAGTTTTTATTCAATTAAAATCAAGGATTATATTTTTTTTCATGCATTTCTGGATACACTACAGCTTCACTAGAGTCCATTGGCTCAATCTTAACATTTAATTTAGAATAGAATAGAATATCTTCATTTGTTATTATGCAATGCACAACATAAATAAATATTTAAGCACAATACTCAGTGCAGGAGTACAAAACAAATGTGTACTATGTAAAAAACATAGTATAAAACATAAATAAAGGCTGCACGTGTAAGTGTTGCAATTCTAAGTGCTGAAGGCTTCTATACCGTTGCACTAGAGGGGCGGGGGTATGCTCGCCATGATGCGTCATGCAGTCTCGTTTTAGGACCACCCAAAAAATTCTGGACTGAAAACTGGTGGAAAAACAGTTTGAACCTCTAACTCCACATTTCAGTAATATATCGTTCAAAGCCTTGTCACATGTTTTCTGCAACTATTTTCCAACATATTTATTGTGTTTTGAAAGAAAACATGGGCCTTGCCTTTCCACAGACTTTAACCAAAAACAGAATGTCTGTTCATACTTACAGAGACAGAGCTGACCAGCAACCTCATCAGGTCAAAACTCAAATTTCACATAATATACAGTTGCGAAAAATATATGATTGAATTCAAATCACAATACATACTGTGTGAAATAGGCACCTAAAATATTGTGAACGTATTGATTTAGGAGATAGCATGTCATACAATGTTGGACTAACAGTGACAGTAAAGTACAGGTCTCAAGCTAAGTCAGTGTAAAACTCAAAAACACTGTGCTGCCATTGACACCTGCAACCATGAACCTCCTATATATATAAAAAGGTCTCCTATCTTGGTCTTCATTTTTGCTGCCGTCACCGTAAGTGTAATGGAAATGCTGAATCACATCACAGTAAGATAACCCTGATGCCCTCAGAAGAGTCACATCCACCCAACAAAAGTACTGGCATGGATGCAAACACAAACAGGAAGTCTGTTTTTAGCAGGAAGTGGACACACTCTGATATTGATAGAGAAGGTCTGTCCCAGGTGAGCTGTGAGGAATTGGTAGATTTAGCTGACATTACAGTCCATCTAGTCGGCAGAGCCATTCACCCTTACAGAATTATATACAGAATAAGATGATTTATGTTTAAAACCCATATAGATGACAGTTTGTCAGAGGGACCGGAAATGTTATTTTCAGCTCCTCAGCATCAGCATTGAGGGGTCCCTGCAGAGCACCATGCGTCACATTATGATTTTCTTTTTTTTTCCCCAATAGCAGTCTTCTTGTTCCTGCTGGATATAATACACCTGCTTTTCCTTTCACACCTTTGTTGAGTTTGATATAGATCATTTTCAGTTTTGATGACAGAACAGAACATGTTGAATATGAGTGGACTTTTTATTTATTTATTTTTTATGAAAAACACTGGTATGTAATTAACATCAGAATGCTCATGATTGCTCATAATCCCATTTCTTAATTTCTAAATGGAACACACTAATAGGTTCTATGGGCTTTACCATTTTCCTGGCACAGAGGTTAATTACAACATATGACTTTTCAACGGCTCCCCTGTCGAGATTGTTCAGAGCTCCAAGTTCCTGCATCCACATCACAGAGGACCTCACATGGACCCTGAATGCCAGACACACTGCTAAGAGAGCTCAACAGCATCTCTACTTTCTGCAGAGGCTGCAGAGAGCTCACCTACCACCTCCGATCCTGACCACCTTCTACAGAGGGACCATCAGGAGCATCCTCGGAAGCGTCATTACAGCGTGGTTCAGCAACTGCACCGTCTCTGACCGCAAGGCCCTCCAGCACCTTGCACTCTGTTCAATATCTACCTCCCTACTGTACACACCTAAGATAGCCGTACTGTATATGTTCATATGTAGCCATGTACATGTAATAGTCTGCTGCATAGTCACTTTATGTAGCCCTATTTTTTTGTCATGTGTGTACTTTATTGTAATCCTGGCTGCCATAATATATATATGTAGAAAACGTACTATATGTAGTACGTGAGCTGAAGTCAGGCAACCATAAATGGCATAACTTCCCCCCTGGTGAACTGCTGGAAGGCAGTGACAGGTTATCAACAGGTCACACCAAAATGACATTGTCAGGATAACCCACATACAGTACTTTGGTGAATCATGCACTCAACAAAAATATAAAGGCAACAATTTGGTTTTGCGTAAAATATATAAGACTTCTTCTTTGCACACAAAAGATGTATTTGACTCAAATTTCATTCACAAATTTGTCTCTAAAGAAATGGAAATGATAATAAAGCTATAACTTTGTTAACTGTCCAGCATCCATTGCTGTAAATGTTATACTATCTAGTCACTGACAGTCTGTCAAGTGCATTTACATACAAGCAGCAAAACAAAGCTAACATTAGCCATGCTAGCACTAGTTCTGTTGTAATTCAGAAGTCCTGCAGCCCTGCAGTACACAAAAGCAATATTAAAAAAAACAAAAAACAATTACCAACATCTAACCTGTCATTATTTAATTGAATTTATTTTATTTATTTGATTGAACATGGTAAACCATTTCAAAAGCAATTAAGGAGATGTTTGGCTGTTGTCTGCTGCTTAAGAACATCATTAAGAGCTTTACATATTGTGCAGAAGTTATAAAAATGGATGTGATCTATAGTTAATTTAGAATCAGGCATTTGACCAGAGAATGGTGAAGAAAGAAAGAGTAAAATATTTATTTCAGTGAGTTAGGATGATTTCATTTTAGTAGTGACAATGGATAGATGCCCAGTAGTGACTTGACTTCAATGCTAGCAAGTTGCATGGTGTTGTATAGCAAAGGTCAGGGAGGGTTTGAGAAGGAGGCATGATTACAGTCCTAACATCTTGAACCCTAGAGAAAAATGATGAAAAACTCTTCACATATATCAACTGAGAGCTTAAACAAAATTGGGGGAGGGTTTGTGTTCTGACAAGCATCTAAAGTCATATCTATGTATGGCTATAAGATCTGAAAATTACATACAGCACTAGCAGTTTTGACTTTCAGGTTAAATTTCTTCATGAGATCCTTCATCCTTTCCCTCCATTTGCATTCTGCTGTATGGCAAATTCTTTTTATTAAACACCAAGGAAGGGTTGGCATGGCATTTTAAGCCTTATAGGATATAATATTATCCTATTATATATAGCTATATATTACTATTGTACTTACATATTTGGCTTGATGCTACAGAAACCCACAGCGTTTGTTTGTTTACTTTATCTAGTCTATCTACTTTATCTTATCTATCTATGCTGTCAACCACAGACACCGACATGCCCTGCCAGAGGAAGAGAAGAAAAAAACAAAGAACATAAACTTGCCCCCCAATAAATTACTAAAGAAACATTAACATAACACATTTGAGTATGTTGTTCAGTGGTCTACACCATTGCATATCCTAAACTTTGTGGGACTTTGAGTTGGTTGTTAATTTCATGGTTTACTTCAGAATGATACCTTTGTTTACTGACTGACAATGGTGTACTGGCCATCAGGCATACTGAGACAAACCCCAATGGGCTCTTTGTGGACTGTTTGTAGCGGCCATCCAGGCCCATCTGTCGTTTTACTGTCTCTCTGTGTGCTTGTCATTCAGCGCGCACACGAGGGTGTGCTGTGTCACTATCAACATGTGTTTACGTCATAGACTCTCTTGTAGCACACTCCAACGAATCATTGTGAACAGAGTGCCCTCATCACCTCTATGCAAAGATGTGTTACTGCAGAGGCCAGTGGTGGTCACACATTAAACTGACAGATGTTTTTAGTTCAATCTAAAAAAAAATGTCATTTTTAAAGATAAACTGGACATTTCAGACTTAGGCTTTTTATTGTGACTATAAGGCATACTTGTGTCAGTCATGCTCTTTAATCAGCATCTCAATATGCCACACCTGTCAGATGGATGTATTATCTTGGCAAATTAGAAGTGCTCACTAACAATAAATTTGAACGAAATAAACCCCTTGTCTGCTAAGAAAAAGTTTAAATCTTTTATTTTATGTATTTCAACTCAGGGGAGCAAAAACAAAAGTGTCACGTTTGTATTTTTGTTAAGTTTACTTTCTTATAGCACAATATTTAGTTTAGTGGTACTATTCATACAGCAGACAGCATGTTAGGTGATTTCTTATTTGTAGGCCTGTGCAAAATAAACACTGACTCTGAACATCTAAGTGAATAATTGGTGCAATAACAATGCTGAGTTGGTCTAAGCTGTAAAATGCCAGTAGTAAGACAGTCGAGGCAGTTTATTTGAGAACACTAACCACATACCACACTTGTTTAGGCCACTGAGACTCTTTCCACAATTGAAATGTATGAGTCAGCCCATTCAGAAAATAGACTATGAGGTGTTTCTCATTAGTGAACAAACCTTTCTTCTCTTTTTTCGACTCCTTTTAACTATTTTTTTTTCAACTGACGGTTGACAGGCCAAATAGAGAATCCCATTAAACACCCTTGCAATTGCCGAAACAAGTAAATCAATGCTCCTCTTTGATAAATACCTGTGCTCCTGCCAGAGACTCTGATATGTAATGAATGGCAAAGTTGAAGCAGTGCCCACTGATGGAGTTACTCGACAGGACCTAGACCTTCATCACTGGGTGTAATGTGTTTTTTCTTTTTTTTTTTTTTTTTTACAGTAATATGATTTTCAACTCAGAGAGATGCTGTGAGATGGTTACAACAGCCATGTGTTACAGTGATAAGGCATGTGGCAGGTCCCTGTCCAGACACAGACTTGCTTAATGACTATGTGAAAGCATTTCACATACCTATAGGCTAGGAAGCTTTGATCGTCCATGTGTAGTCAAAATGCACTATATTAGGAGTGTGTGGCTTCAGTGGCTCTCGTTGCTGGAAGTGACGGGGCTTCCTCCATCCTTGCCTCCTCATTTATTTCTTTACCTTGCACTTTCTGTTCAGCTTCATTATGTTGTTGTTAGGACATTTGGACATTTCACTATTTGCCTATGGCCCATGATGTTGGCAACACGAGTTGGTCAGTACCAATATTGAAAGCTGAACCCCTGGAAAATCAGCTTTTTTATGCAGATGAAACTTCTGTTTTAAAATGGCTGTGTTCCAAAGAACCCACATAGCCCCAGATGTTACAATATGGAACCTATGAGAGTATTTCTGATGTGCTCCTGAATTAAAACCAGGACAGCATAGCACATAGGGTTCCTGCCATGAAAACTACCTACACACTCATATATTATCTTCTGCGTTAGCACAACCATGAAGTTCCAGCTGTGCTATACCCCCTTTACCTAAATCAGAGTGAGATTCCCTGTGAATATTTTATGGAATGTAATTGAACAGAGCTGTGGCACCGCATTAAAATTAATGTCATGTTTGTGTCTGCTGCATATTTTCACCCAAATGATTGTAATGGAAATGATCATGTGCCTGAGCCTGCATATAAAGAGAGAAGCTGCTCCTCAGCTAAGTGTCTGGGATGCTAATAGGGATATGTTTTATAGCCTGAGACACACAGAGGAGAGCAAGGGAGGTGTAATGGCAGAATATACTACACCCTCTCCGTGGAGCAGACACCTGGCTCATGCCATGCATCTATTTCTCTTGTTGTGTGACTCAACCCTAGCTGGGATAGGTATTTATGGGACATTGCACGGAATGTTAATCTGAACACCAACACTGCAGAAAAAAATCTATTAGAATAAAATGCAAATCATCATATCAGAATTTTTTGAGAGATGGAAAAAGAAAATAGAAATTAACATGTGTTTGAATCATTGTGCAAATACTGGTTACAATGGTACTCCAATCAGGTACTATTAAACCATTGGAACCATTGGACCACAGGAAGACAACAAAATGAGATTATATAGTAACGAGTGCCAGTCAAACCTCAAAAAGTGGAAAACCATATAGAGGACATATTGAAAGTATGATTTTGAGGAACATTTCAGTCCAAGTGTAGTGTAGAGTAGACCAAATGTAATGCCAAGTCTAAACCTATTGTGATGTCACCCGCTGGTTTCTGAACTCATTTTAAACAAGTTTGTGTTGATTCAGCACTCGATATTTCCATCTCACATGATTTTGTGCAAGTCGAGTCATTATACCAACAAAGTCACCTGTGACCATGCAATGACGGAGGGTGCACCCCCACATAATCACGCAAGGTCAGTTTACTTCACCACTTCACTGAGAGAGTAAGACAGATCCACTTCACCATCAATGTTCTGAACGATAAGGCTGACCAACAGCACTAAAACCTGACATCACATTTACCCTGCACAGCCCTGGAGAGGGTCACTGACTTTGTAAAGAATGCAACATAACAAAAGCAAATAGAGACTGTTTCTATTCTTAGGTCACACAAGGTCATGTGTATTCTCTTTGGCTAATTCTGGGTGTATTGTATTTGTGGTGTTATCTGTAGAGGTTTAAAATCTGACTACCAGCATGAGTTCAGCAGAATAAGAGACCAACTCAGGCACTTCTGATGTACTTTGAGAGTGTCTCTAATTCTCCTTGGTCAAATGTCAATAAATATTACAGCATAAGACATCAGAGGCTCCTGAAAACTTTCTTCCCTCCTAACCTCACCATTGACGTTTGACTTCAGCAATTTCTCCACAACAGAGATAAACTAGGAAATTGCAGACTAGAATCACAGGTCACTATCAACAGAGCAGGTACATTTACCTGGACAAGAAAGCCAGACAACACTACACAGGATAAGACTCAAAACAGTTGGGTGAAGAATCTAACAGGGAACTCACCCTGCCAGAGAAAGAGGTCCTAACCAAAGGCTGGCTTAGATATGTGGAGGATACATGGGTCGAAATTAAATCCCAGGAGATCCAAGCTTTCACAAGATGATGTTGCAAAAGAGCAGCATGCCTTGCTTGGACTGTGACATGATAAAGACAGGAGACTCCACATTGGGGGTCATGGGAAACCCATTTTGAAAATATTTGCAGCTTCTAGACAGCCAGACTTAAAGGGTGCACAGAAATGACCATCAAGAGTGTAGTGCCATCATAGGACCTAACATTAGTATTACGATTTTTGTGTCTGCCCACATTTGAACCCTTAGGAGAGACAAAATTGAGGTCTGCTAAGACAACATTTCAGCTTGTTAGCACATCAGGGAAGCGAGTGGGTGATCTGGATGGTATCAGAGGTTCAGGGATTACTCTCCTACTGAATCCATCCCTCGTGCCAAAGGGTGCCTCTCTCACATGTAAATCTAAAAACCTAAACAGACTAAAAAACTGCTTGCTATGGGGGTTGAAATAAGGGTCAATCTATGAAAACTGAGGCTTTCTAATTGGATTGTGGATGTGATTCTTCATGGTTATAGGTCACAGGGCCTGTCTGAACCTACAGTAGTAACAGACATGTGTACTCTGAGTGTGCCCATGTTGTGCCACCTGCAAAAGAACGTTTATTCAATCGTTCAAGCACCACAATGTCTTTCAGATCGTTTTTTTATATTCCATCGGTTTCACATTAAGCTGTCTTCTAGTTTTGCCTCTATTACGATTAATATTGGATTGATGTTTTTAATGCTATAGCGCATTACTTCAGGAAAAATAAAATATATGGTAAATTGACTGCACTTATATAGCACTTTTCTGCCTTAATGGACAAAGCACTTTAAAAAAGACAGGGAAGGAGATATTGGTAGAGTGTGTGTTATTGGTTACCGTTATTGCCTCTTTTTATGGTTCTGTGCAATGATAGCCTTTTTTTTCTGTTTTCGTGCTTTGTGATGTGCCTGGGTCAGACATGTAACCAAAATTATTTTTATTTCAAAGCTGAAAGAAAAACATTGCAGTTTCACTATGTGTGTGTATACTGTATATATATATTTGTTTACGATATGTCATTACCAAAAGCTTTTAAAAGACGCTGCTGAAAATATATGGCTCATTTTCTGGTTTTAAAATCTGGCCAAACTGAAACTTTGTAACTGATGACAATGTGCTTCTATGTTTGTGATAACATTAGTGAGACAGCGGGTTATTTTGGCCCCAAATCCTTTAATCAGTGTCGTTATACCAACTCTAAATTTCCAACCACAGTCATATCACAAATTAATTAACAAACATAAGAAAATAACCCCCACCCACCTCAATGCACTGCGCATCTCCATGCTAATTGTCTTCCCTTGTAGACGCTGCCGAACTTTCTAACAAAGTGAGGAGGCATGTTCAGCGGTGACAACCATATGGCTGTTATTATTGAATGAATACACAGTAGCGCCTCATTAAACACAAACCCAACAGAGTCTTTTGTCACTGCAGCTAACAGGGGCTGTCTGTCTGGTGCATCATGGGTCCAGGCCGGGTGGGTCTGTGCTGCAGAAGGCCTCCCCTGGCACGCTGTTCCATCAGGAAGGCAGAAAACAGATGGGGGAGCAGTGGGTGGAGTGTCGCCAAAGGCCACACAGGCCCTGACTTAAATACATACATGTGGGTAGACACCTTGTGGTGTGCAAAAATATATATGAACAGCAAATTATTCAGATAACGTGCCACACAAAGTGCCTTTGGTAATTTATTTATTTATTTGTTGCACAAGTCCTCTGAGTATCTCAAACCACATGCAGGCTCTGTTAAAGCCAGCTGTCCCTTTTTAGGCAACAGTTTTGTGTTTTGTTCAAGGACATCTGAGGAAAAGACCCATCAACAGTGGCCTGGTGAAATATCCTTGAGCATGGAAACACAGCAGTTGTCAGTGTATATACTCTTTTCATTTATCAGCAGAACTTGACTGATGTGTCAGCAACAAGGACATGCACAAGGCCGGGCTAAAGTTGCCCAGGCAACAGCCCATTTGCCCTCTTTGGTTGAGCTGCCCCTCTGGAAGGATTGCTTGCAAATTTTTATCAATTTCTGATAGCTTCTGCAGAACAAGAATGACCTAGAGGCATAAAAGAAAGGTGACACCAAGTGTCATGTGACACCAAACTTGGTATTGTTGCCATTGTGTGAGGGCTCCATGCGAGTCTCTTGAAGTTGTGGAAATGAAAGACATAATATAACCAATGGGATGTGAATAAAAAATCTCCACCTATGCTTCTGAACAATACATACCCAGTTGTATCTGCATAAGTTGCACAAGAGCTATTTTATTAGCATTTGTTCTTTTTTCCAATCTGTACTATCTAATCTTGCACTCTCAAAAATATGACCTCATACATCCTAAACTGTGATTTGACTGTGATGATTTACAATTTATTTTGCAAAGAGTACAGGAATAAATGTTTGGAATAAACAATGGATGATCAAATGAGTCACAAGGGATCCAATGTTTATATATATATATATATATATATATATATATATATATATGTATGTTTATTAGCCTACTCTGTGTAAGCCAACTAGATTGCTTACACAGAGTAGATAGTTTTACATGGATTTGCACTGTGCAGTATGTGTTGTTCTGTTTTGTTCTTTGTCATGCAAAACCAGATGACTGTTGTAATGTTTTTTGATAAACTGGTCCAAAGTATCTGACAGGGAAAACAATGAGAATAAAATTGTGCCTAATCTCTGCCTGTTTTTAGAAAAAAATGTTTTCATTCACAGAGAAAAATAACTCAGATGCTTGTTTTGTGTCCACTGATCGTTTTTGGGTTTTTTTTTTTCTTTTTTTTCCATGTTGAGAAAAATCTGATGCTCTTTGTTTTAGGCCTCATTAGCTGAAATACACTTCACCTGGTGTTGGCAGTGGTAATTAGAGCCTTGCAAAGCCTAACACTTCAGTTAAAGAGTATGTGCCAGTGAGGCCAATCCTCAGTGCTGAACTGCTCTTCAAAGTCTAAACTGTTTTATATTTCCATTGCTCTACTTCCTCTATTCTCCACAAAGACACACTCTTTTACTCTTAGTTATTTACCTTAAATCCCAGTTAAGTTTGGTATTTACGATAGTTCAGGCCTGATTAGTTTAAGATGCAGCAGACGGCTCCAAACTTGTTTGTGACTAGAGGAATTTTACTTTTTGGTTAGAGACACAGTCTAAGCTACTTAAAATGTCACCAATCTTCAAATATTCTGATACATGTCTTAGTTTCAGTTTGAAAGCAAGAGTTAATATGTGATTTCTTTACTTGCTTCTCTGAATTCTAACCTGTCAACAATATAGTATATAGTGTTCACAATGAAATAAAGAAGAGAACTAAAGTATACTCAAAAGTAATGATATCCCTTTTTTTTGTTGATTTTTGTTGATTTTGCAGGTGTGCTGCTAGTCTACAGTATAAAACAAATCGCAATTCACACACAAAAAAAATACTTTCAGCTGCAGCATATTGTGGTTTGAGAAACACAAGAAAAATACTAAAGTATCAGGAGGCTTGTATTGGCAGTGTTGCATTCTGGAGTTGCAATTTGATTGACGTTGAGCTGTGCTGAATTGAAATTTCTTACCAGTACAAAAATGTAAAATATGTTCACTCCTTATATGAGTGTAAAGGCACTATACTTTGAAGGTTAGTAGTACAGCAGCAAATACTTGAGACACCGCTTTTGTATTACAGTGTGAGTCCAGAAATTTACCAGTCCAAACTGTTCAGAAAATAGCTGAAAGGAAGCTGCAGTTCCACTATGTTCCAGTCTGGAGCCCTTTATTTGAAAGAGAAACACAGAGGCGGTAGATTTTTTAACCTCGCCTTTGAGTGAGGCTGTGCACACAGCCACACAGCTAGAAATTTGGCAGTAGTACATGACTCAGAGTCTAGTTTTGACTTTCAGGTTCAGTTATTTCCTTCAGCTCAAAGCAATGCCAAAATTATCCGTTTATTTCGTTTAAAGCTGATCTGGAAAAAGTAATCCATAACTTTACATCAGAGCACCTTAACCAAAATAACACCCTTTCTTAACTGTATAAACAAAACTCCCTCAGCTATCTGCAGTGTGAGAAAAATGCTGCAGCCTTACTTTTAAATATGGTATTTTTTTTATGGATGTTATTTTTCTCGTTTTTGCTTCCCAACACTGGCTCCTGTCAGTCAATCTAGGAGTTAGTGGTGTGTCAGTCATGAACGTTTCGTTCAGGATGAACTAATCTTTTATATGACTCGGGAGTAATGAGTCGTCTCAGTTATTGATTTGTTCGTTTTGATGCAGTACGTTCTCTCACCACTAGGCAGCTGCATGGCCACTCAGGCTGTGTGACAAGCAAGTAAGCACAAACAGTTTGTTCATACGGATCCTTCGTTCATTTGTCACGTGACAGGCATCTCTGGCTGTGTAAGGAGCAGTACACACAGCAGTATGTTCATACGGATATGGCTTCTTTCGTTCATTTGTCACGTTTACATCGGCCACTAGTGGGCTATAGTGCTGGACAAGTAAATGAACGAAATGACTCATAAAAAGGTTAGTTTGTTTTACTGTCCCAGAGTAAGAGCTCCGAGTCACTTAAAAGACTTCCCAACACTACTAGGAATGGATTTTATGAGCTGTGACTGTTAAAAAATAAAATAAAATAAAATAATAATAATAATAATAATAATAATAAAAAGAACTAAAACTGAACTAAACTTGAAAATGGTGTAGCACTGAGTGAGTAACACTAAGTAACCTCCTGGACCCTTTCACTCCCTTTGAGGCTAAACATAGCCTGGAAACAGTGCCCTTCAAGCTGTCGCAGCATCCAGCCTTTGAACTGAAGATGGCTGGTCATTCTCTGTCAGAGCCCCTTTTGCTTTAGAACTGTGTGGCTGAGCATGTTGGTGCCTGTGGATGCAGAGTTTGCATTGTGTTTGAAATTGCAAGGAAAAAAAAAAAAACTTTTAAAAGTATCTGAAGGCATTTTTTATAGTCGTAACCAGTGTCAAATAATCATCTTACTAATTCTTTTTTCAACATTTAATTGCACAGCACCTGGTAGACCCACAATAAAGCAACTCATTAATTATCATGCACACACACTACATTTTGGTTGTTGTGCAGCTAGCGTCTGCTTAGCCATGCTACAAAACAAACGTACAAATGCTGACCGGAACTGGCGACTTGGAGGGCGACACAGCAGCAGGACAGTTCGCGCCCTTGTACTCCTTCATCGCTGGGTTGTAGATCTCTGGGCACAAGTGTATTGTTGAGACCAATCTCTCTCTCATCGCTGCTACTCAAATCCAACGTGTTTACGCTCTATGGTAAACAAGGTTTTTCTTCCCGTCCTTCTGTGGACGTCTTCCGGTGGGCGTCTTCCAGTTTGACTGCTGATTTTTGATTGGCAGCCGGAGCGTGATGTGGCTCCAGTTTCTCAAAAGTTGAAACTGGCTCAATATCTCTGCCGGATGCCGGCAATATTTTTTGCGTGCGTCCGGTTTGCCTGTCTCTGTCTGAATGCCCACTTAGGCTTGTAGTTGGTGATCTGCCTGAGCTCTTTCCAGACAGACGCAGAGTTGTTAGCTAAGAACTGGTATTGGAACTTCTCAGAGTACAGTTGTTTTTAGCCTCTTTCACTGCCTTGCTAAACTTGTACTTCGCCTCTTCAGTCAGGAATAAAACTGATTGTACTGCTGGATAGGAATTTGAGCCATACCATATACAGATAGTTAAAACTGCAGCTTTCCACTGGCTTGTTGAAAACTGCAAACTGCTCAAACGTGTTAATCATTGTCATCCAGAAGTGTTTAAAGTACTGCTGAATATCTATTTTTGACATTCAATACAGGCACGATAATTGCTTGATTTAATTAGAACTGATTTATAGTGTTCCTCACACCATTCTTTTGCAAACTAAGAGTGTATTCACACTTCCATGACATTTTGTTTTCCTTTGCCTGAGCTGCTGTAGAAAAGTTTTTGTTTGTAATTTTAATCCTTTGGTTTCACACTCTCCAATTACTTTCACACCAGTAGCCAGATGTGTAATGCAATGTGATAAATTGTCTGTTTGCACATAAATGTGCCACTTTTCACACACAAATTTATATTTCTACAAAAAATAAACAGCATGCAGTAAGAATATACATATCCGTCCATGGATCACACCGAGGGTAAAGAAGCAAGCAACTGCTTTATAAAGCTCCGTCTCGACAGTGTTGTCTATTCTTCTTAGTACAAGGCCCTGCAATACCGCTCTCTCCCACGAGCATAACCCTTGATAATCTATACAGCAGATAGGCAAAATGCCCTGTGCTATAATCCTGTGCTGAACTCGTCTGATAGAAACTCTTCAGGGAAACACTAGTTGAGATTATTTAGTTGGGGGGGGGGGGGAGGTAAGAAACTTAAAACAATTTTTCCTTTTTTAACTTAATCTAAACATCATGATTACTATGTTGTAACACATGAAGAAATTAATGAACAATAAGCATCATCCAAAGGAAGAATATAAACTTCAACACTCAAAAAGGGCTTATAGACATGCAAATGTGGAGAGATAGTTGAGTTATTGAATAAGAAAGTGATAGAGTCGAGATAAGGTAATTTCTATAATTAATTTTTAATTATATTCATCAAATTTTTGATTTTAAACTGGTGGATATTAGTTCATATATATATATATATATATATATATATATATATATATATATATACATATATATATACATATATAATCCATTGTTCCCTGATTGAATATGATCCTCCACTGTTTAAATGAAAAAAAAAAAAAAAATATATATATATATATATATATATAATAAATCTATCAATTTGATGTAGCACAATTCACATTAAATTTCTCATTTAGTCCTGAAGGAGAAATAGTTTGTAATTTACTTATCCAATACCTCTCTCTTTTTTGCCTTTGAGGTGTAGACCATTTTGTTTTACTTTCTAAACCATAAAATATATAATCGTCTATTCCATGATTCTGAAAGTGGTCATATAAGGTAGTATTTTTATTTGCTTTGTGTATATGCTAAGTATGTTGATACATTTGTGTTCGTATTGAATTACCTCTTTCCCCTACAGTATGTAGATTTGATCACGTTGTGCGCTGAAACTGTATTAGTAGTATCCTGTGCAAATGTCAGATCTATGGGATGTCCTTGGTTTGAGTGTTTATTTTCAATAAAAGTCAAATTCATAAAGTTTGGATTCTTGCGTTTAGCAATTTTAATTTATTTAATTTAATTTGTGAGATTGTAAGGGTGGTATTTGCTTTTGACCCTCCTGAAAGTGATGCTTAAACTCTTTATGTAATGAGGTTGAAGTGAGAAAGTAACCAATTTGTCTTTTAAGTATGTTTGTGTACCATTAAACAGTTGGTTAACTTCACTTTTAATATATCTTAAAAATCTGGTGGAATAACCTCTCAAGTTTAAAGCTGAAAATAAGGTGGTAGTTGCTTCCTCTACATCTTCCTTTAATGTCCAAATATGATGGAATCGAATAAGTTGTGATTTTATAATGCCATGAAAAGTATGGTGAGGGTGATAGCTGCTTTTATGTAACAAGGCATGACTGTCTGTATCTTTAAGACTTTTGTGGCTAAGGTTTTGAAACCATTCTTATATTCCGTAAAAAAAATACTTGTGTGTCTAGGAATTTGACTCTGAACTGATGAATATTATATTTCAAAGATATATAGAGATTTTTGGGCGATGGTGATTAAGGATGGAAATAAATTCAAAATCCTCCAAAAGGAATATGGCCATTATCCAAAGATATCATAGAGATATCGTAAAAATAGCGAAGGCCTCTTCGTACACTTTTGGAGGGCTGTCTCCTCCCAATCTATATATATATATATATATATATATATATATATATATATATATGCAGGAGAGTATTTCCTCCCCATTGCACAGCCTAAGATTTGGAGGTAATATTTGCCATCGATTTCAAAATCATGACCGGTTAAAGATCTTCAGGAGGTCCAAATGGGTTTTATCTGGACGGGAAGGCTCGGGATACTTGTCGGGATAATCGTCTATGGTAAAAATGTAAGTAGATATAGGAACATATAAGTTGCACAATTTATTAATAAAATCATAAGTGTCTTTTACATAGCTAGGGTGTTGGAAAGCGGGTTAAGGAAATAATCTATATATTCTGTAATATTATACGACTCAGATCCACAGTCACTTACAATAGGAATTAACTGTGACACAGGCCATGCGTCCGGGGATTTATGTATTTTAGGGAGAAGGTAAAATAATCTTGATCTTGGTTCATCAGGTCCCATGAGATAAGGTTTTTGTCTGGAGGTGATGAATCTTTATTTATGTAACTGTTCAACCTTTTCCCTGATTACTGTTTGGTACATTTCCAGGAAATGCAGCAACTGCATATACACTACTCACAAAAAGTTAGGGATATCCGGCTTTCAGTGGCATACCCACCACTTTTGTTTCAATAAACTGTTTGAAATGACGGAATTACCATTGCATGCTTCTAGTTAAGTAGCATGAACTTTTTTCATGTTCCATAAATTTTATCCAAAAGTTGAATATCCCCAACTTTTTGTGAGTTCTTCCATGGCCATTTGGTGTCAGCCGCAGAACCACTTGGCCTCAGCTTTGCAGCCATCCTTTCCTTGTGGTATCTGTCTTCCAAGTTCCTCCACTCCCATCCTACTCTGAAGCACAGTTAAAAAAAAAAGAAAGATAGATGAGTACTGTATACAAGGACACACGCATATACATCCATCCATTCTATGAGCTCTATTGCTTTGTCTACATCGACCGAAGGAAGAAAAGTTTACCCCACCAGCACACGCTATGTTTTGGTTGTTGCGAAGCTAGCGTCTGCTAGCCATGCTACATAATACAAGTACAAATACTGACCAGAAATGCTGACTTGGAGGGCGACGCAGCGCTAAGCAGCAGCATCACGGTTCAAGTCCTTGTACTCCTTCATCGCTGGGTTGTAGATCTCAGCGATTAGTCTGTCCATCATTACTACTCGAATGCAAAATGTTTACGCTCCGTGATAAACAAGGTTTTTCTTCACGTCTTCCGGTGGGTGTCTTCCGGTTTGGCTGCCGTTTTTTGATTGGTTTGTGGGATGTGACGTGGGCCTCCGGTTTTCCAAAAGTTGAATCTGGCTCAACTTCTCTCCTGGACGCCGGTGCGTTTTTTTGCAGCAACCCCTGCATTGCGGGCTGCCTGTGTGGAAACGCATGACCCCCACTGCAATGAATTGAAAGACCTCCGGGTTTTGCCGTGGCACCTGATCCTATCTGAATCCCTGCTTAGGGTCACTGGCACTTCTCCAGCTAGCAGTTGACCTTCCATACAGTGGTCTGGACTTGAATTGGCCACCCTCTGATCCAAGCCGTCCGTACGGTCTGAGCTACTGATAATGCATCCATCCCCCTATAACCACAAATGTGTTTTGGAGACATCTTTGTCATACTCTGTTCTTGTTTCTAATGAACCTCTCCACAGCACTCTTGTTAAAGGAAGGAAGAACAGTACAGTACAGTTTTCTTTTCAGTGTGAATTTGCCTAATGGTACCTGTATGGACTTGAGGTGCTGAGGATTTGAATGTGACTTATATCCCTACGTATGTCATTTGTCATTTATTTCCCCTCTGAATCCTGTCGCTCATACTATATTCATAAGAAGTGATCATTCATCATAGTGGGGCCCAAAGCACTCACTTCTGTATTTGTTTATGTACTATGCACTGCATAGTGTTACTCAAAAGCAAAATGCAATATTTAAAAAAAAAAAAAAAAAAAGAAGAAAACATGATGAGTGTTTTGACTGGGCTTTGGATGTTGATTAAAATTAATGTTTTTAGTAATTATATCACAAAAACTGTAAAGGATGGATGTCAGTTTGTGGGAAGTAGACTGTCTTTATTTTGTTTACCTGAGCCATAGCAGACATTAGCATCTCTCCAGGAAGGGAATCCAACAGGGCAATGTGAAAACAGTCTACTGCCTCCACATCCCCACTGCATAATTTGCACCTGTATTTACATATCTTTTTTTTTTGTACTAACTTAAAAAATGTGAGTCATCTGGTGGGTGCCCGGTCAACTCAAAGTAGATGGATTTGTCACTAATTTGAATAAAATGTCAAAACCATACCATTTTTCACAGATTTCTAATGAATTTGTTGTGTTTTTTCTAGAACTTGTTTCTCCCACATTTTTTTTTCTTTCCTCAGATTTTTCAGTTTTCACATTCTATGGTCACTCTTGGTTTGGTTCTCTTGGTCTGAAATAAATGTCACTGCAATGCTTTAAATCACTATCAGATTTTTTTTTTGATTTTTTTGTCTCTGTCTCTCTGTAGACACACTGGTGAACGGGTCAAGATGCACTTCACATTTCTCAAAATTAAGACGCTGTGTTTTTGTTCTTTTTACAGTAAACTGATGTTAATTCATGTGGGAGCAGTGACTGCCACCATGACAGAATACGTTTGATTGACAGGTGGTCTGTGGGAAGACACTTTAGCGCCGTGCTATATTTGGTGTTGTAATAATTCTAATTTGTGAAAAACTGCAGGTTCAGTTACCTCTTAGAGAGCATGAGACGCAAAGGCGCATGCTGAATTATTTCATTCTTTCGTACTCTGACCCCTTCAGTTAAATACATTCATGCATGTACTGTGTGTCTGTGTGATATTCAAAGAACCCATTTTCTACCTGTATAGCGAGTGATAACACCTGTAAATTATTTGATCTATACACTGTAAAAACTAGATAACTAGATATAGATTTGAAGTTTTGACATGAATGATGGTTCAATTTGTAGTTACAGTGATTATTTGATCTGCTTTTTTGTTGTCGCAGAGACCAATTCATGTTTGGAACTATTAGTATCCTTTACTCTAACAGAGGTTTATTGTAATCTTACTTTGCTATCCTACTGAAAGGTCATCTGTTTTAAGAAGATCACTGCGGGGTGAGTAAAAACAGCAGAGCATTTACAACAGTCGAACATGTCTCTGCATACAAATGTGCTGTACCCGCTGCAGTTTCTGAGATGTAAATAGAGGCAATCAACCAGAAAAGGAAATGTATATGCTTTCCCATAAGACAACCAATTATAGTGATATTTTAGAACAACTGTGGGAGATCACACACTGGTGGCTGCTCTGTTAAGAATTCCAGAGAGTTTATTGAGGCTAAAGCTAATGTTGTTATTCATTTTGTTGGAAGCAACACAAGCTAGTGCACAAGGATTCAGACAGAAGTCCTGTAATCACTAGACAGGGTACTGAATCAGTGTTTGGAACCCTGAGCAGATGTATGGACAGTATCCAAGCGGAGTATGCTGCAAGCATGCTTTGAGATCTTTCTGTGGCAACGTAATACTAATACTTTTCCAACATAAGAACTTATCATTGAAGTATATTGTAAATTCCATAAATTCAGGACGCTTGAGGAGGAAACTACCATCTATTTTACATTACAGTAATTTGCAGCTAACTGTCAACATGGCACGCACTACTTTTGCATGAATGCTCATTTAGAAATGTAAACATGTCTATTTCTTGGTAGTAATTCAAGAACCTCACATATAGTAATACAGGTATAACTGTTTTTTGTCAGGTTCTTGACATTGAAAATGTGATTTGGCTGATGGACACATCATTCAGTACCAAGGCTGAATAATAGCATGACAGCCAAAATGAAAGAAAACCTGTGTTTGTTTCCTACTATTACCATGTTAGACAAAAAATGTCTCCCACTAAAATAGTGCACTGTGTAAAAAAAAAAAAAAAAAAAAAAAATCATAACAAAGCATATGTTATGTCACCTTGACTGGTAAGAAGTGAACTTGATATATGATCTTGTACAAGAGGTCAGCTTTCACTTCTGGCATTATTCATATTCTGTGATGCAAAACAACCTTCTGTGTTGCGCAGTACATGCACAGGCAGGCTACAAGGCATAAATATTCATGGGAAAGTGTCTACAAGGTGTTAAAGCTTACCTTTAGTCAAACTTGCAACAGACATCTAAATTTACCTGTTGCATAGTAATTACATAAAAAAAAAAAAAAAATCAGTGAGGGATTGTGGGTGAAACATCCAGACATGCAAATACAAATACAAACACTTGCAAAGGCTTACATATATACAAGGCGCCAAAAGAGATACAGCATTCAATAGACAGATATATGGGAAGGAAGCCAGATGGAAAGGAAATTAGACATAAAAAGGAGTGAATTATTGAACACATGAGCTGATGACACAGTGCTTCCATTTCTGCATGCTGACCTTCAAAGTGTGGTCGCAAACTTGCTCGGATCAAGCCATGCAGAGCAAAACCTCTCTGGATCCTCTAATGATTAAGCTAATCAGGTTAAGAAATGTATTTTTTTTTAAAATAAGCCCTTTAATTTATTCAAATATTCTATGCACTTTCCTCGTTCCATTTGAAATAATGAGAGGCAAGGAGAGAGGGACAGAGAGGGAGGGAGGCGGTGTGAGAGGGAGTGTGAGCAGCCAAAGAAAAGAGGAAGAGAATGAATCAGAGAGGACAAAATGTAATTTGTCAGCCTATTCAGACAGCCAATGCCTGAAATGAGAATTAACAGAGAACATAGAAGACTTCTCTTTAATTGGACAAGGCCACTCTTGACATTTTCAAGCCAAACTTCAGTGCCGATGATGGGAGAGAATGTGTCATAACTACAAATGATTTTCTCCACCATCCGTGCTGATGAGCAGATTCACACAGCCTTTTTTATTCTCTCACAATATTTGCATTATCTTTCATCTCCACCACGCTGTCCTTTTAAAATAATGCTGACAAGACTTCCAGTTCTCACTCATGAATGAGTACACCTATCCGGGCCTGCGTGTTTATTCTGTGAGTGTGAATCTTGGTACTTCTGAAAATTGCTGTGTAGTTAAATAGGGAAGCTGATGTGAATTCATGTGGGATAGCTAAATAAAGCATGGAGTCCAAGCAATGTTGCTTTTTGTTTTCTGGGTTTTCTGCCATGCAGGAGGCTTAGAGTATGATGCCTGACCATAATGACATCCCTTGTAATTTGTGCATGCAGTATATTGTAAACTGTATACTCTGCACTTTTATGTAGCACCATGAAGCAAGCACCAAGCAACTGCACTTGATTTACAATAAGGTGCATTTGCATCTAACACTCTATGTGACCCCTCTCAAAAAAAGCACAGCGCACCACACCAATGTTTTAGCAGCTTTCAAAATATTCTGTTTGAATGAGGCTAAAGCTTCTGCTGGAGTGTAAATCTGCAACTTGAAACCATAGAAGAACTTTTCACTGTAAGGAAGCCAATCAGAGAGTCTTTTCTGTCTGGGGTAATCTTGCCAAATCTGTGTGGGTAACATGGATGAAAGGGGCTTTGAACAAGGCATTGCACCCCCGACTACTCAGAGGGAGCTGTAATTGCCAACAGTAGAAAAAAAATATAGTTGAACAGTATAAAATGTATGTGTATGAAGCAATGTGTAGTGAAAACATAATGCAAGCTCAGCAAGATGCAAGGGACAAATCAAGGTTCAGTGGGGGGAAAAAAAAAAAAAGTCCTGTAATCCACATGGCCCTATCACTAGATTTTTCAGCTGCACACACGTACACACACTTTCTGTCAGGTAGTCAGGGAAGGAACATTTCCTGCTGACTAAGAGGACCTGAAACCCAAATAATGTGTCTCATTTGGGGTTTATGAGCTTACCAAATGAAGTGCTGGCTGGATCGACAAAAAAAAGTGAGCAGCACAGCCTCAAACGTAGAATGTGTTCACAGGGCTGAAGTTTGGTATTTTTTTTGTGATTTCTTTAACCAGAATACTAATAATACTAAATGAATGTGTGACTAAAGACTGCTTATATGAGGAGGTGTATGTGTTTTTATACTCACAAAACCTTGAGTCCCTGTGTAATAACATGTATGACACATATTTCAGGATCTAGTACAGAGTGATGGGAAACAAATTTAACTAGATAAGATTAACCTTCAACGATAATGTACTGCAGGGTGACTGGATGCTGAAATTACAGGATGAACTGTTGCATCACTCAACCATAGCAGACCTGCCACAATCAGTCCAAAGAGAGAACGTTGATGTCCCAACACTGAACTATTGAACTGTACTGACAAGGTAGCAGAAGGCTGGGACACAGTAACTCTGCAACTCTACAAGGTTGGACTCTGTTGAATACACCAAATGATAAAAGTGGCTTGGAGAGGTCCGAGTGGAATACACATGTACACAGTTTAATACACACACTGATACACACTGAACATGGGGAAACAGAGAAGCGGCCAGGCTTTGGCACAAATGTACAGGAGGGTTCAAAACAGGCCTGTGCTGCTTGCAGTGTTGTTAAGTGTTGTTCAACTGATCGACGTTGTACCTCTTTTGGGGCCTCAGTAACACATGAATGACATAGGTATATGTCATTCATGTGTTTATGGGTGTTGGTGAGTGTTATATTTGAAGTATTTACAATGAACCGACAATAACTATGTTTGGCCACTGGAGGACTGTGAAAAAGGATGGGACAGTCAACTTCACTACTGTTTAACTGAATATATGAAATGTTATGTGATAATGTGTAATTCTCTCTGATTCATTCTATTCTATTATTCCTATTTGTTTCTGGGAATGGATATAAAATGAAATTAGAAATCGGTTTAAACTGCTCATTGATACAAATTGGTCTCTAATCAGATCTTATGTATATGTGATATCGGCAGTTCAGTTGGGAGGTTTATAGGTGCCTTGCTCAAGGGTGAGTGCAACCTCCCACCCTGGATTTTTTTTTTTTTTCTGCTGAGTAAACATGTTTTGTGAGAGCCTTGACTTGTATAACCAACAACGGTTTGCAATAATTTCACACTTGCTCTGTGGGGGTTGTCGGTTGTTGAAATGGATTGAGGGAAAGATATGTCAATAACACAACATGCATTCCACAAAATACAACTTAATATTTCATCCATGTATCCCTGGATTTCTTTCAATGAAAATTTCACATCACAGTACTGACTATTACCACTTGAATTGTGTGATGGATAATTTCCCAGTGTTCCAATGGGAATCTTTCCACATGGACAACAGAGAAAGAATAACACCTCTGGACCTAGTCAGGACTCAATGTCTTCTCAAGGAGGCTTTACTGCGGGATGGAGGCTTAGCTGACACACATCTTGAACTCTGGTATTTTCGAACTACAATACTCTGAAACTTAAGTAGGATTTCTTTAGCCAGGTTGATGGTTGAAACTTTGAATTTCAAGCATGAGCTGTTATTAAATGTGTGTTTTAATATATGAGCACTAGGAATACTGTGTGAATCTCTGAATCTTTATGAAACCTGACTAGATCTATAGAAACTGGTCTGTTACCATGAGGCCAGTAGTCAGAATCCCTAGACCAGAGACTCGTTCTACATCGACCGCTGTCAAGGTGCCCTCATGTTAAAACATATCACCTTTCAAGACATTAGAACTCAGTGGGCAACAACAGAAGACAAGGCTGAAACAGTGAGCTCCAGAGGGGGATGCCTGCACCTGATTGTGAGGAGCTACTGTGAAAAGACAGGTATTTTTGCTGTATATAAAAGAGAGAAAAATGATTTCAGAGGAGACAGAAAGAAGGAAAAGGGTTTGAGCTTTGGGCTGTAATTTTGGGCTGAAAGATTTTTTTTTTTTTTTAGCTGTTAGAACAAAATAGATCAGGCGAAATTGGGCTGAAATTTCAGGTCTACACACTACTTGAGTGACAATCCATTTGATAATGTGGTCAGGCATACAAACAGTATCTGCAAAAAAAAAGAAAAAGGTTTTCAGTTATTTTTCTGAGATCTTCAGCGTACAGTGGCGTTTTAACAGGCTATAGAGGCATATGACAGTGACAGTGAATGGAAATGTAATCTTTTAATTAAATGTCATATTAGGCACACACTTTACTACACACAGACTTTCTAAATTGTGAAGTGTCATTTTATAAAAAAGACTAATGACCACTCTCCTCCAGGTCAGTAATCACTCCTAATGTACTTTGTTCTTATTTATTTTCCAATTATATTTCCAACTCATTAAGACTGAGCTCCAGATTCCTGCCCTCTGTAACACAGTAAGCTGTTACAGTCTTAGCTGAGTCTTACATAACTGCACATCTAAACATGAAGTATGGGGTGACAATGCTTGCCTCTTGGTCAGAACTCCTGCTGGTTAATTGAATTAGATCTGTCAACATACAACACCCCCCCCCCTCTCTCTCTGTCTCTCATTATAGTGAACTCAGGCTAGCTTTCTCCCCTCCAACATGGAACTAACTATACACATTATCCATCTGTCTTTCCTCCTGCTTTTACGTTGCTGTAACTTTCACTTGATTTGCATTAAGAAAAATGTTAAAAGTCTTGTGCTCTGTTGTGCTTGCCAGCTTCACTGTATTTCATGAGAGAGTTGTGTCTAAATCTTTTCACTTGTGCATTGTGTAGTACTGTGCAGCGTTACTGTTATAAAATTCCTTGCGACGTTTTACCAGTTATAGCTGCTAGATTCCTGTAAATATCTTAACTTGTCATTTTTACTCACTCCTCATGCCTAAGTTGCATTTTCCTGCCGTGCTCCTTATGTCATTGCTGATATGCCTCATAATATTCTCTAAAAAATTAAGTTGTGTTTTAATTCTATCTCTTAAGATGCATGAGCAATAAGATAAAGAGCATTGTGTAACTGGGTTAGGGTTTTCTCTGCCTCCATTATCTCTCCTTTGTCTTTGCCCATACTTTCTCTTGACATCGCTGCATGGAATATACTCTGCAAGTATGTAGTATTCTTACATACTTACTACTGATACTAGTCATGTTTCTTCATATTCATATGGTAGATACAGTATGTAGTATGTTGCCCTTTCCAGTTATCAGTCATCAAAATAATAGCAAAGGATAGCTATGCAAGTAACATACTGAAGAAAGGATTGAGACCTGCTATCTTTGCAATTTTAAATTCAGTGCATACACGTTCAAGCATAATCAGATGAGAAAACTTCATCTACCTAACTACCTTTAGATGCTCAAAAAAATATAGATTGGCACATTGAATTTATTTCTACTCCTACCCCTTTACCTCATGTTTTTTCACCTTCCCTGTTAAAACTATGAACTACTCTCATGTGTTTCTCCCCTCACTCTGCAGGCTATGTGTTGATAGTCCAGTGAACGCAGGTTCAACAGGAGGTAGCAGCTTGCCGCAGCTGATGAACGGTGCAACACCAGACAACCAACGTACCTTCTGTTGCAACGAGTGCCCAGCCTCTTCTGGGCCATCCTACAAGGTGCTACCAACCCTCCTTAACGGGCGGCTGAGGGAGAGAGCCACACGCACTAACCCATACAAAAACCATGATTTATATGCATTCACATATGCATAGATGTGGAGAATCATAAAATCTGGTGAGTACATAACGCAAATACGCACAGCCCCGTGTTGTCCTGTTAGTGTTCTGCCTTTTGTCTTGCAATAATACAACAACAAACAAAAAAATGAATAAAAGCAAACAAAACAAAACACATATGAAAACAGGCCATCGATCTGCTCATAAACACACATGCACACAAAATTTCCGTCGCCTCAGCACAGCACCAGTGAACCCATTTGGCTGCAGGGTAGTGCTACTGTTCTCTTAATTTGCTTGTTGGAAACAAGAACCTCTCCACTTGTGTATCATCATATCAAAGTCATTGTACAGCAGGGGAACACTATTAGAACAGACTCTACTTTTCATGTCATGTAAGATCTGATTAGAATACAAAAAGGGTGCAAACTCGGGTCATATTTAAACACACACAATTACTGTCATTTATTAATTTCATGATGCATCACAATGAGTCTTTGACTCTTTCTCTTGAGTTGATTTGTTGAGATGCATGTTTTGTTTTGTGATTGGACAAAAAAAAGTTGCTACTCCTGTTTTTGTTCACACCACCCAGACTTTATTGATTCTCTATCGTCCTGAGACTATCTCTCCCCTCTGTTATATATACTGTATGTACGGGGAGCTGGAGTATATGTACCATATGCAATTGGTTCTCACTCAGAGAACCAAGGTTACAATGTAACCATACATTCTGTTCTGTCTTAAATAAATTTAAGTCCACACACCCTCAGATATTACTTCCCTTTCCACGTCAGTACGGGGCCAGCTCTTTGCCTCAGGCTCATCACATGCCCACTTTACAATAGTAAAGTGAAAAATCATATTGTTCTTGAAAAAGGGCAACTGGAGATAAATAAAAGGAAAATAATACAAATAAATAAATAATAAACAAATAAAAAATGGAAATTTCTTAAAACTCTTGCAGTTCTAGAGGGTAATTCTTTAATTATTTAGTTAAACAAGTGAAACAGTGGTCCAGAATAAATAAAATAAAATGTATTGTTAGTGTAAAGTTTTCACTAATAAATATAATCTTATATATAATCTGAGTGAGAACAAAACAAAAAACTTTTTTTTTTTTTTTTTTTTTTTTTGCATTCATTGGGTGGCAGCCATAAATGTAGAATATATAAATATATGTAAAAGAATAGACAAGTGATTGATGGCCTCTAGAAACTACCGTTCCCACAATTTATCCTGATTATAATGTTTGTAAGTACTGCACAGAATATCAAGCCTATTCTTTTTATATGTATGTACATGAGCAAAACATGATGAATAGCACCTATGTAGAATTATGGGGTTTTGATATCTGAAGCATAAATGCCCCCTTTATCCATTGTGCTGTGTAATTCATTATTCTCACTATAGGCCACAACATGAATTTAAATAGGAAGCAGGTCAAACACTGGCGTAATTAATAACATTAATAATGGCTGCATTTGATTTAGGTTCCCAGGGTCCTGGTGTTGTGTGTGCTGGCTCACTTCACAGCCTACTGAGGAACTTAAAGCACTTTAAGTGTGAATAAAATTGAGCTATCATTGATGCTGTTCATTGCATCAGTACCTTTCCTGCTATGACAAGTCAAATTATCTGCTGTGAAACAGGTCCACTGGGTAATGTGTCTTGATGTCTTATTGGTGATATCAAACACATGCCCTCAACAGAAACCTCACTGAATTATTGCTTAGGTAGATTTCCACTATTTAGAGGCTAACAGCTGTTCAATTAACACCTTCTCTCCTCCTGTGTTTACATGGTGAGGAATGAATGGTCAGGTTTTACATTAGCTTTATCTGCACTGAGTAGTTAAAGTTAAAGTTGTAATTTAGAGTCATATCATCATAGTCATTAATTAATTCCTTTTTAGAAGCAATATACTTGGGAGTGTTAAGTTATTGTGTCTGCAGTCAGAAAATACATGTTTTTCCTTTTACATTTGGCAGAAGTTGTGAAATAAAGAACAATGTGTCTTTTATGTATTTGCATATTGTGTTACACATTTCTTATGTGACTGACTGTGGATTATCTAACAAGGACAAGTTCATCATATAAAAATGAATGAACTAGAATTTAATCCTAATCTAATCCTAATGTTTCTTCTTTTAAAACTAAAAACTACTTGTTACAGTTACCGTGTGAATAATCTCTCCCATCAGCGCCCAGTCACAAAGTGGCACAGTAGAATTCATTTGCATGTCCTTTCAAACTAGGTGGTGATACAAGTCTGTGACAAAGTGAGAATCTGCCGGTCTATGGGACCAACTTTACCACTTTATGATAAAAAAAAAAAAAAAAAGTCTATCGACACAGCAAGGGTGTCAATATAGAGGGCTGTGGATTGTCATCTCTCAAGGAGATTCAGTGGCCAATCAATTATGTGCAGGCATATTTTCCTGGTAGATTAATTTGCAAAGTGATTGGAGCATTTCTACAGTTATCCAGCAGACCGGACCGACTATGGTTTCTTATTGCTCCAACCGAACAACAGAAGACATAATAGCACACATCATAATAACTCCTCACCACCCTATTCCACCTGGACAAGAAAGGGAACTATGTGTCATTGGTATTCAGTAGTGAACTGTACTAAATGAACACTATAGTTACCTCCTGACTGCTCACAAAGCTCAAGGACCTGAGATTAAACAGCAACTAACATTGGAGCACCTCAAGGCTGTGTCTCTTCTGTACTGTGTGCAGTGCAGCCACTTTTGACTCCAACACCGTCGTTGAGTTTGACACTACTGTGTTGGGCCTGATCAGCCATCAAGAAAAGCCTTCAGTGGTGTCCTTTGCTTTTCTTTCAATAGAGAAATACTTTCCAGGTTTATTATGACTTATGCTAGCAGCATCTACTGTATACTAACCTCAGCCACCATGGTCATCACAGATCTAGTGTTAAACCCATAACTCATAGCATAGCTGTTGATCCAAATGACTGTGATCTGAACACAAGGGCATAGCTGGAAGAACAGCAACATGGATTCTTGCATGATATCATAATGCCTCAGCTGCATAGCAAGGCTACCGATTGTGGTGTTTCCATTTAAATTAAAGTCTGAAAACCTGCTGGTACAAATGCTCATTTAACTCATTCTCTCTTTTGGTGAATGGCACTGGGTACAAATGTTGCAAATAGCTGTACAACCCCTTCAAATTTGGGACCTGTTGGAGAGAAAAAAAAAAAAAAAAAAAAAAAAAGGTGGATCACATCAGTAGCTGTGGTTAGTATCAGTGGTAAATATTCCCAATGGGGAACCCAATGGTTTTCTGCTAATCTGGATCACCCCTGGTACAATGTACATGAAAGAAAATATTAATACTTAGCAACAAACATGCCAGCCAGCTATTCAGAATACATCATACTTAAAGAACACTAGGTAGACACCAAGGTCATTCCCACAATCATCTTACACTACACCACACTCTAAACTGCCCCAGCAGAGCAGCATGTATTGATATTAATATTAATATAAACATGCAGCAGCACAATAGTAGTACTGAGTTGGAATGTTTCATTAAAGGAAATTTTATTTTTTAAACTGTTAATAAACAACCAAGTCATATAAGTTCTGAAATTAATTAGCATCCAATGCACTGTTTTCTTGCTGTAGGCTGCAAGGATATGCTGCCTATAATGAGATGAGCATCAAGCAGGCTAGTTTTCAGTGCCTAAATTGATCATTGAACAGCAGCACTGGTACTCCAAGCTGAGACAAATTTGAGTTTTCATTATACGGGTCATGTTCCAATAATACCAGCACTGTCAGTCAGACAGACAGTCCCAAAGGGAAAACCAGAGTCACCACCCACGCTGTTAAGTGTAAGTTAAACTGTGTCACAGCAAGTCAAATACTGTACACAGTCAGTTTATCTACAATTGATTAAGGTTGCAATTAACTTAATTAAATTCCATTGTTTTGATTGTGGCACTGTGTGGTTGGAAATGTATGGAGGCCCGGAGGGTTCAGAGGATGGTGACTATCCAAGATGAGCTGTCGATGGTCTCAGGGTTGGAGGCTGATTTAATTCAAGCACTATACCATCACCAACTTGGCATATATCAAATTTGGGACTGATTTTTTTAAATAGTGTCAGTATGTTTATTGTTAACTGTTGATTTTCTCCCTCTCCATACAGTTTGACCTGACAGTAGAGTGTATTTGAAGGTATTGCCTTTTTCTAGCCTTTGGATAGTGCTAAGTATGCCATTTGGTGATATTATTTGGCCTTTAATGGTCCCGTTTGTCACCGCAATGACCCTTACTAAGCCGGTTTGATCCTCACTAGTCCCCTGTTGATGTATATGCGATCAGAATGACAGGCTCACTGAGGTGATTGCCTGCATGTCCTCTCCTTTCAGCCTGCTGATTCATTTGTGGATGTTCAGATCCCCTGTGGTTGCTGGCTATTACGGCCAAGGTTTGAGGTGGCTCTGAAGAACAGTCGGTCTGGCACATTCACTTTCATTAAAACATCAGCTGCACTCACAGCTGGAACATGCGGCCAGTGTCTCTCAGCATCCCATTCATCTCACTGGCTCTTTGTTGTTTCAAGCCGGAGCATCGAAATTGCACACTATTGTTAATGAGGTGATGAAGCACAAGGTTGTTTTGTGGAAATATATTGAGGAAATGACTCTAACAATAGGTTGGAGCCTATACATCACTTAGTAGCACAAATTCCTCTTCTTACTCTACAAATAACACTCTCTCTGGGAATAATAGCTCCATTGTGTGCACTCTCACTTTGCAATGCTTCTTTGTTTCAGCCAACATGAGAGTCACTGCATGCATTTTGTGGAGAAGCATCCAATTATACTAGGCTAATGGGAAACACTTAAAATAATGAACTGCTTATAAGACCTTCGTAAACAGAGTTCATGATGAATTAATGAGTTCATGTGGAAATAATGAATACTTCATTATCTGTCATATCATGGTTTATCAGTTCTTAATATCTCAATAATAGATTAATACATTATTAGCATTCATAGGATAGTTTAGTGCTACATAATTTTCAAAGAAAATCGAAACAACTCTGGGATAAGGAACATTTCCTTTCGTGCACAGATCAGCCGTATTGAGAGTAAACTGCGGAATTTACGATAGACGATAAACCCAGAGTATGTGTCATGGAATTCCTACTCTGTGTTTGCATGTCTTTCCTCAAGGTGTGTTAGACTCTCTCAGCAGAGTGGAAGTATCTCTCTCTCTCTCTCTCTCTCTCTCTCTCTCTCTTTCTCTTAATGTCATGAAGCAACTGCCCCAAAGGTCTCACAACAATATATATTTTTTCAATTCTACCTACTCATGCCATGACATTTACAAGACAACAGGCGAGATTCAACTAATTTGCAACAGTGGGTGAAATTAAAAGACAATAAAAGCTGAACCCAGCATTTTAACATTAGCATAACAGATATTTTGTTCACCTTCAACAATTACAGCTCCCATGAGATTTGGTACAGGCATGCTGACAAAAAGAATCACAGCAGCTGTACAGGGCGGTGATGACATTTGCAGGTAAAGCAACAGAAACTCATTAAGCCCGCAGCGTAACATGAACAGAACACTCTGGTATCATGTTTTCAGAGAGATCAGTGAGAAAACTCCTATACAAAAGTACTACTGTACACGGAGTTGGCCGCACAAGTGAAGCGCTCTTCGTTTAATGTAGGAAGGAATACACTTGAATGTATTCTAATGTAATGTAATGTATGATTGCCAGCATCGTCACAGAGCTCACACAGTTGGTTTTAGCAGAGAAATGCTCACACACCCAGGTGGCCTTGCTGGGAGACAGTTTCAATGGAACTATGTACTCTGATTGTCTGCTGCAGACATTGTGTGGACAACTTTTGTTGTTGGCTGTTTCAACAATGAAGATAAAAGGAGAGGAAGGCATTTTTTTTTACCAACTTTTTAATACTATAAATCAAGAATTGAGTCTTAAATGACATTTTTTCAAACATTTTATGTTGTTTAATAAATAGAGAATTAATTAACAGTTGATTTGTCAGATTTAGTGTAACACCTGCTTTAGAAATAATGTTGCGTCCCAGCTTCTTTTAAAGTGACTATAGTTTTGGAATGAAGCCTTTTATATAATTAAGTTATTCACTGGGTTATTTTGGCCAACTGCTTCCCTCACAGGGCTACTAAGGCTGTATTGTGGGCAGAACAATGTGATGACAGGGCTGTCCTTTGGGAACATCTAATTAGTTCCACTAGGGGAGCAAAGCAGCACAGCACCATGCCCTGATATTTGGCTTGTGCAGTCAGCGGAAAGATAGCCACAGGGCCCACTTTAATTGCAAAAATGCCACCAGAATGTGTGTCTGCAACTTCACCTGTCCCTGATCATGAGACCACAAGGGAGAGCCCATCCTCCTGCATGTGCGTCAACACGCAGCATCATTTTGCATCCATGCATGCAAATGTGTGAACCCCAACCTGAATACGCACCTGTGAGCGTGCAGATGCGCCTGTGTCAGCCTCTGTCTCGTCCACTCTCGCTAATCAGTATTTGCTTATTGATCCCCACAACCCACTAGAACACAAGCAGGGGATTGATTTGACTTGAACTTGATTCAGCTTGTTCAAGGGGCACTTAAGCTTCTCTTTTTTTTCCCAACATTCTCCCTCAGAGGGGAATTCAAATTGGCCAAAAAAATACATATTTCTTCCACCACAGTTGTGCTGCTGGACTTGTCTCAGGCACATATGTGAATTCATAGCTGTAGATAGAATTTGCTGGTTGGGCTACTGCCATAAAAACAGCATTACAACAGGTAGATAACTGAAGTACTTTAGATCTATAGTGATTTGGCCTAATTATGAAATCACACCCGCACCACTATAAAGATACACAGAATTGTCCTGGTGTTTTAACTTATTTATTCTGTAAGTAGTAGCAGAAATTTGTTCACCACCGCCATACACATGGTGTAATGGATAATGCAGGCATAGCACACACACCGTTATAGGGAGTTGATGAGTCCAGGCAACATCAAAACTTCAACGCTACTTGAATTTGAATTTGACTTTGATCACTCACATGTAACCTCAACAGCTTAACTTAAAAAGCGACTTTGTAAAGGCGGGCATACCAGCATCATCAATTGATTTGTCAAACAACGTAGATGGCAAGCTGCTGACATGACAAGGGGAAAGAAGTCGATGTTAGTTCTTTAAATGCAAGATCACTTATTTGCAGTGTGTGTGTGTGTCTGTGTCTTTTTGTGTGTGTTGATATCAGGAGTTGAACACTCCTACAGTGCATGAATAAAAAATGTTTCCAAAGTCTTGGGAGCAGTGAATTATTGAGGAGGCAGTAACGAGGCAGACGCAGGGGCCAGGTGTGGGGGTTTCACAGAAGTCTATGTGTGTCTGTGTGGATTTTGGTGGCTATGTGTGCACATGCAAGGAAAGAGAGAGGGATTGAGGAAGGGTTCAGGGATTAGTGAGCATTAGGTTGACTTGGTCAACACAAGCTTCCAGCAAACAGCTGAAAGAAAAATATTTTCTTATAAGAAGAAAAAAACAGCGGAATCTCTCTCTCTCTCTCTCCCGCTCTGTGTTTAAACACATATACTCACACATATATACTGACAGTGGGGATTTATGTTATGAAACTGAAATTGTGGATTGAAGAGACAGGGCTTTAAGAACAAAAGTAGTGAAACTGCTTTTGTTCTTAAAAGGACTTTAAGGTAGGACTGGAAAATAAGTTAATAAGTCAATTGAAAGAGAAACTGAAAGAGATGAATGAGGCATTTGTGACACAAATAAAGGAAATTGAAAAATTAAGATGTGTATAAGAGAAGAAAGTGGAAAGGGGACAAAGAAAGAGTGACTGTGGGCAACAATTTGCAGAGATTTTGTAATGAGATTTTTCACTCGGCTGATCAGTATCAGCTGACTCATGTCACGTTCATACAAATCACTCATGCCATTCAACCAGCCACTGAAAATGATCTTTGTTGTCTGACAAGATTCCATTCTCACCCATAGACAGTGCTTCCCTTAGGTTAAACCTGCAGCTACTTAGGCTCGCACACCTTCAATTTATAAGGAATAATTAATCATCGATATTATCATGATAACATTAAATGCAAGTGATTAAATTATTGAATATTGTTCGCGTTATCTGGTACTGGTTAGGTACTACATGGATAATTGCTGAAAAAACTATATGGACGTACAACTGATTAGATCCGAAGTACAGCAGGCTGTATTCCCCTTTCCAATAATTTACTTAATAAGGAAGCATTTCAAAAAGTATCTGACATGTTCAAACAAGAAGAAAAGAAAAGAAAACTCAGACTGTTAGAGAAGTGCTTTGCGTGGTATTGCATGGGGTCAATCAATAAGCCTGTGTGTCTCGTGTATGGACTGTGTGGGAACTAGCTCTAAAATTCATTGTGTAATGTGGTGACAACAATTATTAAATTAAAAGTTACCTCTACTGCAGCTGACCACTTCATGAAGACGCTAGCAGCCAAAGACAAACAGCTTAGGGAAGCTTTTTTTTTGGGCTAACAGCAAATATCATGTTGGCTGCCATCAGCATACTGGAAGGATAATCCAGAAATAGTGGACCGGCTGGAAACCCCCAACAAAAAGGCAACAGGTATGACTTTTAATTCTACAGAAACATAAGCAGCATCAAAACCCTGAAGTATACTCCTCTCTACACATACGGAGGAGCTAATAAACAAATGAGATGGGGCTGTGGAGGCATGTGGCTCATCAAAAAAGACAGGGGAACTCGCTGAAGGCATCTAGACGACAGGTGTGATTCAACTGTCTGTAAAATCTGAAGAGGAGGAAGAAATACAGTGCAGGCACCTCTACAACGTATGAATATCTATGTGTGTTATCAAATTGCCCTTGAGCAAGACACTGAACTCCTTTCACTGGGGCTCTTCCTCACTCTAATCCCTCATGTCAGTACAAGTAAGAGCCATGCGTTTGACAGTGAGACACCAAAACCTTTTTGCCCTCTGGCTAATTGTACATTAGTGCATTACTGTCACCAAATTACAAATTACATATTGGAATATATATTTTTTTAAACCTATGAAAAGGTTTACATGGTAAGGACGTTTAAATTGTGCTGTGCTAATCAAACATCCAGTATGCACAACCAGTTTGTAACATTTCAGCATGTATTCAATTTCATTATGAAGGTGACACATTCATCCTTGAATGGTTGGTATAAGTGATAAATCAAAATAACATACATACATTTATCATACCCCTTGAGCTGTTAATAGCATAACATTTGATTCTATTTTTCTGAAAATGTCAAGGTTTCCCTTTGAGATGTGTTTTTTTCCCCTGCTTATTCCCTGCCTCTTTTGATTATGGCTTGATGCACTTTGCTTTGGTATAATAGAAGCATGCCACTTTGGCACTGAAACACAATTTGGTACTGATTCATTTTTAGAAGGTGTTGGCAGGGTTGCATGCTGATCTCTGCATGTTGTTCTGTTATACAACTACTGTTGACTACACTACACTTCATACTCATATTGAAAGCCTAAGGGTGCTGATGCTGCTGCACAGTTGGCCTAGACTGCACAGGTGCCCTGATAAACCCAGAACATAACGCCACCATTGTATGAAGAATTGATTGAAAGGAGAGGAAAGTAGCTACAATGTATGATTCACAATGACTGGTACCTCTGCAGGCTGTTGGGGTTAAATACAAAGCCCAGAGTCAGTGAGAAGAAAGGCTGCTTTCCCACCAGGCAACATGAAACGCCTCAGAATATTTATTGGGGCCCACAGGGAACGATATGGCAACTGGCAAAGTCAAACAGCTCACCTGAAGGACTCGGGTCAGTAGGAGTTCAGGCACAAAACCCCTCCCTTCTCAAGAGGCAGGTTAGCTTTTCATGGGGGGATAGCTTGGAATAGTCTGGTATGTGTGGTTTGTGAAGAATTTATATTTTATTATCGCTATTTACACACCTAATTGTTATTTTTTAAGAGGGACTAAGGCTCTTATGCACACTAAGAGTGAGTGCAATAGCTGAATTAGTGCCCATTCTCAACCAGCTGAATGGAAATTTTGTTAGGATCAAAGACAACATTAACACATCACTTTTCTGTGACCTCTCAAGTTTTCCTTAGAAAGCAAGTCCCTGTGTAATGTTGACTTAAATGAGAACCATACAGTATTAAAACCACAATGTAACTGAAGAAGCCCCACAATATAGTACTGACACTGCTGTGATATGTACACAGTAACATTTGGAGAAGGCTGTAGATTGTTATAATCTAGTGTCAAATGAGACAAACTTAACAATAAAATACAACATTTTTGGAGAAAAGGTGGCTCCACATATAACTCTAAAAATACCATACCTACAGTAACAACTTGGAGGTGGAAGTATCATGGAGCAACGTGAATCCTGAAAACTGTAAGAGATTCTTCAGATTTCGTCATACAGGAATCATCTTGAAGGCTTCTCCAACACGTTTCAAATGCATTTCAGTTAGCCTATTCAACACATATTCAACACTTCTTGTGTCATTCCACTTTTTTTCAAGTTTTTTATGTGGTGGAAATGTCACATTTTTTTTTTTTTATGTGTGATTGGCTACATTGGAAAAGTTTAGTAAAATGCTGTCATGTTGACTACTTTTTTCCCCACTATACTCTGGAGTATTCATTTAAAGACGGGTGAGATAAACAGTAGTCCTTATTTTCCCTCCTTGTGGCATTGGCATTAGTATTATCAGATGAAATCAGTTATACCCATGTTGACAATCTTGATAGTGACATGATGATGTGAGTTGCTGGCAGAGCAATGACCCTTCACAGAGTCATCAACTATATTACAAAAAAGTCCGTTCAATGGGCTCTATATCTATAGATTTGAAATTACAAACACCACCCTCTGCATCTTTTCCTCCTTTATTTTTTTTTCTTGCCACAGTGATTTGCTAAAACGAACCATTTCTTTTATTGATTTGTTTATGTTCTGTTTGGGTTTATGTGTTTAATATTTGTTTCCCCCCCTGCTGAATGTTCCCACAACAGCAAATATCTAGTTCGCTTACAGGGATCATCAATCATCTAATCAAATCTCAACAGTGATGCGCATCTCTACTGGTTTCTGGCTCCAATCCAGATGCCAGTTGTGCTAGCTGCTAGGCTAATTGCATGAAACACCAGATGTCGATCTGTGCAGTGGTAATTCATAATAAAATGATAATTTTACTAATACATTTTTACTTGGGTTGGCTAGGGAAAGAATCATTTTCTTGTTTGTTCCAGATGGAATCAAATACTCAGTCACCTAGTATGACTAATGCTGTCCAGAGAGGGCTCTACTCCCACTTAATTAATCCCACAGCTTTATTTGTTTCTTTAAATGTGTTCTATTATCTGTCTGTATTTTATATTAACTCATTGGCTTCATTAGTGTAAAATCATCAGGAAATTGTTAATCTTGTGTTTTTGTAAGAATGAGCCTTTTAAGCCTACAAAAACCGTGGGTCCTCTTGCTGGGTGCCACTAAATTCTTTATGACATTATAAGTGTGTATGTGTTATTTTCTTTGAACGTCTGTGCGACTACCACATCCTTATAAATCTTAGTTTAATACCAATTAAATACCAAAAACAGAAAAAAATGATTCAACAGGGACCACCAGAGGCACCTCACTAATTCCCTTATGTGGCTGGGCTGTAGAAACATTGAGATGATGAAGGTCGTCAAGGCACAGGGAATCAAAGCCTATGACAAATCATTCAATACCACAAGATCTCTTCTGTAAAGACAGTACGGACCACACCCTGTCACCATGTCATCATTTGCAACAGCTGTAGGGGAAGCTACATCACTCTATAATAACTTTGCTTGATTTCTTTATTAGCTTGAACATAACATTATGCTGTTTGGGGGCATTTGGTGAAATGCCTGATTCTGTCATTTTTTGTGAGAGGACTGTTAGAAAGAGAACCAGAAGCAAAACACATCAAATGTTCAGCAAAACCAGCCACAGCAACAACTGGGAAGTGACAGCATGATCATCCATGACCACATTTTATCACATAACCTAAGTTCCATACCATTCCACAACAAGATTCAAAACAATCAGTTAAAATTTCAGTCTAGATATGGCAGCTAGAATACGTCACAATCAGCAGCAGCACTGTATTAATAGCGTTCACAGCATTGTTATCATGCTGTCTATCTCTTCTTCTAACTCCCTTGAATGCAGACCCCTGCCGTTGGCTCATAAACCCATAGCCACTTCAGTATTACTGTTCACCAACTCGGCTGCTTTGAAAGGCACACATCATCAATATCCATCATATTACTTATTCCCTTTTGATGCAGTCCACTAAAATAATTCTACTTTGATCAGTGAAACACTGTATTATTGTATTTATGCTGTTGTTTGAAGGCTTGGGCTCACAGCCTTGTTCTTTTTGTTGGGGCCAAAAAGTTTCAGTCTATTGAATTACACAAGAAATGCCCCAAATTGAGTCCAAGTATTTATAAAGTGGACTGAATTTCTGTAGCCTGATGACAAATTAAGGGAAAAAAACCATCACAAGTTATCTTTATAAGAGTCATCCAGAGCTGCCAAAAACAACTTCAGTGCTCATTTCCATTGATTTTGCAAGTCACCAAACTCTACTGGAGGGATAAACATCATTCTTCCAGAGATATATTCCCTTCTTTGATGCTTTGATGGTGGTGGTGGTGGAAAGCAAGATCTTTCGTGTCAGTCCCTCATCTCTTCTAAATGTTCAGTTGCGATCACAATCTATTTGATTGTTTCTCAGTCGGTTGCCTACCCATTGTGCTTGCGGGACTGGACTCTGTACTGGACTGGATCCTGTATAATCAGATTTAGTGACAAGCATTAATTACATATATCCATTGCAATTTCCATTGTCCTGTATTTTTTCAATCAATGAAAACAAGCATATATTGGGTTGCTGTGAAAAACCTAAATAAAGTGATTTGGAAATATTATTATATATAGGAAAAAGGCCCTCCAGACTGTTACAAGCACAAACTTTGAAATATAGCATCTGTAATGGTATGGGAGTGTGACAGCAGAGAAATGTTGAGCAATTGAAGTCATACATGGGAAAGATTTCTATTTCAGCAATTAGTGGTTTAATGTTTAAAGGTAATGTAACACAGTTGCAAACATGCTCCTATCCCAACCTTGTTGAAATTGTGTTGCAAGCATCAAATTCAGAGTGAGAGTATTAAAAAAAACAACAAAAAAAAACAATAAAGAATATTAAATATCTATCTATCTGTGTACTCTGTCCAACTGAATAATAGGTAAGAAAAAAATGAAGTAAGCCAAGTGAGGAACAGAAATTATCATGCACTGATGCGTTACATTTTTTTTTGGTATTGAGATAAATATGACAATCACAACATAGATTTTAGTCCATAGATATATATTACTGTTACTACTAAGGTACTAGCCTATCCAAAAAAGGCAATCATTTGAACTTGACTCAAGGCTAGCAGCTTTAGATGGTGTTGTTGAGCTCATGTGGTGAACTCCTAGCATCCACTGTATCCTCCACTGTTTGGTCCACCACCTGGAGGGTAGCATTGAATATCTGGGGTGTGTGGCAGCATGCCAAGGCCAAGCACATTAATATAGTCAAAGTTTGATGTGTCAGGGACAACATCAAGAGCACTGCAGGGCAAGCCCAGAGAATGACAGACATAAAGAGAATGAGAGGAGGAGGCTGGCATAAAATGACAAAATGGCAGTGGAGAAGAGAGAAAAGGGATGAAAGTACAATGGGAAAAAAAATGAGAGGATGCACAGACAAAGAGAAGAAGAAGAGAGAAGAGAGAGGGAGAGAGAGAAGGGGATGAAGTTGTCTTGTGAGCCAGATATTTTTCTTTAAAATTAGTTGATGAGAAGATCATGATTAGAGACTCACACTGATTTTAACAGCTGTTTTCTCCTTGCTCTACCAGAAGGCATTAAGGCAGCTTATACAGCAGCCTAAACCTAACCTGACTCTATTTGACAGCCATAGACTGTATTCAGCTCATTTAAGGCTTTGCTGGGGAAGCAGCCATTGAGCTCATCTCTAACTAGCTTGCTCTTATAAATAATACTCTCCTGGAAAATGGCATGTACTTAAAAGAGATTTTCATTTACTAATCATTTGCAAGTGAATACATAGATAATGCACTTTGTTTGTAGCAGAGGCACATGGGAAGCATCCACTTTTCTCTTAAATAGCATTTATAACTTGTGTTTATTGTTTTCTTTGCAGAATTAATGGGAAAATGCATTGTGTCTAATCTTTTGACGGATGCAAATCTTCAGTGTGCAGCCCACATCGGCTTTTCATAAGCTATGACGCTTTTGTAGCCAGACCTTTGACTTGGCACCCTCTGCCGTGTTGATTAATTCTAATTTTAATACAATGATGAGCCTGTCACCAAATCAATGTGCCAGTGTTAACTGGAGTTTCTTGGCTTTCGTATTCATTTGCCCCCTTCGGCTCTAATTGGGTGCTGACAGGCAATGCATCTATCTGTGACTCAGAAACCAGGGTGATGTTAGCTTATTGTTGGTTGGAAGTTGCTCATGGATAACAGTGATGATAAAGCGTGCTTGTGCAATACATTTTCACATCTTGCCATTGTTGGATGAAAAATACTTTACAGCTTAGTCAGTTTCTGTTCAATGTGCATCAGTTATGGGTTGTTCATTATTTACAGGGTAAAGGGAGGGGATGATGGGTTGCTTAACATGTTTTAGCACTGGGAAAGAATTAGTATATTTTATTACAGAGTTGTTATTCAGTATCTGAAGCGGAATGACAAACTGATTAACTAAAGTGGGCACAGAGGGGACAAACATAACAAATACACTCAAATATCTTTTTTTTTTTTTTTTTTTTTTTTTTTTTCAAATGCCTTAAAATAGAATGGTGACCTCTATTTTGTGAGTTAGGAGGCATTCACTGACTGATGTGGGAACCTATTTGCAAAGTTATGTTGCAGAAAACATCCTTGTGGAATATCAATACACCAGAAATAATATTATATTATTATATGATGTTATTTTTTTTTACTCTAGCATGTTACGTAATATTACATTCATTCATTATTCATTGTTTAGATCAGTGAAAAAATCTCAGCATAATCAGAAATCTGTAATTTTTCTTATTGTTAACTCAATCATTGTATCCATTCAATGCCAGATGAACCCTTTGGCAAGAACTCAAATTCAATAATTTGATTACTGAAAAAAAATGTCATCGATGAACCTTGACAAATTAAAAAAAGACATTTTAGACAAAACATCTTTAAAAAAAAATGTATCGTTTGCGTTGCCAGGCAACATCTAGTCCAACAGGAAAGAGCGCATTACACAGGGGTGAGCTGGGAATTTCAAAATCCTTATAAATTAACATTAAATTATGTTTTCAAAACATCTCTCTTTCTTTCTACCATTATTTGCTCACATGACACTCAGATTCACACAAATAAGGTATAAAATCTGAATATATAACTATTTATTTATTTAATTTATTAGTTAAATTGCCAATAACCAATCTAAGTCTGTCTTAATTTTTCTATAGGTCTTGTACCTATACTGATGACCAATTGCTTTTACCCAATTAAAAAAAAAGTAAATAAAATGTTATTACTACACTTGACACCTGCATGCTTCTTCTGTGTAGTAGTTGATCATGCAGCTGGCAACAAGGAGGTGTTATCATCTCCTCAGAGAGATGTGACCTCTGCTTCCAGAATCGTACCCTCCTTTAGCAAGGCAGGGCTTGTGATAATAGGGAGCCACATCCCTTGGGACAGTGACACGGTAGTTCTCTCTACACAGGAGCAGAATGTCCCTGACTAAAGAACTAGATACCTCAGAGGCTAGCCCTTTTCCCTTGTATGCATGGACCTGCACTCTTGGCTCCAATTGCTGTCATTTTGCCCTGCAGAATTAATGTTGATACAAAGTTGATATTGTTTTATATTTTCATTCCTTGTGGCCTGGCCTCTGAAAGAACTGGATTTCTGTCTATAAAGGAAATGTGTCTCCTCTTCCTGTCTCTCCTACCATATCTGTTGAGGGCAAAAATGGCAGCTTCTCCTGAAATACCTGAATTCTTGTTGTGCAAGTTCAGAGCAAGAGTGGGAGGTCTAGTTGGTATTTTATGTGTGTCTGTGTGTCAGGTCTTTCCCCGGGTCCATGCTCTGCACCAACAAGAGAGCTGTGAGTGTGAGAGACTGCGCTTTCATCTTACAGTGTAGTGCACTGACACCTGCCCCATGTCAAAAGGGTTCCTCACCACCTTCTGCATAGCAGCAAGGATAGGTAGGGTGTGGAAGTTGTCTTGGCTGACTTTATGTATGATGACAGTCAATCAGAATGATGTCTGAGTGGGGCATTGCTGCTGAGCAGTGGTTTAGGTAGTTAAACACTGGGCTTTTGGTTGTGTCATTATCTCAGTTGCCAGGTTTTACGTTTGGGGAAAACATATGCAAGGGAACCATGGTGAAACATAAAGTCCTATGAATGTAGATGGAGCTCTTTAACCAATTTTCCTACTGATAACTGCTGTCGACCTTCTCTCTCGACATTAACATTCTGCAAGAACTAAAGAAGCAGGAGACATCAGCTAGATGGAAATATAATCAGTTGCTGGGTAGGTATGTAGTTTATAACTTCGTAAGAATACAGCTGTACTGAAAGTTATGAGATTTTTCTGTTTAATTACCTAGACACCACCTGGACACCTGTCACCTGGACAGGTCACAGCCAAATGTCAAGCAAGTGTAACAACACAAACATAACAGCCAGCAAGAAGCCTCTGCATCTGAGTTTCAGCTAATGACCAAAAATCAGTCCCAGATTTATTCTTGTCTGTGGGTCTGTTGCTTAACTTCCTTTCGTCAACGTCCTCTTTACCTCTGCCATTATGTCCATAGAGGCTGCTGAGCTCCTGTTCTGGCACAACTTAACGTTTTCTTCATAAATTATGAGCAATTTTTACCAAAATAAGTGAAATGGTCAGTGGTGTGTGACTCAGTGCTGGGAAATGTTATGCACTCAGCACTGGAACTCGTATCCTGAACTCTCTGCACTACATAAATAAGCTTATTAAGATGTTATTACATTGTGTCACAAGCAGGTCCAACGACGCGCATCAGCATCCATAAAAACATCATACAATGTCGAGGACAGTACTTATTCATTTTGTTTATGCACATTTTCCTTTCATTCATTGAATCGGTTATCTTTTTTTCTTTCCATTCATTTTCTTGCCATGGAATACTTTCACAAAACAAGTACAGAGATGCTGTTAGTTAGGGGCAGTGTCTATTAACTTCTCACTTCATTTCTAGTATCCAAGGTGATATGGCAATAACGCTCTGCATATCAAGACAAACAGGTGCAGGTTTAAAGCAGCTTCAATGCAACCTTTAGGAGTGCTGATAACAGAATTATGAGACTAATCAAGAGGATCATACTTCACTCCCATCTGAACAGTGTGCAACAAATAAAATCCTATCAGCCTGACCTTTGTAAGAGCAGGCAGCAGTAGAATGTAGAAAAATTAATTTCTCAACTCCTGAGTGGACGATTACAGAGGCAATAAAGCAGCTTGTTCATCAGATACAGGCAGAAATATTAAAATTTGACATTTGAATCGGGATGTTTTACATTTGCAGAGGAGTGTCCAGCTCCTTTGGTATGGTGGTAATGCATGGAATACAAATGAACGACCAGGAGAGTACAGTCAAACAAGGCCAACATGTCAGCTAATTTCTCTGGTTACAAAGAGCGTCAATGAATGGCACAAAGAGAAGCTGCTGTTTTTAGTGCCAGCTGAAAACAATGTTCCCATTACCCGAGGACACAAAGGCCAAAATAGAATCTCTCCATGTTTTGACATGAGTGTCTTGAAAATTGTGCTCATTTTATATGTTGGCATGCAATGAATTATATTCACTTGGCCTAAGAACCACTGCCACTTAAATTAAATGTGTGTTTTCTTTTCAGTGTATTCTAAACCACAGCATGGGTGTAATCTCCATGGAGACCGGGAGTCAGGTCCCCCACCAGTGTTCAAAAGAGGGAACCCCCCCCCCTAACCCCCCCTAAGCTTAAAAAAACTTATATTTATCTGTGCTATTAACTTAAATTTATTCATTAACTTTATTAAAATAAATGTGTGTTTAAATATTGCCACACTTAAAACAACAACACTTTAAAAAGAATGTAGCACAAACTAACACTCAGTGATCACTTGAGTCACTTAAAGGCAACATTAATATTTGAAACTAATTTAGTCTTTATGTGTGTTACATGTTAGCAACAGTTACCTATTTGAACGTCCTGCAGACATGCAGCATTACTGGCTTTGATTTAATTTGATTCAACAGTACTCAACCCTTTTGGTCGTCTTTTTTGGTATCCACCAGCTCCTGAGTGGAATATTAGCAACCAAATGCTTATAAGCTATCTTTTTTTCTCTGTGCTGCTTTGTGCTAAGTTGCTAGTGTCTAGTTGGCATTATCAGAACTTTTTGTTTGACAAAAATTGCTGCTGTTGCTGCTGCTTGAAACAGGGTTCATAGGAGTGGAGACACTGAACCAAAGCACTAAAGTTGCTGCTGTAAAGTCAAAACAATGCACTACAAGATGCTAACGCGCTCTCTAGAGCTTAGCTCTCTAGGGCATAGGGCCAATTTTTAGCAAACAAACATGGAGTAAAACATGTGATATTTTTAGTGTTTCTTACTGTAATGTCTTATACAGATATTACAGCAGACTTGTGCTTTCCCGAACTACACACAATAATATTGCATTATTACACTTCAGCTACAAAAGCGGACCAAAAAGAAGGACTTTCATCCCTTTCCCCTCTCTCCTTGTGCATCTCTCCCTGTTTTCCGTCTCTTTTCATGTCTTTTTTTCTCTCTCTCTCTCCATGACTTACTCTCACCATCTCTACGATGGCTCTTTTATAGTCTGAGACAAACCCGAAATACTCCCAGGAGCCAGCAGGTCTGCCCTTTGAAGACAGAGAGATGCACCATGGGTAGTCCGCTAAACACTGTAAACACCAGATCCTAGACTGATGTGAGGTGCGGCGAGAGCATTCATGATGTATGGCAATGCTGTAACAACATCGCAAGTAATTACCATCTCTGGGAAATTATACCCCCGCCAATATAACAATGTAATTATGGGAAGGTAGCGTGGGCTTTTGTTAACTTAAGTATGGTGCATGACAAAAAGAAAGTTAATGAGTGTTTGTGTGTCTCCTGTCTGATTTCAGTTGCTGACCTGAGCTTTAAATGCTGGCACCCACAAAGCAATCAGGAGAGTGTCTAATTGTAATCACTGTCGGCTCATACATTATGATACATGTGTAATTATGTTGACAAGCAACATAGAATATCTACCTCCACATAAAATATGACTGTCTAGCTCAACGCTTCATTTACGATTAAGCCACTCTAAGTACCATTAAGGCTTCTCTGCTCTGGCCTAGAGAGACACTGTCTTGTCACAGATATGTCCTACTTGAGTGAGTCCACACAGCTCTTATGAAACATTTGGTCGTTGTAGTGTTGCTAGGTCAAACTCTATACTCTCTCTCTATAAACAGATACCTGCATATGAATGCAAAATCTGTAGGCAAGGGATCCATATTTATTTATTTATTTTTTGAATATATCTTTGTGGCCTTTTCAAGCTTTATTTGATAGAGACAGTTGAAGAGAGACAGGAATGTGGGGAGAGAGATGGGGAATGACATGCATTAAAGGGCCGTAGGTCAGATTCGAACCATGGGCCGCTGCGGCAAGGACTGAGCCGTTGTGCATGGGGCAGATGCTCTACCCACTGAGCTAACCAACACCCATGGGACTGATATTTTGGCACCGGAAGAGCTGGTTTCCGTTTGTAGTCTGAGTAGTATTGACAAATGACAGGCTTTGGTTCCAACAGTCCATGTGGAGACTAAAAAAGGCACAATGACTGGCTGAATCCTGGAGCCAATCTGCTATCCTCTGACAACAATTTAGCTTTTTACTAGCTTTTTTAGTGAGTCAGAATAGAAGTTATCTGCATTCATATACCTGTTTATAGAAATGAACCCAGAAAGACTGGCTGTTGCCCCAAAGGCTGAATCTTTGTCAGATGATAACCAATGGGTTCTGAGATCCGTCAAGCAAAAATAAACATGAAAATCATGGTTCCAATTATCTGGATGCTGCAGTGTGTATAAGATAGTTCCTGGGTATGAGGTATCTTCAAAAAGCAAGAACATTAGAAGATGAGGAGGATGACAAGACAATCAGTCAAAGTTGCTCACTGTGGAGAATGGGTCCTCCTCTATACACACGTACATCTTGTATACCTAAATAAATAACAAAATACCAAAAGGTGCTTCCTGGTGGCATGTAGCCTTACAGAGATAACAAAACAGAAAACAAAACAATGCTAGGCTTGATGTTTAACAGCTACTTAGCTAGCATTTTGCTAACATTAGCTAACATATGAGTCCATGAAGACACATTAGACACAAGTGTTTCTTTTGCAGGTCTGTTAGCAACATCTTTTGACTATCTTCAAAATTTGGTTTTCAAATCATCAAATCAAATCAAATCTCTAGAGGGTCCATAGCATCAAATCTGTGAATACCTGCAGTGAGCAATGGAAACCTGTTTACATTGTTGGCCACTGACTCAGATTTGATTGTTGTTGTTGTACAAAAACAAAGGGGACAGATAGCTGTACTTTTCTCAGTTTCAGTAGACACCAAGGAGAAGTGGCAGCAGTGTCTTTGCAACAGGAAACAATTGGTTTTACAGTGAATGTAGACACAATGCTGTTATTAACAACACCACTGATGGTGATAAGACTTGCAATTACCCCAATAGCTTAGATAACACCACAATATTACAACTAATTTGAATAAAGTTTTAAAAATTCCACACAGAGAACCTTGGGTGTCCATTGAAAGACCATAAAGTACATAATACATACATAAAAAAGTGTGTGAAACTCATTTCTCAATATTAACATCAGACTGGACAGAGCAGAGACCTCGGGGAAGAACACCTCACTCCCGCACTGACATGTTTGAACACAGAGCACAGCTTCAGGCCAAACAGCAGCTATAAAAAGCTTTCCTCCCTCACCTGATGTACAGGAGCATGGCTTCCACTGCAGCCAGGGAAGCTTAAAAGAATGCCCACAGATTGCTATAAGCTTAGAGTGGGCCTCTGTGTGTACAGTAGATGTACACACACACACACACACATTGGTTGGGTTGTGTGCGTATATGTTGTTATGAAGTGCGGTGAAGCAAAGAGGCCTTATCTAGCCCTTAGGTGTGAGTTAAGGCCTGGCAGCTACATAGGGGGAAATGACTTGAAGCACCTGGACACAATGTCAATATTAGAAAAAGCAAACATGGTCCAGGGGTAATATACGGTTAGCCATGGGATGCTGTATATGACAAGTGTAGGGTCTGAGGACGCTTCAGTTAGTACACTTCAAGGTCTTTCTTACAACCTTTAAGAGATCCTATTTTGATAAGTAACTTAATACTTAATAATCAGACAGAGTATGTGTGATGTGTGTGATATTACGGAAATATTGTCTATGATATTAATCTATATTTAACGAGTTTTACGGAGCCCACTCATTTGTCATGCCAAGCAATAAAAAATAAAAGTTTGATAACAATCTGAAGTTCAGGACTAGCAGAACGGTAGCACAGCAGCAATTAAATTGAAGGTTGTTTTGAGAAATATAGAAAAATGAAAGTCATGGTCCTTTAATAAACGCGCACATGAACTCTAGGAAAGCCGACTTCCAACATGATTACATTTCGTAATTAAAAAAGGGGCTTCAGCCCAGATGCATTAGACGTGCCGCTTCAAGACAGATGCTGTCTGTAATAACGAGTTGGCTGATGGGTATTTTTAGTAATTCTGGAGATACTTAAGAGGTGATTTCAGACTGAATAATAAAGATTGTAAGAAAGAGAAAAGGAGTAGCAGACATCTAACGTTAGATTAAAATTTAATGCGCTATATCAAATGAGATTTTGGTTAAAAACACAGAAAAAACAACACGGCATATCTTTTTCTCTATTCAGAAAATGAACCCTGCTAATCCTTTTCTTTTATATGTGTCCTGGACGCATTTGGCAACATCTACTTAATGCTGCTAATCCTGTGCCCAGCTTTAGATGGGCATGTCTATTATAAAGGCTGTTGGCTATTGATTTGTACCACAGTGAAGGACTGTGGGTGTTTACTCATCTGATTGGACGACAGATAGTGACCCCCTTTCACTTCCTCTGCCATGCAGATAAGACTGGCAGAGTGAAGGAAAGGAGAAGGGAACAGAGGTAGGAGGCTAAGTGAGCCTGTCAAGTACAGATGTGGAGGAGTTGAAGTGGGAGGAGGAAAAGGGTGGGTGGAGGACAAGGGTAGTCAATAGACAGACAGAACGCTACTTCAAACAGCTCTGTGCTGCAGACCTGATCAATAAATAGATATGTCAAGTTAAGTTGTAAAATGTAGAATGAGAGGAATCGACAGGAGTGTGAGGAATTGAGCCTGACCTAAGAATATGAATTTAAGAGTAAGAATAAGAGAAATAGCTCATTGACAAGAGGCAGTAAAAATTTCAATGTCCCAGAGTGATGAAGTCTACAAAGTCAAGATCACTTGTCTAAAGCCAAGTGATCTAAAATGTTGTTTTTAAAAAAATGGAGTCGTATATATACACATACTTGACACTAGACTGAGTCAGACAATCCATCACGGTGTACACTACACTACACGCCTGCTTTTGTTGTACTTAAAATTGTGTAATTATCATGTGATGAAGCATTTTATATAGAAGACGGACTGCCAGAACCCAAACTGTTGTAGTCTGAGCTGCTCAGTACCTAAAAGCTGATTGCATGCACAGACGTGAATATATGTGAAGCACGGCATTGTTGTGAATGAAGAAAAAAAAAATTCCAAGCTGTCAAATGTAGTACATTACTTCAAACATATCAAACTGCAAAAATACTGCTCCGCTGCACATTTCAGGGGACACTCAGGGAAAACCGACATGTCATCCCATCATGAAATATCCACATTTTCCACATCTGCAACCCATATACTATGGCATAGTAACTATAGTCCTTTGGTACCAACCATCAGTCTCATCTCCCTTCCACTCATTTCAGACACACACACTTGTGCATCCCCATCTGACCCATAAGCATCTGAACATCCCCATGGCCCTCACTCAGCTGCAGTCTCCACTGCTTGCTCCTACACAGTCTGAATGTTTTGCTCTGTCCTGCATGAAGGGAGAGCTGAGCCACCTATCTGCAGTTGTGCACACAATTTGAGATGACAGGTTAAGTGGCTTACCTACCCTCTGGGCCTGCTAATACAAGGAAGCAGGACCTACAGACATCTTAGATGGTGCTGTGCGTTGCATGTAAGAGTGGAGGGTAAGGTGAGGTAAAAGTGGTAGGTGGGAAAGATATCTGAAATCTTTTCACATGTTGTCACTTTCAAACTATAGTGAAGACAATGGAGTGTCATATACAGACTGCAATGTCTTCTCACCACTATGTTATTACAGTAAAGCTAACAGAGTCAAATGGAATCAGTGAACCAGCTAACCCTAAAGCAGTTAAATTATTCCCTATGTTGAGACTGTCAACCAAGTAGCATTCAACCCGATGGCTCAGCAAACACTGTACCATACTCCAACATATCGTTATTAGATGTATATTCCATAGAATTAACATTAGATATTTTATCTTTTTGAGTATTGGGTTAGAGATCCTGAGGGTAGGCAGCAGTGAGAATTAATCTGTGAACCTGTGTGTACATGCCTAAAAGCGGATTTTCAATTATATTTGGAATGTTTGGGGTCATATGCTATACGTTTCCACCTTGCAATAGCTTTGGCAGGAAAGTAAGCTCAACTGTGGCTCTCACAGGGGTTGGAGAAGTGGGTCAACAGTGTAAGAAAGAAGAAGAAATAAACTCCATTTGTGGCAGACAATACCTGTGCAAAAACATTATGACTATAAGCATTTTTTATTTAGATTTAATAAAATATGGTAGGCTTTATCCACTGTCTCCTTTCAACGCTTGTGAGAGCCCAAGGCTGATTTTACTGCCAGTTAAATCAGCCTTGGGCTACATACTTCAAAGTACACATCTCATTGAGATATGAGCGACAAGTGCAAACTTGGGGCCAACTGAGCAGGATGAGGACATGGAGTGGCTGGCGAAAACACTGCTGCCCCAAGGTGAAAGGTTGCATATTGTTATTTGAAATGGGAGAAGAAGAAGAGAATAGTGTTTTGATTTGTAACAGTTGATTAAGTAAGCTAAAGAGGTTTCGAATTTCAGGGAGAAGGTCAAATGTGAGAGTGGGCAAGAAGTCAAAGAGGAGATGTTGACACAGGTTGTCAGGATGCCCAATCGATTTCACACCTGGATGGATATATTCCCCTTTCCCTGGTACAAGCCAACTACATTGACCCACAGTGGTGATATCATACCTTATCCACTCTGCCAGCCAAACAGAACTGAACTGTAAGCCTCTTCCAGGGGTGGAAGGTGGACGGTAGGTCTCATATCCTCTAGTCTGTATATAGACACTAGCATCTTCATAACTATGGGAAATATTGAGCATTTGTTTCTACTTTCCTTTGCTTAATGCTTTCTTGTTTTTACTGAAAAAAATCTAAGAAATAGTAATTCCCAGCTGTTGGTTGGTTGGTTCGTTACAAAGACTGCTACACCTTTTGAACCAACCCACAAATGTGGGGTGAACATACATTATTCACAATAGAGTACACAAGTCACAATCATGGGATACATTTTTCAGACAGTATACATATAGGATACAAACATGATTGTTACCAAATAACTGGATCTGATTCTGGATCCGGATAGACAAATTGTCACTTGCCCTAACCCTAACCCTCAAACAAAGTCTCTGTTCTTTTACTCTTACTTGTAACTCATGATCTTAAGCCCTTGCCGTCTTTGAAAACCCTAAATTCCCATAGACCCACTGGACTGTGGAAACTGACACTGGAGAACTTGATGGCTTACGATGCACCTCATAGCTCTTTGTTTGTGCTAGCTCTCGACCGTAGGCAAAACAGTAAAGCAAACACATAGATGAAGCATTTGTCTGCAGCCCCTCCTGGACAGTGTGACAGGCAGCAGTGGTGGGGAGATTCCATCAACCTGACAGGCTGCTTCTTGCAGGAGAAGAGTTAATTGCTGTGGGACTGGAGCAGCCTTCAACATCCATCAACAAATCTCCTTCCAGCTCTGTGGGGTTGGAGGTTGGGTGAAGCGTTGAGAGGGAGGGGATACTAGAGAGGGCTATAGAGGGCAGAGAGATGTGGGAAACATCTGATTTCCTTTGACATCTCGGGCAAATAACCTTCAAAACAAAACACTGCTGCTGAACTGCTGTCCATTGTGGGTGAGTTTGGATTTCAGCCTGAGTCGCGCAGGTCAGTCTGGCAAATTATGGAGAAGCTACTAAAATTACAGTTAAGTTACACTATGGATTTGTTAACAAATGGGCCCATGAGACCATTTGTCAACATGTCAGCTTGACAATATATCATAATACATTTCAAAGAACCAAAATTCCTCATTTTCTCCTTGGTATTTTTGTAATATTGAGTTAGTCTTCATTCATTAATATCGTATGTGATTATACTGTAGATATAAGCATTATCCTAGTGAAGTCCACTGGCACATGCTTGTAATAAAGGGCTTAACATATTAGTGACTATTGGCAAATTTGGTTTTAACTATGGCAACAATAAGCAGGCCAAAAATGTATTTTCATCCAAACCATTCAATTAGACTCAGGTTTATTGCCAAGTAAGTTTTCACATGTCTCGCTATATTGGTGCAGAATAATACACATAGAGAAAATAATAAAGTTAGGATTAAAATAAATTCTATTCAGATTGGGAACTAGTGGAGAGAGTTTAAAACTGGCACGGCAGGCTTGGCTTTAATCTTCATGGAACAACAACATATGAGCTAAAGCTGCCTGAGTGTAAAGCCATTTGAAGTTTAACCAGAAGAGAACATTGACATAGTATTTGTTTTTAGTACTTAATTATGTAATTAGTCACGAGACAGAATTCAGTGCAGTGGCCAAAAGATTTACATGAAGTGACGGTAGGAGGAAGAATATTAGATAGTTAAACCCACAAAATTTACTGTGCTCTGGCAACAATCTGCTATAGGCATGATCTTCCATTTTAAGGCATTAGTGATCTCTGAGTATCCAGGATTGGACAGTGATAAAATCTGACTTGGTTTGGATTAGTTTTTTTTGTAAACCTGAGAAGAACATTTTGGTAAAAAAAAATATTTGCACACAAGGACAAATGTGTAAAAGCTTATGCATTAGGGTAGAATTTACTAAACCATGAAAAACACAGAAAGACATTAGTATTCGTGTCCGCCTAATGGAAAAAAAAAATATCTGAATTTGTTCAGCAGCTAATTGATGAAAGCTGTACTTTATCATTATTTACTTATGTGGCTATTTCCAGCCATTACAAATCATGTGTAACTGCAGGTCCCAACACACATTCACAAGTAAAGAAATCCCCAGAAACCTAATGAAACATTGAAGATGGTCACATAGTTGACAGTCATAGAGGGCTTGTGATATTCACCAACAAGGACCCAGGGGTACTAAGGCATACAAAACACAGCAATTTTGATGAGGAGCAAACCAACGAGAGGGAAACAAACTGTCCATGCAACAACAGAAATAAGAGAAGAAGGTGGCAGGGCAAAGATAGTGTTGTCAGTGAAAGGGTGGGAGAGAAAGGGAGAGGATGCAAAACAGAACATTTGACTAAGTCTATTATGGGATTCCTTGCAAGCCAATTTCATCATTTACCTTCTTACCTAGAATTCAGTCCTGCTCATGTTAAATAGCAACACACAAGAAAGGAAAGGCACATTCGTTCTCTGCGATAGAGCTGACTATTTTGTTTTTGTGAAAGTTAACAATACAAAATGACAGTGGAACAACAGGGCGAGAAAGTATGGAGTCAGTAAAAATGTAATGCAGTCTATAAAAATACATCAATAAGCTAAGACAAATGTCAATATGACTGGAAGGGAAAAGTTAATGTCATATCAATGGGCTATTGAATAGCACTGCAGTGTAGTTTACAATGAGGAGTAAAAGGTTTAGCAGAATGATATGAAGAACAGAGTTCAAGATGACTACATCTTCAGTTATTTTTTATTTATTTATTTATTTGTGTATTTTATTAACTCATTTTCCATGAACATTTGCATTAGCATTTTGAATATACAGTCTTTTTTGATGAGTTCTTGAGCGAAATCACACAATGTGGTCTTTGCTGCTATGTTCTTTCTCATTTACAGATGACCAGAAATGCGCAGGAACTCACAGACTTGCTTACAGCTGCTTTTGCCAACATGCTGAGGTGATATGTACCACACTGCAACCTCCACAATGATTGCAGTGCATGCTGTTTTGTGGTTGAAGCAGCTCAAAGGCTTACAGTATGACAGAAATTGGCTCTTGGCCTATTTAATTTGCTAACTATTATGTTGATATAAGGACTTTCATGCTGAAGGTTGATGCCCTAAACTTATTTGTTGCATGAGAAGCAGCTCTCAAATCTGTACACAAAACTGAAGTGAAAGAGCAATACCAGAAAACTCAACATCTTGAATTGATACACTTTCCATGTGAGGTTTTTTTAGTAATATATTATTGTAATATAGGGGTGAGGGTATATTACAGTAGGGAAGCACTTAGATTATAACAAAAACTTTTTTTTTTTTTTTTTTTGCCTTGTTAACCACTTGTAAGCCTTCAGTCAAGAGTCTTGTGGGTTCAGAGTTGGAGGGTGTGTTTATAGTGCATGGTTACTGTGTGGACGGGACTCCAGTGGGTCAGGTTCTCTACAGATAGGGTTTTTCATTGTTTTCAGTGATCAGTCCCACCAGAGCTTCGTCATCAGAAAACTTGATGATGGTTTTGGAGTCGAAAGTGGCTACACAGTTGTGTGTGTACAGGGAGTACAGCTGGGGACTCAAAACACAGCCCTGGGGTGCTCCAATGTTAAAGATAATAGTGGCACTCTTACCCTCCTCTATTGCTCTATTGTATATATTCAGTTGGGGAAACTAAAGAAAGATTTTAACTGATTCAGACATCAAGCTGTTGACAGTTCTGATCAGAGTAAAAATGTTCTATTATTTATTGTGCTCAGCACTTTCCTCATTTTGTTCCTTCATGACCCCTACTGCCTACCCTGAGGAGGTCTAAAAATAAAAATAAATCACTGCTACCTTGTGATGGGATGATTGTGAAACATCAGCAGTGATTTTATTAAAAATCTATTTGGGTGGTGGATGAGAGAAAGCCAGTAGGCAACGTTAAAGGTGTCTCTGGTTATAATTGAATCACCTCAGATGGGCAGAAAAAAAAAAGGATGATAGTGTGGGTTCATCTTATTCTGATGTTAATCAACTAATTTCTTGTCTCTTATCCAATTATCTCAGTAATGAAACAGATTTTTTTTTTTTTTTTTTTTTTTTACTTCAGTTATGAACTTTTGTTACAAGCCCTTGTGGTGAATGTTAATTCATTTACAATGGGTGCTGAAAAGTGCCTCAGCATCCTCCCTCCTTTTTTCCCCTTCCTTTCTCCGCTGAAGAGCCAAGATAAGCAACAGACTCCTGTAGCATCCATATCTTGGGCCATCGCAGCTCTGCTGATGTGGACACTAAATAAACTGGTAGGTTTTAGCAGATGTAATCAGAAAGATGTAGCTGACCTGATGGAGGAAGATAGCCAGAGGCTGCTGGCAGGCTGGACCACACTGCTGGCTTGCTTTAATTTCAAGGAGGAATAAAAAAGTACTTCATGTACTACTGCACCTCTGCCCTCCCTGCCACTCTCTTTTTTTCTATTTCTATATAGAAGAAGAGTATATGCATGATCTTGCTTTATTTTAACAATCAGCCACCGAAAGTCCTCTCTAGTGTCAGCCGAGGGGGAAAAAAAACATGGCCTTTCTGTAGCCACACACCAAATTATACTCAAGGTCAGGTCAGGGCTCGGGTGGTCTACAAGTTTTATATTACTTGATTTATCTGGAGACAGCAATGTTCAGCTGGCCTCTTCCTGCAGGAGCTTACAGCCAGGAAGGGTCATTATAGTAATGTGGTGGCACCTGTGTAGGCCTCCACCAAGCCTGTAACTACCAGCCTGCCTGGTCTCAATGGCCCAATTCCAATCTGGCCCCTACACCCCCCTTACCTACTCTAACTCCATTTGTTCGCTTGGAAGTGTCATTCCAAACAAATTCACCTTAAGTGGAAGTGGGTTATAAAGCCCTCCAACACTGAGTCTGCATCAATGCAGACTTACAAACCACACTCCTCAAGTGTAGCACCTCTTTTGTGTCTGGGTCGGGGAAAATGGCACATACCTACAAATGTGGGTTTTGTGTTATATATAAGGTTGACTTAACCTCAAATCATATTCTTGTGCACACATGAAGGAATTAGAGGTTTTAAAAGGCGTTTTAAAATTACCATGCTGTTCTGTACCCCCCGAAAAATATTTAATTGTTAAATTTCTATACAAATAAACTCATTATGATGATTTGATTGCCTGTGTTGTACAATTATAGGGACTATGGAAAGAACCAGCTTGCAGATTAATAGATGCAAACAAAAATATGTCCAACAAAAAAAGAAATGCATTCAAAGAAATGTGGAAGTGAGTTTTTAGTTATTAAAGTAATAGTTTTGTTTCCATTTTTTCTGTGCCATGAATAAAATTCCTTGCCATTGCCCATTTGTCTTTGTCAGTGCTGTGTATAGGATTATTTTTAGGTAGATATTTATTTATTTACTGTACCCTTTTTGAAATATAACAGGTTTATCCGACATTCATGGTCAAATGTCCCCAAAACAGGCCTTGAAAAAATGAGAGAAGCTAAAAGGAAATACAAAATTAATGGTTAGATGGATAATTATTGAATGCAAATAATGATGTTTCCATTGGAGAATGGCAAGAGCATCCCAAAGCCTGTGCATTCACTTTGTTTACTCTTTAGAGGAACTGGAGAGTGCGATGGCCAGATTGGAATTGGACTCTCCAGGTTTTCTGTTTAATTTGACATTTAGGTAGCTGTAAACCAAACATACACAATTCTCATTCATCTATGCATTCCACTCACTACTAATACCAATACTGTCCACACCTCATGCTTTTGCAAGGTTGTTGGTTAATTTCTCATAAGTTCGACAACAATTAATAAATTAGACAATTAATTGGCACTGCCTGACTGCCTTACCTCTTGCTCACATGCCTTGAGCCAATTTGTTACTCAGTACTAGTCCGACCTTTTAGAAACACTTCTAGTGCTTTGCTTTACTTTTGTCACAGATTTGTATGATGTATTAAACTATTTAGAGCCAGTGTTTAGTTTGTCTGTTCAATCCTACTGTAGAAACATGACAGTTTGCCTGCAGACCTGCAGCATCTGTTGATATAAAAGGCTCATTCTAAGGTAACAAAAACATAACAATTCTTGTTATTATACTTGAACAGAAACATAGTGATGCATTTAATATTACATTTCTGCCATATTCTCTAAATAGAGCCCCTCAAATCTTACACACATACACACAGCAAGAGCAAAATGCAGCTGCCAATAATAATAAATTACATAATATCTTAGCATTTCTGTGCTTTTCATTCAAGTATAACCTGTTCTGCCAGATTTGTGCAGAAAAAAAAAAGAAAAAGAAAAAAAAAACATACATCTGGTTAATACCATTAAAATGAACTGAACTGGCTTAAGTTTAATACCCTAGAACAACATCACAATGGCTTTATTTTCTAAGAGGATGAAATGATAACATTCATTCACTTCTCCCTCCATTATAAGCCACTTAATATTCCATGCAAACCTGGCATTTGGTTTGATTGAGAGGCTGTCCACCAGCGCTAATTGGTCTGTAAACATTTGAGCAGACACTGAGTGTACTGGTGAATGTTAAAGGGAGCTAGGCTGTTTCATACAGTGCCCCCCTATCCGCCCACCTCCTTACCCCCTACCAGTCTCTTTCCACAGGCCTGGCTCTTTAATGTATTTAATTTTCGGAGTAAAAATGTTAATTGCATTTCATTATGTATAATTTATGTTGTTTCAGCCGAGGGATTCTTTAATATCCATCTAATTTGAATGGCATCACCGGGACCAGCTGCTGATTGTGTGGGCACGCTCAGAGTTGATCTGTCAATTAAGGCAGAGATATGATAGACAGGTTGTGTTCATCACACCTCTACATTTTTAAACTTCTCTCAGAGGTATGTGTCAACGCACAATGTTGGCTAAAGAAAACTTCATGTAGCTAAGTTTAAACTATATGGTGTTTGCAGTTTGCTGTCATCCACAGTAATTAATTGTACTGCAATTATTAACAGTTATTCTAAATAATGACATATTGGAATTAAGCTCTTTACATTTGGTGCTTATAAAATTCGCCATTCAAATGTTCCCTTCCATATAATTAGGTCCAGCAAAAAAAAGATACTCTCTCCACATTAAGCAACAGCAGATCGTCTCTGTGCAACATCCTTTCTATACTACTGTGCTAAAACTTTGTGTCTTGGTGAGAGCCTCATCTTTTTTCATTTCTGCAGTCTGTCCATTTCCAGTCATTTCAGATCCTGTCACTCCACAGTTCCAGTCACCCGATGCCCACACCCACCCACAGATTGTCTATTCTACCCCCTGTAGCCAACAGCCGCAATGTTTTAGCCTCTTGTTGTAAACTCTAGACTTCTTTGCTAACTTCTACGCAGGTAGACCCTAATTTAAATATAACTGCTATGCTTTCAAATCTTGCATTTCAGTCCATACACTTGTTGGCACAAACATTAAAATGTCATTGTCTTGACAGCTAAATACAATGTTCAGAAGGTAAAGATGTCACCCAGCTGTTTAATAGCCACATGCATCACGAAAACAATGATCAGACTCATGGAGACACATAGAACTTCTGTGAAGAATGATCTGTGGTGATGTGAAAAGTTGTATGTGTTAAATCAATCAGCTGAGAGTGTAAATCTCATTGCAATTTGTCAATGTTAGTGTTAATCTTATATTATACATAAATATCCACTGAGTTTGACTCTTATTCATTTTTGTTTCAAAGCTTCAAAAAAACAAATATATAAATGTGAAGGTGTTACTCAATGCACAAGACCCAGAATCAAATGTAAGATAGCTGTACCAGAATACAGTAGATTTTATTTGCAATGAGAAACACACATGCAAGATTTCTACACTATCACTTAGACGCCCCTTTAGTACAGCAGAAAATCCAGGAGAAAAAAAAATGAAACAGAAAATGACCCATTCAAGTGATAAGTTAAAGGCAAACTAAAATCAAATAAATCAGGGGAAAGCAGTAGCTTCCTCCTCAAATAGTACCTTTGTTGGAACACTAAAAGAAAACTTTACAATGAACATTTTACAAGCCATGTGAAATGTAAAAGTAAATAATGTACCTTGCTAAACTGGCAGCAGTAGCTCAGTCTGTAGGGACTTGGCTTGGGAACTGGAGGGTGGCCGGCTCAAGTCCAGTATGGATGGTGGACTGGTAGCTGGAGAGGTGCCAGTTCACCTCCTGGGCTGGTACCGAGGTGCACAAGCAAGGCATTGAAAAAAGTTACTCAAAGCCTATTTTAGAATATCTCAGCGCTGCTTGTGCATACCTGTTTATTGTCTAGTAGCGTCTAAACAATCATTTAAAAATTAAGTTGCTTACTAAACATGAAGAATAATAAGAGAGTGACTCAAATAAGACATTTAAAAAATACTATAAATACAGAAATTTTCAGATTTACTACAGATTTAATAATGCATTTAAACGTAACAAAATAGAGCCTACAAAAACACTTTGCCTGGGTCCTAGTGCTAGATCCTCTGGTACCCTCCCTTTCCCATAAACAAAATGAAAAGAAATACTAGCACAAAGTCACAAAGTAACTATTGCTACGTTTTTTTCACAAAACCGCAGGATTGAGTCACTGCTTTACTGCGTCCCAGGCGAAAGCAAAAAACAACAAAAAAGGATGAACATGAAACTGTTTCAGGGAATTTCAATAGTCTTCATATTTTCCTTAGATTGTACTCATAATTGTTTCAAGATCAACAGGTAACTATGTACATGTTGCAGTATACAGTACATGTGTAGTATATCCTGGTAAATCAGTACACTGATTTAGCCCTTAATACTATTCAGCACAAGCCTTATCTTGACAAATACACCTCTAGATGAATAATTATTGTATGTGTGCACTTGTGATTACTGTGTGTATTTTTAAGACAATGCATTCAGTACTTAATGGATTTCATCCAGACAAAAAAGGATGGCTGCCATTTATATGTGTCAATCAGCTGAAAAATGGGGATTTAATCACCAGTCCTTAGTTATTAAAATTATTATGTCTCCGTTCTCCCAGCAGCTTACTGCCATAACTGTGACCCCAATTAATCTATTATTGGACAGATTCAAATATTCTACAAAATACCCCATACAGAACAATATTAGGATAGTAGTAGATACTGTAAATATAGCCATAATCCATTTCATAAGTTGCTTAGTTATATACAGGAGCCTGTATGTGCACTCTGTAAGGGATTCTATATGAGCAAGTCAAGATAGTGAGTGAAACCATTAAAAGTCAGCTACAGCTGACAGTACAGCACAAATAAGCGAAAATGAACAAAGCATGTTGGACTGTAGTTTGGAAGGGGATTGGAGGGGGGTGGGAGATGGGGGAGGGGGGTTGGGCTCCGCTCTTCTTCCTCTTCAAAAGGGGCTGGGATACTCTAAAAATATCTCCCCGGCAGCTAATCAGAGAGAGACAGGCAGTAGCAGCAGAGATGTTTGTTGTTGTTAGGCTCTTTTGGCTTCAACAAGCAGTACCATGATGCACTGGGGGAAAGGCCCTGGACACGTCTGAGCGCTTTGATCAATAGGGTTGCAGTCCCTCTGAAATGCAGCCTGGCTGGAGCACCAAAGAGTTTTATATCCAGTGATCTGATTGCGCTAAGGCAATGGGATATGTAGTGTTCATGCTGTATGTGATACACTATCTGCAAACAAATGTAAGAGAATGAAGTTTGAGTGGCATTAATTGGAGAGCAGGATAAAAGAGTGTGACAATACATTCGCACAGCCTTCCGCTTGGCTGATGAGCCACTGAAGTCTCAGTTACTGCGGGAGAAGCTTAAGGATCAACCATCAATAACTAGTTTAGTGGCTCTGGTACTGCAATGATCCACAAATTGTCCATTATTATCACTTCACTCTACCAATCAGTTCTGCGCTCTGTGCCGTCTCTCTGGTCATCGTCCATTTGACGTCTGCTTTTCCAGCTTGCAAACATCAGATCAGTTTGACAAGGCTGTTCCAAAGGCTCACCCAAATTTTTCTGTGTAATTGCTAAGTGAGTTGTATTTCTTTGACAGATACATCTGATGTACATGTGTTGCCATGAGACAATATATCATGCAAACTGGACCAAAAGAAAAGTCACTACGACTCACGGCAAGCATGAACTAATCTGTTGCTTGTACAGGTTATTTAGAGCATTTCAGATAAACTGAAGTTGTGTTAGATGATCGGTGTGGGTCTGGTGAGAATGTCTTATTTAGAAAGCAGGCCGAGCTTCATCCTGGCTTTCAGGTGTGAGCCATATCGTTCAAGACATGGGGCATTGGTTTCGTTGACCAAGGAGTAAAATGTGGATGTTGTGTTGTGGGATATGCAGTCAATGTAGCAAAGAATTCATGTAACCAGTGCTGCAAAACCATGCTGAAAAATGAAGATATTTGTCTTTTGCTATTTATTATCGTTTAGTCTTGTATCAGGCAGCACGCTTTTTAGGTCTGAGCATGCAAGCAACACAATAAACTGCCGTCATTTATGCATATACTGGTAAATCGCAGTGTTACTCAATAATAACCCCCCCATCTTTAACCCAACTGGTCGTGGTGGATGTCTACCAATGAGCTTGGGTCTGCCCGAGATTTCTGTCTATTAAAAGCAAGTTTTTCCTCGCCACAGTGGAATTGTTGGGTCTCTGTAAATAATATTATGCATGAAAAGTGTCATGAGATAACTTTTGTTGTGATATGGCGCTATATAAATAAAATTGAATTGAATTTAAATAGATTTTCCGCTGTATTTTCACTTTTTCACTTCAGCAGCAGTTTTAAAATAACATGAGCGTGCATGTGCAGCCAGATGTCCTTGCGTGATTTCTTAATTCTGAAGTTCGGTTTCCAGCTGTTGCTTCTCAGCTGCCGTGATGCAGGATTGTGAACATGCAGACTTTTTGTGCTAGTATTTCTGAAACCACTAATAAAAAAATTTAGAAATAGCGGACCAAGGCTCAAGTAAAGATCAATATAAAATGTCAAAACCAGAAGACACTTTCAGTGCAGAGCTGATGCTGTACTTCATAGTCACTTCCTCCTATAGCCATTAGCATACTTTTCTTTTCCATGACCCTTCTGTCCCGTCTTTCAGGTTGAATGACACTTCCAAATTGCCCCACTGTAAGAGCATCCTTGGGCTAGAAACAAAGGTGAGATTGTGTGTAGAACGACACAGAGAGCACTTAATACCCTGCATCTTGAGCTGGGTGTACACTTCCTGAATCCATTAGGGTGAATGGGCTTACTCTTGGATGAAACCTAAATGTAGTACTGACTTGTCCTTATGGTGTCAGCCTGCTTGGCCTTGGGCAGACTGCAAATGCAAGTGGATGAAAACAACAGAAAAACCACTCCAGAGCAGCACAAGCCCCTGGGTTGCCTTGCTTGGCTCTTGTATGTGTAGTCTGAGGTAGCCAGAGGGTGACAGTGCTCAGACATGGCACAGACACACCAAAAATTGCAGCGCTGTCTCACTGGTTCAGTTTATTTATAGTTCTGCTGCATAATAAATGGCCTTTACATTGCAGCTGCAAAATACACTAACTGAGTTTTTCATTTTTAAGTGTTAAGCAGAATCTTGGTAATAAATGATTATTTCAACTAAAAGTGGTCTAAAAGTATTACAGAACACATTATAATGGTTTTCTGCACACCCACTGCAAACCCACATATATCATTTTTTATTTTTGTGCCTGATTAAACTTCATATCAATCGTGTGTGGGTGGACACAATTACGTGATTATGATTCTCATTGGTAAATGGACTCCAGTGACCTCATGTAATTCCATCATAGCTCCACCCACCTTCAACCTGCAGAGAGCTAATCAGCCAGAATAACTGAATACACCTGTGACAGTGTGTGCACAGCCCTTAAATAGAGCACCCAGCCTTTGCTGTTTACCCCCGTTATAATACAGGTTTGCTCTGCATTACATGTAATCAGAAAAGAAAACATTTTATTTTGCCATCGTAGCTCAATTAGATACTTCAAAGTCATCTTTTACATATTGTTTATTCAAATAGGTTTAATGAAATAGCTAAAGATAATAGAATAATCCTTTATTGATCCTCCAGGTAAAGCTATACATTTTTTTTTTTTTAATTTTTCTGTTTCAAAAAAAAAAAAGGTTTGTTCCTTCTTTATTTCTTTTTATCCTGTTCTGACTGCAAGATTGAGAGATCTTTTAGTACAAGGAGTAAATTACAGTTTTCAGCTTTTAGCTGCTTGCAGTTCTTACCGGAAACAGTGACAGCAGACACTCATCTGAGCAAACGTAAGAGCTAATTGGATCGTGGATAAGGGAGATAAGAGTGACTACCACCTGCCAATTGCCCCAGAAACCGATTCTTCAAGGTATGCTTTTCACCTGTCTGTCTGAAGTTATCAACAGGTATTGTTTTAATGAGGAGTGAGCCTCTGCAGCGCTATAGGAATAGGGATCTTAAAAATGTTTGAGGTGAAAAGTGACTTAGACTTTCTAAGATTTACACATACGTAAAAAGTGATGAATCCCTGGTGAAAAATGTCTCAAGTGAAAATGAAAGTCATCCATGACAATACTGAGGCTATGGCAAAAAAAAACAAAACATCCAAACTGGAGCCTGGACTTTTATCCCTTGCCCTAATTTTCAAATCAAACCACTTCTTCAAGCATCTTCTGATTCATAAGCCAAAAATCCATTAGTTAAGGGCAAGTTCAGCCCCATCTAAAAATACCACAAGCTAGCGTAATGAGACTGAGTCACATCCAGCATTCTCAACCAGAGGGAAATTATATTCACTCTCAAGTCTTTGGTCAGAACAGACAGAAGCAAACACATTGTCGTGGCTAATTGTAATAATCTAAATTAATTGCCAGAATACAAGACGCCCCTCATTGGTGGGATGAATGATTAGGTGGTAAGTGGGTCTGCCCCGTGGTGCACCAGGCTTCCAATCTTTCCCCATCTAATTATATGGGGAGTTATTGTGTCCCTAATGACTTTGCATGTTGCCTACTCCTTAAGAAGCTCAAGATAAAGGCGAGAACAAAATGATGTAAAGCGCATTATCGTTGGCAGTGGACTCCTGGCGGCATTACCTTAAATAGAGCTTGATTCCCTCTTTGTAGCCCGGCTCTTTTGTGAGATATGAGAACAGTGCTAATGAGTGCCCATACTCTTGATTTGGAATATGCCCAGTCTAATTTGTGCACAGGAGGGAAAAGGCAGCTTAACAAACGAAGGGAAAAAAAAAAAATCCTTTTTTTTTTCTAGTTGATTAGAATGAGAGGATACTGTGTATGCTGATGTACTGAGTAGGTGGGCTAAAGTGGAAGTTTGCGGTAAAATAATTGTTGTTATTTCATCAAGCTATAGAAATAATGTGGATGACTCACCACATAAAATATGTTAAATGTGTGAAATGTTAAATTTCACAAAGAGAGGGAGTTATGTGGGTTACTTCCAAGTGATTTGGAAATTTAAATTAAAAATATCCCTAAGGAGATAGCGACTACTGCGTCTTAGCCAGTGCCTTATCAATTTTGTTGTATACTTTTCCAAAACACTAATTATGTCTATTAGAATTCTTAGTCTTGCAGGTCATATGGTATCAAGCGGTGCCTTGTGCCTCACCTATTTGGTGCGGTTCAGTCAAATTGCATTACGCTTTTGGTTTGGTTCTCTCAGGCTACTGTAAATACCGTCATTTTATCTCTGGTCAGACCCAACAACCACTACAAAAGGGAAAATAATAATACATTTTTGTTACGACCAGACACAGGGGTGTAAGGAAGTAACATAAAACCTAGGTGGTGTGGTTAATAAACAAAGGTATTTATTACATGAAAGTTCAAAATGTTTTAACAAAAGGAGGTGAGGGGCTAAGGGAACAAAGGGCGAGTGGATGCTGTTCAAAATAACAAACAAATATAACAAAATAGAGAACACTTACCAATGAGAATCATAATCACGCAATTGTCCCACCCACACGACTGATATGAAGTTATAATCAGTTATAATCAGTAAATTTAGCTTTTATTTAGCTTTAGCTTTTTATTTAGCTACACTAAACCCTGCCCAGTCCCAGAAATAAACAAAACAAACCTTCACAAACCACGAACCACTGTTAACATTAGCGTTTTCGAGTAACAAGGCGAGCTCAAGACACAAAACACAACAAGCCACCCGATGCTCTGCCAGCCGCAGTTTAAATGACCGTGATGCTGATGACTGGGGCCCTCTGACTGGCGGTGTGTGAAGGATGTCGCGGCAATCTCGGACCTGCACTTCCCGGTGCTGTGTTGCCGAACGTGACCCTGCCTCTGACACTTGTCGGCAATCCGAAACCGGCACCCGCACACCTGTATTTACATACAGAATAATACACACCCCGCGATGCACAGGGGTGAGATCACGGTGGGCATAACAATTTTATTTAGCGGTGCCAATTATGGCACTCAAGATCACCTTATATCATAAAAACATGAGCAGTTTAGAAATCTGCTAGGGATACTAGCAAATACTGTAAATACCGGATACTGCGAAATGAGTTCCACTGTTTGGGTGCAGCATGAGAGAAGACCTTGGCACCCATTGTGCTAAGATTGATGGCTGGTGGTGCCAGTTAACCTACTGAGGAAGCCCGAAGGAAGTGAGAGGGAGAACAAGTTTTAAGGAGGTCTGTGATCTAAGCGGGGAATTGGTTATGAAGTGCTCTAAAGGTTAGTAGTAGTAACAGTAAGTCTGGAGATGTTTCGCAGAAATGGCTGGAGAACAAAAAAGGTATTGTCCACTATAACGCCAACGCTCTAAGACTTTGTGTGTGTGTGTGTGTGTGTGTGTGTGTGTGTGTGCGTGCGTGTTCAGGGAAGGTTTGCACTTGATCTTAATGCAGATATTACACTCAACCAATGTCTATGTGGCGTTCCACAGAAGCAGTACAAAGCTCCTGAGACAAAGCTGAAAGTTTTATTTTCTGCAAAGTGTGAACAAGAGTGTGAGCACAAAATGTGTGCGACTCCTAACCAGTACAAATAATCAATGTAGCTTCTTAGGTGAGTTGTGAACCTCTTCAAGATGAAACAACAAGTCATGTTGCTTGTGATTTGGTGCTAAGTAGATATGACAGACAAACAAACTAAACAGGGAAAAAGCCAAACCTTGACAGAGGTAAAAACAAAGCTACACTGGGGATTGATCTATAATTATAAGGTCCTTACATACAAGAAATGTTTTGTTTTCTGCTGCTTCCTGAAGATAAGACATGTCTCAATGTACAGAGGTTCAACCCTTATCAGTCGGCAGGCATCAAGTGTTGCGGGTGATGCAGACAGTCCACAATTAGTATTGCAGAGATGCTACCTTTGTGTGCGACATGACAAAAGAAGATCTGAAGACTCAATAGCTGTATTCCCCATGATTCCTCTTCCTTTTTATTGTCAGCTTCACAGGAATTCAAAGCAAGAAGTGCTCTACTGCTGCCCTTTCAGTAGTTCTTGAGATACACACACACACACACACACACTCACGCACACGCGTGCGCTTTACCTTGAAGTGATGCATCTCAAGCAATAAAGTGACCAATTTAACATCCTCATCTTGAACGTCTGCCACTGCAAGATAAAAGGCAGTGTTGTCAACATTACTACAGACTATAGCTAATAGCCTCCCAGCACAGATGAAGCCTAGGTCTCAGTGGACAGACCAAAGTAGTACCTTTATCTATAGTATATACCTAGTTAGGATCTGCTTGTCTGAAATAGATAAACAGAAGTACCCTGCAGGTCACAGAAAATGGTTAATGAGTGCACGTGCTGATTTGAATCCTTGACTTGTCTGAAGTTTTTTTTAGGAAATGGAATTAGAAACAAAATCAGTCATGCCACACTTTAAGCTTTTAGAAACAATTGATCTTAAAACTATTGACTCAAGTTGAATCGATGTTGGCAGATGTTAAAAGTGAAAATATATTCATTGAAAGAATGCGACATTCATGCAGTATTTAAGTTTTGCTATCCTTACATGGCCTTTCTCTTCTTACCTCTCTGTCCCCTACATCTAATTTGATGCCTCCTGAATTGTTAATCAGCCAGTGGAATATTAAGAGCTGCTATACTGCTGCTCTGCCTGGGGCAACAATGTGAAACAATAAATACCCCAAAAAAAAAAAAAAAAAAGCTAAGTCTTAATGATTAATTTAGGATGATATTGATTTGGTGTGCTGTAAATTACGATTAAAACCCATTTAATTACACTACAGGCCAGCACAAAAAAGTTACTATTAAAAAAAAAAAAAAAAAAGACATAATCTGACAGCACAAACCGACACACTGATACTTTTTTTAGCCAATTCATAGCTTCATTGTTTTTGCACAGTGAATAAAAACCCAATTTGCCAGTTTGTCTACTGTTAGTTCATTACAACTATGCACCTGTTTCCTACAAAGAAGAAGGCAAAGTGAGTGTCCAGATCAAAATTATTACTCCAATATTCAGTCACAGAAACGTAGAATGCAGCAAATACAGCAAATTAAAGACAACTCAAATTCTCAGTTTTTGTGGGGACACCAGGACCTGGAGTGCTTTTAGTTTGGCTGGCGACATAAGTAGAAGTTTTTACAACTGAGAAGACGGATGTGGATCTTGTGGCTATTTGGTGCACTTAAGCAGCTCAAGCTCTCTTAGCAGTTGGTCAGAGTGGCGGTGTAGACGTTTGCTGTAAACATTCCACATTTCAAATGGCCATGGCTGTTGTTATGAACCAGTGTGGATAGTTAGGTTGAGCAGGTTTTATATCATTCGGACATTAATGGGTGAGGCATTAAAATGTATCATCTGATAGGATAGTCTTCTGTCCCGGGAGACTGAAACTCAGTCTACCTAATCGTTTTAAGGAAATCTGTTTTGAGTGTCAGCTAAATCCCAAAATGTAAAATTTGGCACGAGAATATCAATAAAAACTAAGGATTTCCTTGAAATGTATAATTTTGTGTGTTCACTAAGTAAAGCATGGCGCTAACGCTGTCAGATTTAGTAGCATGTTTCCCACTCTGACTACCCACGCTAAAAACGTGTGCTCTCACAGGACTCATGAGGCACTTAGGATAAAAGCTTTCACCAAATGGCATATGTTGAATGACATATATGCTCAATACTTCTAAAAATATCATCCACCACAAAACGGTTATGGAGATTTTAAATGTGACACTTTGTGCTGTGTTTTGTAGAAACATTTTATAGATATTTATCTTTGAAGCCTTCACTTATAAAATCAAACACCCATGTTATAAACAGGTATTCCATATCGTATCCCATTAAGATAAAGTGAAGGATAAATAAAGGCATGGTAGGTAGGGTTGTCATAACAACTCGTGTACATTTTTCACACCTCAAAATTGCAAAAATCGAGCATCTTCTCATACTATATTCTCAGACGCCCTGTTTCAGATCCCCTATAAAACTCCACGACCCAAAAACCAAATCCACTGTGCAAGAAATTAAACATGGCTCTTTTGTTGCAAAAATTGACCCTACAAGGGCATCAAGCAAAAAAAGAACCTATGGAATTGCAGTCTGTCGCAGCAGAGGAACACATTATATATGTCATAAGGCCTAAATTATGCTCATGTGCAACAGGTCAGGTGGAGCAGTGTGCACTGGCCGATACCTTATCTTGCTCTGTCAGCGGGTCTCCACTGTCCCTGGGATTAATTGTGTCTGTCCACTTGAGACGGGGATGTCACGCTAGTGTGTGCTCAGCAGCTCCCACCAGCATGTCCAACTGGAAGAGAGGGAGAGAGAAACAGTTGTTTTCTTTTCACTTTGTAACTATACAGTGCCAAGTGCACATTAGCTTGTGTTTTTTGTCTTTGTTCTACTTGTTTGTGTTTCGGTTAATAGTTTTTGATGGGGTATATGCATGGCATGAACATGCCGCTGAAGTTCACAAACACATTTACCACACATTCAGCAATGAAGCTAATGAGCTATGGTAAGACCAATACACTTACAGAACAGCTAACACAATGATGGAAAAAACACAGTGACAAACATATGTAAATAGAGGTTTAAGCATATTCTATCATATCTATATTATAGCTTATTCTGAAGTGACATAGGCCTGCATAGTACAGAAACGCATAAATGTGACACACTGCTGCAGTGAGTTACATATTCTTTCATTGCAATGAACAAGGGTCTTGTAGTTTTTTTAACCAATCTAGCATAAAAAGTCTATCGCTGTAAATAGTCACCTGGGCACCAAATGTGTATTAATATGCTGAAAGTAGTCATCAACAACTGAAATCACTGAGCCTGAGCACAAACTTATACATAACCAGTTTTGAAAGATTTAGTTCTTCAGTTGAAACATATAGAAATTGCAGCTAAATTTAGAGAAATCATGAGATGGACAAACATATTGATGTAGTATATTCATTTAATGTATTACTGTATAGTATGGTCAATGGAAGACCTGGGGGAAATGAATAGGGGGCACTTTCAGCATACTAGTCTAAGGTTGTACAAACAGATGCTGTGGTGTGATGTGTTTGGTGTCTATATGGCGTAAAAGCGTGCATTCTACTTGCACACACAATCCATTACTGTCATCCGATCGGTACCCTGTATAAAAAGATATGGACAGGAAGAAAGCGATGTCACTTGGTCAAGCAAACTTACATCATCTCATATTATATCATATCATATGGTCATAGGGTTGAGTTTGTCTTTCTGTATGTGAAAAAGAGAGTAGGGGGTTGTGGAAAGTCAGTGGGTAGACTCCTTGGTGGCACTGCCACGAGAGGGGGTGTAGACAGCTGGCTGGTAATTGCAGCTTGCAGTAATTAAGACCTGAAAAATTAGCTGACAGTTCTGCAGCTTTGGTGCAGAGTACAATCCCATTCCCTTTAAGTTTTCCAAAAAAAAAAAAAAAAAAAAAAAAAAAAAAAACAGCACACCGAGACAGGGATTTGCTAGTGTCTGCAGATCTGAGTGTGAATAGCTAGCCTCAGGGGTGACTGGCACTAGGGAGAGCACTAGGGCACCCTCCTTGAGCCACATAAAAAATGTCGCAATAATAATAATAATAATAAATTATACAATGTGTGTGAATGGGCCCAGTGATATGTGTAAATCTGAAAAAAACAAAAAAAACATGGTTTTCCTACACATCCCCATGGCCTGTGTGTGTCATGAGTTATGTGTTTTTGATACCTTGACTTTTTTTGCATTAAATCATTCCCAAATGTTAGCTAAAATTAGAAACAAGAGTATTTTCTACCAGTCACTACTTGGCTAGCCTGGTTTTCCCCTCATGCCCATCGGGACACATGTGAAATTGTGTTAACTTTGTGGCAGACTAAGAAAGCTCTGACCCACTTCTCTGAGTGGACCCTGTGTGTCTTTTAATTTATTTGTGAAAACACCTCCATTCACAAAGAGAATGCTGCCAAATAAAGACAAGTAATTATCTGTAAAGTGCCTCATGCAACCTATAACCTGAACACTCATGCTATAGATCAATACTATGAGCCTGCCACTGTTGCACCGTTGTAGTTCCAAAACATGAAACCATCTAATAGTCTTTATAGACTATTATCGTTACCATTACTGTTACTGGACAGTAGAAAAAAACTGTGGTCATACTGAATGCTCGAAGGTGTGAATGCCTCTAGCTTTTGCATGTTGACAGTTACCAAGAAATATTACGTCAGCTAAGCATTGCAACAGACAATGCAATATAGTCGACTTGGATACTTTGTATGGTCCATACCAAACAATCTCCATCTGCAAGAGGTGAGACTTCAAGCACATTTCAAGAGGGAGGTACAGACAGTATCTTAAAACGCAGTGAAAAAATATTCTGCCTTGTGTTCGTGCACGTGTTGGTGAATCCTTTATCACCGTTTGGTATTCTTGCACACGCTGAGTGGAGTTTATTGACACCACACTGCATCATTTTAGGTTTCACAGATCAAATAGTTTAAACAGTAACCACTTGCCACCGTTTGGAAAGCTAATGAACATGAAGGATATTTAACTGCGATGTGGTGTTTACCTTTTTAGTATGCATGATCCTCCTCAAACCCATGACCCCATTCACTACATTGGCTCCTGGAGACTTGTCCATTAAATTTTTAAGACCACTTTCTGTCTGGCTGCCTTCACAGTAGGACACACATGGGCAATATGGTTGCAAAGCAACAATGCCTCTTGTCTTTGAAAGGTACCTTTTTAAATTCAAAAAATTTAGCAAAGCAAAGTTTTTTGCAAATGCCATGTCGCCAGTCTGTTGGGTAGCTGTGTCATATTCTGTAATACTCCACATGTCTTCCAGGGGTTAGTGCTGAGTCATATGGACCACCGCTGAACTGCAGGAAAATCAAACTGTTGTCTTTAGCTTTGTAACACTCCAGTCTTGCAGCCACTACACCATAGCCCTGGGGGTCGTCAATGGCTGGGGAGGTTGCACAGTCTCGCCTGTTAGCTGCATGCACTGGCCTTTTGTTTGCCAGCTTTTCCTAGTACTCAATTGAAGCAATTATTCGCTCCACTTGGCAAATTTGTGCTCCTTTCGCCATCTGAGTCGACAGATGATTTAAAAGGCACCTACAGATCCTCTGAAAGCCAAGGCATTCCTGATTGGGGCGTTAATTTGTCCAATTAGGCAGCTAATGAGCTAATTTAGAGCTCAAGTGAACCTCAATAAAGATAAGCATAGGCAAGCAGCAAGTTCTGGTTACAGGACCTGACTAAAAGGAAAGGTTTACGATTTTTGAAATGACACCATTTTTTTATCCACTAGCAAAATAATCTGGATATATTTTAAAGTCTTCTATGGGGAAGAGGGAAACATTGCAATGGGGGTCTAAATTACTACTTTGTCAAGTTAAGTGACCTGCCTCATAAAGGTTCCAAAAAAAAAAAAAAAAAAAAAAACACATGATCAAGGTTAGGGAATGGATGTGCTCATGGTTACAAAACCCAGAGTTGATTGTTGGCAGGAAAAATATCATTTCTTCCTTGGGCCCTGATGGACAGGTGTTATTATATATTTATATGTACCTGTCTACCCAACGGTCCATTTGATACTTTACAGTTTACAGGGTGTTGGGTTATTTTACTCCAAAAAATGCCATTCCCATCCAATTTAATCATCAATTCCCATAAATTATATATAAACATATGTTTGTTTATATACATAGATAATATATACATAGAATATAGAAATCTACACATCATCATTTACACAGGTAAGTTGAGGAGAGAAAAATAAGGGAGTAGTCTTACTTAAATACCAAATAACTAATCTGATTGCAATTGAAATTGTCTGCTTGAGTTTTATCTGTGGTTTGCGTGTTGGATTGATTGCCATTCAGGTAATTGATGGGTGGGGGTTTGCAATCATTGCGACTGTTAGCACCTGGGCTCCTAAACACTATAAAAAGCTCCCTCGATCAGCTCTTGAGTTCCAAGTGTTCATTTTATTTTTCAATTCTTCGCTATCCTCATACGTTCTCCAAACTCCAAATCAAATATACTTCTCACTTCAATGGCTCAATAACCTATGCTTCTTGCATATTATTTATCTTTGTTATTTATGTCAAACTAAAATATAATCTTCTACTAGGAGGAGGAGGATTTTGGTGTTTCCTATACAGAGTGGCAGAAAGCCATTTATGCTGAAAGAAAGAAAGCTGTTGCAGAATTTAAATTGCCTGGCCTAAGATTCAGAGATTTCTCTTCATCCTCCCTAATATATATTCACGTAACAGATGATCCAGCTTTACTTATGGAATTGAAGTGCTGATTGCAAAAAGGTTTCATAGATGATTGTTAACTTATTAACTTATACCTGTTGGTGGAGATTTTAATCAGATGCCAGAAAAATGAGACAAGAATTGGGGATATTGTAAATATTACCGATCACTAATCAAAACCACTTAATAGTCATCTATTCATATATTCAGGCTATATATATATATATATATATATATATATATATATATATATCTCCCTGGACCAAGTCTATGTCTGGAGCTGCATCTGGACATTTAGTGAAACAAGCACATGTGCAGGATTTTCAGAGGGATGTGTGAAGAAACCACACACTAAATATAATGTGTAAAACCAAGTGTAAAATCAGGTATGGCTACGTATTGCTTTGGAGGCACTAATTCAAACCTATTTATTTTATTTTTTTATGACTTTTTTTTGATGACATATTCCAATATGTGACACAATACCTAGGCTAAGAAATATTGTGAGTCTTCCTTCAACCAGAAATTTAAAAATCTGCTGTAAGTGAATTATTAATGTTAAAAGACAACAGAACATCTTCCGCTATGCAAATCAAGTTTGTCCTGTGTGCCCAAAGCATAATTACTGTTATGTCCACATCACTTGTCAAACAAGCTATTACAAAAGATGACATCATATTTACGTCTTCCTTCTGAGCGAAGCAGAGTCAAAGTAAATGTAAAGGCAGTAAATCAAATGTTCTGACAAATTAAAAAAAAAAAAAAAAGCAACCCTGAAAATCAAGCATCAGTTTTAGAATGCTGATTTAGGTTTCTTTTCACATTCTTCCCCTTTCCCCTTTCTATAGATTCTTCCCCTTTCTTCTTTATGTCAAACACTATCACAATGGATAGATACAGATAGATACAGTACAGAATAATGTAGACAACTCAGGCTCAAAATCTTGTGCTACATTGAGTGAATTTTCAATGAAGTAAAGCTATGTGCTGTATTTGACATCCTTTACCTTTGGGCAGGTGTTTCAACACAAGAGGTTGAGGTGTAATGTCAGGCCAATTTCACTGTAGTCTTGCCAAAGAAAACAATAACATTGGAGGTGGCCACTGCCAGCACTGCAAGGCTTTTGTCTTTGGCATCTCATAGGCCTCTATGACAAGGTTAAACTAAAGAACATTCACTCCCCTACGTGCCTGCTCTGCAAAATGAGAGTTGACTGGCCTGTTTGTGCTATCAAAGAATTAATGTGCAAAGCCTGAGCAGCACAGGGTCAGTGTAAAAATTCATGACTTGCACACACACATTTACACACACATGCACTGTCATCCTATTCTGGAGTAAATCTATACACACCGTATCAAATGCTAGATTACACTCAACATATTTACAGTTCCCATGTTTGTCACCTACTTTTGGTAATTCTTCATGGTATTTAGAGATTCTTATTTCCTGATAAATGATACAAACTGCGAATTAACTGCTGCTAATTGAAGCTGCTTTAAGCAGTCAAGAGCACCGGGCTCAGCAGCAGGACCAGACTGGGATTGAGCTTTCAAGGCCAACAGGGAATAATGTTACACTACCATGTGATTTACAGACTTTCCTGGTGGAAACATTCCTATGTAGCAAGATGCTAACTGTCATTAGCTCAGTCAGCTATACAGCTAACCTGCAAAGAGCTAAACCTGGCAAGAAAACCACCTTGGTAGGCTACTGTATTTACTATATTTCCCTTGCTGAGGAATATCGATCCCTCGTTGAGGAGGAACATTGTTCCTACGTTGAGGAGGAATACTGATCCCTCGATGAGATCCTTGTTGGGAGACACATGGATCAGTAGATGAGAAGGAGGGTCCTCAACCATTGCCCTTGGTGGAGGAGGAACATTGGAAAACTGATTGATTGTTGAGGCGACACATTGAGGAGTCTCCCAACCTCAACTGATCCCTAGTTAAGCTGCTAATTTACAGATTTTCCTGATGGAAATGTTGCTATTTAGCCAACTTCTAACTGTCACCATCTCAGTCAGCTACGCAGCTAACTGAACCTGCCCCAGGATGCAAGGAGCCAAACCTGGCAAGAAAACCATCTTGATAGGCTAGTGTACTCACTGTCAAAGTGGTGACCGTTGAGGAGGAACACTGACCCCTGATGAGGAGGAAGACTGATTTCTCATTGAGGAGGAACATCGATCCCTCATTGATGAGGAACATTGATCCCTTGGTGAGGAGGAATATTGAAACTTTCTAGATTCTGAGGTTGTGTTGGGTTCCAGGTCTGCTATTGTTCACTACAGTGACAAGGTAAACAGATAGCACTACCTGCAATGCAAGCATTTGGGCTGTAACATAGACTCAGTGCTATTGCCTACGTGTAGCACGTAAATATGAGGACACAAATAGCACTCTGCTTTCCGTTTTATGTGGACCATCTTACTATACTGCACCGACATAAGGCACAATGTCTCTTTCAAAGTAGAAGCTAATGTTTGCTCCCTTTGATGTGAAGCATGAAGCCGCTGACAGCTTGGTAAACGGGGCATCACTCCTGTAGTAACAAATATATAAAAATCAGTTCTATCTGCTACTAACTTTGGATGGTCCTACATGATTCCATTAAAAACAAACAAATGTACAAACAAAAAATAAATATTACGGTGGCCATGGAAAATAATGCAATGGCAGGGAAGTCGCACACTAGCTGTCAAGGAAGTTCTGAGTCAATGCTTCTGCAAAGCAACAAAAGTGGCAAACACATGGCAAACTGGGCTATGCCAGCTTTTTGATCTGACTTCTGAAATCCAAATCTTCCCATAGTTGGTAAGTAAAAAGGCAAGATGAAAGTGGCAAAGCTGTGAGTGGCTGGCTGAGGACACACAGGCCTCCTCTGAAAGGCCTGGGAGACTCACACACCAGTTTCAAGTAAGGCCTTGGAGAAGAGAGCCTGCAGATAAATGGTGTGTTTCCAGAGACTGAAGCTGAAGAGAGAGTCTCTCAGAGGCACAAAACTGTTAGAACTCAAGAGGGGGTGTGAGTACCAGAGAAGTTGACAAAATATTCTTCTCAGTGCTTTGTACCGAGCAATCGATACAATAAATCACCTTACTGAAGTGACTAATAATGATGAAAGTTAATAGGTGAATACATACCAGTATCATTTCATTTTCATGTTGACTGAAATTGAAATTTCGTATACCTTCACTAAACTGGATTTTTTGTGTAAAAATATCTTTGTGAACCACGACAAACCTGAGTCCTCCGAAATATTTAGAAAAACGCATTCATTTTACATTAATTTACATTTAGTATTTTGGATTCGAGGTGGCATGAAGGGGTAACAAAACCAGTTGATGTACATAATAATTCATGGCAGCAATATTTCTATCCTTCTCTGACCCATTTTACTATGCCATAAGCTTAATTTATTACGTGGCTATTTATTGATGCCACTTGATGTACTGTGTGTCTTTGAATGTCTATGCAAATCTATTAAAAATGTATTTATATGTATACATTATGCATATATGTCTAATAGTCAAGTCAATTAGCCTCCACAAGTTTGGCCCCAGACCTGATTTTGTGTTATTGTATACCATATTGACCCAAATGTGTTGGCCATAGAGATGTTGCATGATTTCATTCTTCATACTAAAATATGCACGTAAATCTCATTTGTGTGACTGCCTTAGTCAAGGTAAAAGTTATTCAACAGTTGTTCATTCATTAATTCACTCTATATACAAAATTCAGTTGGCAAGGGCATGGAATTACATTCCTTCAATGCTACAGTGTACACAAAAACAGGTACAGTTTAAAAAAAAAAAAAAGTAAATACAACTACTGTACAGGGAGACTGAATTGCCACAGCTTCTGTGCAAGTTTCCATGATTAAAATCACCGCATTGGAAAATCAATGCACCAATATGTATAGAAATGTGCGCTTGTTTATGCATGCCTACACGGATCTGTTTATTTGAGGTGTACTATTACTGTATGCAGAAAACTCTTGTGGTCAATCCCCTGTGCCAAGGACAAATCCCAGAGGCTGCTATCTAGTGCTGCAGTAGAGTGTTATCATTCTATTGGTATCCTTTATTCCATACCAAAGGGAATACCCCAAGGCCATTTCAGCATACACTGCAAACATCATACAGTAAAGCTTTGAAGTAGCCTACAGCTGAAATGTTGTCAATACAAATCGAATAAGATGCTCTCTGGCATTTGCCGATTAACTTTACCCTCAGTTTCCAACACCTCAATATGCTTCACATGCTGCTGTAGGAAAAATATTTTGAAATCTTATATCGCATGGGATTCCAGTGTTACAGTGATGGCACAATGTTCATACCTGGTTTGTTCACTCTGGTGGTCAGTTACCACAAAATGAAATGCAATCCAGTGCGTATAAAAGCAAAAGTTATAACATTGGAACTTATTTGTCTTTTTACTTGCCATTGTCTTTTTACCATTCTAGGAATACTGGTTGAGCTTTTAACCCTTACAAACTGTTCATATTCAATGTCTTCACAGTAGAAAATCCTTATAAAAAGTGTCTATACCCGATTTTGAACTTCACATCTATTTAGAATATATAAATAGCCTACCTGACATTAATTAATTCATAATAAACCCATAATTCATACCTATATCACACTATATCATGTCCTGCTTTACCTATGACATGAAAACATAACAGCCACAATGATTTAAATATATTTTATTTAAATTTGTATTTATTTAAAACAAGATTTCTTTTTTTATTTTTTATTTTTTTGGCAAGAACTTTCTAGAACTGTCATAATATAATGATGTAACCATTGCAACCATAAGACACTGTCCTTACTTACTGACACATCCTCCTCCAAATCGCTATAAGATTCCTCATTGTGGAAGATCTGATCAAGGGCCTCTTGAATAGTATGTCTTGCTGCCATAACCTCTGAACCTCTGTCAGTGAAAGGGCAACACAGGTACCTTTTTAAATTCTTTATATTTCAGGGTAAAATGATGACTTGTAGGGTATTTTTACTGCCGTCAAATGTTAGACGGGTCCATTTTGACCCGAACGGTATGTAAAAGTTAATGCTGTTGGTGTGGCCTGAAAAGATTACGCTGCATCCGAGACTTCAAATATACTGTGTTCATTTCAATGAGACCATTGTGTGGGCAGTTGGCATGCTACCATGGAGGGCTTCAAATCAAAACACAGGGTTATCCAGAGTACAAGTATATCCAATTTTAACTTTTGTAGTAAAGCCATCAAATGTCACTGGCAGCACTACTCAGCTACATGAAAGCGCACACTCCAGCCAGAATACCTTCTAGTATAAAATGTATAGAATCAAACAATTTTTACTCTATATTTTGCAAGGATTAACGCAGACATTCAAATATTGCAGCAGTAAACTTTTCCAGCTTTAAATCCTGTCTCAAAGGAGAATACACCGCAATGTTTCTGTGTCTGATAACAGGCCTCCAAGCTAAGCACCATGTTTTTTTTGTTTGTTTTTTTCTCATCTTATCACCAGCACCTGTAGCAACATGCAACATATCACCTCACTATTGTTAATGCAGCGCTATTTTCAGTGTGAGTCCCAGTGCGAGCGGCTCAGAACATACAAAAGTTGAGTGTCAGCAGACGAACACCACTGTATCATTTACAGCAGCGATATCAGTTAACTTTTGTTTTTGTTTGCAAGTGTGGCCTCCGGAAAGGTTTTCCATTTTCCAATGTGAATACAATTGACTTGACTTGGTCCTCAGTCAAGATCGCTTGTTTTCACAGCTCTGGTCCCTGAGGGTGCCAACATGTATCACATGAACACCACTTTCACCACGACCTCCAACTGAGAACACAGTCTTCCACCTTTTGTGAGATTCATCACCTCACTCTTCATATTAAGAGACACTGAATAACAACAGCTCCTTTTAACACACGTGCACACGTTTTGTCAAACACTCTTGATAATCAAATAAGATGACAAAATACAATCTCGGGCTCATTACGGGCTCATTTACACACAGTCTTGCGCTCTCCCATGCGGTCACAAACATGTCGACGCTCTTCGACCCTTCCTGAGACGCGCTCTGACAAACAGTGGAGGGGAATAGGGGGCAAGTTGCCCACAGCCACAACACCTCTGTCTGGCCTCATTCCAGCAAGGAAGGGAGGTTGGGAGCCCCGAGGCAGGCATTCAGCCAGGCCAGTGCAGACTGGCCACGTGGCAAGTCAGCCAGTCAGTGAATGGATGACCTTCACAAGGGTTCACAGACTGTCGAGACCACAGGGGTGGTTAGCAGATGAGTAGGTAAATCAATAGGTAGTATACTCCATGGGCCGAGCTCAAATGCCAATGTCAGCTTGGCAAGCTATTTGTGATGCTGCATCTATGTGCAGACACTGTTAAATTAAGTAAAGTGCAATTTATATGTGAAGTGATTTTAAAGGTGCTATAGATAGCGACATAATATATCATCATTAGATTATGCTCCCTGTGCTATAAACAAAAGAATAAGTCTGTCTTTCTTTGCCTGCTTGGTGCATGACTACCTGCCTTTACAAACATAGCAGCACTCATGAAGCAATACCTCTTGTGCGATTTGTGCCATAAAGCAATGCTGTCTGATCTTCTATATTGATGAAAACTGCCAGAATACTTCTTAAAACTGATGAGCCGTCATCTCCCTAGACAGTCTACCTGAGTATTAGAGGTTTAAATGGTAAAACTCTACACAACATATAACTACTGTATGTTAAATCAAAATTATAATAATGAAGTCATCACTGTTATATGCTTCGCCCCCTTTTTCTCTACATTTTTGGTAAAGGGTGGTCTTTGATGAGATCCAATGTGACAAAGGGTGTAAATGCATCGCTTTGAATCATTTTCAAAGGGGCTTGTTATATTCCCCAGGGTTATGACCTTTCCATTACAGCCTCAGAGGGAGCTTTTCACCTCAGCTCTGACTGAAAACTACTGTATAACCATCACATATACAGGGGACTACAAAAATATATAGATACAAAGATCTGCTTTTAAACTGGCTGCTACACCCATTTACACCTTTATGATATCTGAACTGATCTTATGAACAAGTTTTGTTAAAACAGCAGCAGTGGTGTGGTAGTAATAATGCAATTTGGAGGATACCGAAATTCCAAATTATTAGTCTAAATATTGGGAGTAATCATAGTCTGACAAATATTGTTATGACATTGTGTTGGTGCTGCAGTACTTGAGGTTATTGTACAATTAGTAGCCCCTCTGGGCACATACTGTAAAAAAAAATAATAATAAATAAAAAAACATCAAAACCCACCCAACATGAAACTATTCTGTAATAGTCATGGAAATGAACAATTCAGCAGAGACTCAGTCTGGGGGCATGAGAAGTACTCTTCTGTTCAGCAGACTGAAAGTCCTGACCTCAACAAGGATTCAGAAATTGAGATATGTGTCTTTTTTGAAAGAATCGATCTGAATCTGATTTTGATCTCGACCTGATCTTTCCTGCAGAGAATGTACTGTATGACAGTCATCTGTGTACCATTTTTTTGTAGTGAAAATTGAAAGTGGCCAAAAGTGAAGTCACTGTATCGTCACATAAGGTGAACCAGAACTAGATTCATTGTACCGGTTCCTGTCCTTTCTTGGATCTCTAGGTTCAAAGTTTATTATGATTATGGCAAAAGTACTCCAAGAGTCATCACTAGCCATAAAAGTGGCTGATGTAATAATGATGGTAACACTATCTGTCTCTGTCCTTTGTCCGTCCTTATACACTTGTAGTGATTTAGCAATCACTGCAATCAAGTAGTGACCCCCAAGAAGAATCATCTCTATATTTGTATAGCTGCCAACAGAGAAAGAAAAGGGATTTTAATAGCATAATATTGTATGAAATGTTTCACTATAATGAAACACAATACTGGAAGACCATGGACCAAGCATATACTGTATGTCAGAATCTTTATCCATTCAACCACAACTGAATGAGGCAGACATATGTCTGACCTGACCTGTAAACAATGTTTTCAGATGTGTTTGCATTAGTGCGGGCATGGCCTAAAATGCCAAAGCTTCCATTAAGTTAAAGGCAAATCAAACCATTCAATGAAGCAGTGGGAGCTCTTAATGCATCACTTGGCACTTTAGAGGGCAAACAACCATGATTAACAGCACAGGTGGTGAACGTCACTGACTTCACAGACTTCCAGAGTACTGATACACACACAACACGTCACATCATCACTATGTTTGTAAGGACATTCAGAGCGCACGTTCAAATGATCCTGAACACTCTTGTCTATACATAACTTAACCCTAAACTAAGGCTAATTGTAGCCATACCATTAAATCTAATCTGGAAATAAATTCAATTTCAGTTTAGTTTATTTACATAGATTATATCTCAGGGCCCTTTACATATAGAGCAGGTCTAGATCATACTCTTTATAATATTGTTTAGAAAGACCCAGCAATTGGTATTATGAGCAAGGTTATAGTGAAAACAAATCCCAGGCAGGCAACCTCGAGCAGAACCTGATTCAAGGTTGGGGACCATCCCCCTCAGCTGATTGGGTTTAGAGATTCTTATATGATCCATTGTATGAATCTAAACCGAACTGTAACACCATATTACAAATATAGCAGAATATATAGCAGAATTGTTTCATCACTCTGGAGGCATTCTTTTTTATCTCGCTATAGCTGAGTAGGTATTTATGTCTTGAAAAAAACAGAAAAGGGCACAAACAGTTACATATTTAATTCTTCAGAGAGCGAGAGAAATCTCTTACAGTGAAAGGAAGTCTCCCCCAGGTCAGCTGGATAATAGGTAGTGCTTCTCCTATATGAAAAGCAAGGGTTAGACATCTACTTGGGTCAAGAGAGGTAAAGGAAGATATATCCAAACAGAGTGAGAGGAAGGGCACCTCTGAAGCTTGACAGCCACTAGTAACCATGACCACAAATGCACACACACACACTCCTTAAGTTCCTGCTACAGCCGCAGATATTGGGCTCAGAGTTGGCCCACTCCTCTTTGCACTTATCATTAGTGTGTTTTCCAACCCAGTTAGCAAAGACCTCAGAGCTCAGCACTAGGGTAAAAAAAAAAAAAAAAATGGCACTCTTGGCTAAATCTCGGCATTGAACTGAGTACAGCTGAGTAACTGATTCAATGTTACGTAACAAACTTTCTTCAAAACCCGTGGACCAGTTTTGGTAGGTTTCTTCTAAAGGCACTTAGTCTTCAGACATGAATTCATGACATTTTGATGTAGAATCTCAGGTTGGTTTGACATTGTGCAACAGGGTACATTTTTAGGTATTAATAACAAATGTTACGGTTTGACAAAAGCCTCAGGAAGGACGGAATACCGAATAATTATTTCAAAAGCCTTCACAGGCAGTTTTCCAGCAATACATGACAGTATAAAGCTTTGACAACTAGACCTGTGGCCGGGTCTACTGCCAGATTCAGCCCACAAGCAGCCAGTTATCCATCACTGAGCAGAGTTAAAAATGTAATAAGAATACAATATTTCATTTCAACACTGTAGGCAAATTCCTTTGCATGTCCACCTTGCTCATAGACACTTCAATAGGTAGATAGTTGCCAGTGAGGGGGCTGAAAGCTCCACCTCAATAAATCTGCCCACTCACTGCGCTGCCCTGCTGTCACAGTGTGTGTTCTTCCCAGAAAGTGTGATGTTTGAGAAAGGATCCTGAAATTATTCATCACGATGTTTAAAAAAAGACCTCTCACTGAGGAACTGACAGTGTTTTTTAGATATTGCCTCTGACAATTTTGTCCATTATATATTTAATTAGAAAAACTACTAATAACACAAACAAGCATCAAATGCAAATTAAAACTGTATTTTCTGAATTGTAATGATAAGATTTTGTTCAGGTTTATATTAACTGAATAAACATGAGCATGCTACATGTAAATGCAGTTACATTCTAGTTACATTACATGAAATATTGAGTGTGCTTTTCATCCCACAGTATTATGTTTTGTTATCGGGGTCCTTTATATGACTGTTTAGCATTCTGGGTGTTAAAGTAGACCATTTGGCCAGCATGTCATGTTGACCAGCATTCCTCTAAAACAGGATCTGTCTGCACCAACGACACCAGAACAAATTCCTTGTATGTGTAACATCGTACTTGGCAATAAAGCTTTTTCCTGATTTCTGACTGAGGAGCCTCAATGAAGATGATATCTCTAGATCAACATAAGTTATAACTTGTCATTTGCCACAACAGACTGCACAAACATCATTGTAATACCAATGTCTGTCCTTAACCTTACTTAAGATCACAGGGGCATCCTCAAACAATGCCTTTATACTACTGTAGCTTTGGGTTCTCAAATTGCAGCCACAGTTATGAAGTCTTTGTGGTAAAGGAAGAACTGGCTTTTCAATATGTCTAAGTGAGATTCAACAAGTGTTGATTGAACTTAATGTGCACTGCAGAAAATAATAATTAAAAAAAAGTGATCAACTTGTCTCATTTAACGTGGTTATAAAAACAAGTGTGTCCCTGTGTAAGCTTTGCTTCTTCAGTTCATTTGTGGTGAGGTGGTGCAGGATATTGTACAACAGAAAACACTGGAATCTTGGGTCTTGGAAGCCGTCTGCCAAAGATGCCCAATGGGTACGCTTCAAACAGGGTCTTTGATCAGCTGGTGTGGTGGGCAGGGTGTCTGCACGCCTGTGTGTCTTTGTGTGTGCGTGTGTTTTTTTTTGGGGGTTTTTTTTTGTCGGGGGGAGCTGCAAGCTTGACTTCTTGAGGCATCAAGAGAAGTGTTTGATGTGGAGATTTCCTCACCAGGTGGTAAATAAAAAGGCCAGGGCTCCTAAAATATTACAAACTCCTGTCTGTCACAGAGGTGCTTAGGAGAAATATGGCCTAAAACCAACTAAATAATGTTTGCTATCAAGGGGCTGTTTGGGTTTAAGAATGCCAGTTTGCCTTTTATATGGCGCACATGAACAGTATGATGGACCAGAAGTTTCTCATTCATATTACTCTGCCTGTTGCAAGCTGTAAAGGTGATTTATCTTGATGTAAATCATTTTCACTTTGAGTGGACAAATGTATCATCATGAATTTGGAGCTGTGGCTCAGCTTCAAATCATGACTGATAAATATTTTTTTCTATGAAGCAATCCTTTATTTTTTTGTTTCTTTACTTTTCTGTTTATATTTCCGGTCTGTGAGTCAGAAGTCTTTTATGTATTGAAATCATAACTTCAGATACCCTTGATTTTGGACCCATATTCTGTAAAGAAACGCTCTGAACATGGCTGTCAGGGTTAATTTCTGAGAACGAATAGGAGCAAATCAACATCATATTATGAGGATGCAGTAAAGTTGAGGTAACCCTGAGGTTAAACCGTTAAGTTAAGAATTTATTTTTCTGCGTCACTGTACCTGACTTCACCATGCACAACCACACACATCTGAGTCATGACGCATAGACTACAACTGTGTCAGTCAGGGAAAATGTGGAGAGCCTTCCTAGAAGTGCACTTAAGCAAAAAAGGCTGAGTGACTCAGCATAGAGTCCTTGTCACGAAATTCCTGTGTTGTGTGTGTGTGTGTGTGTGTGTGTGTGTGTGTGTTTGCGTGAGTATGTTTAAATGTGTCTGTGTACAGCCACCGGTATTGGTGGATGTGTTAAATTTGTGTGTCATTCGCTGTGCTAAACACATCACGCGGTCCAAAAATAAAATGGACACAGAGTTGCCACTGAGTCATCTGAGCACGTCTGCATGTGCATAGAACAAGGTGTGTGCGCTGCATATGTATGCATGTTGGGGTGGGGGTGGTGGTGGTGCTGGTTTGGGGGTGGGTGGCACATTCATTTAACAAAATGAATAGCTCTCGGACTAAATTAAATTTCAGCTGGAATTAAATGATGGGAAGTGGTCTCTGTGTGTGCTACCAGATCGCTGTGGGAGGGCAATATTGCTAAAAGGCTTTTAGAGGATTAATTTAATGTTTTTTTTTTTCTTCTTCTTCTTCTTCTTCTTCTTCTTCTCCCTCTCTCCCAGCCAGTTATATATTTTTTTTATTTCTTTGTTCCCCATCCAGGTGCTCATAAACCACAGCATTCCTTTTGCGTTGACGTTTAGTAGCTAGAAAATGGCGGCAAGCCAACCAACAGGGTGCTGTGTCCAAGAGGGTGGGCTGAGTGTTGTGCCTATGTTGTTTACATATCTGGGGGAGGCATTTTGGGAGAAAGTAACACCCATGCTGTTGTTTTGTTTTGCTGGGACTATAAGTGGGTGACATGCTGTGGAAGCTGTTAGGGTGGATAGAGAAACTGAGCAGGTTTAATCCATGCAGAAGCAGGTATGTGTCCATCAAAAACATGTTCCCTGTGTGAAAGTTGCTTGAAAAACTCACACCTGCTCGTACATAGAAAGCCTTGCCTGTCGCAGATTTTGTGGGGGATAAAGTGGCCTAATCTAACTGATACATTTATCTGACATGCAGATTGAGCGTCATATGATTAGTAAAACCAGATTTGTATAAAAAAAAAAAACAGTTTTGGAAATGGGTTTGAATCAAATATCAGAAGCATTTGGGTGTATTTGGTCAAAGATCTTGATACAAAACACTGCAACAGATGGCATTTGTGTATGTAGAGCCATGGTGCATAGCACCTTAATGAATAGTGCCTTGCTGAGAGTTAGATGAGAGGATCGATACCGTATCTCATATCTGTCAAATAAAAACTGAAGTGGTTTGACAGGTCTTACTATTTCTTGGCCGACAGCAGTAACTTCCTGACGTCTCTGCTAGTTGCCCAGCAACCTCACAGTGACAACAGAGCTTGGCTCTTCATGTTTTTATGAGGATTAAACAAACAAGATAGAATGTGTTAATTACTCAGTTTTGAAGGTGATGGTAAGTGGATTTTATTGTCTTCGGACAGAGCCAGTTAAGCGGTTTCCAGTCTTTATGCAATACTTGGCTAACCATCTACTAGCTTTAACCCTATACTGGTATTTACCATACAAATGTGAGAGTGGTATTGATCCTTTTCATTTTACTGTCAGCAAGAAAGCAAATCAGCATCTTTCCCAGGCACTTTGAGACAATACTCCTAGTTTCAGTGCAGTGTCATTGCCTTGTATAAAAGTTTTATACTATCTGACATGATTGTTTGACTGAAAATAATTTTAAAAAGCTTCCCAAACCCAACATAGATAATCAATTGATTAAAGCGGAGGCAGATCAAGAGCAAGTGGAAAATGTAAAAACGTGGAATTCTATTTTTACAAACCATCCTCCTCTACTAATCAGCATTCTTTTCTGCTTCTTCAGAGATATAATGTAGATGCTTCTTGTATGTTTGAAAATTTAACATGCATAGCAATCAAATGTCATCGCAGCGTCCTTTTTTTTACTTATCTTGGAGGAGTCAGACCTCCCTGCATGTTACGCCTCATAACACTAAACAATCGCGCCTGTGACCCATCATTCAATCAATCAGGCAAACAACCCATTCCCTCCAGTACACTAATCAATTAATCACGCAACCAATCAGATATGGTTATCCAGAAGCTGATGACGCTCACACAAAAACATTAGTGCCACTCTCCTCTCGCTTTTAAATGAGCAGACGAGAGTGACAGCGAAACGATGAATGGATTCTAGTTTGCTGGAGCTTGTTTTGATGACCCGTGTTCAGTTAAATTATTGCAGTAATGATGCCACGACAGTGATGAATCACTCCTGTTACTATTTCCTCAGCTGTGTCAACAATTACACTTTAAAAATGGACTCACAGTGATTATGCAGAACTTGGGCGAGATTTGTGAAAAAAAAGAAAAAGGTGCTGTATCCTATATATTGCATGAGCTAAGACGGGGAAGACAAAAACACAAGAAAGTGATATGATACAGCAATTTGAAGGCAAAGATGAAAATGGGTTCATCCTCAGTTGTTGAGGAAACTGAATTGTTTCGCTTGTGTTGTTCCTTCACGTTCATTAAAAAAAACACTATCTGACAGGAACAAATGGTGGTTTATGTGTATGGAAATATAGCATATGGACAGAGATGTTGATTTATTACAGGAAAAAAAGTAGTTTTTTACTTGCAGAATTCAAATAACCTCAACAGCTTGGCTCACTCAAATAATTTGACTTCTGCCGTTGCTCATTTTTACTGAACAAATCCGGTGTTGTGGCTTGGGAAAAATGGCCGAGTAAACATGAACATTTAGCAGTTCCAAAGTATAATGGTCAAAAAGATTTTTGAGAAAACATTGACCTGTTAATCTCCTTCAGAAGGCTTAGTAATAACACATTTCTTGGAACAGGCAAAAGCTCAGTGCAGATGAAATTGTACAATACTCTGACCCTGAAATTTAACACAGCATATCGTGTCTACTTTACACTGTGCAGCATGCTAACTGGGTCAGATTTATTTTTCATTGTACTTGGCAAGTTAAAGTTACTGGCATTTCATATCTGATTCTGCGCAAAACAAAAATGGACAAATTACAAACCAGTAAAGAACCTCGACTTTCTCAGACAATCACTGTAATTGTCGGCACTCGGAAAAAAGTTTCGATCTAGCACACTGATTAGTGATAGGCTGTCTCGTCAGTGAGAGGGGGGAAGGGTAATCAAAGATAATTGCTGCAAATCATTGTGATGTTTTAATTGTGCACCTGCATATCTCAGTTGTCGGTTTCACATTTGAGCGAAGTGTTTATCTACACTATTTCTACATCAGTGATTTATGTGTATTTTTTTTTTGTAGTCGATGTTTTATTTCCATTTATTATGCAGTCAGACGCTCAAGGTCTTGCTCGATGACACTGACACAATGAACCGCTCTCTGCTCAAGCACGTCCCAGCTTCACATCGAGCTTCGGGCTGATCATTACAAATGCCTTCGATAATAAAAAGTATAAAACTGGTTTTGGTCGCACGCGCGGATGCGCTGTGGCTGCTGGAGCTATACATTCTAGTCAATGTTTCAAACCCCACCGGTATGTTTCAGAAGTGTCCCAGAAGCAGGCCTCCGCTTGGCTTTTGATTTTTGATGGACGCTGCCAGCAGCCCATGTCAAACTGCACAGAGTAGCTCGAGCTGGCCGAAAGCCATACACAGAAACTAAAGAAAGTAAAACAACCCGTGCAAGGAAACAAATACATTATGTAGCATATTTACATATTTAGAAGCATATTTAAAAGCATCTAACCAAATCTAACAACCAAATCTGAGCAAGTAAACAAAGTCTGGCGGACGTGACAGAGACGTGCCCGGTTAGTAGTCTCTGTGTTAGAAAGCGTTTAACTAAATATAACTAAATAGCCAGTGCAGCTAACCTGTATCTGCCCATTGGTGAGTCTGTTTACCACTATTGTCCACTGGGATGTAAACCCCAGTGCATCCTCTCCTCGCTTCCTGGAGGCAGCGGACAGTTGAGATGCGAGTGGACAGTTGTCAGACCTGGGCTCGCTGCCCTTTAGCACAGAGAGAGTAAGAGGTCTCCCTCTGCCACTATTTCCCAGTACCACAAACATAGTCTTATATAGCCAGACCTATCTCTACACAACACACCAAAGTCATCCACACCCCAGAATTACTTCTGGGGTGGGTCAGTGTGTGTGTCTGTGTGGTGTAATAGCCTTTCCTTCTGCTATTAGACGGGTCACAGCTGCCTCTGAAGCCTGCGGTGCTCTGCCCTGGGGCTGTGAATTGCTGGAGGGGCATATTTTAGAGACGAGTTTGTCGGCAAAGAGGTTTCACAGGACAGCCAGCTATTCCAGCTACTGTTCAGCTTGAGGGTTTGGTGGGAGGGGCTTAGGGGAGTGATGCAAGCAGGACACAGAGATGCTAATGTTTTGTCTCATGATACAAAATGATACTTTACTGCAAGCATTACTTTAATTTCAAATCTGCGGCACAGTGTAAATTGTGAATAGAGTTGACCTCTGCCCACAATAATTGGCATGTAAATAAAGTATTTTGCATTCTGAATCTTAATTCTCAGCGCAGTGTATCTCCATGTGAAGTTCTGTGTGGAAATTAGCATCCCACAGAGTTTGAATTTGAATTTCTAATTGCAGCTTCCCATGTGTAATTTAATAGAGTTATCATTTTGCAGATATGCTTTGCATCAACAGATTAAAAACTTCTTATACAATGTTCTGATGATGTCAATGCTCTGAGGAGAAAGTGAATTGACTGCTTTTGTGCAGAGCAGCAATCACCACTTGATCAAGTGAAACTCTCTTTTAGTGCTTATGAAAATAGAACCAGTCAAACTCCCAAGCTTGACCTTGAGCTTTTTTTTTTTCTTTTTCTTAATGACAAAATGTTGTAAAGGTGCCATTATTTTGTGAATCAGACAATAGGCTACTCAAATAGGCTGTGACAAACAAGGCATACAGACAGCGCGCTGAAAGCAGTTTGATTTTCTGCCCTTTTGGGTGAAGGTTCACTGATTCATGGGGTGATCCCCAAATAATATACTGCATGCTTCTATCTACTCACCAAATAATATCAGTTCCTATTCTGGTTATAGTCTGCCATGTTGTTGGCCTGGGGTGGCGCGGTAAGTTTGTCAGTGCTGTCGCCTCACAGAAAGAAGGTTCAAATCATTTCGTGTGACGTTTTCCTGTGTCTGTGTGGGTTCTCTCCAGGCACTCAGGCTTCCTCCCACAGTCCAACGACATGCAGGTTTATTACAGGTTAATTGATGACTCTAAATTACCCATAGGTGTGAATGTGAGCATGGATGCAGTAAATGGTTGCTTGTTTCAATATGTTAGTCCTGTGATGAACTTGTCCAGGGTGTACCCTGTAACGCTCTACCTCTGTACCACAAATTTCATCGGCTCGGTGTTGTTGGCCTGGTCTGTTGGACGCCTAAACATGATTATTTATACAGTTGCTGTAATTAATAAATGATTAGCTGACTGGACAACTATAGCCCAGTTTTGTGGTTGAAACCTAAAAAACTTGTAGCGATTTTCTCGTTGACTAACTTATCAAAACATAAGGTTTGTAGATCGATAACTCACACTACTTCTTAATGCACTTCTAATGACTGCAATGACTTTATGTTCTATATTTGTCACTCTACCATTGATAGTCAACAGCCTTTTCTTCCGACTCGTATGATTCATTCAGTGCATTGCAGTGGAGTCAATGATAGGCTTGTTTCAAACTTGTGAATTGAAAGCATCATTACAGAAGTGCACTTAGTCGTTAAAGGAAGGTAATGCCTCATTTTTCAGGCCATAAGAGGAGATGAGTTGTTGCAGAGAGAAAGCGTGCACGCTGATGATCAAAAAAATTAAACTTGTTGGACTGTTGGGGATCGTCCTGCACTACCAGATGCTTGCATCACAGTAATGGTCATCTCTGACTCATATAAGCACATAATTACTTTTTACATTACATATGAGGGACCTAGTAATGTGGAAAAGCAGGGATAGAGGTTCACAAGGTTCATTGTGAAAGCTGCTTCCTGAATCAATTTGTGGAATCCTGTTAGAAAAAAAAAATGTCATGTAAATTAAATAGGAATTCAACATATCGAGTTATTTAACTGCATTAAGATCACTTAGTTATGACACACATTGGGCCATGTGAGAATCATCGGATTAAAGGTCTGGCCCTATTTACAAACTCTGCTATTCCTGATTTGGTGCTGGCTTTCATAATGGTATATAATGGTAATCAGTAGACAGAATGATTAAATGAGAACAAAGCAGAGGAAACTGAGATGAAAACATAAAGCTAAACACATGCTGTGAAGTGGGAGAAAAAAACGAAAGGTAGATGTGAAAGAGGAGAGAATGTTTGAGGGCAGGGGTATGGTAGGCAAGAGTGAGCTGATACAAGGATCACGTGTGCTTTTAATTATTAATTTATTTTTGTCCAGGGAAAAGGCCACAGAATCTGACCTTCGGACTTCATCCTACATATTTCTCTGTTATTTCAAGGAAGCATCTAATTTAGGCGTAGGAGCTTTCCAGCTTCTTCCTTTAGTCTTGAACACTCGATGAATGCAGGAGAAGAAGATGGGATAATACAAAACAATGGAATGAGAGAACGAGAGAGAGATAAAGAGAGAGAGATGGTGGGAGGCATAAGAATAAAACCAACAATAAAATAAAGCAATCCTTTTTTTTTAATATGCTCAAATTATAATATATAGACAAATTACAGATAGGAGGCACACATCACATTGATTTAGTGTATCTAATGACCAGGAAATTGAGACCAAAACAAAGTCAAACGCAAGCACACAGCGCAGGCAAATATTTTGAAAAGAGAACTGATGAGAGAGCAAGAATAGAGAAAGAAACGTTCTGATGGTCTGCCTTAGATCCCTGCCGCACCCTTTGTGCATTAACATGCCTGTCATGATCTTCTTTACATGGTTTCAGATTACATGGGTGAGCAGAGAGGGAGCAGCATCCACTTCATATCATTTCTGTGATGCCCAGTGTCAAATGCAGAGATGTATTTAAGTATAATATAGTGGGAGGGGAAGCAATGGCGAGAGATGAGAAGGAGAAGGATGGGGCCCGAAATGCCTTCTTTGCAGGGTGTAATGCACCACAGACAAATAGTGCCGTTTTATCGCCTGGAGGAGTAGAAAGAGCTTTTAAATTCATGCTCACTCTCCAGGAGGCAGCAGTGGTGGTGGCCAGTAACTGATGTGCCACAGAGACGCGGGATATTTCTGTTTGACTGTGTGCTGCACTGCAAAATAAATCCACTTTAATAGGAGATCTAACGGTGGATCCTAAAATTTTGTTTTTCTAAGGAATAAAATAAAAAAAAAAACAACTAAAGGTAATGGTAGCTTGTTGAGAAAGCACAATTTATTTTTAGGACTTCAAACACAGGAATATGAGAAATAGTAGCAATGCCTCTTACAAATGAAAACCTTAGCATGCTTTGCTAATATTTTAATCACTAAATCTAAGGAAGAAAGAAAGAAGAGGGGAGGGGTGCCTCTATCTGCCTCGAAATCTGAAACACTGAAGTTGTAACAATTTGGCACTGCGAGACAACAGCCTCAAAGAGGTGCTCAAGCCAGAAAGCAGATGCTGATATATGAAGCCTGCGTGATGGATTGGCATTCATGATCCCTCCCTATCTTCTGTCTTTTCTTGCAGCGCCAAGACATGTCTCAACAGGCTAAGTGTTGTTGAGACATTCATGTTCCCCTCAGGTTGAATTAAAAATCTTTGACGATCCGCTGACTTTCCATCTACTCCCGTCATCAGGTCAAAACTTCAGTGAGTCCAATACTTTGGTTTACGACCAAAAAAACCTTCAAAACTGGTGCCATTCCCGTCAGCCCCAGCTGTACTTTGTGTTTAGTGCTAATTAGCAAATGTTGGAATATGCTTCACATCAGCATGTCAGCATTTTCATTGTGAGCATGTAAGCATACTAATGTTTGCATTAGGCTCAAAGCACTGCTTTGCCTCCAGCCCTACAAAGGACTGAAGACCTAGTCTTGTTCTTTATATTAGTTGCTGATGAGGCACAGGAATGTGAATTTGTACCATTTAAGTTTTAGATTATAACTGTGTTTCTTTTTCTGGCTTAACGCCCAACTTTCAGTTCAGCACGATAGCATCAGCAAACTATTGTTTGTTTTCCCTACATCATCGAATTCAAACCCTTCTCCCTTGCAGTGCATCTATGGCCTCACAGGTTGAGAACCAACAGTGATAATACAGTATACAGTAAGTGAAAGCTTCCATTCTATTCAGCAGCAGGGACAGCTGCTTTCAACAGCCAAGTCCTTTTACCCAATCTAAAGTAGAGTTTTGAAAAACATATGTAGAATTTGAGCGGCACGGTGGGGAAGTGGTTAGCACTGTCACCTCGCAGCAGGTTCAAACCTCGGCAGGGCCCTTTCTGTGTAGAGTTTGCATGTCCTCCCCGTGTCTACGTTGACTCTCACCAGGTACTCCGGCTGCCTCCCACAGTCCAAAGGCGTGCACTTACTAGGTTAATTGGTGACTCTAAAGTGTCCATAGGTGTGAATTTGAGTGTGAATGGTTGTTCATCTCTATGTGCCCTGTGATGAGCTGGCGACTTGTCCAGGGTGTGCAGATTCAGCTGGAATAGGCCCACCTTGACCCCGATGAGGATAGGCGGTTATAGATAATGGATGGATGAAACGCAAAACGCAGCACATAGTGAGTTTTTACGTCACACATAAGGGACGTAGGAACCTAGAAATATAGTGGGAGAGTTCAAGCATTAGAAAATAGCTCAATACCTACTGCTGCAATCAATTAATGGAGCCCTAATACATAATGATATGTCATGATATTTGAGTTGCTATTGAATTTGCATGAATGTATTTACTTTAAACTTTCAGTGTAGAAAACTGGCTCATTTTGGGCATGCAACTAGCCTGCTAATACTGTGTTTCGGTGTTTAAAAGGAGAAATTGTGCTGTCATTCACAAAATGATTACAACAAAGTAATATGTGTATATATATATGGCATGGAGAACCATTCATTTTTCTTAATTTCACTTTCCTCATCTTATGTGGCCCTCCCTCTCTAGTTCTCCACCTCCCGCTCAGTCACGATTGACATGTCTATCAACATGACAGCGCTGTGACAGGCAGCTCCCTGAGGTGCAACCCTCCTGCCCCTCCTCTATACACACACACACACACTTGCCTCCTTCATCTCTCTGCCTCTCTGCTCATTGATACCTGATACAAAGACAGATGTGGAATGATGGACGGAGGGATGTCAGGGGAGCCAGGCTATGTAAGTGGTACAGAAGTGGTTCAGAGTTGTGAAATGTTTGAGAAAGAAAAGTGCAAAAAAACTTACCCACATATGACATATAACATATGAGTTGCATGTTTTTTGTGAAAACATCTGAGCCTACATGTTGCAAATTGTGGAATTTTCTCAAATATGAATTAAATAAAGTAGCTTAAATTCTTTACAGTGTTGTCTCATTAAGAGCATTTCCATCCAACTGTTTTTTTTTTTTTTTGTGCTAGAAATAAATCAATAAATCATGACGCATGTGACTTTGTCAGTGTCCATTCTGCTCTACTGGAGAGATGATAAATTATATGCAATGCTCCCTAGATAATTACATGAAAGAAACAGAAATGTTCCCACATTGTTTTTGTTCATTCAAGGTTTTGATGAGTGCTCTCCTAATCTAGTCATCTTGTTACGCCCTTTTCTTCTGCAATGGCTCAATGGCACCTGGGACAATTATCTTGACGAGACCAACTTGTTTGTTGTTTGTGCTGACACTGACTTATTCATGTCGTGACGTACCTGACTTCATATCATAGCGTGGTCAAAACTTCAATCTTATTCTGCACTAATTAAATGTTTGCCCCAGTACAATCATAGTCTGATGATCACGACTGGTGGGAAGATTCTACAGGGGTAGATATAGATTGCACAGAAAGGAGGGAGGATTACAGGAGAGTGGGATCGTTCTTGATTGTTGCAAGACAGAAAATCATTAAGAAGTCTTCTATATGTGCACAGACAGGCAACAATGTTAGTTAGACGGACAGATCCACAGAGGGAGTTGGAAGCTGAGGCCATAGAAAGGGACAAGGACCCTCTACTGAGACCCCTCAGCTCAAACCCCTGGCCTCTCTTCAAGCCTATGTTTCGCTTGCAAACACTGTTGACCTTACAACACACAGTGGACATCTAGTCTGCCTGTGGGCCCAGTGAAGACATGTTTTGACTGCCCCTGTCACAAATGGATAAAAAAACAAGTCAAGTATGAGTATTAAAGTCCAAAGGATATCCTTGAAAGCAGCGCTATAGCTCAGTGATTTAAGTATGGTGATAACAGTGTCAAGGTTAAAAGTTCAATTCCCGCTTGGGCTGTCTTTGCTGAAAATGTAAAATGTATGCTCTCACTACAGCAAAGCTACTGGAAGAAAAGCACCCTTCAAGCGACAGATGTTAACTTGCAGTAAAAGTGTTAGGCTTATGAATTTGATCTAGTTGTATCTACAGAATCTCGTCCCTTTCAATTTGGCAAGTTCTGACACAAAGTTGTAACAGCTGTTATGTTATTGAACACTAATTTCCTGTAAATGTATTAATCATTAAACAAATATGATGGCTGAAATCACTACAAGATCATACAACATCCTTTTACACAGCTGTTTACTTTATACAGGAACAAAACACCCTCTTAAAAGCAGTCAACTCTCTGTAGCACCTTAAGCCACTTACAGAGAAGCTCGTCATATTCTGGTATTAACTCCATGCAGACTTATTGACAGATCTCAAGATAGCTTGAGGCACCCACGGCGGAAGATTAGCCCCTTGCTTCTAGTATTTCCTCAGTGCAACTTGCCAATATGAAGAGTTCACTCCATTTGGAAAAATCATTACTTTGAGTTTATCCTTCAATACTTGTCTGCGTAAAGCTCATATCATTGTGTTAGCCTCATATTTGTTAAATCCCCAGATGTTTTTTTACACAGGTGTCACAAACTATCTGTCTCAGTACTCTTGATATCTTAGAGTAAGTGCAATAGTGTAGTCGTGGACTATGCATTGCAGTCTTATACATATATCCAGCCTTTCTAAAAGGAAGTAGGCTGTTTAATATCACTGTGTCTGAGCACCGATATGCCCAAAGGTTTGGATAAATGCAATATTTTCTTCCTGAATATCTTGAAAGAAAAAAAAACAAAAACTTGGTTACAAGAAAATTAATCCTGACTTTGATGACCATCTGACTTCTGAATTTGCCATCAAATCTGATGCAGGCATTCATGTCCCTTTACGGTTGAATTGTAATAATGACATTCCCATCTATCTCCAGTACTTTGTGTTTAAAGCTAATTAGAAAATGTTGGAACTGCTAGAATGCCTGTAGACTATATTTCATCTTGTTTCCTTTTATTTGTTTGAATAATTACTGTAGGAGAGAATGTGCCTATCCTCTTGTGTATTGATCACATTGTAATCCTCCTGTTCTTGTTGTAATTCTTAAATTCTTTGTTGAAAAAAATGTCCTATTAAGTACTAAAAAGTATGTTTTTCAAAAACCTGAATGCGGTGAGTAATCTCACCGACACCTGTATTAGACGGAGGGTTGTTTCTTCAAAAGTCTTCACTGTCCATCTGGACACTTGCCTGACAGACTCCCACCTCACACACACACAACTTTCTCTTTAAAACAATATGGCAGGCATAATCAAAGCCTGAGGTTGGCCTCACTTACACATGATTAATTAATTGGACAAGCATGCCAGATGTGATCAGGTCAGCCGTGATCGCTGTGTAACATGTAAATGAGCCTCTAGATTGGCCGAGAACCTAGCCTGTCAAAAAGTTGGCAGGTGCTGATGCACTTTGGAGGGATGTTCAACCTGTTCACGGTAAACATTGTTGACATCACCCACTGCCACATTCCCTTTATAAATATTACATGAACCACGGCTGGACGGCTAATATTTGTAAGATATATTGTCCCTCATTGCTTTGGGGCATTCTCCGGATGCCAAATATATTTCATTTGAACAGATGGAAATTGCAAAGGAGAGATGGAGCGAGTGTAGGAGGGGAAATGAAGAGAAAAGGGCAGGAAGAGAAAGATGATGGAGGGCGGTATGTGTGCCCGTATGTGTATGTGTGTGCAAAACAGATCAGAAATATCTGTACTCTAATGAGTACACTGTGGTTGAACTCAGAGGCCTGTGCCTGATCCTCTGTGCTAGTGGACTGGAGGATGCCTTCTGAATGGCTGCAGCAGCTTCAAAAGGACACCTTGTCAGAGCTCCAGGCTTACGATGTGGAAGAGCTGCAACAAAGGAGCTTAATTTCTTCTCACCCACCTTTTATATCTTTCTCCCATCTGTTTGAATTTGGCTATTTCCACTAGCCTTCTGCAACATGCACTTACTGTATGTTAATGACCACCAAGAAAATAAAAAAGCAGTACAACATCGTGTCTGTAAAAGATGCTGCTATATAGCAGCGATTACATTTCATTGGAGCATGTAATATCTTAATGGTGTTGCCACCTGTCAGCATAAACTCTAGTTTGTCCTAAACACTAATGTTTACATTATGTATTATAACTAAATGTTGCAGTTTTTCTTTAGTGGCATAACAAAGGCAGTACATCAAAATTCTGGCAATGTGCCTTCTTAATATACACAGTCTGACCAGGACTGCACTGTTAATACCAAGTACATTTCTGTGGCCGTGGTCCAACAGGAGGTCACTTTGAGCAGACCAGGTCAGACAGGGACCACTATTTATCTGCTCACTACTGCACTACACTCTGGTCTGAAAAGGCTAAGCATTACCTCTTTCTCCTCTTGGCTCCACGTTTGGGTGAGGTAGTTTTATTCTTTTGGCCAACTTCCCAAGGATGACATAAGATTTCCTGTCCTCCAATAATGAGAGACAGGAGGGGACAGAGTACAAAGAGAGGAGCTGAGTCACGGAGTTTGTGTTGGAGGATTGCAGGTGAAATGGCTTAAGAGGCGAGCCTTTTTCTCATTAGTGAAGATAATCCACTTGGAGTTAACAGCGCTCGCAGCGATGGCATCTCCTTCAAACACTGATTAGAAAGAATGCTCTGTCTAGTCTGGGCTTTGAGGGATCAAAGATGTGTGATGCCAAAAAGAACTTAGATTTAAAAAATCATCTTGCTCAGTGTAGGTACACAGGTATATTTCTTGTTCCTCTGCAAGCGCATCTTACATAGATACATTTTAAAAAGTTCAACATTTTAACTGAAGGGACAATTTATCAGAAAAGACTCGATCCCACCAGGCACAGATGTGATGCAATCCAGCTGTGCCGCGGCTGTTCTAGACATTGATTATGATCCCCCCCGGAAGCGTCCCACCACATTTCAGATGCGGCCTATAGACGAGGCTCACAGCTTATGCAGGCTTCGGTCATTAAAGCAGACAAAATGAAAAACTATTTAACTACTACTAACTACTGTACGCACTCAAGGTAAACTGAAATCTGAGCAACTTAACAAAGTCTGACAAGCAAAATGTTCCACTTTGCCTGGTGCATCCAGTGGTAAGAAGGGTGTTTTTTAATGGACCACACCAAGCTTTACTTAATCCAATGCACCATAGAGGTTTTACATGTTTGTGCTGGCAAGTAGAATGTGTATTAATTTAATCTAATAGAATAATTTCAAGGAATACTTTGTAGCTGTGCAATTGTAGAAATTTTCACCTGTGCTGCCTGCTACAATGTTTTACTGTTCCATTCAAAAGTCCTACAGGAACACCACAGAGATTGGTGCCTTGCTCAAGTCTGTGCCCAATTCCTCATGTAGATTTAAAGGGTTAACCCTAACATAGCAACTGTAAATTGAGTCACATCAGATGTTAATAAGAGTGGCCGCATGCAGAAACAAAACACATCACGGCCAAGGAGTAAAATAAACCTGAATGAACATGTTTTATCCACCTACTGACCCCTGTTCAGAAAATGATAGCGAATCTTATTGTTGCTGTAAAAGCATACAGCATGTCAGATGCTTTCTGCAGTCAAGCTCCCAGGGTTACCCAAAGTGACAGCCTACATAATAGGATATCGCCATCCCTGGGTCTCATCCAAACAAACTCCTCCTTACGCTCCTGCTGCACGCCTCTGCATCTCCCTCCATCCATAAACCCATAATGCTTCAAACTAAACAGGCAGAAAAAAACAATATCTCTTTATGAAAAATCCCTCTGTCCCTGTGCCAGCGCAATCACCCTGCAGAACCTGTGACAAAGGCTTTTACGAATTATATTAACAAACCTGCTTAGTAATATAAAAAGACCAAGAGACACAGGGCAATATCCCAAAGGTACCTTGTATAATTCAATCTGCATTAGAGGCTAGTGTGTAATTCATAAGCAGGACCAGCTCAGGTGTACTCAAAGACGAGGTGTCATTAGAATTTTAGGGGATGAATCTCACAGGAGCCAATTTAAAAACACACGCAGGTGATAGAACAGTATTGTGTGTTATTCGTCTCACTTCAGCACAATGCAGGAAAGTAATCCAGCAGATAGATTGAGGAAATTTCCAGTTACAAGTTATGGATGCCAGAGAAGAAGGATGAGTCAAGGTAGTTTGGGGTGTTGTTGCAGGAATAATGACACAGGTGGATGTCAATGTAAATGACTTGGCAACGGGGGCTGGCTGCTGCCTTACCTCCCCTCTTGATTTTTAAAGACAAAGGAGATTTACACACTGTGTTCCCATCAGATGAGGCTGGCTTTTTTTTTTTCTCCTGCTTGCTGCAATTAATTCACATTTACGGAAGAGCAATGATGAGATTCTCAGGAACAATGATTTGGTTTGTTGTCATTACAGCTGTAATAGGGAAAAGGACTTAATTGCTGTGTGGGTGTTTGGTGTGTATGATCAATAGGAAACTTGAACAGATAAGACAGCGCTTAGAGCAGCAGGGCAGTATGTGTTACTTAAATGAGCATCTTAACACCGACTGAAAGTCTTGCTGACCGCCACTAGTTTAAGCTCTCCCCTTCCTCCAGTGATGTAAGAGTGTACTGTAGGGTGTGTCAGTACACTGTGACATCACTGTTGGGTGTGGTCAGAAGTGAGATAACCTCTGTTATGATTTGGATCATTTAAATAGAACCGAATTTAAATTAAACTAAATTGAATAATTCCAGTTTATTTCAACTTGTGTCTTAATAGTTTCTATAGGATAGGTCACTGTTCCTATTGGTTATGATTTGACCAGAGTAATCTCTGAAAGCTGAAAACATGGCACTATAATTACATATTTTTGTAGTGACTTGTTGTTCAAAGGTCATTGTATAAGACTTATCTGAACACACATGTTTATTTAACACAGCATAGAGTAGATTAGTATTATTGATTCAGGCCAAAACTATACACAGTATCACTAATCATGATGTCTATGAGCCAATAGTTGCAAATGTCCTTGCTTTTAATTTAGTTTTAATTCAAGATGATGGTTGCTTTATCTAATTAAAAGCTCCCTTAGACTTACACTGTGGTTTGAAGCTCCTCAAATCAGTGGTGCTAAAGAGAAAACACAGTGTCACCATCCTTATTTATCTCAGAAACATCACAGCCAGCTCTTTCTAAGTATTTTTATTTATTTATTTATTTATTTTTCCTACGACGGCTCCCTGCCAGATTTTACTCTGAAAGCCTTCAGACAGAGGAATGCAAGTTGGCAGCCTCTTAGCAGCCAGATACAGCACCGTGTGGTGACACATGCAAGCACACTAACCAGCACACAGATGGTGGTAGGTGCATTTACCCAAGTAAACCACCCACCTGCATCAATTCGGATGACTGATTTTAACTCCAGACACTCTGGACCCTTAGTTGCAAAAATACAGACTAACATTGCTGCATAATTTATTCCCAGAAACATGTCACTGACTCCCTATCTCATTTCCATTCGTGACTGCGGCCCCACTGGTAGCCATCGTGCGTGCAGAATAGGGAAGTAACCACTGTTTTGTTTGAATCGGTAACATGAATATTTGAGTAGACGCTATATTTGCTTGCATGTAAGCTTGGCGACTCCAGGAGGCAGCTTCAAATTATCAGTTTTGTCTTCCATTTTGTGTGACTGTCAGAGCAATGCCATTACAAGACAACATTAGCAAATAGAGTGGAAATTGTTTTGGGCTTTAATTCTCCTAATATCAATTATCTCATTTTTTTTTTTTTTTTTTTTTTTTTTAGGTTTAATACTCTATCATGCTTTGCAGCTTTGTGAAAACACTATCTGTTATTAGGCAGATATGACTTGTTTTGTTGACAGTGAAAACTTAAGAGCCATTAACAAGCAGCGATTTACTTGACGCTAGCTAGTAATCATTTGATGATTTGAATATAGGAGGTGCTTCTGTGATAATGGCCAAATATAAATTCTTCATTACATGCAATCTAATGTGCTTTTCCTCCAGTGTTGGCTCTCTTTAATAACAGATATCATGCTCTTTTCATCTGAGGCCGTCTGGCTCTGTAGCCTCTCTGTGACACCAGTACAACATTAATACCTTCCTTGTATTGCACTGAAAAAACTGCATCTATGCTGAAATGAAATGTACACAACGTGGCATCTACACACACACACACACACACACACACACACACACAATTCCCTTTGCCTGCCTTGCAAAAAAGCATTTCCTACTGCTTAATAAACACACATAGAAGCACAGATATTCATAGCATTTGGGGAGCTGCCGACACTCGGGTGTTCAGAGCAGATAAGCCCTGTACCGTCTGTGGCTCGTTTCTCTAACCCCCCCTTTCTTCTCTTCTGTTTCTTCTCTAGGGTACTGTCTGGAGGCAGGCCTCAGCTACAAGGCCCAGCGGAGTCACGAATAGGAGTGATGAATACCTAAATATCTGGAGAGAATAGCAGACAAAAGCGGACAATGTGAATCCTGGATTGCCAGCGAAAGGGGATGAAGGAGCCTGGGGAGATTCCTATCACTCTGGCACATGTAGAAAGAGAGGGAGGGAGGGAAAGTGAGGTTGTCGACATGTTACAGTGTAAGCCCAGGTTGAGGGATAAGCTGTTTGTACAGACACCAGACATGGCTTTCATTACTCGCTGTTTAGTCATGCTGCATTTGCAGGGTCAGTGCCATGTAACTCCTGATGCACAGGAGCACCATGCAGAGGAAGTAACACAACAGCAACAGGCACTAGGTCGGCGGCTGCTGTGACCACAATCTCATATCCCAGGGAGTTAGCTTGGTGAGGTGTGATCATACGGTGTTAGCGCATGATGTTCAAAAGCAGCTCTGTGAAAAGTCTCGGTAATTACAGTGGAGGCTGTGTGAGTGGAAAGTCAGTGTGTCTGCAGCAAAAAAAAAAAATCTTGTCTAGTGAAGGATGAAAGGGAAAGAACAGGATTGGAACATGTGATGAGCATCAGTGTGCAGAACATATTAGTCCAGTGGTTTTTCTAAGTTTCTATATTTTAACTCTCAATCTTTTATGCAAACAAACTCAGCTAGTGCATCGAATTACCCAAGCATATTTTTACAGTACTGCTGATCTAATCATCCTTGAAAGAAATTGAAACCTCCTTGAGCTAAGAGTGCTAATTCTCAGTGGGACTGGCAGTATCTAGAAAAGCTTTCAATTAAAACTCATTCCTTTTCTTTTTACTTGATGGCAAAGACGTCACGTGATTGGTCATGACTGAAACCAGACACCAACTACTACTACTGTAATAATCAAGGGTAGAAGTAACAAATTACAATTACTTGTGTTACTCTAAGTCATTTTGGGGGTACTTGTACTGCTACTATTACTTCTACCAATACTTTGCTTCTTTTAAAATTATAATTCACAATGAATATGCCTACGATTTGAAACTGTATTCAACCCATTCATCTGCATTTTCATAGTTTATTACCGGGACACAAAGGAGGCAGAAGCACTGCCAAGCACTACCCACATCCTTTCAGTGCCCATGTTAAGCAATTGGGCTGTTCAGAAAGAGCATGCCACGGTGTACCGCGGAGCTCTGCAGCCAGCTTGTGATCTGTGATAGTTTCGCCATCGGAATTTGGCATGGAAACGCAATGCTGCACCAAGCAAATGGTTGGAGAGGTGACCGCCCTGACCACAACAGTGCAGGAGGCCAATTTAGGGAGAGAGACAGAAACCAAATGGAGACAGATTAGGTCATCGCTTGGCTGTTTGTTTGCAAAGCATAGGGTGAAATTTATACTGATTACATGCAGTCTACACAGGTTTTTAAACATGTTTGGCATGCTTTTACACAAAATTCCTACTTTTTCTGAATATTTCTTCATAGAGCAAATTAGTTTGATACATTCATACAAACTCTTCAATCCCACTCCTAATTATTATCCCTTTGTAAGTCTTCCTTTCCCCATTTGGGAACTGCATTGCCTGTCAGAAAATGTGTCCGTCGTTCAATCTGTTTTGACACCCCCATTCTCTTTCTAATTCAAAATGTTACACTGATGGCATCACATACAAATTGAAGTTCACATGCCTCACACTTCCCTTACGAATCCCACGTGAGGATATCTTGACAAGATGCTAACTTCTTGCAGGCAGCAGTGAATATTCCTTTGCACACTGATGAAATCACACAGCTTTCACTCAAATCCTAATCAGTAAAATATTTTGACATGGGATTTATATTTGATAATCTAGGTGCGTATTTTTTATTTATTTTTTTTTTTTTAGAAACCATATTCCCCCTGACAATACTGTTGCTGTAACTGAATCTCATTCAAAGTGAATTAACCGGTAGCTTGTAAAACCAGACTTTCAAAGTAACCTCCTATAAGCAATGCAGCCATCCAGCGGGATGGGCTAGAGGACAGATAAAACAGCATGAAAAAAAGAGGAGATGCTCTTTCTCAGATAGAATTCAGAAAATCTAAACAATGTATTTAATAACCCACCGCACTGTTGAATAAATTCCGAATTTAATTAAAGAAAAATTCACTAAATGTTTCAGAGACTCTTCTTCTAAAAGGCCAAAGTTGTTGTGGTAGACATGTATTCTGTCACAGTGTCAAAGAGCAAGACACCGAACCGCTAATTACTCTCTAATAAGGCACACTGGATGAAAACATTAATTAAATATCTAAAATTTGAATGTAACACCCCTAACCGTGACTCCATCCAACCTCAGTGACAACTGCTCTGTTTATGGACTGGGAGATGAAGTTGCTGTCTGCAGATAAGAGTTTTAATTGCATACACATTTCTAAGAGGCTGAAAAACTCCTGAAGCAGAAAAACTACATCAGACTAAATAATGTTAAACTGAGGCCTGGTGTTTAAGGGAATCGTTAAGGCAGGAATTGTGTTAAAAGGTAATAAGGATCACGTAATTTATTTGCTTAAAACGCTAATCAGAAATCCTAATTTATCATGCTTGAATTAAACTAAATTGTTATGTTCATTCACTGGTGTACCATGAAGCATTAACTTAAATACTGTAGGCAGTTTTCTACATGGGAATGGAATTTTAAAATACAATACAATTGAAAAACAAACAGCATTCAATATATCTATGTACTGTAAGAATTAGCTGTCATTGAGAAACAGTAAATTGTCATTACACTATATTGTTACATGTTGTTACCTGTGTAATTTAGAACCAGTTTTAAGAAACGTGAATGTTGACTTATTTACAGTACATCCCCCCACACACACTTTCCAAGAGCATGTGTTTCACCCTTTCAGTTCAACCTATCATATTTTGTCCCGACCTCAGTGAGACAGTTTAAAACTGTTCCTTACTTTACTGCTGTCAGCTGTTATTTGAGTCAAACCAATGTGACCCATTCACCTCCAGTCCTAATCACATTCAGTACCCATGGGTCCTTCCACTGTGCTCACCAGAAGTTAGATTTTTTTTTTTTTTTTTTTTTTTAACCTTACTTTTTTGTCTTTATTTCCTGACTTTATTCATTTTCAACATTTCTGAATTACAGAAAGTGGAGGTTTCAAATATATTGTTCCTCGCCGTTGATGTGTAGTTGAGAAGTGTATTAATGAGCTAGTTAGGCTTATTGATTTGACACATTGACTTGCCATCAGAGCTGAACCGCTGAGCATGGGATGGGTGAAAGAAATGAGGCGCGTGTTCTTAAGGGAAAATACCCCCCCAAAAATATTACTTTTAACTGATTGGCAGGTGGCTTGTTTGAGCAACCAAGCTTCGACTGCCTACGTGGCGGCGGCTTCATAACAGCAGAAACCTGTGGGTAATGTCACAGATACCACGTCCATGTCTATCCGTGACACTAACCCAATAAAGATGTCTGTCTCTACCTCCCTGCCTAAAACTCGCACACACACACGCATTTGAAAACCACAAAATGCACATCTAGTCATTCTATTCTTTAACAGGTTGTTGCATTGAATCAATTTAGTACATTCTAATGTGAAGCTGGTTCCATTTCTAATGCGCATTCATGCTCCATCAGCATCACCCACACTTCAGTGAACAAAACCTACATGTCATTTGCTAAGATGTACAGGCCTACAGTGTGTATGGTTGTCGTTGCTAGGCGACAGCGGCTCTTAAGCCAAGGTGTACAACTATGTGCATTTATGTTTTTATGTGTGTGTGTGTGTGTGTGTGTTTAATGTGTTGAGGTTATTTGTATTATTTATGTGGACTTCTTTGAATTAACCATGTTTTATTTATTTTTATTTATTTTTTTTGAAAATGTTTAGCACAGGACAGAAGATATATACATATATAAATACATTTGTTAATAACATGATTTTATACCAAGCTTCCTGTAACTTAAAACACAGAAAAACATGGAGAGGAAGGTCTGATCTCAACACCTGTAGTGGTATTAAAATGGGGGATGAGTACTGTGCACTCCCCTCGCCCTCTACCTTCCCTCAAGCACATATACATCCCTCGATCAAAGCAGAGCAGTTCCACCCTGCTATTAAAACCTCTTCCACTGTGAAAAAATAATACCATAATGTAAGGTGTTAGAAAATAAATCAGATCTGAATAATGCACCCTAGGAAAACCTGCAATTATGCAGTTATAAGTAAGAGATATTTGCAAAGAGAAAGGAAAGGAAGTAAGAGATTTCTGACAGCCATGGCTTGAGTTACCCACCATTCTCCCTAATTAACGTCAACTTGATGGAGCCACACGCATGCTGTATTATTAGGAGAGCACTACTGTTCGGACCAAATACCTCCTTTTTTTTCCTCAGCATACTGTGCTGAACATATACAGTTTGTTTTGTTTGGTTCCGTTTCATGTGCTGGTAAAATTCCTCAACATATTTCTAAGCTTCAAGGATGCTGACAAGGATGTCATCATTATCCCACTGGACCAAAGCTGTCCAGTAAACAAAAATTACTCTGCAAGGTGCTGAGATTTCAGTTTTCTAAAACTCACTTTTATTTGTTACTTTAGATTACTTAGCACATATTTAGCCTCTTGAACACCTAAAGCAGCATCACTTGTCCAAAAATTTGCAGTTAATTGAAGTGCAAATATAATTTCATGGGCACTAGAAGGTTCATTCATCCATTTTCCATAATCGCTTATCCTTATCAGGGTCGTGGGGGGGCTGGAGCCAATTGGGTGAGAGGCGGGGTCTACCCTGGACAAGTTGCCAGTTCATCGCACAGCTAACACATAGAGAACAACCTTTTATTCAACCTTCACACCTACATCCACCAATTAACCTGCAAACTGAAGATTCATTTTTACGTCTCCTATGTCAGCCCAAAAGTACAGGTGCAAAGGAGACAGAGCATCAGCATAAAAGGTGTTTGAGTTGTGATTTGGTTGTGTGTGTGGTCTTTTTTTTTTTTTTTAAGCATGAAATGGAATACTGTCAGCAGGAGCAATGGCCGCCCTGCTGAACATGCAATATAAAGTAATTTATCAGTTAAGTAACCTTGAAAGAGCCATCATCGTAACACGGTTGGTGGCTTCACAGTGCTGATTCTTTGCAGGGATCAAGTAAATAAAGATCACAACCTTTTGTGATATGTTTGTGTTCAGTTGCGTGTGTTTTAATGGAGCGAGACATCTGATTTAAATGTGGAATTAGCCGGGATATTTTTATCCCGCTTACATTAGGATAAGGTGCTTAGACCAGTGAGCTGTCCATGCATTTCGTGTTCGGTGGCAGTGAGTTTACAAAGTTTAGCAAGTGGGCGTTTAATATTATTCTCGAAGACACTGACAGAACAGGATCTTTGATGGACACATTCACTGTTGCTGAGATTAAACCGGCGATTTTCCAGGAAAACAAATAACCTGTGATGTGCACCATGGCTGATCTTTTGTCCACCTCAAGTGTACCACACTAGCTGTTTTCAGATGTTAAAATCTTAATATCCATAGACAGCACTATAACTGTCTACATGCTCTCCATCAGTGTATTGAGGTCATCCCACCCCTCAGGGCAACTGTCTGGGTGGGTTCTGTTAAATATTCTACCCTCGGGGAATGCATAACACAAGCACTGCATTTTACCAATATTAGCTTTGTGCATTACCAAGTGTGCTGATGTAGTCCATCATTATTTCATGGCACCATCAGTATGTATTTGCATCATCTGACGCATAAATTGGATGCTGACTTAATCTTCAAGTTAGCTCAGAGAGAAGAAAAATAGCCTTTTTCATAAAGATTATTTTGCTCCCCTTATGACAGTCGACAATCAAGAGTGACAGCTAACATGTGGAGAGAGAGACAGAAAAGAGCAAGACATGCAACAAAGATCCCCAGCAAGAAATAAACTGGGGATGGCCACACAGCATACGTCCCACAGTGCCATCATGATGCCCTAGATTGATATGATGCTAATTCAAAAGCCCTTCGATGAAGGGTTCAAGCAATAACACTATGTCCCAGACCAATTTTCAATACCGTAAAATGATACAGATTTGAAAGAGATGGCCACACAGCAGGTTTGTAAGTTCTTCCAGTGACTGCTTTTTCAAAGTAGAATATACTACACCATACTAAACCTTTTATTTATTGATTCTAATTTGATGTTATAGTATTTTTTTTTTATTATTTTTGTATTTATTTTAATTATTTTCCCTTCTAAATATTGGATTTTAATGAAATCAACAATATAAATATTTTACAGAAAAAGAAATTATTGTTAATGGGTCAAAAATACAAATATGCATTGTTGAGGATACAATATAATATAAATGAATTAGTCTTTTCATCTGGCATCGGCCATGTTCTGGCAACCATCATTTAAAAACAAGAGGTTTTATTTGTGTAAGTAATGAATGTTTCCACTGTAAAGCTCTGTGAACAGCACAGTGGGTGCTGTGCTACTAATGCAGGATGGAGAGATTTTTACAATGGTTACTGTTGTAAAACAAACAGGGAGCCTGGGCAAAAAGCCCCCCCTCTAGCATTTGATGGATTGAAAGACATTACATGGTGCTAAACTCTGCATATATGCCTGTGGAGACATGAAGAAAATCCACAGGCTTGTTTAATATTTCAGTCAGCGTGCACAAGGCAAAACCTGGATGCAGAAGGCACCTGCGGGGACAACCTTATAACCACAATCCACATAGGCCCGAGCATCACACGACTCCAAACAATATAGCATCCCCTTTATTGTTGACCAATTACTGGTGGGATTTGCCTTCTTATTCTGGTTCAGCTGGCAGTGCATCTAATGGAGGGAATACATGCGGACGAGCTGGAAGACTCACTGACAGCCTCCTTGGACCCTTCGCCTTTATACTCGCCAGCAGTGATGGCAGTATCAGTCCAGCTTGTGCTTTACTTAGAACAGAGACTTTTGTTTCATCCGGGTCCAGATAATATAGTCCAGCTCTGCAGCATTTGCATTGAGAAAGGGGCCAGCAGTGATATTGCAATGCCGGAAAAAAATATAGGTGTCTTAACCAGGAGGAACACAATGGCACCTAGTCTTCAATAATGCATTGCAGTGTGGGGGGTGGGCTGCATGTGCATGTGTGAATGACAGTGTGCAGAACATCATTCAGACTGCTTATGTATAGACACGTCCTGGCAGCAGAGGGTTAAATTCTATGGAAAATATTGATGAAGTGTACCCAGAGGGGCAGTAGTCCTGTCATGTCCCAATCAATAATTTAACCATCTTTTATTGTTCTCATTTCTACCTCAACAGCTCTGTGTTTAGGAATGTAGGCTCCTTCAGACATCTAATCGTTCAAGTCTCCATCACCAGCAAAACAATAAATTAAAGAGTCGACCAAACACAACATCTATTGAGATTTCGAGGAAGGATTTAATTCCAACCCAATAAACATGAAGATTGCTTTTGAAAGGAGAAAAAAAAAGATAAATAGGAAGGCTAAATTATTGTTTATTGCACTTTCTTGGTAATGTTTTTTTTTTTTTTTTTTTATTTCACACACTTCGGGTTTGTAGACATATCCCAGCTGACAACAACATAACCATTATGTTTTTAATCTTCTGATGTGGAAAATGAGAGGAAAATAAAATTTCCATTATATGCTGAGACCAGAAACACAAGGCAGTGGTTAAACAAAACACAGATCCATATAGCTCAAATATGGGGAGGAAAAATTTGCTATTTCATATGTTCAACTCAAGTGAATTCCCTCCTCCAAAGTCCTCCTGCTTTATTCTCTCGGCTAGCATTAACTCCTAATTGCCATTTGATCCTACAAGCACTAGATAATTGAAGCAAATTAACCCTTTCCGATCAAATTGATCTGAATTCTTCAAGGAGAACTAATGTCCACACAAAAAAAGCCAATCTTTAGTACTTTGGAATCAGATCCTTTATATACCTCTTTGTATCTATTGTATGTCTTAACAGATTGTGCCTACTGTGAGGTCCTGTTGACCTTGCATTGCACGTGTCAAGCTGTACTGATGTCAAACAATCAAACAATGTCCCTGTGCTTCTGCAAAAAAAAAAAAAAAAAAAAAAACATGTTAGAAACAGTTTTTCATCTGATATTTGGAAAATCACTGTTTAAGATTTAGAGCTAGATTTAGGCACTTAGTTACACTAATCAATATTTTTATGTGGATTATGTGAATGTATAATGTAGGATGTGTCACTCATAGTAACAAGTGTTTTTTTTTTTTTTTGTTTTGTTTTGTTTTTGTCTTTCAGCTCATTGTTTTGTCTCTCATTGTACACTACCTGCCCACAGCAGACAGACATCTGGTGAACAATGGAGTAGAGCATTTAGCAGCCGAGCAGCTGGTGGAGAGCAAAACATAGCTAAAATGAGAGTGAATATTAGACCTTTGTCAGTTGTCTAGAAATGCGGTTCATGAATGGTAATTTTGCCCGTGTTTGATGAATTGATTATATATAATTTTTTATAGCTTGTTTTAGAGGCTGACAGGAAAAAAGATGGCATTTAGCAGCATTTTGCATTTGATGTGTTTCAAAAACATATCTGCCATACTTGTGATTAAAGTTATTATGGGTACAGCATCATATCCACCATACAACAGAATACTCATATCCTGAAATAATAAAATATAATAACTTACGTTCATGCATGTTATTATGTTTATCATTGGAGGCTTGTGACACAAAGGCACATCAAAAGCACATCAGCATTATATTATGTCGTATCATAAAATTCTGACGACATTCCTTGCAATTATGAATATTGATGTGAGAGCACAACAACCTAAACTGCGAGTCTGTGCTGCTACGTTGGGTGTTCCTGACCTCTAATGGAAGTGTAGCTTATGCGGTGAAAATGAAAATGATCCATTAAAAATGAAATATCACTTGAAGTTGAAGTCCTTCATACATTCATGTGAAGATGATCAGAGACTATCACCGTGCAGCAAATCATTATAATGCCGCCATCCTCCACACTGTCAACTGTGTGTCTTTAAATTGCAGCAGTTAATGACAACCCATCACAAAGCTCACCTCTTTCTGTCACTGAGTGCAGATTTCAAAGACCTCTTAATGATCAGAATAATATGAGATTTTGACATGCATCCGTGACATCAATGACATTTTGGATCACAGAAGCTCATTCTAGGCTTTCTTTCTCTATAACCCCGGATTCATGCAAACACACGTCAAAGCATTCTCAGATCTAAAACTGGAGGCTAAGTCTGAGCTGAACCTTGAGACTCCTTGAACGCATGCACGCCATTATAATTGTCATTATTCTTATTATTCTTATAATGATGACAACACCTCAGATAGAGAAAAGAAAAGTTAAATGGAAAGGTAAATGAGAAGATGATGAGAGATGTCGGAGGGAAATCTGAGACACGGGAGGCAGGGAAGCGATGGTAGAGGTTAGTACATGCATCCACTTCATTAACCCTATCTGAATTCCAGACGGACTCAACCGAGCTTTAAATCTGAACCAATCTATTGCTTGCTTCCAGTCTCCTCCAAATGGCATTGTCTGATAACACAGCAGTGTCTGACATCAATAGGGAGATTCATAGTCAATGTACATCAAATAGCATCACACGACTTATTCGTGTGGCTATCTCTCTGGTTCTAGGGAAGGGACTGACGTCAGCCTGTTCAAGGAGGATGTCAAAGCTTTGTGTGGGTATAAACGTTAAGGATTTAGATCGCTGCAGGCATAGGGAGCCCTGCTACAACATGGCAACCCATCACAACTGTTCAGGGATGCCTCTCACATTCTCCCCTCCAGCTTTTCCAAGCAGCATGCCAAGCTTGATGACCTTGAGGCCGGTGAGGGACCAGGGTGCCAGGTGACGAGGCTGGTTTGCCAGGTTTTGAACATGCCCCCATCACAGCGGTACCTGGCAGACGGGTGGCAGCACTCAACCCTCACCAGTGCCGCACACACACTCTGGTAGTCATTACCTGAATTTAAACCAAACTAGAGGCTGTGTAATGTCTCAGCCCCCTACGAAAACGCCAACTAATTAGTCCCCTTACGATTTCCGAGCATGCTGAGCGTGTGCCAGTACACTGTCATCATCATAAATAAATGAAAAGATGAACAGATAAAAGAGTCATTATGCTGCACAGGAAGCCTTGCACTGTGGCTGACATGTTGACAGACCCAGACAGGATATGGAAATGTCCCAGCAGTTGAACATAACAGGGCCTTTTGGAAGGTCATTCTTGAGAGAAAAAGGATTAATCCATGATCATCAAAATTATACATTTATAGATTTCATGTGGGTTTTGAATCAGCAGGGGTCAGACTGCCTATAACATTTCTATAACTGTCATCACAAACAAATAACAAACAAACAAATAAATACCAAAAATATCAACTATCCAGCAAATTGAGTACTGTCATTAGCTATGAGATGTCAGTCCTATCAATCCAGTAACACCAAATAAAATTTGACGTAATGCAGCAGAAACACAGTCCAGCTTTTCTGGATGGCAGGAAGGCGCTGCTAGATAGTACATTGGATAAAAATAGAATACAGAGAATGCAAATCAATCTCATAGTAAAATATATAACAGGAATATCTATCATGCATGTTTTAAAACAACAATAATCTCAGATGCAGTGTTGCCACAGGTGGCCAGAAGCAGTATTCCAACAATTAAAACAGTAATTTCCTTTTTTACCCTCTGGTTACTGGAGTGAAGAGAATCTAGTCAGTGGGTGAAGAAGAATCTTATAATATTATATCATATACATTCCTGAAATTCTGTTCTGAAAGCATGTTTTTTTAAGGTTAATAAGGTTTATAAATGCCTGTCTGCCAGAACATCTGGGTTCACCCTCTTACAATCCATGACAATTCACCAAAGCCTATCTCCATCATACTGCTTCTTTACTGTATTTTTCTGTACTACCATTGCTTTTTCTCTTTAATACGATATTCAGGGGCTGGAGGTCACCAGCCTCAGCAGTGTGGGGTTAAAAGGCCCTCCATAGTGCAACATGCGATTTTGTAAACATGAAATGTGATTGATTGTATCTGAGGCAAAATGTCAAGAAAGATGTTTAATGTTGTGGCACATACTGTTTTTTTTTTGTTTGTTTGTTTTAGAAATGGTGGCCATCCCTTTGACTGTGACATTAATACTAGCTGAAATGCTGGGTGATGAGCAAAGCTTGGGGCAACAGGGTTCAGTGGCTTTCCATCCTGAGTAGGTGAGCTGTTAGAGGGTTGAGAGGCACTGTGGGTAAATAGGTCAAAGCACAGAAACAGTGATCTGGTTAGAAGCAGTGAGGGAAGAGGACAAGGTTGTTCGTGCTGTATTTGCAAAGGAGGGACAAAGGTCAAAGAAGGAAGAAAGCTTGGGGGTTTTGGTGAGCAAAAAGAACAGTGAAGATGTCCAAAGGCACCTTTGATGTGGGTTTTAAGAGAGTAATAGAGAGTTTATGTCTGTTTTTTTGAAAAAAAAAAATGGAATGGTAACAATTCATAATTTTCATCAACAATTATGCAGATGTCTGGCAAATAGCTCTGATTAGTAAACTAGCATAATTCAGTTGCCAGAAACTATCTCCGCTTCTTCAGAAATTGAATTAGCTGGTTGACCGCTAATAAGCAACATCTTACATTTCAGTGACTTTGCCAGCAATGTTAGCTAATCTTGCGGATTCTGGAAAGGAAGAAGCAATTTATGGACTAAATGCATCCAAAATATCAGTAAAAATGAGACAGTGAAAGAAAGTGGCAACAAAAACAGCCCAGACAAGGCAGGCAGACCAACATGCTGACGTCTCTGAAAAGGTATGCTAACGTTGAAATTATCAAGAGCCATGCAGTCTGTAAGTGTAAAGGGTTCCTTTCAGATGGCAGCATTTTGTGTTTATGGGCTATCAGTGTGAATGAGTGCATTATGCTGTCAACAACAATTTGCAATTTCTCCCCGCTTTTCTCATGCTTTTTCCAGTGGCCTATTCTGAGTCTCTGCCACACAGAGAAAGACCTTGTTTACTTGTAAGTTGTGATGAAGAGTATAGCAGGAAACACAATGATTGAAAATCAATCAATCATCAATCATGAATAAAATTCATTTGCAACTTATCTACACCTTCTGAAGGTCCCATATTTTACATTTTTATGGTGTTTATTTGAACTTTCGATGTACATAAAAAGATATATTTGTGGTTTTAAGCACCAAAAAGTCAGTAGTTTTACATGTCCCCTCTCATGCTTCTCTCAGGAGCTCTACCAAGAATAAGTTGATTTGTGTTTTATCTCATTAATATTAATGAGCCTCTCTTCTGATTAGCTGTTTTCTGAGTGAGGCACGAGCAGGCCAACCACAGGACAGCAGATTGCAGCCTTTCCAATGGGTGGGCTGTGTGGAGGTATGGGTGAGGCTGTTGACTGTATAGTTGTTAAATTACAACCATACAGAAGTCTTGATGGCTTCCTAAAAAGGCGTTGTTTCTGAATGCAGGCTGTGTGCATTCCTCAGTGAATTCAGTATTTGGATACTTTCACAGTATTTATATAGTACCTAGACCTGCTTTATGATAAAACATTCTTTCTTTCTACAATAGGGGACCTTTAAAAATCTGGTTATCTTACAACAAAATCCTAAAAAAAAATATATGAAACAAAAACAATGAGACTTAACAACCTACCATTCAGAGGTAGCTGACAGATGTTTAAGAATATTCTTATTTTTCTTGTTTCTCAAGAAGATCTATTTGTTTGATGTAAAGGAGTCGAAAGGAGTAATGTGATGCATCATCAAAAGTTTTTCAGTTTCTACTTTAGAGCTGGTAGTTTCTAGAATTCTCTTTACTGAGGTGTAACTTTACCAGTTGTATTACTACTGCTGTTTTGTCATAGACAGTGAGTTGGCAATTCTTCCAATTTGTTCTTAATGGGCAGCCGTCACAATGATATGCCATCTTGGTAATGAGCCCAACTGGCTATTGTTCATAATAAGATTTGATTGGTCTGAACGCTCTCAGATCCAGATTTATTGGCCCGTATGCCTGTCTGTGCCCTTGACTTGAGGCCCACATTACCCGCCTTTCCCTCTGCCTCCATCTGTATTCCGTTTTTGCTTATTAGACTAAGCAGAAAGTAATTATTTCTCAGTCATTCCATTTGCTTGGCAGTGGGAAGCAGACTGGAGGCAAACCACTTCTGCAGACTAATCGTCTCAGAGCAGAGGTGGTCGGTGCTACAGAGAAGTGTGTGAATGTCCAGGATCCAACTTGCCAATACAACGTCCCATGAAGCTGAGCCCCAGTGGGTCATTTTTAAAAGCCATCTTAAAAATACCTTTTATTCAGCAGCTTCCTCACTGACTCATGTTTCTTTTTACTCGTCTATTTCCCCTCTCATTATTTCTTTATCCTTTTTTACTCCTCTGCCTGATTGTTTCAGCTTCTTGCCGACTTCTCTTACGTTCCCTCTCCCTCTCAATCCTGCACTAATTCGCCCTCGCACTTAACTCAATCTTTCTCCCTCCTTTTCAATCATACTCTTTTTCCACTTTTCCTTTTCCTCTCATTTCTCCCTTTCCCTAACTCATTTCTACTCCCTCCATTCTCCCCAGCCCTCCCTCTCTGTCCTCTGTAATAGCCTTGCGTCTCTACTGGCTCCATCTGTCATGACCATGAAGGGCACGATGCCCGCTGCTCAGCCCAAACCTCGGAGCTGCCACTCTGGCCGCTGGACTGAACACACTGGCATATGTGTTGTTCAGAAGAATGGCTCTACACGACAAAACATAGACACACACACGCACAGCCAGGTGGTGGTGTCATGCATATGCATACACAGGACTGCGTGTGCGTGTCTGCCCAACCAAAGCATGCACACACGCCCTCTAAGAACATCTCTAATGAGCTCCAGACACAGTTTTGGGACAATGACTTATTTTAGGCATTTTGCCTGAATACTTCTTATTAGTTCTTATTAGTTGATCATTGCATCATGCATTATAGTTCATGTACCTATAGAGTCAGTAAGAATCAGCTTTCCTGGATTCCTTCAAGCAAAAAGCAAAATCCACAAATTCCTCATCCACTGTTCCTGCCTAGAGGATCATGCACATCTCTACCTGCCCGCCACAGTCTACCTACACCAGCAGCGCTTTCATGTGCCACAGCTTTGACAGGCCAGTCAGTACAGTGCTAACACTTGCTTGTAACCCAACCCCACCCCCTGCTGAGGACAGTGAAGCAGTGTTTGTCAGTTGCTCTTCCAAGCACTGAACCTCTGGCTCTGATAGAGATACCGCTGCTGCTCTGTCTTAGGTATGTGTGTTTGATGTCGATTGTTTGAGTTTTATTACGTAAAGGAATCTTTTTTTTTTTTTCATTTTGAGAATCTCCTATTTGATGAAGGGAAAGAAACAACAAGAACTATTTCTGTTGTGGCATTGACGCTTCAAAGGTAAACTAAAACATACCACCATTGCCCACAAGCAACAGTTACTGCCATATGATTATTTTGATGCATCAGAAAAGACAGTCTATGTTGAGGCATAAACCTCTAGGTGGTAAGTTTAGTTATAAAGTTAATTATGGGTAGCGCTCCTATTGAAATGCTAGAAATCTGGTTGTTAGGAGTGTGTGATTGGGTGCCATGTGCTGAGGAGGTCAGAACTTGCATCCTCTGAAAAAAATCCAATCTTAAAATATAGGTAAAAATAAATACTTGCAATAACGATATAGAACTCTAAATATGTAAAGTAAGTAAACATATTTTCTAATTGCCTAAGAGGCCTGGAGACTGTCTGCAGGTAAATGTATGTAATATGTGCATCACCTCCTCACACACATACACATAGACTCCCCTGCGATGGTTTAGTTTCCTCCTGATCGATGATCAAGCATTCTTAATTGAGCACTCTCCCTGCCTTAACCTGAAACCCAATAGGAGCAAGTGGAGGTAACCTGGGCTCAGCTATATTGCCTCACTATATGTGTTCAGATTGGGAACATGAGGACACGTGCATGCGTCATAGGCAGATGCACATAGATGTAAGACGATCCTAATCTGAATGGGAAGGGACTGTGTTGGAGACACAGCCAATCGGGTGACTTTGGACTTTTGAGATTTGTTGAGCTGAAATAACATTTCACAAACTGCCTAGCATTTAGCCAGCTGTAACTGATATTTCTTTGCCGTAGGCTCACAGAAACGGAACCTCGGTCCACAAACAGCACCCACTTTTCACAACTATCTAATTGCACACCACTAACTGTGCCAAGCCAGTGGTATTTATTCAGTCAGACAAGCATTCTAATTGAAGTTTTTCACATCATTACTTTAAGAAAAGGAGCATACAGTAGAAGCTCTACATCCAGTTTAGGAAATATTATCCCGTTTCTGCCAATTTGAATTCAGTGCATTTCAAAGCTGCCAAAAGCGGAACTGTAAATAGATATTTTACATTCATTTTGGGGCATTTTGTGTGTATGTGTGTGTGTTTATGTGTACTTGCATGTGTTATCTGTGTGGTACAATGAGAAAAAAAAAAAAAAAAGAGTGTGTTTGTGTGTGTGCGTGCGCTGATAACCAACAACTGTGCGCGAGCACTTTTCTTTGATGTGTCACTTTTTTGATATCTCCATCCACCTCATTACTATAGCCACCCACTTCAAAGCAGAGTGCTCTACAGCCTGGTTGCCAGTGGATATAACACATCACTTCATACTGTCACTTAAACCAGCATAATATAATTCTTCTTGCAATGCTACTCAATTTAAAACTACTAAAGGGAAATGAGATGCGTACTGAATGTATCATATCTGCAACCATTACAGTTCATTCAATTAATATTGTTTCAGTAAAAGTCAATACTGTCCAATGATAAACAGAGCTGAGATCCTTTTTTTCTATGTGACAAACAGGATGAACAGCTGAGCGAGACAAAGATAGATAGATCAGAACATAGATGACAGATTTTAATCAGGCTGCCTGTAATTATGCATTCATGTAAAAACTACCTCTCTCTCTCAAACCACCCTGCCACAATACTAGAAAGAGATTTCAGAATCAAAAACACAAGCTATAGGTTCAAGTGGGTCTGTTACAATGCTGAAAAGACTAAACCTGGCCCAAGGGACTGCTGGAATAAACGTTTGAATTTTATAACCACTTTTATAAAAAGGAACACAATAGCAGCCAGAGGAAAATCAGATTATTAGGATCACTATGCAAATGTGTACTTCAGTAAGCCGTGCATATCCTCGCCATCTTTTTGTAGAAGAGGCTTGGAGAGTGAGAAGTAACACTTCCTTTGGGGCATCTGTATCGCTCTTCCAGCACGCTAATATTAGCACTGGCATAGTAAATATCTCCCATTCCTCCGGTATAGGCAGTGTGCGCTGTATATATATATATATATATATATATATATATATATATATATATGTATGTCGTGTGATACCATTGGGGGCATGTGATCACATCAGTACATATAGTGGGATGGACTGTAATTGCTGTCATCTCATAGATGCAAAGCCATCTTCATTTCAGAAGCATGCAGGCGGCTGTAAACAGCATTTGCATGACATGCTAAATGATGGATTTTTGTCGATTTGGTTTTATGGATTCTTTTGTTCTAAAAAAGCTGCAATGTGATGGGGCGGTTTTCTGTCCATAACATCACAAAATTCCTGCAGGTGCTTAAGGCTTCTCATCATAGCCCACAGTCACTGCTAGGCTGAGATGGAATAATGGAATTAAGGCCAACATATAAACATATTTGACCAAGACCTTTATCTTTCCTGATCTGTGCTGGATAAATAGTAGCCCAGACCAGTTTTCTTACATGGTGACTTCTCAGTGTTGTGAGCATGGTGAATATGACACAATATGACTGCTGACATTACAGCCTCACAAGATATCCAACAATGTTTTTTTTTTTTTTTTTTACAGTGTTGGACGGTGCACTGGGAAATCTGCCACTGATTAATGTTTGCCTTTTAGGCATATGTTATAGTAAGTAGCAGAGGACTAGTGTGTAGGATTTAGTGGCATCTAGTGGTGTAGTTACTGATTGCAAACGCAAAAGCCCCTATCTAGTGCCAGTGTTTAATTTGTCCTTTCTAGGAGGCTACTGTAGAAATATGGGGGACTTGGGGTGTTGGTTAGCTCAAGTTGGTAGAGCTTCTGCCCCATGTACAAAGGCTCAGTCCTTGCCGCAGTGGCCCAGGGTTCGAATCCGACCTGTGGCCCTTTGCTGCATGTCATTCCCCATCTCACTCTCCCCACATTCCTGTCACTCTTCAGCTGTCTCTGTCAAATAAAGCTTGAAAAGGCCCAAAAAAATCTTAAAAAAAAAAAAAAGAAAGAAAGAAATATGGTGGGCTGAAGAGGACTGCATCTGTACATGAAAAAAAAGGTTCATTCTAAAAGTAACAACACAACAATTCTTATTTTTATGTGATTATACACTAGTGAAAACATTGAGTTATACTTATTGTTATACAATATTCAATTTATACCATATTCGATAAATACAGCCTTCTAAATCTTACACATTGGATCTTTATTTAGAAGTTGTGTGACCTCATTTTGTTGGGACAGAACTTTCTTTGATAGCTAATACCTACAGCGGCTTATGTAACCACTAGGCAAACAAAGGTTAAGGTAATAATTAATTTGGAGTCATGCGCCTGACAAATTTAAGTCCAACTAAACACCTTTTAGCTCCATTTTACTCTCACCACCTCCTGAGAAACATATACAGCTCTTTAACTGCTGAATGGTTCACTATGGTCCGACTCTGGACCTGGAACTTGGCTGTTCAGCTTGTTCAGATGCTCAAGACTGGTTCCTATTGTGTTCAGCCATTGAGGTAAACCTGTTCCTTTTGAGTAGAAAATGCAATTTTAGTTGTCCATGTATGGTCTGTTGCTCCTGAGGTCCCTTGGGCTGACCATCTGACAAGATACTTAATCGTTGCTCAGGGTGTGTGGCTGATCTGTCTGTAAACAGCACATTTCAGATGAATGTCTTGAGGTGGTGCAGCTTAGCCATTTCTAGTGTATCCAGCTTCCCCTTAGGGCTAGATTTGGTCAAGAAGTCAGCTGCATAACCCTCAGTCAAACAAAAATTATATAAAATGAAATATAGTCTTAATATTGGCATTATCAAGATGCTTTCTTGTACCCTGCTGTTGCTATCTCCAGGCCAAGTTTTTATGGTCAGTCCTGCAGACTAACTAAAAATGGCTACTTTGGGAGCAGGCACTTCAGGAACTAATGTTAGACCCAGGTTCCTGAGTACAATATCTCAGCCAAAGCCCCAAAGCAACATTTGTTTATGTTCTAATGATGAAGACCTTTAGCGGCTGTTGGAATCACCATATGACTCTTGGCCACTGGGGCCAAAAGAGGAAGTAGTATCATGTTGTTATAACAGAGTCACAAATGTCATGGAGGGGATCTCGGTGGATGTGTTAGGTAGACCGCTCTTGGCGATTTGCCTTAATTTTGAAATGCATCGGCAAAGTCTTGTTAATTGGGGTGGATTGTACAAAGGATTGTATGTGTAAGTTTAAGAGGGCAATCACAAACAATGTATTTTCTTGTTTAATTTGGAGGTCTTGTTGCATCAAATAGTTCCTGGAAATGTTCTGACTTCAAAAAGACCACCACTGATGTTGTCCACTGTCTCACACATGATTCAGTGTTCTTGTTTTCTTATTTTAGGTGTGTAACATTATGACACAATAATTCACTCATCTACACTTTTTTGACCAAAAGCACTGAAATACCACCTCCCTACTGAACTGATGCTGAACCAAACATATGACTTTACACTTGGGGGAGAGACTGCTTGTCATTATGTGTTCTAACAACAAGTTGTCAATATGTCTTTGCACCAGTGTCACCGAGACATACTCTCAGTACATTTATTGCACTTAATACCCATGGCTACTTCATATGCGCTCTGTATCCTCTGTATTTTATACGTGCTTGGCACTTGATTTCTTACTGTCAGCTGTCAGAGAAACCTCAGATGAACCCGGCTGGCTCTATACCTGATAACTCTCTGCTTTACTTTAGGTTTGGGCATCTCCATTCTCATGCCCCAGTGTCTAATGAGTTGAGCGATAATAGGCACAAGTGTGCACAAATGAAACTGCCTCATTATAGTCCTTTGTTAATGAGCTTTCAACCCAGCGTCCTTTCCCCTAAACAATCACCGCACCGCCTCTGTTCCTCCATCCCTCCTCTCTGTCACCCTCAGGTGTTGTCTTTGACATGTGGAAAAAAAATAATTTATGGCGTGCTCATACGCTCACACACACACACACACACACACCAACAAGCACACAGTTCATGGATGTACTATGATGCTTCACACATTGTCAGTCTCGAGCACACACACCTCCATTTAAGTTCAGGGGCAGTCAATCTCTATCATTTGCTGCCCTAGGGATCTGCTGTCACCACTGACATTAAGGCTTTTTTCCCCCCTCTTCTCTCCATATCAACAATTGCAACTAGGCAAATTCACTTGTCCCTGGATGCATATAAAATATATCTGGATTCAATTTATTCTGTTTGTAGGAGTGATCCAGGTACAACAAATTCTACAGCAGGGTTTGAAAATTAAAGTGAATGGAAGGATACTGGCTACAAGTCCCGAGGGTATTTGGGTTTTTATAGCTTATCATTCTTGAATTCTTGTAAATATTGCTGATTCCGCAAAGCATCCTCCACCAAAGTCAAATATTTACATTGGAAGAGACAATCTGTGTCATGAATTGAGGAAAAGAGGGGAAAGAAATAAATCATTTGGTATTATGAATTACCACCATTCTATCGTGTCAATGCTATATGGACCCAAATAACAGTGGGACCTTCTGAATCTCTGATTTTCTTGTTCGTAAGCTACATTCTACTCTTGTATAAAGAACACAGTCATGGACAACAGTACAGAACATTATGAATTAAGCTACATGATGTCAAATATGCAGCATACTAAACAGTATAATTTTGCAGGAATCTATACTAATATATATATTTTTACATTATCAGAACATACAATGTTTGCTTGTGCACAAGTGTAACACATACCTTCTCTAAAAAGCTCTCCAGCTTTAGATTTTATTGAAATACTCACCAGTTGAGTTGTAGCCTTAAAATGCCTGGGGTCTGAGAATTTCTCTCAAAACAAAGAGTAAGATAGGCCGACGGAGGTACGATAGCTATTTAATATTACACCTGTGACTTTAAAGGACTCACACGAGACAGATTTTAAAAAGAAGGGTCAAAATTAATGCAGCTGAGGATAAGACTTTTATGAGTTAAGCCTCAAAGACTGTATCCCACAATTCCCATAATGGAATTCAAGTGCATTTTTCATTAGACCTCCTCTACCTGCTAAATGGCTTCATCTGTCAAACTTACTGCCAGTTGGTAAAAACAGGCTTTCTGTCAAACAATATGTCTCAAGCCCAAATTATGATCGCCCCGATGACATCACTGTTGTAAAAAATTAGGAATATACTGGGGTCCAGGTGTTTGTAAGTCAAGCCTGTTTTTTGCATGTGTTCCACTTTGTTTTTCTGAGGCTGGCAGGGAGGGATTAAGTTCAACTATGAATTAAGCTGAGGTAATTCACAATGGTTCAAGTGTTGGAGACAAGTTAGGGAGGTATTATTTGGACAAAAGAACATCCTGTTGGTTACTCATCAGAGAACTACAAAAGACGTTATGACGTTACTTGTATCTATGGGGAGGTGTCCGAGACAGCAAAAGTAAACTAGTTACTTTGAAAAGTAACTATTGCATTACTTTCAAGTAATTTTTTAAATGCTCAAATGTGTCAAAGAATTTGGACCCCACCTCTATCCCTCTTTGACGGAACTTAAAACACACGTGCGTGTTTAATTATTTGTGGAATTATACTCAACCTCAGCCAATCGTCGTAATTTATGTGATCTTCTTGTACCCCCGCCCTCACCAAGGAAGAACGAACAAGAAAAATCTTTGCCGCTAAGCTTAAAAACACGCTGCATTTTTTGGCAGTAACGATAATAATGTTATAATGATGGGAAGAATAATCAATTAGATTTCTTGTTACAGAAAAAAGTAACGCTGTTACTAACGCCGTTATTTATATTGCTGTTATTCCCATCAATGCCCAGCAGTGAAGTGGCAGAAATTCACATAAAAAGGCCATTTCTAGATCAGTGTTTGGGTTGTTTCAACAACTGCGCTTGGACCATCAGGGTCGTGATGGGGGGTAAATAATGAAGCAGTGCAGTCACAGATTTTAACCGAATCTACTCTCCCTCCCGTTCCAAACGTGAAGGAGAAAATAAATAGTAAATATTTCTTATGATATTTTTTGAATTGTCTCATTCATGTGTCTTTGATTTACAGAGTGTATGTAAATAACTGAATGATCTTGCACAATGATGCAGACCAGCATCGTACTCTGAGGCAGACCATAGACAGCATACAATGGATGTAGTATCCGTGACGTCACCTACAGGTTTCTGAAGAGTGTGGTGGCTCTGTTTGCCTTCGCATATTGGCAGTGCTACCATGTGTTTACATTTGAATTTACACCATGTGACTTAGAATGTAAAACAAATCAGAAAAAGGGGCAGGGATAAATGGAACTCTAGAGATCAGAGCAAATCACACATCAAAGTCACATGCATTTGTGACATCATCCCAGGACTGTATATAAGGCCACGGCTCTTCAGTCAGTCAGATCATTTCATACCTTTCAAAAGCGTGACACCACGGTGAGAAGAGCGAGAAAAGACACTTTTCAAAAGACAAGCGATCCAGAATACAACTGTTAGTCAGAGATCTACATCTGCAACCTACAAGCATTACTTTGTGACCCCAGCTCTACCAAGCCAAAGAAGAAAATGCAGCATAGGAACCCAGTGGTGACCAGAGGGCGATGAAGTGCAGGCGTCGTGCTGTGGCTGCTCCTGTGAAACCAGCTGCCAACTCAACCAAGAGTTGGAGAAACAAAAACACAGCTGAAGAGACAGAAATCCTTGAAAGAGATGTTCATCAACAAGGAAAAAGAGACAAGAGCGAGCTAGAGAGACTGAAGAGTACACGATCCAGAAACTCTCAGCACACTTAAGATTGCCAACCAGGTCGAGACACCACCAGAGGAAGAAGAAAGAAACTCTTGCAAATTGGTTCTGAAGAGCTGCAAGTGGCTCCTATCATTAATGAGGAGAGAAGTTCACCAGTGACCTGGGCGGAGAAGAATAAGAGCAAGCTTCTCCAGGAGAGACTGGAACAGCTCCATATTTCCCTAAAGTGCTCAATGCAAGGTCACGAAAATGATGTTCCTAAAATCAGAGGCAGGCTGATGCCCATAGAGTCTGACCTCGAGGAACTAGAGCGAAGAAGCTCCTACAGACAAAGTATGAGGCTGCAAGGAAGACACATAAACTCAGCCAGGACAAACTCTCTGCTGAGCTGGACCTTGAAGAAGAGGAGAGAAAAAACAAGATTATCCAGCAAAAGAAATGGACAAGATCTGCATTTCACGCGGTGAGATGCAAGTATGAAGAAACGAGAAGTCATCACGGTCAAACAGCGGAGTGCGACACCCTCAGTGTGAGCTTGACAAGGAAGTCAAGGCTCACCCAGTCTCAGTGTCGGAGGGCTTCCGTAAGATCAGAACGAGGGCTGAGCTGGAAGCCCCTCCATCCAAAAGATGGAGGAGGAAGTCTTTTGTTCTCAAACAAAATGCCCTTGAGAGTGAGAAGATTTTTGGGGAGAGCTGGACAGGTGAAAACTCAGCTCAGTGTTCAGTCTCACTCAACCTGAAGCTATCCACTGAGCTTCAGAAGCTGAGAGAGGCTCAACAAATCACTGGCACGTGACAACCAACCACGAAGGAGGCTGAAGTGGCTGAGGACAAACGTGCGAAGCGGCAGAACCACCGGTCCTGCACTGGCCTTTCAGACCACCGAAGAGGGAGCTGAAGTCATAGAAGAGAAGCTTGATGCGAGCAGCAGGAGACCACCGGTCCTGCACTGACGCTCGAACCACCGAAGAGGCTGAAGTGTTCGTTGAGCTTTCAGTCGCGAGCAGCGGAGACCACCGGTCCTGCACTGGCGCTGAACCACGAGAAGGAGGCTGGGTTGCTGCTGTGAGAAGCAGTCTGCCGAGCAGCAGGAGATCATCAGTCCTGCACTGGCCCCGAATCCCAGAGAGAGGCTCGGGAAATCTTCCAGACAGGAGGAGAGCAGAACCACCTTCTGTCTGGAAGAGAACCCACCACTGCAGAGTTGGCTCAGAGAGGTGGAAAGAAGAAGAAGGAGGAGTAAGAGTAAAGTGGGTTTTCTCCAGGTGCTCTGGTTCCCACACAAAAAAAAAAAGTCCTCTACATCAACATCAACCAAAAGCAAAAAAAAAAAAAAAAAAAAAAAAAAAAAAAAAAAAAAAAAGTTCAGAGTTCAGATATTGTTATTATTTCATAGTTCTTGTAGTTGCACAGTTCTTGGGTCTTTTACAGAAACTTCTCTGTCTGTGTCTTATTCGATTTAAGGTAACATTATAAAAGCAAAATGATCTCAGGATTTGAATTTAGCTGATATCCTAACTGAATATAAAAAATCTAATATTTTATTCAGATATTTAACTCTTTCTACAAATTAACTGTTGAGCTAAATTCATTTTTGTCCTTCACGGTCATTGGCAACTGAAATTCATGGATTCATGCGTGCGTTCGTCGCTATATTACAAACAGTTCACCCATTAACAATAAAGCTAGTTAAAAACATAGGAAATGAATATGCAAAGATACTCTTTAGAACCCTACATATGACACATTCAAAGCTACAGTTGCTGTGTTCAAAGTGGGGTTGTAGAGCTATGAACTGCTGTGGACAAGTCCAGCAGAAAATAGATTTTGCGCATTAAGGCTCATCTAAAAATATATATATATGTTTAAATTGTACACCATATTAAGAATATTTTCAATCCTTAACCTTGCTGTCAGACAACCTTTTAATTTGGTGCTAACTTTAGAACTTCCAACAGCTGTCGGACAAGCAAAGCAAATATTACAAAGAAATCATTGAGGTCACAGACCTCGTGGTAAAGACAACTTTTCCCAGTATAATAACATGGCGTTTGGTATCAATAGATTCCAATGCAATCATGAATTTAATTGCTGGCTTTCCACCACTTACTTAAAAGCAGGCTAACAGCCTTCAAAGTAGTGTTAAGCCAGATGATCCATCATCATTTCAGAGAGAGGGTTAAAGTAGGCCAAAATAAACAAAGAACTGAGGAGGAGAATAATTCCAATATTTAGATCATGGTGATCGATAGGAGCAGAATCTAATTAAAATAAAACCTTTGCTTTTTATTTTGTCACTGCGTCCAGATGAAGTGAACTTACCATGCTGCTGTAAGTGTATTCCAGTTGCTAGTTGATAGCAGCCTTTGTTGCTTTCTGGCTCAACCCAGTTAGTAACTACAATGCTCACTACAGACAGCCTAATAACCCAGATGGTTTCGTCCTCTTAAGCTTCCAATCATGTTAACACAGGGATGAAATCTTGGGAAGAAAAAGTAACACAAATCCTAAAAAACTACCCAGGCACTTCATCTTCTGACAAAACACAAAATCCAAAAATCATTTACTTTGGTTTTTATGTTTTGGTAAACATAAAAATATAAAGAGAAAAAGGCAGTCAGAGGTTGCATTCCAGTGTGGTACTGCAAAATACAACAAAGAAGACGACAATATTTGCAAGACTGTAGCCTATGCTGGTGAACGTTGCCTCTGTTGGTGAAATCATTGTCACTACACGTCAGTGTCAGCAGCAATCACTCCTGTTCAATATTAAACAAATAAACTTTCATATTACACACAAAATAGCTAAGTGAAATATCATTACTGTGTGGACTACATGCAGAATAAATAAATAAATAAATAAAGGTTATGCCCCTAGGGAAATTCACGTTAACTACTCCGTTCAGTGGCTCCGCATCGCCAGTTCATTTTCAACACGTGGCAATCAGCAGTGTTGGGCAAGTTACTCTAAAAAGTAACAAGTTATAGTTACTGATTACTTCTCCAGAAGTAACTAAAGTAGTTTCATGAGTTACTAATTATAAGTAACTAGTTACTTTGTGAGTGTATATGCATTATTTTAAAGTAATTTTTAGATGCTCAAATGTGTCCAAGAATTTGGACCCCACCTCCATCCCTCTTTGGCGGAACTTAAAATACATGTGCATGTTTAATTATTTGTGATATACTATCTACTATACTTCAATTTAAAGGCTAATTTTGGACTATTCTGGCTACTTCATTCCTGTTTTCGTTGACTCAGTGAATGTCTGTGTGGAGTCTTTGTGTGTCTGACAATTTGTGTAAGCAACACCCGCCCAACTCCACTTCTGATTGGCTTACCATGGAATTATACTCAACCTCAGCCAATCGTCATCATTTACAGTATCACGATTGTCTTGTGCCCCGCCCTAGCCAGGAAGGAGGAACAAGAAAAATCTTAACGCTAAAGCAAAACAGCTGCATTTTGGCAGTAACAATAATGGCGTTATAATGATGTGAAAGAATAATATATTAGATTACTTGTTACAGAAAAATGGCATTTACTAACACCATTATTTATAACACCGTTATTCCCATCAATGCCCAGCAGTGAAGTGGCAGAAATTCATAAAAGGCCATTTAGATCAGTGTTTGGGTTGTTTCAACACCTGCGCTTGGACCATCGCCTTGGTGATGGCCTGCATTGTTTGTTTTACAAAAGGCCCAGTGTCAAATCTAGTTTCATTAGCTTTATTATTAGTTCATATTGCCTTCTGACTATATATATTCTGAAATAAACTTATTGTATTTAATGGAATGGCGACAATCCAAACTGACTGACTAAAATATGGAGCCAGATAAATTAGTCAGGACTCTTTGTTAGGGTCGTGATGAGGTAAATAATGAAGCAGTGCAGTGCAGATTTTAACCCAATCACTCACCCTCCTGTTCAAGCGTGAAGGAGAAATAAATAGTAAATATTTCTTATGATATTTTTTAATTGCCTCATTCATGTCTTTGATTTACAAATTAATATGTAAGCCGCTGAATGATCTTGCACAATGGTGCAGACCAGCATCGTACTCTGAGGCAGACCATAGACAGTGTAAAGCACTGATGTCATATCCATGGCGTCACCTACAGGTTTCTGAAGAGTGTGGTGGCTCTGGTTGCCGCCATATTGGCAGTGCTACCATGTGTTTACATTTGAATTACACCATGTGACTTAGAATGTAAACAACTCAGAGAAAAAAGAAATGGAGAGAAATGGAACTCTAGAGATCAGAGCAAAATCACACATCAAAGTCACATGCATTGTGACATCATCGAGACTGTATATAAGGCCACGTCTTCAGTCAGTCAGATGTTCATACCTTTCAAAACGTGACACCCGCGGTGAAAGAAGGCGAGAAAGACACTTTTCAAAAGACAAGCGATCCCAGAATACAACTGTTCATCAGAGATCTACATCTGCAACCTACAAGCATTACTTTGTGACTGACTCTACCAGCCAAAGAAAATGCAGCCCAAGGCCCAGTGGTGACCAGAGGGCGATGAAGTGAGCGTACGTCACCTTGACTGCTCCTGTGAAACTCCAGCTGCCAACTCAACCAAGAAGTTGGAGGAAACAAGCACTTACAACTGAAGAGACAGAAATCATGAAAGAGATGTTCATCAACAAGGAAAAAGAGACAGCGAAACTGGGAGACTGAAGAAGTACACGATCCAGAAACTCTCCAGCACATAAGATTGCCAACCAGGTCGAGAGACACCACCAAGAGGAGGAAGAAGAAGAAACTCTTGCAAGTGGACTCAGAAGAGCTGCAAGTGGCTCGCCATTAATGAGGAGAAGTTCACCAGTGACCTACAGCGGAGAAGAATAAGAACAAGCTTCTCCAGGAGGAACTGGAACGGCTCCGTATTTCCTACAAAGTGCTCAATGCAAGGTACGAAAATGATGTGCCCAAAATCAGAGGAGCAGGCTGATTATAGGTCTGACACTCGAGAACTCCCGAGCAAGCTCCTACAGACAAAGTATGAGGAGCTGCAAGAAGGCTTTATAAGCTCAGCCAGGACAAACTCTCTGCTGAGCTGGGCTATGAAAGAAGGAGAAAACAAGATTATCCAGCAGAAATGGACAAGATCTGCATTTCACGGTGAGATTACCAAGTATGAAACCGAAGTCATCACGGTCAAACAGCAGTCGAGCACCTCAGTGTGAGCTTGACAAGGAAATTAAAGGCTCACGCAGTCTTCAGTGTCGGAGGGCTTCGGCCAGATCCAGAACTTGAGGCTGAGCCGGAAACCCTCCATCAAAAGATGGAGGAGGGAATAACTGTTCTGAAGCAAATACCCTTGAGAGCGAAGATTTTTGGGAGAGAGCTGGACTGAGCTGAAAACTCAGCTCCAGTGTTCCAGATCTCCACTCAGCCTGAGCTATCCACTGAGCTTCAAGCTGAGAGAGGCTCTCCAACAAATCACTGGCGTGATGACAACCAACCACCGAAGGAAGGCTGGAAGTGGCTGAGGACAAGCAGTGTGAGCAGCAGGAGACCACCAGTCCTGCACTGGCACTCGAACCACCGAAGGAGGCTGAAGTCGTTGAAGAGAAGCAGTGCGAGCAGCAGGAGACCACCGGTCCTGCACTGGCTCGAACCACCCGAAGGAGGCTGAAGTCGTTGAGAGAGAGAAGCAGTGCGAGCAGCAGGAGACCACGGTCCTGCACTGGCCTCGAACCACGAAGGCTGAAGTTGCACGAGAAGCAGTGCGAGCAGCAGGAGATCATCAGTCCTGCACTGGCTGAATCCCAGAGAGAGGAAGCTCAGGGAAATCTTCAGACAGGAGAGCAGAACCACCTTCTGTCTGAAGAGAACCCGCGCCACTTTCTGGGGTTGAGGAAAACCAGAGAGAGGTGGAAGAGGAGGAGGGAGAGTTAAGATAACATCAAGTGGGTTTTCTCCAGGTGCTCTGGTTCCACACAAAAAAAAGTCCTCTACATCAACATCAACCAAAAGCAAAAAAAAAAAAAAAAAAAAAAAAGTTCAGAGTTCAGATATTGTTATTATTTCATAGTTCTTGTAGTTGCACAGTTCTTGGAGTCTTTTTGCAAAAACTTTATCTACTCTGTGTCTTATTCGATTTAAGAGTAACATTATAAAAGCAAAATGATCTCAGGATTTGAATTTAGCTGATAATATCTAACTGAATATAAAAATCTAATATTTATTCAGATATTTAACTCTTTCTACAATTAACTGTTTGAGCTAAATTCATTTTTGTCCTTCACGGTCATTGGCAACTGAGAATTCTAGTTCATGCATTCGTTCATTAAGCTATATTACAAACAGTTCACCCATTAACAATAAAAACTGATTAAAACATGAAATGAATATGCAGAATGCCCCAGAACCCTACATATGACACATTCAAAGCTACAGTTGCTGTGTTCAAAGTGGGGTTGTAGAGCTATGAACACTGCTGGACAAGTCAGCAGAAAAATAGATTTTGCCGCATTAAAAGGCTCATCTAAATATATATATATATATGTTTAAGTGTACACCATATTAAGAATATTTTCATGCTTAACCTTGTTGCTGTCAGACAACCTTTTAATTCGGTACTAAGTTTAGAACTTCCAACAGCTGTCCGGACAGCAAAGCAAATGTCTAGAAATCATTGAGGTCACAGACTTCGTAGTAAAGACAACTTTCCCAGTATAATAACATGGCGTTTGGTATCCAATAGATTCCAATGCAATCATGAATTTAATTTAACACTGGCTCCACACCACTTTACTTAAAAACTGAGCTAACAGCCTTCAAAGTAGTGTTAAAGCCAGATGATCCATCATCATTTCAGAAGGATTCGTGACCAAATAAACAAAAAAGAACTGAGGAGGAGAATAATTCCAATATTTATTTAGATCATGGTGATCGATAAGGCAGGAGTCTAATTAAAATAAAACGCTAGCACATTTGTCACGTCAGATGATGAACTTACCATGCTGCTGTAAGTGTATTCCAGTTGCTAGTTGATGGCAGCCTTTTGTTGCTCTGGCTCAGCCCAGTTAGTAACTACAAGTAACTCACTAAGACAGCCTAATACTTAGATGGTTTCTCAATCCTCTTAAGCTTCAATCATGTTAACACAGGGATGAAATCTTGGGAAAAAAATAACACAGAATCCACAAAACTACCCAGCGCTAAATCATTTGTTAAGCCACAAAATCCCAAAATCATTTACTTTGATTTTTATGTTTAGTAAACATAAAAATATAAAGAGAAAAGAAGGCAGTCAGAGGTTGCATTCAGATGTCGGTACTGCAAAAATACAACAAAGAGAAAGCGACAATATTTGCAAGACTGTAGCTTCTATGCTGGTGAAACGTTGCCCTCTGTTGGTGAAATATTGTCACTACTGCGTCAGTGTCAGCGCTTAATCCTCCTGTTCAATATTAAACAAATAAATGTTTCATATTACACACAAAATAGCTATGTGAAATATATCATTACTGTTAGTCACCTGGACCACATGCAGAATAAATAAATAAATAAATAAAGAAAGGTTATGCCTAGAAATTCGATTAACTTCTCCGTTCAGTGACTCCGCATCGCCAGTTCATTTCAACCGTAGCAATCAGCAGTGTTGGGCAAGTTACTCTAAAAAGTAACAAGTTATAGTTACTAGTTATTCTCCCAGAAAGTAACTAAAGTAGTTCTAAGTTTTAATTAAGTAACTAGTTTACTTTGTGAAGTAACTATTGCATTATTTTCAAGTAATTTTTTAGATGCTCAAGTATGTCAAATTGGACCACCTCCATCCCTCTTTGTGAACTTAAAATACATGTGCATCATTTAATTATTTGTGATATACTTACCACTATACTTCAATTTAAGAAAGGCTACTTTTGGACTATTCGCTGCATCATTCCTGGCTCTCGTTGTCGCATTGAATGTCCTGTGTCGATCTTTGTGTCTGACAATTTGTGTAAGCAACGCCACGCCAACTCCACTTCTGATTGGCTTACCATGGAATTATACTCAACCACAGCCAATCAGTGTCATTTACAGTATCGATTGTCTTGTGCCGCCTCGCCAAGGAAGGAGGAACAAGAAAAATCTTAGCGCTCAGCTTAGAAACCGCTGCATTTTTGGCATTAACAATAATGGCGTTATAATGATGTGAAGAATAATATATTAGATTACTTGTTACAGAAAAAATGTAGCTGTTACTAACACCATTATTTAAGCCTGATTATTCCATCATTGCCCAGCAGTGAAGTGGCAGAAATTCACATAAGGCCGTTTTTCTAGATCAGTGTTTGGGTTGTTTCAGCAACTGCTGCTTGGACCATCAGCCTTGGTGGTGGCCTGCATTAATTTTCATTTTACAAAGGCCCAGTGTCAAATCTAGTTTCATTAGCTTTATTATTGGTTCATATTTGCCTTTGACTATATATATTCTGGAAATAAACATTGTATTTAATGGAATGACGACAATCAAACTGACTGACTGAAAAATATGACCAAATGATTAGTCAGGACTCTTTGTTGAGGTGCGTGATAAGGGTAAATGAAACAGTGCAGTGTAGATTTCCTTTAATCTACTCACCCTCCTGTTCCCAAGCGTGAAGGAGAAAGTAAATAGTAAATATTTCATATGATATTTTAATTACCTCATTCATGTCTTTGATTTACAGAGTGTATGTAAACTAACTGAATGATCTTGCACAATGATTTGAACCAACATCGTACTCTGAAAGGGCAGACCATAGGCAGTATGCAATGGATGTAGTATCCATGGCGTCACCTACAGGATTCTGAAAGTGTGGTGGCTCTGGTTGCCGCCATATTGGCAGTGCTACCATGTGTTTACATTTGAATTACACCATGTGACTTAGAATGTAAACAAATCAGAGAAAAAGGGGCGGGAGAAATGGAACTCTAGAGATCAGAAACAAAACCACACATCAAAGTCACATGCATTGTATCATCAGGACTGTATATAAGGCGGCTCTTCCAGTCAGTCAGGTCATTTCATACCTTTCAAAGAAAGCGTGACACGGTGAGAAAATGAGAAAAGACACTTTTCAAAAAGACAAACGATCCAGAATACAACTGTTCGTCAAAGAGATCTACATCTGCAACTACAAGCATTACTTTGTGACTGACTCTACCAGCCAAAGAAAATGCAGCGCCAGAACCCCAGTGTTGACCAGAGGAAGCGATGAAGTGCAGGCGTGCGTGCAGCGGCTGCTCCTGTGAAAAGCTGCCAAACTCAGCCAAGAGTTGGAGGGAAACAAAAACACAGCTGAAGAGAGGCAAGAAATCATGAAAGAGATGTTCATCAACAAGAGAAAAGGCAAAGCGAAACAGAGACTGAAGAAGTACACCGATCCAGGGCTTTCTCAGCACATAAAGATTGCCAACCAGGTCAGAGACACCACCAGAGGAAGAAGAAGAAACTCTTGCAAGTGGACTACGAAGAGCTGCAAGTGGCTCATCATTAATGAGGAGAAGTTCACCAGTGACCTACAGGCGGAGAGAAGAATAAGAACAAGCTTCTCAGGAGGAACTGGAACGGCTCCTATTTCCTAAAGTGCTCAATGCAAATTGCGAAGCGTGTTGCCCAAAATCAGAGGGCAGGCTGATGCCCATAAGTCTGACCTCGAGAGGGAACTAGAGCAGAAGAAGCTCACAGACAAAGTATGAGAGGCTGCAGAGGCACATAAACTCAGCCGGACAAACTCTCTGCTGAGCTGGACGCAGAGAAGGAGAAAACAAGATTATCCAGCAAAATGGACCAGATCTGCATTTCACGGTGAGATTACCAGAGTATGAAACGAAGTCCATCACGGTCAAACAGCAGGTCGACACCCTCCAGTGTGAGCTTGACAAGGAAGTCAGAGGCTCCGCCTTGGTCTCAGTGTCGGAGGGCTTCCGTGAATCCAGGGCAGGGAGCTGAGCTGGAAGCCACTCCATCAAAAGATGGAGGAGGAGATAACAATTTCTGGCTTAAAATGCCTTGAGAGTGAGAAGATTTTTTGGGAGAAGCTGGATGAGCTGAAAACTCAGCTCAGTGTTCAGATCTCACTCAACCTGAAGCTATCCACTGAGCTTCAAGCTGAGAGAGAGGCTCTCCAACAAATCACTGGCCGTGATGACAACCAACCACGAGAAGGAAGCTGAAGTGGCTGAGGACAAGCAGTGCGAGCAACGGAGACCGCAGTCACCACTGGCGCTTTCGAACCACGAAGAGGCTGAAGTCATAGAAGAGAAGCAGTGCGAGCAGCAGAGAACCACGGTCTGCACTGCTTCGAACCACGAGGAGGCTGAGAATCATTGAAGAGAAGCGGTCGGCAGCAGGAGACCACGGTCCTGCACTGGCGCTCCGAACCACCGAAGGAGGCTGAAGTTGCTGAGAAGCAGTGCGAGCAGCAGGAGATCATCAGTCCTGCACTGGCCCCCGAATCCCAGAGAGAGGCTCAGGGAAATCTTCCAGACAGGACAGCAGAACCACCTTCTGTCTGGAAGAGAACCCGCCACTTTCTGGGGTTGAGGAAACCAGAGAGGTGGAAGAGGAGGAGGGAGGACTAAGATAACATCAAGTGGGTTTTCTCCAGGTGCTCTGGTTCCCACACAAAAAAAAAAAGTCCTCTACATCAACATAAGCCAACGCAAGTTCAGAGTTCAGATATTGTTGTGTTCATAGTTCTTGTAGTTGCACAGTTCTTGGGTCTTTTTGAAACCTGTCTGTGTCTTATTCTGATTTAAGATAGCATTATAAAAGCAAAATGATCTCAAGTTTGAATTTAGTGATAATATCTAACTGAATATATATATATATATATATATATATATATAATTCTTTCTGCAATTAACTGTTTGTGTTAAATTCATTTTTTTGTCCTTCAGTCATTGGCAACTGAGAATTCATGGATTCATCTGATGATTCATTAAGCTATATTACAAACAGTTCACCATTAACAATAAAAACCCCAGTTAAACATGAAATGAATATACAGAATGCCCCAGGAACCCTACATATGGCATTTCAAAGCTACAGTTGCTGTGTTCAAGTGGGGTTGTAGAGCTATGAACTGCTGTGGACAGGGTCAGCAGAAAAACAGATTTTTGCCTGCATTAAAGGCTCATCTAAAAAATATATATATATGTTTAAATTGTACACCATATTAGAATATTTTCATGCTTAACCTTGTTTGCGTAGACAACCTTTTAATTCGATTACTAAGTTTAGAACTTCCAACAGCTGTCGGACAGCAAAGCAAATATTACAAGAAATCATTGAGGGTCACAGACCTCGTGGTAAAGACAACTTTCCCAGTATAATAACATGACGTTTGGTATCAATAGATTCAATGCAATCATGAATTTAATTTAACACTGGCTCCACCACTTACTTAAAAGCAGGCTAACAGCCTTTAAAGTGTTAAAGCCAGATGATCCATCATCATTTCAGAGGGTTAAAGTGGGCCAAATAAACAAGAACTGAGGAGGAGAATAATTCCAATATTTGAATCATGGTGATCGATAAGGCAGAGTCCTAATTAAAATAAAACCTTTCTTTTATTTGTCACGTCCAGATAGTGAACACCATGCTGCTGTAAGTGTATTCCGGTTGTGCTAGTTGATAGCAGCCTTTTGTTGCTCTAGCTCCAACCCAGTTAGTAACTGTGTGCTCCCTACAGACAGCCTAATAACCCAGATGGTTTCTCGTCCTCTTAAGCTTCAATCATGTTAACACAGGGATGCAGAAATCTTGGGAAAAAGTAACCAGAATCACAAAAACTGCAGACACTTCATCTTCTGACAAAAACACAAATCCCAAAAATCATTTACTTTGATTTTATGTTTTAGTAAACATAAAAAATATAAAGAAAAAGACAGTCAGAGTTTATTCCAGTGTCAGTACTAAAAATACAACAAAAAGAAGACGACAATATTTTGCAAGACTGTAGCCTGCGTGGTGAATGTTCCCCTCTGTTGGCGAAATATGGTTTTTATGTCAGCAGCAATCACTCCCGTTCAATATTAAACAAATAAACCTTCATATAAACACACAAAATAGCTAAGTGAAATATCATTACTGTCCATGCAGAATAAATAAATAAATAAATAATAAAGGTTATGCCCCTAGAAATTAGGTGCGTGTTAATCAGCCGCTTCGCGTCGCTAGTTCATTTTCAACCGTAGCAATCAGCAGTGTTGGGCAAGTTACTCTAAAAAAGTAACAAGTTACGGTTACTAGTTACTTCTCCCAGAAAGTAACTAAAGTAGTTACTGAGTTACAAATTATAAAAGTAACTAGTTACTTTGGAAAGTAACTATTGTGTTACTTTAAAGTGCTCAAATGTGTCAATTTGGACCTCCATCCCTCTTTTGGGAACTTAAAATACATGTGCATGTTTAATTATTTGTGATATACTATAGTATACTTCCATTTAAAGAAGGCTAATTTTGGATTATTCGGGCTCGCCATTCCTGTTTCTCGTTGACTCACATGAATCACCTGTGTCGTCTTTGTGTGTCCGACAACTTGTGTAAGCAACACCCGCCCAACTCCACCTCTGATTGGCTTACCATGGAATTCTACTCAACCTCAGCCAATCGTCATCATTTATGCGATTGTCTTGTGCCCCCGCCCTCACCAAGGAAGGAGGAACAAGAAAAATCTTTGCCGCTCGGCTTAGAGAGTCTGTGGGTCTGATGAAAAACAGCTGCCTTCAATCATAGTAACGTGCCACATTTTTTGGCAGTAACGATAACGACGTTATAATGATGGGAAGAGTAATCAATTAGATTACTCGTTACTGAAAAAAGTAACTGCCGTTATTTATAGCGCTGTTATTCCCATCACTGCTCCTACACCCTCCCATTGCGGGTAGCTGTGTGGAGTCACACTCGTGGCTCTGGCTCTATAAGGACAGGGTATCAATACAACGACCAGCCTTGGGATACTCTTGCCATTTCAGAATCAGAAACATTCATCAGCATTTGTTGTTTCTCTATGCGTGCTGTTGCTTCAAGCTATGAATGTAAATAAATAGGTGTATCCAAAAATATGGTGGCCACTACCCAGAATGTAATGTGACGTGGTGTTGGTCCTATAGTGGACTGTGATAGTAATGTGTATAGTATAGCAGTAAATAAGATATCTTAAATTTAAGACTTGCAGTGTTTTTGTTTTTGTTTGATAAAATATGCCTTTCTCTAGAAGCCTGAAAATTGCACCTCTGCAGGCCATAACAGTTCCAGATCTGGTACCCACCATAATGAGTAAACTCACCTATATGCGTAAAGTCGGGGAGTGCTCCTTCACTTAAGTGCTTGAAGTAATGCATGCAAGTGCTGTCACACGGCGTAGAGTTCTTACTTTTTATTACCCTGAAAAATATTCATGGAGAATAAATGTAGGAGTATAACTTCCTTTTACTCATGACTGCTGATGCATGTCCCTCTAGACACAGCTTGTGCATAATGTTTTGGGGCTGAGGTCTGACCTTTCTGCACTGTCAGCTATCCAATAAGGCAGAAATGCTAAAAAGCAGGACGAAAACAAATCACTTCTTTTATGCCAAAACCCATCATAGAAGAATGATTTTAACCTCCAATTATCCTGCTTTGGCAAATGTATAGCAGTGTAGGTGTCACGATGAAGCTTTTCACTTTCTTCCTTCCTTCCCGGTGTTTTCTGCTGTTTTCACCCTCCCCTTGGGTGTTCGTACGCCGGGTTTGCCTGTCTCTGTTTGTGTGTGCTGCTAGGACTGGCCTGTAGTTTTCCCCTCTCATCTGCTGACGACTAGGACACCTGCGTCCCATCATCCAATCAACATCAAGGATAAAAGACCAGCTAAGACACTGCCAGACTGTTCAGCCGTCACTGCGGTATCTATGCTACGGCCAACTTTGTGATTTTGCAGAACCTATTGTGCAATTCTTGTCTAATCTTGATCTCTCTGTGTCTGTCAACTATTCCCCCGCCACGTCCAGCGCTGTCTCATCATCTGTTTTTGGATTGCCACCCCCAGCCTTGCACCATTCTGGATCACCTTCACCTCAGAATAAAAGCTATCCATTCAAGCTTCTGAATATGGTGCTGAACATTGCTGCTGATTTTCAATAAACTGTTTTACTGATTCTGGTCTCTGGCTTGTGTTTGCATTTTAAGCCCACTATTGCTCATCATAACAGTAGGACAAGCATTCATTAAAGGCGGAAGAGGATAGAGTACAATAAAAGTGAAGAACAAGGGGTGCAAAGGGGACGGGAGTGAAGAACAGGTGCAGGATGATAAAGGTGAAAATGGCAAGTGAGTATTAGAGAAGTGAATGAGGGGGCAGAGGTGGAGACTGATACTCCCTGTGTGAGGTTTCTCACCTGCCCCCTGCCTGTCCCGGTCATCTGCTGCCGTACGCTTGACATGACGTTAACAGAAAGATGAAGACATCATATTGGCATCCTGCCTCTGCGTCTCCCAGCAGCTCTCCCTCCTGTCTGTCTCCATCAGTGTCTCATTTCCTCTCTCTCTCACTTCCACACGATCTCTCTACCACACACTCCTTTCGTTATTTCCCGCTTTGTCTCTTTCTTTTATCCCTCACTGTTTTTTTCCACTATCGTCTCCCATCCTCTTTCTCTACACATTTCTCTTTTACTAATCCCATCACCTTCCCCCCCTCTTGCCCTAATTTACAAGTTTTTTGGTTTTTTTTGATTTCCTAGTTGGACCTAAAACTCTTTTCTTCCCCTCTCACCTCCTCCTCCTCCTCTATTCCGCTCTTCTAAATCATATTTCATCATGTGCTGTCTCACTTGCACTTGCTTTCTAAATATTTCTGTGACTTTCTTAGTCTCAGACTTGTGATCCGTCTTTTCCAAAAAACTTTATTCTGACAACTTCTTTTTGCAAAATGATGGCACACACAATTTAAATAATTGGACTGTTTTTCTCAACGGAACAGAACTATTCTCGCCTGACAAAATAACGCACTGAAATGGGGTGTTAAAAGTAACTCTGTTAGCCTCAGTCACATACAGTAGCTGGGCTATAACAAAGAGCAACAGCATCCCATTTCCATTAGTTTGTACAAGAATGCATAGATGACTCAAGCAATGTCAATTAGACTTGGACAACTCAGACTCAGAATACTGTAACTGTAGTGTATACCGTGTACCAGAAGCACACATTTTTTAGTTGTAGTACTGCATACAAAAATGGCATCAAAAAGCACCGAAAATAGGTAAAAACAATCAGGTGTCTCCTGTTAGTCAATTGCACTCAGGCTACAGCAATAAATATTCATATTTCTAATGTTTGTGCACTTTTACAGTGTTTGTTTTGCACCTGGCGTTTCCTCAGAGCTCTGACTTGTCTTCATCATTCAACTCTAGCTGTGAGTAGCTGGAGGTACTTGACAAAAAAAAAAAAGGATGCCACTCTTTATTTTCAATATTATTTTCATACATATGCATGGTTTAACATAGCATGTTTGGGTTTTTTAATACAGAATTTCTTGGTTCTTGACATTCCTGTATGTTGGTAATTTCGCAGCATTTAGCTGCAGGATGGTTTTTCTCCCTTCATTGCACTCCCTCTCAGCTGTCCGTTTTTGTTCTCAGTGCGCACACTGACCATACGAGCAGGGGGGGGCTGACGGTCAGTACCAAGTGACTGTGGCTGTCCTGTGTTTTCACTTTGATTTACACATTTAATTTTGGATTTCTAGCACTGGCCCAGACTGTCAGCCAAGAATTCCCTCGGTGCTCCTGTATCCTGCTACATTACCTTATCGTAATGGATCTTTTTTTAAAAAAAACATACATCAACAGCATCTGTCCTCTGCATTTATGAAATGATTCATCACTTTATCGCACTTGGTTAAGACATTTTTCATCACAGCCATGTTACGCCCATACAGGTGTTTTCAGTTACACTGACTCATTGGATCTCTGCTTATAACTAAATAGGCATTTACAGATCACTGTTATTCTCACTAACTCACACTAATAACTCTCAATAACTCTCACTAACTTTCCTATTTTGTTGCAGCTGCTGGAGCAGACCAACTTATTTTTGTCTTTTAAATCTTTTTGAATATGAGCCTTGGCAATCGTTGCACCCGGTAAAGTCTGACTAAACTGAGAAGTTGTCTAATCAGCAAAACTGCAAACACCAGTGTGGGTGTGCAGAGTCTTTAAGAATCCAGCTAGTTAACTACCAGGTGATCAGTTGAGGCTGAAACTCCAGCTCAGTCAGACTGAATTTATTTATCTTACAAAGTTGGCAGAGGAAAGCAAAAAAAAAAATCTTACTTGCTCAGCAGTTTTAGGAAGTTCTACATAATTTCTCACACGCCTTCTCTCTCCCTGATGCTTTGTACTCCCTCATTCTGTTTCCCAGGAGTGAAACTTTTTAGTGCAAACTTCAGACCTTTTTTTTTGTTTATCTTCCCTAATACTTACTTCAAAAGCCAACAAATTTGAATATCGCAAGCACAAGTACAATGACTTTGTGCCTTATTTACATGTTGTAGTTGCTTTAGTAGTAATATTAGATTTATAAGGTTGTGAAGCGTCCAAGAATTAAGTTGAATGGATGGATTGTAGTGATAACACAACCAGACTACCCCTCCAGTCCTAAATAAACACCAGTAAATCAATCAATCTTTATGACATTACTATTTAAAATAATGCTAACATTTATTGAATAAATCTGTAAACGTGTGGTGTCCATGACCTGCTCATTTGCTGAAAAGTAATGTAGGTTCCTTTCTAAACTCTTGAGAAACATGAGATGGAAAAACTCACACTTAAAGCAATATGCAGGGCATCAGCATCAGGATCTCAATTATGATTTATTTAACTTATTGATGTGATTGCCATAAATAGTAATATCGATCTTGAGTAAAGATAGTAGAAATCCTCATCTCTGAATTCAGCCTCTCGTCCCTCTTCCCTCCCTTCATTCCTGTCTGGCTTTCAAACTTGTCTGGTGGGAGACCGGAGTGCTCTTTGGTGGCGCCTCATTTCCATTTTGATTTCTCTTTGCCTTTGTAGTGGTTCATCATCTCACGTCTCGCAGCCTCACAGCCCCTCGACCCCTCTCTCTTGACTTCCCCAGGCTTTCATCTCTCCCCTCCTTCATCCTGTCCTCACGGCTTGTTGTCTATTGGCTTGTTTATACAGACGGCCACTGACCCATTAACCGCACCAAACTGCATCTTGTCTGATCTCTGTCAAGATTAGACAACATGGCTCAGATGTCTAAAGGCCGATACACATGTGAGCTTGTTTGCCTCCTGATATCGTCTCTGATATGCAATGTTCTGTATGGTACCGTACATGTATTGTACACTGTACCCTATTCAATGATGAATGAATGAACTGAAAGAGAAAAAAATGGTTCGAAGCCCATGTGGAAACTCAGCAGAACTGATCGTCTTGCTATCAGGAGATTTTAAGTCATGCATTCCTAAACTAGGTCTAAATCTCTCTGATATTTTAGATGTGATGGAAGCAAAAGTTAAATGTGTATAGTTTAAAAGGAAAAAAAATGCATTTATGGTTCTGTCAGACAACAGAGAAAAGTGCCATGGGACAGAGAAAAGAAGGGTAGGAAAAGAGTTGCAATAAGACAACACAAGGGATACTGCAAAGTGAAAGCAGCAGTATATGCTGTAGGGAATAACAGCATCGGATAGACAGGGGTAGGACAGACGTGACACTGAGAAAAGCATCCTGAGAGACCGCAGTTGCTCCTCCTTGTGCAAACTACATTTCTATCCTTGGAAGACAAAGCTCTCAGTGGGCTTACAGAGTTGTCACACATCAGATATCACTCGAGGTGGCTGGATTGGGGTGTTGATTGGACCGGTTCTCCGTATCTTGTCAGGGTTTTGTCCGCCAAGCCTTTGTAATTTAGCTCCAATTTGGTGGAGAACAAAGCCATTACGGTGAGCCTGAGGGAAATCCCTCGGGGACAAATATAAAATCCTCATTGGAGAATTATAGTTAAACTCACGCTAATGGATACCATCTGTATTTTTTTTTTTTTTAAATGTATACTGTCAAGCAGTTTGAGGTATGGTGAGGGAGCAGGTAGAAATCTATTAACATATTTTTTGTCTGTTTGTTGTTGTTGTTTTGTTGTTGTTGTTGTTGTTGTTGTTGTTGTTGTTGTTGTTTTTGTAGTCCCACTAGACCTCTCCAGATTCAGAGCAATATTTTGTCTTCCATATGTATTCGAGTACAACTGATGGGGTGTGTGTGTGTGTGTGTGTGTGTGTGTGTGTGTGTGTGTGTGTGTGTGTGTGTGTGTGTGTGTGTGTGTGGAGATTTCTTTCATCTGGAAAGCTTCAAGTATCTTCCCTGCTAAAGTGTCCTTCAACAAGTCCCAGGTCCTAGTAATACCATGGAAGGCAATTCTTCAAAAGCTCAATATCACACAGTCATGTTTCTGAAAGCACTGTTTTTATCTCAGAAAGCCGGAGACCAGATTTCCCACTGATATGTGCCACTGTGTGTGGCTAAAGGCTTATTAAAACACAACTATAACATTTGCTGAACCTCAGACGCTGCGGCCACAAACAATGGGGTGCGAGGCTTAAGTCAAGCCTGTGCAGAGTTGATCACTGGTGTCCAGCACGGATTGCTTACTGGTTTGATTTTTCTCCCAACTTGCTGTGCGTCACGCTGGCATCGCTTCAAAAACTCAAAGCAGCTGCAGTTTATAACATGATGGAAAATGTCCACTGATCTAGAAGATTACTGTGTTGATGTGTGACCTGTTTGTAAAGGTTTTGATTTTATTATTGAAAGTGAGGCGAAATCTTTTTACTCCTTGGTTTGCTTGTGCTAACAGCAATGAAATGTTTATCATTAACTGTGTGAAACATGCAAAAGTAGAAGAGATTTCTTAGCCATGGGTCATACAGCCTAGAAAGACTTCAGTGAATTGAATTAAACATGGTTCATTGCCTTACACATTCACCTTTTGAATGTCTAATATATGAGGAAGATCAGGTTATTTCTTCATTCAACTTACTCACTCTGTAAGGCATATATTACGTGAGACCGTACATCTGAGAAAAGGGATTTTGCGTTAAGACTTGCTTTAGATATTTTGAGGGGATGATTATGTATTTCCCACTGCAGGATTTATTGTTAGTTACTTTTTTCCTGATATCGATTTTCCATGTTGAACCTGGAAGAAATGTTACATTCAATAGCGACTCTCCTCAGAAATGACCACTGAGGTCTGCTGCTTTTCAGCAACACATTTCGGATGGTAGTAGAAAAGAAGAAGATCTTGTTTTAATGACGATGAAAAATATTTATCATCCCAAATAAGTCAGACACTCAGGTAGTAGCTAGTAATACTATACATGTGATGAGCTTAGAACTGTGATTAAATGCAAAATGATTTTTTGGTCTGCTGATAAAAGATTTTTAAAAAGGACTTTTAAAAATGACATCATTTTCTGTTCTTTTCCCCACATAAATATGAGTCTATATGAATGATGATGCATATTCATATTGCAGATTGTCATTATTGTTATTGAATTACTACCTGTGCTTTGGATAAATGTTCTCATGTGTTGTGACGTCATTTTTAAAAATACCTTGAAAGTAATTGCAACACAGTACAGAAACCAAACTATGTTATGTAGGTATGTTGAATAAAGACACTTGTCAAATTTCTGTAATTCAGTTGATGGAAAAAATAGATTTATAGATTCTTAACCATGCCATTGCTTCAAGGCATGTTTCTGAAAATAGATTACCAAGCAACAACCTACTTTCCAGATGACTTAGAAGTCTTTTTGTCCTTCATTCCCCAGACCATAAACCTCGTAATTTGATATGAATCAGACTGGAAATTATGGCACGACAGAAATCAAATCAAATTCAAACTGTTTCTAAATGTGTACTTTTTGACTGTACTGTACCGTAAGCCATTAACCGTACTGGAAGAATGATTACAAGCATACTGTAGGTGAGCAGTGAACATCACCTGCTGCACTCTGTCTCCAATCCCTGATTTCACTTTGAGCTGTTAAATATAATTGAGGATGAAGTGTGCAGCCCACAAACTGCAGAGCTCATTGAAGCGAACAAGATAGGATGAGAAATGATTCAGCGTATCAGTCATGTGTGTCCTAGAGATGAAGCACTGTACAATTGAGAGTATCTCCCATTTTTGCAAACCTATAGAAGAGTTGGGGACTGAAGACAGAGCTGAAACCATCCTGCCACCATTTACTCTCCTCCCTCTCAGACCTTTTCTCTCTCAACCTGCTTCTGTCCCTTTGCTGTGCACTGCCTCTATATCTTTATCTTCCCTTCTCTCCACAAACTGAATAGATTACAGTTCAGGGATCACCACAAGTCTAGAGACCTCATACAAGCATGGCAAAGAATCACACTTTGGAGAGGGAAAAAAAAAATCCTATATGATGAACGAATATGCTGCTAACCGCTTGAATGAATCCATCCTGGGTTTGGGGAATCTTAATATACATCATCAGCGATGCAGAGCTCTGATTAGCTGGAGATTCTTGGGAAGAAAACACAGGCAGAAGAGACAGGAGGAGAAAGAAGCAGGAAGTTGGGAGGGGGGATAGAAGGAGGTTAGATGTAGCACTGCAAATGGCCTGGAAAAAAATCTGTTAGTCTCCTAGTCCTGGAGGTGCTTCGACAGTGGATAAGAAAACATTAGCTGCTGTGGTGATACATCTTTAATGGCACTTTATGGGCCCTGTCTTCAGCTGAAACAATTGAGCCATTCTAGCAGGGACTGGGTAATATACCAAAAAAAAAAAAGATGAGCTGGTGCGTGCATGTGTGGCAACAGTGGAGAAGACTGAAGAAAGACAAGAATAGAGGGGGATGATTTAGCGCAGACACTGACTTGATTAAAAAGTTGTTTCGGTTGCAGGAGGAGTGTCGTTATGCAGCCATCCATAACTGAAGAACATCAACAGATTGCCTGGCCTCCAGCTCATGCAATTGTTCCAAGGCTTGGAAGGGAAAAAAAAAAAAACATGGTGTTTCAATCCAAGGAATGACATAAATAGGATTCAGAAAACGACATGTACTATGAATTAATGAACAAATGGTCTTTTAGAGTCTCCTCCGTTGGTTTACGCTGAATAAATAAAAATCAAGTGCACTCTCTTATCTCTTAGTGATGTCCTCTTTAGTGGATTTAAGGTTTAATGTTGGAACATATTATAGTGAGCGTTCAACAAGCAACTGGGGAAGGTTGACCAGTGATAAAAACATCTAATAAATAGTGTATACAGTCCACATACTGTAGAAACACACATATATTAGTGCAATGTTATCAACACTGATTATATATCTTTAATCTAAATTCAGATGTTTATTTATGTACTTTTTTTAAAAAAAAGGAAAAGGAATATTCCTCCACCAAAAGTACATAAATATAGAAAAACTGAATAACAATTAATAAAATGTGACTTTTTTGAATGTTTAATTACAGCAACAGTTAATGAGTTTAGACTTATCACCAGTGGCTGCATTCATTTCTCTTCATTTAATCTTTTGAAAATCAAAGGATGGTGCAGCTCAATTTTCTCTGAAGTTCACTTGTTATTTTCTAATTTTTTTTTTTAACCCGTGGGGAATTTTTAGGTCACATGGCTGTTGCTTGAGATTTATTGCTATTGTCTGACTGGTGACACATATGCTTTGAGTAGTTTAAGGTGATCATCTGTCAAACACATCTCTGTACACTCTAAGAAATACTCGGTTTTGATCTGAGAACCTTTTAATGTTTAATAATCTTTTCTTTTTAGAGGTTCTTTGGAATACCGACTATACAAAAGGGTTATTTAAGTCATCCTTTACAGAAATGCGACCTGGATTTGATAAAAAACCAACACAGGGACAGTTTGAACGCCTCTGAACAGCCTTTTTTTGTTTTGTGAACATGATGTACATATAGCTTTAACTATAATGGCTGCTCTATGCCTAACCTAATGACTAACTTGTGGCTGTGTGTAGAAATTCTTCAACATAGTCAGACAGCAGATTTCTTTTTTAACAATCCTTTGTGGAAATTCAGCTAAAACTGTAGGTTGAAAGAGTCAGCATGTGTTCAAAGTGGGACAGCTACACCAGTAAATCTCCTTCTAGAAGGAGGTCAAGAGGTGGAAGGGATCAATGCCATCGAATCAAGCTGGAGTATGAGAGGAAGGGAGGGGTGAGATGGAGAGATAGAACAGGGAGGATGGCGGCAGCGTCGATTGGGAGAGCAGGGTAGCTGGGTCACCGTTAACCAACAGGACAAGGAGGCCGCTGGGGCCTTCGATTAGCCCAACCAGCGGTCAATAGTGGTTCGATGGAGCTCTCTGAGGGAGTGACAGTGAGTGGTATTTGTAGGGCAAGACTAAGAGATGTCAGGGAGTGTTCATCTTTGTGTATGTGCGGTGGGTAAAGCTAAGAAAAAAAAAAGATCCTCAAGTATATAAAAGGGCAAGGAAAGTCAAAGGAGTCAAGGTGTCAAAGAGGATAAATCAGATCTCTATTAGCACAAGCAGATACTAAAAATAAAAACAATTTACTGGCATTAAAATGTTTTTTTTTTTTTTTTTGTATTTTCTCTTTTTTATTCACCTGATTGTCAAGGCCTGCAAATTAAAGTTGGACTCACACATGCATCCCTGCCCGTAAGTGCTCCTTCAGAAGTCCTGCCCCCAAAGTCATGGACGTGCATTGCCAAGGCAATGAAAACAACCTGCCTTACACTGGAACTTCAAAACTTCTCCTACATCAGGAAAAAAAAAAAGGTGCCTGCAGCCATCGAGCCACTCAGAGGAAAGTGAATCAGAGACCCCAGAGTAACAGAGCTGAACAGGCTGAACCTCGCCCTCGCTCCTCTGTAAATGGGTGGGTAAAGTATCTTTCCCAATGAAAGTGACACGCACATTAAAAACACTTCACAATAGAGTACAGGGTTGAAATTTCAGCACCTGACACAGACAGCTGAGTCATTTCTCTTGATCACAACCCAGTGAGTCCCACAAAAATGGTGTGTTAGTCATTTAACCTTAAGGCAGATGATTATACTTCTGATCTGGAGTCAGGTCTGATCAGACCAGGGTGAAGTGAAGTCCAGTAGTCTAGGGGCTTTATGATGTTGACAGTGGAAATGAAAGTATGCCTCAACTCTACATGCAGACATACAGACAGACATATGCCTGCATGTTTTTCCACAGAAAGTGAGAACAATTTGATGTGAGCTTTTTGGTGTGGCACAATGTGATATCTGCAGTGACCCAAATATTGTCTGCGGTGCAAACAGCAGGGGAAGGGGAACTAAGGCAGTAGACAAAAGAAACAGAAACAGAGACAGCGAGGGGGATAGAGGAGGAAGACAGAGGGTGATGTTGTGGATACACTGTATGTTTACCTGACAGCAGGACTATTGTGGCTCAAACTCTCCTTCCCCTGCTTCTCTGCTTCACACCCTGCCTCGTCTGTCTTCTGTCTGCTCCCTCAGGTCATACGAGTGGCACCAAGCTAGTGGATCTACTCAATGAGAAACCAAGAAAGGAGGGAAGAGAGGCCGCACAGATTGGAGGAATGATAGCAAAATGTTTCACTAAACGAAGGAATTGTTTCAATCAGTGGCTGCAATCCCGAAAATGAAGTCAATCCATAATTTGGTGAATGCCGACATCATTGTCTAGGTGCAGTGTCTTTACAAGTTTTGATCCATGCGAATGTTTCTTTTTGGTTTTTTTTAAGTCATTGTTTGTTGCACTGTTGTTATCTAGTGAGGTAACACATTTTCACATGCCTTTTTCTGCTACATAAAACAGGAGGCTGCAAAATCATTACATCTTCTGCCGTGACCAGGATCTAAGAGGCAAAATATGTAACGCTGTGCAAGATGGGAATAATAAAATCTTGGTTGCAATCTGTGAATTGTATCTAATTTGAGTCATGTCAGTTTTGCAAGCATTTTTTTTTTTTTTTTTTTAGCTGATTCAAAAGTGGCTAACTAAATCAATTGTGTAGATTTGTCAAAACTTGACTGAATCTGTTTTTGCAGCTCCGTAATCTCCCAATTATACTGTATATTTCTTCAAAGATGTTATGCTCACTGACTTGAATGACACAAGTGTGCTGCCACTTTTAAAGCATTACATCTTGTTCGTGTCACCCAAAAATGTAAAGTGCATGAATTCAAATAAAGACAATATCCACACAACAACCAAGCCAACGTGGTTATACTGTTGCTGTATTTTTAAACACAGTACATAGGAAGCAGCAAACATTTCAACATGGTTAAAGTAGAATATTCAGTAGGCCTAAATGAGTCTGCATTGATCTATGAATGAATGATTCTTACAGTACCTGCTGTCCACAGCTGTTTCATGCTGTATAAATGTTTTTTTTTTCTTTCTTTCTTTCTTTCTTTCGCAGCCGCTGAGGAGTGCCGTGCCAGAGCGCAGTGCCATTAGGCATGGCTGTTGTTCACTGTGTTTACCCTCATTAAATCACACACATCAGACTCGGTTTTAACTCGATATTCTGCTTTCTTATGTAGAAGACATCCTGTTACCATGTCTGTTCATGGCCTAACACTATCATCCAGGCATTTCCGCAGTTTTTTTTTTTTTCGTTTTCTGAGCAGTCGTTATCACATCAAGGAGGCATTTGTGGAGAACTGAAAAACTACCTGCTGTAACACAGTCCTCTGAATGGATATTGTTTTTGGCAGATATAGTTATCACTAATGGGTGTTGCACATGTTGCAGGAGTGGAAGTAGCCTGCATGCAAGTAGAATTACTGTTACTCTGCTGGGAGATTTAATAAAATAAGCCACAGCGTGAGTCAAGACCACAGTGTCTCGACAAGATTAGTATAAAAATCAATATTGTGTTTTGGAATGAAATTGCAAATGCTGGGTTAAGGATTAAAAAACAGGGAAAAAAAAGTTCAAATCACGTGAACAAAATCACTTTGAAGGCAAATACAAGAGAGGAGCATATGGGAGAGTTGAATGAAGGATGATAGCAGCTTTAAAAATTGATTCACGTCGATGCAGCTTGATTTTACTCAGTGGGAGTTGAAGTCCTGGTTTTGTATGCACTTAGCAATACAGGAGTTGGAGGAGCTGGAATGGTTTCCTAATGGAGCCGTCCAGTCCACTCTCTGTCTCATCCTACTCAAGTATGATCAATGTCAACATAACACCCACATACTTTATGGTAGCAATAATACCCCGAACTGTGCTTTAATTGAATCCAATCACCCTATCTATCCATCTCTCTGCCTACATGCGGTAAATCTGTCCATTTTGCATAAGTATAAAAAATAAAACATTATGTAACCCCTTAAAAAATTTAAGTATGGGTCTTACTGTTGGAAACAAGTGAGGAAAAAAGTTAGTTACCAAAGCAATGATACTTTTAATTCATGTGAGCAGTTCCGATGCAGATCAGCTAGTTTCAACCTGTTTCACTTGAGTTATGAGTCATTTGTGTTATAAGACCACAGTGTATCTAAAATCCCTTTTCCCTTGTCTCGAGCTGCAGCAGCTCATTCCAAAAATCATCTCGAGTCAAATGAAACTGCACTCACAGAACGAATGAAACAATACCACTTTTGTGGCAAGTTCTGGATTGGTTGAAAGAAAACTAAGAGGCTCAGCGTTCAACCTCGACACCACATTGTATTAGTTGTTGTGTGCAGCAGATGTTCGCATATCTTGCGGAGGCACATATACAATATGCAGTGCCACTTCCTACATAGCAGAGTGGCTTTTCAGTGTTAGCATGTGATCTGCATCTTGTTTAGGGCAGGTAGATGGTTGAGCATGTGCTTGAATACATAAACAGCACATTTACATACTGTACATGTTTTTTTCATGATCTATACATTTATTATTCATTGTAAACACAATGCATGTTGTGGGAGAAAGAGCATTATTTTTCCAGTGTTAGACAGAGGATGTGTTTTTTTTTTTTCCCCAACAGTACCTATAGTTGTCACATTATAGTCTGTGTAGTTATGCACACACACATACACATAGAATTTCAGTAATACATAATATAATATAAAATAATATAATATAAGATAATATAATATATCACTAATTAAATGATGCCAATTATTTATATCAAGACATAATAATAATTTAGAAAAAAGATTTAAACTCAGTCCCGTCCACAAACACGGCACAGTAAAGAAAATGGCTTGTCATTGCTAAAAACATTTGGGCTTGACATGTGGGTGGGAAACCAGGCTTCAAATATTCAAAGATTCAAATATTCTTTGTGACTTAGGAAGGTGTCTGAGTGAAATAACTCGGAAGTAGTGTCAGTAATTTCTACATAAATATTAAAGAAAGTTATTTCAATGCTTCCTTTTTTTCTTTTCTTTTTATCTCATGTCAGTACAGGAGGTACTGACATGAAGAAGGTAAAGGAGATGATGCCATCCCACCATTGCTTGTGGTAGCAACATTTAAAGCCGCGGCAGACCATGTAAATGTAGAAACAACAGAGCACATATTTTATACTTATTACACAATTCAAAGCTCCTTGCATGACTGGCTGAGCTCCAAATCCATAAATATAGATTTCTTCTATCCAGTTAGGAGTAATCCTGAAGAACAAACATATTGAATTTCATCATCAAAACATCATTATCATCACCATAACGTAATACTATATACATAAATATTTCACTTTTTTCTAAATATATAAAATATATTAAAAAAATCCTTTTGAATTCTCTTTCCGTTTTCCATCGAGGTCAAGAGAGTTTTTTGACTATTCAACTGCAGCTCTTGTCTGGGTCCATACCTTCAAATCCACCCACTTTCCCAAGTTTACTGTTCAGTTCTGTCCGATATAAAGGAATTATAGACAAAATATCATAACAGCAACAATGACCAACCAGCAACTGAGAAAAGAGAGAATGTGGAAAATACAAATGAATGATGTTTGATAAAGCAGATTCAAGATGAGGAGACACTTCAGGTTCACCAAGTTCAAGTCTGAAAACATGAAGTCAACTCATTTTCACAGTACTTGAGTATGCTCAACATACAATATGGATGCTCCTTATGTCAAAGCATTGTATAAAAGTCACCGGTTTCAGATGTCTGAGTTGGTACAGCCTGTTTTTCTCCAATCTATGTTCATCAGAGAATAAAATATCATTAAACAATAAATATATATATATATGCACAATATATGCCAACCTACTGCTTTTTGTCAAAGTAAAGAAAATGCATTAGAGTAGAAACCTTCATTTGAAAGCTGATGAAGTCAGTGATTGCAGATGTACAGTACATACAGCATCCATCCAGTCAAACCTCTCTACATCTGTTCTGGGGTCTGTTCTTTATGAAACAACACCAGGATTTTTTTTTTTTCTTTATGGAAATAAAACACGGACAGCAGCAGACACCTCTACGTCAGCGCTGCCCTTGTCCAAATGTTCTCGCTAATACCGCTGATATTAGTGCCAGATTCATCTGCATACTGAGAAGGTCTATTATAAATACAAACACAGACACATGGGCTTGCACAGAAACGCACACACACTTTCAAGTTCACAAAAGTGCATGCACACACACGCACACACACACGCGGGGGGGGGGGTCATCACAGTCCCTTAGGACTAACAAGGAAACGATCTCTTTGTAAAGGCAGATGTAATTTCCTTTCCCATTTCCTCTGCATGGACAGCAATTACTGATCCTCAGCCAGGCGGTGATAGAAGCTAATATTGCACCGATATGATAATCATTGGCTTATTGGACAGCACATTAGAAGAGGGTTTGGACGTCAAGGCAGAAGGGACAGATGGGGAAAGTAGAAATAAGACAGACACACACACGCACACACAGAAAACTGCAAGCAGATGGACAGACGCACACAAATGTACATGCATGCTTTCACACTGAGGACATACACACCTCTACCTCTTTTACCCCGTCCCCTTCATCCCCTTTTCCCCCTCTTTCACAACCTGCATACTTCAGCTGAAGTGTGCAAATGAAAAGCACAGCCGTTCAAACTTTCACTGTAGGTCTCACTCCTTGGTGCTTTGTGTATAAGTTACTCACGAAACTGAAAAGACAGCATAGAAAGAGAAAGGTGGGCGAGGATGTGAAAGCACTGAGACGGAAGAGATAGAAGAGACAAAGAGGAAGATTGCGGAGAGATGAAATCAGAGAGAAAAATCGAGAGGCGAGAAATCAGCAGATAAAGAGGACGGATGAATGAGACCATTCTGTTTTTACAGAGTTAATGTGATCGTGTCTTTGCGAGGGTGTGTGAGTGAGAGTGAGTGTAGATACAGTACAGATGGTTTCCAGCACTTCAGAGTGTTTGGACATGTTCAAAGATACACGTGACTGCGCACAGACCTGTATCTGGCAGTGTTCCACACTACACTAAATTAGGTGGATATACGTACAAGAGCAAGATGGTGTGGGGAGGAAAAAAAGGGAGTCTTAACAAGTTCAGCGTGTAAACAGTCACACTCGTGTTGTCAGTGGATGGATTTCATTCTCATCAGGAGCTCTGCAGGGAGCACTGAGCAGATGCCTTAAGGAGGTAATAGTCATATTTAAGACAGCTCGAGCTGCCAGACTGTTCGACCTGGAGCCCCTGTTTTGGCTAGAAAACTAGACAAGTATTGGCTTAAATTTTATTTTTGGTTTTGGTTTTCTTTCTAATCATCCTCTGTCCATGAAAAAGGTACTGCAACAAAGACAGGTATGTGGAAATGTTTTGAAAAAAAATAAGCAAATTGACTAATGAATATAAATAATCCAGTCGGTTATAATGAAAATAAATTAATCTTTACACAGCCATTTGTCAAATTCTAAAATTATTTTTTTTTCCTCTTCATGCCACTTCTCCTCAATGGATCAGATTCAGGGACACTGCATGGGCTGGAAGTGTGCATGGATGTGGCCCAATTACTGCTGTATAAGGCTGTACAACAATGCCACCTTTTTAAGAGCCTGGGAACTCCTAAGGCTTTAACTCAACAGCCAGATTTCAATTTAGGTTCAACAAGGGAGAGCAGTGTGTAATAGCCCAAGGATAGAGGCTGGAGCAGAGTCAAAGAACTAACAATTTTTTTTTCCCCCCAATAAGACAGTTACAATAATCAGAATCAGAATGAGATTTATTTCCAGGTAGGTTTCCACATACAAAGACTTTGACTTGGTGTTTTGATATTAAGTAGTAAAACATAAAGCAATGTAAAAAGATAGTATAAATAGAAGTAGTATAAATTGACAAATTTATTTTAAAAATATGTACAATAAGTCATTTAACATATAGAGGTGTTCACTTTGTGCAAAAATGTGCAAAGTACTCACCACGGAATAAGAAAAGTTAGGAGGAAAAGAAAAAAAATGGCGATAGAAATTTTAATGGGTGGGCGTTTGTTCCAATCCACAGTACAAACCTGTCACTTTGGCATAGATGTTGGGCAAATAAAGCCAAGCTGTTGTTGGTCCATGTCTTTATATGCAAACCCTAAACATAACATACTTCTAACAAATATTAAATGTTTGTGGTACACCCTGATAAACACACAGACTGAGCTCAAGAATATCAAATATTGTTTAATACTAGTTTTACAATGACCACATTCAATATTTACTTCTAATTGGCTGGTAGGGGTCTGTTATGATAGTAAATACTTCCAACACCATTGTTCCAAATTGTCATTCAGGGTACATTAAACTAAATAATAGTGTAATATCTTATTATGATGGTTCAACTGAGTAAATTTAACAATCAAACAAGCTATAGAAAAAAAAAAGTTAACGTTAACGTTTTATTTTCTTCAGTTATGATAGAGGTACAATAATACAGGATAAATAAATACATTTTTTATTATCTCATTGAGAATAAAATCTAATTTCCAAAGGGGGCCTGTAAACAAGAAACATTTGCAGAATCCAGCCCACAGACAGAAACAACAGAATACCAAGAAGTTCGTGAAAACAAAGAAGAATAGAATAAAAGAATAAAACAGAATATAAACATTAAAAAAATAAAGTTTTAAAATCTCCAAGGACTGAAGACTCTGAAGATGTTTCCAGGCAGGTTGCAGTTCATTCCATTAAAAGTGACTGAAATTGGTAATATTGTGATTTAGTGATTTAACAGTAGTAAATATGGACAGTTGTACACATGCATTTGCTATGATTATATAACTTATAATCAAAAGTGAGGCAACAACTTTGCTAACAGCCAAACATCAAGCAAATACAACACAAGACAGCAACATATCAGCCAGCTAACATTACTTACTACTCCAGCAGCAAGAAGCCCAGCATGGAGTCTGTCTTTCAGCCTTTTATTTCATGAAGCTTTCTCAACAACTAAAAGTCAGTCCCAGATTTAGTTTTGTCCAGTGACTTCTTGCTCGGTCACTCTCTTCTTTTCCCTTCTTGGCTTCCTCCATCAGCGTCCTCTTTGGTCTCTTGGCCTCTGCCATGATGCCCATAGAGGCAGCTGAGCCAGTTATATCACCCGCTTGCCCAGCTCTGCTCCCCATCTACAATCCCCCACGGCACCGGCCTGCTTCCTGTTGGTCCAAAATGCCTGTGGTACAAACACCAACGCTCCCATGGTGCTCAGAGTCTGAGCAGCCCAGCTAATAAAATGAGCTAACATTAGCTAACAGCAGCTCTAGTTTGTGGCCAAAACTCAGAGTTACATAGTGTAGAAGCAGGCAAAGCTTTCCATTCACCTGATAACACATCCGTGTAGCGTCAAAATGATTTTGATCTGTTTTATGGTAGAAAAGTTACACAATAAAGGCTTTCAAGAGTGTATAGTACCTAAAAGCAGTTCTGCCAACATTACGTTAAGTATAAGTACAAAAGTGACATCTAAGGTTAGGTAGTTACTGGATCATATGATGTGACTAGGATTAAATGAGAATAGAGATGTACTGTAAAGTAGCTTGGAAGCTTTAAAAGTGGAGTTTTATAAATGAATTACATGAGATAGTTTTTTTTTTTTTTTTCTTGTGGGTTGTAAGGAAGTCCAACCAACTGCTTCCTACAGAGAACAACGCGAAGTTTGAAAATGTCATTTGTGATAAAGTGTAATGTGCTGTGATATACAGGATTTAACTGTTGAAGCGTTGATGGCGCAGCATGACAATACAGACTATGTCCATAGTCATGGAGAGACATGAAGGTTGACAACACTATAGTTTTATGTTTGACAGGAAGTTTTACAAGAAATCCAGTTTGATTTTTCATTTTTGAGTCAAATGTTGACTAATGGATAGTCTACTGTCAAACCAAAAGTATTTGTATGACTCAGCCAGACTAATATGGGTGCTGTTTAAAGTTTTATTGGCAGGATAGTCAGAGCCACTGTTGGAGGTGGAGAATACCATCTACTTGTTTTTTTTCTGCATGTAAAATTAGTCTGTGATTAAGAAGTGATTGTGGGAAAGCATCAAAGGCAGACTGAAGATGAGTCAGGGCCTGGACTGGGGTGGCACCTGGGGCAGAAGGAATTTAGTCATCAGCAAAAGAGAGAGGGTGGAAAAAAAGGATCGAATTAGGAACAATTATGTTATTTATGTACAAAGTAAAGAGCAGTTAAAAGAAGGACTTGGGAGGAATTGCCTCTTTGCTTTTCATCATGACATTTCAAGTACCTCACAGTGCATTAAACATTGATGTCACCCTTGATTTTACCAGAAGGTCCACAAATTTGAACAGCTGTTTGTCAGGTTAAAGATAGATCAGGGATTGTGGTTTCACCTGCTGGCATGACCCTGCTTGATGGCCACAGCCAAAATTATATTATTACAGTAATAATTTATTGTTATTACTATTAGACATTTTTATATTCTAGTTGTTATCGTTACTGTGTTCTGCTAAGGGTTTCTACCGCTTAATCGCGAAGTGTATGCCTGTGAAAAGTGTCATGAGCTAACTCCTGTAATGATTTAGTGCTATTTGAATTGAACTGGATATACAGTATGTACTCACTGATATATTATAAACACAATGACTCCAAATAGGCATGGAATATATAAAAATTAAAAGTAATTTAAATATGTAACATGTACAATATGTTTACTATCTACTCATTTATATACACATGAACTTTCTTTGGTCTTGCATGGTCTCCATTTCTTAGAAAAGTGTGAGAGCCAAATTCAATCTCTATCACCCCTTTGGTGACTGATAGACTGGGGTGGTAAAAGATGAGTGTTCTCTGTGTGTGATTTTATGACATCTGAAAATTGAAGTTCATTCTTAAGGGCTTCTCTTTCCTGTATGCAGCACTGCTGTGCGCAGAGTTTCCTGGTGCAGTTTTACATTCAGCGAGTCTGCTTGGCTGAATAAAGGTTTAATTGAGAACCCTTGAAGTATTTGCTCTGCAACTGTCAACTATTAACCTCAGTAATTAGAGTTTATGATGCTAATGTTCTCTTGCTGCTTCGCAACCACAGCGCCCACCAGGCTGCTGAGTGACACTTGAGGGGGCAGGAGTGAGTGACAGCAGAGGAGAGGAGCAGACAGGCTGACCAGATGGCTGGAGCTGTAGTGCCTGCAGTGCTGAGGCTTAATACCACAGGAGAATGTTCAAGGAAGAAATGATGACAACAATGGAAGGCAAGGATCATTTGGGAAAAAAAAAAAAAAAACTTTATGCATTCAGGTTATACTCTAGTGTAGCATATACCCAAGGACTTTCTCATCCTAAATTGCTGCTCATCTGTGCTGTTTTATCGCCTCTAGTAGCCTAGTATCCCCAGATCCATATTGGATGATTCTGCATCACAGATTTATGGTAATGGATGGACGTGTTAACCTTGCAAAGCTGGTCGAGATCGTAAGAATACATCTTGCATCATGCTATCAAGCTATGGGCTTGAAGCCTGGCAATCATAGTCGTTCAGACCAATCAGCATCCAATGACGAACTACTGTGACATGAAGGATGGGTGTGGTTTAACGCTGGTGTGAGAAGGGATTGTTCGAAAACAACAATGGGGTCTGCTAAAGGGTAGAACAGGATTTGCCCATTGAAAGAACAGTGGTAAGGAACAGCGCTGAAGACTTTCTGGATGGGAAAGATGTTTTCACTCTTCTCCTTACTGACCTCAGTCAGAATTTGATGACATTATGTAGTTTATTAATCGGACTGGTTAAAAAATTCACCTGCAACAGACAGTGATAGTTCATCCAATCAGCTGCCAAGTATTTTTTGAACGAGCCTGCCCTTTTCTAAACAGTTTCCGACAACTTCCCAGATCGTTCTGCATAACAAACACGGTCCCTGTAGTCTGACTTTGAAGTAAACTGGAATTTGCATCCTGTCACAGACCTGCAATCAAGGCCTTTTTAACACAATCAGTCTTTTCCTTATCTTCCTGATCTCCAACAGCAAGAAGCCCAGCACGGAGTCTGTCTTTGAAGCTTTCAGCAACGACTAAAAGTCAGTCCCAGATTTAGTCTTGTCCAGTGACTTAATGCTTGGTCACTCTCTCCTTTTCTCTTCTTGACTTCCTCCATCAGCGTCCTCTTTGGTCTCTTGGCCTCTGCCATGATGCCCATAGAGGCAGCTGAGCCAGTTATATCGCCCGCTTGCCCAGCTCTGCTCCCCATCTACAAGCCCCCACGGTGCCAGCCTGCTTCCTGTTGGTCCAAAATGCATGTGGTACAAACACCAACACTCCCATGGTGCTCAGAGTCTGAGCAGCCCAGCTAATAAAATGAGCTAACATTAGCTAACAGCAGCTCTATTTTGCAGCCAAAGCTCAAAGTTACATAGTGTAGAAGCAGGCAGAGCTGGAAAGAAAAAGGCACCATTGACCTGATAACACATCAAAATGATTTTGTAGCATCAAAATGATTTGAACTGTTATTTTATGGTCATAAACCTGCAATCAAGGTTTGCTTTTTTATCCACAACCACAGTCTTTTCCTGATCTTAAAGGTAGCTAAGAGTGAGAGAATAGATGGCATTCATGCTTCCAGTTTGTCACTTTTTTTTTTGTTTGGTTTGTTGCTTGAGGATAGTCGATGAGTCTAATTCCCAGCACCAACACCACCTGTTGCATTGTATGGCTTGCTGTGAGCCAATTTGTTTCCCATTTACATTGGCATTTGATAACCTGGGAACAAGAACTCAATAATCAGCTATCTGTCTCAAGCATGACTCACGTCAGCTATAATAGTTTGCATGGTAGTTATCATATCTTAAGCTTTTTTTTCCATAACCATAATATTTACCATATGTAGATGTTGTACAAAGTGAGACTTTATAAAATCCTGCCACTGAACAAAAACTGTTTCCATCCAAATATGGGGGGAAAAAAAGTCCAACGTTACACTCAAGGGTGCTCAAGGGCACTTCAGCACCTTTTTTTTCTGTTCCAATTAATCTCTACACATAGCATGCATAGCAGCAGCTGTATGGTCACAAGCTTACTTCTGTAACGGTGGAAATAGCATAACCATTTGTGACTTTCATCTCACAGATTTCATTTTAAGGAACCACGATAGGATCAAGAAAGTTGCTCTCTAACATTAAGGTACTGTCACCCCATCTGTGTGGAGATTAAAGAAACAGTTTGATATTTTAAGAACTGCAGACTGGGACAATTTCTTATGAGTTGCAATTATGAACAGTGGCTTTGTCAGGAAATGCTTAACAGTGAAGTTCAATTTGACAATCACAGGTTTCAGTCCTACTCAGTGACCTGGTAGTGCCTAGGTATTGAGGAAATAGCATTATTCCATTCGGTGTTAAATCCTTTTGAAGACTGGTCTCCTGTGATGTTACATATAATGAGTTCAGGAGGAAATTTCGAAAGAAATATTGAGAACAAGAAAAGAAAAAAAGAAAAACACAGAAGAAAGGTAGACAGAGGAAACAAGAGACTAAAAGAGAAAGAGATCATTTCTGAGCTGTTACAAGTTCATTACATTATTCATTGCTTATCCCCTACCTTGTTTGGCCTTTTATGGGTTTCCTTTCTCTTGTGATTATTCTTTCTCTTTTCCCCCTCTGTTCTTTATCTTATCAGCACTATGCAGGTGTTCCCTGGCACTCTGGGAAACTTAATTTGATTATCAAGTATTCAAATCCATGGTATTTTTTCTCTACCCTTTGCGTCTCCCCATTTCCCAGCAGGATCTTTTATTTTTTTGTGGAACAATCGCATGACTGCTGGGGCTACAGACCAGTGAAAAATCAATTCCCTCCACCATGCTGCGTGGTTTGAGGTAGCTTTCATAAATTGCTGCGGTGGATTTTTACAGGTAAGCCACTGCGAATTGTTGTATTTGAAGTAGGTAGATGATAAAGGTGACATTTGAGAGTTTAAAGTGATCACAAAAGAAAGATCAAGGTCACCCATTTTGCAGCTGAGGGAGCAATGGCACCATGTTCAGACTGTTCTGGGAAGGGTGGGTCACAGTAGCCTGACAATTAGACTGAAATAGGGGGTTAGGTTATCAGTCGTGCCACATCAAGCTGCAGGAGTGGTTGCTTCAGAGCACTTCATATCTTTCGTGACGATATTTGTCTGTCCTTTAACAGTGTCTAGCTCTGTTATTTGATTCCATTGTTTGGGACTTTTTTTCTGTTGTTACTTTTAAGTATCCACCTACCTAGCTATGTGACCTTGCCATCATTAAACCAACCTACAATCAAGTTTGCTTGATAGCCTCCAGTTAGCAAAATTCTGGACTGAATAAATCAAACATGGGCACTTGTTCAGGTCTCATCCTGGATGACAGTGACAGGTTTGACTCCTGTGTGACAGGCAGGGTGTCTATCAAAAGCTATGTGACTTTTGAGAGGTCAATCAAAGCCTGTTTTATGACCTCCCAAAGCACAAAACTGTGACAGCGGAGAACAGGGTTTTGCATTCCAGGTCCCGTCTGAACTGATATGTTCAGTATAAACACTTTTGTGACTTGCCAGATTCATAATTAACAACATTTCCTCATTATGTAAATAGAAAAACATAATCCGGTCTGCATTACATTTCCTCCAAACTTATTTGCCGTTGCAAATTAGCTATAGACATAATCTCTACGAGACAGGGTTGGCTTGTGTTGATTGCTGAAGTTGATTGTCCTGATTTTAGTGATATGATAAAAAGAATATAAACACTGTATCTGCCAGTCAGAATGACTTTTATCCTGAAGAAGGCAACATAAAAAAATCATCAAATTCAAATCAGGTTTGTAACCTTTGACAAGTTGTCTAAACATAACATTTTGTTTCAGTATGAACATATCAGAAATTGTTGGTATCATCTGAATGGTATGTGTCCACCAAAATTAGTGATGCTAGTGCTGAATACAGTTTTTACATATGAATGCAAATCAAATGAAGAAATGGTATTGCGTCTGCAATCATGCAAGATGTATGTGTCTGCACAGTGGAGGATTTTTCCATTAAGTGATGGACCCCCTTCTACTATTTCAGCAGAAGCTATCTTGAGCTGTTTATCACTTGAATCATTGTTGTTAGAAAATAACAAGAAAGACCTTTACCTAGAAAGAAAAAAGCAGTGGGTTACTACAGTATGTTAAAATACCCCATTCTGATACTTCTGATGACATTTCACAAAACAGTATGGTCCTTGCACATGAATAATTTTTAAAAGAAGTGAATCCATGAGCCTCGCACACCAAAAACTCTCAATCTCAGTCTATTCTTTTGACAGACTGAGAGAAATACGAAAAAGAAGGGAGAGAAATAGAAGTCCCTCTTCTGTAAAAGACAGCAGATGGTGGCAGAGATATCCAGTAGCAGCTGACAAAACAAGCTGCCATTAATTTTCATTCAATAATGCATCATACAAAATCTTCAGTGCCCTTTATGTTCCCCTCAAACGTCAAATCTAATTGGACTCCAGCAGAAAGTACTTACAATTCAGTTAATGGTGATGATTTTTTTATGGAAATACACATAACGGTGTGCTTTTAGAGATAGAGAGCATGCTGCACTAAAGTCAGCTGAGTTTTGATGTGTGCAGGTTTTTCCAGATGTCTTTCCTACAAATGTAATCAAAAGAAAAAAACTTGTTCCTCGCACCTTTCACAGAAATGTCAGCATGGTGTGGCGTTGACCTTTGCAGTCTTTATTAGTGATCGTAAAATAGACTGTACTTGCCATAGTGTATAGTGAAGGACTTGTGATATTATTGAAAGGCAATAATCCTGTGTTTTAGGTTTGTGACATGAAAGGTTTCTGAAAAGATATTGCAGCTGCAAGAGAGATGACGAATTATATTAATTTCTTCCTTGCCCAAAGTGCTGGGCTGGTCAGCAAGTTTGTAAGGTGCACATCAGTATCTGTGTCATAAAATGCAGCAGGAGGAATTTCTGGCATTGAGACTAAAAAGCAAAACATAAATGAACACTGCTGTCTTAAAATATTATACATACATGCATACAGAGAGAAAGAGAGAGAGAGAGAGAATAAAGGGAAGAGATTTGTTCAGCCTTTCCTTGGTCATATTAGTCATACAAACTTTATTTTGAGTCACTGCCGCTAGTAGTGAGTTTGATTTTCATACGTCTCAGGAGTTTGGGACACAAGTCTGTTTTCCATTTTCCAGGTTCTATATTTGCATTTCACTCCAGAACACCTCAACACAATTTGACTTCAAATGCAAAACTGAACTTTGAGATTTGAAGATGTTCTGCCATTCAGATCCATTCAGCTGTAAACGTGCTGACCAGGTAATACAAAAACCATTTGCCTGTCTTCGCATGTCCTGCTGGGGACACGGAGAAACCCGAAATTGAATCAGGGAGGTGCTGTAATTAACAAACGCTCCAAGGAACAGAGAGGCCAAACAAGCCTGAAAGACAATTACAGAACTGCAGTCTTCAAAGTCTGCAGCTGGCAGTCTCGTGGCATTAGGGGGACAATTATTATTGTAATGCCTAAGTCACTGTCACCTCCAAACAGAAAAACATGTCCAGAGAAAAAAAAATGAAATCGAATGGCCAGGGAAGAAAAACACACAAGTCCACACTCTGAGCTGCTATGCAAATAACAAAGTTTGGGAAAGAATCCAATAAGAAGTTGTGTAATCTCCACAGGACATGTGTGCTCTTATGCTCTGTTCAAACTTGTGATGACATTCATAGCTCTGGAATAAGAAGTCTAAAATCCGACTACAAGTCCTGATCCGCTTGTAATTAAGCAGTGTGAAATCATTTCCATTCACCACACTGTACAGTTAGGTGTCATTGCACCTGCGGACAACATGAGCGGAACGTTCTCACTGTTGCAGCTTTAGGGTGGTGCTGTGACACCCCATAAGAACATGACAGATGGTGGAGGTCTCCACGATGTGCACGTCGTGCTTGAGGATCCTCGTGACGCCATCAGTCAAGGTCTAAAAACATCTCAGCATACTGTCGTTGTCCATAAAAAAAACATGTATGTCCATTTTTTTTTTTTTTTCTGTTCAGGAGGACGAAATGTTTTTTCTCAGAAACTAGCTCACTGAATACATATAAAACACTGTTATGAGACACATTTAGCACGAGAAATGTAAATATGTTCACACAGTCATCAGTGAACTATTTTAAATGGATTTGCATGGGTTGTGAGTTTCGTGCGAGTGGTTCTGAGCCTCAACTGTCGTGTTTATGTCCACCTCAGTTGGTAAACTATCAATAGCAAGGCGGCCTTACATGTTTTTCCATAAGGCGCATTGGCCTTATGAAAATATTTTATCGTTTTAGAAGAGATGCCTCAGAGGACAGAGCGCATGGTGAGATGATGGTTCAAAATATAGTATGATGAGCAAGGAGACATAGGGGTAGATACATATTTGTAGTTTGTTGCAGCTTCAACGTGTGTTGTATTTGTGTGTGTGTGTGTGTGTGTGCACCTGAGCTCATGTTATGATCAAAAATAAGGGGGCAAGATAGAACAAACAGTGAACAGTTCACCTTGTTTCCATGACAACAGACTGATTTCATCTCACCTGTTACTGATACTTAGATATTTAATAACATTCATTTCTAACTTTTTTGTTGTTGTTGTTGTTGTTGAAGCTTGAATTTCTCTCCCTGAATTTCCATCATAATCTGAGCTTTCCCAGTCAATCTTTTCTTCCTTTGTACGCTGTCAACAAAAACATGACAGCCTTAGTGTTGTGCCTTCTTGACAATTTCCAGCCCATTACAGCACATTTAGTGTGATTACACAGTTGAAGACCTAATTACTGCATCGATGCAGTCAGGAATCAACTACCAGGCTTTTTTTTTTTTCTTTGTTGACTAAACTACAAAGTTATTGACTTTTTAAAAAAAAAAATCTTTATTGTACATGCTTGCAATCCTCAGTTTTGACTGTCTGTGTATGATTTAAATATTACTAACTGGGGAAGTCTCAAGTTAATATGAGGTCAGAGCATGAGGTCTCAATGCTTCATTATGTTCTATTATTATTGATCACTGCTGTGTATTGTGTGGCCTCCTTTATAAAACGCCTGTCTTTCCTCCAGTCATGGAGTCACCTTTCTTTTTGGGTGTTGTATTTATAGGGGTTTACTTCTTTGCATCATTCACTCATCTACAAACCCTCTTCGTCATTTAGGGCAAGTAGCATGAAGTCAGTTTGTCTTATGTTGTGAGTTGTGAGGTGGGGTCGCTAAAAGTCGATGTGATTGAACCTACAAGACTGGAAAACCCAAGCAAAGAGCTGACAGCAGATAAAAGTTGCAAAAAGACACAGAATGGAGTGTTAATCCTAAATCGGATCAGCAGCAATCCTTTCACATTCATTTTAACTGTCTACTAGTCCATCTCTCCTACCATCCTTTCTGCCACAACCCAGGAAGTAATGAGTCTGTTAATCTCTTCATCGGAGATTGCCCTGGCTAACACGGCCCCAGAGTGCCACTTCAGACTTCTCTGAACCGATCCAATCACCATTAATTGTTTTCAGCTGGCTTGAAAATAACCAAAAGCAACAATTAAAAGGCTGAAAAAGTCCAGGGCTGTTCTTTGCTCCTTCCTTCCCCTTACTTTCTGCAGCTGAAATTTTAGGCCTTTTTGTTAAAGATAAATAAATAAATAAATACAAATTTCTAAATGAGCTGAAGAACTTTAACATTATTTGGACTGTTTTTTGTCTCTTGGGTTCAGCTTGTTAAAAATGTTACCTCTGCAGAGTTAACAAATTTAGTTTTTCTAAGTGAGTTTAAAAATACAGGCTGTCGGCACCAGCAAAAATCAATTATTCCAGTGGAACTGCTGCATTCAGTGGATTTGCTTGCAGGAACAAAATAAAAACACAATAAAAATGTTTGATTCATTTTCTTTTTTGGCTTTGTTTGCTTTTACCCACAAAATTGCAATGTTAACCAATAGCCAGTTGACTTGACAGTGGAAAACCTCAGAGAGAACGGGATCATAATTTGTAAACTGTGTCGCACAAGTCAGTTTTGTTTAATCCCTTCTGTTGGTGTGTAAACCTCTTAAGGAAACAGGCATGGTAAGTCGTGTCATCAAGGCATCAAGACAGTAGGCTACCTTAGTAAGCCACCTATCTTTTTCTGTTGTTCAATAAAATCTTTTTTTTTCTTTTTTTTAATAAATGATGTACACACAGTAATAGAGAAAATAGAAAATAGAAAATGTTCTTAATTGGCTTACTTACTCGCTATACTTCACCAATCATCCCAAGTCCAGTATTAAAAGTAAAAGTTAATCAATGTTTATCAATGTTACTATGAGATATCTGGATTATTATTATTAGTGCAGTGTATGTTACATTTACTGCTGCAATTATTTAAAATTGCTTAAATTTTAACTATAGACAGTTTAATCTTCAGCAATTCTTCTCTAAGATCATCATATCTTGTACCACAATTTTTCAGAAAAACAGTGATGTGTTGTGATGATGCATTCCCAAGTAATCCATTATTATTATAAAAGTTTTTTTAATAGTTTAAGAAAGCTTAATTTCAGGAGGAGTAGGGTGATTTTCTTTTCTTCTTCAGTCAATGAACACAAATAATACATTTAAAATCACAAAATTTGAAGATACATTCTTTTCACTGCACAGGAAGGGTACGAAAAATTGCAATCTAAAAAGTAAGATGTCAGACCATGTGAAGTACAACGTAGAATATTTACCTCTGAGATATAGTGGCATAGGAAATACAACAAGTATACCTCAAATACTTGAGTAACTGTACTTAGTTACATTCCACCACTGCTAATTAGAAAACTGTCTGTCTTATGTCAAAGGTTGGCAACTGTCCAGATATCATTTCATATTCTCGTTGGCATCTTCTGGACATCTGCATCTCTGAATTATTACTTTTGTTTGTGCCAGCGCACACAAGTGGGCCTTCTTAGCTGAGAGGTAGTGGCTTGTGAGAGATGGGTAGTAGTTATAGACTTAATTACAGCAGCTTTAATGTGTATGTGCTTTTGTGGACATGTTCTGCAGTAATAGAGAGTGGACAGAAACAGCCTGCTTTTTTCAATTGGCAGATCAACAAACTACTTCATCATTCAGAACAGAGTCTTGACAAGAGACCAAAAAAGTGGAAATGGCAACATGGTGCGGCAGCTTGGCTATTTTGTTTTACAATCAGTTTGTTGTCATAATTAGTCACACGTGAATGAATTTAATTGACTTTTTAGGCCAAGTACTAACTTATTTGCTTCAGCTCTCTGTTGCCAAACTCCAAAAGACCTCCTGCTTCACTTAAAAAGGAACCAAAGAGCAAGAGAAGAGAGCATCTTCCCTGACAGCTGTCCTGTCATATGGCATTTCTTGCCCTGTTTCACCCCCCCCCCCTCAATGCCTCATTGAAACTAGGACTGACATGTCATTCAATTCCAACTGACAGACTGCTCACAACAACATGTAGGGCTTTTATTATTTAGAGGATTTAACAATAAATCAAGACAAAGGACTGTATTTGCAGCAACATATGGTAATGCATTAAAAAAAAAAAAAAATCAAAACTACAAACTGAGTATCAAAAATTAAAGAAGCACTTTTCTCCGATTTGTGGACAATTAATTTATAGGCAGTTTAAACAATCATGGTTTATGTGTAGGAAAAGCTAAAAACTGTCAGCTTCAGTGACTCTGCAGAGTAGACACTGCAGAGGTTCAGCCCAATTTTAGCCCCTTGTGGTGGGATCATGAAGGCTGATTAATCACCTTCATGATCTGGCTTACAGTTTAAACTCTAATGGTTGCTGTCAAAAGATCTGTTATAAACTGTAGTGAGGTTATTTAAATGTTATTGGTGCAGTATTTTACATGTTGTGGCTAAAACTGTAGTCCCGAGACAGACCAGACTGTTGTTACATGTTCCAGAAATCTATAGCTTGATAATATATTTTTCTTCTTTGTTTCAGCCCGTGGTATTGAAGCCGCCTTCTCTCTTTTTGTTGACACCGAACACAGCCATCTTATTTAAATACATTTTAACCGTTTGATATAACCAACTGGGGCTTACATTCTGTGTGAGCTCTACATTGTGGCCACTTAACTGATCCGTGCCAACGCGTTCTCACTCCCACATCGTCAAAAGCAGCAGCTTAGTCAGTGGCATGATGCTTCATACTATGGTGCTATAGATGTACCTCTGGCGTCATTAATGGATGCACCCATCTGGAGTTATATTTTGATGTGCCATTGAAGTCAGGTGACGCAGGATAAAGAGTGCTGGGTGACGTTGGATAGGTCAAACAAACAGAATCAACACCCAGGTGTTCGTGTTCTGTGTGAAACCAAAGTCATAGTTGACTTGTAAGTTATGCTACTTATGCTATGTACCTTCCATCCATCCTTCCAAAGGAAGGCACCCAGCGGGAATCCTAATCAGATGCCTGAACTACCCCAGCTGGCTCCTTTAGATGCGAAGGAGTAATATGTTGGCATATTTCCCGGCATCGCAGACTGGTCCATCACATACTTATATCACATATCCAGACTCCATTCACTCGATTTAAACTTTTTATATCATTATTTCTAACTTGCCCTGCAGAGTATTGACAGCGTACTAGTTTGAAGCGCAGGGTCACTGAGCAAGCTAACTTGACGACTTGGGAGTCAGAACGCGTTGTCCATAACAGAGTGAGAATAAGACAAAGAGGGGAGCATTTCTTGCATCTTCCCATTTTTCTTAAGATCAAAGATCAAAACACTACACTATTTGGATCCCTGCCACTGCCAACTGCCTGTGTTGAACTGTAGAGGATGCAAACAGCTTATATCTCCCCAGATACACATGGAGAGAATGTCAACTTTTTTTCACCTGACAGAAAACAGGGCATATCACACAGAGATGCTCATGCTATTCCCTCAGATCCCACCCACCTACTGTGATCAACCGGTGGGAGGATGTGATCCCTCACTGGCAAATGCTGATGTAATAATAATAATAAAAAAAAGAGTGATGTAATAATCAAAGATTTCAGTCAACAACAAAGATTTTCACAGCAATTTAATTCCGTATTTTGTTGTTTGTTTTTGTTGTTTTGGATAATGTATCAGTGGGAGCTTTTTGGTCACAACTGGCTTAAATTTCTTTGACTCATGAAATATTTATTCATGCAAATATTTCTGCGCTTTTCTTCTTGCATAAAATCTAAATGCAAAGATGTCAATCTGAGGGTTTAATGGTGTGTGAAAGTAAGATGTCATTCAGCATGTTACTGTCAAGAAGACTGAATGACATCATCCCCCTACAGGTCTTGATGCAGAATGAACCTGCCTTCCATAAACCTACTTAAGACCTCTTAACAAGAAGCTTGCAGACCATGCAGCTTATACAGTATGTGGAAAGGGTGTTTGGCTGATAAGACACATATAAACTGCTGAAACAAAATGAAAAATGATGATGATTTATTTTTTGCATAATTGTCTCAGTGTCAGTTTTTAGATGCTTTTTGTTGTTTTACAGAATGTGTTGAAAAATACACAGTGCTTACAACTTTTGCACTGTAAGAGGATTGTTAAATTAATTAATGTCGCTCACAGAGAAAGCTGGGGGGGGGGGGGGATTCATCACTTAACATGGTTCCCCAACTCTCTCTTTCTAGGTAGGCAGCCAAATACTTCTTTATTCACCAAAACCGAAGCAAGCTGAACATCACTTCAGTGGATGACAACCCACTTAAACACATCAAGATGGCATCTGTCTGTCGGAAAGCCTGCAAACACAACAGTCTGCATATGGGACGGAACAGCTCTGCAGGCAAGCTGGCTCTTTCTATTTCCTGCGATCAGTGTCCTTTGAACATTTGGCACCATATGGGACTGATGGTTCCATTCTGAACATCTTGGTTCAGCAGACAGACCTCTTTCTTTTTATTTAACAAAGCGGGCGGAAGAGAGCAAGGAGACAGGACATCGCTGCTCACTATGTTTCCACTTAAAGCAACAAGCAGAAATAAATAAATATGCAATAATGGAGCAAGATTTTGCTATCAAGGCTAAGTGGCTGCACTTCAAAAGCCTCTGTGAGGAGTCCCTCCAATTGACTATCATCTGGAGTGGAGGGGTATTATTTGTTATCCGTGACTCAGTTATTGCAAAAGTAGGTATATAGTGAGATTTCTTACTTTCAGAACTGTCTAATCTGTTGTTATGGAGCAAAAATGTACGGCCACATTAGGTACCTGCCTCGCTGCTCTAATCATCTTTAAAAACAGCTTGTTTGTTTATTTGTTTCAGATATGATTATTTCTTTGGAATTGAAGTGACTGGACAGGAAGATGCCAATCAAATGTAGCCCGACATTCACACCAAGTAACATAAATATGAGAGAAACACGTCTATCTACACTGTTAATTGTAGTTATTTCTCAAATTAAATTCTAAAGGTGCTCTAGCAAGACAAACCAGCCGCCACTTATTGCTTAATGGATGTTAAGTTAGCACTCTGTCCTCTGCTGAAGGACATGTGGACCCAAGAAGCATAGTTGTGTATGGACACATTAGCAGGTAGTGAGATTTGATCTTATGATCTCTCAGTTACTGGACAGTGTCACCATCTGGTAGGCCAATCTTCCTATTTAATTAAGTTTATCTCATCCCATTTACATCACATGACATTACAATATATTATTGCCATTATAAACTGTTATCCTATCAGCTTGTATTATAAGATAGGAGTGCTATATTAACAATGCCACCCACATAAAGTATAACAGCGGATCTCAGTTAATATGTGAATCACTTAACTCCATTTTTATAGGACACCTCAGTGTGCATCAAAGAATGGAGATGAGCTAACCATTCCCTGGACTCCACATTAAGCACCAAGAGCACACACATATTTAAATGACAGGGTGGTGTATGTGTATTATATTTCACAAATATCTAACTCTCATTTGTTGTATTGCCACAGCTTTATTGCAACCTGGAATGCACCATTCAATTTTATTTATATAACGCCAAATTATAACAGACGTTATCTCATGACACTCTCCATATAGAGCAGGTGTAGACTACACTCTATAATATTAATCACATAGACTCAGTAGGCACTTGGCAACAGTGGCAAGAAAAAAAAAAAAAAAACTACCAACCACTTCACACACCTTCACACGCTTATTTACAGTGTATACCTTAAAAGTTAGAGCTATGTTAGACCAGGCATTTCGACATGTGTCTGACTAAGGTGGAAAGGTGGAGGAGGACGTTACGTGAGTAAAAAAGTTGAATACCTCTACTTTCTACGGAGTATAAAAGTAAAAAGCACACTCTTGGTTTCTCTGACAGACATTTCTGCTGGCTTTAACTGAAGTCTTCCTCTCTTGTTTATTTCATCTTGGTATGTCATTAAGTTATGTCAGTCATGTATGACACGCACAAAAATTGACAATCCCCCTAAAGTAATGAGCCTGTTTTGATAATGTAAGGAGTAGAATGTACAGTTATTTGTGTGAAAATGTAGGGTAAAATTAAAATGAAAAAAAAAAAAAATATGTAAGTAATTCACAGATTTTTGACAAAACTACTAAGTACTTAAGTATTTGTACTTTACTTACTACCTTTGTGTTGAAGTAATATTATGTTGTCAGAGCTCTGGCTTGGTTCCATTCAGTGTGTTCCCATAGGGAAATGGTTTTTGCCTTGCCCAGTATGAAATAGCTTTGTTATTGGGTAGTAAAGTAGCTTTAAGTAGAGACTTTCTGCCAGCTATTCAACTGAAATGCCCTTCAGTTTGTCATAATACTGTTTTGGCCAGAATATGCCCCGCTGATTAAAAGAAAATTACGATTATGATCATAGTAGATGAGCCATTCACCACTTACCTTTTTGAATTTTCACAAATTACTTGTGATGTGAAGAGTTAGATGAATATGAACATGCAATTCAGGTATCCGTGAATTAGACTCTTTAAAAAACAGCCTCTCTCCCCACCACTGCATCAGAAGCTGAACATGCCAATCGATTTCTGCTAATGCAGGACAATAATTTTGTCACTCTATGATACACGAAATTGCATCATCTAGTATCTTCTTTGTCCATCCATCTACCATAACTGTCTCTTCTTATAAGGGTTGTGCAAGGGTCAGGGCGATTCCAGCTAACATTTTCTGAGTGAAGGGCAATTTAGAGTCTCCAATTAACCTATTAACCTGTATGTCTTTGGAGTGTGGGAGGAAGTCAGAGTACCTGGAGAGAAACCACATAGACATGGGGAAAACATAATTCCAAATAGAAGGGCCCAGTCGACCAGGGATTCACACCAGACACCTTCTTGCCTTGAAGCCTTAAATTGGACAGAGAAAACTGACAGATGTACTCTCTTTACTATATAGTGCATTATACAGTTACTGTCCAGCATTTTTTGAGTGTTCTAATTCATTATTTGAACGTACATTATATAATTCCATCAAAACTTCCCGCAATGGAGCAATAAAAAGTATTGCCCATGGTATGTTCCCCATTTCCTGCTAACATTCCCACAATACAATGTAATATGTAGCATAATGAAAATTACTAGTGTGCCACACTGTCATTTGTGGTTATGATTCAAATTCATGAATGTCTGGAATCTCAAGTCAAATGTATTTCTAAACCCTGATATTACAGTCCACAGATTTGCCACTCCTGAGAACAGAGAACAAACTATGAAGTGTCTATTATATAGAGAGCAATGAATTGAGATTTGATATGAGACCCCACATATGGGTGTGCATGTGAAACTGGGCATAAGACCACTAGGCAACATCTCAGCTTCCTTTCATATTCAAACACAATATTAGAATTTTAAGCGCATAAGGACAGTATTATCTTTTGCTAAGATGTAGCCGTAGCTGTATGAATTGCCTCATAGAGGAAACAGTATGAGATGAAAAATGTCTTTAATAATTACACAGTTCCATGTTAATCCATCAAGTCAACAGAGAGCTTGTAGTGTAGTTATTAAGGAAAGTCTTTTCTTGGAATATCAGCATTTGATAACACGGCACACTCTGGGTATTAACCTGCACTGAGACGTGAATTATTCCTGAAATGCTCAGTGAAGACAACACCAATGAGGATTTAGGTGTGTAATACTCCATCACACAGATGCTTTACTCCTGCGTGATTGATTATATGCTGTTTGTCTTTGGTATGCAAGTCCGCATTCATCATTAGCCTTCATACCTGTATTTGGTGAACAGTCTCCTGAAGCCTGTGATGGAAGTATGAGGAGAATCAATGATTCAAGCCTGTCACAAGAATCACAGTGCATACTTTTATCCCACGCAAACGTGCATACACACACAGAAATACACACGCAAGAAGAAACCAGTCTCAGGCTGACCATTATCTAACCAATAATTGCTCACCCTGGCACAAACAAGATAGCTGTTGGAAAATGCTAATTCTTCACATTGTGCATTTCATTACAGGAGAAGTGACAGCTCTTTAATATTATGATAACAGTGGAAAAAAAGGATTTTCATTCAACAAACCGGCATCCAGCAGTTGCAGAGAAAGCAATTTGCATGCTGAATTTCCCTGTGAAATGCCTGCAGTGTTTTTAATCACTCGACATTAACAAATCTTTTAATTACCATTTGTCAACAACTGTGTTTAGAATAATGTCTGCCTGCTTAATACCGGGGGTTTAAGGACGGTGAGACTTAACTGTAATTTCTATTAGCACTCTTTTATTTCTTTTGAGGTTGTGAAGAGGCACCCTCTCGATAAATACTTTTCGCTGAAAACGAAAGATGATTTTTGAAAAGGGAAAATGAAAAAAAAAAAACTAGACACACAGCCCACTAAAGTCACTAAAATGTCAGTGAACTATGGACACAACAGGACTTGTGCATCTCCTGCAAAACATCTCCCCTCTGGTAGGTGCTACAGAACATTAATATAATATAATATAATACCGCAATATAATATACATGTATGTATGTATCATGCATGTACTGTGCATACATGACACATGTTATAGCTAATCTACATGCATATGAAATCAGAATCTGGCTGGTCGTATGCAAGTAAACAGCATGTGTTTAGCAAAAAGGCGGAAAGCATCTGACAACAAACATCAGATATTTGTTTATAGGAATTACACAAAATCTGCCTTTCTCATAACTTCTCACACTTAAAGTTGCTACACTGAAAGCCCCGAATTATTGCCCGTTGCGCGTAGAAGCTAAATCAGAGCTGATAGATTCTGAGATTTAATAACAGATGCAGAATTTTCTTTTAATGCCAATTCTGATTCAAAGCAGGTCGTATATACTGTTTTATATTTAAATATTATTTACATACATTTAAATGTAATCATCAACAGATCCACATGACCCACTCCTGCACTGCTCGTATTACAAACTACCAACCAGACCATAACGCCAAGATATACATTCCAGCAATGATTAAATACATAGGCCTACTTCAGTGTTCTTTGTGTAGCTGTGTGTCTATGCAGTATGCATATATAACGCTGATGCTGATTTGATGAAATGTTCTTAAATAAATGTGTGTCACTTATTACCTATGTATTTATTTTTTTAGCACCGCAGTGTTTCGCTATATTTTCTTGGCTTGCAAATCTAAAATGACTGATTTATGCATTGTAACTGCACAGCATGTTGTGGTTCACTGCTTTTAATCACTAAATAGTGTGTGCATTATTCATATCATTTATTTATTTGCCTTTTAATTATACAAATTTGCCCTAACTTCTATGTAAATAAACCTGCCATCTGCAATGGTGGAAGCACATTTGAGTTACATGTGCTGAGGTTCACTCTTCAGAGCTCTTCTGTATCACGAGAGAAAGTGATACAGAGCGAGAGAGAGAGAGAGAGAGGGAGGAGGAGGAGGAGGAGGAGGGCAGCTCTAAGTCAACCCTCTTTCCCCAGTCTCTCTACCATACACACTATGCTACACACTACCTCAGAGGGAGTGAGAGCCGAAGGGCATGGATGCTTCTGATGCTCATGCTGTCAAAGCAGAGTAAAGAGTACAGCAGGGTACTGGTTTAGACATGCAGATGTATGTGCATACAGTAAACGGTATGTATTACTACAGGTTCATCTATATGAGGGAGTGAACGTGTCTTTAAATGCATGGTGTGTGTTTGTTGGGTGAATGTTTCTGGCTTTAATGCGAAAGTGAATATTCAAAACAACATAAAACTGGCACTCAAATTTAAGGTTCCACTGGTTATACATATATGTATGATGTCCACAGAAAAAATTGATAAAAACAAACCAGCAGGAATGTGATGGTCCACACCCACTATACAGAAGATGAAAAAAATAGTCCTTGTCATTTAATGTAACATGCATTTTTGCATGTGAACCATGTGTACATAAAAACGTGTGTGTGTGTGTGTAAAACTGATTAATAAAAAGTATCTCTTCTCTTCTTCTCTAAACATTTCATTAATCCATTCAGTGTCAACATGTTTGCTACATGCCATGTATGTTAATTAAGAACTTTCTTAACAATTCCCTCATTATGTCATCACAAATATAATTATTTTAGCATTATGTTTCTATCAAAACATATTTGCTGTTGCAAGTTGTATAAACATAAGCTCTAGGAGACAGGACTCTAATATAACACTGTTTGGAATCATGATTTAGCTGCTTTAAACTACTTTAAAGTGTTTACATATTTCTTTTTACCCCTGTGATCATTGCTTTGTTAAATAAAGGTAAATTATCTACAGAAGTAAAAGGCTGCTGCCAGTCTTCGGGAAATCTCTAATGTGCTGTGCAAAGTTTCAATTATTGAAAAATAATAAATTATTTAAAATAACAACTGGATAGCCCTGTGGTTACAGACGTTTACTCGACTTGAGAGTTGCTGGTTTGAATCTGATTCCAGGAACCTAACCTTGGCATGTGAGAGAAACAAGGAACTCGAAGGTGAAAAGTCTTTCATCCTGTAAAAATTACTGTCAAGGAGCCCTTGGAGCAGGCACCATTCAAGCTAAATTATCCGTAGATATGGTTGTACCTAGCAGCTTAGAAGTGGAAATGTTTGCAACTAAAAGAATAAAAAACATGGAGCACAGTTTCACCGGAAGAAAAAAAAAAATGTTTTTGAGAAACCCAGGATCAACCTCATCTTCTCTTCCGTTTGCCTCAGACCTATTAAACAGTAATAAGTGCCACATATCTTGCAGTTCAAGATATTTTCCATTGTTTCACTTTGGTGTTGCTTGCAGAAAAACTAAGAACAAAAAAAAAATACCAAAAAAGCACTTTTTTATTTCTATTTTTGAGAGAAATGGAAAGAAAAAGTAAAAGACATAAGCGCATTAATAAATAATTGAACATTCCTTCACCTGTTAGGGGGGACACCTCATATAATACAGCGACACTTGAACATTCACCGGGCCAAAAAAAAGAGAGCAATTTAGCTCGAGGCTGAGATAAGACAGGCTGAATACTTGAATACACCGTTAATCATCACATAGAATTCACAACCGTCCCTCCCTCGACAGCACTGACACGGCGCCTTCAGTGTTGAAGGCAAAGGCAGAGCGATGAGGAGAGTTAAAAAGCATTCTTGGATTTGTGCAGCTTCAGGAGGCCACAGAAAAGTGAAGGTTGCCACAAAGTAACAGTTTCATTTTTCCAAAGTGAGATATTCAAAACCGATGCCTTACAAAGGGACTGCTGGTGTGAAGTAGAGGATACTCTGTGCTACTACTGAAGGTATTAGTCATTTTGAGTTATTTCCTTTTAAAGAAATTAAGGGTTTGAGTATTACCTGCATTCATGAAATATTGACAACATCCCCACACAGTTAACAGGAAGAAATTATTTCTGAATGTTGAATGCTGAATGTACAAGTTTCAAGGTAGTTTACTGGCATTTGGTACTTCCAAGGAAAGTATTGTAAGGGGATTTTCTAACATGCCACATTTGGGGGTAATATAGGGTCAAGCACATGTCTTGAGGTCACTGCAGGGTTAGTGTTAAATCTTAGGTTGTTATGGGTAAGCTGACTTATTCCTGTGATACAGAGTAACTGTGTGTTCATGTTTAAGAAAGCAGACACCATTCAAAACATTACTATGGTAACCAATATCAGAGGATAGGGAGTCTAAGGAGTCTCACTGCTTAGACAAAATCATCAAATTTTCTTGTTGGTGGACTAATGACTATTTTCTGACAGTCTTTGTGTTAATGCCCTTAAGGCATATAGACTAGCCAGCCAATGGACAGCTTCTTCAGAACTGTGGAAGCCTCTTGTCATAAGATAAGATGGACTTCAATGATCCCAAACCGGGGATATTCACCTGCCACTTCAGTTCATATGGTGGATAAGAAATTACTAAGAAATACATACAAAAAAAAAAGTCAAGAAGTCAAAAGTCATGCTGAAGAAAGCCATGAAGTTGGTGTTAAAGAGTCTGACAGCTGTTGGAATGAAGGACCTGTCGTAGCACTCCTTCTTACATGGTGGGAGTAGACATCTGTTGCTAAAGGAGCTGTTTAAGGCCCCACAGTTTCACAACACATAGGTGTTGACTTGAATGCTCGTTAGTAGCCTCATTTCATGTTTTTACCAGTCCAGATAACCGACAGGACCAGATCTGACCTGAAATATCTGTGTTTTGGTGTCCTTAAGTGCCTTTTGAAAATGGGAGTGTATGATATAAAGTATAGTATATCTATGTGAAGAATGATCATCAGAGATTTTGGGTCCCTGATCAGCTAGTAGAGTATGTGTTTTCAGGCTGTCAAAATGTTTCCAGTCATAGTTTCCTCTTGCCTTTTATAATCACTTTGGGAAATCATCAGCTCTTACACACCACACCAGTAGAACTGCTCAATAAGATATTCCAAATATTGCTTCATTAGATTGTAACCTTTTGAACGTGTGTACCAGTAGCATAGTGCAACAATAGTGATGCAAGTGCAATAATACCTTCTTTATCAGGGTTAAGTGTCCATGTCATACCACAGGATGCAACAAAGTCCAAAGAAATGTTTGCACTCTGTTTATTTCATTAAGATAGTCTTTCTAAGCAGCTTGAACCCATGTTTCTTGACACCTTTTTATGGTTCTTTACTCTTAATGGTTACAATTTTATTATCTTTACAAATATGACTAAACTGCTCCAAACAAGCTTAGTGGGAAAATGTAAAAGTCAATTCCTTCTGCCTTATTGTTCAGTACAAACTCACTTTGGTTTCTGAGTGGCTTTGGATCCAAAAACCGAGTGAAGAAAAGAACAGCATGTTCGAGCCCAAACGCCCCCTCCCCCTCCCACCCAAAAAATGACAGGCACATTTCAATCCTGTGAGTGAGAGAAGCTTGGCGATCGACTGGCAGGAGATTCTGGCACCCAATCAGGACCTGCCATTCGAATATTTGCACATGTAGAGGGAGCTGCTGCTTCCGACCCAAGCCCACGTCACATCTGCTGAGGACCCACTCTTGCCTAAGTGAGATGACGGCAGCCCCCCTGATCTGGCCACAGAAGCTTGACAGAGAATATTTAGAAAGTGTTTATGAGGGGTATGCCACTATGCTGAAGTACAGTAGTGACAACAAATGAATATTAGCACCTGGTCCCTTCACATAAAAAGGGAAGTGTTTATTCAGGCGTTAACATTTTTAAATATAACACAGTGAGTAAGAGGGAGTATTTTCTGTCTTTCTTGTCTTCTCTGTCACACACTGTGAAGGGATTTCTATTGCCAACCTTGAGCTAAACATGATTCACCTGTGCTAAATGTCACTATCCTGCATTATGCATCAGTAGTGCTGTAACTGCTATGGGTGAACACAGATTGACCATTGTTACATCTCTATTTGGTGCAAAGCTGACCTCTAAATCGGTCACATTTCTAAAGTCAAGATCTATGCTATAGCAGCTAAAATGAAATTACTGTAAAGAAAACTGCCATATTTGTCATATCAGATATAACAGTAGTGATATTTGTCCATTCACAAGTGACTTTATAGCTTGAAAGAAAGTCTTAAAAATCAGAAACATGAACATTCAAGAGATTCACTTTATGGCCCATTCAGAAACAATGAGATTTGTGGCTCACACTCTGCAGCCAAAGTTCAACTTGGTTGGCAAGCTCACCAGCGGTACGCTGTGCTGTACGTTGCACTGTACGTTGCACTGTGCTCGATGCAGCTAAAAACCATTGTGGCACAGTGAAAACCATTGAAAATAATGGGTTTCAGAGCGCAGTGCTGATGTTGCCACATAGTGTCTGAAAAGACCATTAGACCACTTCCACCACCATGGATTTTATCTCACTACATGTGAAAATTTAAATATCATACATACATTAAAAAAAAAAAAATCATGCTAGACAGAAAAGTATAGTCACCATTCAGATTCTGAACAGTGTTTCCTTGATCCAATAGAGATGAATGACAATAAATTGCTTAACCAGTCCAAGCTTCATGTACAACATATCTTTAAATTGCACAAAGAGACGAGAACTTTGACTTTGCATAAAATCCTAAAATTCCTGTGAAACTAAACAAATGTGTCTATCCTTGACAAATGACATTACAGTATAGGACTGTCCAACAAATACCAAACTGCTTTGTGTCTATATACGTAAGTAAATTGTCTAATAATATTATAGGACAAGTGCTAATTAGCTGGGACCATCCTTGTATATATCTATGTATATACGCAGTGAAAAATGATATAGTATAGCATATTGCAAAAGCACAACATAAGAAGGTAAAGCACTAACCAAGCTAAAACCATATTTTTAAAGCATTTTATAATTTCTTCTTTCTACTGTTGGGTAATGGTAGAAAGTCAAAGAAGATTGCAAACTGGTTTAAGAGAAGCAACTTGTCATGCCTTGTTAACTCTTAGGCCACTAACATTCACACGCTAATCATATGACATCCTTTAACCTGTGTTTAACTCTCTTGTTTTATATAACTTGTAGTTGGTACACTGCATGGCTTTCAGTCAGCTGTTTACAAGTGGCAGACTGTGCAGAGGAATCGGTCTTCTGGGTTCCTTGGTTTACGATTCTACACACCGAATACTGGATCTCCACAGGGATGGGTGATTTTCCTCTGAAATAAGCACCACAGGCAGTGTGAGAGAGAAAATAGAGGACAGGAGGGTGTGAAGACAAGGTATACAGACTGGAAGAGATGGAGGGGAGACAGAATAAGTGAGCAGGTAAGGCAGGAATCAAGGTGATGGAAGGCTAGAAGGAGACGGGGAGGGAGTAAGGTCGGAATGAAAGAGGAGAGGAATGTATGGAGAGAGGAGAGAGAAGGAAAAACTCGACAGGGATCTGAGGCAGAAGGAGCTTTGGTTAAGGCAACGATCAGTCAGAGGCTACAAACAACATGGGCATCACAAAGCATCCAACTAACATCCAAAACATTCCTGTCAAATGTCAAACTATACTTGTGTTGTCAGCAACCGGGAGGGATGTAATCACAACAAAAAGAAAAGCTGTGCAAAGTGTTTTTTTTTTAAACCAGTACACACCAATATCAGTAGGAGTCAGACAGATAAATTTGTGCTTTTTATGGTGACTAGGCAAAGCGCTTTGAATAGTCTGGGCAAGGTAATGTTTAGTGCTCTGTGGGGAATTGGGATTGAAATTTCTAAATGCAATAGTGCTGTTATACTGCATCTGAAATAAGCCCTTTTTCCAAACAACAGAACAGGTGGGATTTACTTTAAAGGTGTGCTAGAACATCTGTCAAAATCAAGAGGCAACGGGAAGAAGCAAGAGCTACATCTTACATGTACATATGGAATATTTGGACATGTAGTAAAGTCGTCTTCATTGAGTGGAAACTGGATGATTTGAATGCTGATGACCTATGATGTTGAAAGTAAACTTCTCAATCGTCGGTAGGGATGCATTCGTCACAGAAGTGGTTCCAAACTTTTTTCCTTGGAGTGCCACAGAAAAGCTTTTAATTTTCAGACTTTTCATCCGAACCTAACAACCACCTTGGGCCTGCATACCTCTAACCAGGGAGAGAATGTCAGGTGTGATGATTTTGTTTTCTGATGTTGTGTCATTTTGCCTGGCTTCGTGCTTTTGTTAGCTAGCTTCTTTTCACAAATGGCACATCCTCACCGGGTCCTGTCCTTCAATAAAACAAAAGCTAGAGATATAGCTACATCTCGAGATGTATTTTTTTTTTTTTTTTTGGTGCTGTGGGTCACCAGCACTTTCATGTATTTCAGACACGCTTCTGATCTACTGAGTGGCTATTTTTGAGTGGGGACCAAAAAAAAAAAAGTATGCTTTAAACAGAATTGTGTATAAATTATCCAGTAGGTGTGTTATTATGATTTTTAGTTAACATGATGTGCAAATGGAATTTTGACAACTTTAGGGCAGACAAGGCCTTGCCCTCGCTGTGAACTTTGATACTCCCAGACCTCAGGTTTGGAAGCACTGTGATAGAAGGTTTCAGACATTTTTAGTGAGCCCAGTTTTCTCTAGGCTGATCAGACAGCTGGATTATAACATAAAAAGAATTTGCATAGTGCAGCTGTAACTATCAATTTACAGAGGAATAATTCTCCCTTGGTCTCCTTTGCTGCAGTCTTGTTATTGATTGTGCTTCCCATGCAAACTGCCCTGCTGTTGTCCTTTGGTCTCAAATCCTCTTACTCACACACACACACGCACACATGCACACGCTGTACTGCATTTGTTCATTTTTATCTCCTTTTTGTATCTATATTTATGTGCTTTGTTCTCTGGAAAGCACTTTGTGGTGAAACTGCTTGTAAGAAGTGCTTTATCACAACATTTTGACTTGTCTCGCAATGTAGAAGCAAGAGAGTTCAGGTTTTAGGGTATAGGTTGCACGAGGCAAAACGCCTTTGTCGTAAGGTAAACACTCTTCTCAAACACAAAATGCCTGCTTTCTACCATATAGCTGTGACAGTAAACTAATGGACCTCCGCAGGTGGAGCTTCCCCAACCTGAAATTGCTTTCTTTGCTTTATTTTTACTTCATTGCAACAGGAGGGTATTGGCTCCCAGATACAATGTAAACAACATTAATATATTTCTCCAGTTTGGTGGTGGCATAGTGCTGGTTAGAGAAGTAGACTTGCGACAGAAAAGCAACAGGTTTTACTGTAAAGCAAAATCTAGGCTGCTTGAGTGATATTCCATAATGTGTGCTATGGGCCCCTTGACCAAGGCACTCAAGTTGCTCTGTTTCAGGTGTCAACGTGAGTAAATGGTGCTGTGGGAAAATACATGCAGCTCAGTCAAATTTAATTTAAGTTAAATTTGTCATCCAAACCACCGGAAATCTGTACAACAAAGTTATTCTACCAATAAAACACTGTACATTTATTTCACAAAAAAAACCACCTCAAGATTTAGAGTGGTTTATTGCATGTTATAGATGTAGGAGAGCCACGATGATGTACTGTAGAAGGAATGCGGGATGGAAGGATGGGGGTGAGGGAAGAAGGCATGCAGGATGAAAGGAAAGGGTCATGGGATGAAAAGGATGAGGGCAGAAATCAGGGTTTTGGGTGGATAGATGTTGGCTGTTGGCGAGAATATAAGAGGGAATCAGGAGGAAGTTCAGACTTTGAGTGGGGGCTGTCTCTTCTTTAGGCTGGGTTAGCCTACTGCCACAGTTCTGTGATGTCACAGCCACAATGCTGCTTTAGCCCATTCTCCACATGGCTTCATATACCGCAGGAGTGGTATTTCAGAAGTGGAGTATTTTTCCCACCAGACTTTCATTTGCTCAGAACTGGTCCTTTTTGATTGCTTCTGCTGTAGTACCTTGGTTAAATTGTAGTCCTTTTGTCAGTTTTCACAATCAGGAGCCTGCAATTTGTTTGAGCTATGTGATATTCTATCACCATCACTCACCATCATCAGCTATTCTAAAAGGCTCTTTGTTACTCATGAGATTAGAGAGAAAAGTTTCACAAATGTTTTTTTTTTTTTTTTTTTTTTTTCCTTTAAGTTACCCCAGCATCGTGTTATGATTTTATGTTATGAAGTTATGGTAGTGGTTTGCTAACTATGACTATAGCTTGGTAGCTAGCCAGATGACATCTCCATTCTTAATCCCTTCTACCAAGCACTGATTGTTGTCTAATCAGAGGACAGGGGCTCTCAACAAAACCTACAAAACCAAGAATCACTGAATAACCTTAAGACATGGGTAGGGATTCACAGGTGATTCTAATGAAATCAATTCAGGACGCTGGATATTCATCTGAATGTTGCAGCAGATAAACCCTTCCATTCAGGGTTATTCTACACATCTTCACCTCTACACATAATTTGTATGAAATAACACATGGAGGTTATTAATTGCAAATATTATTATGATTAATTACAAATAAGTCATTTCTAAAACTGTGTAATTTTACATTCATTGCATATAATTAGTTCCTCCCAGTCTGTTCCCTACAATAAAACAGCCTAGAGCCCCCTTGAGTCATTGCCTTTTCTTCTCTAATGGCACCTCTGCCTTCACGAGTCTGTTCCCATGATCAAAAGCAGCACTTTCTCTGGAGAAATACATTTGAATATCATACATTACATGTTCACACCATTAGCCACACAATTCTGGGTATTTTCAATGGGGACATAAAGCGATTGCATTTGGATTTTTTCCACTTTGGTTTTATGATCTTCATTATTGATTTTTTTTTTTTTTAATATTATATAATGATCTTGGAGGTAACGTGTGTTGAGTCTTTTAAAACATTCACCGCTCAAGCTATTAGACATTGAAGCTGTTCAACTTTGCAAAGGGAATCCATCTTGTGACTTTCTGCTGCTATAGTAATGGTGATCAAGTTCTTGTAGTTGCTAAGCTGTTCTGAAAAAAAATCTTCCAACTGGTGAGTTATGATTTGTTTGCCTTTGTGGCCTGGCTGCGTGGTACATATTCTCTGACTTTTCAAATCAGTTGATGGTGACTTTACAGAACATCTTGATGCAGCACTGGGCACAAACAGTTACCACAGGGTCACTTTCTCCAGGCAAACAGCTCTGCATTGCAGCTCAGAGGAGATCTGAAAGTGCCATTTCCTCAGGCATCCTACAAAGCCACAGCTCAATAAAGAGGAACATTTCTATTTCCCCCAGCAGCCTTCTAGTAAAAAGGCACCTGTGTGTATGTGAGAGAGAAAGGGAGATAAAGGAGAGGTTGAGAAATAACAAGGTTAATGGTGGGGACCACTAACGGCTTTAGTTTTCTATTTTTGGGGCAGAGGTGGGAGAGCCAGGAGTGTGTCAATGTAAACAACAAAATGAGGTAGTACGTGTGGGTGTGGGCACGGTGGGTTGAGGCAGGAAGAGTCGAGCAAAACTCAAGGTACAACACTTTGCCGGTTCCTTGCCCCGTTCCTGAGCACATCATGGATAATGTGACTGCTGTGCGGAGCTGTCAGGAGCTGTGTGTTTAAATTTAGCTCGAGCTCACCATGTGCACACAATTCGTTGAAATAAAGTTACTGGATGCGGGTACCAAGATTCACCCAATCCTGTCAGTCTCTCAGCCTCTCAGCCAGAGGGAAGAAAAGATACCTCCATATTCCTTCCTGAAATCACATGAAACGGAAGCACAGCCATTAGATTCTATCCCTGAATCATTTCAGCACAGCGAATGAGAGAGTGTGTGGGAAAGGGAGGGCAGTGGGCAATCCATCCTAATTAGTGAGTAGTTTACTTTGCTGTTTATTATAATACGCCTCTCTACCTTCTGCGTGGTGCGTGCCACAACAGTGCTGCTCACAAAGCAGCTCGGAAGTAGGATAAGATTTAAATATTGCCCTTAAGCAAAGCTGACAGAGCGATAACTGGTCTCTCTCCTACTTGTACGCAAGGCGCTCTCTGCTGTCACTGCCAGCTAAACCGCCCCAACTAAGTTAGATCTTCCTCTTTATCCACTCGCTGTGTATGTTAGGGGGAGAAAAAAAAAAAAAAACGATGGCTTCTATATAATGAACCACAGAGGGACAGAGACAGCTTTTTGTCCGAGGTGGGGTGCGAGACGAGGGTGAGGATGTACAGTAAACTGTGCAGTCAAAGTACACACGAAAACTTGATGTTACAGATATACACCAGCGGAGGAGGAACATGAGTCAGCACTCCTACATCAAAGGGTGAACAAGTATGACTTGTTCTGTGTAGGAAGTGACAGCCGAGCTTCAGGAGAAGAACAACTGCACGTCTTTAAGATGCTTGCACTGAGAGAAGAAAAAAAAAAAAAACAAACACTGGTTTGCACAGTGGAGATAAAATGGATACTGTACTCTAGTTGTGGAGAAGAAATTTATTTTAATGTACAATGTGTACGACAAGAACATTGGGTGGCAGTGATCTCAGAGGTTGGAGAGCCCCATGTAGTCTCACCGTAGCACAAAAAAAATGTGGTTTCTAGTGAGGTTAAGTGTCAGTAAGAGAGAAGAGTAGATCTAAGTGGGATGGTGTCTGGTTACTTTTAGACTAAGTAGTCATGGTGAAGTGAGGAATACTGTGTATAAAAAGGGCAAGAGTAGAGCATAAACAATCTGAGTTGGTCATTGCATTGGTCAAGGTCAATGCCCATATCTATCCGGGTCAAAATTAAATTCCACCTCCTCCATTTCAGTTTCATTCATCCAATTTTGAATAAGAATTCTCAGTTGGGTAAAAAAAAAAAAATTATTCCCAATGACCCAATTCAGGAAACAGCTATTATAAATCACAATCACCAAAAGCAGCTACACAAGTGCAGTATACAACCACTGCAACATTCGGCAGCTTCAGCATTCGGCAGTAAGAACTTACACAAATAAAAAGTGAAAGACACATGACATATTTTTTTCTTAACAACACTGTGTTCTCAAGAAGAACACACAGAGTCAGACCTGCAGTTCTGGAAATGCAGTTCCCGTCCAATCTGTCCCACCTGTCAGCAAGAAAAGTTACTGCACCTATTCTCCCACCAGGCATTGGTTTCAGTTGGGTGTGCTGTTGCTACTAGCAACCCGTACTGGCAAAGTTCTATAGCAGTTTAAGTGACAGTGTTACATTCAGCCTGCTGTCAGATATGTCGCCATCAAAAGTAAACAGCATTTTTTTTTTATCTGCTTTCCACCTGTTAGTCATCGTGTGCTCTATGTGTGTGTTTACTCTGTGTTGTACTATCTATGCTGATCTTTTACTGGTGCTTTGTTTCTTCCCAGAATGAAGGGCCAATGTTATTAATCTGACATCCAGTTTGTCTAATACTTTTGTTAGTCTGTCCCATCTCTTCTGTAACTGCTAATTTGTTGTCCACGTCCAAGTTTCATGACTGCTTGCAGTAAAAACTTTACAGGTCAAGCGCTGCCTTCGAATTTCATAGGAAGTGTGTTTAACTTACTGCTAGCACTCAAAGCTGTGAGCAGCAGTAATTCAGACATGTTAATGTCACCATCCATCGAAAAGTAGCAATAGCTTCTGCAGCTGTATACACTGATGCTTGATGAGTGTTGACAGCTGTGTTTTCATCTTCCTCTCTGCTCCCTCTGCGTAGGTTTTATATTTTACACTCAATGAAATGCTTCATTTTACCATGTTTGTGTCATTTTGTCAGCCCATTGTTTAACTGAATGCTATCAATAAGCAGAACGGTTTCTGTGACTGATTCTTTAAATACAGTGCGGCTGTAAATGAAAACAATCATGCATCCACTGACATTTGATGAAAACTTATATCTAGGAACCTCTAGTAACAGACCATGTACATTTTTAGCATTGGTGGGCCCAGTGGGAAATAACTTTCAAACCCTTGCAGTCTTACTATAATGCTGTACCCACTGTGCTATATAGTACCATATCTGACACATTTTTCCTTTGGGAACAGTTGAACTGTAAGTCACGGCATCACGGTCTCGTAATATGAAAAAGTAGAAGCACAGATGGAGTATCTTCCCTCTATACTATGTCGGCCATGATGAAAACTCCTTGTCGGGCTTTGTTATGAAGTCTGTGCAGTATGATCTGAAATGCTCATAATGACAACCATTTGTTTTCATTACTTCTCCCAGCTTCACCCAGCTCCCTGGCACAACTTGTCACCATGCCACAGAGCAGAGTAAGTGCAAGGGCAGCCAAGGAGAGCAGGGCAAATAGCAACAGTAACTTATGGCGCTATGGGATTATTCTTACCTAGAAAAAAAAAAAAAAATGAAAGGACATAATGTTAAAACGAAAATCCATAGAAATCTATTTTCATAACAGTAACCAGCAAGTTAGTTCACATCCCATGACTGGCTCACACCCCAGTGTTTTATTGAGCCCATAATGTAAACTCATGTAGCCACTCAGGTTTCCATCCAGATAAATCTCCAGAAGTTTGAAAGAAGAGAAAAAAAAACATGTGAATGCTAGGAGTTCGGCATATTCAGATAAATATGCTCAAATTTTGCAGTTGGGTTTAAGCAGACAACTGCAAGAGAAAAAGAACAGAAAGGTGCAATGAGATGACGTAATTCAAAGAACTCCAGTCAAACCTCAAATGTCGGTGAAACCATTCAGAAAACATGATCATCTCTGTCTTTTTTTTTCTCTCTCTCTTCATTGGAGCAGAACCTTAAGTCACAAATATTGATTCACATATGTTGTGATTTATTTACACTCTTTAATTGGTTTTCTACCTCAGCCAAGCATAAAAACTTTTTTTTTAAAACAGAGTTCTGGCAGGAAAATGTTTAAATTACATGGATGGTTTTGTGGCTAAATGTTGGCTTATCAGCTGTAATGTTTTGTCATTTGAACCCATCGTGTGAACATTCTATATAATAATAATTGAAAAAATAATAATGTCATTGTCACTTATATTGAATTATTTGCTTGAGGTCAGTCAATGTCATTCACCTTTGCAAGCTTGGAAAACTCTTTGAGTTGGCCTTTTTAGGTTCAAGTCAGTCCTTGTAATTCTCTTGACATCCAGAGACTCTGTCTCTGTCATCTGTGACCTTTTGCTGCAGGTTGGTCTATCCTGCAACCCATCCACAAAACACATACAAATGTGGATACATTCCTGTTTAATACTTATATCAAATACAAAAATCAAATACTCACAGCAAACATTCACACAAAATATTGAAACGGGGCAAGCTGTAGCAAGAAAGCTTCTATTCCAGGCAGTGAGTAGCTGTGAGAGACAGAGCTAGACACACAAAGTAGAATGAGAGAAAGAGGAAAGAAAGAGCAGAAGTTGGTGTTTGACTACACAGTGACAGGGTAGAGTAGACCAGGCTGTACGGGCGATCATTATTGCACAGATAACCTCAGCAGCCTTCCCCTTCTCTGATGTGACACCAGGTAGGATTATCTCTCCTCCGACTGTAACTGTAAAATGGCCTCTGCAGGTTTATCTGAGCAGATTACATCCAGGGGAGTGAAGTCCCCATCTGAAAGGCTGAGTCCCTTGTTGATTTTGCTGAGGCCAAGGCTTTGATTACTAAAGCTATGTAGCAAGAGGAGAAAACACCATCACTGGTTTACAAAAGCAGTACGGGCTTTATATTATGAGGCTTTACATTTAAAATTGCTAGTTGACACTACATGCTGAAAGCACAAGTGTAAAGTAATATAACATGTAGGTGTCAAGTTCGATCCCACTGAACATCAACAACCATCTGTTTCTGTCAAAGTGTCCTTGAGCAAGACACTTCTCTGTCATTACGTGGAGTGGACTAAGCTTCTTTTCTTCAGGCACCATGCAGCTCCACACCGAATTATACCCAGGGGGGTTAAACTTACCAAATCACCTGTGCTGCTCCTGTTGCCAGTTCAAAACCTTGGCCAGTAATGCTTCCCTGGAGAGATGACGAGAGTCAGATAATTACTCACATGTGGGCCACGTAGGGCGATAGGGGTGGTGTAATCTGCACACACACCTTACCTCCTGCGCGTCCCCTTACACAATCTACAGTTCTGCTTTACACCATCCAGAATGAACCCTGGTCAAGAGCCAAATACTGACAACCTTTGTTAGAGCTGAATGTACAAAAAAATCACACCATCCTAGTGAAGACTGGATAAATCATAAAAAGAAACCTGCTGTTAATCGGCATATTAAAACACTTTGTATCAACACAAACTACTGTATATAATAAAAATAGATTGTCATAAGTTTTGATGCGTTGGGCAGTTGCCCGTCATATGGAAACTGTTTCCATTTTGGTACCTTACACCAGCGACGTATTTAGGTTGGCTATGATAAAATGGTGAACTGTCTGACATTGTCGCCATGTTTTCATCTGATGTAATTTGTGCTGACTGCTGCAGTCTACTGTCAAAAGCCAAATTGCAGCTCTGATTATTCCAGTCCTTCTCTGCTATTCAAATCTGTACATGCACAGCATATAAGATGGATTTAAGTGATGAAACCGAATAGAATTTTATTATAGGCTGTATAACTGTAATATTTAATGTTTTATTTGGTTTTTAACATAATCTAACCCATGGTAAAATGTTAATTCTTAGTTTCCCTGCCCTGTACAGCCTGTCACAGCTCGCCTGGAGGAGACTCACAAGTCCTGCTTGGTGTGGCATCAGAGGGTGTTGGGACAGAAGCGGTGATAAATCCTGTGTCCTCTCAGAAGGCGCTAATAATTCATGATGATGTGGCCAAATGTCACAGGACACGTTTCCTGTCCCCCGCAAAGACAGAACCACTCAAAGACATGATAAATGGCCCTGGCTTTCATCTTTTCTCACAGAGTCTGTATGAAATCTTAAAGCATGATCCTGTTGTTAAGTGTCATGGCTGCAAGCAATCAGTTTGAAATGTGATCGACCGATTGTGCGTGCTTCTTAATATTTGTTTTCATCTAGTTTAAAGTACCAGATGGGAGGGTTTTGCCATGTCAGAAGAATTTCGATTATGTTGGGCTTGGCAGGAAAATCTTATTCTCAGATACTCTTCCTGTGATCATGTGACCTTCTCAGGCTGATATTGAGGCAACGTGTGTTACATGGAGCAAAGGCAACCCATCTGCTGCCTAGCTAAAATACTATTAGACTTTAATTGCGTACAAAAGCAAAGTTATGTGTGACGTTACACTGCACGTAACTTGTATCAGTACATCTGAAGCAGGAACACTGCTGCCTTGAATTTAAAGTTCAAGGAAAGGATGACTGTTAATTTGGGCATCCACTTTTTTTTTTAAATACATATCATTTATAGTTTCTTCGTGACATTGTTTTATAGTAAACCCACATCACTTTCTCTGTGAAGCCAAGTGCGCCCGTCTCTAGGTTATGTAAGTGTGCCAGATCAATAAATCTACCCATCACCTCCCTCATCCATAAAAGTGTTTCCTGAACTGGCAACCCTCTCCTGCCAATGACAAGCCATCTGACTGAGCCAAATCTACATTAGTTGCACTCCAACTCTCTCGATGGGCTCTCTACACCTCTCTACTGTCTTGCGCTTCAGACGTAAATGCTTCCTCTTTGAAGATTTCCAGACAAAATCAATATCCAGAGACAGTGTTGGCAAAAACAGAATCCAGATTTCCATCACTTTGGCCTTTTCTTATCCCTCTAGCCAAAGCCATCAAAGCCGGGCCCCTGCGCAACAATCAGACGGGCAGACAAAGTCATCGCTGTGTATCTGAAGGATAGATGCCTTATCTACAAACTGGCCTGACTGTGATTCAGCTCACTCAAGGTGTGATGGCTCACACCTTAAGTCATCCAGAAGGAATCTGCAAAAATAATGTGTTTGACATTGAGCTTTTGAGACCGTGTAACCAAATCTTGTCAAGAGGAGTGTTTCTTTTTCTTTTTTTTTTCTGGTAGATTATTTTATTACACAAAAGCAGATATCCCTTTCTTTATTGGTGGTTTCTCAGACTCCAGATCCTTGGAGTTCTGCCCTGAAATATACACCCATGCAACAAATATAGCTGCCATCTTTGATTCTGCCATAAATTTGACCGAAGCAGTAAGCAATAGACTGTCTAATATAATTACCCCTTTATGTAGCTTTAAGCTTGGAAAACTCATCTTATCCTACATTGTCTGACAGAATCGTATATCTTTTCTTCATAAATCAAGGGAAATATTCAAAGCCAAGACTTTCATGGCTGCTTCTCTCCATTAAATGGTAATCTTCTACATGTCTTGTGCGTCAATTCATACACATTTCCCTAAAATATACCCAGGTATGTTTAGTATCTGTGGAAATTCTAGGATCTCAACTAGAATTTGAAATAAGGTTCTGGGGTTAAAGAGGTCAATGCATTAAAATAAATTTTGCTGTATAAATGTATGGACTTCTTGGGATCAGAAGTAAAAATATGATAAAGTATACGGCTTTATTGTTCATTAATATAATATTTTGAGTGCATACTGAGCTTGACTTTTTTTTTTTCTTATGCAAAAAGTATAAAGGGGTTATGGGAGCTCCTCCTTGCCATTACCTCACACACAGAAAAAGAAAGGTATTTTTTTGCAGATATACACAGTCAGCACAATGCTTAACAGCCCCTCACAGCACACACAGTGGTATATCACAATTAACGGGAGCCGAGTGTGTGTGTCTGTGTGTGTGTGTGCGTGTGTGACTGTTGAGGGGAGTTGGAGGGCAACAACAGTGACGTCAGGGTAAATTGAGACGATGTGCGCAGAGTGTTGTTGACAGCACTGTAAACAGCGGCCAGGTGGAACAGTGCTCTTCAAGCGACTGCTTTTCATAAACAGATGGGCGCTGTTTATGGCTGCTACACCTCTTTGTTGAGTGAATATATAATTACAGATTAGACAGGCTGCGGTAATTGGAAGTTGTGCAAACAGTCTATCCCTTTTCTTTTGGCAAGTTGTCCTCTTAAGCTGAAAGCTTGAAGTAGGTTCTATCTCTATCTCTACTTTCTACGGAGGTTACTCACATCAGCGATATATATATACATATATATATATATATAGAGAGAGAGAGAGAGAGAGAGAGAGAGAGAGAGGTCAATTTTTTTGGATTGAATTATATGAGATACTTGCAAAGTCTGCAAAGTCAGTGTCATAAATACAGTATAGGGTGGAAAGTGTGCCCCCAATATGGAGAAGCAGACAGGGATCGTGACACAGAAGCAGAGCTATACACTACTGTAAATGGAGTGAAAGAAAAATACTATTTTAACCATATAAGAATAGCCCATCTCAAAAAATTTTACATTTCTTTAAGCGTACGCTATTTAAAAGAATATTTTCTCTAGTAGTAAAACTTCCGTATTCCTAGCCATAAGTCAAACGTACTTTATCACGCTGCAGATCAGCTGATTGGGTCAGAATGTTGCGAGATCGGACTGAAATCAAACTTCATGATTCAAGATTTTATCAACGGAGCATGCTTGTGTTTTCCTGTATCCCTTGTGTCTTACCCCATTAGCATCGTCATGGCTGCTGGTGCTATGTTTTGATGTGCTGTTGAAGTCCTGTGATGTAGTATAAAGAGCAAGAAAATCTGGGCATGGAGGAGGTTGGGGTGGAAGGATGGCTCAAACAACAAACACAGGACTTTGGCCCAGGAGAGTGCTGTTTGTGTCCAGTGGGACACCAAAAGTCAACACTGACTTCTTTTAAACTTGCATGACATATTTTTGAATCCATTTCACGTGTATTTTGAAAGTCTTACTTATTACTGTTAACTCACAGAGAGCCCCGCATGCGCAAAACTGACATTACATGGGTCGCTGACCAAGCTGCCATATTGATGAGTTGGAAGTGACAATGTGTTGGCAGTTGATAAGCATACATTGTGGACAAATGTGGTATACAAAGATAGCTGGCATACACATGTAGTCGTATTATATGGGGATTTAATTTGACAAGTGAGAAAATAGTCCTATAGTGCAACTGTCATATGTTTGCAAAGAAAAGTATTCATCAACAATTTCCTCTCAAGCACTCTCATGGCATGCATCCTGATCATGCTTTAATTTCTGGCTTGTTTTTCTCATGTCAAAACACTGCGTGGCTAGAAATATGAGCCAAAATAAGGCCTTCAGCTCATCACCATCATCCTTCAAGCTTTTGTGCATTTCCAAGTGCGTCCAATGTTTGTCAGTGAGAGCAGAGACGGCTGGGGCTGTACTCCTATTCATGAGCCATTTCTTCCCGTGTCTCAACAACAAAGCAGAGCATGAAAAAAAAAGAAAAATAAACCACAGGAGCTGCCAAAGCACAGAGTGAAAGGTGGTGAGAAGTGTCTTGGCAAGTCATGAATTTATTTAGTTTTCTTCAACTGTAGATGCTTTGGATGTGGCAAAAAAAAAGTTGCATATACTGTACCATTTTTCGTTTTCATTTTTTTCTTTTTTTTTGTTTGCCTTTGGTTTCCATCTTCTCCTCCTACACCACCCTCCCACGCTCTTGGTGCTGTGGTCCATTAGGCTGTCTGTCCACAGCCAGAAGTGACTTTGACATTTGCTGAAACGCCCAGTGGAGTGTTCAAGCTTGAAAGGATATCCAATGCTTTGACCCAAAACCACTCGTTTCTTTTCCTTCTCCCTTTCCTTTCCATCAAAAACTCCTTTGTGACATTGTGCACTGGCATGTTGGCTCTTAGACCAAAGCCTGAATATATATTTAAACTTCCACCAATGAAAGACGCCCCCTCCCACCATTACCCCTACTCACACATCCAGACATGATGACACACGAGCGCATGTACACACAGATCACACTGAGATGCAAAAACGCTAAAACACACGAATACACGAAACACTGCAAGAGCCCAGTGTGAAGCCAAAAACCACTGCAGACCTGCACTTTCAATGATACTTCTTATTTTATGAGCACACCAAAGACAGAATAGCTAAAAGGGAATCCTCGTGGTGAATCATCACAGCACCTATTGTCAATAAAAAAAGAGTAAATAAGAGAAAACAGGAAAATTCTTGTGCCTTTTTAAAACTTAATGTGGTCTAAAACCATGCTATTTGAAGGGAATACTAGTCTGTGCTTGCAATATCTTGTTATGGTTGTATATGTGAGTAAATAATGTAATATTTCCTTAGTTTTTGCACACATAGGGATCAAGTTAATGAAAAAAAAACAACAAAAAAAACTTTTTCCCCAAAGCAAAGGTGACTGATTAAATTGTGCAAGTACTGAGCAAGTAACAAGATTTTTAAAATAAAACAAGTCCTCCAAATTATAATAGGCTGGCTGCCAAAGTGAAAAACAGACAAACAGAAAAATACCGACTGGCTTCTAACAGCCAGCCGCTGGTTGGTGTTAATTTCCCACTCCAGCAATAACTGTTTCACTTAATGACTTACAGCAGAGTGGACTGGACCTAAAAAATTTTCTCTGGCAAAAACTGTCAGGCAGTGGTGGCATCATGTCTGTTCCACAAATAAGAACTGTCCAGAGTGACCATCATAGCAAAGACGGTGCTAGATGAATATGAGCATAAAGAGGAATCCCCTTGAGAACATTCTTTACCCTCTATGAGACAAGCTCAGATCTCGCCACCCATCCATTATAAATGTAGTCTAGCGTCACCCGTACGCCTCATCCCTCTCTCTGGGCAGTCAGCGTGAAATATTCACCTGTTCCACTCCTTCAGGAGAGTGGGGGATTAATGGAAAGAGAGGAGCTGAGGGAGCTCCTCTGTCTCCAGCTCCCATGAAAAAAAAAAGGTCTGAAACGCTGACGCCAACTTGCATCAGCAAAGCGCCCCCCACCATCCCACCCGTACACATATAGTGTATGCACACACAAACACCCCTGGTTGTGAGGGAGAACATTCAATGGGTGCTTTTTCCAGACAGCTCACAAAACAAATATCACTCTGTATCCATGTGCACACAATTTGTTTTTCATTTATTAGTTGATAGCCAAACATATCAGTTTTAAACTATTAGTGATGTCCAACAGTCTGTCCAATGTACAGTAAATACACATGGAATAACTTAATAAGTATGCCAACTATGATACAGTCTTCATTTTAAGTTATGTAAAAAAAATTATAATAATTTTTGTCAATGACAAAGAAGCAAATTTTATTTCACATATTTAATATTTGACACTACCATTTTTTGGTGGTGTGCAACAAATGTCCTTTGAACTGAACCAGGGATATTAGCAATTCATGGTCAATATCATTGGTCCATGATTCACATACATGTTGTAATGCTGATAATCACAATTTTAAATGTAATTTATTTACATTTAAAATTGCCTTGCCTCATCCTCCACTTCCACGTGTATGGGAGAACCTATGGAGGCTGTGAAAAACATACAGACATTTTGTAGACTGGTCTCCAAAAAGTAACTAGAACGCTTCTGGTGCCACACTCTATAGATTTTATATTCCATTTCTGTCATATTTGATAAATCTTACACATTGGACCTTTAAGTTTAGTTTGCTGTTAGACAGTGTTGTGTTTAGCCTTGGCATTTCTAGCACAAACTGTCTAAATTATTTCTTTCCAGTCACTAACAACACACACAAGTTTAACAGGTCTGCTGAAATATTTAGACAGTATTTTCTTTGTTATCAGCTGTTGTTTCTCAAAAACCAACCAGCAACAACCTCCAACATAGATACCACTGAATGTGTTACGTCATCTGAAAGCCCTCTGCTCCATCATTTTTATACAGATCCTTCCCACTTTAATTAGCACCTGAAAGGAGTGCTGCTGTGCACTCAACAGCTGTTGCTCAATGGGGGAAATGTGATGCTCACACTTTCATTGGTTAGCCCGTCTAATGATTAAAGTGTCTTCACTCCTTTCACTGCGGAGAGCTTTGAATTACAGTGCACATAAAATGACATTTATGTTGCATCTATGAATTTTCACCATGTCTCATTATGAGCGTCATTTGAGGTTATTTGTCATCAGTTGAAAGAAGTCTGCTGAAAGAGAAACTGATGCACATGTCTGAATGTCAAAGTACGAGGTGGTGGGTGACACATTGAGTAATGATGGAGAAGCGGGAGGACAGATTCCCACAGGGGACCAAATGTTCCTTATGCCCTTTGCCCCATGTACACCGTCAGCTCCATAACCTCTATTTATACACCTCACCACTGGAAACTGTCAACACTGGGGTGATATATCGATTCAACAGGTCATTTTTTATGTTTGCTTCTACTGACTCTCCAGAATGTACAGAGGAAACAACACACACTGTTAGAAACAGAACAAGACTTATAACTTAAGAAGGGATCTCCACATCTGGTTCACGTTTCTTTACATGTATGTGGCTATGAGGATACAAAGTGTGTGTGTGGGGGGGGGACACAGAGAGAGAACAAAAGATCAATACAGCTATGGAACGCATTAAATCACAATGTTGAGTTGTAAGGCTGACTCATTGATTTTCAGCAGTAACCTATTCTATAGAATACTGAATGGTGGACAAAGTTAACAAGATCGAAGCTTCGGTCCAGCTGCCACGCACAGCAAACCTCATTAAATCTCAAGGGACACAGAACAGAGAAACGGCAATGGGTATGAGAGAACCATGTTTCTCTACATGAAATGAAAAACGTGAAACACGTATTCCCCTGGAAGTTCATGGACTACAGCTGGACGCTAACCCCAAGAGAGGTGGCAAATATAAGATGTGAATGGAAGATTACGAGGCACCAGTGCACAAAATGTAAGTGTGCAAGCACACATTATGAGCAATGGATCATTTGGAGGTATTCACATGTCTATGTAAGTGCAGTCCACTGTAATTTTGAAACCCTGGGCACCCTTCAATCATTCCCCTCTCATCCATGAGCAGCCTTTTTCTACTATTTCCACCTCACCTAATGGTTATATACCTATTTTCTCTACCTACAAATTATAATTAAGACCATTATCAGTATTCTGTGGCAGCCTGACACCTATATGTAACAGACACATTTTACTTTACTCTTAATTTCAGAAATGAGAACTGCTCTGTGAAAAAGGAATTACTGTCACAACTATGACAGGAAGTTGCTCAAGTGCAACAGTGAGATGTAAGTAAGACTCTCGAGAATTCACTGAGTTATTGTTTTAGGTCATACACATGTGTCAGTGCATCAGCACTTAACATTAGACTTGCACCAGGAACACAGTTTTTCTCATCTATCCTCCTTGAGTCACTCCATTGACCACTTGAGTATCAAGGAACGGTTTTCAAAGTACATGCTGTGAGCCAAGCATGCCTCCTACATTTCAGTCTGTTCATTCGAGGGGGGTGGGGGGGGGGGGGTGGGTAGTTTGCTTGCCCTCACATATGAGCAGAGATTACACTATGAAACAGGAGCCGTCTGCTCTCCCCAGAGGTTTGGTTTCTCAATGGTACATGCAGAGAGGATGAAACAGATGCCCTGGAGTCTCAGTCGGCCCCCGGGTTTTTTCACAGTTCGGGCTTAATGGAAGCTCAAATGGTGAACTCAGACCATGTTGGAACTGTAGGAGCATAGTAGAGGGTGAGTCATGGAGCAAGAGAGATGGGAGGGAAATCGGAGAAATGCTTAACCTGCCCCAACCAAACACAATTGAATTCGCATGGGAGAGACAGCGAAGTGGATGTTGATCTCACCCCACTTCACGACAAACTATTTTTCAAAAAGAGTGTGAGGAAACACTTGATTTTTTTTTATCTTTGCACTTGTCAAGCTTCGTAGTATGTGCTAAAGCAGCCCAAACCATATCTTAACTTGTAGCCTTTTTGCTCATGTGCTGTGCATAACATCCCATGTGGTCTATCTCATGATAACTTGGCTCGGGGCATTGCTAGACACTCCAGTTCAGTGCTTCAGACTGTATAGGGAATTCACAGTCTCTATCCACAGCATATCTTGTGTTCTCACAATACCAGGTTTACTCACAAGAACAAAATCTTAAAATCTTAAAGCCAAACATTATGGCCACTTCTAAGTCAGACACTCATTTAATCGATATATACTTATACTTGATATACAGATGTTTCAGGAGATAACTGAGGTTGTGGAGGAAGCTGCAGCAAATGGCACGAGCAAATCAACAGTGTGATAGTGAAAATTACTTGTACAAGACACCTGTATGAATACAACTGGAGTTTAATAGTCAGCTGGTAGCCAAGGACCTGAAGAAATAGCCGGCAATTATAAAGCATGAATTAAAACACCAACTGGTAAATAGAAATTGGTATCTTGTTGTATACACATGCATTTGTTATGATAATTAAGCTTTTTTTTTTTTTTTTTTTTTTTTACAGCAGCCACGCAGGCCTCTATATTGATAACCTGTGAATTGTCATCTGCTATTACATGCACATATAGCTGATTATCATCAGCATAGAGGTGTAAATTAATTTCATGACTAATTTTGGTGAAGATGAAATATAAAGTGGGAAAACCAAGGGCCAAGAACAGAGCCCTGAGGTACTCCTTATTTATGCATATTATATTACATTTTTACCACAATATAAATACAACCTGCTAAATGGCCTGCTAAAACAAAGGACTGTGTCGTAAGATAAGGTTTAGGTTGCAGGGGGTTAAGAAGATTTCATTTAAGGACAACAAATAGAAGAAACTGAACTGATTAAGGAGGTTGGGGCCAGTTCATCACAATTTTTTCATTGAACCATTGCTGCATTGACATTCACCGTTGCTCCAAAAGCAATTCTGTCTTTTCCAAACATTTGTCTGTTTTCTGCAATGTAATCTCAGTTTGCAGAAAAAACATTTGTGTAAAGTGTTGTATGTAATGTAATTATGCACTGAAGCCATATAAAAACCAACCATGAGAGTCAGTGTACACCATCTTTGTTGTTACTATGTCTCTCTATATATCAGTGTTATCAAAAACAAATCTTCCACAATGATTGTAGATTAGATTTAGACTTTTGAGTGGTCTACGCACTCACTGTGAAGGTAACGGATTACCAGACTGCTTGGGCATAGCTCTTATCTGCTTATATTAGGCATAATTAGAGATGGAGAAGATTTGTTGTTGAATGATCTTCTGAGAGTATGTTCAGATGCATAATTGTGTTTACTGGCTGAGGGAAAACAAGTCTTTCATCTCGTGGAGATAAGAGGGTGATTTGTGGTCCACTTGGTGGCCCCTTCTGTGTATTCTCAGGTCTGATCTCTTTGTTGCTACGCTCTCTGCCACCCTCCCTCTCTTTTCCTGATTAATGCTGATGCTTGCCTAAGCATCATAGTTAAGATGAAGAAAGGCTGGCGGTAATGGCTTTTCGCCCTGCTTGGTGGGTCTCTCAGCCTGGGGAGGAGATGGATGTCAGAAGAGGGGTTAGAGAGGGAGGGAGGTAAGAAGACGTATGACCTCTTTTTCATTTTACAGTGTGTGCACCTATATCAACATATATGGAATAGTGATCCAGTGATCACTATGTCATCAGTGAGGCCATCAGTAATCCAGGTTAATATGAGGTTATCCTGCTGAAATTATCCTGTTTATCATAATCCAGATAAATGCAGTTACTTTATCTGGATGTTCGTACATCCAAACTCAACAGAACATGAGTGGAAACAATAACCCACACTTACTCTATAGGATTTGCTACTGCAGTACCTTGGTGCAAAAGGCTCCTTCATAATGTATAATTATGGGTTTATTTTTAGCTTTGTGGTGAGTATGTTATCTAAATTATATCTTAAATATGAATTGAAACCCTGCCAAAGCCTCCAACACAATTAGAGATTAAGAGACTAAAGATTAGATTAAATGTATCAGCAGGCTAATTACAATTGCATCTGAAGCCTATATTGGATCATAAATTGAATCTCCCAAGTGTTCAGCCACCAATAAAATTTTAATTCACATGTTCCATATACCTTTCAATCATTACAGCCATGACTTAAGCTGGTCATTTGGGCTTTATAAACAGATTGGTGCTCATTCTTGTATCTTATATGACATTACTCATGACCACAAATTATTTTAATTATTTTTATATATACGATATGATGAAATTCTTCTTTGGTTCAGTTTAGCCAATTCTGAAATGTTATATACTGTGTAAAATTATTCCAATCACAGTGATCAGTTTTAGCAAGGGTGAAGAAATGATGAAGACAGTTAAGATGCAACCATAAAAAACTAGGCTAAACAACAAAACCCTGTATTTGACACTACTCTAAGCACTTAAAATAGTGTCTAAGACTTGAGCCTCTGAGTAAGTGGTTCAGCTGAATGACAACTAAGAGCTGGCATTGATAGGAGATACTGTCAACTTCAGTAGTGCGTTACTGACAGGGAAAAGACATACAGTACTGTACTATGACCTACAAACCCACAAGCTTTGATACAAAGTTGGCTTTCTGAAATAGTCTTTACAGCATTTAGGAACTCCTGGTTTAATGTAAATTCTGCATTCCATTTGAAAAGATGAAGCTAGTAAGCCTTTCTTGCTAATGTGACTTCATCTATGTTAAGCATTGTGGTTGCCCTGTAAAGAAAGGTGGCGGAACTTTTTACTTAAATTTATTACTTCCAATCTGATTGTGTCCTTTATGAGTACAGTGAATTTTTCATGAGTACATTACTCCATGCAGCCCCATCAATCTATAGCAATCACATTGTACTACAGATCATAAGGTGTGAACAATATTAATTATTGCCACAGTAACATCATTATTTATGCAATGACAGCTCCTCTGATATACAGTGTTATGATTTTCATTCTTGTTTGATGCATGAGCAGAGAAGCAGACAGTTGAAAGCAGAGAAGGGATGGAAATCTGAATTGAAAGATGAAAGTCTGTGTGGAAAAGCTGCACGCAGACGAAAAAAGAATGTGGAGGAAACGAGAAAGTGGTGGCTTTGATCATTCTGCCATGAAGTCTGAGGTTTATAGTTTGAAGGTGGTAAATTGGCACACTTGGCCAATTACTGCCCAACACTGTGCTCTATAGACCATTGCACATGGTCACTGTTTTCTGACTCGTTTTTGGTTCTTGAGTATTTTTATGGGTTCATGTCACTGAACGGGTACACTTCAATTAAATAGGCCAAGCTATAAAGAAAATCCAAAAGATACAGTTATGGTTTGAGGCAAGACTGTATGTGTGTGTATATATTGTTTTTTTTGTTTGTTTGTTTGTTTGTTTTGTTTTTTTCCTCCATTTTCTCACATGACCCATTCAGACGCACCTTTTTGTACAGACTGTTAATAAATCATATTTACAGCAGTCAGTCAATACACCAGTTTTACACTGATCTTATAGATAATAATAATAATAACAATGAATAATCAATATTTTTAATAAATACTATTTGAATAATGTTATTGTCAATGTTCCTCAATAAAGAAACATGGGTATATCCTGTAACTATTCTTTTATGGCCACCAGTTATTAGTGGTACAGGTTATATAATATTATTAATGTCTTTGGAGGAGCAGGCTCTTCATACCCATCCAAGCCTTGGAAGTGAAGTTATAGACATAACAATAACAAAATAACGAAAGGCATGTGGTTATCTCACAGCAGTCAAGAAGCCACAAGAGCGATCTCCTAATTTATCAAATAACACAAAGAGCAGCTTAATTTTCCTCATAATCATTCATGGAAACTGTCAAACGGTTAGATATTGTCCATATGTTTCTTATTTTAGTAGTATCCTGCCACATTTACTAACACTTAAATGCAGATAGTGTAACAATCCGCCTTAGTTAAATTTATGGTTAATCAATGGTGAAATGGTCATCAGGAACATCCCCAGTGAGCAGCTGGATTATCTACTACACTGTCACACACTGTGTCTTTTCTCCTCTGCGTTTAAGGTTACGGTTGGTCACCAAAATTCCAGATTGGTACTAAAACACTTACTGTGCCAGAGGGCCACTTCCCTTTTGCAAAGATGTGCTTTTGCATAGTGTCTACATGGAAGAGCTTTTTATCTTCTTGTGTCTAGGTTGTCAGGGCCAATACAGAGAAATTACACTTCAGAAATCATTGACTGAGGTACTTGGTGTACATGGTGTTAATTCTTTGTGGTTTGCCATGCTATTGCTGGAGGTGACCAGCCATGAAATCCCATCGACACTGTCTAAAAGGCCAAGTAGCACTGCTGTTGCTAGGAGATTAAGTTTGGAACAAATGTGTCAATACTACTTAATGAAGCTGAATGGTCACTGTCATCCGAAGTACTGGTCTGAGAGGCCACTCTGTTTCCTGCTCATTTAATTCTCTTCGTCTTATTCAGTTATATTGTACCAGTGGGTTGAAGGCTAAAAACTCACCATTAGATGTATTTTTGACTTGGGGTGTCAGGAATGGGGTTTCAATTCTATTAAATTGGCATTAAACAAATGTTCATCCCACCATTAAACTAATTAACTTGTAATCAGGGGAATGGTGTCGCTATAATTCCCACGCGGCTCCCCATACACGTGTTTCTGCGCTATAGTTTACAATGAAGTATGTATCATTTTACGGCACTAAGTCACACACCACAAACTATTTCATTTATTTTGGTGAAACTGAATCATATTTTATAGAGAAAATGTTTTCTGGTTTTCTCTCTTCTTATATACACTGCTCCGCATCAACTATCAGTGATTTACAGAGTTTGTACCACAGTTTAGACCTTACTAGAACTAATAAGTTTTAGCTGGCTGTTCCGTGTTGTGTTGTTGCACCTCTTGGATGTCTAGCTGATAGCGAGCAACGTTGTTAACTAACTAGTTTTTTAAGTAGTATGATTATAACAAATACACATGTACAACTGTCCATATTTAGGGTGGTATTGCACTCTGGGGTAATTCTACATTATGCCACTTAGTTGCTAGAAGATGAGAATAGTCACACGAAGACACTGAAGAACTAAAAATCTAAAAGAGAGAAGACCCTTACTTTATCTCCTCTTCACATCCACTTAGAGAGAGAAGTGATGTATGCTTGTGAATGCTCCATAGATTATTTTTTTTTTTTGTCATGGTATTACATACAAATTTACTTTCCCCTCTTGGTTTTTGTCCAGTAGAATGAATTTTAAATAATTGCGGAGCTTTCTAAAAGTAGTTCTAAATTAGGGTGAAACAATTCTGACTTACCAAGGTTTCTCTATTCTTCTGCTCATTATTCATACCACACTTGCTGGTATGTGACTGTGATTTTGAAGCCTTCATATGCCTCCAACTGTATCCCCACGTTTGCGTTGAAATCTCAGATTAATTACATCTTTTAAAATCAGTTTCAAGGAGCTGCATGTCACCACAGTAAACTACTATGCACATATGTGACAAAAGCTTTTTATCAAGGAAAGAAATAATTGATTCATTTTAATTAACAGCTATCTAGTTAATGTTTTTCATTGACTGCATTATATCTAAATGTTTTCTGTATATTCATCCATGTTTAACCTTTTTCACTGTAGCGGAGTCCTCTGTAACTTTTAAATTGGCTCAACTTTCAAATCAAATGACAAACAGCAGACCCTCTGAAAAAATACCAGCACACCGTGGTCTAGTCTTTCTTAGTAATGTATGAATTTGTGGGACAACAACAGAATCATCTCCACTGATGAAATGGTTGTGTGCTTACAACCCTCTCTCATACACACACACACAAATGAAACCAGCCTTTATTCATCTGCCTCAATTGTCCACACGTGAAAACAGCTGAACGAGCAAAAGGCAGTGGAGAAGGCATTACTTTCCTGTTCTGTGCATAGCTCACTCATACTGTATGTGAGGCACACAGGGAATACAGATGGCTCTGTCTTCTCTGTGTAGTATCTCCAGTAAATCATATTTACCTGGCACCAGTGGTCCTGGAAGACCCATTGACACTGCCACTGCTGGACACCAAATGCTGCAGGTACAGTGCAGACAGTCAACTATATTAAGATAAATTAAGAGGGTATTAGCGACCAAGATCTAAGAAGCCAACCCCATCTGTCTGAAATATCACTGTAAGTGATCTTCATAATATAAAATGACAGAGGAAGCGGTACGTGTCAGATGTTTGTGTGCTGTCATGAACGACTGCACAAAAGAAAATGCAATATTTGCTCTGGGTCAATTACACACTCTGTTTAATCGACATGAGAAAGAACATGCCTTTATTCTAATCATGTTTGGTAGTCTTTGTTCTAAGATAAACATGTGAGGAAAGGATGAATTATGTAAACAGTATGCCTGCATTGTCGGGGATGGATTATGTGTATACAGTGTAGGTTATCTTTGCAATTATGTGGTATGAAGACAAAAGATTATCAACTAAGTAAAGCAATGCTTGCAGAGCCATGTGGAAAATATAGATATAGAAGATATAGTAGATATGTTTGTGATGATGGGGAATGGAAAAGTTACATGACATTTATTGGGTGCTGCGTTTTCACATTTTGACAGGACTGACTGAACAGATGCTGTGTTAAAATGTAATATAAAGTTTATTGTGCGGTGGCTGTGGTATAATGCTTGGTGCATGTTAATAATAATGGGATGTTTAGTATGCATTTGCGTTAATGCGCTTTGAAACAGAAAGATGATATACTGTATGATTGCATTCTTGGGGATCTATTCTGCACAGAGTGTCAGTGTTTACTGTGTGTTGGCAAGAATTGCCAGGGTAACTGCAGTTGGCAACAGTTCTATTCTTGTCATGCGGCACTGAGGTAAGAAATATCTCAGGGTAGCATAGTATGGTCAACAGGGCACATTCTGCCACCATGAGTTAATTGGGTGTGAAAAGACATGAATAAGAGTTAGATCCTTCACTTCGACAGGGGATAAAAGAGGAGCTGGAAGGTATGATAATAAATGGAACCTTAACAGTGACAGGTGGGATTAGCACACATCAGTGTGGTATAATACAGAACTGCAACGTGTGGTGAAGTCTTATCTAGATCAACTCTATATTGTGCCAGCTTAAGAGTCAGTATCAGCATCTGTTCAGTCGTGAAATGAAATGACGCTGGTGTTGCACGGTAAGTCATCCTATAAAGATACCAAGGAGATAAATGATGCCACACTTGAGAATGGCACACAGGCATCGAATGAAGGTGTAAAAAGCTGACCATGAGACAAAAAAGGCTGCCAGTTTGAATTCAATATTCTGTGAAAGCAATCAAAATGGACAGAAATGAAGGATGGAGAAAAAAATTGTAATTCAGTGACACAGAATCGGATTATCAGTGGATATTACCTTTCCAAAATCTGTTTTTACCAGTTTAACAGGGTCATTATTCAGTTGTTTTATTCTAATTTTCTGGAAACCATGTTGTTACCTCACAGGTAAACTGGAGATAAATATACAAGTGGGCCGACAACCCTGCAATTCCTGTAAAGAAAAGAAAAAAAAAAAAACAGTGAATAACTTGTTTGATTCCAAAAACAACTTTTGAAATACTGAAAAAAAAGATAAGATAATAACCAGTAACCACGTTCTGATTACACTTGTATGATATAGGAATTTCACGGACAACTAACAAGTAATAAATGGCAGACATAGAGACGCCCTGTCATTGGGTCAGTCATAAGGACGACTTTATCTAGAGAAATTTGATAATACACTCCGGTGTACTCTGATTTATCGAGCTATTGTAAGGCCTTGTAATCAGATTAAAGGGTATTACTAAAGGTTAATGTAAAACACTGCAGCACAGCAGCATCCATCCAAACTGTGACCATGTGATGCTTAAAATGAAAAAAAAAGAGAAAATAAAAAATCACAAAGCATCTCTATAACATCCACTAACGTGGCCATGGCATACATAGGGTTCACAATTAAGGTCATAGAGTATTTAATGTCCCTTTAAAACAAGATATATCTAGGTAGATCTTACCTGGATAAATATGGGCGCATCTTGGAAACAATTCTTGCGTAAAAGAATGTTTTAGATGTCTTTTTGTTCTATATACTCCATCAGTCTGCAAAATCAGAGGGTTATCTGAATATTGATTCATACAACAAAGGAAAGAAAAAGGGGTTAGAAATGTTCAATTTTTTTGCCTGGCAATGAGTTTGAACTGTGAGAAGCTAGTTGAAAGTCTTATGCCTGTAAAACTAACTTTTGCTCTAAAAATCAAACCTCACTTAGACATTCAATATCTATAGACTCAATATGGCCATCATACCTTAAGAATTTTTTTGGCATGCACATTTGATATACTAGATCAAGTGGTGTGTGATTTTCGTAATCATTCAGAGAGGGCAATTATCAATTGCATGTCTGACTAAATAAAAGCTTTTACTGTGATATCCCTTCTCTCCTTGCTCTGCCTAAGAGGGCCTGAACATGTTTCTTACCGCTTGTAAAACTGATTGAGCACTTGGCCACTGAATAATTTCAGTTGTCATCATTTTTCATCTTTTAGCTGACGTGTTGGATTTAAGGCTTGTTGGCCCTGTCTTGCTAAAATTGGCTGTTGTGAAGTACAGCTGGTTAACTTTATTATCTGTATCAATGCTTCCAGTTGTAGCTTTGCTGTGTTAACACCAATGTATTCTAATTAAAGATAATTCAGCATGTAAAACAAAAACATGTTCTAATTTCATTTATTTTGCATATAATTTGACTAGGATTTGGTACCATTTTGACAGGGGTTACCAGACAACCTCAGGTCTTAGATGATATATCACGTGGTGAAAGCACCTTGTTAATTAAATTAGCACTTTGACAATCCATGCAAATAGATTTTAGACTGTAATGAATAGCAGTTTATGTTGATGTCTTTTCAGCCTCTCTACAATAGCAACCGCGGAGGTCATCAATCATACATTCGTTAGAGCTACAGGCGCTCAGAAAGGATTTTGTGAAATTAGTCTCTACTTTTTAAAGCTGTTAAATCAAAGTCATACTATACAGCATGAATTCGGCTGTTCCAACAGACTTGTAACAATTTATCCAGCTTTACAAATCATCCAATGTGAAAACACATGCTCAGTTTCAGCATGGTGCTATTTAATTCATACAATAACACAAGCATCCTTTATGGTGCTGGCCGTTGAGCAGCTCTACCCTCAGAAGATGTGGCCTAAGCACTCCGCTTTGGGGCATCTACAGTTTTTGTTAAAAGAGGGTTGACTGTAACTCATTTTTTCCTTGACCAGATTTCCCCAGTCACTCTTTGGAATTGAACCACTGGCCTTCCAGTCACTTGTGTTTTTCCCAAACTTAAGACCACTACTACCCTCGCACATTAATCATTACATTGTGGGTTATCAAGGCAAGCGGCAAGCAGCGTCCACTCTGCCAGCACTGATTCAAATCGCTTTAATGGCCATCTCATGCGGTGGAAATGCTCCTCAGAGGAAACAGTGGTGGCAGAAGCGATTGACCTACCTACCCTGCTGTGACGGCTGCGCTGCAGAGAGGTCGACAGCATGAAGGGTAGCAGGCATTTGATTAAAGCTTCAGCCCTGTTTGTGGAAACATGAATAATTCCAGATGAGAGGACGTACGCTGACTTGTGAGGGTCAGAGACAGAAAGCTCCGGGAGCCTGAACTCTTGGTCCAGTGAGAGAGAGCCACAGACATAAATCCCCCCTGTGTTTCTCTACAGCTTGTAGCATTAAGGATCCACCTTCTCTTCACTGAGGCTCACATTTAACAGTATGTGGTCGTTTTACTGAGACCACCTTGTGCTTTTAGTAATGTAAGCAGGTAACGCATATATGGCCCCACTGGGAATTGCCAACTTAAAGGGGAATATGTAATAGTAGAATTTAGTTTCAAACATTCAAAAATTAATGAAAATGTACAACAGAATGTGAAGAAATAACAGTTTCGATGTCAAACAAATCTAGGTATTTTCTTCCAGAGAAGTTGAAGTTGTAATGCTAACCAGCTAATCTTGGTACATCTTATTTTGTAATACCACTTTGTACCTCAAGAGCCCTTAGTGAGACATTGTAGCATCCTGTCTGCCCTTTTTCCAACAACTCCAAGGTGGTTTTCTTGCCGGGTTTTTGTCTGGTACCCTGGCTGACCACACTGCAACTCGTGAGGTGGGTTGTGACTGATACCAGACCTCCCTCTCTCACTCCTCTCCCAGACTTTATGCCTCTCTTTGACCTGCCGTGAGCCACAGGACCTCTAACCATGGAAACCTGGGAAAGGACAGACCATACAAGCAAAGAGACAGCACAGCATTCAGATTGATAGGAGAGACAAACAAGTGCACAGAGTTAGTGATTGTTGGGGCAGCAGAAAGACAAAGGGTTGTGAGTTTCATGTCTGTTGAGCTTGAATCAAGTGTCGTGAGGTAAAATTAATGTATTTGTCAGTGAAGTGGGGGCTTTGAACCCAGCAATGTTTTTTCTGGTCCAACAAAAAGGAACTTACCATTTTACTCTTGGGTCCTTCCCATAATGTTGTCAGACAATTATAATAATAATTGGAACCTATCATAAGCAAAAACAAGCACATTCAGTGGACATAGTTTGACAGTGCAGAATCCCCATAAGGATTACATTGTAGCCCAGTTTCACTTTAGCTGGCTGCAGGGCTCAAACGCTTAAAAAAAAGTGACACATAGAATAGACACAAAAAAGGATCTAGGTTGAAAAATGCTGGTTATCCTTCCAGAAACAACAGATGAATTTGTGTCATACTGAATAACCTGAATCACTTGGACTTAGATATGACAGTTTTAATTTATATTTAATATAGATTTTAAAGTCTACTGATGAATTGTAAACTTTAGTGTCTAATCCGTTTTAATGTTTGCATAATGTTTTGTGTGAAATATGCATAAAGTAACATTTAGAAATTGTGTGAATAGTAACAATGACAAAATAGAGACTGTAGTGGTAAGTATTTGTCACTATAGCACTATGAGAAAACAAATAGAACATACCCTCGCGAAAAAAAAAACCTAATGGATTCTGTTTCTTCTTTAAAGACAAAAGTGTGAATACATGGGAGAAAATAAATAGGCAATTAAGAAACATGTTACACCACTGACAGGGTAGTATAAGGAAGAGCAGAATTTCATATAGAAAACAAGAATAATACCAAGTCCAAGAGAAATGGATTACTTTGACATAGACATAGTTCACACTGCTCTGAATTGCTAAATTGCTAAAAGAAGGCACATACAGTAATTAACATTGTCTTTGTCTCTACAGATAAATTAGTTCATAAGTAACTATCTTGGTTCATAAAGGGCTTTTCATCTAAAATCACATTCTTTTGTTGTCACTTTTTAAAGAATAGCTTTCAGTTCATGAGTTTCTCTAGTTATTTTTTTTCTACATTTTTGGCATCTACGTACCTTTATCTTAAACTTCTTTAGAAATGAATGGTATATTATGAACCACGGCAAAAATGTAACATTTTATACTGTTTGCATTGGTGTGTGATCATTTATTTCCTGGTCGCATTGATCTCTTATTTCATCCGATCACCCCCTTCCATATCTCATTAAAATAAAAGTCTTTACATTGGCATTTATCTGCCTTCGTCTGACTCTGCTGAATTTCCATTTATTCTTGTCCCTTACCCTTTTGTATGCCCACATTAGAATAATGTAATCTCTTTTCATAATTTTCTTTCATTCAGTCCCTTGTCATAGTGGTCCCTGGTTACATTTGTATGACTCTGCCCTCGCTTTGTCTCGGACCATAGACTTAGTCACTTAACAGCAGAGAAATGGTAATGTTGCTTCGCTTATAACAATGTGTCATTATTCCAGTGTCAAATGACATGATCGGGGAACAGCTTTTTTTTCCAGTCAGTGCTCCACAGAGGAAATGTGGAACATTGTGAATGCCTCAGGCAAGTCGAGGACTACTGGTGTAATGTGGAATAGAAATAAAAAACTCAGGTGATTGTGTTTTTTTAACTCTCCAACGCTGCCCCCTCTAAAAGCTGCCAACAAGCCTCAGCTCGACATGGTGCATAGCATCAATTTCCATCCGCAGTTTCTCATTTCAGAAACTATCAATATGGAAATCAAATTGCTCCACTTCCTGTTTGTGTCCCCCCAAAATGGGGCGCTGCTTTGGTTACTCACCATCTCATTGATAATGCCACCCGCTGTCTTTAACTGCATCTGACATATTGAATAGCTCGAATGTTGCTAGTTTGGCCCCAGTGGCAATTTAAAGTGTTGACAGGCAGACACAATCCACAAGCAGATCCCTCATATCCGATGTTACACTCAGCCCTCCCCAGAGTATCCTAATCAATAAAGCAATGGGAGATGACTTTTTTTTAGACCAGATGCCAATTGGAGAAGAGAGAAGTGGTGGGGTTAAAGACTCAGGGGGCTTTTTCTCCCCTACTGGAAGCCACCACTGGAAGAGCCTGGACCTTATGGGAATATTGGATAGCTTACCACTGCACTAACCAGAGGGAAAGGAAAACAGTGATCCACTTAGACGTGAAATGTAACTATCCAACACAGAATTGCCTCTACACATGAGGTTGACCTTGTTCCTTGCTGGGTAGGGAAATGTTTGTCCTATGGATTGTTTGGATATCTACTCATGCCTATTATTCTGAAGCTTCTGATATTTGATGTTATAAAACATTGAACGCTCATATATGAATTATTGCATATTAACTGTTAAATGTTCATCTTATTGTATTGCATCACATTAATATTATAAATAATTCAGACATAAATATTTTGAAACAGAGAAAGAAGATAATTAGCATTAAAGACTTGTACCGTTAAAACTCTTTTGCTGTGGCCACAAAATCTACAGTACCACCCCCCACCCCCATTGTTGTGCCACAAGGCGGGCTGTGAGTCTATCAACCCTTGACATTCACCTCTTCTTTCCACAGCCCAGCCACAGGTCAACTGGAACCATTACAGAAAAAATTATTGGACATAAACAAGATATTCCCCCTGCCTGTGGGATAATTGTGTATTGATTGTAAATAATGGAATGACTTTGTAGTAGATTATAATGAAGAGTGTACTGCAGCATTTCTCCTCTGACTGGATCTGCCTCAGCACCAGGCTGAGGTTTGCAGTGTAGGGAGAAAGTAGAACAGCACTGCTATGATGTAAAAAGTTTCCAAAGAAAGTTTATAATGCAATAAATAATGTTAAAGGTATCCCAAAAAAGTGTAGGTTATATTAGTGGAAAAACATTCGCATAAATCTTAGAAATATCCTGAATTAAGCATATTATGTTCAAACTAAAATGGTCCCACGAAGGCAACATTTACATTTAACATTTTATATTAAAGGATCCAAACTGACAATGAACCATCTTTTCAAGAGTATGACACACACTATTGCCTTAAAATATTGTGTAGAAATTGACATTTCAAACCACTTGTCTTCCCTGTCCAGAATGGAAGAAATTCATTCAGAGTTTCTGGATACCCAAACTAGAAGAGATGGAATGATGTTATTCCCTACCTATCTGGTATATCGGATATATCAGGAGGATTTTCTACAAGCAAAGAATCCTGGTGTTCTTCAAACCCAGCAACACACTACACCCCAAAGACCGTACGCCTCACACCCAGAAAAGCAATCTGGTGTATGCTGTCCAGTGCAGTGAGGAGTGCACAGACCTATACATCAGGGAAACCAAACAACCACTCAACAAGCATGTGGCTCAAAACAGGAGGTCTAGACTCTGTCTCTTGTCCTTAAGGTGTAAGAATACCGCACTCTTTGAGTGACAATGATGTTTGCATCTTGGACAGGGAAGACGCATGGTTCGAAAGTGGAGTGAAGGAGGCTATCTATGTAAAAGTAGAGAAACCATCACTCAAAATGGGGGGGGGGGGGGGCCCCACCTACAATACTGTCCTTTCTTCCCATCCCAGAAGCCTGAACAACATTTCACGCTTGGCCTCGTGATTCCAATGACCATCGTTCACGTTGGAGCTCAGGTCCACTTGGGTTTTTTTTCTGCCTCTGCTATCGCGTCCATAGAGGCTGCTCCTCCATGTCAGAACTTGGCTATGCCCCGGATCTGAAAACCTTCTGTTCCTGGTGGTCTAAAACACCTGTGGTACAAAGACTAACAATCCCCCGGTGCTTTGAGTTCACAGTCCAGACAGTCCAGCTAGTAGAACGAGCTAACATTACCTAACAGCACTGTTACTTCACTGTCCATCAGGAAACTCTGTAAATCAGAGAGTTGAGGCGGAGAAGCCAGAGGATATCAGGGATAAAAACCAGACACATTTAATATCATAAAATATCATCCAGTTTCACCAAGCACCATCAAACTGGCATACAGGGCACAGAGTAGGAATGACAGCGACAGCATTCATGAAAATTTTAACAAAGAACATTAATAGATGTAAAGGGTAAAAGTAAGTTTGGACCCTTGCTTTTACAGGCTGGTTTTATAAACCTGTTGTCAGGAATTCATCTTCATCACGTAATATGTAAGACGTAATATGAGTCTTGTCTTCAATGTGATCTTGCTTTACTTTATTTAGTTGTAATTATTAACATTCCAGTCTTGGTTGATTTGGTGCCACCTTTGGTTACCGTGGTAACAGCAAGTGGAGTTTTATGCTACAGCAAAGTCTTGTTGAGCAGCAGCTTTGTCACCAGTGAAGCAGCAACAGCAGGAGGTGCGATTTGCCTCAGCAGTAATTTAATACAGCTCTGACATGTTGTAAAGAGAACAAACAGTAAACAGTGAGACTGTTATCAATGAGATAAAAACTGAAAAAAATTATGGATTGCATTCTTTGCTTTTTTGTGAACGTCTCAGGCTTAGGTAGGTCTGAATCCAGCAAAGGATTGTCAAACTCCGAACACTACTTGCAAAACCTAATATATTCATAATTACTAAATGTAAATACATTGGATAGCCACTGCAGGGAAAAAAATCTGTAAAAAGGTGTTTTATTTGATGAAAATCAGAAACAAAGTGTAGCTTTCATAAAATCTGTATCTAAATTGTTGTTCGATGAACAAATTTTCATACAGGGAGGGTCATGACTATAGATCTGCTGATAAAAACAGCTTTCCTAACTTGGCTCTCATTTAACCACAGTGTGTTTCATTAAATGGCCTTTCCCATCCTGGAGCTCTTTCCAACCCAAATAGGGACAAATGGAGTAATTTTAAGGGCTGTTCAAGATTCATGTTCAAGGAGAAGGAATCCAGGATCAATAGTTAGGATATAGAGTCAGTAAACTTAAGTTTGCCCCTATTTTTTAGTCAGTATTAGTTTGTTAATAACTGTATTTGGAAAATGGTAAAGCATCACCATATCATTCTACTATTTTCTTCTCTAAAAGTAAAAAAAATAACCACCTACAGTAAGAGTCATTACAATCAATATACTGGCATTTTCCAAAACACCTACACCTACAAACACATAAACACACACACACACACACAGACAAGGAGAAAGAAAGCGAGAGAGGAAAAATACTTTCAGTTACATATAATTAAAACAATTTTATCCAGCATGTTGATGTACAATATTAGCTCTTAAGTTATTCTGCTGGATCTCTGCCCCAAATAGGTTGCTGATGTGACACATATTTGAATCAATTAGAGGAGCGTCACACCAATCTTTTATGCCAAAGTCAATTTTCAGGGAGAAGAACTACAGTAACATTACAATCACTTTTTGGAACTTGGCCAATATTGATAGGATCAAAAATCTCAGTTTCAAACTGCATCAGTTGTGGGTGTTATTGTGTAAATTCCGGTTACTGGTGGACAGGTTCATAAATGTTCATCCTAGTCATTTTAATGGTACAAAGCCTGGAGAAAGTCGAATCGCTTTAAATTGAATTGAGTTTTAATTGATGTTCATTTGATCAAACCTCTTGTTATTAAAAGTGATATTGGACAAAGGCAGAGGGGGTAAGTACAACATATTCTATCATTTAATTTGGTGGACTTGTTGGTAATGGGGATCGACAGAGGGCCTACATACAGATCAAATGTACACAACTTGGACAGGACAGGAAAGTACAGACATTTCGGGAGAGGCACTACTTGCCCACCATTTCAAAGCCACTCTAATGTTAATCCCACTGTGTTTCCTCCATCAATTCAACCCTGTACAATATGAGAACATCAGAGGTCGACACAGTCTGTTATTCTTGTTTTGTTGTCAACATGCAAAGTACAAATTTCTTTCTTTTCTCTTGCCCACGCTCTGCAGAGAGGTCAGAGGTTTTAACAGATCTGGGTCCCTGGAGCTGAGGGGTATTCAGCTACTTGCTCACAAAAGACAAATGCTTTTCAACAGAGAAAAAGCCTCCCTTTTTAATCCCCATCTCGAATCACTGCATGGTTTACTTCAACTTTAACTGAATACAATACAGTGTCTGGTTGAGCAGGATGCTGGAAAATGCCGAGAGAGCTTCTGTTTAAAGTGGTCTAAAAATGTCTCTTGAGTTTCGGGTTGAATGACACAAGAGCTTTACATTGAGCTCTCAGGACCCCCTACCCCACTCATCCCCTCCTCATACCCTTCACAGCCGCCATTCCTCCACTTTTGAAACCCCCTTGGTGGGATATCATCTGTATTTTTCATATGCCTCCTTCAGCGATATAAATTGCTGGCTACATCAGTCGCTATCATGCGTACCCTGGAGAGAGACAGAAAGAGCAAGAACGATGGAGAGAACACACGCTGAGTACAACCTCGTTGTGTGTCATGAGAATATGTGTGTGTGTGTGTGTGTTTGACGAGCACAGAGTGGGTGTTAGCACTGTGTGTGTGTGTCTGTGCATGCATCTGGGTGAATGTATACGTATTCATGCATGTGTGTGCATCGGGCATATGAGCCGCGCCAGTGTGTGTGTGTGTGTGTGTATTTGTATGGCAGAAGAAGAGAACAGGATTTATCAGCACGTGTCAGCAGTGGGTGTTTAAAGACACGAGGCTGCTTCATTGCGGCTGTTTTCTCCATTTATGTGTTTTCTACTTTGAGTCTGTTGCAGAGATCAAAAAGTATCGTTGTGGAAACCGAGTGCAAGTTGTTCTCAGACAAGTCCAACATTCGACTGCAGAAACGCCAAAGAAGAGATGGAGAAGAGGAAGGGAATGAAAGCGAGATGGGGGCATGAGGAGGAGTGTGTTCTCATGCGGAGGCGGCAGGCGGCTTATGCTGGCTGGTATTCTTGATGTAATTTGTGTGTGCGACTGTAATTGAATGTACAGTGAGATGAACAGGATGCCCAGCAGATCCACCTTCCCACACAAGCCAGGAGTGTGTGTGCTGGATGCGTGTGTCTAATGTGCATTTTTTATAATCGGTTGCGTGATTACACAGTAAATTACAAAATACAGTGTATAAATCTGATATTGCTCTCATTCTTTGTTGGTCGCTCAAAATGCCGTCTTAGTGATGATAGGAATTGCTTTATACTGCTCAAGATCCCATCATGATATGGTTGACTTTGCAGACAAATATGTTTATGGTATTTACCTAATGTACGTAAAGTGAGACTAATGTTCGGTGGGATGATCTCGCTGGTGACAAGCTAGATGATGGATTACAGATGTACATAGGCTACACTGTAGGTAATCTGTTCCAGTTGAAAAGGATCACGTCTTTAAGGAGATCAATTCAAACTCCCATGAGTCTCCAGAAGAGCTGAAACGTGCCCACCCTCTTAATCCCTGGTTCCAGAATTAAATTATAAATACAGGGCAGAAACATTCATTAATTACTGATATGTAATGATCTTTTATCTTTCACTCTCTTCTCAAAAAAAAAAAAAAAAGGCACCATGTCTGACAGTAAAACCATGGTGGAGTGGCAGTGCCCAACAAAGGTTGCTAGCACGCTGGTGTTACTTTATCGTGGTCTGCCAACTTGGATGTTTCTATGGCAACAACTATCTCCAACAAGTGAGAACTGACTAAAGCTTGTGGGTAGTGTAGTGTTTCACAAGCAAACTCATAAATAAAACACAACAAATTGGAATCAGATTGACTAATGGCTTCTACGGGGGCATACAGTGTGTAGTTGTTGCACAAGCTGATAGCACAAGTCTGCCGTTGCTAATGGCCCTGTGTCATTAAGTTTTAATGGTTTTATTTTCATGTATGGCATGACTAAGAGATTGTGATACAAATGGTCCTCGAAAATGTTTTGCAGGAGCAGGTGATTTAGTTGGAGAGGTATTTATGGAATTCATTTAAAAGCTGTAGCTCACTCTATATATTCTTGGTAGCTCAGAACTCTTGACAGTTCTCTCTAAAAAAACAGATCATTTGTTCCACATTTATGCCTAACTGACAGTAAGTAGAAAGACAGAGAAATGATTAAGTGCAGTGATCACTCACTCTCTTCCACCCTGCCAGTTCTGGCTCGTCTGCTGTAGTGTCACTCATTAGTGAGTCATATAAATTATGATATTTTCTTTCTTTTTTCTTACAATCTCTCCCCTCCACCCTCCATGTTTGTTCATTGCTTAGACGGTGTTGTAAAGTGGCGAATATCACCATGGTGATGAACTCTCCATGCTGTGTGGTCAGTCCTTGATGTTGCCCACGACATTAATAATTTCTAGCTGTATTTGACAATTACACCCCACGACACTCTAATATAAAATGTGTTATTTCTGTCCAGAGACATTCGCACAGGTCAAGCGAGAAAGCATTAATTACGCTTAAGTCAGTCACAATGCTGGATGCTTATTGGTTGACCTCATGGGCTTCAAATGAGGTAAACTCGCTGAAGGGTATTTCATGTAAAAGAGGTATTTTATAAATTCTCTTTTCTCTCTATTTTTATAAATAGAGTGATTTTTTTTTTCAGTGCCTAATTATTACACCATGTCCTCTAAAATGATGATGAAACTCTCGATGAGATCACGGATGAGAAAAACTATTTCCCAAGCAAAACTTTTGAACTAGACTTTGATTTAAAATGCAACCGCTTTTTCTTCAAAGTTCAAAAAATGCGGCAGTATTTGACCGTTAATTAGGCAAAGTATCGCTGATTTTTTCTAGAGCTTCACACACACTATATTTATTTGCTGTCTAAGTATTAAACAGATCCAGCAACTCTGAGAGGTCATTTGCCAACCTCCTCTTTCTTTCTTTCTTTCTTTCTTTCTTTGTACAGCACACAGCATGGCTATACGCTTATCGTAGGCTACCCTCGTCTCTCACATTCCTCCCCCTTCACGCACGCACACACACACACACACACACACACACACCATTATCCCCGTACAGGAAAAAAGGCTGACTCACTGCCGCTTCATTACTCAAGTGAGTTATGAGTGTGTTTACACACACACTGATTGATATTAACCCTCTTTGTTTAAATCTCCTACACCAACAGACAGCAGGCCAGGCAGCGGGTTGGTCCACTTGCAGGATTGTGCTGGGGGTGGCAGGGTGGGTGGGGGGTGGTGTGAGGCAGGGTGGGTGGGGCAAACTGACCAAAAAGCTCACAGTGCCCTCTACTGATGACTGAGAGTAAAATCAGCCGGAATTATCTCTGTACCGCCCCATCTTCTTTTCTCATCAGTTGGAGTATTAATATGTTCTCTGGCACTTGACAGGTTGAATGTCACATAACAATTCAGACATATTCAATAATGGGAATAAAAGTCTGTTTGAAATGTATCAATCAGCCAGTATTCAAAAACACTGGTGATTTTTGTTTCTTTAGACGTAAATCTGTTGCTGTGATGATTGCACTGCACAGTCCAGAGACACCGCTGTCAATCACACGTCAGTCCGATCAGTAGGTGATGTCGTTTTTCTCTTTCTTGTTGATAAAGTTTGATGTTTTGTAGGAGAGCTCTTTTCCTTGTTCAGCTACAGTGGATATCGCTGCTTGTGCTCATTAATCAGAGCTTCATCTCCTTATGTCCAACAAAAGTGGGAAATCTATCACTGCTTGTGTGCTGCACTTTAAGAGCTACCAGACATGTTAAGAGCACTAGACTTAGATGTTTTGATGAAATGAGCTTGTGTTCGTTTTAAAATGGTCATGTATTAATAAAGGTAATCCACAATGGAATGCTTATTTTCTAAGCAAGGTTATTTTCTTATGTAGCTTTAAGGTTAAAGCGCAATATAGCACAACAGCACAGTGTTTTCTCTCATATGGCAGATTATCTCATTCCATAACAGCACATTCATATTCATATTCATCATTGTGTTTACAGCCAAATCTTTTCACCATGCACCTTGCATCAATTTTTTTTTTTTTTTTTAAACGAGAGGCCTTGAGACAAAATGAAAAAAAATCACTCATGCTTTGCTTTCATTCCGGCACTCATTTTAAAGGCAGATGCTACATTTTTCAGATGATATTTAACCCATTTGAGATCGAAGGCTTTTCATTTATCTTTCCCTTGCTGATTTCCCCTATCACATTATATTAACTGAACAATATTAAACGCCATGTAATCAAATCGCCTGGAGAGCTGCACATGATGAAATGGTATGGTGTCATTTTTAATCAGCTAAAGAGAAAATGGGTGTTTGGGGAGTCCCTGCCTATTGATGTCAGCCTGCCTTAGTAGCAGCAGAACATTTGATGACCTCATGACCGATGACCTTCTGGATTTAATGAGGTCACTCAGACAGAGGAGGAGGTATAGGTAGGAGGAGGCCATAAATTGTGATTCTGATTGCCCTCTGTAGGCAAAGGTGAGGAGATCAGCTACAAAAAATCAGAAGGTCATGAAGGCACAGGTTCAGCTGAGGGCAAATATGGCATATTTCAATGTCAGAGTCATCATGTACACATAAATACAGGACTTATATAAACTTTGTTTGCACTACAATGGCTGAAACACAGATGACGGCAGCTTGTCCTTGAGTTTGTATCAATCTTCTGAAGTTGTTTTTCCAACATTGCTGCAAGTTCACAAATGACTGGTTACAAGAGATCCTGGTTTAGCATTTGCTTACCTTCCAGGCCCAGCAGATACAAATAGGGGCAGTGGGGTGTTTTAATCAACCTCAGTGTCTTCTAATGAGGTGCACCAAGCCCACACTGGATACTCACACAATATATCCAAATAAAAACATGGTTAAAAACTGATGACTTCTTTTCTATCAATTAGAGAAGAACCACACATTCATTGGCGGAGAGGCAATCATGTTTTACTGTACAAGCACATCCACAAGTGTCTACACAAGTGAGTATGTGTCTGAGTACCTCTCACCTGTGATGATGATGGTGGTGATTTTAGCGTGAAGGGTGCTTCGGTCAAATGCTGCTCATTCCCAACGCTCGGCTCACTCAGACCCTCATTTGACTGAACTCACGGCTGCCTAAACAGGTGGCAGCATGGAGAGCCAAACCAACCATGTAACCCTCCGCTGGGCCTCCCGCCATGCTTCTACAGGAGCACATGGAGGATATGCTGTACTACAATGCCATGTGGTGGTCTGGAGAAGCAGCCTTATCACCCCTTTCAAAATGAGATAGGATTTGAAAAGTGTGTTGGAGTGTGTGCCCAGACTCAGACTACTGAGGTTGTCTTTATTCATACCTCTTTTAATCTCTGGAAAAAGATATCTGCATATGAATGCAGAATCTGTGGAGAAGCAACAAAATTTTTGTATCTGCTGCATTACTGTTGCATTGGTTTCAGGTTTCGGTTGCATGCAGGTGAACAGTTGATATGGAGAACAAGAGGCAGAATGCGACCTCAGAACACATTGGTTATTGTCTGACAGTGACTTAGCTTTATTTTAGCTTTGTAAACTAGCTTCTTCTGAAACAATCCAGTTGTAGATGTCGTCTCTCATGATGTCATTGGATGTCATTACTGTGTCTCAAGTTAATCTGACTATAATGACAAGCACACAAAATATGATATCTTTCCCCAGATATCCGCTGGCTACACCAGGAGCCCTGCAACATTGACCATTGCCCCCAGAGACTAAACCATCATCAGACAATAGCCGATGGGTTCCAAGATTTCTCCTCATTCAAATGACCTTCATTTGACAGCAGATCATCCAGACTTGCATTTATTTTGATGTCTGTAGTCTAAATGTTGTCACACGGTGCATATTGTGTTAATTCAAATTCAAACATTCCTAATTTCTCTTTGTTTTTATTCTTAACACTTAAAATGTATCATCTTAAGATGCAGGGGGGGAGTACTTCTATGTTATTGTGGAAATAAAGAAGCAATTTGTTAGACCTGGTTATATAAATAATCATAAATGTTTAAATATTCAATGAATGAACTACATAAATGAACATTACCAATGTGATAAATACAACATTATATCAAAAATGTAATTATTACCTTGTAGAGATATCTACTGAAATTAGCATGCTGTCCAACTTGGTTTCCTACTGTGTTGTATAAAAGCACTTGTTCCTCGAGAGGTGATAGTGAGTCACTGCCGGTCTAGTCTGTCCTCGACCCAATGCCAGGAGGAACAAGTAGAGAACTGAGCGGTGCAAAGGACAGAGATGCTGCTGCTAGCTGACAGGCAGCTAAGGGGGAGCTTTAGAGGAGAGACCCAGAGGTAGAGCTGGAGCTTCTTGAGGAATAAACCGCGAGTCATGATCCACATCCATTTACCAGATAGAGGAGAGCCCAGAGTTTATTTTTTAAACTTTTGAGATAAAAAGTGGATTTATCTTCACCTTCGCTTCTCAACCTTCACTCCTATCTGTCTGCAACAGCTGAGGTGAAGACCATCCACTTTTATTATTGGCGGCATCTGTGGGTATTCAGAGCTTCATGATATTTATTTATACAGAAACCAGACAAAAAAAGAAAAGTATGCAAGGAAGTTTGACTACCTGGTAAGTCCTGAGAATATGTATGTTCCAGCTGTCAGGTTTATACTTCACTATGAATGAAGTTAGCTTAGCCCTGATTGTTCAGCGACTGATGAACCAGCATTTCAAAAATTGTTTGCTCATCGTCATACTGCATATTGGTAGATCTGAAGTACACTTTGTACAAATCGTCATCATTATGATCTATTGTTATTTTGGTATTCTTTTACCTGTTAATTGTGATCAGATCACAGCAAAATCTGTGTATTTTGTGTTCATACCATTGTAATGATAGTAATAAGGTACAGCCATCAGTTGTTGCAAATAAACACAAATGATGAGCCATGACCACTTGGCATTATTGTTATGAGAGTTTGGAAAGTTAGCTACATGTTTTGAGGATATTGCAAGGTTTGCTTACTGAAGAGGATAGAAGGGGAAATGAAATGCTGCCCCCTATTTTTATTTTTATCTTTATTTTTATTTATTTTGTTGTTGTTTTTTGGAACATGGGTCCAGGGATTACACAGTGCTCCTTTAAATAACAATAAAAACAGGTGGTTTGCGTTTGCACAAGGAAAATTTGACAACAACCATTGTTGTGTTACTCTTGAGCAAAGCCTTCAGCCACCAGCAGTTTAGGACCAACGGTGTAAGATTGTGGTTGTAACACTATCCTACATTAACATTAGCAGCAGGGCACACAATGCAGTGCAGCCATTAAATCTAAACTGTAGTGGTCCATCTTCTTCCTTCCTCTTCATCTACAAACTAATGAGAGGAATAATGAAAAGGCAAACATAAGCTGAGTGTATCTGGTCAACTACATCTAAGCTCCTTCACTCCAAATGCACTATGTGATGTGTTTTGTAATGTCAGCAGTTGAATCGAGGCTTATTAACTAACGTCTTTATGCTGTGGATAATTGTGGAGATCAGCATGAGATCAAATAACTGTACGTGCTAGAAATAGTGGGATAAAAATGGTATGCATATTTCTATTCACCTGCTTCTACGACAGCGACACAAGTGTATGTAAAGTGGGAAATGTAAAGGATAGCAGCAAAAGACCACCTCACCAGTGAACACAGCCACACAAAGGCAGGCACTGCATCTGCCTTCTGTGGAGAGTAAATTACTTCAAAAAAGGTCATGGGTTGACATTTATCCAGAAAAAAACTATATATACAGAGCCTGACACCATGAAAACTGAACCTGATTTTATCAGTGAGGATCTAAAGAAGGAGCAGAGCTTTGAACTTGAGCTTGGGTGTCTTTGTTCTGTCGCTACTTGATTAAACACAAATGTTCACAGGACTTGTAAGAGAACATAACTGTGTCTTCATGGGCCAGCTCACTGTGCTCATCCTGAGGAAACAGAGACACAATGGTGACTGTAAAGTGATGATTTTGACAGTATGATGGATGTCATTTTAAAGTTCAAAGTCAAACACAGAGCAGTCTTTGAAAATGACAGGATAAGAGAACTTGTAGTACAGTATTCATCAGAGCATTCATTCAGTGCATAATTTGGCTTTCTGTCATTGAGCATTTTAGCACATTTGGGCAAAATTAGCATTTTATTCAAGCATGAATGACTATGAATCTACCTCCCCTTGGATTCTGACTCACTGGCAGGTCTATCTGTTTGGTACCTGTGACATTCAAGCTGAATCATACACATCTATTCATCTGTTCAGTTCATTAAATATTGCGTTATATAATTTCACAGTTTTTGTTTTTTTTTCATCGCAACATCAAAGTGATCATCCTGTACAAATCAGTTTAGATCTGTTGATATTGAATATTGTGTCTTTCATTATAAAGTGACAATTAATTTGATTTTTAATTATAGTTTCATTGTTTCAGGTGTAATAATCTTAAAAGAAGACGTAATGAGGCAGGTCACCCCACAACTGTCATGATGGAAAATTAATTTGCTTTGTAAAATGAAATGCTGTCATAGTAAAAGATAATGTTTTAGCACTTAATACAGTTTAGTGCCAATGCCCCCCAAACATGTGACAAAAGAAAATTGTTTTGATCTGTTTGTTGGAATTGCTGATAACACTAAGAGGATTAAATTATGTCAGTCCTGTCTTCTAAACATGATAATGAAGCTTGTTACATGAATACAACTTTAAAAGTTCAATAGAAGAATAAAAGCGCAGTACCCATTAGGCTTCAGGATTCAGAGCAAATTTGAGTGGAGGTAGTGAGGTTTGGCTGCGGTGGTGGAGATTGCAAGTACAGCTGCAGGTGGTGGAGTTCATGGGCGAAACTATGATACTCTGCCTGTTGTGTTGTAGCTGTGTTTATTTCATGTACCAGCTTCCACGTCTGTGTCTGGCTCAAAGATTACGCAGCACAATAGTGACAAGAAGTTTCCTTTGGTTTGAGTCTGATGGTTTGAGAGACACTGAATGAGAGTGCTGGGAGCACCAGTATTGAGAAAGACGGTTAATCGGCTAAATAAAAAGCTGTTTTCTGATTGTTTCATAGCGGTTACATTCAGCACAAATAAACCACCACCAGCACCCTCTCACCTTGATCTGAATACCGCCTTATGTTATCATTGCCATAAGCAGAAAGGACTGTTTCTGAGCTTGGAACTGCCTGCCTGCAATTACTAACCTTACTGACACTAAAAGCATTTGATATGTCACGTCAGACATGACACGTTTTTGTACACAGACAACAAAGTATATGTCTAATCAGTGTATGAATTGTTAATATAAATCCAGAAAACTTGCTCTACTTCTTTCTGACACCCAAAGGAAAAAAAGTTTTCAACTTTGTTTTAAAATCACTGAAAAAAAATCACTTTTTTTTCTACAAATCAAACATGTGCTGTAGTGAAGAAGGGTGATAAGTATTGGACCTGCCACATCAGTGAACACAACAATAATCCTACTTATGAGGATGAACGTTGGTTTGAGAAACTTGTAGAAAACCGGTCCTAAGATGTGCAAACATCATCCCCAGCACAGAGAAATGAACAAATTCTGTCTGTTTGATGCTTCCTGTTGTTGTTGCCTCCAAACAGCAACTAAAAACTTCAAACTGAGAAATTAAAGATGGAGTCAGTCGTGTGTGAGAGGGTCTTAAGCCTGTGGTTGTGTGTACGTGTGTACTTTGTGTGTACGCGCCACAGCCAACCAAGCAGAGCAGCGGTGGTCAGACTTTTGCCTGGAATCACAAAGCCGAAAGCAGATAAAGGAGTAACTCAATTCCACAACAGCACTCAGTCCCAAGCCAAACGACAGCTTCCAGGAGGCTCTTAAGCCTCTTACAGGACTGGCTTCCCTCCCTTCCCTATCAGAGTTTTTATTTTTTATTTCCCTCTCCCTTCAGCCCCTCCTTCATTCATACATCTCTTAGCTGAGACAGTGTCGACAGCAAGGGCGGACATCAACGCAGTAAGCCAAGCATGATAGAGATGGTGGATTTACAAGATGAAATTGCTGGAAATCAATCAAATAAAACTTTACAGAGGTAGGGGAGGAAGAAGTTAGGGTGGCCCTTGGGTATGCCCAAACATAATTGTGTGTGAGAAATAAAAAATAAACATAAGAAAAAAATTTTTACCAAGTCGTTACTTCAGGGAGATTCCTGGATGCCTGTGATGATTTCAGGGACAAGCACACAGCTCATACTTGGCAGTATTGCTGCTTTGTGCTGTTGAGTGAAGCAACAAGCAGTCGGTCATGTAAGAGTGGGCGCACGTATGTTTGCATGTGTTTCCTTCTTTTCTTAATGAAACGCCACAGACTTAGTGCTTGAATCCTGTTTAAGATTTAAGGTGGCATGAGCGTCTTGTGTCTTTCATGGCAGCAGCTGGCAGAGATTGCAAGTCTCCATCCACCCAGGCAGACAGAGTGATTGCTTTCCACTGCCTGTCTTCACACGGCGGGCCCAGATCCAAGCCCTCAGCAGCCACAGGCCTTGTCACAGTTAATAACATTGGCCCCAAAGATATTCAACCGACTGTGCATGCCATAAATTCTCCCTCCAATAATTATTGATTAAATGCTTTCTCTTTAATAATGAAAAGACATAAATCTCCCTCTTCTTAAAGTAATGTAATCAGAGACCGACATACCTGCATCCCTGATTGTTGCTCCAGAAATAACAGTGATTTCAATCAAAGGAGATATTATACAGAGGGGATGGATGAGAGGGGAGGGAGAAAGTTACAGTGGGGAAGTAAAGGAGGAGTGATGGGGGGGGAAGACGAGAGGGCAGTGATGTAACCCACATCGCTGGCGTCTGAGTAATTTAACCACTGATTACTATCAGCAGAGTGCATTATTGATTCCATGCTTCTGTTTTACTTTAAGAAATCATAATCATGACATGGAGCGAGAAGCATGCACATTCGTACGTGGCAGACTGGTGACAGAATGATAGTCTCCATGCATGTAATTTATGATTAATGAAGATCTGCCATGCACAGTTACATGTCAAGAATGGCTATGTTGACTGTTCTGATAATATAATCAGATTTTATTATTTTTTATATGTATTCATAATGTTTCTCATTAATGACCCTGCTTTCTCATTATTTTTGGCTCTTCTCAGGGCTGGATAAATCATACATAAAGATTGTTTCCACCAGCTTGCACAGATTTTTTTAGCCTACTGTAGGTACACAGAAATGCCACAAGGACACCAGTTACAGGTTCTTGTACCAAATCAAACAGGTAACCAGCCCTTCAGTCCGTTTGTGGTAGATATATCATTTGCAGTTCATATAGATGGACAATGTGTCTCTTTTTCCATCCAGTGTACAAAAATGAACCCAAAATATGCTGCATATCTTGTGTCGTTCACATAATTTAGAGATTGGGATTACATTCTATAGTGTCTTAATAGTCTTTTTTAAAATTAATGGCTTCAAGAATTCTAAATTCTTTTTTACCTAATTTTCCACCCTGGCCACAACTGCATCAATAACATTGTAGAATTTCTGTCAAAAGTGCCAGTGGAGATCAAAACACATATATAGTGTTCAATGTTTTGGTATTCTCAGAAACAATGAATTAAACCTTGTCTTAATAGAAGGCACAGCATAAGTCACATGGAATAAATGTAATGCTGCTAGCTTTTCATTAAACCAGTTTAGATAGAGCTGTCTTCTGTAATCACACACAACTTCCAGACATGATTTACAGAACAGACAACACACTGGATTTTATTAAAATCACTACGTGAACAGGGCAGATGGATGTCTAACTCTGTATGTGGGAGAATTTCTTTCAAAGTGTATTTCTTCTGTCTTTTTCTTCTTTTTTTTTTCTTTCCTTCTTCCGTGTTATTGGCAGAAGAGAAGACCTCCTCTTATGATTCAGGGCAACACTATGGAGAGAAATGTATCTACAAATTGGAATAACAGGGTAATGAGGTGGTGATATCAGTGAGCCCTCAATCTTTGAGTTGTACTGCACTGTAGTCCCCTGATCATTGTCCCTGCTGACTCTCTACGGTAAGTGGTCCGCAGCAATCATCTTAACTTGTTCGACCGTCTAAGAGTCCATATCGCAGGATGCCTCCAACCACACGACCACTGTGCCCTTGAAGGACACGGATCAATGAGACCTCGTGGGATGTTAGGAGGCGCTGTGGACAAAAGGGGGAGGAAAGGAAAGAGAAAGAGGGGGAGGTCAGAAATGAGCCTAAGGGATGTGGCTGCTGGAGAGCTGAAGGATCAATGAGTGATCATCAGCCATTAGGTTTTCTCCAACCTCCAGCCGACAACATCACAAACAGCCTCCCTCCCATCATGCTACAAAGTGGATGTCTTTTCATTTGATTTACGATTCTTGACTTTTTTCCATCTATGCTTTAACTGTTGCTGTGGTCTTTCTGATCAGCAATCATTCAATGTCAGCAATTATTTGTCTTTTTACTGTAGTATCACTTAGGTGTTTGAGTTTCTCGAATTGTCCTCACATGTCTTCAAATTGCTCCAGAGAAAATACTTGTCCTGAACCTGGAGATTTTGTTTTCCCCAAGTCTTTGATTAGACACATAAATCAATAACCTACAGCATTTTTGGCTGGCTTGTGTTAATTGTTTTGTTTCCACAGAGGAAATAAAGAGTGGAAAGTGTGTCCTGATGTTTTTTCTACAGATACGATCCATACAGGGTCATCTAGAGTTATCAATCCAGTGGCTACAAAATACTGTGTCTCAATATGTCATGTTAGCTGGTGGTTGTTGGTGACCCCAAAAGATATTGTCTATAAGTCAGTCACTCCCGTTAGCTTTAGTGAGTGAGTACATTGCTGAAGGAAAGTATCTTTATTTCCAGTGGGAAGTTTCTGATATAGCTGGTTCATGAAGATTCTCTACTGTATGTTATTTACCAGTAAGTAATTGAATTTAATTTACTTAATATGCTGTATCTACCACCTTGATTTATTCTGTTTTCTCATCTTTAAAATTCTATATACAGACAGAGGTGTTTGAACATTGGGCTTGACTCGTACATGTTGTGCGGCACATCATTTAGAAGTGACACTGTTCTAGGCATCATTCGCTTGCCTGTAGCTTTTTTTTTTTCTTTTTCACATCTTACCTTCTTGCTACTAGGAAAATGTATTTATCACTGTAACATGACTGTGCAACACGAATTGGCAAAAACAAATGAGCTCAACTGTTAAATTTCATTTACCTAAAATCATAACTGAGGAATTCCACAAGCAGTGTACCTACGTAAATATGATTATGTGTTTTCCCTCATTGCCCTGTCAACCTGGTGATAAAGAGTTGCGTAGAGGCAGATGAAGCAATCAGGATTTGCTGACATTTATGTTACTGCATAATTCTTTATCCACAGGACCATTTCTTTTCATAACCTTTTCCAATTAAATGTGACTAAAGCATGCTTTGGGTGCCCAAACACGCATTGGTTCTGACCCAGTTTTAAATGCTCCTTGTAGGGCTATATTGCTGTTTTGGAACTGTCCGCACATGCTCAGGTTGTAGATTTCCAATGCTGTTCATGAGCAGAGAAGAACCAGTACATGTCAAGAATGATATAGAAAGTGTATCATATCATCATAACTATAGTAATTCCAGTATGAACCAAAGGCAGTACTTGTGCGATAATAAAAAAACATGAAAAACCAAGAAAACACAGCTAAATATGGTGAAAACTGCCTTCAACTAACTCTTAATAACTCATTATACAAAAGAAAAGTCAGCAGCTTTGCATGAACAAAAGATTGTCACAAAATAACACCAAAAAGTAGTGACACCAAAAAGAAGAAGCAGGGAACAGGGAATCAAAGCAGTGATGGATTGAAGTTCTTAAGGGTTTGTGTCACTTCTTTTCCCCCCTTTTAAGCCAGGCTTTATGAAAAGCTTGATTTTTGCTAGGTCTTTGAAATAACTATATATATATATATATATATATATATATATTTCTTCTTCCTTTCAGAGACGAACTAAATCACATGCATTGTGGCATTATCCCCATACAGTAGCATGCTCTGGTCTCTCCAGGAGATAACCCCAAGCAGGCCTCCCCCTCCTTCCGAGGAGTGATTTCACCCGCTGAGTGGATCCCCGTGGTTCACTAGCCTTTGAGCCTCTGATGAAAAGAAATACGTGTGTCTGGGCCAAACACACACATGCAGTATACCATATAGTGCGTGTATATACTGTACTATTTGTGTCGTTACATAAACACACACAGTATAGTATGTTTTAGTTCAACTAAATGTCACTCCAATCTAATACTCTAGTACACACATATACGCACTCCGGTCAAACCCCTCTTTTCTTAAACATCAGAACAATCAAACACAGCCAACAGCATTAACATCATACCGCCCACTACACAGACCCACAACAGCCAATCCTACAACACGGTAAACACAGAACAACACAGAGAGAGATTTCCCAGGCAGCAAGACATGACCTTGTTAACAGCACTGAGGATCCTCAGCCATCAATAAACAGCATCAAAAGAGACCTGCTGTTCTGCACAGATCAGCAGAGGTGCGATAGACGGAGACTAAATGCGATCAATACTGCACATGTTAGATGCACAGCGTATACTCAGTACACCTAGATACAGCTAATGCAGCCTATTACATCAGTCTTAATATCAATAAATAAAGGGGCAATAGATGTCTCTTCATGAAGGCTGTGATGTTCAGGTTTTGTTGAACTGTTTTAGAGAGATGTGGATTCAACTTTTTTGGAGGCTGCAGTTCATGATGCTATTATGCAGTGCTATGATTTTATGGTCTTACTGTAACTGTAAAGCATTATAGAGAGAGGTGTTTCTGTTATTTAGTCTATCTTCACTGATATAAACATCACCTGTCAGTATATAACCAGCAGATTAGGCACCTATTGTACCTACTTAGACTATTGACTACAGTCTGGAGATACTGTATGATACTGTCCCATAAATGGTCTGCAGTGGCACACCCATTACTATTTGGTTTATACTTGGGTGTGGTCATCACTCTTTTTCGGCCCAAACATTGGTTTTATTTATTGGTTTACTTTTTTGCACATATGTAAATGCCTCATTCAGCCTAATTACAAGCAAACGTGAATTAGAAGATAACAGTCACCCTTCAAGCATAGGCAGTGAGGGGTCAAAACAAATCTGACTCCAGACCCTGTAACTAGAGATGTCCAGTACTTGAATGAATAGATACTGAATCACCATTGTCACTGAAGAAAGTGCAATCCTGAATTGCTGCAGTTCACCAGTTAAAACCAGTATCAGTCCGGTCGGAAGTTCCTTTCTTTTTGGCTTAGCTTCTTGTCGGGATTGCATTCTGTCTCTGATGAACAGAAAAGGACAGAAGCTTGTATTTTTTGCTATCTTGGTACAAAATGTCAAAATCCAAAAGCTGAAAAGAACTTTGGAGATGTTCAAAGAACACAGCGTCCATTCCCTGTATGTGAGATCTGCTACATATTGCAGATGAAAGTACTGATATTGATTACAAAAAAAGTACCAAATGTGCCTAATTGGTTTTCTGGTCCTTGGCGGTACATTTTAAGGTTATGCACCTATTAAGAATGGATGTACTGAGCACACCAGATACTTGTTTTTCCTTTCCTAAGATTTGCGTCATGTGGAGCTTGTCACATCTGTGACTCACCCTTGTAATAAGCAAATCATTTCCCCCGATGTAGCACAATTTTACACACTGAAAAGCAACCTTCACTAGCTATAGTCAAGTCCATCATTCCTTTGATGCCCCATGTTCACTTCACACATCGAACATTTGAACAAGCTCTGTTCTCTCCGGGGAAAAAATTACATGTGGCTGGATAAAACCAATTTGATACAGCGACTGTGTGGTCCCCAAACTGTCTATAATCCCCTTTCCCTTCGCTACACAGTCGCTCTCTCCTCACTGCAGTATTGAGTTCAAATGATTGACATCATAATAGGCTCAGCTAAATTATGATAGAGGTCAAATTAGAATTTAATCATCTCCCTTTTACCCCCTCTCCCCTGAGGGCAAAATGAATAAACATGATTTTGTACAAGACTGATGGGCTGGTTATGCAAAAACTGTGATAACTCTCTCAATTTTTCTCTTTTGTTACAGCTTCAAAGAGTGAATGAGAGAGAACGTATGAGGGTTAGTAATAAGAAAGTCAGAGATATGGAGATGACGTTAGTGTGAGAGAGATACTGCCGTCGTTCAGCACTTCTGTTCCACATTAGTACTCGGTACAGGATTTTGTCCGTCGTCATTTCCAATAAAGTCGTACAATTTTGTCAAGACACTCCGGCCTTGAATCGTGGATAAAATATAGACTCCTCTACTTCTCAGTCCCACACTACTACAGTGGTACAGCCTAATGAATGTTGAAAAATCAACCTAAATTCACCCAGAGGGGGCTTTAAAAAAGACACTTGTCCTTTATGTATGGCTTTCCAACTTCAATCAATCAATCAATGACCTGACAACTGAGTATTCTCATTTAAGTTGGTCAGTAACGTTGAGAATAATACCGATTTTAACCCAAATTTGAGCATGAAAATTGACCTTGAACCTTGGAACCTCTTTCTCAAATAATCCTGCTGCAAGGTCAGCTTACAAGCTTTCAACTGCATCTTCAGCATCTTTAGTCTTCATTGCGGTTGGAGTTCAAGTAAGTAGCAGTGCGGTTACAAACCAAAGTAACTTTGTGCTATTTGAAATCGCAGTAACCCATTCCATAAGCTTTGCATGTTTACACTTTTATAATATTGCTCTCTGCATTAAATTGCATTAAGTGCCTTGTGATCTCGAATTTGACAGAACTCTGCTTTATTTCTATACACCAGACCTCCTCTGCCCAAACTCCATTAATAAAGCATTAAATTAATTACTTAGCTTGGTTCCAGTCCTCTGAACCAACACCCACTCAAATTTTGTGAAGTAATTAATAGGTCTGGTGTTGCTCTCATGAGCAGAGAGCCAAAGTCCTGCTCTCTTTTTAAGATATAGTCTCTGTTCCACTAGCCAGACAACGTATTTTCTCATGGAGGGTTTCTTTCATCAGTCTTTCTAAAGAGCTGTAATAACAATAATAAGGCCACATGAGGCATCATGATGCAGCAAAACAACAACAAAGGAGACAGCTCTTTTTATGCCATCCTTCATTAGGATACCTCCATGTGCGTTAACACTTACTTAAGCAGTAAGGTTACTTTGCATAGGCAGCACATATTTCTCTCTAAATGTGCTTTACATTACCAACACTGCTGCCTCAGACTTAGCTAAAGATTAATGGACAAGTAATAAAATGGCCATTCAGTCTCAGTATATACCTGCTAATATTTTATTACCAAGGTTAGGTGAGAAAATGATTCCTTGACAAATCTTTTTTCAATCTTTCTTCGTTTTCCAAAGTTGTACGTTTTATTAAGCATCTTTGAACAGAAAATAGATCTTTCTCTTTGAATGCTCTGCATGTTGCTTCCAATAGGTGTGAAATAAGATATCTGACTGTAAATTGTATTTAAACTGTGTCATACATAGTATTAGATTCTTGTGCAAAATCCACACTGAGCAAACACAAAACAATCTGAGTCTGATAATAACAGTCTTCTATCCCTCCATTTTACCCCCACCAGACAGCTGGATGCAATAAGGATTATGGAACGGAGGACATACTTGTTTTGTTGTCGAGGCTCTTCTACTTTGGAGGATGAGTATTTGTCTGCAGTGTCGTCCAATCCACTTAGAGGTGGGAAACAAATACCGGCAATATATTTAATACCCCCCGAGATCATGTCGCAGCAGGCTCAAGGCACCCAATCGTTCATAGAAGCTCACAGGCAGCACAGGAAAATAAATAAATAATTCAATATCAAAAAGGAGTGGAGCATTATGCTTTAGTGGGCAATAAAACATGTGGTGTGTCAGGGGTGGCAGCTGCTGGCCACAGAAAGAAGAATACCCATACTGCTATGTGTGTGGTGGGGAAGGGAGAACACCAGGAGCCAAGGGAAAGGGAGATATAAATTTTCACGGCAAATGAACTCCCCATCTTGCCTTGCTGAGTGCACAAAAGGCCACTGAGATGATTATTTCTGGGCTCCACCTCAGACCCTTGGAGTTGGGACGGTGAAAAAAGCATGTCCTCTTCAGTGACTACAGACTCTGAAGGACAAAAGCCTGAGTGGAGGCCACGTTGCAGCCAGTGGAAGTCATTTTAGCTGAATAATGCTAAATTACTGTGACTGATACTGGTTACGAACTGAGGCTGCAGTTTTCACACAGGTTATTATAGTGTATGCATATTGTTGGAACTTTGAACAGTGGGGTATCAAATGAGGCTATGTGGTTAATTACAACTAAGAGATGATTTTATTCGCAGTGCATGGACTTTTATTATGGAGCGCAGCGACAGTGAGACAGCTGGGCACAAAGAACAGTGTGTATATATTTGAGTTTGAATGCATGTATGCAATGCAAGGCAATACTCATTAAGCCCATTAGGAAGCCTCCAGATGGTGGTTTGATTACAAAAGAGCCAATCAGAACTGCTGTAGGGTCCACTGGTGTGATGCTGCAAGTTTACACGATATAAAGCTACTTTCATATGAGAAGGAAAACAATGATAAGACATCCAATTATAAAACAAACTACTGCTTGCAGGATCAAAAGGGAACCTTGCAGCTTGACCTTGGCGGAGATAAACCTATTTATAGATCATAACAGCTCATGAGTCAAGGTGAAGATGAAGCTTGGTAGTGTAATTGACTTGTGAAAAAAGAAAGTGAAAAAAGAGAAACATTTTGCCATTTTACCATTAATGAAATAGATTTCAGACTGTCCTTATGCTTAGAGAAAGTTGAACCATGAAGAATATATATTTGTATTATTGTATTGTATCAAGATCAAGTGTGACCATCATTTTATGAATATTATAACATAAGATTAGGGGAGTGGGTTGATTTATATTCAGTTTCCTCTCCAGGTACCAAGTACAATAAGGATTAGTGGACTTGATATACATTAATGTAGTCAATGAAAATGTTTACCAAGTACATTAACACAAAGAGCCACTTGAGAGCTTTACTAACCAACTAACTCTCTGAAATCTGTTTATATATCCTTCAGAAAGACATAAAACCTCAACTGGCTTAATCATTGAAGTCCCAGACTGCCAGCTAAATGACTAAAATGTAAATCTTCTAAATGTATTGCTCTTCTAATGATAAATGAGGTTCTGATTTTGTATTCTCTAAGCTGAATGAAGCCGTTTGACCTCCACAGAGATAAACCTATTTATAGAGAAAGCAATATCAAGGCTTGAAGATGGAGCTTAGCAACAGGCGCTCCAAGCAACTTTTTAGTTGCTAAGGCTTTATAATCAAGGTAACTGACATAGCTCTGATGAGGGTTGAATCCAGCTAAAGGATTATTAAGTATACACAAGAAAACACTGCAAATCAGAAGTGACTGCTGAAATTGTGTAATGATAAACACAAGTTCCACATAATAGGATCAGTGAACAGTTATAGAGGCAGCAGTGGCATGAGTATATGCAACAGTAGTAGTAGTAGTCAGGGCTGCTGCTAGCCAATTTGGTGCCCTAAGCCTATTGCTTTGTTGTGCCCCCACAAATCTCAGAATAATCCTCATTCGCTTATCATGTCATGGTGGCAGCAGGTTTAGCAGGTCTCCTACCAGTTGTATGTGTTGGGCAAACCTCCAAAGGAAGGCACCCAGGAGGCATCTGATCAGGATGCTTCCTGTTTGCCTTACTTCCTTCCTTCCTGAAACACCTTTACTTTAGCTGGTTCCTTTCAATGCAAAGGAATAGCAGCTCTGCTCTTGACCATTTCTCTAACACTGAACCCAGCCACTCTACGGAAGAAATTTTGGTCACTTGTATCCGCAATTGCATTCTTTGGACACTACCCAAAGCTCATTACCGACAGGGAAAATCAACAACGTACAACGTCCACATTAATGCTAATGCTGCACTAACTCACCTGTCCATATCACACTACATTTTACACTTTTTTAACAAGACACCTATATTCCTTTGCTAACCCTGAGGGAGCATTCACCTTTTTTTCTGGTTTAAAAAAAAAAAAAACAGCCTCAGACTTGAAGGAGCTAACTCTTATCACAGCTGCTTCACACTCAGCTGCAAACAGCCCTCAGTTCTGAGGTTCCCAAATCGGACACTGTCCTCACCCCAGCTGTGCCTTGAGATACTGTCCCTGAATATTTCAAACATTGTTTGAGAGTTAAACTTGGCAAGTGTCCAAGAGCCACTGAGAATCTGGAAACAGCTCTCACTCCCACCAGCCACTTCTATAACGGAGGCTTTGAAAGACCCCATGGACAGGAGCCTCTGCCAGATGTTCACCCTTACTATACATTTGGGTTTTCCAGGTCTATCCAGCTGCCTTCACCACCATCTGATCCAACTCGTCACTAGGTGGTGATCAGTTGACAACTCTGCTCCTCTCAGGCAGAGCCATCAGTGTCTGGAGGTAGCACTATACTATTGGTTTCTAGGATAATAAAAAAAAAATGTATTGTGACTTGGAACTAGTCGCATACGGGTTGAATGAGAGTTTCAAGTAGCTGAAGATGGGTCAGGTTGCAATGATCTGGGTGACTGAAGAGTCAAAATGTGAATTCAGGGAGGCCAGGACTAGGAAATGTCAAGGACTTGAACCAGGAGCTGCAGATAGTCTGTGCTCAGACCATCTTTTATTCAACAGATTTTGTAAATTGCTGTGGGACTATTGTAGGGGGTGGATATGTTATTGTAGAGTATCACAATAAGGCTGTGGGGTGGTGTGGCAGTTTGGTTTTAATTGGGTAGTAAAGGACAAATGTTTAGGGGTCAAGGTTTCTCAGAGAATTGTTGATAACGGAAGGATAGACACCGAAGTTATTGCATGCACCAATAACTGAGCGGAAATCAGAGGTCAGACAAGGACTGAGCCATGGAGGACCAAAATACGTGGTGGAAAAAGAGATGGGGCAATTTGAGCAGACGGGTCAAGTAGGTTTGTGTATTTCTGAACTTAACTTGGAAAGGAATTAAAGCAATGATACTTGTCTGCGGTCTGCATTCTCCACATTAGTAGTGTCAAAAGGTTTGCTTGAGGATTTATTCTTGCTCAAGTTATTGTTATCTACATGAGCACATCTGGCACACAGCCAGATGTAAGAGGGGAGCTGATGATGGATGTAAGAAAGTCTGCAGCACTGAACTGAAAGAGTGACAAAGGGTTCAAGTTAAGAGTCCATTTGGGCCCTTTGCTTTTGAAGTTACACGTTTCATCAAGGGGAGAGGAATAAGCAGGAACGAAAGCTTTAAATAATGTCAGCCTTCATCTTAATGGTGGGAAAGTGACAGGAGAGAATATTTTCATGTTATTAGAGGAACAGGATTGGACTTCAATGGCATTTTGTCTGAATTTATAATTGTTTTATTGCTGCAGAGAACAGTTGTGGGCAGCTGGCTATAACCATCATCCTACACATCTAGAACTTTGCAGCAACATTTAAAATGTCTTGGTGTTTTGGTGCATAACAAACATTAAGAAAGTCTGCAAAAAGTTCACAGCATACAGGATATTTAGGAAATTTTAGGAAATCCAAAAGTTGTTCTCAAAAGGTGTTTGTTAATACAATGCATTGTGTCAGCAGACCTTATGCTAATTTGTAGGGTCTGGTGTACTAAGTGAAAATCGGCATCTGAGGGGGCCCCAGCCTTTGTTGATGAGACCAGATATAGTTGGTAAGAAAACTTATGTGAGGTTTGTGTTTTTGTTTTTGGACCACAGCATCCAACCAGAAGTTGAACTATGTATCCTGCCACATCCTCTGTTGTGCTTTCTTGGCTAGGGAGATGTTCCCATTTGAGGTCCTGGGAGATGATGGGTCTCATTCTAAGCGGAGGACTCCACATTGTCAATTGGGGAGTCACACACGGTGATGGGGGCAGGTGAGGCTCGGTTCTTTCTGAAATCCACAACCATCTCTCTTTAGAGCATTGAGCTCCAAAATGTCATTTTCAAACGTCAGAAGTTTGATGGACTGATGACAGAGGTGTAGTTTTTGGTAGGGAAAGGACACAGCCCTGGTGGGTACTGATTGACAGGAAGCAGCATGGGGAAACATGCCTCCTGCGCAGAGAGAAAGTCTGTCTGCGCATCCCAAACTGTGTTTGGGATGTTTATGACTGAGATTACCTTTTTTAAAGTCACAGAGGGCAATAACCAAGGAGTCCAGGTTTGTCTGCTTCACACACAATATCTGGTTACAATATAAGCATGTGCTGCACATGGCCTGTGGTGGAATGTAAACACCAAACAGAATGGATGAAACAAACTCACAGGAGGAGTAAAAAGGTTTACAGTTATTAAAAAATGATTCCAGTTCAGAAGAACAGTGTTGCTGGATCACTGTCACATAGTTACACTAACCACTGTTAGTATAAGAACAGATTCCTCCATCCTTTGTTTTGGTTCTGTGTCGCAATCTCCTCTATAGAGTTGGGAGCCTGCCAGCTGCAGTGCAGACTCCGGTATCAAGCCACACGTCTCTGTTAAAAATAAAACAGAAGAGGAAGAAAAGTCTTTGTTTTTCCCCAACAGTAGCAGAATTTCATCCACTTTATTGGTCAGTGAACACACGTTAGATATATAATATTCCTGGTAACAGTGTACAAAGTCCACACTAATGAAGTTGCACAAGTGTACCAGACCGTTTCCCTTTGCTCCGGTGTTTCACAACATGAGCAAAGGTGAAGGCATCTTTGACCAGAATAGTAATTCCACTGATGGAAGGAGAAAATGGGAAGTAAATGGTGTTTTTTCCCTGATCTACGTGAGCTCCATGTACCAAAGTAAACACAGAATTAAGAAATAAAATTAAATAAGACGTAGACCAACACACCAAGACAGGCATTCGAGCCACTGTCACTTTTGTTATGTATATGCATGTATATGCATGTATATACACTGAAGTAATTCAAGTAGACAGCATTGTCTGATACTAGAATTTCTTTTCCAGTGGGTCATCATTCATTTATCATATCGAATTCACAAGAGGACAGCCATCCATCTGCTATCTGCTAATCCTAGTTCTGTTATAAGTGGACCCAAACCTCTTCTTTACTCATTTAATTTTGGGCTGAATATGAACATCAGTCTGAAATATGTCTAAAATGCAGACCTAAACCATGTACAACTTTAACCAACAAAAACAAAAAGGCTTGTTGTGCATTTTCTTTTTGTTGAACTTCATAAAAAAGAAACACTAAAATTCATATTGTTCAGTCTGAGTCTTTTACAGCGCACAGAACATCAAATCAATTCTGAAGTAGTTGTCTGGCAGTAGTGGCTCCAAGTTGTATTTGTTTGTTTTGATGTTGTCGCTGTTTGTCCATAAACGCAATATGAGAAAAATCTATAACTTCTTTTCCCCTGCAGAGCAGGCAAGTCACAATACTTAGAAAAAAATATATAAAAGAATTTAGTTTCAGACAGCTACCATGACAATTCCTTCCAAAGTATAAAAGGAATTCCTCAAGTACAAAAGGTAGCAATCTAAAGTGTAGATATGGTTCTTTCTCTGTTGCGTTATAAATATTGTCTGAATCCAGCAAGTATATTTAAGGGAGAGAACTTCATAATGCTGCAGTTGAGCACTATAAAGTGTGTGTGTGTAGGGCGGGTAGAAGGGTGGATGTGACAAGTATTTGTGTTTCCCATCACACTTTATAATATTCATAATTTTCACACCCTCAGTAAACAGGTATAATTTGTTTGTTTCTACAAAAATAATTACAGATATAAAGTTGTACATCTAGTTTACCAAAGTAAAATCTATCGAGTTGATTTAGTCCAATAAACTGATAATATGTCATGCAATGCTAAGATATTTAGAGCTTTTTTATTTTTATATGGTGTTTTGAAATGAAATACTTCATTTTTGAGTGAATCACAGCAGGTGGTGCTTCATTCTTCTTGCCCACAGCTTCTTCACCCCCACAGATGCTAAATTAGGCCCTGAAGCTTCAGTTCTCGGCCTTCATGTTCGCAAACTCCAGATGTGGACCCCCACTGGGCCCCTGCTCCGTTTTCAGCCCTGATTTTCAACCAACTGCTGGGAAAACACTCCCAGCAGGAACCCGAGACCAGGTGCCCTTTGAGTCACATGTATAGATATTATTTCGTTCAATTTGAAACCCTACGAGCCCACATCTCCTCCTACACTGAACCTACATTCTGAAAATCTTCTGAGGGACTGAAAGCAAAAAGATCTGTGATAAATCTAAGACTGTATACCTTGTTACAGAGGGCAATTTAAACTCTATGGGCATTTATTAATATAACAAATTACATGCAGTCTAAGAAAGAATTAAAGAAAACAGCTATTTAAATTTGGAAACTAATAATAATTATATTCTTTGCTGTTATTTCATACACAAGCTTCATTTTTCTAGCCCTGTTTTTTTGTTTTTTTAACAATTCTGATCAGTAGAGAAAGTTGTCAGATTGTTTACTTAAGTAAAAGCAATAATACCACTATGTTTACTGTTTCCAGCAAAATGTACTTAAAGCATCAAAACATCAAAACCCAAACGCATACCCATTCTTCCCATTATATGGCCCATTTAAGAGTATTAAATCATAGCACCCCAAAGCTCCCAAGTTTTGTAAGCAACTTTTGTATTTAAAATAATTGTACTTGAGTACAGTACTTCAGTAAATGTACTTATGTAACAGCAAAGCCAAATGCATACATCTCAGCGCAACACCACACTTAAAATGCACTTCCATCCACTTTCTCTCCTGAAATACATTTCTCTGGGCTGCATTCTTTCTCTAAATCATGTCCTTTTCTGTCAAATGGGTGAATTTGCCTGATTTCAATATCACTGTAGTGGCAGCAAAGAGAGGAAACAGATGCTTGTGCGGTCCTCGAGGACTCCTCATGGAACATAATAAAGATGCCATCTGACAGTTCCTGCTGTCAAACTACTGCTCTGTACACAGCTTCTTAACTCTGGTCCCCCGGTGTTTTGTTGTGTTTGAATATAAGTAGAAGGGGCAGATTCTCCTAAGAGGGGATTCAAAAGTCACAGTGGGGCATGGGAGACAGTTTTTTTTAGAAACCATTTGACTTTTCTTTTGACACAACCTGTATTCAAATGTTCCAGGGATAACTGTAGCAACATACTGTATTGTAAATCATATTGTGCCTCAGATGGCTGTAGTACCAGGAGTACCACTACAGTGCATGCAGGATGTAAACAGCATGGAACAAATAAAATGGCAGTGTTAGAAACATCCATCTGGATATGTTACTCCTACGACACCTTGAAGAATCCTCCAGGGCTGTGCGCTAATGAGGTGATAAAGTACGAGATGAGGGGAGGGAAGTGGGTGTGAGGCCAAGGTAAAATCACCAGGGTTTCCACATGCTATCTGTCTTTAAATCCATGTGAGAGACAAGTTGCTACACGGTGGGGTGCCTACTGCCGGAGAAAATCTAAACCAAGGCAGGTGAAAGGCTCATCAAATCCCCCCATCTCTCCATCTTTCATCCAAAAGGGAATTAGAATCATATTACACATATCTGCAGCACATAACCCACAGTGCCAACATTCAGTGTCAATTCAGGAGGAATACTGTAAAGAATATGCGGCAAAGGGTGCAGGGTGGTGGATGAGTGTGTAACATTTCTGTTCACACCCATGCCTGGGTTAATACCATCAACACTACCTCACCTCAACACTTTATGTGTACATACTCACACAAGCCAAGCTCTCGTTTGTTTGGGAGTTGCCATTGAGCTCCGACACTGTAGTGAGCACGGTGGACCAGTCTACAGCAGGCACATTTGAAGGCTGCTGTGGAAGAAGGCAGAAAATGATTTTATGTTTTTTATGTGTTTTGAAAGAAAGTAAAAGAGGAAATGATCGGGTTTGGATTCCATACACAAGCCACATACACACAACATTAACAACACTGTACTGTAATTTCCATGTGTAAATATTGCATTCCATTATAATTTTTTTCGGCATATGGGTTGGTACTGACATTGGATTTCCAGCTACAAAAGAAGCATGGCTCTAGGAATGGCAATGGAAATGTATTACCATAAAATCACAGGATGAATCCTACTGACTTTGGAGACCAGCTTACTTTTCCTGTAGTGCCACCAGCAAGCTGACACTTGTAGAGGGTGGAATTTCTTGCCAGACTGTAAGCAAGCACTTTGATTGAGACATTTGGACTTTGTGAAAATCCTCTCATGTCCTCAACTTTCATCAATAACCAAAGTCAGGTCAAAATTAAGTTCTTCCAATACTTTGGTTTCTTCTTCAATGTAGGCATTAGAGCATTGTAGACTGTAGACTCTTAGGGCTGTATTTTACACCCAGTGCAAAGTTTCATTGCTAGTTTCTGACCAATGCAGCACCAGTGTTGATGTACTTGTGTCAATCTGTGCACCCATTGGCATGTCGGTCTTTTAAGAGGGTGTGGTAGGGCAGGCACATTGTTGGCGCACTGCTAACATGTGCAGCTGCAGACTTTACGTATCTTACCAGACATCTGTAATCGATTTGGAGACAAATGCCAGCTGTCTCTATTTACTCTCACTGCTGTAAAAGTCACTGTTGCTCTACTTTTCTTTGCAAGTGACCAGTCTGAGTTATACTGGAGGTGTGAGCGCATTGGGACAGCTGGCATTGTTCTCTAAAATGTCTGACAAGAGATTACGAATGTCTGCTACAGTCTGGTGGGATAAGCGCACGAGTAGCTCTGTTTCCTCAGCAGAAAACCGTTCACTGCTCCAACTTGCCGAATCTGCTGTTTAAATAGCAATGTGCCAGGTGCAGGCACACCTGGCTTTTAAAGGGAATGGGAGATGACGCTCTGATTGCTTTGATTTAGGTTACACCCAAAACACGCCTATGATTGAGGGACCTTTGTACCTTTTGCTTGACTTTGCAACTAGATTATGCAACATTTGATGGCAAAAGTGGAGTTGGGCATGCCCTAAATGCACTTGCATCATTCACTTTAGATCTATTCTAGGTATAATCTTTGATCAGTTTCTTGTTATGTGCTGTCCATTTATTTTATGTCCTTGGGTTAATACACTGGAATATGACTACCCTGAGTTGTACATTTCAACGAAATCTATATAATGTCTGAGCAAATGTAACAATAACAACACCAATGAGTCTGAATTTTCTGCAGCAGCAGCCACTTGCATTTAGCCAACTATAAACTGACTTCTTACATGCATTTGTTTCATGTAGGTGAACCTTTAAATGCACACATCTAACTTCTACTCTCAGTAATACTTTGTATTAGTGCTTTGTCTTTCTTTCTTTCTTTCCCTCTTAGCTTTGCAGCACTGCTGCCTGTGTCTCTTCATTACCTTTTGTGCTCTTCGGTTTAGCAGCAGTATGGTCTTTATCTCTTTAGATTTTTCAATTAATCAGGCGTGCTTCATGGCTCATTGGCCAGCTCTGGGACCCATTACATTTATCTGAGTTGAAGGGAAGCAAGACAATCCACAACACCACAAAGGATAAGATATAATCAGCAGAAAAGAGGCACTATTATCAGTGTTATGGTACAATGGCACTATTATAGAGCTATGAAACTGAAACTCTGAAACAATGGCACTGTATTTATGAGTGTAAATTTGTTTCACAAGTTCAATTATGATGTTTGCGATATCTTCATTCTTCACAAAATGTACTTTTTTTGTGTGTGCATTTTAAGGCTTTCCTTGATGCCCTGATCCAAAGAATGTCCACTAACAGTTGCAATGGTATGTAGAAATATATGCAGGTGCAAAATATGAAGAAAGGTCACACCATTGGTTCAATGGCATACAATATACATTGTTCCACTCTGGACTAATGGCTTTTCTTGGTCTCAGTGAGAGATTCTCTTCAGTACTTCCTGTGAAACAATAAGGCATTCAACACTTGGGTGTTCAGCACAGAGCAAAATCACATTTAGAGACAATTGGGTCAAAGATACAACAAGTGAGAGATGGAATAGGAAACATCTATTGTGTTATTTGTTAGTGGGAAGTACTGGGCAGACCCTGTTTCCTGTACAGCCATTGATCGGGGTGTGATTAATGGAGCTGTTGCCAGAAGGAGGGATCCATAAGTCTCTTCTTCTCATCCTGTCCCTCAATAGCCACTTGTTGATGCAGCCCTCAGTCATGTAACACTGATGGCTAAATTTTCCTTTCTTGTTTTTCTTTATTGGACATTGAACAAAGGAGCAAGACGGGCAATTTAGGAGAGAAATTGAAAAATTACATGTGACAAAGGTCTGCATAAGAACGTATAAATACACACATTTCAGCTGATGCCCGCATTTATACAAACATTTATACAAACACAGTATATGACTGAAAAACTAGATCTAGCGTCACTCCTTACAGGTGAGAGGGGAGAGATGACAATGTTCTGTGTATTAAGCTAAAATTATCAAAGCACAGGGGCATATCACTTCAGTCTGCTTTGTGTGACCTTCAAAATGTGTGAATACGCACGGTGCAGGCTATGCCTATTTAATGCACAGGTTTTTCTGGGCTGAAGCCCAGGAGGCCTCAGTGTTAAAGAGCCTCTGAATGTGTTTGGTGTTATAGTGTTGATGAAATGAGCTCTGGCACCTCTTAAATGGAAAAAAAAAAAAAACAAACCCAACTCCATTTCAATGGAGGAATTTCATAGACTTAGCAGAGTTAGCAGGTATTTTCAAGTCATGGGACTCTGTAGCAGCCAGTGTTAATTTTGCATGTTGCCTTAAGCCTACAAGCAGATCACCATATCAGAAAATGCCACTTGTGAAGAAGAGCAATTACCAGACAACCAGGGCTGGACGTAGGCTCAGAAATAATGGGAACAACTACATTCACAGCAGGGTCACTTGCTGTTCAACAAACCGAAGGGCAGCTTCTGCCCCCACCTCTGCCCCAGCAATGTGATGACAGGACCGGCGCCAAAGATACTGACACTGAGCTGCTATAAGCAGAAGATCACATTTTCCATACAACAGCCACCCCGGTAAATGGGGAGAATCTGACACTGATGACACTGTTCATGTTTATTGGGCCACAGTGGGCCCACAGAGATGCTGACACGTCTGCGTGGGAGCAGCAGTATAAGCAAGACCTTTTTTTTTCCCAAAACATATTTCAGTCACAAGTTAAGCAATGGTGAAACAGATTGGCTATGTTACTTTCCATCCATTTAACATTCATAATCATCATTTAAAAATGGATTCAGCATTTGAAACATGTAGAATATTGCATTGTTGAGCTCAAGAAGCACTTTAATGGTGAATGGAAGTATTGGAATTACAATGTGACACTTTTGGCTTAGCGTGGTCAGCCTTTGAGTAGTCACAGTCAAACCTTTGGACATCCTGATAATGGGTATTACTTTGGTATTTTGAAGCTGATCAAAGAATGACAAACAAAACATGACGATACGGAATGAAGCATGAACTGTGCAACATGTGAAATACAATTTTATAAGATTTCACAGAGTGACTACTGGACCACAAGCAACTGAAATTGACCTGTGTAATGTAGACCTCGCCCAGTCACTGAGAGATTATGTGTCAGTTCTTCACTGTCAATTTGACACTTTTGAGGAAGCCGCAAAGAACATATCTCCGACAGTTTGTCAGTTCTATAAAGCTGACACACAACGAGTCAGAAGACGAAAGCAGCTGTCTGGATCCACAAAACCAGAGTGTGAACTGTCAGGCCGGGCAAGTTTTCTGCATCAGTGTTCACACTTATAATAGACAGACTGTTGGCTGAGCTGGATGGAAGATATAGCTCATATCAAGATGTTCAGAAGTGGTTCATTTTTTATAACACATTCATCTCTATGTCTGTGGAAGAGATCTGTACTTTGGCACTATGGCTGCAGGAGACGTATCCCATGGACTTAAAGGGAAGCTTTGTTGAAGAAGCCAATAGTTTGGGGAGTTTATATGTAGCCAAAAAACAAATACATCTGCTCTTCAACTACTCAGACTAAGACAGATAAATTTTACAATTTGTATTCCTAAATGTTGACATTGCCCTACATAGAGTATATTCCTAATGCCAGTGGGAGCGACCTTTCTCAAGCTTGTTTTGTCAAAACTAGTGTGCACTCAACTTTATATCAGGAGCGACAAAGCCATCACACTTATGTCCATTGAAAGTAACTTTCTTGCTGCATGTGTTGTATTGGTGGCAAGGCTTGCAGACAGAACATAATTCAAGCAAATACCATTCTTTTGTGCTTATGTTAATGGATATGCATTATGAAAGTTACTGTTTAGTATTGAGTGTACTGTTGGCACCATATTTATACTGCTTATTTATGTACAGTACAATTGGATTATCAACCACTGGTCAACTCATACCAACCGAATTTTGTGTTGCAATACAATATCCAATCCACTGCTGATGATAACATTATTTCTTTAAATAAGGATGAAACGGTGTAGGTCACTCAGACAAACTCATTAGTTCTGCTCTTGGAAGTCAGAATTGTCCAGTGACTTCTGTGGAGAACCCCATGTAATAGTCGGTCAGAGCAAAACTGGAGCAGAGAAAAGGAAAGGAGAGAGTTCTCTTTTGAAGCTGGCTTTTCTTTTGACGTACTTCTTGCATGAGATAGTGGACCGGTCAAATATTGGCTATTATTTTGCAGTTTTTGGTGGCTAAAATTAAGCTGCATTCCTCTTTTAACATTTGCCTTCTCTCATTTACGTGTTATGCATTTCCACTTAGATGCTGTAGAATTGAAGTGGTTCATGTTTCAGATATTGGAGTTATATTCTCTTATCCAGAGTGACCTTCCTGATGTGAAATTGTCTCTATAACCTTAGGGCCTCTCTGCTGCAAGGCTCAGGTTGATGTTAAAAGCAAATGTGGTTAGTTCTGTATCACTTGAAACCTATCTTGAAGCTACCAGTTGCTTTGAGAAAGAAAGGGAAGACAGCACCATCTGGGCATGTTCTCAAAATCCTCTCAAACCTAACACACAGCACATGGCACTCAGACACATTGAGCGACTCAGCAAGTATCTAACACCAATTCCTGCATACGTGACAGACACCCCCGTGAGATGATATCCCAGCACAGAGTTCTTATCCTTTGCTGTAACTTTCCGAACACATGCCTTAGTCGTAGTTAAGAAAAGTTTTTTTTTTTTTTTTTGCCAAACTCCTCCAACTGCTGTAGCTTTATCCCCTGAGGAATATCAGTGAACAAGAAAGAGCTAAAAGATCATTGTGCATGAGCAAAAAAAAAAAAAAAGAAGACATGCATCTGAACAAAAGAGTCTAAAGCTAAAAGGCAATGCAGCTCAGGCTAAAAATAGACAGTAACTACCAACCTTCACCTCAGAAGAAAGTAGGAGAAACAAGGATAGAAGGGGGAAAAAAAGGAAGAATGGAGCAAATCTGATGAGTTTGGACTTGGAAGAAAAGTGGCAGTAAAACCGAGTGAGCAGGAAATGAGGCAAAGTTTTTGTGTGAAGCACTAAGAGTGGAGCTCTTCCACAGAGACGCAGTTGCTGTTTGAGGTTTTGCCGGAAGAAAAAAAAAGATTCCGGCTCCATTTTGAAAAGTAGATTTCACACAGTTGGGAGATTGCTGTGCGCACGGACACCTGAGCACAAACTGTGGGAAATGTGTGTTCTAACTCTTTTTCTTGGCATCCTACCTCTGACATGATGTCAGTACAGTACTCACTTACTGATTAGCGCTAGTTAGAAGAAAGAATTAACACTTAAATGAAGACGCAGTTTGGTGAAATGAATTGTACACTATCTATTTTTAATCTGTCATTTCCTATGGTGCCATGCCTTAATGGTTGCTATGCCAACTCTCATTGTAACTAGAGAACTAATTGATGCTCAGAATGATGTTTCAAATGGCAATAGTGGTAGTCTGTATACCTTCTACTCCAAAGTTTATAGCATATAGATGTATATTAGCTCTCAGGTGTAGTGTACCCTGGTAGTATGATTATCAAACATTAATATAATTTAATCATTTCTGCCTGACATTGTGTTCATGTTAGCTGATTTCTTGTTGGGAGGGGGCATTAACTTTATTTTATTTTGCCCCAACCCATCACTAGAAAGCGACATATCCATCCTGTCAACATAATTTTCAGTCACAGAGCTGTGGTAGCCGATGCTAGGAGGAGTTAACTCAATGTATTGTTTTTTTATATACGCTGATTAAAAAAATACTTTGATTGATTGAAAACAGCATCTGTGATGACAGCCATATGTTTCCCTGAGATGTAATGTTTATTTTTAATCCTATTACATGAGTGATTAATCTCATACATAAAATATCATATATACATGCATATTGATACGTGTATATGTAACACGTGACCATATCCAGCACTGCAAATATACACATGACTTTATTTTTGATTATTTAGACCTGGATGATAAAGTGAATGCAGATAGTGAGACAACAAAAATGAATTTATTAATACAATACAAATAAAACAGTTGGCATATATGCAAGTACACTACTCATAAAAAGTTAGGGATATTCAACTTTTAAAAATTTATGGAACATGGAAAAAGTTCATGCTACAGTGATATTATATCATAAAAGTAGGGTATTTAACTAGAAGCATGCAATGGTAATTTCGTCATCTCAAACAATTTATTAAAACAAAAGTGGTGGGTGTACGACTGAAAGCCGGATATCCCTAACTTTTTGTGAGTAGTGTAATTGACATGTTTCATGTAGCCGGCATGCTCTTCTTAGTTATCTAAGGAAGTCTGTAGTCCCTTAAGCTGTGACCATGGAAACAGGATGCCTAGCAAGGGGGTGTGTGGCACAAAGCAGATATCACAACATCATGAAATTTGCAAATTTGTCAACTTCACAGGAATGTCAAGAACTGAAAAGATTAAAAAAAAAAACACTGGAGAAATTTGTTTAACCATTAATGTCCTTTCAAACAAGAGACCCATCAGCTGAGATAACATGTACTTGGATGAATGTGATAATCATAAATCCTTGGCTGATAAGAATAACAAAATGTAATGATGAACCTAAATGTAATGTTTCGAACATCAACCGCTCCCTTGGTTTATATCTGTTTTTACTTTTTTTTTTACAACCTAACAAATACAATCATCAGTACTTCTGTCCCTTATCCTCACTCCATAATAATAACCCCAAGAATGAGAACACTTGCCAATTCATCAGAAATGCAGTGACAATCCATCGACAACAGCTTCACAACTGGCTTGTGTGTTTATTGGCTGATGAGTTAGACAACTCAGGGGCTGCCTCTGAAATGGAAGACACAAGACAGAGACATTCGTCAACGTGGCAAAGTAGGTTGGGGGGGTGGGGTGGGAGGGGGGAATAATGAGTCTGGATGGCACTAGCTCATTGGCAAGACTGCCTGTCACAGCGATGCCACACAGCAGCTCCCAGTCTGCCGTCTGCTGTTGAGATAAAGAACAAAACTAGATCGACATGGTGGAGGCCTTTCAACATGACATGTTTCACTTCAATTTATTACATGTCACAAGCCACTAAAAGGACGTCATGATATCGGTTCAAGAAGAGGTGAGAGATGTGACAAACAAGCTGGTGAAATATAACACTCAAGCCTGCAATGTGAAACACGTCAAACTTACATCATACGTGAAACACCTCTCTGAGTTGCTAAATTTTTTTTTTCAAAACATCTCCATTATTTGAAGGTTCAAAGTCTATTCCAGACCATGCCTGCTCCTCTTCATGGATGTCATTGCATCATGATTGACTCCATAAGTTTTATTTTCATAAAAGAAGTGACAACATCTGCCACTTTAGTGAGACTTTTTTTTTTTTTTTTTTTACTTCTACGCACTTTTTGCTATTGCAGTGCAGCAACTTGCTTTATTCTTTATTGTTTCAAGGCAGTAGTTAGCAGGTTAACATACTTTTAGTGCACTGACAGATTGTTCCTTTTGTTTAGAAGAAATATTATAGACACAAGTTTCATAAAATGGTTGAAGGTGGAGCACTGAAAAAAAAATGCAATATCTGATATAGATCTATAGATATCCATATATATATATAGACGTATCCATGACATCAGCCACAGGTTTCTAAAGAGCCATATGTGAAGCTCGGAAATCTAAAAATGGCCAAAGAGGTGGATCGTGGGTGGAGCTGAGGTGGGTTGAATGAAGCCTAGTTGCTCAAAGATGCCACCCAGCTGTCAATCAAAGCGGCCACTCTGTTAATTATGCATAACTTTAAGTCTTAATATAGGTTGAACGGGTGAGTTATATAGGCTGTAAACATGTCTATTTCTGCTGTCATGTTGGGCATTTTAAAGTGGGGGCTTATATCCAGTGATAAATGATGTCAAAGGGGATTCACCTGAGTTTTCATTACGTAAGAAACATCTCTACTGCATAGCTGTGACACTAATGTCCCAGATGACTGTTAATGTTTCATGGAGTGTGTGCCTCGTCTGTCATCATTAAAAGCACCAGACAGAACTTTGCAAGTTGCGGCGGAAGCAGACATGGCATTTGGTTTGCCAGGTTGTGGTCCTATAATCAAAGCTTAAAACACATTCACACTCTTTACACAGTTTGTCATGTTGATCTCTGTAGCAGTAAGAGCTAAGCCAAATTGAAATTGTGCTTGAGCTACAGCATGTCTGTGCCGTGACAAGTTAACTGGAAGTCTGCTGTTAATTTAAAACAGCAAAAATAATCCCCCCTCTAATGATTTGAATAAAATATATAAATATATATATATATATATATATATAATAAAATATAAACACAGTGATAAAATGAGTTCATCCATTTGATTGGAGCAGCTGTTGTGATTATCAAACAGAATATAATGTTATTTGAAAAGAAAATGTTGATATTTGGAGACAGGAGTAAATGTCTTAGCTCTGTATTTGACCATAGTAAACCAAGTATTTATTTAAATGCAGAACAATAAATTGAATAAATGTAAATAAACTCCTCATCCTGCAATGTGTTCAGAGTAAAGGTGACCCTGTATGGTTAAAGGCTCTTTATTCAAACATCACATAAAGGCCTGTATTATAGTTATAAGCCCTGCAGGTAAGCACTGTTTTTATTAGTTTTACACTAATAATCAGAATAACAATAACAACAATAACAATGACAGGAGCTGAAAAGGAAACACAACCACAAAGACTAAAGAGAAAGATAGTCAAAGACGGAAGAGAGAGAGCAGGAGCCGTCCAGTGAGTTGCTTGTCTTCTCTGAGAGAAAATGCCAACTGAGGACACCCCTGTGAGAAATATTTTCTTGAATATTTCCTTTTGATATCAGTGTGAGGAAAATAACTTTTAATGTAGCATGAATGCTGTCTGGCTCACTACATTAAATGGCCCTGGGTTAAAGTGTGGTCTAGTGGTTAGCAAGACCTCCCATTTGAAACCTAACTATATTTGATTTATGTCACGGTTGTTTATCAGCATCACTTGCCTGATGGAAACTATTTCCTTACTAGACAGCATACCCAAATGTGCAGTGAACTTAAAAGCACATTTTACAAACTGACCAAAGCTCATGGTCTTTGGGCTGATTTAATAAAAATTGTTCTATTGTTTCGCAGTCTTTGCGTTGGGATATTCAGCCAGGTTTTTGGTGGTGAACAAGGTGAGTTTAAGCTGCTGGAGTAATTGCTTTCCTTTCCTCCTCTGCATGTATAAGCACTCATGTGCCTAATGTGTGTTTAGGTAACTAAAATAACTTATACTTATTAAAAAATAGGGAATAATCACTCCTGATAACATAATAATTGTTAATTATTAAGGGGTGATAATAATAAATAGCTTCTGTTTGGAGACTAAATGGAGAGTTTGACCATGTCGTGTGATTAAGTACACTCTACCTATCAACCAATCAGACTATAGACCGATTGTGATAAAAAGTGGACCTATTCATAAATATGAACAACCTATCCATGTGTCATCACAAAATTGTGAGTATATATACTGTTTGAAAAAGTGGTAATACTCCAATGTAGATATAATAAAAACAAATAAGCAACTTAAATACAAATTAATTAGTTCATTTATTGATGTCTTAATAAAAACTAAATGTTTAATTATCAACCATTTGAAAAAAAAAAACAGCTACAGTAGAGATAAAATACAAAGCAGATCTAGATGATGTTAAAGCTGTGATTTAATCCCTCTACACTGTGCATCTTCCTTACCTTCCTACCATCTAACATACCATCAATATATGGATATAGTTAAGAGCAAGAATATTGTAATTTTCCCACCAAAGCATAGGATTAATCAGGATTGGGTTTTTGGATAAGATTCATTTTTTAGGATAAACTTAAGATGGTCAAATTGGGTTTATGTTAGTGTGTGCCTGATCTTCAAACATCACCTCATTCCATCTGAAGTTTTCCGGAAAGTATTTGTGCATCATCCTGAGCTGAAAACATACATCAAATTGTATGGCTAATGAGCCAAGCAAAGGCAGAAAGCAGCACAGTCACTGTAGGTCAGCGATATAGATAGCTCATTAAACTTGCCTTACAGCACTCAATGACAAATCTTTGTCAACCACCACAGAGCTGTATACTAACACTGTCTGCAGTGTGTTATAATATTCAGCAAGTAACCATTTAAGCATGCATTTAGTATGGGGCCAGGATAACTCAAACATTGTATGCTTACATTGCTTACCCAGATATTTCAGTTTAGTACAAGAAGAGGTATGCGATGAAAAAAAGGAGTTTATTTATTTATTTTCAAATTTACTTCGGAATATGAGTTCCTCTCTCTAACCACATTGCTGTCACTGTTTGTGATAATGTGGTTTTTTCAGTTTGTGGTAAAATAGCAATCTGCACCACTAAACACAATGATTTGTGTTCTTAGCAGACAGACATCACAGAGGGGGAGCTGAAATCATAGTGTAAAAACAGGCACAATACAAGCCAAATTCAGATGAGATTAAACACACACGTAGCCTTCTCTGTTGCCTGGATGATAAGAATCCTATATTGTGCTCTCATGTTGTGACATTCAGGTGCCAACATGGTACACTGGTTTATTAATAGCTGCTGTGCAGCTTCTATACAACAGCTGGGTCGCACCAGAGAGAAACAGTTAGAACTTTGCTCTAACTTTAAATAAAAATCCTGCAACAGTCACAGCCTTACACGTGCCCTAATCTTGTTTTGTTCCTATATGAAACGTTTTGTGTTGCTGCACAACCTTACCTTCAAATATTGCCTTCGAAAACATAAGAAGAAAAGACATGAAGGCATGCACAAGAAAGAATACAGATTTGCCAAAGGCAGCATAGGTTTCACATTTAGGCTTGGTTTGGAAACTGTGAGTATAGTATACATTTTAACTATCTCCATATATTTTATCATCATACTGAAACATTTTCATCTATCTCCATATATTTTATCATCATACTGAAACATTTTCATCAAGTTATGATTAAGACCTGTAGTTAGTCAGTGTAGTGGAAAATCTGTAAAGTAAATCTGTCATGTATCCCCAAAGATATTTTGCTTCAGAGATCGTTTCAGATGCTACTGTATGATGGTAGGAATATTACGTTGGAGATTCCAAATGGTTTAAAGGGGCACCAAAGTGTGTAGGTGCAATCAATCAATTTTCAATCAGAGCACAGTGAAAGAGAAGAAAGAGAGCAAACAAAGGGTGACCTGGAGTTTTGTTGCCCAGGTCAGGGTGTGAGGTTACACTCACAGGAAATGACCTTTGGAGAGGTGCACGGTAAACATAAAAGGTTTTTACATTCACCCCTCTTACATTTTCCCAACATTACATGACTACTACAGGGAGCGGTGTTTCTCTGTGATCCTGTCGCTCTGTCGCAACTACATGTTGCTGCTTGTCACTTTTGTTATGAATGTGGCACTACCTTATATATCAATATACTCTGCAGAATTTATAGAACTGAGTATTTAGTAAGTCCAACGTAAGTCCACAGATTATGAGAGATCCAAGATGAAACAGAATGGCAGGACTGCAAATCTGTCTGCTACTTCAGAACCACGGACAGCTCCATAGATTTATTAATACACGCCACAGTTATGACCCTTTCAGACACAACGCAATTTGTGGTCTGCTCATCGCTGGGTTCAGTGCACCGTCGATGCTTAGGAAAGCCACTGAAAACAAGGGATTTCAGAGTGCAGTGCCGTTGTTGTTGTGTTGGGTCTGAAAGACCAATTAGGTTATGGATATTTCAGAACCACTGTCAAGGCCATAGAGTCTAACTTGCACAAACTTTAGTCAGACACAGTCAAACACATTAATTTAATCCCTGCCCCTGCATTCTGTACTACCGGGGGATGGAGAGGGGGCTTGGCAGGTTGACAAAGGGGATGCATTTTGGTCATTTTGACCAACAATTTTTATTTTTGTAGGCCAACTTTTCTCTTTTCTTTAAAGGGATTGTTGTGTTTTTTATTCCTCCTAATGAACTATACCACGACACCACCCCCTGCCAGATTACCTGCAGCCCACAAGAGGCAAATGTTGGTAATGTTTCATGACTAGTAAGTCACTGGTATGTGCCAAGTCAGTCGAACATTAGGAAGAACATATGGAACTGTATCACTGTAACTGTTTATCACAATGTTTTCACCTGATTTAATAAAAAAGGTTCTCAGAAGTTTATCAAGTTTATCAAACTTCTGAGAAGCTCATCACAAAGTGCTCATGGAGAGTGTGATACCTGAGCTCTATGTTGTAATCCCGTTCTATGACCTTTCTCCTCGCTCTCTCGCTTTTGTCTGATGTGACTTCAAAGCCCATGGTCCCAAGCAGGAGTCACTCACCTCTGACACTTATCTGTTCTGACCTGATCGGATGAGTTACAATGGATGTGTTGAATCAAAGTGGTCCCAAAGCATAGGGATGTTGATCATTTCAATCCATGAAACATTTGAGAGCAGGAGACAGTGATTACAGCCTTTGCTCTGAGTTGTAGGTTTGACTTTTTTCCGAGGCAGAGTAATGGCTCCCTCATCAACTAATGCTAGGGTGTGTGTACGGGCAAAGTACTCATTCCTCTACAATTCAATAGCCACTAGAAGGCTGTGGTGTTGCTGGGCGCATACCATGTATTGACTTCTGTCACTGAGTTAGGAGCTGGGTTTCCATTAGGGAAATCATTCAGCTGAGAATGAAGCTCTCCCTCAGGCCACCCTGCACACGCAGACCACAAGGGTGCTGTTATTATAACCTTTTATATTACTGCTCTTGATGAGCTTAACACCAAGAACTAGCTTTAGTATGCATTCCTGCACTAAACACTTTTGGATTATAAAACTTGCACGTGTCATGTCTTTAATATTTTCACAGGCTGAATCCAGGTCCTGAAATGAGAAGAGCACTTTCTATTGTGATGATGTTTTTTATAGGCAGTAATTCAGAAGTTGTCATACATTAAAGTCAGATTAGGGAATAAGGAATTTGATTTCATCATGATCTAAACCAATAATGAAGAATAATCGTATTTCTGCTTTAAAAACTGAAATATTGCCAAACATGGGCTGTTGGTTTTCATTCTTTTTTTTTTTATTTGTTTTGTTGACTGACAATCCAGCTTTTCAAACTTTCAAACGTATGTGTCACATCAGAAACCAAACTATGTTTCTGATGTGACACATAACCAAGGTGATTTCAACATGTCAGACTCGCACAGTTACACAAATATGAGAGCAGAAAGTAACATTAACTTATGAGTTGATAGCGGTGTTTGCACATACCTTCAACTTACACAACAGCCACTACAGAAGTTAATTAGGTTAATTTCTCTCTCCTGCTCGACACTCACTCCCTCCCCCTCACACACATACACCTGTATCTCTGACACACACACACCTCTCTCTTTCACATTCTTATTTTTGCTCCTGTTATCTTGTTTGATAGAGATGCCCACACAGTTTCCATAGCAACACACACAAAAAAAAAGGATTCTTTGACTGGGGCATTGCCTGATAGGGAACCAAGACGGAGGAAAAGGAGGAAAGGAGCACCGCAACATCGACTTTTAAATCAAACCGGTGTGCTATCAGTGTACCTGGACTTTTAAAAACGTTAATAAATAATGAGCTACGAGGAGCTGTTGTACTATGAAAGAGCTGATCACAGTTGAATGATTTTTCACTTAATTTGCCCTGTGTATGTGAGAGAGCAAGAGAATAACTGATAGATGTTACCTGTGTTGGCCTACAGCTCTGTTGTTTTCAGGGAGAGTATTGTTGCATGTGAAGCCGTGCACCTATGACCTTTCCTGTTCTCCTTCTCTTCCTTCTTGTGTGTGCATGTATGTGTGTGAGAGAGAGGCAAGGAGAGGGCATTGTGTGTTTGTACACCTGTGGGTCACTGGAAGGGGAGGCATTAAAAGATTGCATCTGACCCCACTGAGTAATAACTTCTCAGTGGCCACAACTGGACAGCAGAACAGGAGGAGGATTGGCTTTTTTTTTTTTTTCCTGATGGTCTTTCTTTAATTTCTTTCTTAATTTCGTGTTCACGTTTCTTCATTTTGCTCCTCTCCTCTCCTGTTATTAGCAGGTTTTAGTAGAGTCGAATCCCTCACCTCTTGTTTTTTGTACTTGCACATTGTCCTAATTCATTTTCTCTCTGCTTTATTTTTGCACAGACAGTGCAAGAATGTTTGCGGTGCCATAATTATGCTTTACAACCATTAATATTAATCTAGTTAATTTATGTGCCATGGTGGGACCAGCTTTGGGGTTTCCATGTCAACCACAACTGCTGCTCAATTAATTAAATTTCAGCACGTCAGCCTCTCAGTCTCTGACTTCACCTCTTTTTGTCTCATCGAGTAGTGAGCTTGGTCAGAATGCACTCTTGCCTTTTGTTTTCTCCTAACATATTACATAGTACCCAGTATTTATACATTGCTTCCTGTGCATATGTGTTTGTGTGTGTGTGTGTGTGTGGCCTGGAGCTAAGAGATTGATGTATGAGACCTCACACACACTTCACAAACACACACACACACACACACAAGCAACTAACTTGCTGCGTCTCCTCTGTTTTCCCCTTACATCATCATTAGTGACAATGAAATGAAACCTAGCTCAAATTAGGGGAGGTACAGGAGAAAACGCTACAGTGCAGCAAGCTGTTTGGCATAATGACTTTTCAGTGTGTCTGTAATTATGTTTCCTATGGGAGTTAAAGGCATGAGAAATGAAGCAAATAAAGGAAATGGCAGTGTTATTCTGCTCTCTGGCTCTGAAACAAGAGTAAGATAAGCTTCTGAATCATTCAAGGTGATCACCGGACCTTGCTGTGGCTTGGTGGGGCTCTTTGTCTCCAACATGAGGAGGATTTATTGGCGAAAGGCCTCCAGCAGTAATACACATACACACAGTGTGGGTGGACACTTGCGGGACAGTCACAGTGAGGATAATAGGAACCATTTTGCCCTGTTGTGCGAAGGCCTCAGCAGCATCCCCCCCCCCACATGTAAGCTGCTTGCACATGGTAGATGGCAGATAGACAAGGACGCACAACTTGAAAGAACAACGCTACGACCACTGTCTGCTCTGTAGACTTTAAACACGAAATTTGGTTGGTTCAGGTTCACAACCCTTGAAACCTCTATTCAAAAACAGTATAGCATATCAGCATTTGAACCAACACCAAACGTAGCAGGTCCATCGAGATTCATGTGTATCATTCAACACTTCAAGATCTGATTTCACTGGTTGTGTGCTCCTGACGGCAGTAGGCCATTTAATAGCTGTGAAAACCTGCAGACTTTTGGGCCTCAGTTGCACACGTTCATGACTCACTGCACCATCCTGCTGCACCTGGATAAATAACTGTTTATGTTCCCGAGCTCGTCATCCCACACCAGCTGATATGTAAGGTTACACAGGTCATTCTCCAGCCTCCATTACCCAGCACCACATCAGCAATATTAAAAAAGCAGAGGCTTTGCAAGCCCTTTTTTTTTTATTTATCACCTGTGTTTTATCATCCATGAAAAGTGCTGAAATTGTGGGGATCTGGAGGGGGGGACCCATAGTTGCAACCCATCCATCAATCAAATACACCCACTCCTAAAACCTTCTTACCCTATCTCTCCCTGAACCTGCCACTGGATCCTAATATCTAGTGAAAACATTGGCACAGGGGTGGAGACAGCAGCCTCTCTGCCTCACCTCAAATGATAGATGGAAGATGCTCACATTGTGGGGTATGGTGATGTTTGGGTGTTTGCGTGCAAGTTTTTAGGGCTGGGGTGAATGATTGTGTGCATACTTTTCAGTCCCTGAACAGTGTGTTTTCTTCACATCATCTCTATAGCTCCGCATGACTATCTTAAGAACAGCAGATGCTCACTGTTCATTTATGTTCTGATTTAAATACTGTTGAACTTTCAAATCCTGTTTCACACTGACGGCGTGTTTCCATGGTAATTTATATCTCCATTTCCAAGAGTTTCCTTCGTTGCTTTTTCTGGTCGAATTCTTAGAACAAGACATTAGACAAATGGTATACAGTAAATAAGATACAGGGAAAGTATCTCTGCTGAGGTTTAGAGTGTAAAGTGGTGTGTATGGTAGTGGTCTACAGTCTTCTTGCTGCTCTTACAATCCTGTGAATTTACACTGTAGAGTGAACAAATGCTACTGCAACACAGATCATTACACCTGTTTGAGAGTCAATGACCAACAATGCCTCTTCACATTAACATCCCATTTGGAGTTTAGGAAGGTTTTTTTTTTTTTTTTTTTTTTTCCGTTATGTCTGTTGTGGTTCCCTTCCTGTCAGATCTGTCTCACAGTTTGCCCAGTGTCTTTACATTTGATTTTTAGTTTTACCAAAACCTGATCTACATTGCAACTGGTAGGATCTCATTCTATTGCCGTAGGTCTTGGGTCTGTACACTGTACCTTGCAAGATCAAAGCAGATCACGAAGGACACATGTTAAAATGATTGCAGGAGAAAAATTCCATTCTGGGCTAAATTTTATTCAGACCTGTTCTGACCGATCAAGTCACTTCTTGAGCCTGTTTTTTTTGAAAAATTAGTGCTCCATGCATATTTCTGATCATCATGATTGGCATCTTCTATCAAAGAATAGTCCCTATGAAAACATTCATCCTTCATCCTCCATGAATGCCTGTATCAAACTGTATGACATTTTCATCTAACAGCTGTCAAAATATTTCCTTCTGTGTCATTAGCCCAAAGTGTTCAACCAATATACAACACACATACACACACACACAGAGATCAGAAAATTCTCTGTATCTGTAAAGATTGGTTTTAAAAAATATATATATCATAATTTTCTATTTTACAAGGAAAATATTTTAAAAATGCATGTGCAGCTTTAAAAAAAAAAAAAAAAAAAGACCATCAGGTGTCATTCCTCTGAATTCCTATGCACACACATCTATCACTCTTTCTGAGCATGACGTCAGGAGGGCTTTCAAGCATGTGAACATCAGGAGGGCAGCAGGACCAGATGGTATCAGTGGGCGCGTCTTCAAACTTTGCGCTCACCAACTAGCGTCGGTGTTCACAACAATATTCAACCTGTCCCTGGCTCAGTCATACCCGCGTGCTTCAAAATGTCCACCATCATTTCTGTGTCCAGTCTGCCTGAAAGATTAGCTCCCAGTGGGATTCAAGGATCAAGCATTACATCTGTTCCTCACTACCCAGCAAGTGATCAACAGAAGATGCCATAGCACATATCCTCCATACCATCCTATCCCACCAAGACATGAAACAGAGCTATGTGAGATTGTTGTTCACTGACTACAGTTCAGCATTAAACATGACCTGGAATTAAACACCTCATTGTACATGTGAATCCTCGACTGCCTGACGGGCAGTCCCCAGGTCGATGAGGGTGGATGAGGGCAGATGGACACACATCATCCTCACATCATCGGAGCACTCCAGGGTTATGTTTAAAGGTCACTGCTGTACTCCCTATACACACACACACAACTGTGTAGCCACTATTTTATTAACAATTTAATTATTAATATTTCTGGGGGCTTTTTGTGCCTTTACTTGATAGGACAGCTGTAGAGAGACATGGGGCCACAGGAATCAAATTCTCGCCACTGCATTCAGGACTCAGACTTTCGATATGGACTGCAAAGGTGATCTATCAGAGTGCCCTGTGTGACTCCAACACCATTGTCAAGTTTGCTGATGACACATTGAAAAGAATGAAGAGGCCTGTCTGAAGGAAGCAGAGAACTTGACCCATTGGTGCCAAGACAACAATCTCTTCCTGAAAGTTAGCAAGACTAAAGAAATGTTAGTGGACGTGAGGAAGAAGCAGTGAAAGAATGACAACCTGCACAATTGTTACACCACTGACACTCTGGCACTATGTATTCCTTATTATTATTATTATTATTATTATTATTATTATTAGGTATCTAGTTTTTTTCAGAACGTATGGTGGGAGCTTATGGAAAAACATTTCACTATAATTGTTTTTGTAATAGTAAAGAGATTCCTAGACTAGTCAGGCAACTGTGTGTTTAACCACTGAAAATACTGGTTTAGCTCAACATGAACAGCTCCTCAGCTGAGGTAGTCAAATGCTAACTGACGGAGCTGCGGCCCCACTGTGTGAGTCAGAAGTAAAATCTTTTCTCATTAACATGTTACACAAAAGACTGGCACTCTCAACTCTAAGCCTAATGAATATGAAAAAGGAGCAGACTAATGGATATTACAGAAGACGTCTGCACTAGCAAAAGCATGATTTAATGCTCCTTTATGTGCACAATGGCAATCAACAATGGGCGTATTTTAGTGCATTATTAAGTCCGTCCTCACAAGAGTGTAAACACTGGTGACAGCTTAGAGGTGAAATATGTCTGTTCTTGACTGACGCTGTCCACATAAATTCAGAATTATGGGCATCTTTTTTCAATAGTTGTACTCATTAAAATGTTTCTTTTATATGAACGGACCGTGTTTTGTAAATATTCCATTATCTGAAAAGAACCTATTCAGTACATGGGTGATTTAAATGTAAAACATCTATTAACATAAACGTTATTGAAACATAGACCTACAGGACAGTGTACGGGACAGCAACGGTAGAAGCAACATTACATTTATGCTTGTCACTGCAACTGTCTAATATCTAATATAATATAATATAATATCACTTTTACTCCAGCAAGTTTCATCACAAGTATTGTACTTCACTACATTTCAAGTCATACTTGACATTATTTGAACAGAATATTTTTGTACTCTCTCTATCCCTTCAGTGCAAAGCATATAATACCCTGCACATTACTGCATGTTCACAGCAGTTTTCATAAATCCACTCAAACAGCATGTCATACAACAGTAGTTGTCAATCCTAGCCCTCAGGACTAAGAGCGCTGCTGCTTCTATCCTACCAGGTAGCTAATAGCATTCACCTGATTTCCCAGGAGTAATTAATTCCCTGATTTGATGGCTAGAATAGAAAACAGCAGGGCTTTGTGAGAGGTGGATTCAACATTCCATACACGGTGAACGCTATTGACTTTTACAAATATCAAAATGTTCTGGCACTCTATTTGCAAGTTATGATATCTTACCAGTATACAAAGTGAGATTTCTTCAATGGCCAATTTTCTTTCCAAACTTCACTTGAGGTGGATGTCTGACGAGTGCAAAACATGACATGACAGAGATTTGTGTAATTGGTTGGGTCTGAATTGGTTTTCTTGATTGGAGAAACTCCTTAGCCTGACAGCCCGCAAAGTATAGCTTACAAACCTGACATAGAAATATAGATCGGATGCTTTGTTCTATAAAACTTTGCTGTGCATTATCACTTATATGACTCACTGTTGAGCTAAATTCAGAAAGCAACAGCTAACATGTTTGTCACCCAGCAATATGGCTAATTGATCTTGTAATACATGTAACCAACAGGTTAAATATAGTCTGCACGCCTACTTAATTGGCACGTCAAGACAGGAAATAAATATCTCATGGAAGCTCTGATCTTCCTCTCCTGCTCCCGCTGTGGTGCCCCCCTCATTTCCTGGTCGAGAGCTCATTCATGTGTTGTATGTGTTGTACCACCATCCTGTAAGTTGTGCCCTCAGTAAATGTTTACAGGTTGCCAGGTTTGGAGATTTCCAGCTTGGGGCTCAGGTATTCCTGCCAAACTACTTAATGTGTTTTGAGCAGTCAAGGATGGAGATAGTCGCTGCTAATGTTACTTTAATTGTTTAATTTAATTGTCAATTTAATTAATTGTTGCTTTGGTTTTTTGGGGGGGTTTTTTATAGCATTTTAGGCTTCATGGTTTCTTCTTTTAGACCTACTTGTGATCATTTTAATATGGATTTATTTACTTTTGTTTTATATATTTTAAGTAAAGCAAACACAACTAAGAAACAGTTTTTTTTTTTGGTTATTTTGTATTAAGTTAACTGCATTTTTACTTTACATTAACATTTTAACAACTCACTTTTCTGATGGGAAGCCTCTCGTTTTGAGGTGTGATGTAGTGTATTCTATGGGTAAAAGTCATCACATCTGTGGTGTTGTAGATAATTTGGCCTGTAACAAGTTCGGTCACACGTTGAACTGACAATCAGAATTACTGAAGTTGTTGCTGACACTTTGTGTTGTGGTAGCACAGAAATAAATGATATGTCACTTTACAACGGAGATTTCACACATAGTATTTAGTGGAGTACGGTGCCTCAGTTAAGCTATTAAGAAAGAAGAGGGGGAAAAATCCACAGATGTATGATACATAATAAAAGCTGGAACAGTGCCTCGGCCCATTAACGATAAAGGGGGAAGTGGGGGATGATAGGCACGCTAATGCATATTAAGCACAACAGTATTGCTGGCAACAACCATCACTAGTCTTTATGTGAAAGAGGCTTTAATGGATAATTGATTAAGCCATAAATTAGCACCACACAAACAAGCAAATCAAAAGAGCGAAGACAGGCAATTTCTCACTGCCGCCGGATGTCGCCGATGAAAGGGGAGGAGGCAATGAGAGGGGTGTATGGAGAGGCGTTTGATTTGTGACATTGGTTGCGTATGACAAAAAAATAAGTTGAATCGTATAGCACGCAGCTGTATTCACTTGTTCATCTCCATCTGTCCATAGATTTGTCTGCGTTTGGTTTATTCAGTCACATCCTGTCCATCAATTAGCCACTCCTTGTCTCTCCTTCTCCTTCAAATATCCTTATCCCTATTCACGTTTAAAAAAAAAAACTGTTCTTCATTTAGAAATTTATGTACAAATGATAATTAATCTCTCTACCATGCATCAATTTGTGAACTTTTCCATTAATTTATCCCTTAACTTATAGTCATCCATTAATTCATCCAACCATGAATCTATCTGTCCACTAAATCATTCATCATCAATCCATCCTTTATCCATTTGTGTAATCATATCCTTCCACTTATTCATATATCTGTGTGCATTCATAAATAGTCTTCTCTTTAGCTAATATATCTGCCTGTCAGTCATTCAATTGATTCATTGTTCTATCAACCACTATTTCTATCATTCCCTCCACTGTTTGGAACCATCTACAGCATTCCTCTGTCCATTCCTCAGTCAATAATTTATGATTTCCTCTCTTAACCCATTCCTATTTCTCACTTAATCCATTCATACCACATTAGCGCTGGTTTTGTTCCGAGTCATCAACAAGTGTGACCTTGGACCGCCACAGTCAAACTGGCCGGGACCCTCCTCCCTGGAGAGAACATTTCAGATGGAGAAATACAACGGACAGAGCCAGCAGGCATTTGACATTTCTCTGACATTTCCATCCTCCCCTCTCCATTCTTTGTACATACACCTACTAGTAAACAGTATGATGGCTTCACACAAAAGCTTGTGTGTGTGTTTTTTCACAATGGGCAACTGGGAAGCACATAACCTTTTACAAGGCACAGGGAGCAAAATGCAAGACCCCAGAATCTCCCGTCCTTTAGATCTCACTCCCGGCTTCTCCCCACCTTGTACTTTGGGGAGTGAAATATTGCATGCAGGAACGTGTGTGCTGAAGGGAAAAAAAAGAAAGATATATGCACACTTAAAGCTGCTGTTTGCTCTGCGGATAGACCCTTAGTGTGCACTACATGTTGTGTGTTTATATTCCACGTAAATTTTACATGGCATAGACAAACTATCAGACTTATTAAAATAATGGCAGCAGTAAAACCACAGATTTTTGACCCATGCTGCCCTCTCTGCTCTGGCCTTCAAATAAAACTGTCCTTCTCGACCTAACCAATTTTCGATTGCTTTACCCTTCCAAGGTTATGTCCTTCCCTGACATTCTCAATTTCAACTGGAAATAAATCAAATTAAGGAGTTAAGATGCCATTTTATTGGGAGATTAGTCACCATTTAACTTCATTATCTCAGTTTTGAGTTACAGTATCAGACAACAACACAGTATACTGCACTGTAACCCTGCATTCATCTTCAATACAGACAAAGGAATGTTCTTTTTCTTCACATCGTCCAACAGACAGTCTTTTAAATGTGTGATGCATCACTTTAATTTACTTTTTTTGATGTGTCGTGTAATTGCAGCTGTTGGTGATTCTGCCTCAGTATTTCCCTGCCGGTGCCCGACAGCCGCTTCACATCTCCCTCTCTCTTAGATTCACACTCAAGAAGACGCTCAGACACACAAAGCTCAAATATAGACGCGCCGTATGTGTGTCCACCGCGTACACATTTGCGCAGCTCTGCACCACCCAAACAAACCCTCTCAGCTCAATTTCCCTGCATACTTATATAAGCATGTGGGATTTCTACCACATGCAGATGCACGGCACGCATTTATCTACACATACTGTACACACTCCATTAATTAATCATTGCCTGCAATCTGTACCACTGCAGTCTTAATTATGCCATCATTCAACATCGCATGAGTAACGGCGTCTGAATGGAAATGAAGCCGTCGCTGTAGCAGTGTCTCGGCAACATTCAAATTGCTGTCTTACCCGAATCTTAAAGGTCAGCTCAGTCCTATGATCAGAGAAGCAAAGTACGCGTGTTTGTCCCCATCCTTGAAAAAAAAAAAAGCCAACTCATATTCTAGACATGTTCTCTGCTGCTAGATAATCTTAGTGCCTGGATCATTGTACATACATGATTAAAAGTTCTAATATACAAAACAGAAAGCAACATATAGCTGACATTAAATAAATGAGAATAATAATAAATATATAGGCTGCATTACTTGTGTGTATCATTTCTTTATCCTTTCTGTAATACAATATTTTGTGTGCGTTGTGAGCATTGAAATTTTTACAGCCCTGTAACTTTTGCAGATGAGGACACCTAATTATCTCCCCTGGGATGCACCGAGTGTGTCTGCATGTAAAGTGTCTATTTAAATGTTAGATTTAATATAAATAGTGTAAATTAAGCCCATTATAGAGTTAGAGTTTCTCTTCCATATGACGCATTCGTCTGAATGCAAACAATCCTTCTTCCACACCTTCAATAAATGCTGCAATCTTTCCCGCGTTTTTAATGCTCATTTACATACTGTTGATACTCGGCCACATTTAGATAAGGCTATCCCTAACCCTAAGGCAGGAAGCCCATATTCTTTGTTTTACTAAGTTCTTGTGTGCTGCTGTTATTTTGCCATTCATCTGAACACTCTAACCCAGTTTTGGCAATTTTCATTTACATATTTTCCACTTAATATGACTGACTGTCGGAAATGTCAAAAGTGCTGTGTTCATAACATCCATTTTCTGTTTTCTTATCTTATGCTCTACTCCTCTTTCCTCTTCTTCTTTCTTGTTACTACTAGCTGCTGCAACAGCAGTTTCCCCACAGGGATCATTAAAGCTGCATAACTTCACACACTGGCAGCCCCAAATAGTAGTGAAAGAGAAACATGTTTGAAAAGTTTTTACTTCAGTGCTGAAATATCTTGTAAGCTGATATAAGTAAACTGCACACAGCACCAGCTAGTGCCAAGAAATTCATCTTTATGTGACCCAGCACGCAGGAGTGTCAACTATACCGGTTGGTTTTCCAGTAGTATTGAACCATCTTAGCACACTGCAGTTGTTTTTATGGTTATGATAAGCCCCCCCAAGGGAAAAACATGAGTCACCGCCCACACTGGTGAAAAGTAAGCCACAGTTTGTCACAGTAACTCAGACAGTGTGGACTGAGTTTGTAACACTAAATTAAGGTCGCTTTGCTTCCTTTGCATTTATTGGCAGTGTGTAGTTTGCCTGGTGTTTTATGCGTATGCAGAGCCAGAAAAGGCTGTCGTCAGACTCAGAGTAAGAGATTGGTTCACTTGAAGCATTATATACTGCGGACCCACAATGAATCAAGCTCAAAATGGAATCCATATAGTCCATATGAATTTGGTGTTTATTTTTGCACAGCGCCAGTTTGTCTGGGCACCAAAAAGGACACCAGATACATGAGGGGAGAAATCATTTTTATTTGCTCATTGCCATTTACAAGACAATTTGTGTCTTGTACTTTTGCTGTTAAGTCTCTTTTCTACTTTTGTGTGTGCAAATGAAGTCAATAACTGGATTGCATTTGAGAAGATATTTATTGTACATATGCAATAAAACGTCTATATTTTGCACACAAAGATTAACTCGTTAATTCATCTCCTCTCTGATGATGTAATAAAATATACAGAAGAATCACCTCAACACAAATCTTTCATTAGTGCATTGCTGAGGCTATATGGCCGCGGCATTTACCCGTACTGGACAGAGCGCCAGCCCTACTGTTTCCCGAATCCTCACTGCTCACCAAACCATTGCAAATTGCCCTGATTGGCCGACATGGAGAGGAAGTCAGAGCGCTTGGGTTCCTGCCTGATGCGATTTATTGCCCTGCACACAACAGACTAATGGCCCATTGGCTGCAAACAGGGAGCAAAAAGAGACTGCTGCTACTAATGAGCACTGTCTATGGAGAAGAAGGGAGAGACAGGAAGACCAGAAAAGAGGTGAAGACAGACAGAGAGGTAGAGGAACAACGCAGACCAAAAGGGAGAGGGATGGCAGATGGAGTGAAGGGGTAAGAGCGAGAGACGTTGATGGTGATGATAAGCGGAAGAAGCAACAGAGACAGAAGTGGAGAGTGGGAGGAGAGGAGGAGAGAAAAACAGAGGGGAGAAAAGAGAAAAGAGAGGGACTGGGAGTAGGAGAGAGAAATAGGAAAAACAGATCAGTGTGAGCTATATGGGAAGGTCAGTAAATACCTCCAAATGATAGAATGGCTGCTTGTTGAACCGCAATGTCAGAGCGTAACCCTAGATTGGAAATTTGTGTGCATTGTTTCTGCTTCAGAATATTCTTGTCTTGCTGAGTTCAAAGTGCATCGGCCATCGTACAAGGAGGAAACCAGGGCTAAATTGTTTGGAAAAACTGGTGAATTTGACAAAACCTTCAGGAAGTCAGGTGACCTATAAATAGCGACAAAGTGCGTGTAGGGTTGTGGCTGTGGTGGATGAACGGATAGTACACAGGGCTTTTTACTGCTAAAAAACAAAAAGTTTGGACTTAGACTTTCTGTTTTGTTGTTATCAGTATTCAGTCGCCGTCGGAGAGATCATGGTTTAGAATACATTCACGAGTCAACACTGAGTTTCGGTTTCACACGGGACACAAGCAGCGGATTTCTGGCTGATGAATCTGGATCTCTGGATTTCTGAGAGTTCAAACTTGTCCCATGTGCAGAAACAACAAGAACAAATCTCAAGAGAAACAAACAGGTTTACCATCTAGACATGACCACCATGTCTTGTTTTCTCTTTCTACATGTGTATAATACAGGTGTGATGTGATGTGCGGGTGTGACAGCATTGGAGCTGTTAGAAGGTGACTTTGACAGAGCTGAGTAAGGGAAAATAATGTTACGTTGTTGCATTTCAGTAAGTAACATATAATGAGCAACTTGTCAAGGAACTTGTCCGACACTGAAAAATGTGATGGGGAAAAAATGATATACGACAAGGACAAACAAACACGCAGCAAGGAAGAGTTAGTGGACGGAGAGAAAATATAGAAAGAGAGAGATGCCAATAAAAGAAGAAAGTGTAAAAGGAAACAGAAGAAGCGAGAAAAATGACAGAAGAAGGATGCCGTTGTGTTAGAACAGTGTGCACTCACTCCTGACAGCTCCCACTTAAATCGTATACAGCACATGGTGAGCACCAGTCTGACACATGAGCAGAAGGACATGTCTGTGCTCGTTCAAACACGTGTACTACATACACTGGTACCCCCTCCACACACACACACACACACACACATTTAGCTGTGTAGTTTGTGTGCACTGTGGTAGCTATAGAGACGAGGCTGGTGACCAGAGAAGGCTTCCAGTTCAAAATTCTCCCCTTTCCCAGAGGGATGAAAGTGCTCTGCCCACCTGCAGCACAGCACTTTTGTAATGCTCTTAATTTCCAACAGCTTGAGTGGAAGCTGCTCGGCGGCTGCAGTGCGTCTGTACGCCTGTGTGCTACCCACGCGATTATAATTAAAATGCATCCTAAAACATTACGGGACAAACAGCTACCAAAGATGTACGGTGCAATTATGGGCCCATTTTCCTGTTATGTTTGGTGGTGTGATTTTATTGTTCCCGTGTATAGTCAGCCACACTGAGTACATTCTTTGGTATTTTTTGAGTGTATGTTATATGTGATTTGTGTTTCTGTGAGACAGTTAACCAAGTGCCCTGTCTTTGTGCCCAGCTATAAAGTAGTAAGACTTTGCAGCAAGAGATCCAGACTGTATTTTAAATGTGTCAAAATTCTTTTTGATTAAACCCTTGACTGGAAATAGTACGTTTTTTAAAAAAAATCAGCTTGATGCCATAAATTATTTTGATTTGCCTGCTTTGATCAATAGTATTTTTGACAGCAGCATTTTCTCCAGTGATGTTTTTGTTTTATAATGCCACGTTTCATCTCGGATGTCAATCAAGATGAGCAGTGGAGAGCCCGTTTTGTGACTGATTGCAGTGTCAGTCTAAATGAGAAGGCAGACAATTGCATAATATTGAACACTTTGAGTCTCCACAGACCTTTATTAGACTTAATATACTGTAAGCTTGCTGAGCAAACACAGATTGGAGTAAGGTATTGAACCTTCTTTCCTTTTGCCCAAAATTAGAACTGGGACATATGTACTATCAATCTATGCATTGACTGTAACAACAAGATCAATGATGTCACGGGGTCCTGGAGTACACCTGTACATCCTAATCATGTTGAGATGTTGAACCACTGAGGATGAGCAAAAAAACAAACACACATAAAAAAAAATCTGTTCCGTTGCTGAGCTTCAAGGCAGCCGAGCACGCAGCTGTCTAGCCTCGAGTGCCCGCATTAGCGTCAGTAATGCCATTAGACGACAACCTTGATGAACCTAAATGAGCGTATGTCAAAAGAAAGGAAGCAACTCTGCTCCAGTTCCCTGACAAGTGAATAACATTTCAAGTAGTTTCCTTTAGTATACTAAAACAAGTAGGGCCACACAGCTTGAGCTATTCTCTTTTGAATCTTTCAGAGCAATCTCCCATCACAGTAACAATGCTTCATAAAATCATATATGAGGAGTGGAGGTTTGTTATGGTCAAGGTCTTTTTGACCTTGCAGGTTCCTCTTCTGTTAGCACTCTGTATCAGAGACCAGTCTGAGACACTCATCGCAGCGTGATGCGACAGAAAACTCTATGCTTCGCTCAGTATTTTATCTGCTTTCCCCCTTTCTTACCCCAAACTCTTACGTCCCTCCTCCCAAACACTCACACCTCTGCACAAGCTGTTAGCATCAGGCCTATCGGTTCATCCCTGGGAGCCACAGACTATATATCTACTGTATATACAACATCTTCCTCCTCTTCCTTTCTGACTTAACTGGCTGTGCCCTGCATTGGAAGGTCTCCAGGGTGTTAAGGTCCACGCAGGGAGTTATTCCCACAGCAGTGCTGCGGAGCGAGCTGTCACTGGCTCAGAAAACAGGAGGCACAGAGGCTAAACGCCTGTTCCTGCCAAGGGAACAAGGAAGCAGAAGAGAAAAACGATGGATGGGAGCAAACGGCACACACTGACTCCATTTAGGTTCCCCGGAATAGATGGATTTTTACAACCCTTTGCTTTAAGTAGTGCTGAAAAGGTAGATACTGTATAAGCCTCACATTTATCTTACATCTGTCCTGCCTTGATACTGTGTACAGAGCCTTACAAAGCTCCATCTCCATTGCATTTATGTTTAAACAACCCTGCTACAGCAGCTTTTTAGAACTGAATAAAAGATCGCCACTGTCGTTGAAAATTCAATTACTTAATATTTCTTTGATCAAGTCAAAGTGCATTATTATTTCAGTTTGGTCAAAAAATAAATAAATAAATAACTTCCATGTTTAATCATAGCAGCACAGTGTTTCAGATGTGTGTCATATAGCTGTGCGCACACACAGTACAGATTGTTAGTTTGAGTTCAACAGTGCCACAGCATTGTAGCTGTAAAGTAACAGCTATAACGAAGACGCTGTATTTACAGTAATGTGCAATCCCTGCATGATTAGGAGGTGGCTGTGCTGCTGTGAATCTCAGAGGCAAGACTGAAGAGCGACACCCAGTGGCCACCTGTAAAACTGTATTCCCCACCAAAGCCTCACAGGGACCTGTGAATTTTAACAACTGTCTACCTGACGGCCCAATCACGGTGTACAATCCCATCTGTCAAGCCAGAATGATAGTTAACAGAAGCATAAATATATTAGAAATTAATTTCAAAGTCTGATCATGTCAGCACCAGCCCTTGCAAAACTGTCTGTGTCCTCATGTGTTCATGATTTAGTCATACTGGAATCCTTTTTTGCTCGATCCTTCGTTTGCCAGCTATTTTCATCACTACCCCTCTGACGCAACAGCGCAGCATCCATCTCGTCAGTTATTACCATCAGAAGTAACACATGGATTGAAATCGATGCAGTCGAATTCCTGGCTTTGATCTATTATTTCTAACCTTAAGTCGAGCTCACATTACTTAAGATCATTTATGCATGTTGCGTGTGAGGAGAATCTTAACTTATTTGGCTTAAAATACAAGTAGCGTGTAGAAGATCAGGCTGCCTGACAGACTTTTTGTATCTGTAAATGTAAATGACCTTGGAATAATAGTTACACAGCTGTTCAAACAGAAGGGGGAAAAAAACACTTAGTTCAGTGCATCATGTCTGTTTAAAGTTTTTAATAGTTTGCTGACAGTAGAGACTAAGAATCTAATAAAGGTTTATGATGAATAATTTGACGATAACTGTGTTGCAGACGAGATGGCGTCAAAACAAACCGCACTGTGTGTGGCAGCATTTTGTTGTTTTTTTTCAATAAAGGAAGGAGTGTGTGCAAGTGCAGTAAAGGAAAGTTGCTTTAGAGAGAATATTTGTAGCTTAAAACCAGTTTAAGAAATATTAAACTTTCTCTCTATGGAGGACTTATTGAGAAATCGCATCTGAAAATTGTATTTTTCAGGGTCATTGGAATCAGTGAAGTGTTGGGTTGTGTGAAGTGGCCATGGGATTTTTCTGAAGTTTGCTTCAAACATTGTGAATCCTGTGCATCAAACACAGTATTATTACATTGACAACATGAAGAATGAAAGTCAAAACAGTTTTGCAGACATATCTGTTGGTGCACATGAACTCTAAATCATTCATCAAATGGGAGACAGGTGTGTACTCTGGTAACAATTTGTTTTGTGCACCTATCAGTGATCCTTCCAATATTTTATAAGACATTCATGAATTTAGGTTAAGCAAACCAAATAAAATTCATTCTTAATAAAAGAAAAACCAGTACAAGGTTTCACTTGTTTACCCTGCAGTGGCGCCTGGGGCGCAGTTGTTTGGCACACAGTGAGACTGTTTCAGTAAGACTGTATTCTAATGTATTTTGTCTATCAATGTATTTCAGGAAAAGTAACATGATACAGCAGTTTTAGGAAAAATATATTGTAATATTATCTTTGCACATCTCCTCTATCTATTAGGTTATCCCAATTTCTCTTTTATTTTATCCTCCACTCCACCTTTTTTCCATCTAGATTGATTTTTGCATCAAAAACATGAGCCTTTTCCTTCTATCAACACACTTAACTTTTCCGCTCTTTCTTTCTGTCTCTCTTTCTAGTCTCTAGACGCTTTCATCTCCTCCCCTTTCTCTCCTACTTCATCATTTATTTTTCAGGTGTTTAGGCGTTGTTATCCAGCATGAGAGTGCAACATTACAATAAACGTTTTTTTTTTCTTTTTTAGTTCCATTACTGTATTCAGCCATATACTGTAGTTTAATCATACTCGTGTCTCCAAATTGTGAAATGGCCTGGTTGTCTTCAAATGCAGATAACTGTTGTCCTACACCATAAAAGATAAATGTGTTTTTACCTATCCACATAAAATCAAGGAGTAATCTCTGTAGAGAAATATACAGGTTTTCGTGTCATTTTATATTTGCAATGATGAAGGGAAATCAAATCATCTTCTGGTTTCATTTTTTTCTTTCTGTTTCTGTCTGCTTGCGTTTCACTTTCCATCTCCCCCTCCCTGTCTGACCTTCCAACCATGAAGAAACCTAGAAGCCATACCTCCTCTCGGGCACAGTGGAAGCCATCTGACAAGCTCCATTACATTGTGCTTGTTCCAATTAAAGCTGACACCATTTGCTGTCAAGAGCATGGTGATACCCTGCAGAAAGGTAACCCACCCCTGCAACACCCGCTGCCCAGGGGGTTTAAGTGTTTTTGGATGTATATCATGTTGTTACAAGAAGATCTATACTGTCAGATGGAGCTCCAAAGGTTGGAACTCCAATGCTGTCCCTGCAGGATAATGTGTGCTTGACATATGTGTTCAAAAATGAAGTTTTAGACTGCAATGGGAAATTGTTGATTTGAAAGCCACCTAATGTTGCACAAATGAAATGCTTCCACTACATGTTGAGCTGTTTTATTGAAATAAATTCTAAGAATATCATCCTAAAACTAATGTCAGTAGAGTTCAATTAATTCTCAGTGGGGAAAAAAACTCTTCAAAATTTTCTGAGTGATTATTCCATAGTCTGCACCAGGTCGCTGATCCCTCACTGGCTTCCCACTGAAAAGATCCAGTGCAGTTGAATGTTTTACTAAATGAAGGCCACTGTGATAATAATTTTTTTTTTTTCTTTAATAAGAGAATGCCAGGATCCCACCATGCATGGCTCTGTTATATCACAGTTACAACATTGTTTTGGTCCATTCTCCGCGTAGCTTCAAACTCCACCAAGAGCGCTTCAGAGTGTTTTGCCCACCAGACTTTGTTAACTACCTCAGATTTTTCCTTAGTTTACGTACTTCTACCTGAGTAAATATGCTATGTAGTTAAATTGTTTCTCTTTGCTTGTGGTGGTGTTACAGATGTCGTTTAGTAAGTGACAATTCTGTGGATGATTAATATGTTGCAAGCAATCAGAGAGAAGGTCCAATTTCTTTACATTTCATCCTAACTTACACATTACATGATGATGATATCAAGTAGAGGATATCAGGTCATAACTGAGACAGCACTTAGATGGGCCTGCATAGACATTTTAGCTGCTTTTAATCGATACAAAGCATGTGACATGTCTGCCCTTGATACTACTCCCAATATGTACAGAAATCATTGTGATTAACATATGAATACTTGACCTGACCCACAGTGCTCGGCTGAATTCATTCTGTACTCAGATTGTTGGAAGTTATATTGGAATATTAGCTCAAGAAAATTCATCACTTTGACTTTTTTCTCATCATGTGGGGGAACACTAATGCGTAGGCCTGAAACAGATGACTGACCAAGAAGAATCTGTTTGGCTCTCAAAGCAATGAGGCTGAGCAAAAGTTCATCAGCAGCCTTTGGCTAAAAATACAAAACCCTGAGCCAGCAGGCCAGATCCTCAGCCTCTGAGTCCCATCTGAGCCCTTGATATTTAGATAAAGTTGACCAATGAATAAACCTATCTATTGTGTCATATTACCTGTAACTTAACTTTTACTGTATTTTGTAATGCTTTTCGGTAAAACTACTTTTATAAAAATCTATCCATAATGACTGTTTACGTAATTTGCTTTGACTGGAACTTTTCTCTGAACGTCTCATCAAGCAGAGTAATGTTAATGTACAGAATCAGGGGACAGTAGAGCCCCCACGAAAACTATCTGTTCGGCACTCAAAGCAATGAGGCTGAGAGAAAGTTAATCAGAAGGCCCCTACTTTGATGAAATGACCCCAAGTAAAGTTGTGGAGAAGCTCAATATGCTTCTACTGCAGCAGGCTGCAGTCCACCGACCACCCAGAACCAATCTAAGGCTTATGACGGTGGCAGGGGAGAAGATACATTAGGCCTCCCTCCAGTGGGTAATGAATGGAACTAATAGGAACAGGCAATCCTGGTCCACACCACTAATATATGTAGAAAAATACTAGATGCAGCCTCTGTTGTCTGTTCCTAAAGCACACTGCAATGTCAGTTTTGAAAACCACTTTCCACTTCCAAAGTGCAGTCGTTTTGAACTTTGTAGAAGTCAGTGTAACTGAAAGTTAATTGAAAATGTAAATGAAACCCATGTTTCAGGAAAAAAATTGTATCATTAGATGACACTTACAGAAATACTTCAACATATCTCAGATGATTGGTGCAAAATGCAAGAAAGACATTCATGGTTCTCACATGATGTATCCTAATTACTTTAGTCATTTCTGACTTTCCATGTATGGCCACCATGAGGTTGACATTTGTGGTCTGGAGTGGTGCCACCATTTACGTGCCCCTGTTATGATTTTGGTAATGGACCAATGTGTAAGATTTTCCCAGAATTATAATTCATTCATTTTTAAACGTTCAAAACTGCGTTGCAAATGTATCTATTGAAATCAGCATGCTAACCAGCTAACTTCAAAATGTACTGGCTTGTAATGGAGGTACAAGCGGTACGCTAACATAAACGAGAAGCAGAGACCCGGGTAGAGAGGAGGGACGGGAGCTGCTGCCTGCCAACAGACAGCTATGCAGCCCGGAGGAGAGAGACCCAGGGGCAGACCCAGAGCTTCTTGAGGAATAAGTACCCCGAGTCATGACAGATTCTGCTCTGATCTGGAGCTGTTTACCGGCAGCAAGAGAGTTCAGAGTTTGTTTTTTAAACTTTCAGGATTAAAAAGTGGATTTATCTTTACTACACAGCGGAGGATGCAGACATCCACTGTTCATCATCATCATCATGTGTGGGTACTCAAAGCTCTGTGATTCTACTTCATAGTTCTACAGAGACCAGACAAAAAAAAGGAGACTGCTTGGAGAAAAGTAAGGGAGAAAGACTGATTACTTCGGCTTTACTTTAGAAAGTTAGCATAAAACTCATCTATCCCAAGTCCATTCAGAAAAAGAATTTCAACAGGTGGTTGTTGTGTGAGCAAATCTTACAAAGTACTCAGACATTTTACAAACCGCCATCATGTTATTTTGGCATCTTTTTATCAATTAATTGCAATGAAATCACAGCAACATCTGGGTTATATTGCTGTAGTAAATTAGCAAGTGGGAGACTGTTTTTTAAATAAATTTATAAAATATTTGTAAGAAAACGATAAAGTATTTCACTTCATGTGTACCCAATGATTTTTCTTTGGAGCAGCTACTAGATACAAAGTCATGATTGTTTGATATGAAGAAAGAAAGCAGCAAAATTGATATGAAAATGTAATCATTACTTTTCAGTTTTATTTAGCTCTGCTTGTAAGAGATTATGCGATACCGCACATGATGTTGGCTTATTTTATGTCACAGTGTCTGCCTCTATGTCCCTCTCTTCAGCCACAGCTTTACTTTTCCATTATTTTTTACCTGTCCAGCAGACGCCCCTTGACTTTTCTCTTTTAATTCCAGATCCTGCCACTCCCATCTGCTCTCTAGTCACCTCATTTCCCTCACCTGAGCCTCCCCACCCATCTCCCAACCTGCACTTCGTCCCCTGATCAGCCACCCACTACGTATATCACCCAAGATCCTTTGTTCGTTTGTCAGTTTTCTTGAGTTGCTATGTTCTGTCTTGGTTTTTGGTTTTGCCTCTGAGCTTTTTGTCACCTGGAACTGAGCCTGCCTACCTCTCTGCCTGTTATCTGTCTACCTGTTATCTGTCTACATGCCTGCCTGTCTGCCTACCTGTACCTGCCAGTGAGCTATTTTCGTCTAATAAAGCACTGAAGTCATACTGCCACTTGATTTGTTTGCATTTTGCTTCAATCCTGTATTTCCTGAGCTTTAACAGCATCACTGCACAGCACCGGGTATTTTTTTTTAATTCCCTAATCTGATTATTTAATTTGGACAACATTTATTTCATTTTATTTGAGATCACTTTCATTATCATTACATTTACATTATGGTGCATGGTATATGTCTCCAACCTGAAGCTACACTGCATTGCTGAAGCTGCCACTGCTGGACAGTTTAATTGTGAATGTCAAACAGAATCACAGAAGAGGGCACACTCCATTTACCTATTGAGTTACAAAGGCTATCATATGCGATGTGGTCCGGATAGATCATGTGAATAATACTGCTAAGATGCATTATGTTTGGTAAAGTCACTGGAGTAGAAACATCAGATATCCCTCTTACAGGTAATTAATCCCACCCAGCTGACCCCAACCTTTGACTTGACTGAAGGCAGATTGGGAATGTGAATGTATAAGATTAATAGCCCACAACGATCAATAAACTCACATCACACTCTAATTTAATAGAGCCCGTGGCACTGGACCTGATCACGACGATGGAGAAACAAAGAGAACACTGCAGAGCAGGCTATAAGTGATTTAATCAGATGCCAACTCATTTTCATAATTTAATACACTTTATGAATTAATGAACATAAACTTATAATAAAATTCTTATTGAAGTGTTCTATCACATTTCAACATAAAAAAAAAAGATTTGATTTACCTTGACACATTAATACTTTTGCTACCTTGTATAACGATTCAAAACAAGATTAAATTATTTGTGCATATGAACGTTTCCTCCAGAGTATAATGTTAAACTCAGTTGTACTATATAGGCTTACTTCTAAGACATTTCTTTTCTTGGCTGCGTGTCAGAGTGATGTAACAGGTCTGTATGTCGGGCAACTCAGCATCTACTATTTATGAAGTCTCATAAAAGGGAATATAGAAGTGTCAGTGACCGTTTGCATAGATATTCTGACTCAGCCTTTGACAAATGTATTCATAAGGCCTTTATAATAATCAGTGTGTGATCATGTGCTTTCTAAAAACAAAGTTCATGAACGTAGAAAAAACATTTCAAAAACTCTTTAAAAAGTGAAACATGTCGTGGTTTGGAAGCTTCCAGCCGAAGCAGGGCCAGTTTATCTACACTCCCTCCCAGCAACCATTCACAGAATAGATGTGAACTTGAACACTAGTTCCCCTGGGTGGTACAGAGTGGGAAAAGAACCCCAACAGAGGCCTTGGTGTAAATCCTTCAAACACAACTGTTAGAGTTTATGGGTGAGATGCCAGTGAGTGAGTGAGTGAGTGGTCATGCATTTGTCCGTGCTGCACTAGTGACTGATGCTGGTTAACTAGAGGGTCTGTATGCGTGCCTTAAAAGCAGCTATTGCATCATAAACAGGTGTTGACTGGTTCTCGTTCTGAATTTTATGCAAGTGTCTGTCCAGGCACTGCTTAGGAGCCTTGCCACAGCAGAGCTGGGGACGACTCAGACTCAAGCTGCACTTATGTCTCACTAAACTGTGACTTCAGACTTGACTTCGACTCAAGGCTCGAGCCTCATGAGCAACCTTTATTTCATGTTATTATTATTATTCTCATTATTTATGTCATTCATCTTTTTGTATGATCTCTGGCGCTGAGCTAGATGTAAACGCCAACGTCACGCGCATGCGCCATGTGTGAAGCGCGCATCTTCAGTATCATACATTTGATACATTACTTCAGTATCAGACATTGACAAGGAGTGACTCACCAGGTGTACCTCGGATTATGTTTGGATACAATGCCTTCACACAGACAGCCAACAAGCAAACAGCAGTGTGCAAAGAGTGTGGCAAAAAGATACAAGATTGTGGTTCAACTACACTAAACTTCATCTGGCATCTGAAAACGCACCCAAACTGGTTAGTCACTTGCTAACGTGAAAGCTGACGTTAAAATTAGCAATTAGCCATCAAACTAGCCACAACAAACTGTGTGCTAATGCTGTAAACAGGCAGATTGCATATTTGCTGTTGCCCACATGATGTGACAGACTTTGGGTTAACATTTCACCAGGTCTAGGATGTGTCAGAAGATTAGTCTATCTCTGCTAACACTCTCATTTTTCCCTGGTTCTCCCATATTTCGAACCCATCGCTGCCCTCCCGTTTTGTCATTTCTCCCGTAATTGACAGGAAACCACCGCGACTCTGTTAAGTTAATGCCACTAACTTAGTGGATGTAGCCCTCGGTACATGTACCTTTTTGACTCTACCCTCATTGTACAGCGTTTTCTGCTGCCCATACTGACTTGAACTCTGCGGACTAATAACAGGAATAACAGAGGCAATGTATATATATATATATATATATATATATATATTATAATGATTACAAGCTAACATATCTGTTAGCTTATGCCTTAAGCCCTAACAAGTCCATACAATAAGAGAGTAAATGCTTGAGTACATAAAAATAAATAGAAACGGTAACTGTGCAGCCTTTCAGTTTAACCCTTCGCAAATATGAATGGGAATAAAATAATTTCATGATTTTGTGCAGCTCTTCTAGACGTTCGAAATGTGATCAGATGGATCAAATCCCATCAAACGCATGATCCACTGTTTTATCAAGCCATTTTTTTCATAATGTAAGCTTAGGGGGAAAAGTGTGCATCACATGATGGACATTGCTGTCATTACATGGTTTGGCTATTATGTCAAATTAGCTTCAAAGCCCAACGCTCTTCCTGGGGGCTTGGTCCTAACACACATACTTCTAGTCCCTCTCTTGAGATTGATACCAATGAAGACCTCGGTTCAATATTATCAAAACTTTAGGTATCACTCTGTCCATCTCTACTACACGTATGGCCTGAGTAACAGAGGGCAGGTGGCCATTGCAAATTCTGAGAGTAATGCATCACAAAAAAAAGACATCGCTGCAGACATCACTGTAGTATGAAAGCTAAAAACTAAAAAGCAAAGCAAATAAAGCAGCAATAGGTCCAGCACATTTGTTGGTGATTTCTCTGACATTAAACCCAAAGTGTGCCACTTGGAAACATTGTTTTCTTACACTTGCTGAGGTGGCAGAACAGTCGACATTGTGAACCACAGAAACAGAGACAGTGGGGAAATCAATTTCAATGACTAGGCTCACAAACAAAACCTCATCAGTGGAGAAAATGGCTTTTTACAACCACTGCAAATTGTAAGCTTTTATAAATTTTGCAAACAAGACAAGGGTAATGTTGGTCGTAAACATTTAGGCTCAGCATAACTGCTATTAGGAGTTGCAATTTGAGGGTGGTGGTAGTCTGATAAGTGTGTGGGTGTGTGTGTTGGAGACAAAACCTTCTGTTGTAGGTTTCCGGATCTAATTGAACCAAACATTTACTTTGATGACAGCCTAATTTCACATCCAATATCCCGTAAAATTAGATCACAGTTGCTTTTATTTTTCTCCTATGTTTAATTTCTGTCAGCACATTTTTGATCTTGATATTTAATATTTTATATGACTAAATAAATGTTTAATAACTAGGGTGAACTGAGCAGCACCTCTGCTATAAATGAAAGAATATGATGAAGTCTGCTTGATATACAGTACGTACATGAGTTTAGCTTACAGTTATAAAAAACAGATCTTCTGTTGCATTTCTGAATGTCAATACGGTTTTTGTTACTTTCAGATGACAGTTAAATAACACTGCATGCACTCCCAGTGGCATAAAACATTAATGTTGGGTCCGATGAATGTGAGTAGTGACATTCATCCACAAGTATGGATATTTCAGAGGTACTCAAAATGAATAATGTCAGATTTGTTTTGTTTTTTTATTTTATTTTGTGGTGGACTGACAGAAGGACCAGTCAGCTATGGACGTCTCGTCTTCCAAAAAATCCCTTCAAAGTAATTAATGCTGTGGAAAGCCTGAAAGAGGAGCTTGCCAGTAAAACATTCTCAGCATCCTTAAGGCCAGCCGCTGAGCTCTGAATAATGCAAGGCCACAGCTTCCATCAAAACCAGCTTAATTGCGTTTTTTTTTTTTTTTTTCTTCTTCTTCTTTCTTCTGGTTTGGCTGTAAGTGAGTTTACAGGGGGAAAAAAATCTACTGCTGAAATCCTTTGGAAATGACTGCGGGGAACAGACTCACAGGGAGGCGTAAGTGTGTGTACACATGTTTGTGTCTACAGTGTGCCCGAGTGTATTGTGTATTGTGTGTAAGTGTACCTGCAGGCACATCTGAGCCTGTGTGTTACTCTCTATGTACATTGGGTGCAATCACATGTACCTACTGTATACTGGGCTACAGATAAAGGCTCCGTCGCTTATATATGTCACCAGAATGAAAGAACAGGAAACTGACACATGATAAGATGCCCCCAACCACTACCCACCCCCCCAACAGTTTTTTATTCGCATTACTTGCACTGCCACAAAGCAGTCCCTTGGCTCACTTTCTGCTGACTGGCTGCTTCTCTGACCAGCGGTAGGGTAGAAAAAGGGTGGGAAAAAAAAGGCAAAATCAGTCCTCCGAGAAGTTTCTGTCATCCTTTTACTCCTCTAACTTGCAGACTGCTGCCCTCCGTTTTTTTTTTTTTTTTTTTTTTTGCACATGCATGAGTGACTGAGCTTTATAGTTGGTGTAATTTGTGTCTGCCACAGCCGTTGCTTTTTAAGCAGACAGATGAGTCACGGGAGGTTGCACTTATGATAATGTATACAACCAAGGAAGGGATCATACTAGAGTGTTTCTCCCATTGCTGCTGAATTGCTACCTCCCCATCATACCCACTGAGAGTGAAGAGAATGTGAAATGGAATATTACAATCATGAGAAGTCATTTTGTTTTTGCTGCTTTACTGTATGTTATAAAGTAAGTTATGTAAAAAAAAATAAATAAATAAACAAGAATATGAGGCCACATAGAGTGACTTGTTGACGATAAAATCATGGTTTTAGCCACGGAAGCAACGTAGCGCCATGGATGGTAACGTCAGTCCACCTTGGTTCAGACAAATCTCAACAAATGGATTACCATTACATTTCGTACAGACTTTAGCGGTCCATAGAGAATTCTACTGACTTTGGTGACCCACTGAACTTTCATGCTTTAAGGGGATCGCCATTTTTGGTTTGTAATGAAATGTCTTAACTGGATGAATTGCCATCAGATTTGGTGCAGATATCCACAGGTCCGCAGAGGATAAATTATTACATTATGGAGTTTAACGTTAAGAACATTTCTTTGTCTCTTAGCATCTCACCTGTCGTGGGAAATCATTGTGTGAGAGGGACCGCACCACAATCATGAGCTTATTATGCACTCAGTCAAGGGTGATGCCGTGATAGAGGAAGAACATGCTGATAGTTTAATGTATTTGTTTCATATTTTGTGAATGGCAGAAAATGGTGACTTTGTGAAGCATTCAAGTACCTTGGGATATTTGTATTTCTGTAAGAAATGATGGGGTGTGTTTGTTGTTTCCTAGTGAGAGATATATTTTGCTGTGCAATCCGGTAGTGGGGATATTCAGGCCCGAATACAGCATACAGAGAGGTACATAGTCAGTCGTCTTGTGGAAGCCAAGGGAGGAAGAATCTGGCACACCAGATGCCATGTTTTTTTTAGTTTTATTGCTTTGCACATATCCTTGAAGCACCTGTAAATAATATAATCCACCTATGGGATCTGCAACACAACCTCTTGTGTCTCCCTTCTACTTTACAAATGACCCTCTGGCTATGACTATCCTACAATAAGCAAATGGAAAAATAGAGCGTTCCCAAGGGTATCAGGCGTTTAAAAAAGAACATATGTCTAATTTGACATTTGAAGTGGACAGAGCTCTGATAACAGCCAAACAATTAACTCTCAGAAAGCACTCAACAGTCAGCAGTGGAGGACTGAGGTTGAACTGAGTGAATGTCAAGCAGGCGTTAGATTAAAAAATCATTCCTGAGTCCTTGACAGACACACACACATAATCCTGCCCTAAAGGACGTCAGTCCCACAGTAATGCATCGTCATTTATGAAAACGTTCACAATCATTTCTCTGTGTTTGCCATCGCTGTGCAAACCCTCGCTTGACACCCGAAACTGAGTACAGTGAAAGCAGGGATCAGCATAATGCAAACACTTATGAGGAAAATAATGATCCAAACAGTAAAAAGAGATCCCCACTGAGAGGAGAATTACAACTCACAGTATCACAAGTGTGAGCGGATTGAGCTCTTACTTTCCACTACATTACAGCTCTCACCTCACAACAGGAGAGACACTTGAAATATGAACTCACTCCAGCAGCGTTCACTTTATTTAGCCAACAGCAATAATATTTGAGTCACAAGAGATTAAATAGTTTATTGAGTCTTGCAATCTTCTCATTAAATGTGACAACGAGACAACTAGCGAGGCAGAGGCAAAAATCGATGAAGACAGAAATCTGAATAAAGGTTAAGATCATTTCTATTTTCACAGCAGCCACGTAGACTGCTACACTTAACACTGTGAGGAATAACATATAATGACATATAATAAGAATAATGAGACTGAAAGCAGGAAAACGGAACGAATATTTTTATTCATTTGAATTGATTTCATCGCCCCCTTATTGGCAGCACAAAATGGAGTACCATATTGTGTTTTCTCCAAACTACAACTGACAACGTGATTTCCTAAACTTAACTAGAACAGGAAACAGGGACGAAATAAGGGACAGATTCAACCCCTGATGGAAACTGTGTGAAAATGCATTCTAAGGAAAGAAAGTCTCCTGAGTCTCAGAGGATCTCCGAGGAGATCTGGTGAAGCAAATGTATGCATTTGTGCATGAATATATGAGAGCAGATGAGCAAGGCTTCTTGGCACCTATCAATCAGGACTTCCAAGAAATGTGATTCAACTGGGTGGTTAAAAAAAAAATCACATGAGAACACTTGCAGCAAGAGCAGTCCATATAACCTGGCTTCTAAATCATATTCACAGACATGCATACATCGCACATAATTTTACCACGGGAAGCACTTTGGACTGTGTGTTTGTATCACAAGTTGAGCAAGAAGGAAAAAAATATCTGTTGTTCGCGGTGTTAAATGAGTCAAAAGTCAGACATATCTTGTTTATCATGGTCATTGTTCCGTGTGTTAAAAAAACAATCATTACGGATTTGTATGTTTTTATGGAAAAAATGTCACATGCAGGGTTTAAGTGTGTTTGCACCCCTATGGATGAATGCTCCCTCTCTCATCTTATATTTGAATTCACGCCTGATGTTTGTAGTTGACCAACGACTGTGTCCAGCAGATAAAACATTGCCGTTTCCTGTTTTGCTTACAACCATCCCAGAGGGCGTGTAAAAGCCCCGCTGGTGGAAAATGTGCTGGTGATGTAGTGCCAAGGCTGATTATTCACAGTCACACTTCACCGGCTCCGCTCACTAAGTGAGAGTGATCACATCGATACCACATCCTCCAGGTTGTCGATATGCTCCTCTTCTCTAACACTTGCACCTCAAGTGAATCACAGTAAAAAAAAATGTTCGTTTTAACATGAAGGAATAAATTGATTAATTGATTGGGTTGTTAATTCATTTAAAAATGTGCTATCAAAGGCTTTAAATCACAATTTGGTAGTACACAGGAGAATAGCAATTGCTCAAATGAGATTTTGAGTGAGGTTTTTGGATTGTTTTTTTTATTTCTAGAAATTCCCTTAAATATTATTTTATATTATAGACTATATGCTATATATTCTGTTTATGGTCCCTAAGCACCTTCAGAGGAAATATGCAAAGACGATATAGTGAATCCCATCAAGAGGGGAAAGTGTTGTTATGGTAATGGTAATTCTCTACTGACTATTGTACAGAGACGGAGTGTCACTGAGTGCATGAATATTACAAAAAAAAAAAAAAGATTTAAAGATGATTTAGTATAAAGAGCAACATAGTCCACATGTGCAGGGACTGACGGATCAAACATATGCAGGACTTTTACCTAGACGGCTGCCGCACGTGTTCCGTGTGAAACCAAACCTCAACGCTGACATTGTTTTTTTCTTTTTGGAAACATGACTTACATCATGTACGTCATGTAACTTTTACATAGGCTACATGACTTAAATCTGTAAGTAATATGCTTATTTTAAGTTACGTGAATTAATCTTTTCCTGCACGTCCTAAACTCATAACATCTGCCATCTCTAATCGTGCTAAACGGCATGCAAAAAGCTTTAAATACATAGACATGACGCATGAATTGTTCTTAAAAGTGGTGTGCTGTTTACTCCATCCCATGATATTATGTTGAGACAGTACAAAACGAAAGACCAAAGTGACAAAGTACAACTCAAAGCAAAAATACTGCCATGAGAAGCTTACAGCATAACATATTGGCCATCTTGAAAATGTTTAATTTTGTCCTTGGAGATAACTGTGAGGTTTTCTTAACTGGAATCTTCAGTCAGGAGACCAAGCAAGTGGTTGTTGGCTAAATTGGTTCTGTTCCTCCAGTTCAGTAATATAGTCTTCTTAGCTATTGTTAGATCTATTAAAATGAATGGCGTGAACAGCGTAGCCTTGTGTAAAGAGATTACCCAGAAGACAAATGAATAGGGAAAGAGGGATGCTGAGGATCTTTGATAGCTTGCTCATGACCTTTGACCAAAAGACCTGATCTCAAGTACAGAGGAGGAAAACATAGCATAATTGGTTGAGTTTGGCCGATGTGGGAATTTTTGTTATGTCTGAGGCCCAAAAAATACATTTTATGTGTGGTGTTATGAACTCTGTTTTAACTTTGGGGTTTGGGGCGTTGTTACAGCTTTATCAATTAATGTTACCTCTGGATTAGATTTTGGACGGTTAAATCAGCTGTCTGTTTGTCCATTAGAAGAGACAGCTATCGCTTTGTCTTCTGTATGCTGCAAGCGGTACTATAAAAAGAGCAAATAGTAATGGAGATAATGGGCATACTTGCTTAGTTCCTCTTGCCAGGAGTGGTTTTGATGTGGGTCCATTGGTTCGTGCACAAGCAGAGAGGGAGCTGTATAATGTTTTGACGCAGCTGATAAAATATGAGATGAATCCAAATTTGTTGAGGGATGTGAAGAGGAAAAGGACCAACTTACTCTGTCAAATCTCTTTTCAGTATCCAAGGATAGAATAATGGCTGTATTGTTGGGGTTTGTTGTGCCCAAACTGCTTTTACAGTTTACTGAGGAATGCTCTCTTTGATGAAACCAACCATGCTCAGGGTGAATAGCCTCAATGCAAGAGCCTCACATATCATTTTAGTGTTGATCCAGAATATGTTACAATAACGGGTGCATTGCATGCAGTCTTCATTTGTTTTTAGAGTTAGCATGACACGGGCTGCGTTCATGTGTTGAGGAATGCTACAGCTGTTGGTAAGTTCAGAGGTAAAATAAGACACGAAAGTTCTTTTTAAAATTCCATTCAGTAGTCGTGTGGACCTTGAGACATGGTGAATAAAAAAAAAAAGTGCTCTCCTGCATTCTCCTGAGGTCAAATGTTTATCCGTGTTCTCTCTCTGTAGGTTGTGGTCCTAACAGTCCTCAGAAAATCTTCTTCCGGTGTAGAATAATGATCAGAATTATAACTGAGTGAGTTTGAAATAGAAGGATTCCTTTTGTTAGATTGTGATTTTGTGTAATGTTATGAGAAGAATCTGGATTTGATGACTTATATCCACCCATCCCCAATACGTGTACGGGACTGGGTAAAAGGAAGTTGGAGTAGGCAGGTTGGGGATGTTCAACAGTGTAAGGAGAGTAAAGGTGCAGCGGACAAGGAGTGTGAATGTAACTTTACAGGAATAACTGCATGACATATTTCAGACTTGAGTGCAAATTAAGGAAAAGTTGTAAACTTGAGTGCCCAAATTCATCATAAATCTTTCATACCACACCGGGCTTGCCGTAAAGCAATTATGAAGGTTGAGTGAATGTGTTTGCTCTTTTTCTCGCCCACAACAACCAAAGTCTATCAGTAGGTGACCACTGATGTAGTAACGGTGGTTCTATGAAGATAAATGTAAACATCTCAACAGAGAAATGGGTAGTTCACAGAGGAGGTGATGTACACACATCCCAAATCCTAACAACGCATTGTGTGGCCATATATGACTAACAAGTATGTAGTTCCAATTTTCCATCAGGGGTGAGCGCAGTGGAACTGAAATCGGCAGCATAACCTTATGAAAGAAAAAGAGAGGTAGTCTACAGTGAATTTTACAAGCTCCCGAAAATGCAATGATGCAATGTTTTCACCTACAAGGTCTTTGCAGGCAATATGCACAAACTCTTTACAGACCTAAAATGGTAGCACCACGAAGAATGACCAAAGAAAATAGAAAATAATTAAAAACAATTGACTATGTGTGTAAAATAAACACATGAGAAGAATTATACTCACATTAACATCTCTGTGCAACACCAATGTACAATGGTTTAGGTGTGGACAAAGCATGCTGCTGCCTCCAGAAGTTTAACTGGATTTGTTAGAGATGCCATGCTCAGGGGCAACTCAATATGACAGGTGGGGAGAAGTTTCTGAATCACTAATCCTGCCTTCAAGAGATTCAGTGACCTAAGTGAGTTACCAAACTTAATGGCAGATGGCTTTTAGTCTTACCTAATACAAAAAAAACATTCTGCATAAAAAGAAACATCTTTTTACAGTGTAGGTCCTGGTCTGAAACAGCTCCTACATCAGATCATCTTCAGTTTTTGTTTTAAATCAGTGGAGCACAAACAATGCTCTTACTGCTAAGATGTTTTTAGAGGATAAAAAAAAAAAAAACTGGTCCCTGCCGCTGTGTCGCTCGCAGCAAACAGAAACGAGAACAAACCTGCGGTGACATGGACACATTTAGTACGAGGTAAAATGAGGAAGATGCTGACATCATGCGCACAGCAGTGGAGGAGAGCCATTATTGTTGTTTGCTTGTTTCTGTGTTTCTCATCCTGCGGGTGTAATGTCCTCACCTGCTTCTGAATATGTGCAGTATGTGTGTGTGTGTGCCCTTTTATTTCTCTTGTAAAACCCAAATGTCTGTCTGGCTTATTGTCCTCACGTGGATATAAAGATGAGAAAGCTTTTATTAATTTTCATTTCTGCTGTCACTGTAAAAAGAGAAATGTCTATCTCAAAGGATAGTTCTAGTGTAAAAGGAGTAAAAGGAGAACATTTTTTGTTTATTAAAGGGTGGGTTCTGCTTGAAGTTTGCGTAACAAGTTTAAATTATTTTTATGCTACACTGACTTGTAATCCGGTGAATGGTATCTCATTCTTACTCAGCGCTCCATACATCTGTTTACGCTCCAAGTAAGATGACCCTGAGAGCAAACTGCTGTGAACTATAGTCAGAGACAGTCGCTACAGCTGCTGTTAGTTAATGTTAGCTCTGTTTGTTAGTCAGGCTGTCTGGACTTTGAGCTCAGAGCTCATAAGAGTGAGGAGTGTTAGTGTTAGGGTTAGGGACCACCCTAACCCTAACACCCTGAGAACCTCCTCTTCCCGGTGGTCCAAAACACCACCGGGAAGAGGAGGTTCTCAGGGTCAGGGCATGGGGAAATGCAAACAGGGAGTGGAGCTGGAGTCCCACCAACCCAATAGCTGGGCAATTGTACAATGCAACCAGACTCAGCAGTCTCTATGGACAAAATAACAGAGGTGAAAAGACCAAGGGGACGTTAACAGAAGAAGCTAAGAAGAGGAAAGGAGAAAGTAACCAAGCAAGAAGCCGTCCAGGTGAAAGACAGATGCCAAGCTGGGCTTTTTGCTGTTGAACTAGTAATATTAGATACTGCATCTTTTATATCTTTGTATTGTATCTTTTTTTTGGTCTGCCAATGCTGTATGAGTGAAATGCTAAATCAGCCGCGCTTTTTAGAATTGAACATGGTTTGTCTGAACCGGATCTTTCTTTCGGATCACACCCACAACAAAAGGATACAAGACAAAAGTAGGCCATCGATATGCGAAGACATCATCCCATTAACACCCACTTAGAAAGAGAGTTTAGGAGAGCTTTGAGAGATTCATCTGAGGAGGTAGGGAAGATTAAAGGCCTGAGGCATGTGTAGGCAGGTGGAATTCAGTAAAAAAAAAAAAAAAAAAATTATAAAGGAAATGACTCCTGATGCTCCCACTTCATTTTTATAAAAATAATAATAACAACGGCACACACACACACACACACACACACACACACACACACACACTGGACACCTCATACTGCACACAAAAATTGCTGTTGACCTGCAGGGGCCAGCTAACCTGTGACACTCGCAGTTTGAGAATGACAGCAGCTGGCAGCACCTGCACAGGCAGGTCAAGTCCACTTTAGCAGTGACAGAATACATTACCTGATGATGCCATGCTCAGTTTAAACTAGAATATTGTTGATTAAATTGTTTAGGTATTAAAATAAAACTTCTAAAAAAAAAAAAGTCTCAAATGTAGAAAACTGAGGAAAGAGGAGGTAAAAGAGTGTTGAACTGTGGTCTTTGATTAAACATCTGTATCTGTTTTGTCTTGTAAATGAAATGTTTATTCATAATAATTATAATAATAATGGATATCTTGCATGTTTCCCCTTTGCACTTTGTTTCTGAGTGGAGGGAATCACCCTTAAGGCTTAAGGCAGGAAAATGGTCAGAAAAAAACCTTTTTCCCTTCACCAGCCCAAAACTTTGCTGCGGATGATCTCATTAGTGTCTTGGCAACTCGTGGGACAAATTGTCCAGATAAGTCGATCCCCAATGCCGAGGAGAGGCACCGTGAAGCATCACCAGACATTTTAAAAGGCTCCCATCTCATCCGGGTGAGTGCCTCGACAAATAGGGAGGAGAGAAACGACAGGGGAAAGAGATGGAGGTGAAGACAGAGGTGGCAGAGGAGGGGGAATCAGCCGGGCGGAATGGAAACCCTGTCGAAGGTTAATGAGCAGAAAGATAATGTTTTAGCTCCAAATACGACCCTGTCACTATCTAAAACTCAGGCAAGAGGGATTATGGAAGGGCTAGGGTGTCAAGACAGTGAAGTGTGTGTGTGTGTTGGCAGTGGATGTGTGTGTTTGTGTTGTTTGTGTATTTGTGCCATTAAGGCATCTGGTTGATTCTCTTACTTAAAATGATAAAATCACAACTGCACCTACAGGTCCTTTAAAAACAACATCAAAACATAATCAGCCATAAACTATCATTTATTTATTTATTTGTGATTTCATTTCTTCTTCAAACATGCTACATTTATTCAATTTGATAGCAACTTACAGTGGACACACATTTTGAAAAGAATGCTGACAAATTTCCAAACGTCACACAGATGAACTGTGTAGTCTCACCATAAGATGTGACTGGGAGCAACCAGTATTGTCAGGTTTATTTTATGTTTTACTACATTTCTGCACTTCCAGTTAGCCGCAGTAAATTCTATCAACAGGCTTGTGCGCTCTCAGATTACCAGAAAGCAATAATGCAACATGCCTGCCATATTTTGTTGCCGCTGCACCTGCTGTAGCAAACACAGTCGGATATCATGTCGCTCAACATTTATTCTGCTGTTGTCTTTTGTCTTAGACTGTTGATTTGTCATTTCAGGGCTTTCATTAACTTTGTTCAGTCGGTATCCGAGGCTTTGCAGCTGTGACACAAATCTCAGCAACGTCTGCTTTATCATGCAGATGCACTAGTGAATTAACTGGAAATAAAACACTGAAGACAGAAAACAGACAGCCGAAAAAGCTTGCTGTGGTGTTGGAAATCAGTTTGCAAATGTATGTATGTAATTATTCTAATATTTAAAAGTGGTGGGAGACATATTCAGTACTGCAATAGTACAGTTTTAGTAGTAAGTCCTACTTACTCAAGTCCATTTCTTAGTGTTATTAGTGTTTTATATGTAACATTCTATTAGATTATTATTATTAATGACTGATTACTGTGTAAGCAGCATTTTCACACTGTAGTGGGTGGAATCATTATTATGACAGTATTATATTTTATGAAATGATCACGTTTTGTATGTTGAATCCTAAATGTCTTGTGTGTAGATTTTAGTCTCATGGTCTCATTGCTGATTGCAACCACCTCGTTTCACGTGCTCCTTCTTAGTGTGAAAGACAAACCACAATGGCCTTGAAATATGTGAAAAATTTAAAAGGCAAAATTAAGAGCCACTACTGGAACAGTTCAATATGGTGGACTCCCTATAAGACAGCTTGCAAGATTTTCAGGTGATTATACACAAATGATAATATAGGTCTGCATGTTATATTACATATCTGACATATTCTGTAAATAGCTCAATCTTACAAACTGGACCTTTAACCTGTTTAGTAAAATAAATGTAGTACAATTTTAAACACTTGTTCAGGTACAGAAGCAGTTCAGTAAATGTATATAGCTCCATTTCACTATAGACAATTAATATAAATACATTTTAATAATGTTATTTGTAACCTAGACAGGTTTAGACTGATGTTTCCAAGATATCCAGGATGTTATTCAAGTGTTTCTCTAACTTTGTCTCATTATTGGACGGTCTCCACATCTTTAAGATATATGTCGTAAATGGATTGTTAATGGAACAGTAATTGTGTCTTGGCCGTTACACACGACAGCGAGATTTATCTTGTAATTGATGAACGTCCGCAAAAGGAAGCATCCCCTTCGTTTGCTCTTCAGTTTTCACTCTGAAAGACTCTCTGGACCTTGTCGAAGAATCTGCCTGAACCTCTTACTCATGCATTCACATTTTCTTTCATGAACGTTTTAACTAGCTTCTTTGTTGTCTTGTTGTTTATTTCAGTAATTCCATGTAAAAGATGTGTTTCTATGCTGTATCTCATTTGCCATCTAAGTGTTTTCTTCTTGTTAATAGTTTTAGATTATGATCCTTTGCTCTGAGGTTTTCTGTTGTCCTTTCTCCGAAGCTCAATTAAGGATTTCTTAAACTCCACTTAATGTTCTTGCAAGGTCGGTTTAGTTGTTAATTCATTGTTATTGATTCAGCCTTTTCTTTGATATATGAAATATTTCTCTTTTTGTCTTGTGTGCAGTTATGTGTCATTGAATATGTGAAATCCAGTCTAACACAGATTATTGATCTATTAATGAAACTTTCACTCAGAACATTTTTATTCATACATCAAGAAGCCAAAATCTGCCTTGGAGTTCACAGGGATGGTGGTGCTACAGAGACACGTGTATCGGACTATATTGGATTGTATTGTACAATCAAAGAATGTACGGGTATTTCTAGGACAGTACTCAAAAATGTGATGTCTTACAGAGAAAGAGGGAGAGAAAGATAACACCAAGCTAAGCCTTAGTGTTTAAAGAATAACAGAATGCTTACATTTGGCTTTTTGAAAGTAACGGGTAATGGCAGAAGTCAGAGAACCAGCAATTTGGAGTTAGTTTTTGCAAACCAATTTCAGCCAACCACAGTGCAACAAGCTTCCAACTTCATAAAAACACTGATCCTCCGGAGACACTCCAGGAGAGAGAGAAAGAGGCAGAAGACGACTGTGAGAAACAGGAGGCTGAAAGAAAGCCGGCAGAGGTGGAACAGCAGAAAAAATTGATCGTGTGGCGGCAGGGGAGCGGCGGGGGAGCGGCGGTGGTGGAAGGAGGTATGGAAACACAACAGAAAATGAGAGGATGGAAAATTGGACAATCAAACGCACACACAAACAGAAAGCAGACAATTTCAGAGGGTTGTACAGACGTCTAATCGATTTCATTTGCCTCATTCCTAGCTGAAGCAGCACACACACACACACTGGGAATGACAGCAGGGTACATTATGAATACTGTAATTGGAGGAAACATCTCAGATGGCTCCAGCATGTTAATATTGAATAATCACTCCCTCATTCTCGCTCTCTCTCTCTCTCTCTCTCTCTCTCTCTCGCTCTCTCTCTCACACACACACACACACACACACACACACACACACACACACACACTGACTCTCTCTGAGGCTGCTAAAAGAACAAATTAGAGGGTTGAAGAAGGAACACTTCCCCTGCGGGTGAGGGGACTTCAATTACAATGGAGAGCCGTGTTTGGCAAAAAAAAATAAATAAATAAATAATCATAATCATAATTCAAAAAAATATACAATAAAAATTGTCTGGTGGATTTGCTGCTCGCCTCTCCCCAAGAATCAATTTGTCATATTCAGGAACGTACGTATATGAGAAGCAATCTATTTCACACTCTGAAAGAATTACTCATTTCCAATTTTCCTTGTTGACATTTGAGCCGTAGGGGTGGGGGCACTGTTTGTGTTTGTGTGTGTGTGTGTGTGTGTGTGTGTGTGTGTGTGTGTGTCCATAGCTGCAGTGTTGGGAGCTTCACCTCCCTTCCACAGATCTTCCTCTTCTTCTATTTCCATTTCCTTTTTCACTTACTCCCTCCACAGATACACCACCATACTCTCTCTTGTACACACCCTGTTACTCCACTGTCGACACCACTCCACCATACCAAAAAACTCAGCTCTTCTTTTTTTAAACAGTTTCTGCAGGCATCGCTTGCTTTTCACAAGTGAGCCTGACGAACTCTTGGTTCAGAGTTCACTTTTATGCACATAACAAGGGAGAAATGCATGAATGTTAAATGCCATTTTTTTGTCCAGTCAGAGCCAGAGAGTTGGGTTCAGTCTCACCTCAGACATCACATCATAGTGCATAAATGAAAGCACATAAATTCACACACCCACATGACCCACGCGAGCTGGATTCAGCTGATCTTGATTGCTGCTATCAAGATGTTGTTTTGTTTTTGTCTTATAATCAGCCTCAGCTGCCATTTAATTTTTGCTTTGTTTTCTGGTCTGACTTTGTATTCAAGTTATTTGTTTTCCAGAGGAGGGAAGTGATTTTGTCCTAATCAATCAACCATGCTGTAGTATCCATCCTGCTGATGTCATTTCTAGTCAGCACAGACACTACAGTAGCGTTTGGGAGTAATTAATGTTTGACACTCAAATTGAAGCAATAAGCCGATTAGGTCTACAACTAACAATTAGCTTCATATTCAATTAAATGATAGTCCCATGTTGCAGAAACACCGCAGAAACGGTGTCTTTAAATGAGCCATCAGTACTTAACCACAAGGTTGTGATATCACAGCTATACAATCACCACTCTCAGCCATGGCAACACCACAGGCAGGCTGTGGTGTTGCCATGGCTGTGCATCATTCAGAAAACAGACGGTCAAAAATAAATGAATAATACATAATAATAATGAGATAAAACACAAAACAAACTGTCCTTTTCTTGCTAGAGCTCCAGAGAGAAGCATGAGAGAGGATATGTAAAACTATACAGTGATGCTTTTCGGTACGTAAAAACTTATGAATATCAAAACTTCAAATAAAACACTAGAGAGATGTAAAATATGTGACCTTTAATCCACCAGTTGCTGTGTAGAATAACATCACTGATCATTTGGTCTATAAAATGAGAGCAAGCGCCTGTATGTGTGTAATTAATGAAAAAGATAGGATTTTAATATCAAAGAAAATGTCGGCATTTTGTTTGTAGAAATTGACAGTATGCTAAATTCATACAAATACCTGGTCGTTTTCCTATCAGTCAGTCAACTCATCACTGCAGCTCTAAAGCCAACTGAGAGTTATTTCTTTTTTCCAACTCGTCATCCACTGATTCATCCGCTGAAAAAACATGAGATGCTTTAAAGCAACAAAAATATTGATTTACATTAAAAGAGTAACTCACTGTAACACCACCCGGAAAATACCGTTTTTGCTGGCCTATAACATTTTATTTCATGTGACGTACAGATGGACTCCAGTAACATCACTGCTGGGTGTGGTCTACAGTGAAAAAGGCTTGAGGGGTTCAACCAGACAGGGCAGCAAAACACTGTTTTTCAGCGTGGTTACTCTTAAAAGCATAGCAAAAATTATTTGTGTGAATACCTCATATTTCTATGGTATTACTCTTTTACTGCTTCACTTTCACACGATACAATCATTGACATTCATTCTTCGCATGTGCCTTACATATTGTCCCTCTTCTTCCCTGTCTGTCTCTTTCTCTCCCACATACTCTCCCTCCCTCCCTCTGCTTGGCTGCACCACCAACTGGGGTCAATTAATCATCAAATACTATTTGCATATTTACAGTGGGGCTAAGCTAAGCTGATTACTAGTCCAATAGCCGCTGATTCAACGGGGCTTATGCTGCGAAATAATGTGATGAGGATTTGGGGAAAACGGCTTTAGAGTGATCTGATTGGCTCTCATCCCTGAAAGCCTAAATAACAGAGGAGTGCAACATCAGTGACCTTCACAATACACCTTGCTGGCGTCTAAAACACCAACAACTGCCGAAACCGATCCTGTCCTCTCGCCTTGAATTGTGTCTCTGTTATATCGTCTGTATTTTTCTGTTCCACAAAGATGCTTTAGGTCAGAGTTGCACGTGAAAGGCAACGTCACAATGCAGCTGTGGACCTAACCCTCTCATTCATTTGCATTTGGGTGCAAACAAAGAGTGCTCTGGGTCATCCGGCAAAAACGTGACATCATCTAACAAGGCATCTGCTTTGGCCAATCAAATACATGCAAGCATACTTTGATGGTAGATTAGTTTGTAATTTGTGCGTAGTGTGTAATTTGTGCATGTCGTATTTCTACCGTTTGCCTCAGTAAAATAGTCACTGATGTGATAGTGTTGTAAGGCACTGTCTGTCTGATGTGTGCTGTTTTCTGTGTGTAACCATGCTTAAAATGGAAGCACACTTGTTCCTTCAGATAGATGACAGAAATTTGACCTAACGAGAACAAATAGTCTTACTCTACAGTTTATGATCTGAAGAACGATGCATTTTTAAACTGTTCTTGACTTTCCATAGAAACTAAAACTGTTGACAATAAATAACAAAATCCTCATCAAATATGTGTCGTTACTCACCTTTCTATGGAAACACCTCCTCCTTTTCTGGTTTCTCTCACACTCTTCATAAAATGGGGGTGGGGAGAGGAGAGGGGGGCGGGGAGTATTACATTGGGATTAAGTCTCAGCCAGCTTTAATTCCACCTCCTGAAATGAGATCTACACCGCAGCCAAAGAGAACGCTGCTCACAGTCCTCACACACACAATCCAGGAACCTGCTGTGCTCTATTTATATCTGTTTATGTGTGTGTACCAATGAGTGTGAAGCGAAAGGTGGTAGAAGAACAAAATAAATGTGGTTTGTATAAAAACTTAAACTGTCACATGATTTAAGATGCAACACGTTTCACTTAACAGGTATTAAAATGACATCACAGGAAGTGGACACTGAGATATTCATATTGTCATATTGTCAACAAACGTGTAAGTTTGTGTATAACTGCAAAAATATCTATACAATATGGTGAAATTCAGTTTCCTGCATCAAAGTTTAAAACAAGTTCAACAGAACAGTTAGTAATAACTTGAAAATATTACGTTAAGTTGTTTCATAACCCAGAAGAAAAAAATGGATTTTGGCTGCAGAAGCCTGTTATAAATGTAACCAGTAAAACTTGATGCCATGTAGCAGTCCTAACCCAAACAGATGGCTGTTTTTACACTGGTTTCCCTTCAGAAACACCCACACTGACTCAGAGAGGAACTCACCTGACAATGCTCTGTTTAAATGAGGAATGGTGCAGCAGTCACTTCAGCAACCGACATAGCTTGGCTTCATGGTGGGAAGCCTTTAGAAATCATGCAGTGCAAAGTGAATTTTACTGAAAACAGTAACAGGGATTCAAACGCTGACATTGTAAATGTATTATTTTAAACAAAAATAGAATTAAAGTGCTTGCTCACTGCCGTATGTTCACGGTGTGTATATGCATGTGCATGTTTGTGTGTTTGGGAGAGAGAAGGCGTGGACGCCTTTACACAACGTTATCATGTGAACATGTGGAGTTTTACTGCCCCCTAGTGGCAACACATGGACAGAGTTGACCGGTTATGAAACGAGGGGCTGTTGGAGAGAGTCAGACAGAGAAGACAGAGAAGCACAAAAGGGTGTTCTTGACAAAGGAACAGAAGAAGGCTTAGAGTTGTGTCATGAAACAGCAGACAGACTGTACAGGCCTCAGTCACACTTGAATCAGTCTCTGCAAACATTTGCTTCATCGTCAAATTTAAGAATGTGTTTCCTTGTGGTGGAAACAGTGAATCTATCCAGTTTGAAAGACAGGGTGACACTGACCTGTTGTTCGGGAAATATCGATTGATTTTATTCTTCTTTATATAACTGTGTGCTGAGAGAAAACACGTTGCTACAGCAGGTGTGCTGCATGGAGTGCATGGATATATCAAAGGCACCATCAAATTTTTATTTTAGGAATACACTTGCAGTTACACTGATCCTGACCAGTCCTGGTCTGACTGCACAGAAGGATGAAGAAAAAGTCAAATCAAAAATAAAAATATGTAACCATGAGGGAAAGAAAGAAGAAAGAAGAAAGAAACAGCAGGTGAGGTAGAAAAAGACTAAATTAAGAGAGGCATCTAAACAAAGCAGCACATACAACGAAGCTACAAATATTAAAAGAGATGAGCAGAGAGTGAGAGAAAAGATGCAGGATAACAGCATTTAGACTTTTCCCATTAACTCTGAGAGGATGAGAAACCCACAGTATTCACTCCTTCATTGCTTTTTCTGGTCATTTGAAATAGATTTAGGAGAACTGTTCCCGGGCGTTAATTGAATGAGAGCAGGTGTGGTGGTAATGTGCCAAAGGAGGAGCTGAACTCATCTTTATGTAATTTTTAAGTGTCTGCAGCAATTACGCAAATAGAGCAGTGGGTGTCCACTTCATGTGACTTTGTTTAACGTTATATCCTGCCTGAGACCAACAAGTTACATATTGCTACCGATTTCACCTGATATGATACATCCCTACACCAGAAAATGTGTCTTTTCATGGAGACATATTTCATTCTAAAATGAATCTGTGCTCACTTCAAGACAGAAATACAACAACCCCTTATGAATTCCACATGTAATCTATCATCTATTTTACACAAGGAATTTTTGATGAGCACTCTGGACTCTTGTCTATAATGAAACCGTTAAAACTTCTTATTTAGTTAACCATTATTTTTGCACAATCATCACATATACCAGAGGGGTCAGAGGTCAGATCCCGCTGCAGGTTGTGGAAAGCTGCTGGGGGACACTTTGACAGCGATGGAGATGCAACATTGGCAGTGGTGGTTTGGATCGGCTTTTCTCTCCACATGGGGCTTCCTGCCATCGCTCCTTGTCAAGCTGTTTGTCGTGGTGGCACAGGGGCCTGATTAGGTGTCCAGGTTGCCAGGATGAGTCGTGAAGTACAAAGCAGAGAGCAAAGCCAACAACCAATCTGTATGTATTGAGCCAAGCAGCAGCTACAGCTCTGGAGCTTCCATGTTGTCAGATGAGGAAGCCAAGTTGTCTGTGAGTCTGTCCTGTCCTGGATCTCTCTGGCAATTTGTTCACGTGTGCATCTACAGGTCTGCTCATTTGGATGCAAACATTACCTCAGGATGTCCAATCACTTTTAGCAGCTGTGGAATCTGTTTGTAAAAGTTCCACCACAGATTTCGTGTATTATTCAAAGAGAAGAAATGATGCTGAGGTGAAATTATTTTAAATGATCCTGAGAGTTTTGATAATTAGACTTCACTAAAAAGAAGAAGAGGAGTTATAAGATGCCGGCAGTGGTGAAGATGCAGCAGTTGGATAGTGTAACGTCTTTCTCAGCTGAATCTCTTATAACAACAAGATGATAAGAGAATACAAGATGCACATGAACCCGCCAAATTTTGTGTTGGTTATGACAAAAGATTTATGAAATGATCTATTCTAGGGTTATAATACTTTACATTTCAGTTCTGGTTGATGTGGCAACATATGTAGCATTATCAGTAATTTAATAAAGCTCTGATATGGTGTTAGGAGAGTGAACAGTAAAAAGTGAGGCTGGTATCCATGAGATAAAAGTGAAGTAACACTGAATTCTATGCATCCTGTGAATCCCCCGTGTATGCGATGCCACTTTAAAATCACACACGGGACTCTGCTACAAATGAAAACTACAGCATATATAAAATAATATAAAAGATAATAACACAATGGAAATAACATCAAATGGCTGACCACAAATTGTACCAAAAATAGATTTAGATTTTATGGAAGGGATTAGACAGATACAGTGCAGATATTTTGGCTTTGTGTACCAAAGTCTTAAAGGTATGAGTCTGAAACCTCTGCCAACCCACTACAATGGAGGAAAATGGGGAAAAAAAACTGCATTGAAAAGTTAGATTTGAAAAGCTGAACAACTAAATGTCACTGCCAAACAGAGATGTAGTGATGTGTATACATAGTTATATAGTCTCCCCACCTCTGAGGCTTAGACCTACCTAAAACTAGGTAAAGATACAAATGGCAGCGACAGTATACCCACCTGCCAAGACACTGGGCCAGTTTTCATTGGGTCTCCTCCAACAGCTGAAATGAGTGACTTTAGAGATGAATGTAGGCAGAAGGTTGATATACTGACATACTGACTGAAAGGTTGTACGTTTTGACACTGTGGGGTGTCTGAAACTACAACCAGGAGAGCAGGAAATGGACAATAGCACGCCACAATAGATATATAATATGTGTATATGTTCCTCTTTGAACATTCACCGCATTTTAAAATGTTTGATTTGTAATTCCTGTTAACAGCTGAGCAGGTCACAGAGGCTGAGCCTCTCCTTCACATTCACCTCTTGTGGTCGCCTTTGCCAGGTAGGATTTCTTTGCCGATATAACACTATCAAAGCAACTTCAATGGTGAGCAAATTTCAGAAAATCCTGCAGCTTATCGCTACCACTGTTTCTGAGCAGGACTCTTTGTTTTAAACAGCAGAACATTAAGGGAGAAACAGCAGCAACATTAAGCTGCTTTGTTCTTTCATAGGGCAGGATTTGGGGAGGTTTGGGGTTGGATTTTCCATGAAAGCTGTCCAGCTGTTTTTAGGGCGGCACGTTGAATAATATTTTCATTAAAGCAGAGAGGACTGTGTGGCATTTCTAAACACTGTTTCAAAAGGTAAGCGGGGCTTCAGTGACTGTGCAATGGCTGCATTTCACTATGATTGCGCAGTACCTGTATGATTATATGTGACAAATAGATTGAATGTTGTTTTGTAGCCTAGAAAACCATGAAACTATAAATACGTCTAAGTGGATCGAGGGACTGGACTACACAAACAAGACAAAAAGGAATAAAACTGTTTTCTAGCATTTAAGGACAGACAGTCTCTTTTCAGCTGTGATGGATGAGATGAGAACGGTGGAAGTTTTCAAGTAGCCGTCAAATACATAAAGCTCTTTGAGTCAGCAATATTTAAAATCACAGATACAGATTTAAACCTCCATCTGTTCAAATCATATTTGTGTAGTTCCCATTGCTGGACTAACACCTTTAAACTATATGTCCAAAATCCTGTCCAGAATCAAGACATTCAATTCACAATGCTACAAAATAAAAAGAAAAAGTAGCAAATTGTCATTTAAAGGCCAAACGTTCTCTATATGTTTGGTTAATGTTTGGTTATGATCCATCCTTGGTTTGTTTAGTCCACTTCTGGCATTACACTCAACAAAATAATTCATCCATCTTTTTAAACAAGTCTAACAAGCATGTCTTTAGCTTACAAGACCAAATTAAAGTAGCAGCTGTTGACTGCAGTTAAAAAAAGACAGTCACATCATGATTCAGGCACTGCACAACTCTGCATCATTTACAACCCAGATGATGAGCGTTATTAAGGTTATATATCCAAGGTCCCTTCATGAATCAGTGAAGCTTTATTTGCTTCTAAAACTCAAATCTTAAGCCGCAGTCTATAAACAGTTTGCCTTATTCTGAATGCTAATTTGCCAAACAACAGAAAAAAAAATGTAATTACATTTAATTCAACTTTTCTGCAGATCAGCTGTGTTTGCCATCTGCTCTTCGACACCTGCAGCCACTTCCAGGACACTGGTTAGGACACTGAGCCTCTGAGGCGGCACAAAATGAGTTCTGGGGTGAAAATTTAACCAGATAAGAGGAGGGTTTTACTGCTTCATGGTGCGATCAGACTGAAAGTGACCGACGGACGGAAAGCCAGGTGAAATTTGTTCATGTGGTGTGTCATGAGAGGGCAGGAAATGGCATGGGTAGAGTTGCGAACATAAACTATTTTACAAAACATTCATACTCGTTACAGCCAAGTTGATCCGTCTTATCAGTGGGAATGAGTATTAATTGAGTATTTTCTGTCCCTCATAGTGGCTTGTCATTCAGCATTCTTATTAACTCTTTATTATCACTCTTGTTGAGAGTAGCAGAGAGGACTTTGAAACTGATACATGAACAGCAAAGATCGGCGCATAGAATTTTATCAGGAAACAGGAAAGTGTCCGATACTAAAAGCTCAGGACCCCTAAACCACTCACTTGACTTGTGTCTCCAGGCATGGGGCCGCTGGTGAGAAGTCTCTTATTTTTTACACTGAAGGTGGCAACCCTGGAAGTATGAAGGTGGTTCAACAGAGACAGTGAGTCTAAACTTAGAGGTGCCCTGTGGAGTTTTTGACCAATAACTGCATGGAACAATGTTTTTACAAGTGGCTGCCAGTTTTGTTTGTGTTGTGCACACGAGCACAGAAGAAGAAATACCCTCATTAGTGGCCACATCCTCAGTGCTGTCACGACAGCATCATCCAGCTGCTGCCGTTGATTTATCGACTGCACTTTCATGTTTTAAATCTCCCGTTCCACCACAAGCCCAGTTGTGCTCTTTTGGACTGAGATCGTTTGACTGCAGAGGCCACTGGGGTTGACTGAACTCTTTGTCATACTTGTGGAACCAGCTTGACATGACATGTTTTGTGCTGCGGCGCTTTGTTCAGCTGGAAGCGGCTATGACCAAATGGGTAGGCTATGGTCATAAAGCGAAGCACGTGGTATGCAGCAACACTCTGTGACATTTAAACCATCTCATCACTGGATATTAAGGGGCTTAGTGTGTGCCACAAAAAGAAAAAATCTTCCCTACGCCGATTTCTAACCGAACCATCTGCATGTCACGGACATCAAGATTCTTCACAGGTGATGCTCTTTCGTCTTCAACTGTCCAGTTTTAATGAGGCTGTGTGCACTATAGGCACACTTTACCGAACCGCAGTTGAACTCCTTGGCCCTGTCTGAATGATTTTGTGCAGATGACTTGGTGCCGCTGGTTTTATGCTATTCCGCTAACGAACACAAAAATGTAGCAGTGGTGATAACAATGAAAGACTGTAAGCTAGTAAGAAGGGGTGTAAACAATGCAGAATTAAAGACTTGGAGTGCATTTTACTAAGAGACTCTGCATATAAACTTGTGTTTTGTTTGTTCGCAAGAAAACTCCATATCACATTTTCCACTTTACAGAAACAGCAGCTGTTTTATTAACCTCCAGTTACCTTGCTGCAGAGATGTAGAGGCGTGCTCTTCTGACATCACTGTTAGGTGCGATTAGAGGAAGAGTAACACACTTTTGATCAAATCCAAATCAAACTACGTCAGAGAGAACCAGAGAGCGTTCAGTGTCAGACTAACATGTATGTATGTATCGCCTAGCTGTTCATACATTAGAAGTCTGATTAGACAGACAAGAAAACGAGTGAAACAAAGAATTATAATCAGGAACTTATTTACGATTAAGAGGCATTTGTGATTAAAGGAGCCTTTTCTTGCTAACAGATGGCATCATTTTCTGTTCTGCGAGCCACTCTCTGCAGAAGACGACAAGCAATGTCCTGTCCTACAGCTGGGAGGGACGACCAGCCAATTACATCTTCTTCCCCTCTTAAGTCCATTAATCACCTCATTACAAAGGCCTCCCTTCCCTTAAAGGAGAGTTCCGTCCTGCTATAACACTTTATCACATTAGTGCTTAATTAAGAATTATGTCCTAGCATCTCAGTTTTAATTATGCGAATGCCCGGCTCCGTTTGTAAAGTAACCATGTGGTGACATGCAGCAGCAGCAGCAGCAGCAGCAGCAGCTACCACTGAGGGAAGGAAAACGGGCTGTTCCGTTGAAGTAATGAATTTAGCCTCAAAGATGGAGGAGTAGAGAGAAGAGCTTCCAGGCAACTGTGGCTTATTTGGAAGAGTGAACATTGATGCGCTCGCAAGTACAAGGATGGTTGTGAAGTATGTGTTTATGCCACGTTACAAGGCCAAAGCTGAATGTAGATCCACAGGCAAGAGTTTCATTTGCTGACATTAACTGCTGTGATACTGTCAGCAGGATACAAGGGCTGTTGCAAAGAGGATGCTGATGGCTCCTTCATCTTTCTCATATACAGCAGACACGTTTGTTTTGAAGAGAAGAGATAAGAGCCGTTATTCACAGTGGAGCTGAGGAGGCTGCTGCATCTTTGTTGTCAAGCAGGTTTAGTCCTTCGACACTACTTCAGCTGAACTTTGTTTCCCAAGCAACACGGGCTCAGAGCACGATTCACTGTGGACAATGTGGCAGACAAAGCAGCAGCGAGCTGCCCACAAATATCTCTTCATTCAGACATTACAGGTTTGTTCAAAGCACTTTGCTCCTGTGCATGGGTGCCCGGTGCGTGAAGGCAAAAAATGAAACAGTATTCAAGGATTCAAACTAGCGTTAAATAAAATGTGGACACAGAAATGGTTCTATTCAAAGTAGTGTATGAATTTCTCTCTGGTCTGTGATTTCTTTTTGAACCATCTCCAACTGTTTAATTTAGACCACCGTTTCTGTAGTTCAGTTGTTGTTAACTTTTCCCTACACTGTTGTCCACATCCTCTCGATAAACATTGCTCCATCAAGCTCTCACTGGATCCTTTCATCTGCAACTAAACAGAGGAACGTCTGCACTCATAGATAGATAGATAGATAGATAGATAGATAGATAGATAGATAGATAGATAGATAGATAGATAGATAGATAGATAGATAGATAGATAGATAGATAGATAGATAGATAGATAGATAGATGTTGCTGTTGCTTTTGTGCCAGAAATTGGGACTAATGGTGACTAATGGCTGTTTATTTTTAAAAGCGTAAATCTGATGAAGACCAGTGACTGTCATCTGAAGACTAATAGGAATCCGTTTAAAGAGTAAAGGTGACGTGTAGCAGAGAAAAGACGACACCGTCTCCTGAAGCTGAAGTTCGTCCTAAACCTCTGAGCTGTTGTTCATGACAGTCCTCACTAGTGAAAGTAAACAATGAGCTTATTGTTTTAGTTGGAGGTGTGAGAAGAACCCCAGAAGAACACCTCACACTCAGAATACAAAGTGAGAACAGAGGAGGAGGGGGGTGTTTTGTTACTTTCAATTAGCAAGAAAAATAAAAGCCTCCTGGCTGAAGGCTGGTGTTGTTGGGTGTGATAATGATCCGGGGGTTTGACACAGGAAGACATGGGGAAGAAGGCGGGCTGATGAGAACATGTCAGCACAGTGAGAGGTGGTTTCTCCCGGAGTGCATTTCTGTCAGATGTTTAAGGAGGGACATCCAATCAGATATGGTGAAGGTTGATGTCTCCATTTCCAGCTTACGCGCTGCCGGCTCATCATCTGTTGCATCAGCGCTGCAGATGTAGCTCTCTCTGCACAGATTGATGCTCTCGGCGACGCTGATAACAGCAGAGTAAATCGATTCGTGTATGGATCGGATGTTTTGTTTTGGCAAAATAAGATCTGCCATTTGAATGAGATGTCACCTGTGCATTCCGAATGATGGATTCGGCCTTATTTTACACTGTTAATACATCAAGCATGGTGTTAGCCTGATAGTGTGTGAACATGAAGGAAGATGAAAAGTCATTTTTCTTTCTAAAATGAGATTGTGACACCTGCTCTAACAACTAAAACTGAGGAATGATGGTTCACTATAGTGAAGCCGCTTTTTATGGGAAAATGTTAGAGCCGCTTATGCAGCAGGTATTTAATCATTTAGAAACAATAAATAATGAATTCAATCTGGCTGTTGTAATAGGATGTAACTAAGTGCTGTAATAAGATTCCTCACATGTGCAATATGCCCGAAGTAACTGGAATGAAAAAACGTACCTTAAATGATACACATTTCTAGATCTTTTGCTGCTTAAGTAAGATATTAGTCTGTAGAAATAAGCACTCTGTGGGAGTATGCAGAAATCAAGGATACCATTTTTGTTGCCCATAAAGTTGCAATAAATTCTTTTTTTTAATCTTATTTATACACATCAGGTTAATTGTGGTTTCATTTTCACTGCGATATGTTTGGAAGAGATTGATCGATAAAGTTTTGAGAAGATACACTTAAATCACAATGTCACAATCACTTCACGAGAAGAGGTAAAACTATTCCATTCCAACTTTACGGGCAACAGTGCACATGCCATTTTTGTCTAGTCCTCCAGTTTCAGATGATCATGCTTTTTCAAGTGTAATTTCCCCGAATAAAACATTGACTTGATATTTTGATATTCGAGCCTCTTAATGGCTCCAACAGAGCTGCTTCATCTCTAGCTTGGGAAACAGTCTGAAAATAACACTGTGGGCTACGTCAGGCAGTTAGGAGTGGAAAAACATTCTTTTGCTACAGAAGACGGTGTTTTCCAGTAATGTGCTGAGTGGTCATTTAAATAATTACAGGCACACTTATCTGGTAAATCATGTTCCATTTCACGCACTCATTCGCTAAAAGTCACTATGATGTGTTGTGATGCTCCTACACCATGTGATTATTTTGCTTTACTTCCTGCCCCGAGGCTGGTAGCACGTTAATGTTTATATTTCAAACCAGGCCTCATGACTGGAGGAAGACTGTTATTCCAAGTTCAAGTGACAGAAAGTGAATAAAGATCAAATCCTGTTGACATGGTTAAGCCATTCATACACAGCGAAGACATCAGTGGTGTAGAAAAACATTGTGTAAACACAGGTACAGGTAAGCTATTGATGCTTCAGCACCTGACGCACACAGACACTGATCAGGAGCATCCATTGATCACAACACACTTTTCTTCTATTTGGTTTGCTACTCAGTGTCGCAGACAGCTTACACTGCCACCTACTGGTGAGTGCAGTAATACATTCCAGAACAAACTGTAGCAGTATATTACGGAATAAAATGTCACAATGAGGTAACTGGGTATATAAACACACACACACACACACACACATTATTTTCTCTGACACTGATTTAATTCAGCGTTATTCAAACGAAATCCCTCCACCAGCAGCACAGGTGTGGCGAGGGAGGAGAGGAGGATAATTAGCAGCATTAGTGTTTCCTTCCCTCATGCATCTTAGCTTTTTTTTTTAATTATGGAAAAGAAATTTCTCTCTCTGTTCTCTCTCTCACACGTTCACACTGCAAACACACACACACACACAACACAACACAAACCTAAAAGAACATAAGAAACAGATGCATTCATGCAGGCATCACACATCGAGGTTCACCACCACGACTGAGTTTATGTTTGTTGGTTGCTCAGCTTGGATTACAGCGGGTGTTGCTTTAGCTGTGAACCAAGAATTCTATGAAAATAACATGAACCCAAAGCAACTGCAACGCATCTCCACACCTCTGTTAAGAGAAAGAAAGGGTGTTTAAACTAAATATTGTTAAATGTGACTGGGGGACTGGGGGAAAGATATATTGCTATTACTGTTAGCGTCTCAGATTTCCTAGGTGTACTGGTCATTAATCTCAACGTTACTTTTTTTTCTTTTGTGTTGGACCTGGAGCGCTTGATGGTCATAATATCCAAAACTTTTATGATTCTCTGTGAACATTTGCTGTTTGTTGTTTTGTTTCACCACAGCTAAATGTAATGAATTCTTTTAGCAATTTTTTGAAAACGTTTGTTTGCTCTGGAATCTCATGCTGTTGCATTCAGTTCAGTGGATTCATACAGACTGAACAGAGGCAAAAAAAAAAAAAAATCCAATAATTTTATTATGTGCCTCTGGTTTAAATTATAACCTCTGTAATAAAAGCACACAGGCAACTGTTACAAGTATTTAACCATTTCGACAACACGTCATCACATTTTCTTGCACATTTTGTTTTCAGACGTTTGCAGTGTGCCTCAGTTTTTCTGTCCCTGTTGTTTTTATTCATCATGCAAAGCCAGAAGAGCACTCTGCACAGTATTTTTCCAGGTCACTTGGTTGTGTAGTCAGATTTTTCAGAAGTTGATTTTAGAGCAGTGGAGTGATATGGGGATCAGATCAGCAGCTGAGCTGCATGGAGCCACATCCTGCGTCTTTTTTTCCTCTGACAGCATCTTCAGACTTCACTGCTGCATCAAATCCTCCAGAATAAAATAAATTGTATTTTTCCACCAACATAATATCCCTGCAGTGTTGAAGGCTTTGATGAGTTTACTGAAAGTATAATTTAACAGTTCAGAAGATCGCCACATTCAGAACACAATGCCTAGGTGCAAGAAGGCCAAAAACATCACATATAACATTTTTGGCTTCATAAATAAAAACCCTCTGAAGTTTTTTCCATCTGTGAATAGAATGATACAACCAGCATCCTATTTTATTCACAGGACAATAATAATATGATATTTTTTATAGACTCATTTCATTTTACTTGTATTTTGGGTTTGTGTCAGCTTGTATGAATGATAAGTCAGACTCATAGCTGAGTTTGTGACTAACATGAACCTGGACGATTAAATAGTGGTCTGGGTGTGAGGCGCACTGCGGTAAATTGGACTTATGGCCTCAGTATAAATCTGCAGCTAACACTGGTTCTGCCTCAAATGTACAGAACCAATTAAACCCACTTCCTTCTTTCTTACACAAACCCTCTTAAGCACACTTGATTACCATTTTTTCCTCACGTCTCTGCCTCTCAGTCCAGCAGTCAGGATCACCTCTCTCTCTTTCGGCACTACCCTCCAGAGCTTCCTCCCCTCTCTCCGTCTTCTTGGTCTACGCTGGTTTCCTGATTCCGCACCTTGTGGCAGCTGAGCTCTTGGTGCATAATTACCCTGAGCCTTCAATCACTTGCCTCCCAGACTCCACCCTGGATGCAGTGACATGCTCGCAGCTTGCTCAAGACCCTGCACAGCCGACCGCAACAGGAAATGGCAGTCATTAGACAGGTGGAGAAAGGAAGGGACCTCAAAGAAGACAATTTATTGAAATAATAAGAGTAATAAAAAAAAAAAAAAAAAAAGACGGTGAGTTTTAGATTGATCAAGAAGCTGAGCTAGAGGTTTACATATCACAGCAAGTGATAATTAAAAACAGCATCATCAAGCACTTGATCTGAATCAGGTGTGAAAGAGAATCCCGCGTGTGAAAACCTGCTGTTAATTGACACGGTGTGTTTTATTTCACTTCATTTTGGGATGTACGGTGAACTCTAACAACACTAACATGGTGTTTAGGATGTGTACTTGTTATCAGTTGTAGTGAAATATATTTTCTCTCTTCAGCACAGCAAACAAGCAGGAGGGACCATAAAGTCATTCTTGCTGAAGGACCCTTCAGTACTGGACCTGGGTGAAATTGCATTGAGTTAACTTTATTGTATGTATGACAAAATAAGAGAAGACATATTGAAAACAAGACACCACTAGTACACTAATAAAAACATTACATTAAAAAATAGCAGAGAAACAACATGTTAAAAACAATAAGCCTATGTCAAAGGTTTGCCAATCGAGAGTTCAGAAAATCTAACCTATTCAGATTTTAGGACGTCTTGTGACATTATCAAACCCACTTCAAAAGCTTTTGACGCTGAGGACTTTGATGACAGTTGATAATAAACATAATCCAGCAGCTGAATGACTTTCCCCCCTCTGAAACTTCACAGGCAAATTTGGCAACAAAAAAAAAAAAAAAAAATGTACACACACATACTTAGTGCATTAGCCAAACAAAAATTACCCAAATGCGCACATGAAAAATAAACCCATTTAGAGGCAGCTGCACAGCAGACACAGTAAAATTATGTTGTGACTAGCCTGCAAAGTAAAAATGATGAGCGTTCTTGTTTTGCAAGCTCTGCAGTTAAGAGTTTCACAAAAAAAAAATAAATAAATAAGAGCAGCAGCAGGGCCGGGCTCTGCCGCAATGAAATCTCTCCCTTCAAATGTAATTAAAAAACTTGTGGCAAAGGAATGAATTAAAGGCTCCCAGTAGCATTGATAACCCTAGTGTGGCAACAAGCGAGGGGTTTAACAGTCTCCTAATGGGCCTGCTAAAAGGCCCTTTAATATGTTTTCTCCTGTAAATGATCAAAACTCCTTTTCAGTAACCTCAATAATGATCTTTATCAGGGAGTGAAAGAGGAAATGTTCACAAAGGATGAAAGGGGGGTGGGGGAGTACCACGGGCGACGGCACTTGGATGGGCTAAAGGCTAATTGTGTCGGAAATGAGATTTTAAGCGGCTGAATTAGCAAAGGATGCAGCACATGGCAGCTGAGAAATGGAGGGAAAATGGAGAGAAAATAAGCACGGGTCTCATACAGATAAGCACGCCAGCTCCCCGAGAGTCTGACTCTGTGTTTGTGCAGCTTTTTAAACCACACAGGACGCCGTCTGCTGATTAATTAGGCTGGCTTAGAAGAGCAAACCCTGTCATTACTTAGCGTCATTTAGACACACTCTTCTGCAGGGCGGTTTACAGTGAGCCACAGAATGAGATTGAATTCATAGATCAGCGAATAAAAGTCATTGTAGCCTGACAACAGATGGAACAAAATATACCCTAAAATGACTGTGCCGGGCAAAGACGTGCAAGGAAAAGGAGCGTTACGATAAGACTGGGGTATTTCTAGTGAGAGCAGAGGGGACACAAGATGCAATAGAGCTTCTTGAACAGACGAGTTTCCAGGTTACTTGTGAAAATAAGGAGTGACGTGAGTATTTAAATGATGGAAGGGGAGAAGGAAGGCGTGCTTGAGATGTGGAGAACAGTGTTTATTGCATAAGTAAGGGACTAAATATGATGTAGCATCTCCAGCTGTGCACTCAGCACTGTCAGCTTGTGTGGTCGGCATGCAAATCCGGGGTGATGGATGTATCTGCTCTGGTCTAAAGGGAACAAGCCAAAGATGGAAAAAAAAAAAAAAAAAAGAGGAGGCCGCGGTCGCTCGAAGACTAATGGGCCGATTAAGAGCTTCAAGGGGGCGGCCATTTATTTGTTGTGTGTGACTGGATGAAGATTCACTTCATTAATAAGGCCCGGCACTTACCAACATTGTGGGGGTTTGTTTTGTTGGGGTTTTTTTCCCCCCCTCCTTCTTGCTCTCCAACAAGCCTCTCTCCTTTTCAGTTAATTGTGTCTGGAGCAAGAGGAAACAAATGGGGACAAAACTGCAGCAGAGCAAAAGAGCTGCATCACCACATCAAGATATTCGAGACAAAGTTTCCTTCCGAAATGAAACAAAGGGTGCGCGTTCAAAAAAGTGACTTTCGCTCTCACAAAGAGTGAAGCGCTCTTGGAAAAACGCGCAACATGTAAAGAGGCAGCGAGTCCACATGGAACAATGCATGAGGTGTGACCATTTGCATATTTTATTGCTTTCAGTCGTCTGAGAATCCTTGAGCCGACTGCTCACTTCATCTTAACGACGAGTCATGGTGCACTTCCTGTAACAAGCCCCGCGATGAATCCGTCACCATCTTCTGTTTACAATCCTTTTAGCGGTGTGTACGTGGTTATAAAACACAGATGCAAGTGCAAACACGGATCAGTAAAACAACATATAAATGATCTATGAAGTGAGGGTACAAGGACATATAAATGATAAACCTGCGCGGGCATGATTAAAAACACATTCTTGTCTTGAAAAGTGACAATACCACAGTGTAGTAATTCCTGATTTCCCCGTTTGGGCTGCCAGTTCTGACCCTGTAATGTGGAAGTTAAGGGACCTGACTTTAGTCATGGAGATGTGTGTCTTTGGTGAGTTTAAAATACACATGACCGGTTGAAGGTCATGTTCTCTGCGTGAGAAGCCACGTACCTCAGAAAGCCCTCATAACCCTGCCAGTTGTTACGTACTTAACTTGTCAGTTATTAAAGTATTTCGATTATTTATCACTGACTGACTTCTTTTGTTCACACACTTACAGCTAACATGACCCTGTATCCATGACACATTCACTTTAAGATGCCACATTAAGAGCCATCCCCTCACCAGCACATCGGTTTCGTGAGTGAAAACTATTCTCAGTGGCTTGAACAGCTCCACGGCAGATGCTGAGATTCATAGAAATGAATATGCTCCTGCATTTCTAACATTTCCTCTTGATGAATGGACTAACATACAAACCAGCTGTGTCTACAACAGCGCAGCAATGAAGCTAACTAGACACAAGCAGCGGGGAAATGAACCTGTTTTCAACGGCTTCTCGCTGCCATCCAAGCTGACATCCAGCGTGGCCTCCATATAGTGTGAATAAAAGCACAGTTAGGTCACTAGTTGAGGGTCCTGTGGCTGGAGTAGTTCATAAAAATCAGGCACCTCCAACATCTTAGTCCAATCCTCCTGAAACAAGGGAGAGTGTTGACAGACTCCACTAGGACATTATGGTAATACCGTTTCAGTGATGTGATTTACTAGGCAGAAATGTAATAAAAGCTTAAGGCTATAATGGAGCCTGTCATATCAACCAGCTTGTCAACATAATTGCCACTTCCATCTGCAATTAGAGCCAACTGCATTCGCTGATTCCCATTTCCATATGAGCCATTCGGCTGTCTGATAGTCATCCAGCGGGTTTGAGGTTTCAGTGCCGTTCTCAAGGACACGCTGGTGGAGACGGACTTGAACTCTGACTGTCACAGACTTTGAACTTAAACATGTGCGTGTGGTCTCTACAGCCACAAGGACACATGCTGTTTTAATATCCTCCTGCTGGTATTGTTGGATGTTATACGAAACATGTCCTGTTCCTTTCACAACTGAAGTAAAGTTAGGTCACCCAAACTTTTTTTTTTCTTTCCCTTTGGAGACCTCTTCCTCATGTTTCTCCTTAGTTTTACCTCTAGCTGGGTTCAACTGAATAAAGAAATCAAACACTGGAGTTGTTAAAGTAATTGCCAAGCTGGCACATCCCCAGTTCCTCTCCAAAGTCACAGCGGGCACTTCAGAATGTTAATGGCCAGCGTGATCCAGCGAGGGCAATGCGGCCTTTGGCATATGCACAGATCGTAGCGTGTATGTGTGCCCACATTAACGATTTGGCCATAAGACACAGATTTCTTGTTCTTTCAGCGACCTTCTCACTATCCTCCTCTTGTTGGGCTTCTTCCAAATTTAGGAGCTTTTTTTACACCGAAGACTCAAAGTGAATCCTTTTAGTCTCAGGACATGAAGGAGGAACACATCGACGCAGTTAAAAACAGCTCCTAATAATTACATTGTGTCGGTTGGAGGTGTTTTTGGTTTTTTTTATCCTGTGGCAAACGTGAACAGTGTGGCGTCATCTTGCGATAAAGGCAATGAAGTTTCACATCAGTGAATGTTTCAGGAATGTAAAACAAATTTTTTCCACCAGTCGTTTAATATTTCAAAGTAATTCTTCTATGATGGATTTGTCACAGCATAAAAACAATCTACACACAGACGAGAAGAAAAAAGAAAGGGCCAGTTTTACCACATTGCTCTTCCTTCTCCCCTTTTACTCATTTTGTCACATTTAATTTATTCCATAAGTACTTGCGATCAGTGCACGAACATGAGAGAGCCTTGCAGAAATTGTAAATTAATTTATATCGTAATTTGCGGTGTAGAATTTCTGAATTGTTACGCTGCCACTATGTGCAATCTTTGCTAAACATTTTGTACATTACAGCTAAAACTATTGCAAACCCACACCACGCTGTGTTCAGGGGGAGTACGTACATAAAGCCGGGGTGTTTGAATAATCGGATGTTTAGGATGTGACTAGGGCAAGTGTTTAGTTTGTCCGTTCTGAGCTACTGTAGACAGAAAAGCACATATGCTGTCTGTCTATATAAAAAGAGTGCAGTATAAAATGGTAACAAAAACATATTTTTAGGTGATTATACACACAATAGTTATGCATATTTGTTCCATTTCTGCCATACCATACTGCCATTGAGCCGTCTACATCTTGCACATTGGACTTTTTAACACTGGTGATATGTCAACGTTGAGTTACAGCTTGTTCAGCTGCCCCCAAGTGGCTAAAGAATCAGCTGGTGCATGTTAAAGATTTTCCAGCTTTTTTTTGCAAGTGACTCTGACATCTGAATGAAGCAATAAAATCAAACTCCTGCTTCATGTTCTTTAGTGAGTCACTGTGAGGCAGACATGCACGACCAAACATAAAAAATACAAGAGAGCACTTCTCATATCTGGATCAAATGTTTAAATAAGTCACAGGTAAACTTACCTCGTTCACCTCTCATCCACAGTCACATGGAAATAAAAAGTACAGCTCCTTCCGAGCGAAATTTCACATTTCAAAAATACAAAATGTGGAATTTCACTTGGTATAATTAGCAGGCACCACCATCCAGACGATCTAAAAATAACTTGTGTGACAAACCCAGCAAGGAAGTGCAAAAACATACTCCTCCGCTGCGTGCTAATGTGCAGATCCAGAATTCCTGCCAATGAGACACTGCAGTGAAGAATAAACAGCAGTGCTGCCTTTTGCACAGCCAATTATTGAAAATACACATAAAGGCTGCTCGTCTGAGGAGAAGGTCGAGGATCATGTCTTAAAAAGGCGATTACACACCACAGACCCGTGGCAACCCTGGTGGCCTTAATTAAATTTTACCATTACTAAATGAATAAATAGAAGAAAAAATCCCATAAGGCCTTAAAGAGAAAGAATGGAGAGTAAATGTAATGCTGAATATGTATTAATTAAAAGAAAAATGTTAGATCCCCTACATCCTCTGTGACTGGTCCGTCAAACAACATTGTTTAGCTATAAGATCTAAATTTAAAATAAGTTATTCTCAACAGGCGGAGCATGAAGTTAACATAGCTGTGTTGGTTGGGTAAGGGTTTGGGTGGTTAAAGTATATTCATAAGAACATTTATTCCAAACTCTGTAGTTACACTTCAGTGTCTCACATACTGAGCACTTGACTGAAATTTAAAATAAGAAGCTTCAAGTGTCTTTCGGGGTTTGTTTGTTTTTGTTGTTCATTAGTGTCCTGCTTCTTATTCATACAGATCTGCTGACACACCAAGTGTTCGGATTAGAAGATCTGTTGGGTAAATATGACGCCACAGAAAGGAGGCAGGTAGCTTAGCATAAAGACTTGCAGCAGGAGTAAACATGGAATTTGGCTCTGTCTAAAGATCAGGAAGTATTAAGTGATGTTGCAAATTAAAAAACAGTACTGTTTCATGCCATAATTGGATTTACAGGATTGTTAAATCAATGTGATGAAGGATCTTGATTTTATTATTTGTTATTTTAAATCATTCATGTGGTTAGTTAGTATCGATAACCAAGACTATCTTGATTGATATGATGCCATAAATGTAGATATACGTCCATATATAGTGATTGTTCTTATCCACAGCGTCCATCCCTGAATATGCCATCTAATAATCAGACTTTTTAACTCAATCTCTGGGCTACTAAACACACAAAACACAGAGCTGGTGACTAGCAACCCACTTTAATCCCTATGAAATAAGATTTTCTCAATGGATATCATTTGGATACAGGAACACAGATATGTTCCAACATCTCAGTTGTGATGACAGAAAAAAAAAAAAGGGTATATGTGCGACATTTACAAGTTTCATTCACAATACACAAGGCCTGCAGTATGTACAAGGTGACAGTGTTAGGAAACTCAGTTGATCAGTAGTTATCTGTAGCACCTCTGTAGCACAAAATGGCCATATCCAGGAAAAGAAAGCTGTGTTTACCAGTACAAACTGAGTAAAATGCCTGTGACAATCTGTCAAAAATAAAGGTATTAATATTTTGTATCGGCCAAGTTTGTGAATTCATTTCAGAAAATGAACATACAAAGGATACAGTATTAGAAAAAACAGACAACAATATTAATATACAATATTGATTTATACGTACATTTTAAACCAAGAATGGTACAAAATATTTCCAGATTTTAGGGTTCCTACATATGTTTCTTTTTCCAAATATCCGACATTTTCCAGGCTTTCATCCTTTAAATTAACTTCATAGTTCATGTGCTAATGTGGAGAAATGTGGCAGCAAACAAAGATATCACTCAGTATAACGGATAAACTATTAACAGGGGCAAATCTGACAATATAAACAACACATTCTCAAGCGCCAATTACGATTAAGGAATATTTTGAGGCAGTTTTCTGGGCCGTTCTGGACTTCCTTAACGGTGTGAAGACTTAGATGTTAAAACTTAATTCATTTTCTACATGTAGGAACCCTGAGATAGTTTAGGGTGTGAAAAGCGGAGCCACCAAATGACAGTTTGAATGACGTCAATACGTAAAAGGTCTCATCTGTTAACTACTGTGACACATCTTCACAAAATTCAATGCATCCTGCAGACAAATCTACTAGTGTTTGCATTCAACAGGTTTCTTCTATAACAAATAATTCTTTCAATATTTGACTAAGACATTTAAATACTGAGTTCCCCCTACAATACATTTTTTTTTTTTTAAACCCCATTCCCCCCGTTTACCTCTTGCAATCTGACAATAAAACAACTTACTGAAAATATCCTGTAGATGAACAATGACACTGTAGTTTCACCAGTTCCAAAGCTGGGAGTGGCTGGTTTGAAAAATAGATATTTTGTTGCTGGTTGTTTGAATTAGAAAAAAAAAAAAAAAAAGAAGTGAAGTCCACCGGGGCCTCAGTGATGAGAGGCATAGTCATAGTAATTAGCTTCCTGTACAGAGAAAATGGGAGTGTGCTGTTGAATTAATGCAACGAGGTATGGAGTTGATACCACCCAGAGACGTGTTCATATTTAGATGGAGGAGAAAACCACAGCAGCTGAACAAAAACGCAAAAAGACCTAAAAAAAACAAAACAAAACAAACAGAAACTCATAACAATAATAATAATAATAATATGGTTTTAAAAAAAGTCCTCTTTAGCTGCTCAAAGCAGGCTAAAGCACCACTGCAAATACATTAAATCAAAAATAGAAAAGCAACATGCATTAAAAGAGTGCTTGCGTGTCCGTGTCTTTTCCTGTCCCTGCCCTGAGCTCTCAGAGCCGGTGGAGGAAATGTTTTTGTCCATTAATACAGCACTCAGTAGAATCCACCTCCATTAGCTTACTTCCTATGAGCTCAGCCTCCACTCGCTGAGTAATAATATAGCGGAGTCGGTGTTTAATACAGGGGTCCGGGGCCATCGTCCTGAGGGAAATGTGAATGGAGGAGGGTCTCCATGTAGGAAACGTAGCCGCTGCTCGGCATGTAGCCGTCAGACATGTGCTGCGGGGGAGGGGGAGGGGACGGGGCGGACAGGAGCGGATCAGAGTTCAACGTTGCCTGGAAAGGGGTCGACTGCGGAGTCAGCACGGGATCCGCGGCCGGGGTTGACTGTGTCGGAGCGTCGGTGTGTGCGACACTAGTGTCCATTGGGGTCTCGGCGTCCATCTGAATCATGCTGGTTGTGGCGGAGCCATCCTTCGGGGTTGCGGAGGGCTGAGATAGAGATTGTGAGGTCGGCGGTGTACTAATACTATGGTGTGCTGCTACAGGGGCTGTAGTTGTGGTGGCTTTAGCTTGAGGGGCTGAACCTGAGGGCAGGCGGGGGCGTTTGGCTGCTTGGGCTTCATCTGCTGAGGAAACCTCCACCTGTGAAACAGCTATAGCCTGAAAACAGACAGGTACAGACAGCTGTTAGTGATGACCCAAATGATGCCGTGTCTGACGTTGCAAAAAAAGGGTCGATTGTATAGGCAGTATAAGGAGGTGAATGATGGAGGAACTCAGGATACAGCCATAGTAATGGTTGCTAGTAGCAACCACTGCTGGCAGAACACTGGGCCTTCTGTCAGATCTTTTCTGTTGATTTCTGTTGGACGTCCTATTTCTATATAAGAGAACGGTTGATTAATTGTATACATTTTCAAGTACTTTCAACATGTGACCTTTCAACTTGTGCTCTTCTGGACTCCTTCATCTGACATTTTACAGACCAAAGAATTAAGTGACTGATTAAGAACAAAATCTGATCATGACAATAATGATTAGCTGTAATTGTATGTTATTGCTCCTGCCTTTCAGCCAAACTCCTTGCATCATTAGATATTATTAAATGTGACATTTTGTGAAACAAAGAGTTGAAACACTGTTGAATGCTTCAAAAAAAATAAGAACTGGCAACTTCATTCCTTGTGAAGCTTGCCAGCGGCCATGAAATGACAAATTACAGTTAAGCAAGGTTTGATACTAACAAGAAAATATCCTTTCAAATTCCCCTGTCTATCACTCTGAACAAGTTAGTGGTTATATTACTCTTTCCTGACTCCCAAATTCCACCGGCCACGGATGTGAGGCGTTGTGTGTGACCCGCAGCCACCGGAGCTAATCACGGCCGTTCTAGTCAATGTTTCAAATGCCACCAGAAATGCCACAGTCTGCTTCAGAAGTGTCCGAGAAGCGGGTATCTGCCCAGCTCTGTCGAGGATACGCAGCTCTTCTATATTTGATGGACGCCGTGAGCAGCCCACGTCAATCTGCACAGAGCGGCGCAAGCTGACAGGAAGTCAGACACAGAAACCCCGTAGAGAATCCGGTCGATTTTCAAAATAAAACATCCCCCATAAAAACAGAAAATTTAACTACGTAGCATACTGACATATTCAGAAGCACATAAACCAAGGAAAACAGCCAAATCTGAGCAAGTAAACAAAGTCACGCTCTGCTTCTGAAAGGCTCCCGGTGGGGTCTGAAGTGGGGTGGAGAACAGACCAAAACAGAGGTGCGTCCGTGCTGTGACAGAGACGTGCCCGGCGGTGTTTTGCCGTGGAGTAAACTCACCAGCAGCTTGGTTATACCGATTACACAGTCTGTTTGTTTTTCAGATGCTCTCATGTCAAACTGCATGAATTCATGCAAAGTTTGAGTTGATTATTTGTTTTACTTAATCATCCAGTGTAGGAAGAAAATCTGTTGTGTGCAGAGTGGCTTCAAAATGTATTAGACTTCCAAAAGTCAACACAGCCTTCCTGTGACACAAATCTTCATGGAGTGCTTCTCTGGTATTTCAGAAATATATCAACACATGTTTTCTTACCACATAAAACAGATTTTTATTAAAACAACTATCAGCCTACACATTTTGGCCCACACACAGGCCTTTGTCCTCTGTGGGAAGCCAAGCGTTGGCTGTTGGCTTGCACAAATAGTCGTTTTATGTGCAACTACTTTTTACGTTTTATTGAACAATACGGGCTATTGTTGGTTTGCCCTTTCTTATCATATGCCTCTGCAACCATTTCTAAAATCCACCGTGTTGACCCAGCGACATATCTGACAAACGGAAGTGTCTTTCTGTTATTTATTATTACAACACTGTGTACTGTGTGAGCAGAGTAGAAAGCAAAAAATTTCAGCAATGTACTCACCAGTCTGGCTCGGACCCTCTTGGGAAGTTCCTGATCCAGCTGATGGATCTCTGAGGCTTTTAGCATTAGCTGACTCTGGTCCTGAAACTCAACCTGAGGAGATATAATGAAACTCTGGATTAATTAACATTTGCAACTGGTTTGCCGAAGACATTACCCAGATACACTAAGAAGAAAACTACACTGTTAGCATAGCAAAGGACGACACATATGTGGATAGTTAAGGAAAAACTAGCAGGCTGGCTTCAAGACAAAACGTACAAACTTGTACAGAGAAAGTGACAACAGAGATCAAATCTCAGCCATGATCAAAGGTTCCCTCAAAGACCATGTGTTCTGTCAAAATGCCCTTGACCATGGCACTGAACTCCAAAGCTGCTCACTGACGGGATGCTGTTTCAAATGCAAAAAAACAAAACAAAACAAAACAACAAACAAACAAAAAAACACAGGGACATGGTCAGGGTTGTGGCCCAGACACAGTGACCAGCTGGAGGCTTGTTTTTAATTTATTTATTTAACAGCGCTCCTCGCCTCTAACACATCTCTCAGTACTGCAGGCAGCGGGCTACACAGGGCCATGAAGAGAGCAAGGAAGGATACAACACTGATTTACAGACATTTCAGTCTTCTTGTTTAGCAACTGATGCAATCTCCATAAACACTATCCCATGTTCTGTGTGTGTGCGTACCTGTTTGAAAAACAGATGGCCACATAACCGGCCTCATGTTAAACTGTAACATTTACAACTTCATGTAACCTTGATAACCTGATAATACATACCTCTATCTATGTACATAGGAGACTTACTGAAGATGGATTCCACTGATACGAGTCCCAGAGAATGATCTTCAATTCTGCATTTTCCACTTTGTGAGCACTCTGCATATTTGCCCCATGTATTCCCCAGTGTGCACCAGTAATGCTAAATCTCTTCATTTTCTAGTTTTAATGCCACACTGTATCAAAATGCTCCGCCATAATCGACAAGGGCAGCCAAGCTTTTCGCACTTTGATAAATAACCAGACTGGGGAATCAAACCAGAGGGTGGCAAAGCAATTAGAAGAGAATCCTGTTACAAAGGTTCACGGGATCAATCGCTTCCATGTCACTGTGCAGAAGAGCATCAGATGATCTATGGAAATGATGCTGTTGTACATGCTTTTTTTTTTTTACAGTTTGATTTGACTTGGAAAGGTTCATACATTTTGGACACACTGCAGCCGGGAATCACAAACAATGCTTTAAACAGCAGTTGTTCAGTAACGTGATTGTTTTCTGTTCCCTTTTTTAAACATGCATTTCCTGTACCTACCAACTGCACGATTCACAAATCTAAATTAAACCCCAAACATGGGTCTGTTCAGAGATTCAGAAGAACTCAAGTGGTGACTTTCCAGCTTCAAACCTGATTCTCTAACCTCTAACTGACTTTGGAGTTTTGATCACAGATATCATAGCTCAGGTTGGACTGTAAATGAGCGAGACTAACATCTAATAGTTGTGCTTTTCCTCACCTGGTAGTACTTGTGGGTGTGCTCTCTGACAAAGGAAGCATTGAGGACCTGACCCTCGGGCGTGCTGACCACAACCAACTCCCCCACCTCAGGAGGACCGGAACGCAGGCAGTCATGACTCTGAAGGAGGAGGGGAAAGGTAGAGCAACAGGATGTAGACAAAGAGGAAGAAGACAAAGGAGAGAAGAATGACAAAAAAGTAGCAATTAAGAGACATCCATGTGCATCGTTTAAAACACTGAACTCCTGATTTACAAAGAATATTACAAAAAACTGACCTGATGCAGCTAACAGAAAAACTAAGCGTGCATTCAGACAAGATCAGATGTAAATTTGAAAGTTGCTGACACCCCCGCGGTGCAGACCGCGGGAGCCGAAACGGACGACCAGCACCGAAATGAATGCAAAAACCTCTGTCCGATCTTGTCTGAATCCAGCCTAAAGAACTTTGAATAAACTTTTTTCCCTGATGTTCAATGAACTTTGGCTGAAGAAAGTGTTTTAGTAGGCGGCAAAAGATTAATTTACAGTTTTGTTATTTTGCAACATCAGATTACTTGATATAGTTGCATATTCTTAGTTCAACTTCTTCATAAGTGAGATTAATCCTCTATCCTTTGTTATTAAAGTGATGTCTGTTGCTAACATATGGCAGTGAATCATTAAAGGTTATCTGAAGTTACATTTAGTCATTACATCTTGCAGCAGCAAAGCATCTGGCAGTTGCTAGGATACGTCCTCCTGGATTTAAAAAGGGAATTTAATTTGTTTATGTTATAAACTGCACGCATGTAGGTTTCTAACTGAGCTGTAAAACACTCACTAATATGTTTTCTGGATGCAGGTTGTCACAATACGAGCCGTCGTCAAAGTTGACCTCGTAGAACATCTGTGTCGCCATGCCAATGATGGTACAGTGATAGTACCATCCGTCACTGCTGCGACCAATTACCCTCTGGCCCAGGGTCAGAGTCTGTGGGCCTTTGGGTGTTGTCCGAGGCTGAAGGGAGAGAAACCCGGGCAGAGAATCCGAGGTTACAACAGGGTCAAATATGATCAAACCTCGCTACAGTGTGTATGTGTTCACCCTGCTCACATCGTGCAGGATGTGAGATGTCTCTTGAGAAAATAGAATGAAAGATTAACTTTGCATTCACTGGACCAGACTGACTCTAGACAAGATCAAAAAATGCCTAAAATTTGAACAACAACTTTAACACATTCTCTTTCTACAGGAAACCCAAAGAGACACTCACCATGTAAACCAATGTAACACCTACTTATACAATGTGACATAGAGCAAAAAGTTCAAACACTTTTAAATAAAAAAAAAAAAAAGTTATACTTTGACCAAACCTCCTGTCACATCTGAACTATTCTGGCTTTGCACTTACCTTGGCAGGGAGCCTTTTATGCTTTTGGCAGGTGACGGACACCACATAGGGCCAGTCAGCTGGTGTCATGATGACTCCAGCGATTTGGGCACAGGTGACATGGAAGGAGGTGGCACATTTCTCGAATGAGCACTGGATGCAGGCGCCACGGTTCTGATTAGCACTCTGGCTATGACAGAACACACACTTCTACAATGAAAACAGAAAATAAAGACTCTTCAAAGGTTTGGAGGAGTCAGCATCAAAACAGAATAACGATCATTGAATATTATTAAAAGCACCTGAACTCCAAAAACTCCAAGAAGGTTAAAACAGGGACGACATTACATCATCAAAAAACATTCTCTCTTCTAGTCTGACGTAAGCTCAAATTGTAAACTTATGGGGCATCTTATGATGGAGAAATCTCTCACATCTTTGATTCTGCTTGCAGGTTTGTACTCATTAAAAGAATGAATAGATCTTTTCAGTTATGCACGGAACATTCGCAAAGTCAGTGTCAATTGCCCGGTGAGTCTACTAGCCCCTACTGAAAATGTCAACATTATATTTGTTAACAGCAGCAGTCTGATCAGTCAGTATAACACTTTGTGTGTGTGTGTGTGTGTGTGTGTGTGTGTGTGTGTGTGTGTGTGTGTGTGTGTGTGTGTGTCTTGCATCACTTGTTCAGCTTCTACTCTTAAACAATCATCCTCCCTTGGAACACTTTCTTTTTCAAATCCCTTTATTCCATCCCCACATCCTGAGTGTGAAATTACAACCAGCCAACTGAATCCTTGCCTTTGGCCGGGAACCTAGTCTACTCTCTCCATGGAGACACTTCAACATGTATTACCCTGCACATGCAACCCCACAACCTTCATTCCTCACTATCAATTCACTTCAAAACCTTCCTTCTAACTCCATACCTAGCCCCCCTTTGCCTTTAGACTTTCCTTCCTCATCCCTCATTTGTCCCTCGATTCAGTTAAAATGAGAGAACAGGAATGAAAAGATGGGTTGGAACGAGGAAAGAATAACAGCCTGCACTAGCATTTGGACTGTCAAATTGAGTTATCTTCTCAATACCCTGGTGTAGGTGTGTTTCAGAAACATTATCACCCTTCAAAACCCAAATGAAAACATTTATCTATTAAGATACCACATGCCAAGTTATAAATTTGATAAGAGAAGGTGGAATTATATCTGCTTAACTCATGACAACATGCTTCGATCTAACAGACAGACTAACTATTATCCCAGCAGCTTTGACAGCTGTCCCATCTTATCTGACTGGTATCTTTCTGTGCACTTGTTTTATTGGGATCATCTATTATCACACACTATGTCTTCCCAATCCCTCACGCTTTCCCTCTCATCCTTCCTTCTCCATCCTCCTCGTCTTGACAAATCACACTGCGAGCAGCTGTAGCACAGTGCATGGCCGATCAATAAAAATAAAAATTCTTTATTAAAGTGCCAATACTTCATTTTTGTTCTGGTGCAGGAAAAAAAAAAAAGTACAACGGCTCTCTACAGAGCTGTGCTGTGTGATATTTCACCAGCTGGTATGGTTTATAGTTTTCCCCAGGCTCATCTACTTTTCTACTGCTGAAATCACAGGCAGGCATCGTCATGATACCAGAGAAGAATGGAAATGTGTCTAGAAACATTAGCTGTATATCCATTTGTCTGTTAATTAATTACTTCACTTTGCTGTTTTTATATGCACATTTAATCTCTAATTCAAAATTAGTAACATTTTCAAAGAAACCAACCAAAACCTGAATTGCTTTCACCTCGTTACACATTTGAAGCCTTCATTCAGCCTCTGGTAGTATAAAGGAAATTAGAGCATTACTCATTAGTAATAAAATTACTGTCTTGCTTTCGTGTTGTTGCATGTAGCAGGCAGGTGGACCAGGAATTATAAGTGGAGAAGAGTTGTATGATCATTTATCCAAGCTTGAGGCTGTTTTCTCACCAGACAAGAAGTTAGGTGCAAGATGCAACACTACCTTTGGGAAAGGTGGATCGTTTGAGAATTTTTCACCTGAGAAATTCTGAAGCAACTAAGACAGAAGAAGCTTGCGAGAAATCTCTCCGTCCCTAAAAACCAAATGTTCAAAGACAGAAGGAAGAAACACAGATTGCTGAACACGGTGCAATATTAACTGGTTTCGAGGGTGCGTGTTCGTATTTGATCAGCCCAGTCATCCGAATCATTAGACCGCAGAGCTTCTTCTCATGGTCTTTTAAGAAGACATGGAGGAAACCCGCTTTGACAGCACTCAGATGCAAATGTCACCCAGCTTCTCTTTGATAGATTATTCAGAGAGAAGGGGAGGGGGAGTGGAGACATTATTTGTAGATTTGTGAAAATGCACCAGCAAGCACTGCCGTTGCCTGTGAACCGGGATCAGGTGAATGGAGGAGGAGGGGGTGCATGGACTGGGAAGCAGGGATGGAGAGAAAGAAGGGATGGAAAAGTAGTGTTCAAAGATGTGGCAGCAATGGGGAAATTGCCTCCTGCCCATGGGATCGATCCAGTTCATTTGGCACAGTGAGAAATGACAGCTGATTATTCAGCCACTCCCCTCAGCACGTGTTCTGCCCCATGTCTTCCACAGCTTGCGAAAACACAATCTATCCATTCGCCAGGGAAGCATGGAGGGTAATGGAGAAGAGTGACAGATACAGAAGCAGTGAGTAGGAAAAGACAGGAAGTTGCTTAGATGTAGGAAAATGCCATATGAGAGAGGAGAGAATGAGATCAGGGAATAAGAGAGAATTTGAAGAGACTGATAAGACATGACAGAAGAAATAAAATGGATGTACAGTACAGTGAGTAAGTTGGTGGCTTGGTGGTCTTTCGTTTAAGTCTGACCTCAACACCACATCATGATTACTTACCAGATTCTTGCGAGATTCTGGAACGGCAGTGACATCCACCGGCTCCCTCTCAATGGCGTTGACAAAGCGAGCCTCGGCCACGGCGATGGCACAGATCACATGCACCCACCTGGTTAAAGAGGTTGAAGCTTTTGAATATCTAACAGAGGCAGTACATACAAGCCTGATAACTTCACCACATGCTGTGGTCAAATAATGTCAACGTGTGTTTTTGGTTGGTTTATTAACTCTGTTCTGACAGCAGAACTGGAAATTTTGCATATGTTAAAATACCATAATAAAGCTCAAGCATATGCCACTAACCGGTTGTCTGTGGTGGTCTTCAAAGCTCCTCCTCGCAAGTTACACAGACAACACTCCTGAAAAACACACAGTTTACGCAGTGAGGGAAATGACACAGACCTTCTGAGCTTCTAATAATCTTTAATATATACACTTTTTTTTTTAATCCCAAAGTTATGCTTCTACTCACCACTGTCCAGGCTCCTCCTGCACACCTGGAGCACATCCAGGATTCACTGACAGAGTCGGGCTTTACACCGTAGCAGCCTATTAGAGAGGAGAGAAGAATGTGATGCGTGATTCGGTCATGTTTCCAAATCACCTTCTGGATGCAAAAGTGTATTAATGTTTAGTAACGATGGGATCCATGGCAACTTGATTCAAGCTCTGGCATTAATTTGATATTTATTAAAATACTTCCTAGTTAACCATGCTAAGACGGTCATGTTTTTGGTAACGTTTGTTCAGCCACCTGAAAAATCGCTGTAGAAACTAAACATTTTCGCTTAGGTCTGTGCTCTCTGAGTGCCTATAATTTTTGTAATAGTTTTTTTTTTCTTCTGCAAAAGCACTTCACAAAGCCGAAGTGCACTTCCTATAGAACTTGTCCAATCTTCTCATCACCATCCCCAATTTGAGCTTCTCAGCCAAAAGGCACGTTTATGTAACACCTAGACAGGTCTGAATGATTTTTAGTCGAGTGTCCAAAACAAAACAATGAGGATCAAAGAGATGAAGCGCAGAGCTGCTGTTTTTGACAGCAATTCTTTCTGCTTCATGTCCCCTTATCAATAGCAGCGCTGCTTCCCCAGCTGAGTCCAGCTCATCCCTGGATGACTATAATGAACTGGCCTTGTTGAAGGTGCACTCCAGCTTTAGGGATAATAAGAACCCAGGAGGGTTGGGGTGCACATGTGCACATGTCCATGTTGTAATTATCCGGTTGTAGGTGCTGCCTGACTCCAAACCTCCACACATGGGAGCATTCCAATAAACACAAATAGTGGTTTTATTGTGAAACCATTATTTTAAAAACATACGCCTCTAAATGAGCATTTATTTTGTTTATCTGTATGAGCCCTGAGATCTGTGTTTGTTTCTACTTTTCGTTGATAATATATAAAAGGAAGAAGCTGCCTGTCCTTTCATTCTTTGCTTCGACAGAAGCCATATGCCCCTAAAAGTCGACTTTCTTAGTGAGAAACGGCGGAAGCACAGAAAGCAGGGTAAATAAGAGCTGGGGAAGTTTATGGAGTGCTGCCTTCAGAGAGGTCTTTGCGTTGCTTGAGCAGCCACTTAGCTAGTTTAACCTGAGTCAAGGAGAGTTAAACTACGAAGCCTCACTGAGAGTGGCAACATGGGAATTGAACAAACAGGTTGCTGCACTGCTGTAGTGGAGACTCATTTTCTGTGCTTCTTTTTTTTTCCAACTCTATTCTCAGCGGTCCAGAGATAAAAAAAAAAAAATAAAATAAAATGTTGTGAATAGAGAAAAGCAGTGAAATGCCTGGTAGAGCCTGTCTGTAAAGCTTGTCAGTCCATGTATGGATTTATAGCTGCCTGAGATCACGATGGACAGAAATCAAACTCTGCACTGTGTTCAACAGAATCAAGCATAACTTTTCTGCAACAATAAACATATAGCAAAAGACGTTTCCTATTTTTTCCAGACTATCAACAAAATAGTGTTAAGCAAAAAAAGGGATCATAATATACAGATTATATTTAAAATTGTATGTTTGCAGCTGCAGTGATCCTCTTAAATAGTTCTCTTTTTAAAAACCTGATACATGGCTAAAGATGTCAAATTGCAGGTTTAGAGCTGCAGCTTAATCTGAGGCCGCTCTCAGTGATTGTACTCACTTAGTGAAGGTGGCCCCAGGTTTTATTTCTCCATTTGCAAACAGGGCTCAACACACTAGGTTTGCTCCTGATGTTACTCAAATATAACCAGTCGTTCTTGCTTCGTTGAGGGGTTGTATACTCACTGGCATGAACCTGCATGTGGCAAGAGGAACAGCGGAGCAGAAGACTGGTACCATCCTCTCCAATGTGATAGTTGGTGGGTGGAGGCTCGGTGTTGCATGCGCCGACACTGAAGCACATCTCTGGGACCAGTGGACGAGTCCGACTGCCATGGCGGGGAAAGGAGGCGCGTTGGGCATCATTTGAAATGAATTTTTGTGGCTGGAGAGACCAGAGGAAAGAAGATATTAAAGTAAATCAGTGGATTTGACAACAGTTGGGAAAGAGGATACTTCCGCAGAACTGCTACAACTACTCTTAGAACTGCTACTACACACATTACCATTACTACTTCACTGACATATACGTGCTTAAGCTGCAGTGTGTAGCTGTACCTTTGTGTAGGGACAGAAGAGTGAACAGACAGCACAGTGTGGTTCGAGTGCTGCCACTGCAGCATTGAAGGCTTTCTCTGCCAGGAAGTTGGGTGACTGGTTTTGCCACAGGTGCTCCTGTTTCTTCATATCGCTTTCCAGCGGCATGGGGGAGGACAGCTCTGCGGGTAAAAAATAAAAAGCATTAAAGACCTCTGACATGTGCAAGTGATTCATAGTGACTGACCAACATCAGTCAGTGAAGAAAGTGAAGGAAAAACTACTGAGGAGGTTTTGGAAGATTCATTATTAGTAATGCATGTATTTCTCTCTGAAAGGCATGTGAAGTGTTTTTTGGAAAAGCACAAGGATCCTTCTAATCAGAGAGTCCTTGCCAAGAGACAAAAATAGCTGTCCGTTCCAGACAATAACACCACCACTCCTGATATAATTGGCTGACGAGCACAAATAGCATGGGCATCAACAACTTGCTGTCGTGAGTCTGGAATCAATTTTGCAGAGAAGCCCCTGAAGCTACTGATCCAGACTGTTTGTTAAACCTGGACAGAAGGCAGGAGGAACTCTTCACAAGCTTGCCATTTAACTCTCTCTCTTCTCCTTCCACCGGCCCTCTTTTTCTCCTTGTCCCACAGCCACCCCTTTCTGAAGGACGTGCCCTGAGTTGGGTCCCCTGCTGCCGATTTAAAGTGACTTTGAAAGCAGGTAATTGGAAGTCATGATCCCTGGATCAATAAGTGTCAGTCAGAAAATGAAAAGAAAGACAGAAGAGAGGGGAACGAAAAGAAGCCTCGCAGTCTTGATTTCATTATCCCCACAGGGAGCTTTAGTCCCGTTTGTTTTTCTTTCTCCAGATCAATAATCAAAACAAAAATGGTGTCTTTTTCATTTTAAGAAGCGTGATGGAGAAGACACTGAGTGAGATGAATAAAGTGGGGGACAAAGGGAAAGACAGGATGCCGATGAATAATCAGGGTTCAGCTGTCATGGGATTCTTGCAAATCGTGTTTTTGGTAAATTTTATGCGAATAATCTCCATCTTAAAATGTAACCATCATTCAATTTGAATTCACTCGTATGACCATTTTTATTCATGTCAAGGAGAAATTTAACAGCATTTATACCCCCTGACAGTGGATTTCATCAAATTCTTGTAAGTGGGTTTGCAACCCACCAAAAGGAGGGTGAGTCCCCTTTAACACAAGTAAAACTTTCAATGGTACCGATTTGAACATTTTTACAAGAAAATACACTCAAGGTTACATATGCAAGGTACAATGACAGATACACACCTTTGTCACTAGACGGGTCTTGCTTTAAGATTGACAAAGGGGAGCGCATGGGTGGCTTGCTGAGGGGGTGACGACGACTCTTTTTTACCTCAGTTGGCATCTTCATCTTGGAATAGCATGCCTAAAACACAAGATTGTTTCATATCATCTTTTTTCTTTTTTGTCCACTGGTTTAACCTTGCAACAGGTAGCAGCAAATAATAATCTAATAAATAATACTAAATACATTTATTTAATACATTTTCAATGTATTAAAAAGTAATTTTGTGAACTGCTGTTCACTGTTGCAGTGGGTATTGTGAAACATGCATCAAACTGTGGCAGAGACCCAACAATAAAAGCATGTTGGACACAATAACTTAAAATCAACATCCAGCTGGAAAATCTAACCTGGCTGGCATTCACATCCAACTTGCTGTCTGCCGGAATGTCACTCTCTCGTGGGCTAAGAGGGCTTCCCACCGTACTCTTCTTTGAATTCTGCATGCTAGACGTAGCAAACTGCTCAAATGCTTCCTCAAACCCAGTCATGGCCTGGGTACTTGAAATCTTCTTCGGCTTTTTGTACTTCTTTTTCTCAAAGTCCTCTGTAAAGGTCTGTGGTTTAGCCTCAGTTTCTTGCTCTGGCAAAGAAAAATCGGAGAAGGAAACTTCAGAAGAGTGGTGATGGCTCATCAAAACTTTTAATGAAAGAGAGAGAAATGTTTTATAATCAAGTCAAGTTCAGCGTCTAAGCACATGAGTATTAAATACAACAATTTCCACTACATCAGACAAAGAAAACCGACTGAAACTGAAATCTCTTACTGCTCATATCTTCCTCACCCATTACAGCTGGAGTCTCTGCTGCTTTGGCAGCAGCCTCTTGCTCCTCACGCTCCATGGCCTCTAGCGTCATCATAGCCTCTCTGGCTAGACGCTCCTCTCTTTCCTGCCGACGCTGGGCCTCGCGCTCCTCCACCTGGCGCTGGTATTCAGCAGCATTCAGCTCAATGCCTTCCTGTGCCAGCACCTTCACCTCCTCCAGCTTTAGACGACGGACCTGCTTCATCTTCTGCATGGCCCTGAGGTGGGACATAAAGACCAGAAAATGATGACATTCATATAATGTAAGATATAAAACATATCCAGGATTTATTGCTCGGAAACAACAGCCTCTATTTCCATCCAGGGAGGATGTACATGATGTTGAATAGACATTGTTTGATTGCAGCAGAGGATCACTGTTTGTTACAAACAGCTGCATGTTAATCAGCAAGGTCAGACGACAGGCGAGAGGACACCTGGTCTCCAGTCTCTCTGGATTCCTGTTGTAACTACTTCTCTCTCTGTGCGAGCAAGGCCATTCTTTTCTCCCCCGCCTTTACAGACTCAGTCTTCACCTGGCAACAGTTGTCGTGCAATTGATATGCAAATTGGATACTTTTACACAGACACATGGGGAGGTTTCTAATTTTCACAGAGACACAGAGGGACACCTAATACTTCTTCTTTTATCCTGACACAACATCATTGCAGTTTCATAGCAGTCACTCTGAAGTTATACTATATCACGCATATACTTTACTTTGGCTGCTATGAACACAATCCCTGTAACAATAAAGAAACTAAACACTTTTCAAATGTATTCAAATGGCTATGTGCACTACTATGTAACCTGAATTCAGACAACTTATGTAGTTTGTCTCACCTTCGCAAGAGGTTGGCTCGTTGGGTTACACGATGCTCCCTCCAGCGTTCTAGTTCGGGGCTGTTGAGCTCAGTGGCCTTAAGGTGGTCCAACACTGTAATGTCTTTGCCCTGCTTCCACAGCTCATAGCGATCCGGCTGCAGGCAGCGCACAAACACGTCCATGGAGATCTTCACCATGTCTTTACGACAGGTACACTAGAGAGGAACAAACAGAGCAGTAGGAGATGACTGTGTGTTAGAGAGTGGCTGCAGGTAAGGCGCGAAGCCTCCACAGCGGCAGAATGCTGCTGCTGTTTGTCTACGTATGGAGCAGATGCTACAGATGACACTTTTTGGTTTCACTTCACGGAATTTGACAGAAAACTCTGCAGTGAGTTATCAGAAGAGGAGGCAAGTCTGTGGCAAACTGATGAAGAAGCCCAAAAAACAGCATGGAAGAGAAGGGTAAAGCACAGCGGGGGAGAGCAGCAGCAAAAATCACTTTACAGAACTCAAGTTATATGTATTCATATAAAGAATTTCTAATGTTTTATGATTAATATGTCATTAGATTGATGACAAGTGTCTTATGCACTCTGCTAAGAATGTGTCTTTATTTTTCTGAAGAGAGTTCACAAGCCAGAAGTAAACATCAATAATAGGCTCCAATTCTGCATTTGAAATATCATGCATGTATGCAAATATCATTAATTATACACCTGGCGTGGTCGAAATTCATGAAGGAATGTAATTTATGCTGTGATGTGACTGTTGACCTGAGAGGCCTCAAAGCCCTTTACATTTGCACACTTGACGTGTGTGTGTGTGTGTGTTGGGTGGCTCCTCAAGGAAAAGGTAAGATGTTGACCTTGTTGATTTTCAACACTCCCCTGATAATGGAAGGGTTAGGACACACACACACACAATGAGACATTGTCTGCCTCCTGTCTGGTGCTGTGATCATACATGATTCTGTATAATGTGGGACATATCGTATAAAGCCGGGTGAATGTAATGTTACTTTGAGCTGTTGGTATCTGGCTGTACCAAGATCTTTTCCTGATAATCCGGTTTATCATTTTATTCATCAAAGTGAAGTGCAGCATTTGCAAAAAGCTTCTGAGGGCAACTTAGAAGAGCAGTAACTGAGCTGAAAAGGTCTGGCTGATAAATCACATGATTTCCTCTCTGTGAGTTATTAGAAACAAACTGGAAAAACATAAAACACACACATTAGACAGTTCATGAGTGCACAGAGGACTGGCCAATAATTGGTATCCCATGAGATGGTACATTTGCATAGAGTACGTTTGCTTTAAAATAAGGTAGTGAATAAAATATGGCAGGTAATAAGACTTTGGTAAACGCGGTAATGAGCAGATAGTTCAGAGGTAAATGAGAGCGATAGCTGCACCCTCAAACCTTCATAATGGCATCACAGGTCAATGAATCACTCTGCTGACTAGAGAAAGAAGAAGTGGCAGAGCTGTTAAATCAAACTATAGTGCTGAATATAACAGAAAATGGCAGGTACAGCAGGAAAAGTTTGAGAATGAGGGAAACAAACTGAGGGAGATGAAACAAACAAAGATGGGGGAGGAGAGAGAGAGAGAGAGAGAGAGAGAGAGCAAGATGAAAATATTTTCTTTTGTGCTTTGCTTGCTGTATAACATTCCGGCCCTATTATTTCTTGAGCTGTTGTGAGAGCCTTATGTTCAATTACTGGAAACACAGCGGCTCACCCTCCCCAGCAAAACAATATCCAGCCTACATCTCATCTAGACACCACTTGACAGACGGAAACATTAAAATATGGTGGAGGGATGTTGGAGCTGGAAGTCGGGGGCGGGGAGGGCATGGGTACAGCTGATTGTTACCATCATAAAACCTTTAGTAAAAAAAAAAAAAAGCAACATGCCAGGAAACTTCAAGCTCAAAAGAACACAAGATAAATATTGCTCCTACATCAATTCTACCTGGCAAATTGTGCAATTTTCATCTGTAAAAAGGACATAAAGGCTCATTTTATTTTTATGAAACTATTAAGAGGTTGTGGAGATTGTTGCCATCCTCAAGGGCCGGGACAAGTTACACTTTATTATCATATAAAAACTTAATTAGAGGAGGGAAACAGATTTGGAGATGCACTAGATCTGGGAAAACAAAAACTCGCCTTGAGGCAGACAGTCAATGAGCCCTGAAGTATACTTGGGATCCTAATGAAGCTAAATTGTTGGAGCCACAGAAAACCTAGAGCCTGGGGACTCTCTATGGATCAGTGGACTCGTGGATGCGCCAAGTACTAATAGCAAAACAGGGTTTTAGTCCTGACCCATGTGACCCGACTCACAGTAGCTGGCAAATCTCGATTATACAAAATTCTTTCTGCTTGCTTTGATCACACTATTGCTGACGAGGAGCGATATAACCAGAAAGATGATCCTAAGAATGAGGAACGATTGGAGGGGTAATTAAAATGATGCAAAATGCAGAATATACTGCACAGCAGGGCTATACATCATCCAGCTGCTCATGCTGTTAAAACCTACTGTGAGATGAGACAAAAACTTATCAGTAGTGTTATTTGCTTGTGTCTGTTTTAACAAATGTTCTTGAGATTTTTAACTGAGACGCACGCTGTAGAAAAAATGCTCACCAAGTTTAAATAATGAATAAATTGCTTTTATTTTTCGCTCACCCTCCCACTTCTTTCTTAGCCTTCTTTATATTCCGGATATACACCCCCATCCAACAACAGCTGCTTAATATGCTCCATATAAAAGGGGAGATTTAAAAATAGAAAAGAAAGTGATGTAGAAATGTTAACTACTAAGCGGTGTATGGCTTTCACAACTGTAGACCTGACCGTGTATAATAAACAGTAAATACAGCACAGTATTGTAACTGCCTTGTTAATGTTGTTTTCTGTTGTACATTTCAGCAACATATTAACTGCGATGACAAATTTCACTGTGTGGCCTGAACTATCTGGTCTACTCTCCTCTCAACTAACCCTCCTTCATTACAACATGGCTGCTTTCTACTGGCAGTGAATGGTGGCAGGGTGAACAGGGTGTTACAGAGCTTTACCTTGAAACTGGAGGGATTTGATACATCGGTCCCTAAGATAAGCTCATCAATCAACTATGTGAGATGTAAATGAATTCGAAACATTCCTTCCTGGAATAGCAACTTCCAGCCTCAAAACATGAGTAAAGTCTCATTTGAGTCACGCTAGTGTGCTGCCTTAATAAATGCAAGTAGGTTAGGAGGTTGTTCTCGGTGGCAATGATTTGATTTAGAGATTGCGCGTTTAAATTGCTTGAAGTTCAATCTGTGATATACTGTGGTTCAGTGTGGTAAAGGATGCCTGTGGGCTGAAATCGGAGGTCTTTAATGTGATAATGAAAGTCTAGGTAAATTTTCTCTGTTGCACGTCTATGACATTTCTACTGTGAAATACCAAATGTGACTGAATGACTGACCTTACGAACTCTCTGGACAAACACTGGAAATAATTTTCTACTGCTAGATTTGTGTGGCAGATAGTAATGCTTGTGTGTCTGTGGACATACCTTCAACAATCATATTGTTTTGTCTCTTTAATAATGAAGTAAGCCTTCACCACTAATAAAAGAATGCATTTTGTTTATTGGTTATCGTGGACATAAGTTGCACGTAAACAAAGTCTAATAAAAAAAAATAATAAAATTCAGTATGTCCAATAAAAGCATGTCTGAGCTCGCCAAAGTAAGACACTTCTGCAAACAAATATCAGAAAGACTGAGTGAGTCCTCTGCAATTCCCTTTCAAGATGAAAAAGTGACGTGATTTAGTCTGAGAACTGGGAGGATGATTTCTGCTTCTCACCCAGACAGAAAAATCACCGTGGAGGCCTGCGGCAAAGTGTGACTGAGCACCAAATGAACGGAGAGCGGCTTTCATTGAGAATACTGCAGACTCAGAACACAGAAACCGTTAACATCCAGACACATAATGGTGCGTCAGACATAACTATTTTCAGAAATAATCTGCAAGATCCTTTAATCGTCAGTGCTTCAGTGGGCATATTGCTGAGCTGTGATCAGAACCAAACTTGCCCAAAAAATGCATGCACTGAATGTAAAGCATGGCTATGAGTGCAATAGTACAAACTAGTTTAACCACTGAAGTTTTTCTAAAGGGCTGGATGACATTTAGCGACCACATGAAAAGGGGTCAAAGACCTCCCTGGTATCTTTTTGAATAATGATGATATATATTGTGATGGTACTTGGTACATGTTTTTACAACAGTAATCCCTACAATAGTAATTTAGAGTCAATAGCCACGTTGAGATGCTGAGCCTGAAATAGCTTGTACTGACTATAGTCAGAAAGGTTGAGGAGAAGGTTAATTAAGACTGCAATGTCTGAAATAATAGAAGTCCAATTACATGCACACACAGCACAGAAGGAGTGCTGACAGTAGGCCTGCTCTCACTGCAGGTGTGTGTTCGCTTTACAAGTCAGACAGATGGGTCAGCAGTTGCAGAGCTTGTGTTTAAGAAGACTGAGACACAAGGCACGCCCAAGCTCAATCTCTCCCTCTCTCTGTCATGTGCTGGCAGCCCCCAAACGGTGACAAATTCGATCCGCAGCCCCATCGTTCACTGTCCTGTTTGGTGCTGACAGAATAAAGCTCTGTAGGGGGAGGGCGGGAGAGCGAGAGAGGTGGGGGGGGGCAGCCAAACGAGTTAACAGATGACTGCTCGAGTCAAAGATGGAGAGAGAACGATGGGGGGGAGTTAAGTTAAAGACCAAAAGAAAATGAGACTTCATTAGCTGTCTTTCCATAAATATGTTTTATGTGCATTCTGAAGAATTGCATTAGAAAAAGAAAAAAAGAAATCAATTGTGTTTGCTTGACGTTTTGCTTTTTTGCCTTTTACAGATAATGTGTTCTGTATGTATTTAATAATGTGCTTAAACATTTTTCCGAATACGTCCTGATGTAGTGAACATTTACTGCAAGTCATGTGACTGATCAGCTGTTTCTGGCTCTATAATACATTGATGATCGTTTCACACAGATCTGATGTTCCTCACATGAATAAAAAAGTCGAGCTGAGTCACCAAGAGTCCAATCAGTTACACTGCAACATCTATCTAAAGTTTGCTAACATAAATAACATCATCCAGCACACACTACCGGTCATACCACACCAAGTAAGGCTGCAGCAACAAAGTCCTTCAATTGAACTGAGCAAGGCTTTATTGCTTAGAAAGTCATCTTTTTATGATTAAGAATAAAGTGTTATTTCTTCTCTCAAATGTTACACGGTCTCTCTCTAAGGAGTTTTACTCAAAGATATTAAAAGACTATTTAAAAACCTGACACAGGTGATCCAGCTTTGGAATTAAATACTAAAATGGCCAATGGGCCAACGGCCAACCAAGCCAAATTGCTGAGCTGGCAAATGTTGCCGCCTTTGGCTTATGAGCACAAAGAAGGAGGGCCACTGTGAGCCTGATAATTTCTTTTTGCAATTATTTTTTTAAATATGTTAGTCAACAGAGAAACTAGTAGTACAGCCATACTAAGTGAAGAGCATTGAGCATGAATGGGACAGGAGACTGAGAATTTAAGCAGCACTAGTTACAGTCTCTGTCACCGCCATGCTACCACACTGCCCCAAGAAAATGAAAATATCTGCGCGAAAGAAAAAAAGAACGAGATGGACTGGCAGAAAGAGCCCATCTTAACGGCTGAGCTGTTCTCTTTCACTGACTGTGTGAGGTGCTGCGCCGTCGATTTGTCGACTCGGATTAGCAGTGCAGCGTGGACCACTCTTCTTTATCAGACTGAGACAAGTGTAGAGGAGATGCTCCCTTGAGCACTGGGCTGGATGGAGCGAGGACCGCTGGAGCCTGGGCTACTGGTTCTTAAATTACGAGCGGACACATGGGTAAAGTAGGAAGGCCAAAAATGAGAAAGAGGGAGGGAAGGAGATGTACTTCTGCAAACTGGCACCTCATAAATCTGACATGCAGTCAAGTAGAAAAAAGAAAGGAAAAGGGGTATCTACACACACATACGTATGTATGTATGGGAGCACACGCAAGGGAAGAAAGGGGGAACTGAACAGGAAAATGAAGTGGAATGTATATAAAAGAGACAAGGGGGGGGTTCTTCCAGAGGACACTGTAGTTGGGCTGTCTTCCACAACCAACCCATGCCCTGTCAATTTCATGCTCAGCAGCCCATAGGCAAAGCAGCAGTTTGCGTCAATGAAAGGATGCAAGGGTACGGTTAGTGTCGGTAACAGATGGTGTGCAGCAGAAAACCAGACGCTGCTTTTATATTTCGATATGATCTATAACTTCATCCCTTCGAAAACAGCCAGAGCAGGAAGGCTGAAAAGTTGCTAAGAATCACATCAGACCAAACCTCTCCAAGTGGATTTAGAAGCGTGTACCACATCATGTGTAAGATGTTTTCTTTCACTTCAAAATTTCATACCTCATATCAAACAGAGTCATGTTACTTTCCTTTGCTACTACTAGAGAAAATATTGAAATATTCAAGCCTCCAGACTTGGAAATGTTCTTTTAAGATTATTTTTTTTGGCTTTTTCAAGCTTTATTTTGATAGAGACAGCTGAAGAGTGACAGGAATGTGGGGAGGGAGAGATGGGGAATGACATGCAGGAAAGAGCCACAGGTCGGATTCGAACCCTGGGCTTCATCAGCAAGGACTGAGCCTTTGCAAATGGGGCAGCTGCTCTACCAACTGAGCTAAACACCTTTAGATTTTACTATATGATATATATGATATGATATATAATTTAGCACTCTTATCCGGTTACACGGACTTCATCTCATTGCTAGAGGACTGAATATCCACCCTGTAAATCAAGTCTCATCTTACCTGGGTAGCCATCTTGCCGTAGTCCACCCAGCGCAGGGTGGCAAAGTTTGTGGACTCTGCACAGTTGAAGCCATGGTTGAAGCCAGCATGGTATCCATAAGGAAAGGTGATCATAAACTCCCCTTCACCCTGAGTTATCTGTTCATGGAGAACGAAAAAACTAATTTAGAAATGCAGCATTACAGACACACAAGCACACATAAAAGCTTCTATGTACAACTGAATCCCAATTAAATTCAACTTGTGAAAAACCGACACATCTGAGTCCACTGCAGTGTTGGGTCCAATGTAGACAACTATGCATCTCAAACTAGTTAGACCTATCATCAAGGAAACTTGTTTTTCAGGTTTCTCTTCAATAATTATTAATACGGTTATTTTTTTGACACTTCATTCGGTAAAGGTGTTCTTTAATTAGAAAAAAATAGCTATCCTTATTTTTCTTTAATGACAAAGATCATGAAAAACAGAATAGCTGCTAAAGTTCATTTTTACACAAGTCATTTGACTTCAAAAGAAATAATAATTAAAAGTAATATTTATTTTAAACGTGCTGACGACTCTATCCACCTCTGCCTTTACTCAGTGCCCACTTTGCATATCCTTTAAAGGTTGTTACTAACTTATTCCTATTGTATGTGTGAGTGCTGCAATGATCGCTTGTGTTCTTTCCCCTTTGCTTTTGTCTTATTTATGATGCATCGTTTTTAATTTTCCAAATTATTACTTGCAGCTGTGGTGAAGGAAATCTGATGAGAGATGGTTCACTTGTAGTTTGAAAAAGTACTCTGGAGACCTTGATGACTTACACAGCATTATTTATTGAAGGGTGAATGAAGAAGGAGAATGGAGAGCAGCAGTACAAGCGTGCCAACGTGTAGATATCAACCCAATTCTGAAAGTTTCTTCCTGGCAGGGAGGATTTAGTCTTACTAGACTCATGAGTGTGACCTGTGGCCTCCCTTAGTGGAATAGGGAGCACTTTTCCATTTTCAACTCTAATGTAAAGGAGACCAATTCCTTCATAGCTGTGGCTCAGTTTTCTCACAGTTAAAATATAATCTAATTCTAAAAATATAGTCTATTATTACTCATGAGTCTTACGTCCATAACAATTGCCATTGAGGTTTAAGGAGTTTAACTTCTCAGAAACAACTTCTTTTTTTTTTTTTTACTTTTCTGACTTGCGAGCAGAATTAATTCAGCCTAACATGACTGCTGCTCTAAGTGCTGAGTGCCTTCCCATGAGCTCAGTGTTATTCTGAGAATGTTTAAATATGTGAGGACAAGTTAAGCACATTCTTTTTTAATGTGTTGCCCCAAAACTTAAGCCCTATATATCTGGCTGTGGATCTCAACTTCTTTGTGAAGCCCAGATCCAGAAAATCAAGAGACACATCAAGCCAGACAAGGTGACAGGCATGAGGAGAGAAACAGGAGTAGAGGGTGAGTGGGAGATGAACTTCCTCAACTAAAAGGCAGTGGTTCAGATATCAAACATCCCTTTTTGCTCTTGCAAGAATGCAAGAAGACGGATTTATTTTTACACATGAATCGAGAGAGGTACTGTAGGTGTGTAAAAAGTAACCCGTTCGCTGTGATAATGACGTCCTGAGGGGGAAGAGAACAGATAAATGTGGTGGGGGGCCCCTCTGCTGACAGTGGAGAACTTTGCATGCTTGATCTGTGCCAGTTTTTTCTTCTATCTTCCATTAATTTTTGCACAGCAAGGATTTATATTGCCAACTGAATAGAACAAAAACAGAAGGTTGGGGGGAGAGCCAATTCATTTCTTATGACAGACCAAAGAGAAGATCATTACTTTTACTGTATCATTACTACAGCCTGTAGCATTCTAAACTAAGTCACCTCCCTTGCACTGTGATTGTCATTAAGCAATAAGCCCACCTCTGAGACTCAAATATATTTTATATTTAAACATAAAACATTTAAATATATATATATATTTAAGCTCTTACTTTATTCTATAACGTCTTGAAAAAACAGGTTAATGTTGTAGCCATAGTAGATTTTAGCAACTTTAAAGTGAATGAAAGTTTTTCATTAGCTACCATGTTTTTCTTTCTTTAGTTGAGTGTTAAGCTAGACACAAGAGGTAGCACACAAGAGACTGGGTAGAACGTTGAATGGCGCGAAATGCTCTGTTAGCTGTTTTAAGGTAGGCAACTGGCTCTACTTTTGTGTGCGCATCATGACTGTCATTCAGTACTGGTAGTAACCAATGACAGAATGGACAGAGCATGAGTGACGCCCCCTGTAGGATTAAAATTTAATTTTGCAGAGCCTGCTGCCGCCGCCATGTTGATTGTACTGCTTCTTCTGCATTCTTCATTTCCCAGCACTGGAGGTTGCCACTTGGTAGTAACTACTTAGTCTAGAAGATTCTAATGGTAGCACAGAGATTGTACCCTGTATTATTTCCAAAAATAAATTATATTTAATCACAATGGCCAATAAAATGCCATGCATTTTATGCCATGCGACTTGGACCTGTTGTCACTCACCCTATCAAAGGGAATGCCGTATTTCTTCAGGATGGAGGGAGATATCAGCGTCATCTTGTGGCGAAGAAAGGCATCACAACCTTGAGAGCTGCCAGGGAAGAAGCCTAGGGGAGGAAAACACAAGATATTTAAGATCTTTCACCGACAATAACTGGAAATAAACTCAAACCATGAAATTATTCAAATATCAGAAACAACATTACGTAACAATATATGCGCAATATTCAATACATTTAATTGTACACCAACAGAATTCACTTTGCACTGAAAAATGAGTGAGATAAAAAAAAAAAAAAAAAAAAAAAAACATGGCAGAAAAATCACATGTGCTGTTTTAAAACCTCGGTTCACGTTTGATTTCTACACTACGTTTCCAGGACTGCAAGTAATGATTATTTTTTATTATTGATTGATCTGCTAATTATTTTCTAGATTAAAAGAAAAGCTCTAAACATTTCTAATGTAAGATACAGAAAACTGTTTAGTGGTATGATGCTTGGAGGACGGATGAGTTGGCAGGTAAGCATTCAAAGAATTCCAGCTATGCATTACCGATTACACAGGTTTCTCAAGAACAAATTGTTTTTTGTTTTTTTTTACTACATTATCGTTAATTCCACAACCTGAAAATGGAAATCCAGTTTCTTGCCAACACGGATGTGAATTAATTTACACCCCAAAGTGTGAAATAATCACATTACAGCAGTGCATGTAAATGTGCCTCCAGGTTGTCTTTCAGAGGGCATCTGCTGGATTATATTAGTCCTATGTCACAAAGAAAGACTACAGCACAAAACTGGGACTAGATACTGTCACTTACAAAAATCTTTATCTCATTCAGCATGACCAAAAAGAAAACCTTTGCCTGAAGATCTACTTTGCAATGGCAGATATGTGTGTTTATAGATATTGTGTTATGAATTTTAAGAAGCCTTACACATGATTGTAAAACTCAGGATACCAACTGTCTTAACCTTGGTCTCATTTAGTCATAATTAATCCCAAAACAATATAAATAGCTCTATCACTGATGTGAATTAATTGTTGATGTCTAGGCTGCAAACCGTATGTTGTGCATAGCTGCTGAAAACTTTGCCATGTTACCTTTTGCGTAGCAAAACAACCACCCCAGTTTCTTAAAAACACAGACTGCTTTGAGATCATAATATTCCCATCTGACATTTTTGGTTTTCAAAGCCCCAAATCTGTCTCTAAAACAAAGGCTCACTCTTGCTCTTGAAAACAGAGATGCTCAGACAGTCTCTGCATAATCAAAAGCAAGAATTTCTCCTCCATCACTCAACTCTCCCACTCTTTACTGTCTGTACCCGCCAGTGCCTCAAAGGGGGGTCCATCCAAGCCTCCACCCAGTTAAACTTTAATGTGACTGACAGTATAATCGGCACCCATTTCATCCTTCATTTTCACTGCATTGTTTCAGCCTCTGTTCCACCCTACAAAGCAAGAGAGGGAGAGAGGGCCTCTATTCTCTCATCGCCAGCCTGCTTGTTAGAGCTGATAAAAGGTGAATAATGTGCCGACAGAGCGCGGGTATTAATCCCCATTAAAATGCAGCTGGCTCTCTGAGCTCTCCGCGGGGTAATATTAACTTAAAGGCTTCATTCTGTCCTTTTGAGTTTGAAAATTAAGTTCCTGCCTCCAACCCTGCACTCCCCCCAACCCAATAAGTTTGAAGCCATGACTAAAATAATGCGGAGATGAGGAGCGATAAGAGCAACGGCTGTCGCTGTGTCAAATGTTTGGAGAGGAGTTTTCAAGTAACAAGACCATTGTCCCAGCCCCATTAGGCATTCCTACTGCACTCATAACTGTCTTTTTAGGACCTCGTAAACAGTTGGCTACCTGAGTTGACGACGGCTTTGATAGGTCAGCGGGTGCTTGTTAAATAACGTTGGCATTGCTTTCCTCCCACTGCCAGCTGCTCGGATAGGCTGAGAGAGGAAGGCTGCAATCTGACTCTGTCTGAAAGCTCAATGCCAACGTGAAAAGTGAAAATTCAAAAAAAAAAAAAAAAAAAAAACCTGTATTCCAGTATTGAATTTACTACTAAATCCCTTACCAAATCTATTTAGGTTTAGTTTTCAAAAATCTCACTGAAAATCCCTCAGAAAAACATTTGGTACTTTAGCTACTGAGGAAACTTTCACTTAATTGACTCAGTACGTTTCATGATTACTGGAGGTGCAGATTCAAAACTATTCAGTTGATAAGCTTAAAATAATATAATTATATACTTGTCCCAATCAGCAGAGCTTTATTATGTACTGTGAATAAGGATGATAATAGGCCTAAAATAACTAAAAAGAAAGCAACCATTATTAATGTTATTAATGTCTATTGTGAAATTGATCTATCTTATCTAAAGCAGTTGTGCTTTGTAATACTGATTTTTGTAGGGCTTTCAGCTGGTATTTAAATTACAGTTTAAAACACTGATTTGAGGGTTGAAGTGAAAGAAATGAGGTTCTGTCACTGTTAATGATTAGCATTTTAGCCTAACTAACAACATGACTGCATGTTATTCAAGTATACCAGTTTCAGTAGGACTGCCCTGACTTACTAAGTTAAATTGATGTAGTTAAATGTGCATATAGCTAAATCTCAGAGCATCCTAACAGCATGTTTTAACATCAGTTACACTGTAAATCATGTGTTCAATATTAGCTGCTTCTTTTTTTTTTTTGAAGAGATTCCTTGTCTGTCATATGCCATAGATTGCGCGTTGCACATTCCAGCCCCTCTGGCGGAAAAGCAGGAAAGCAAGTGACATTGGTGATAATCGATTTTTTCTGGGTTCTTCACAACAGCAAGGACAAATGGTGTGCCTATTTAATGTAGTTTGGGATTTGGCAACTCTCCATCATCATCCCTACATCTTATACCTTATTCTACATGCAATACACGGGTTAATCCTCATTGATCACAATGGGATCAGTGGATGAGTAGTGGAAATATAAGGGAGAGGAGAAACCTTGTGTCAAAGGGGCAGATGGTTGAAAAAAAAAAAAAAAAAGGCAGAGTGGTCACAGACTATTTCACTTCAGGCTCGGAGTCACACAAGATTTTCAGTATATGAGCTATAACCCTTGTGCCAGATCCAACTCTGGCTAAAACATTCAGCAAAGTCATTTTGAAGTAAATTAGAGATGCAGTCTGACACTGTCCACATCCGCGATGCTCTTGGGTTGTGACACATATGACAACAACGTAGCAAGCAACAACAACCATTGTTTACTCCTAGGCACCACGAATAATCCATCAATGCAGAGTCCAGACTGACTGGGCTTCATTGTTGGGCTTTGGAAGTGTTGTCAAACTCAATCTGCAGAAGGCACAGCTGATGCTGCTGACTTCAGTTCAACCAGCCTGCCCTCCAAATGCAGCATCTACAGCCCTCCTGGATCTTTTTAGTAACACTGACGTGGGCTGCTCGCATCAAAAATAGAACAGATGCGAATTTCATGCGGAGCAGAGCGGAGAGACGCTTCTGGACGCTTCTGAAACGGACCACCGCAGAGCCGGTGGGGTTTGACACATTGACTATAATGGTCTTGTATTGCTTGCGCTGGCACATGCAACGCGGCGCACATGCAACGCGGCGCACATGCAACGCAGCGCGGACACGCCCAGTGGGGTTTGGGTGTTGTTTCAAATTGCTTCTACTTCTCAAGCTCCATTTAGGCACAGCCAGGTGACAAAGAAATCTATATTTTTGTATGTGGTGAGAAAGTGGAATATCAAAGATTCTCACCCACCCTGTACATGCAAAGAATTTTTCAATGTGTGGCCCACAGCGCATACCACACTGTTCATTGTGAGGACCACTGCGTCTGCCAGATAAGAAACTGCAGAGAGGTTGTTTATTCTGAGAGGTAAAGGGTTCTCAACAGTGTTGTGCATGCTGAGCTCAAGTGAAATGAGGCAGGGTGCAAGGCCTGATTCAGAACAAATCTAGCGCTGCGGCACAAACGCAGGTTTTCCCATTTATTTGAAGTGGGTACTGCATTTTGGTTGTGGCTGTGCAGGCCGCAGGGTATGCCACAAAAAACGTAGTGACCTGCAGAGTTATTAAGCTGGATTCGACTTTAGGAGAAATGCAACCCTATCTCATGCTGCAGTGACCAATCCTACATTTAAACGATCAAGTATGTGCTTTGGGTGTGTGTCAGTGTGTATTTTTACATATATACTAAACATGTAATGTGTGGATGAATTAATGGTGTGTGTTGAACAGTCTGAAGCACTATCTTATTACTTAATGTGACAAATAGAAAGCAAACACATAGTGTGGAATGATAATTGAATACATCATCAGGGCCTCACCTTGCGCCAGCCTCTCCAGCCTCTTGCCGTGCTCAGGTGGGACAGCATACCTGTATACAGAGAGGAAACAAGGTGGTCAGTTTAGTGAAAGGCTGGCCTATTATTACGAGCCTGAGATGGAAACAATTTTGACATGTACACTAACACTATCAAAAACAGGTTACACCACACCTAATCTCCATTTTCCGAATCTTCCTTTTCTACTTGCTCAGATGGACTCCCTCTCCCTCCTTGTGCACTTTCCTTGAACCTCTAAGATATTATCATTTTATAATGACAAGACAATGACAAAAGCTTTCTCCTGTTTAAAACCTTTTTGACCATAGGATTTTGCAAGTAAAATGGAAAACCGTAGGCGTAACTATAGGGCTGCCTTCCTCACATTCAACACTATGTTTTCTAACAACTACTAACAGAAATAAATGAAGTAGAAGTCACACTGAGCATTACTTAGAATCTTTAAATAAAGCTGTGTTCAGACTGTAAATAAAATTTTGGAGGTAGCACAACAGGATATAAATTCAACGCAAAGGTCATGCTAGATGTGTGAAATAAGGCAGATGTCCATCCATACTACGTGACGATGTTTCAGCTTGCAAAACATTTGCACATTATGACTCAACATAATCATACCCAGAAACGGATAGAGATTAGGAAAACATGGCAAGCTGCTTGAGGAAAATAAGAGAAAATTTTCAGTTTCTGTTAACTTTTATATACTAGCCAGTCTTAGCTGTCACTCAAACACAGCAATGGCACAAACACAAACGGTCATGTGTATGTTGCTATATTAACTCTGTACAGGTCGGAGTCGACACTGACCGTACTTTAAGAAGCTGACACAATGGTATCATTCGCTAAATGCTGACCTACGTTAACAGCGTTGTGTAGATGCTCGAAAAAAAAAAGTTAGAATTTGAAGAGGCGAAGAAGGGGAAAATGGAGGGTGGTGGAAAAGATTAAATGACTGGTGAAGGGCAGGACAAGGAGGAATTACTGTTTTGGGAGTGCTGGGGTATTTCACTGCCCTCAGCACTTACTGTTTTAAGAAATGAAATTACCCATGACGTACACCTCACCACCCCTCCCTCGCCTTCTCTTTTATACATGCACACAGCGTGCAAACCAGTCATTATTCTTATCGCTGTTTGGTGGATGGTGGTTCTACATTTGGCACCAGGTTGCTTTGATCTTTGTCTTTGTGCATGGCTCTGTCTTTAAGTATTTGTGCAAATAAGAAGTTATGTTTTATTACTGTACAAATACAGTTGGCCCTATGTCACTGGTTCTGTGTTGGTCCACCAGTAGAGCAAGGTGCTACAGTTGCCAAGAAGTCAATATAATGAGGTATGTACTGTAAAGTATGTACCATTATAAAAAATGTCAGATGCCACATTTAGAAAGAGAGTTTATTTGTATAACAGAGTGGGAAGTAGCAAGCAAAGCTCAAATCCATTACTTTGTGCCGTTATTATAATGCTCTTTATTACTGCAATTATTTCCTCTGAGATTCCACCAGAGATTTTTGGGAAATGAACTATGGGTAGGAAAACAGTGTACATTTCTCCCTCCTTGTTCAAGCCTCAACAGCCAGATGGATGTACGAAACAAAGGGATAAAGAGAAGTGAGAATGAAGAACGAAAGAAGAAAGATGGTGAGAATCAACAGCACATGAGGGGAGACAGAAAAGGAATGAGCATGAGCATAAGACAGAGAGCGAGAGAGATAAAAAAATAATAATAAAAATAATAAACACTCAGAAGGTAAAAGACGAAGTCAACTTCAGTCAGAGGTGCCAAGACATGGTGCCACACTGCCACCTGTAGACGAAAACTTAGAGCTTCAGAGAGGAGCAGCCTCCTACACTGTTTATTATTCTAGCAAGGATTTAAACACAAGTATCCCTCATCAGAGTCTTGCGACCAAAGTCTTTCATGCCATCAGGGAGCAAGCAAGTGGCATTTGACAAGGAACAAATGTAATGAAATTCAGGTTATTGTCTCAAGAGTTGTGACTGGCCTATTTTAGTGAGTCAATAAGCGCATAAATACCCTCTGTATCTTTGTCCTGGTTTTCAGACCATAAAACTATAATCATTCCCAGGCATATCTTTAAATTTTGCATTTTTTCTGTTAAAAAGATGGGTAACACAAATGTAATGAACCAGGATATTAGATCAGAGTAGTAATATGTTCTGTGACCATACGACAAAGAACAATAAGACAAGTAATAACTTACTGTTTACCTAAAAGTGTTGTTGAAACCTAGCCTTGGGTTTTGGTTTTTTATTACACCACAGCAAAACAGGGAATCTTGTGAGGGATCGGATATAGCACTGTGACTTTGCCTCCATATGCATCACTGTGCCTCATTTACTTTTTGATACAGTATGTGTATCTTAGCAACTTAGCAATTCCCACTAACTGTCCTACATCACAATCACACCACTTAGAACCTTTCTGCTGTTGCATTACCTAAAAAGTTGTCACAATGCATTTTTGTGTCACATACTGTACATTGTGAGCATTAGTGGCATGTACCACTTTTATAGACGACCTTACAGATGAGATTTTACAACATCATTTTAATGTAGGAAGTTATGCTGGAACACAGCTTATCAGGGAGATAAAAACAATGTTGGTGTTAAAGCAACACCGTGTAACTATTCTACCGTAAAATAAATAAAAACTAAATAAATACTACACTGTAACTGGGTGAATGGTTCCTCTGCCATTCTCACCCTGCACCTTGTACACCTGTTCCTTCATTTGCCCTCCTTACCACCATCCCAGCATCTCCGTGATTTACAGTTTCCTGGTGGACAGATAAATAAATTGCTGTAACTACAGCTGCTGTTAGATAATGTTAGCTCAATTTGTTAGCCATGTTTGGCACCACCAGGAAGACAAGGCCAGGGGCGTGGGCAATTGTAGACAATGAGCAGTGCCAGTGTTGTGCCAAATCTGGAGCTGGGCAATCAGACAACGCAACTGAGACTAGCAGCTTCTATGGACATCATGGCAGAGGCAAAGAGGCCGACAGAGAAATCTAAGAAAAAGAGAAAGTGACCACGCAAGAACAAGAGTAAACCCGAGACTGACTTTTAGTTGTTGGCGAGAGCTTTGTGAAATAAAAGGCTGAAAGACTGGGAGCTGGGCTTCTTCCTGTTGGACTAGTAAGTAATATTAGCTGTCTGCTATGTTGTGTGTGTTGTTGCACTTGCTTGATGTTTGGCTGTTAGAAAAGTTTTTGATCATAAGTAATATAATTATAACAAATGTGAGTGTGCAACAGTGGTATTGCATTTTGTGTCACATTAAATGAATGTTCATCTTCTCATCCAATTCTTGGTAAGACAGCAAATAAGTACATTTCTTAAAATGTGCTGCTTTAAAGGTGGATCTTATTCTTGGGGAGCATCACATTGCAGATGTTTCTGTGTAAATATGAGCACATCAGAGCAGCCCGCACTAGAGAACATCCTTTAGATGATCCCTTCCATCCCAGCATCAAACCAAACAAATCAGCCGATCAGCGCGTCTCCTCCCGTACCCTCCCTCCTAAGGCTACAGTTTCCATGGCAGCAACACGTCTGTCATTCCAGCAGCAGAGAGAGGATCACAAATAAAACAACAGCAAATGAAGACTTGAACTTTTCCACCTCTCTAAGGAAGAGTTTGATTTTATCTATGGCGGAATAGCACTCCTGGCACATGGAATTAAGTTGTCGTGACAGGATGAGCAGTGACACAGTGTGTGTTGGTGTGTTTTACACCACTATAGACCTGTAGTTGTCTTGTAATTTGGTGATTTCTAGTTCATAGCCACATGGATGAAGAACTAATGGTATTTACTGTACTTTTATGCTCTAACAAACATTTAAAAGGGACACAACACACTTCTCTACCTGTCAACACTATCTACACCTGCAAGACACACACATACTCAGTTAGACACCAGGGGGTCACATTTTGAGGAGAGGAATGCTGCAGGCAGCAGATCTCAAACCTTCTTGGAGCTTAGTTGAAACTTATGAAAAGCAACCACTCTGGGACCTGTAAAGGTACCTTGAATTACTGCAGCACTAAATCAAAGCCCAGAACACCCCGGCCAATAGCCAAAATGCAGTTACAACCCAACTAATGCGACATGCAGATTTTCAGCTCTCCGTTTCTCTCCTTTGGGACAACAAAACTGTCAAATGCAAATGGTTCAAAACCTCTGGACTACAGAGGAGCTTGAGGACTGATGGATTCATAATAAACTCCCCCCCTTACTGGGAAGCTGCAGCCAGGATACACTTCAAACTTCAAAATAACCCTTTCAATTCTCTTTCGTCAGCCTTTCCCTACCTTCCTCTCGCATGCTCTAAGGCTAATCTTTTATCTGACAGCAGATCCACTGGTGTGTGTTGGAGTAGAGGGACGATTGAGAGGACTTCAGCAACGAAAATAAAGAGAAAAAGAATGATGAAGGGATTAAGGCAGGGAGAAAGTGACAGACTGCTAAGGCTGAGATCTTTTACACATCCGCCAGTGTATATGTGTGTGTGTGTGTGTGTGTATAGCAACAGTAGTCATTATGGTGGGGGTCTAACTTTGATGGGTGCTGAGTTGCAGGGGGAATGGACTTAATTTCACAAACGGCTGCACTATGAGAGGAGAGTTAGAGGGTGTGTGTGTGTGTGTGTGTGTGTGTGTGTGTGTGTGTGTGTTTTAAGGGGGCATGCTCTGTTTAACAGCCTGTAATTACCCCGCTACACACAAGTGTAAAAGTGAAAATGATTCAATTTCAGAAAACTGAAGGTGGGAAGGTTTGGTGAGCACCAAGAGAGAGAGCAAAACCAAGCGAGCCAATTAAAAGAAGGAGAAGAAAAAGAGAAGAAAAATAAAAAGCACTTGTTTAAAAAAAGAAATGAATGGGGCGCAACCATCCATCTAAGAGAGAATTAGTGCTAAAAAAATGACAGGGAAGATAGGTATGAGCAATGCAAGAGGAAGAATAAAGAGGAAGGAAGCTGGAAAGTAATATAATATGCATTCATGTGCTGACAAACTGCTGATCCAGCATGACAAGATATCTGCTTTAAAAAGAAATTCAGGCAGTGAGACATGTACAAAAAGAATCTGCCCAATTAATACATAAAAAAACTAATATGACTTTTTTATATGTATGAATTACTTACTGTAGATTATGACTTTAATTGTTCTCTTCCATTTGTAAAAAGATTTTTATAAAACAACTGTCAGTGTATCTTAAGAGAGCATGTTAAAACACCTGCACTTAACTGTTATCACAGTTGATGCTCCACAACATGTCACGGTCTCATACTTATAAATACTCCAAAAAAAAAAACATCCTGACCAATGACTACTTCTTCTTTCTGTACTGTACATCTGGTGTGTGCTTCAGATGGCAACGAACATGCGCAAAAAGGCTCATGTGTTGCCGTTAGCAAGGAGAATGAAAGAAGTAAGGGGAGAGTTGTTTGATGGAGTAGTTAAGACTCTCCTCAGTCAATCAATTTTATTTATATTGCCTAAAATCACAAATCCGCCCCAAAGGGCTGTCCTGTGTAAAGGAATGGGCTCGGAAGAATGTACTGCATTTAATTTATTCAAGTTTTCATCAAGCTAAATGTGCAATTTGCAATTTTCAAATGTACTCTATGAAATTGTTTCTGAGACCTGACCTGACCTGTTCTTAAACAGTTCATTGCAACAAGTGTATGTCTTGTTAAAGCACCCATAAGCAAGACAATAACGTCCTCCCTACTTACCAATATGACAAATTTGATCAACTGGCAACTGGCTATATGTTAACGGTTGCCATACTTGTGGAGGTTGAAAAATAACGAAGAAGAATAAAGAGGCTCAAGGTTAAAGAATAATACAGGCATTACAGCCCACCAAACACCAAACTTAAAACCACAGCTTGATGAATGTCAGCTTTATGTACATACACACATTGACAATAAGCTGTAATGATACCTTTCCACTCTGTGAGAGGTGTAAAAATGAGACAGATAAGTGACTTTAATGAGATCACATCACAGAGAGGGGGGAAGAATACTGACAAAGAACACAGGTGAGAGAGCAAATAGAGAAACAAACACGCGCACGTTCACACACATAGATAATACTGTATTCATGAAAGCACCTAGGCTGGGTTGGCTCAGCTCACCACCAGCAGTGTCATGGATAAAAAATAACATGGAGGTAAAGAAGGGAAAACACACACACCGAAAATCAAGCGGGAAAAAGTATTTTTCCATTGATACCAGGGCCCACCAGGGGTGCCAGACAGAAACAGAAGGAAATGTAATAATGATGCAAAGAACATAAAGCAAGAAGAGAGAAAATAACCGCTCTAAACACGATCAATGCCTATCTATCTACACAACAGCTGCTTAAAAAGGTTTAAGCAAACTTTCTGTGCTTTACAATGAAACCTCAAATTTCACGCCTATGATAATCGGGTCATGAGAAAAGATGACAATGAACAAATCAACACGAATTCTAGTATTATTCAGGAAGTCTTTGTCATAATATCTGAAGGTCAAAGCTAAAAACAAAAAGACATTTTGAGAAATTTTGAGAAAAATATGATTACATTTGGAAAAGGTGAAATAACCAGTGATAAGCAGGCACAGCCTGCTCAAAGCAGCACAAAAAAAAAACAGCATTACAGTCTACAGATCAAAAGCTTGCTGCTCCTGAAAAACAACAAACTGAGAACTGTGAATGATGTAGCTGGCGCACAGTTGTGATGTTTAATACCCATTAGAAACATCCCACCCTCTAGGTCTGTTATGAGTGTTTTGGACTGATTCACTGAGATAAATAGGTTGAAGGCCCCTGGTGTACGATACAAAGCCAATGAAAAAGCAGGAAAAGTGACAGAGGAAGAACATGCACCACAGAGACAGAAAGAAAAACCTGTCCTACTATGCTTTAATGATACTTTTCGTTGTGTGAGTCTGTGTGTGTGTCTGGGTGAATCTGAGAGTAAGAAACAGGTCTGTTTCTTCACTTTCATACAACAAAGTTCCAACATAGTATCATTTGAGGTGATCTTTTTAATAGAAAAAACAAACGGACAACTGCAAATTTCATGGATGTGTTAATCAATGGGAAACAAGTCTATCTTCATGATTGATTAGCCTTCTTGAGCCCTTTTTAAGCAGAAATGACAAAATTCTCTGGGTCCTACTTCTCTGATGCAAGTATTTGCTCATTTTTTACTATTGTAAACTTGATATCTTTGCATTTTGCTGTCAAAACAAGACATTTGGGAAACACATATTAGACTGTGGGAAACTGGAAAAGGCTTTTTTTTTTTATGATTGATGATCCTGACATTTTATGGACTCAACAGGAGATGAATTTATCAAGAATATCAATAAGTATATCCACCTTTGCTGGTATGTAATTAGTAGCTACAGTTTTGTTTACACACAACCAAACATTCAGCTATGTGCCAAGCACAGGTGACTCACCAGGACTTCGGCTGTCCAAAGTGCAGATAGTTGATGCTGTAGAGGTCCATGTCCTCAGTGTGCCATGCAAATGTGGTCTTCCACATGCCGAAGTAGAGGTAGGGAGTGTTGACACCCTCGATAACGATGCCACACTCCTGCTCCACCATATCCAGCAGTGTGTTGAGGTGGCCAATGTTCCACTCTTGAATGTCCTGAATGGAGACAACAGTCACTTTCATGTTAGATAGACAGATAGATGAATAGACAGATTTGTCTGCACACTACACTCTAACTGGGCAAAGTGTTTCAATGACCACCAGATGGTGCTGTAGTCAAGGAAAAATGTACTGAGCAGGGTGTTAAAATAACACAATTCTTTATGTCATACAAACATAATCTTTATAGTAGCTTGCGTATGTTAAGGGCATAATATGACAATAAACAATTATTCATTCATTAATTTAGGCTCTGAACATCCTACCATGGATTAATTAATCACAGGCTGTATTTTAATTGAAGTTCCCAGGTTAGCCAATAATATTTGTAATTTGAAATTTGCAGTGAAAAGGTCCACTGTCATGTGAGTAACTACTGAAATCACAACTAACAGTCCTGTCAGTGAAAGGTATCTCACAAAATAAGCAGGTTTAGCAAATCAGCCCAGACCAATGAGCACGTACAAACCCTCACCTCATCATAGATGGAGCCACTGACATCGGCACCATAAATGGGTGACACAAATGTGAGGTTCTTCCAGTATTTCCTCTCAAGGTCATCAAAGTCTTTGTGCCGGGGTGTGCAGTACCTGAAAACAGCACAGAACCAGTCATATTGTGAGGCAACAGCCAAAGGACTGACATAGGATAAAAACATTCTTGCAACAAGTGTTTTTTTTTTTGTTTGTTTGTTTTTTTTTTTACATTTCATGCTGCAGGAAACACAAGCTAGAAAATGTTACAATGTCACTGTTTTTATGTTAACATTATTAATGTTTCTTGTTATTCAGGGTAGTACTTTAGGCCACCCCACAATAAATATAAGATATATAAGATATGACTACTATTTCTTTATTGAACTTCATGTAAGTATTTTTATGACCACTAGAGGGCAGAAAAGGCTTCATACAGTGCCTAAATACACCCAGAGTGAATCAATTTACATAAAGCCAGTTTGCAGACAAGAAGAAAACAAACAATTCTGTTTGCTATGAGTTTTAATCTCCCAGCCTTATTGATAAACAAATGTCCTTTAATGATATCTGATTTGTTAAAGGTTTGTGTAAAAGGTAGTAAAATGTCAGCACATAAATCTTACAAAACATTGCTTGACAAAAGTGACGTGGAAGCCTCACACATCTAGCAGGCACATTTATAAATGAGGCCTCTGGACCAGGACCCGACTTACTTCTTGCTGTTGGCCAGCTTGCGGTACTCGCCAACGGTCATGGACTTCTTCTGGATGTTGTACTGAGTGAACAGCCCCGACTGTCCAGTCACCACTTGCGTGATGGGAGCTGGAATTACCATGTCCTCTATGCTGTCATAATTCCTCCGCGGCTTCCAGCCCTCTGGAGGGATCACCTGGTGAAGGAGACAGATTGTGAGCGTTTGTGTTCATATTAAGTAAGGTGACAAGAGTTTTACAATGACCTGAATCCATGTGCAGCTACATTTTCAAACTCAATAAAATTATTATCACAAGCCCATCCAAGTCTCATATGTTAAGTGGTGCTATAAATTACTTGACTGAACATTGACTACACTGATTATAAACCATAAATTGCCAAACATTTAATGATTTAAGCTTTAGACATCAATAATCGAAATAGAGGCCATAACAGGACTGTGTGATTGTGAGAGTACGCATGTGTGCTGTGCTCACTTTTGCCAGGCCAGCACGGTGAGCTCCTTGACTTTCCATGTAGACAATGTATTTAGCGAAGTCTTTGAACTCCTCCATGGTGGGCCGGAAAGTCATAATCTTGCAGCTGGCGTTCTTGGCGCTGGCTGGCGGCAGTGGTGGCAGCAGAGGGATCGGTGGCACCTCAGAACCTGGTGCCACATCTGGGTCTGTAGGCTGAGCCAGGATGTGATCTGGAGGAGCATCATGTTCTGAGGTCAACGCTGTTTCCGGGGTCTCAGCTATTGCTGGCTCCTTGGTGGGAATCTGGTCTTGGGCTGCATTGGAGCTTCGGGCAGGAGGGGATGCTGGAGCAATGTCGGCGGGTGAGGCTGGGGCAGGTGCAGGATGACAAGTCGGCACCGTGTCCATGGGCATGTCAGTAGCCATTGGGTCTTTTGGGGGTTGCAGGTAAACCTGGAGGGGAGAGCAAGGACAATCAGAGTGTGTTCAGTATATTTCAGCTTCTTTCCAAAGTGGGAGCAGCAGCAAGGTAGAGAAACATGTAAGTGTTCAAGAATTAAGCATCTAGCAGTAATGGAATGTAACTACATTTACTCAGGTGTGTTATTTTTGTGCAGTGTAAAGTTGTACTTTACTTAAAGCCCGTGTAAAGTAAGAATAAATGTGTTCTGAGTTAGTCAGATCAAAGAAGAAAGCATTATTAACCATCCAGCCAAATTTGAATGATTTCAAATAGACAGATTTATGAAATTAGGTGTCAAAATTGTGTAAAAAATGAGCAGTATTCTCTGATTCAGGACTGTGGGGGCGTGTCCGCTGAATGTGCTGAAGCCACGCCCACTCCTGGGAGCAGTCAAGCAACTATTTTGAAGCAATTGAAACATATCAGATGAGTTCCGAAAACGACATGACTAACTTTGAAACACTGAGTGAGATGAATCAATCTCTCTGGGGTAGGGGTGCAGGGGTATGCTCAGGGTGGCCTCAGTGTGTCATCGAGCCACCCTTTAGGACTAGGATTAGCTTAGCTTGACTGCTATGTCTAGTGTTGTTGCAACTGCTTGATGTATGATGAGTGCACTTGTACGCCTGTGCGTATTTATGACAGCCATGTTTAGGTGAATTTACACTCGCACCAAATACCAGTTTCTTCCATAATGTTGCTTTAATAAATACAGATAATATTTGACAGTAATTTGATTTCATTACATTGAAATCTTCCAGGACACTTGGACCGGCACCAATTCATTCTAACAAAACCTCTGCAAGCTGTGCTGATGTTTACTTAGATACGCATTTCTTTTATTGAGCCCGTCATTTAACTTAACTTAATAATATTCTCTAATAAAGTGATTTGAAGTTAATAAAACGTTTTTTACTGATTGTTTCACAGCGGTTATATTCAGCACAAATAAACTTCCGTTGATGCACATTGTTTGTTTGTCTCCGGCTGTAACACATTGTGTTTGTGCCAAATTTATTTCATATCTGGCAGCTCAGTGTGTCAGTGGTAGCTTTGGGTGGGGACACACGAGACAAAACACAAACAGACGCTCTGCACTGGAATGGAATTGTTGTCAAGAAGCCAGTATTTTAATTTAGCATGTTTCCTTAATCTCTGATGGCTTAGCAAGGTAGTTGTATGATCTAATACAGTACATATATTACATATTATTCTTTTAACTTTGTCTAACAAGACATTTCTACTACTGGCAACAAGTGCTTGCTTACTGTGCGAACAAAAATTGCAGGGCCCCTACCTCTAAAGCACAGACTTTTTGAGGGCAATCAACTGTGCACCAGGAATCGTAATTTAGTGCTTAAGACATTAGTAAATTAATCTATTAGTCGCTTTTTTCAAGCAAAAATACCATCCATTCTTTGTCTTCAGCTCCAACAAGCTGAGGATTTCTAGTTTTTATATTATAAACTGAATATCTGTGGATTTTGTGGTCTGATGAACAAAGTAATGAGACGGCAACATTGTAAATGTGACGGGCATTTACACTGCACTCACATTTAATTGTCTGAAATAATTGTTAAAAAAAATAATTGACAGATTAACTGATAGTTGCATTACTAGTTGCAGCCATACATAAAGGAGCAGTGTGTCAGATTTTGTAACATTAAGCATGTTAGTGAAGGTGTGAATTGCAAACTCATCATTTCATCCTCACCCTCCTAGCATAATGGAGGAACTACTGTTGTCACAGAAAACATCAAGAATGCAAAAGTTCAGTCAGTGCTTCGTTTGTAGAAGTATGCTGGTTCAACATGGCTATTCCCTGGAGCAGGACCCCCAACAAAAAACATAACTCTTCTTTTTTAATACTAAGAAAATATAGTTATGCATATTATGTTCCACTTCTGTCACAGTCTATAAATAGAGCCACCTAAATCTTACACTCTGGACCTTAATTTAGACTAGTAAAAATACTCAGGTCAAGTCCCCGAGTTCTTTAAAAGGTTTCAGGGTATTTTCAAAAACTCAGATGTGTGCTGTTTTAACACTTGCTTTATGGGTCCCTGTCTATCAACAGGTCGTTCTTCCTCTTAATTCTGGATGGAAACATTTGATGCAATTTCAAATCTAGTGCGATTTCTGAAATATTTTCTTACAGCATGATACAGCATGCATCCTACGTGGCTCTTATCTCCTTTCCTTCTTTTAAAAACACAAATTAATGCAAATTTTGTTTGTTTGCAACATTTCAATGTTTTGAACATCAGTTCAAACAGGAATCATTACATGTGAATTTGCATTCACTTTCCATAACTTGATAGATATTATCAGTATATAATATAATAGTTAGCTGGGAGAATCACATTGTATATTTAGAGTCGAACTTTTGAAACATTCTGAATCATTCAAGAAAAAAAATTGCAACGTATTAAAGACTCAATTATTCTGTCATTTTTACCATCTTCAAACAAACACGTGACAATAATTTAGTTTGTTTCCCACAAACATGTGAAAAGTTGAAAATGAACATGAACATTGGGACTGTCAACCAAAACCAGCCAAAACCTCAACCAGCATTTTCTCACTGACTGTCACCAACTTCAATAGACGTTCCACTTTGAGTGTTTCACCACACTTGACAACATAGATGGGTAGAATAATGATATGTTTAGGTTTTAACTTTAGGGTTATCAAAGAGAACATATTTTAGATCTGCATTTGCTTACACGTAGTTTGGATAGTCCCCAAAACAATTTCTGGCTTACACACACTTAAAAAAAAATAATAATAAAAATTGTTGCATCCCTGTACATGCATTGCATGCAGCTGTTCTTCCAAAACATTCACACACAACAAGTAAAGCATCAGTAGCTGGGATGGGAGGTTGTACTGTGAGCTCTATTGCAAGGCAAATGGACATAATCCAACAGGTCATTTGCATGAGGCACCTGTAGTGCAGGAAGCATGCCCCGAGCTTAAAACAACATAGCCGAATAAAAAGAGCGGAGTTAGGCATGTTTTTAGCTGAATATATGACATTTGGAAATAAACAGTGAGAGAGAAAGACGTGTCTTACCAATTAAATGTTCATAAACCAGTCAATAAATATCTGCAGCTAGTTTTACTTTGTCACATTTAAAATTGTTTGCAAACGCTGTCTCAAGAGCAAGGACCCTCTTTTTTAGCCGGGACTGACCTATTCAGGGGCTGGAAGGCCACATGACCCCCAGCTGTCTAACCACAACAAAAAGGGGCCTACACGGTCCCCTTTAACTCAATCTGAGCCTGAAACTTGTTTCAATACTGCAGCACGCTGAATTACGTCTGTATTCGCGAAGTGCATTTGTAGCCCCGGTAGCTATTTCATTTGTCGTATTTGTGAAAGTAAAACGACGCTGCTCGACTTAAAGGGAGCTGCTGCTGCTGCTGCTGCTGCTGCTGCTGCTAAGGGCGACCATGTCTCTGCACAACTAACATGAAACTGCTAGCATTTCACCTAAGATGACAGCGAACAAAAAACTGTAGCCCACGACCATAAAAAAACGAGTAAAATGGGTAACTCGCGTTAATCTTCTATGTTTCTTTGACAAAGCTGTACAAACCCGCAAAGCAGCCGTTAAAACGGACTACACACGTCGCCGTATCCTAACGTTTATGTATTCTCAGCTAACACAGTCTAGCTCAGAGCTAGCTACTTCCATATCTGCATTTAGAAAAAACAAAACACTGCGACGACTCCACACAGCGCTATCACTCGAGAATGCGGTCTCAGGAACAAAACAAAATGAATCCCGTTTGGGCAGTATTACCTCCTGCAGCCACGTATTGTCCTCTCTGTTTTATTTAATCGATTTGGTTTGGTTTAAGTAAAAATTCCCTGGATCGATTTCCCTCTAGCATTAGCAAGCTGAGGCTAAACAGATCACGCCCACCTCACAAACTACGCATCGTGATTGGTTGGATCTCCGGGATGACAGGGTTGTTGGTCACAGATTGGATGATATGGTTGGTTTAATCGGTTATAGACACAGAAATCGACCAATGAAAATAGGTGCTCAATACTACTCGTCCTCGGTGCTGGCACTTAAACGACGTGCACGCCTCTCACGTAGACACTGCCGGGTGCGTTACAGGCTATGACGCTCCTCTGACCATGAGAAGCATAAATGCCCTCACTGCAAGAAAACATGTTTTAACGCAATACCCAGGAACCTCGTATGAGTTTAAGACTGTGTCCAAAACCTTGAACATAATGCGCCATTACACTTCTTAATCAAGTTTACAAATCAGTTGCATAAAATGTGTCATTGTGTAAGTCTTTGTGCCTTTTAATACAAACACAATCCAGTATATTATCTACCTCAATGTCATAACTGAGACCCCCAAGAGTGTGGATTAATGTAATGTGATAAGATTAATGTTCATTACAAGTCAATTTAGCAGTACAAACAACAAACAAGTCATTTTCACTTTTTTATTGAATAACACTGAAAATGTATTGACAAATCTTTGCACCAAACATGTGCAAGCAATTCTAAAACTACATATCAAAACTAAAATGAACTAAAAATTATACAATTTCTGAAAATATACATTTCCCTGTCTATGCAAATCTTTGTCTATCCGTAGAAACTCAAAATGCTGGCATGTGGATGGACACTGTCACACACACTGCTGTTGAAATTCAACACCATATATTCATTAGGAAGACAAAAAAAGGCAAACGGCAAAAGTAATATATAACAAATTCAGATAATTTAGCTGATTTAATATGAAATTTCAGGAGCAGTGTGTGGAATTAACGTAACGTAATGCCAACATTTTGTAAAAAAAAAATAAGGTCAGGTATTACAAGTGACCACAGGAGACACAAAAATCTGACTGAACAGCCCCCCCACCCCCCTCCCCCTCACAGATGGCAGTAATAGATTATAAAAGATGAAAATAAAAAAGTACAAATTTTAGCAAAAAGATACAAATAAAGTTTCTAGACTCAATTAGGTTTGAGTGTCAGGGACAATGTCTAAAGACCTAGATATATGGGCACCCTACATTACACACTTGGTTAAGCACTTGTTTCTTTGGGCTTTATCAAAGTGAACCTTTTAAAATCAAGGGGGAATCCAAATCTATATAGCAGAATATAATGGCTTTAAGAATCCATCGAGTTTAGCTTTCAATGTTTTATCAACTTCATAGAAATTTTTGAAAACCAAATTCCTCAAACTCATTTACAAGATATAAAAATTACAGCGTGAAAATATTTGAGGAACCAACACACAAGAGCCAACCACATTTGATGACACCGCTCCCTGACGAGACACTTCCTCTCAGACTGCTGAAGAGGTAGCTGAACGAGTGGTTCACTTTGTGTTTGTATGTTTGACATTTTATGTTTGACAGCAGCTTTTAGCTTCAGGAAGCTTCTTTTCTCAAAACAAAAAAAAAAACAAACAAACAAAAAAAAAAAAAGTTAAAAACATGTTGGTACAATTTCAATCATCCGATCATGCCAGGACAGAACAAAGCATCACGTCTGGAAGCCCCGTCAAATCAATATAATCTCAATAGTCTATTTTTCGCTAGTTTGTCAACTGATTTAACAGGAGCTAGCAAGCTGTATTGTTTGTAAACAAACAAAACAAGTAGGAACGTACAGACATAGCTTCAGGAGACAACAGCTTTCCAGGTCAGATTTGGATGTAGACCAACCACTGCATAATGAGATTTTGTAAAAATTGCACCAACATGACAACCAACCCCACCCAAACTAACGGCAGACCAGCTACGATGCAGATTCTAATAAAAGCCATGTACAAGAGAATCTCCAAACAAGTTGGGCAAACGGCTAAACCACTTTTGACTTAATGTTCTTAAGGATTACTATATATGGAGGGATTTAGTTAAAAGTAACATTTTACAATATGGATAACATTAGCATTAGTTAATGGAACAAAGTGAAACGGTGGGAGTAAAAATCACGTTTGAAGGTATTAACGGTGTAATGGTACAGTTACAAAGGAATTTTCAATTTATCATCAACTACACCTCATGGCAGATCCATGGTGAAAAATGGTAGCATTGAAGTCCACAAAAATTGTAGTTTTATAATCATAAAAATATATTAAGAGAAACTGATTCTTTATTGCCTATACTGAAAATTCCCCTTACAGTTTACGTCGCGTTTCCTCGAGCGCTGAGTAGGCAGAACCAATGATCATCGCCCATTGCTGTACCCTGGGAAAAACTGACTTAGAATGTCTTGCAGGGATTTGTTGACGGCCATGGAGTAGTTTTTGCCCAGGTCGTGCCTGCAGGCCGGGCAGGTGTACACCTCTGCTTTGAAGGACCGCTGGAGGCATTCCTGGAGTGAAAAGAAATATAGCAGATAATGTGATTTAAGATTCATTGTCCTTTGTAACCTTCGATAGCTGGCCGTGTCCTGCATTACACAGAATGTCATCTGACGTGTGTCAGAGGCAGGTGTAAAGTAGGGATTTGTTGATAGATCAAAAGCTACCATGACATTTACGAAAACCTTTCTAACCCCACAACTTCAAAACACCGCAAAAAAAAAACACATCTCAAAAGGTCATGATTCACTGAAGACTGCTTTACTGTTTAAGTTGAGGTATGCTCAGTAACTGCATACAAAAAAAAAATAACTTTTCCATTCTTCCATTTACACGCATACATTAAATGTACCTACAGACTGTGCAGTGCATTGCAAAAGTAGGGCATCCATCAAGTCTTGTTTATCATTTTTGCACCAACTACTAAGTTGTAAATGTAACCAAATCAACTTTCCGTAGTTTACATGGGATCCCAAAACAATTATACTTTCTCACCCTGCAGACATTGTGTTGGCACTCTGTGGTGATAGGCTGATAGACCACTTCTTGGCAGCAGATGCAGAGGAAAACTTCTTCAACTTTGCTCAAGAATTTCTGCAGAAACAAAACATTAAGTGTGAATGTGTTTTACAGGAGAATTGGACAGACAGCCTGCTCTATTAGTTTTTCCAAGTGAGACACGTTTCCTCAGCTCCTCAGGTATGATTTGCATCAAGCTCCTCTGTTCCTACACAAAATACCCAAATGGAAACAAATCATTCAAAGTGTGGATTCAAATAGCAGAAAAATCGAGCACTGAAAGCATCACACAAACCAAGCTTTTTATACTAGGTGTTAATGTGGTTTAGAAAATCAAGGCTAGATTCGCAACTTCATTAGTTTCGATCCACATGCAGGACAAACATCCTCACCGGTCCAAGTGACAGTGACTCCATGGCTTCATCCCACACTTTCTTGTTTGCCTCGTCATTCTTGATGAGGGCTTTCTGCTCCTTGGTAAGCTTGTACACTTCTACCTTTATTTTCTTCGGAGCCTTGGCTGGTGAGGTCTTTGCGGATTCTGACAGAAAGAAACACATTTTAAATTCACTAAGGAGTACTAAAAGGTGGTTGATTACATGTATACATTACTGATTATGTGTGACAGAGGAAATACTAAATTTGAAACAAAACAAAAAAAAAAAAAAAAAAAAAAAAAAAACACCCACACATGCACACAGAACTTACCGCTGCCCTGAGATTTTCTCTTCCTCTTCGCCTTGCTGGGTGTCGCCGCCTCTTCCTCCACTTCATTTTTGTTCTCTTTTTCTTTCTGATAACCAGCAGGATACTGGAACAAGATCGAGACAATTTAATTAAGCTAAGATTTGCATGCTCATTAACATATTACAAATGAATGTTAGTCCATCTTTAAACATTTGAGATATTTATGCTTTAATGATGCAGAGCTCAGGAGCTGTCCCAACAGTGCTGAAAACACAGAACTGATACCATCTTGGTCTAATGTGGACTGAATGATCATCTCTACCTGCATGGTGAGACCGAGCTTCTTGATGCGTTCTTTGCCATCTCTGGTCCATGGTGCTGGCTCATCGTCATCACGCTTAAGCAGATACCTCCAGACCAGGAAGCCAGACTTGCCCTTGTCTGGCCAGTACTTCACCACCTGAAGGAAGCCAACGACACAAAGTTATAAGACCACTAATCAAACATGAGTTATTCAAACTTGAAGGCAGACATTGGCGGCTCTAGTGAACTGAGTGTTATTTTAGCATATCTTTGCAGGCAAACCAGTTTATCTACTGGCATAACTGTTCAGCCAGTTTGACAACTCTAAAGCAAAAGCCTGATTAGTGTTCCACCGTACCTTATATATGCCATCGTATCGGTTTCCTTCCTCGGGGCTGTATTTGCTGTGCTTGCGACCCTTGCAGCTGCGCACCACTCTCACCGGTTTGCCTTCCTTCCAGTTCTTTGACTCCGCTCCATTTTTGTCATTGACAGGGACGTTGCAGTTGAGAGCCAGCGCCCTGATGGGGAGCAAATTATTTAGATATGCAAAACAAAATTGCAGCAAGACCTGTCCCTGTTAACAGGCAGTTATAACACGTTGCCCTTTAGGGTCATACCGGTTCATGTGGGTAAGTGTCTGATCACAGGATTGCTCGGCAGTCCTCTTGTTTCCAGAGAGATCACGCCCCCCAGAGCCAGTGTAAGTGAACTCATTGCCATCATCCTACAAAGTGAGACACAAAGATTACAGACATTAGAACTTGTATGAAATCTGCCAAAGCTAAATAGTTTGTTCACATTTCCCTGAAAATAGCCGTTCAGCAACTTGTGGCTCAGATCCTATTGGTTTGGTACCACCTGGAAGTTTCTTACATCCTCCTAGATCTATATTCTTCATATGTTTACAGTTTATAATTGTCAAGTGTCCAAACTCCAATATTCTGTACACATCTGTGTCTATTGAAGGATATCCTCACCGACTTTTAGATATTACATTTTATTTCATTTATTTATTTTTTTTTGAGACAACATACCACATCATCCTCATAGCCTCCTGCAAGGACCAGAGAGTAGGCACCATCATTGCTCCTTCCATGAATCCCAGCTACGTGTGGTCTGTGGACGCCAGATTCACTGACCTAGAAAAGTCAGAATTTAAACATTATTGCCTGCCACTGCAACAAACCACCTCAAAACGTTTGTATTGTTTATGCATGTTGCAACAGCATTTTAGCTGCAGTTTCGCGTGCTGACCTGAACTCTGAACTTCCACAGGGAACCGACAGGGATGCCGGGGATCGGGCCGTAATGGTTGGACGGGACAATGGTGCATTGCTTGGTTCGACCAACACAAGCCATTCCCTGGAGGGAGAGGAGCACATCATTTGCATTTGAAGATGTCAGTCAGTTAAGTATGGTATTGTAGCTGGTTGTATACAACGACAGTGAGCATGTAAGCTCCTTTTCCACAACATACTGTAACCAATGTTGATATGCAATCACTGTGGTATAAAATAACTGTTGTTATTTCAACAATGTTAAGAACAGCCTGGCAGCATTGTGTCAGCACTCACCTTGCCCCAGTCCCTCTGGCTGGAGGAGCTGGCAGATGCCATTTTAGCTTTCTTCTTGCTTTCCTTCAGCTTCTCTCCGGCCAACACAACCTCACTGGCGTCATTACGGCAACCTGGGCAATACCTAACCAAAACAGTATGACATGTAGAGTAAAGGTCAAGCCAAGTGCAACGCATAAAGGACAACTGATTATCATAAACATGACCTGGAATCTGCATTTTCGGCCCGTTGTTTTCTGAGTAACTGCTCATCAACATATGACATATTTAACGTAACTCCCAAAGTTAATATTCAAGCAAATGTCATACATATATCTGTCTGAATGTGTCTAATGAGTGCAGGGAGTTCTGTATCTCGTCCTACTGACCAGTCCTCGTCTTCTGGGATGGAGGTGAGCGGAGGGTTCAGGCAGTAAGTGTGATAGGCCATGTCACATTCATCACACAGCAACTGTTTGTCAGGATCCTGCTTGATGCCACAGATATGGCAGTTACACCACTGGCAGTTTTTCTTGGGATCATCCTTACAATGCTTGCACTCAGGTCCGTTTGATCCTGGAGAATACAGACATGTTATTATGTTTTGTATTTCATTATACAGTGTTTTCAGTGGGATGGGGTAAGGCACGTTTCATATGTACCAATTAACATCAAGTGTTTACACAGACTAGATTCAAAATCCTGATGATGCAAGTCAAAATTCAAATGTCCGTGGCTATTAATACACAATTTAAACCTCTCAGCCATAAACCTACTTTTCAGTGGACTCTCAGATCCAGCTGGCGTGTCACCTGGAGAACCTGGCTCCTCGATTTTGTAGATTTCAGTCAGGAACATGATCCGACAGTCATTGAGTGAGTCACCAGCATCACTGAAAACAGATTTAAAAAAAAAAAAAAAAAACATGAAACTTTGCAGGAACAACAAACTGCAAATAAAGAAACTAAGTATGTAATAAAAGTAAACAATCAAAAGAAACTGTACAACATTTGTCTACATAGTATAGTATGAGTACATAGTATCACATTCTGCAATCTGCTGTGATACCACAGCAGGAAATTAATCTCACCCCCACCTGCTACTGTGACACCCAAAAACCAAACAAACTTGGAGACCACAAGATGATGATGATGATGATTGCCACTGCAGCACGTTGATAGTTCCTTTTACTATGTGTGCGACAAAATTACGCAATTAAACATTAACAGGCAACACCCTTACCCAAGGAGAATTTTGGCATAGACCTCTCGCTGGGTACGCGTCTCCCTCTTCCTCTGGATCTCTGCATCGTACCAGTAGCCGCGCTCCTTGGGGTCGTCGGGGTTGTAGTTAACCATGACGATCATTCCTGCCTCCAGCTGGTGCCACTGGTACACTGTACGAGCCCGTGGACGAACATCCTTGACCAGTAACTGAACCACCCCGTTCTCTGGGTAGCTGCAATAGTAAATGTAATACCATATCAGTTTGCAGTTGAGATGCAAGCCACACACGCCACAGGTGCTTCCTACACTTCCACAGTGCTGCCTGGGAGTGTAGCTGAATGTATGAATGTATGAGAAGTGCAGCAGACGTGACAAAACTAGACTACATCTAGCATTACATAGCATGTGTGTCATGTGTTCGAAGCTTTTCATGAGAAGCTGCAGCAGAGCACGGTCATTTTACATTGGTAGTAGATTACCAGCAGTTTATTTTAAGTCTAACTGGTGATGGTGTTTGGTGGTCTACATTAGTGCTGTGCCTTCTAAACTGCTATGCATCTTTCACATATTTGCACATGAACATTAGTATTCTAGCAAGCAAACTCTGGCCTTGATTCAAAAAATAACCTGAATAACCTCCAGAGCGGGTCAATTTAAGGTTATCCAAGGGTGAAAATTTATCTTCTGTATTGCACTTGGTACCAGAGTATTATCACTTAATATGCTCATTGTGCCTGAGAGATAACATTACCCCAGCAACATTAAAAATCTTTTATTGCCCATTATATCAATTATGTTCAGTTTTACTTTTAAATTCTCTTCCAAATCATTAAGTTTCTCCTTCTGCAACTATAATAACTGACACTTAAAACAAAGCTCTACATTGCAGGCAGATGGTTATGGCACTTGATAAAGATTTTATTGGTACCTATGTGATTATCGAGTCTGCTAACCAGCCTAATTCTTTTTCCTATTTTTTAAATTCATTTACCAATTACATTTTTTGTTGTTTTTAAAAATCATAGTTGCAGACAAGACTCTACAATCTGAATGTTTCCTAAAGAATAGGGGGAAAAGGGATGAAAAGAGGGGAAAAAAACTGATCACAAATAACCAGAAAAATGATCCTTACTCTTCATATTTAACATGGTATAGTATCTCCTCCTCTGCTGGCTGTGCCTCAGCCGCCTCTTCTTTAGGAGTCTTTGTTGTCTTAGTAACATTCACGATCTGGGCCTCAAACCACGCCCCCATGTTCAAGTCCCTTGCATCAACCAGCTCATTGATCTTCAAACACACAAAGGAAAAAGTTAGCAAGATCAGATTGCAAATGGTAAGAACCTAAAGGAAGTTAATGTTCCATTTGTGTGTTTATTGCAAAAGGGCTCATCTGAATATTCCTCATCAGGCTTCATGCTCACACATCAAAACATACATAATGTCTGTAAGAAGTTGAGTTAAATAGACAGAATACAATCCAGCCTCCATACCTGCATCCAGGAATTACTTTGTAAAACTACTTTGTAAATATTACTGTGGTCAAGCCCACAAAACTCTAAATATACCAGTAAGGCAAATGTATTTGAATGCAAATGTAACTCAAAATGTTCAAGTTAAAATAGGAATTTTATGCACTCAATATAAAACGACTTACAGTTTTATAAATCACATACATAGTGGACTATGATTCTGCAGCATCACATAAAACATTAAGTAGTACAGAGCAGTAGCTCAAACTCACGTCCAGCCACCTCTGAAAAAAGTTATAGTTGTTCTTAAACAGGTCACACTCAAAGCTGGAGTGAAAAGCTAGCCGTCAGAGAGCAGGAGGGGTTTATTACTGTTGCAGTCGATTGTACGTGCACAAAGTGTCAAATAACTGCAATAAATCCAAAAAGAGGGCTAATGAAGTTCAGGAAGTTCTGGCTCCTTTCTCACTCCCACACAGCTGGCCAACTGCTGCATGAAGTCTGGGTCAGTCCTGGTTCACCCCCCTCCCCTCCAAGTCTGACTTTGGAAAGGTATGGGTGAATGAAGGAGTACACTCGCAGCTGAATTCATCGTGATGGATGTTTGTTTATGATGTTTATATGTTTTATAGTCAAGGGCAGCGAGAGCACTCGACAGCATACCAGTATTTATACCCCTATTAATGCAAAGTGGCCTACACGACTGTGAGGATGACTTAATGTGAGCAACAAACACATACACAGATACATAGAATAATATTTGGTGGTTTCACAGGACTACAGTTGTTGTTAGAGGGACACAACATGTTACACGCACACTGGTCATTTATCTAATTGGGCCTGCACACGTCATTTGACCATGCTTCATGATGTCCAGGTGGACCTTTACAGCCTTTCAAAACTTGATGCCAACAACCAGCTTTAAAACCCACCTTATAAAATCCAAACCCCGGATCGATGAGCTCTGGGGTGTTTGTCTGGGCAGAAGTGCCGGCAGTCTGACCCTCTACCTCGCCGTGAGTTGAGCTCTTGTCAGACTCACTCTGGGTTGAGCCACAACCAGAATCAGAATCGGAGAGCTCAGCTTCTTTGTCCTTGCTTTTGACGACATCAACAGGGGGCGCCTTCTGCCTAACAAGCAGCTGCACTATGTCGTTTAGGCCCACGTTGTAGTCGAATATGGTGTGGCCATCCTCCATCTGATACAAACCAGAATATGACACTGTTACAAAGGGGTAAAAGCAGCACATCAAATTGTTTTTGTTTCAGACATCTTTTTTTCCTGGTTATCTATGCACTCTAATATTTTTAGATTTATTCCAAATTTAAAATTGTATTTATCAAATGCTTCTTAACTAATACATGTTTTGTACTTGATGCATTTTATGTTTCACTAAGTGTTAAAGCAGCAATCATGAATGAGCTACTACTATTACCTGTTTTTTAATTCAATGCTACCTGAGACTGATAATAGAAGTAATTATAGTCCAGAGTTGTTTCATTGTTTTGTTTTGTTTTGTAAAAGGAAAAACACATTTAATTTAAATAACCAAATTTACTTAGACACACACAGCACCATCAACATCATCCAGGACTCATCTCCCGACAAAATGTTAATCCGACTGCCTCACCTGCTTGCCGCGGTAGAACAGCCTCTGCCTCTCCGGCTCCACCTTAAAAAGCTCCATGATTTTGACGCGCAGCTCATCCACCTTGGTGAGTTTGGACAGGGAATCCACCCGGTGGGTTTCCTTCCCATCCATTGTACGCACTTGAATCCACATTGCAGCTGCCCTGTGTCAACAGCCACACAATAACCCATTATAGCCACAATCAGCCTAACAATTACCTGACTGGATACTGTAAATAATTTCAGTCATGTAAGCAATGCAGTCGTGTTTAACAGATCATTTGATCGTAATACACATTCATTTCCACGACCAGAAGCTAACCAGTGTTGCAAACCTTAACCGCCTGAGGAAACAATTTTTTAACAAGAGTAATACATGAAATAAACATGTATCCCTTTAGGGATTAATAAAGTATCTCTGTATAGATCAAGCCTAATACTTAAAGACTTGACAGTTTGTCACGTGCAACAATCTAAATTTGTTTGTCTAAATGTATTTTCTGCTAGAAGCAGCACAGTAGTGTAGATCTTTAGTTTATATTACAACAAGAAAGTCTTAACTTTCACTGTTAATTCCATTTGTGAATAGAGGAATATCAATACACGCAAGCATTACTGTTTGTCTTGATTCATATGAGAATGTTCTGGGCTTTCATTTGCATATGCAAATTAAAGCAGATTCATACGCTGAGTCTGTTCAGGCAATGCAAAATGACACTAGGCAGGTACACAACCACTTTTTAAAAAGGTTTCAAATGACGAGTTTGGGGGATTAACTTTGTAATTCAACATGTCCTTACAGCTCTGTTGCTTACGTCCGTTGCTGCCCCCCCCCCCCCCCCCCCTTGTGAACATTGTCAAAAACAAATTTCTTGCATCCTTGTAATGGACAAAGTTTCAAAATGAATGAAAATGAACTGTCCGCCTCTGTTTTACCCTTCAAACCATACAAAGCCAGGATTTTAACACCCTGGGTTAATGCTTTTCAAAAAAAAAAAAAAAAAAAAAAAAAAAAACCACACACAACACACACACACACACACTGAAGGTGCATGAAATGTTATCATTTTAAATGTTTTTCCAAATTAACTTTATTCAGAGAATGCACTGAATGGTTCTGTGTAGCAGAAATATGATCATGGCTGTATTGTACTGCTGTCAGCACTGGGCTGTCACTTCAACAGAACATCAGAAAGGGAGGGAACAAGCTGATTTAAATACAGTGCGGGAAACTGAAGCTGCAGGCCACTCCCAGTTCTTTTAAAAGCAAGCACATCCGGACGGGAGGGAGCGCTAGCAAACAATGTGCCTTCGCTCTCTGACAATAAAACACACTGAAATACTACCGTGTGTGTAGTTTGGAATCGATTATTTTGACACTAAAACGATCATTTGCCAGCACAGGCCGCGATTTGATATTATTAATTGGTGAGGCTCGACGGCTGCCTGCCTTTTACTTTTGCGCTCTCAGCTGAGGTCCTGTTCGCTCTGCTGCCTCGATATAAACCAACACCAGTGAACAAAACACGAGTAATAACATCGAAGACAAACTACTCGCTCCACACCTCACACCCGCTATTTCACAGATAGCGTTTTTTCTTTTCAAAAACGTGGGCCAATTCATCGCAAGCCAATACGGAAAAATAGGAAAATAAGCAATCTGTTTAAGGTTAGCGTATTTGTTTTGCTTCACAGGAAGCGGTGGAGTGGCAAAGCTAGCCGTAATGTCACCATGTGCTTATGCAGCTGTACTACAGATAAACAACACAAAATAACAGCTCGCTTGATCAAGTTCATCACCCACCCATCAATGCTTAGCTACAGCAAACCACGTTACAACTTATTGTTAGAGAGCTTTCAACTGGTATGTTACTATTTAAAAAAAACAGCACATTCAACAGCACGAAAGCTTCCCCGGTGACCACAGACGTTGATTTTATTTTGATTTTAATATTTAGCTTGCTGGGGAACTTGGTGCAGCGTGTTAAGCCAAACAGAAACGAGGTAGGACTTTGTCAAGTCAGCTAACCATAGTAAGCTAGCTACTGAGTAAAGATATCAATGAGCACAATTTTAAAAGTTATCAGAACATGAGGAAAAAACTGCTTTACCTGTTTGTTCGTCCAAGTAAAAACAATAAATTGACGTTTAAGGAGTAAAGGGCACGTTTTCCCCAAATAACTTCTATGCAAGGTTTGCACGACCAACTCTATGCCTTGTTGGAGATTGATCAATGAGTTATTCTTCAAGACTTTCACATCCCGCCTGCTCTAAAAGGTCTGTGTCCTCATTGGCTGATTGCCTCTAAGCAAATCGAGCTCATTGGCTAGCGGAGCTGTCGATCTCGAATGTGACTGGAGCTTAGCCTCAGCGCGCGAAATGACATTCTCGTGGGTGCAGCTCGCCTCCACACCACCTATCGCGAGATTACGTGGCGCCCCTGTAAAACCGGTAACCCAGAGAGACAGATGGTAGTTCTGGTAAACAACCTCACTGGCAGCGCTGTTTATCATGTCTGACGTATGACTGCTTCGTTATTTGGTTTCACAATGACTTTCATTGTTCCATCTACTCGCCTGGATATGTTAAACTTTTATGTGGACCCCCCCTCCCCCAAATGACTCAATAATTCTGTTTAATTAATGGTGTGTAATTACCTCTCCTTCAGTTTGGCGGGAGATGCATGTGGATGAGACCAATTCAGTTCAAACTAGAGCCCTGAAAAACAGGAGTAGGTGTTGTGTAAGATGTATAGACCTATATATACTTTTTGGGGTGGGATTGAGTGTTTGTTTACAAAATTGCTACACACAGTGCAAAACATGACACATGTCACTTGCATCTGCTATATCTGTTTCTTAGTGATTATATAATAAACTTGTGGTGCGTCCCAGTTTAAGTCTGGTCTTCCACGGTTTCCTGTCACTGTCTAGTCAACCATCAATTAAGAACAATAACCCTAAAAAATCTAATTAAATTTACTTTGCTAGTCGAGGATTGGTAGACACATCCTTTTCCCTTACACCTAGATCTCTCAGTAACACAAGTTGCCTTTTATTTTGTGTGATGCCGTTGTCCAAGAGAAGTGTAACTTTACTCACTAATCATATTTTGATTGAGTGGTTTTTAAGTATTACAAAATACACATTGCCTCTTTAATGTCTAAAGTGCTTCATACACACGGATTAAAATATAAATGTTGTGTAGGCTAAGGCCAATGAAACAAAAAGGAAGGTTTCAGAAGATGTTCCAAAGTTATTAAATAAATAAACTTTACTTCTATTGCACATTTCTTAACATTTTTAAGTTCACAACTTCAAAATAAGTTTACGTTTACAACTTAAAAATACTGACAACAGGCCTACACAGGAAGGTTTACAAGAATCAGTAAATCATCATACAGAAATAACGTCTTAAATGAGCACGAAACAACAAAAAGAACATGAATGTGAGCTGAAAAATGAAAAAGACTCCCAATAAGTTGCACTACAGGCAAACTTGTAAAATTTTGACTGCGACATTTTGATCCCTTCTAAGCTTTAATGTGGCATTTGGCACAGTCATTCACAACAGTATTGTCTGACCATCTGAGACTACTTCTCACTAAAGCTATGAAACCTTAGCTGGCACCAGACCCTTATTGCTTTCAAAGTAATCGTAAACATTAGAATCTCTTCTTTATGCCTAATCACCCTTTCTCTAACGGAGAACTACATTTACTGTAAAATGCAGAAAATGCTGTTCTAATGGAGCAGGAAAGACAACGACTCTTGGATGTACAGGAACGGAAAAACTGATCTCATTCTTCAAAACTTAACAATCTATTTTGTTCGAGTTAGTTTGCAGCATTCAAACAAGATGTCTTCCAGTTGACAGAACATTTAAAGCTTTCTGGCTCTTCCATAGTACTGCTTTGCTTTTCATGTTTATAGTTTCACACCCTACATAATCTCAGCCATTAAGGGGAAGTAGCCTTTCTCATCACTTTCACAGCTAGTTCAGTGTAGGAACCAAAGTGACAAGCACGCTTGATAAACCTTTCCTAGCTCACAATGTTAGATTTCTCAGACACATTTTCAACATAGTTGACTGCTGATCAAAAACACTAAAATGTTTATCCAGATGAGGTGTGTGAGCTCATATCCTTGAAAAAAACTGAAAAAATATAAGTTTATTTAACTGATTAGGAATTATTTAATCATAGATTTTATCAACAGCGTTATATTGTATATATTTATGAAGCCATAGCTTACAGATAACCTTCCCAAAAAAGGATCTATATGGACTGCTGCTTTTCTGTTATTAAGTGAAGAACCGGCCTCTGTACTGACTGAAACGTTGAGGAAATGAAGGAATAATGATCTCCACTTCCTCTAGAATCCCCTAACTGAGAAACTTCCCTTCTCACTGGAGCTGCTCAGTTCGAGACAGTAGCTGTAACTCCCAGGGGTGAATGTGGGTAACTGTATGATTGTGTAGTAGAGCGCTACTATAATAAAAGAGTGTGCATGTTGAGAAAATCCTTCCCAGCATGAAGAAAAGGTTGCATCCTAAAACGAAATGCACTGAGTGAGGCCTAGGAGCTGTATGGTGTCTCTGGTGTGGTGGACCCTGGACAGAGCTGCCTGGCAGGGACTGAACAGCACTCAGAGCTCAGAGAGGATGACAGGAAGTGGACCCGACAAGCCAAGTCGTCCAGGAAATCCTTTTGTAACTTTGTTATTGCTTGAGAAAGCACAACGGGCAGTGATTGCACACTGAGCAGGATGGAGTCCAGTTTCTCTTCCAGAGCCACAATCCTCCTGTCCAGCTCCTCGCTTCGATGTTGCAGCTCCGACACCAGATCATACATCATGTTCTGAGTCTGGAAAGCAACAGGGAGGACAGTTCACACGTCGGACTTTACAGCACGCTGTGGTCCATTTGAAGGGACATCATGGTAAGTGGAGTTGGGAACCTCTCCGCCCAGGTTATGACATATTTTTAAATGCAGATTATAAATGCTGAAGGTTTTAATTTACTTTACTGTCCGCTGCGTCTTAAAAAAAAATAATAAAAGAATACAAAAGCCAAACATAAAGAAAATTTCATAAAAAGGTTAGCTGTCACCTGTCCATGGACTGGCTTAGTAGAAAAATAACAGATGGGCTGCAAATTTTGTTCAGGTGACATGCAACCCCATTTGAGTTGAGTATGTGACATATTTTCAGTAGCAAAGCTGTGCACCCTCAGTGAGTGAAGCGAAAAGCCTCATACAGATCCAAAAATGGCTTGTTTGCTTGTGATTTGCCTATATACGGTAGAAAGCAATGACGATAAAGATAAGTAATGAACAAAGACAATGTGAATTTGATAAAAAAAAAATAAAAAATGCTAAACGATAAAGATATTTTGTTGTTGTGTTTTTAATAATTACTGAAGCTGTAGGCATTTTTATCCAACTAAAGAAAATCCAGTGTACAATTTGATGTCTCTTTCTTTTTATAAGTTGAGAGGCCATACATGTTTTCCCATGTAATAATGCAGTTCATTCACATATATTGTGTGTTTGTGTGTTGTTGTTGTTTTCAGGTTGTGTTTGTTCTTTTGAGTTTATTGTCTTTTTTTGTTCCCTAGTGAGTTATGTCTTAGTTTGTATGTTTTTTTTTAAATAAGAATTTTAAAAAAGCAGGTTCCAACATGCTAATATGTGTTGTGTTTTTTTCTCAGCAAAAGTTAAATAAATAACTTACAAATTCTCAAAAGAAAAGCATTCTCTCTCAGTGAGAAATACAGAATCTACAAATATGTAAATGTGTTTGATTTCACAAGTTTAACTGCCGGATACAAGATGTCTCCTGCTTCACTGACATGTCTTTTTTCAGTCTATGTGTACTGGAGGCTTCAAATTTCCACATCACACTTGTGTAAGATACATATTGGCTCATGACAGACTTCCAGACTAGTTGTGATGTAATCAAATCAAGTATGTGTACAAGTTAAACTCAGATTTAAGTTGAGCACAGACACTTTCTCTCTTCAGCAGATAAATGTGAAAACAGTCTGGTGTCAAACTCTGCAAACTGAAGGCTAAACATTCAAGTGAATTAACAATAAGCAAAAGACATTTCTGATTTAAAATGTGGGCATAAATTTCATATGATAGTTTTGAAAAACTGGGAAAGATACAACACATACAAACCTTGGCAAGGTCAGCAACTGTATTGGCCTGATCAGTCAGTTTCCTTTGCTCCATTTTGACAGCTCGCAGTCTAAAACAGAAAATCAGAGCCAAAGTCACTTTTGTGCCAAGTAAAATAAAGGCAGAGTGCGGTATGTTTGACAACAGCTGAAGTCAAATCCCATAAAAGCATATGAATAAACATGTCAGCAAACTGTATTTATATATCTACATATCATTATTATAAACTGATGATGGAATGTGAAAGACTTTTTGTGTGAACTCTGCTCTCCCCAGTGATGACATATTTATACCTACTGGTGGATGGCTTGCAGGAATTTCCGCTGATGGTGGCGTACTCTGGCACGATCAATCTTTTTGACCAGCTTGGTGTTTTTGTAGATGAGCCACGTCTCCCTCAGCACATTGGCTGCTGTGTTTTTTATCTGAGGAGGATACAACACCACGCAGATGAAACAACAGAAAAGGAATGTAATGAATTGTTTCCAACGGTCGTAACAGTAAGTAATGTTTTTTTGTGTGTGTGTTTTGAGATTTTATTTAGCTGGTGTGCTGTATCACATCATTATATTTCCTGTTGTCCTGCTGTTCAGACTGAACTTTTACTGTTTGAACTCTTCGGTCCTCCGCTCTACCAACTGAGCCATCAAAGGAGCTGAACCTTTACTGGTAATATTCAAAATAATGTACAATTATGTAGCATGTCTGAGTGCAAAGAGACCTTTTTGTAGAGCTGAGTATCCATCATGAAGTTATGCACGTGCTTCTCAGCTCTGGTTAGTTCTGACTTCCTCGCAACAACAGCGACCACTAAGGCCGTACAGCCTGCTCCCTGAGGGGGAGAGTGGTGGTTAGTGACACTGTTTGGAATACTGTGGTGAAGAACAATATTATCATCTGGATATCCACCCATTTTAGTAGGCATTTAAGTATTGAAGTGACTTTGTTATAAAAGTAACATTTTAAAGCTACAGCTAGCAGAAATGATGCAACTACAATAATAATGTATAATAGACAGGTGTCAGTTAAAAATACACTGCAATTTGCTGTGGTATATATATAATATACAGGTAATATACAGCAAAACTCAACATTCTTCATTCTTGCTTCATATAATTTGCATCAGTTTTGTCCAAAAAATTATGGATTTTTTTTGGAGAATTTTGAATCTAAGGCCAAAAAATGGTTAATTTGGGATTGACCTCAAGTATGGTTGAACTGTATCTGTACAAATCTCACCATGATTCCTGTCAGCAGGCAAACCCCCTTCCCACAGTAGGTGTGAGGGACCATGTCGCCGTAGCCAATGGACAAAAAGGTGATGGATATCAGCCACATTGCTCCAAGGAAAGTACTGGTCACCTCCTGTGCATCATGATACCTGTAGAGATGTAACACAGCGGTTGATGTGAATCCTAAAACCTGAGAGATGTTGTGTCTTTGCTCAGTTATACTAAGTAAGATGTAGACCCGTTCTACAATGTGCATTGTTTGAACACTGGAAATACATAAACCTATGTTTGGTCGTTGAAGGAAGAAAAGTAAGAGTGAGAAGTTCAGAGGTTTTAAGCTGATACCTTTCACACACACGCACAGTCCAAGCCGCGATAATCCAACAGGACACACTGAAGACCAGCAGGACTGTGCCGGGGCAGATGGTCATCAGGGTCTTCATGACAAATCGAGTGTCAAAGCTGATTTTGTTGAGGGCCCCAATGCTGCGGGAGGAAGCGTCTGTGAACAGCTTGCTATGGAGCAGCATGACCCGGCCAATCAGGTAGAGGCGCAGGAACATCGGCACAGAGAGGATGATGTCCACATCAGCATCCGCTACTGAAGCTGTGTAGCTGAAGGCCAGTCGAGCAGTCCAGGTAAACACATACTGGCCAGGGATTGGATGGATGGCACAGACAAGGAGCTCTAGCACAACAAAGAGAATCCTCTCAAAGGTCATAGCTATTCTCCAATCATCTGCTCCGTTGTCCACCATGAAGAGCTACAGAAAGAAGAGTTTAGAGTCAGTGTTTCATTGATCCAATTGAGATGTTTATTGCTATTAGTCATTTTCTTTAATTCAGAATTAAGTGGTAAAATTAGTCAGTGTACTACTGGATAACAGCAAGGTTTATGAAGGGAACCATAGGTATGCATGCATGGAAATCTCTTAATTCATCCACATACCTGGATTTCCCTTGCATGGTACATCACAATGAGTCCAAGAAGAATAGCAGTAGAAAGGCTGATCAGGCCTTTTAATACATATGAATATATGGATTCCTGTAAGACAAACACATGAAGAGTTCAGCCCATTGTGAAGACATACTGAATGACAACAACAAATAAAGTAGGTGACCTCTGCCCACAAAGTCTTGGTTGTCGCTTGGCTCTTCTTTTTTTTTTTTTTTTAAATAAAAGTTGCCACAGCTATGCTATGATGCCATTAATTGGTCATTTAAATGGTCACATTGATGAGAACCTGTTATCCTTTTACAAAATGTCAAAATGCTCAGCAGTTTGAACTTTTTTTTCTGTTCTACAGTACACTTTTTTGTACATACTTTATGGATACGGTACCTTGCTGTAAGATCCCCTCGACAGCTCCGTCTCAATCACCATGACAATAATGCCAAACATCCCGCAGACCAACGCGTAGTCACTCAACTGTTTGCGCTTCCCAAAGAGAGCTTTTCTCTGACCCAACCGGTAGCTAATATCCTTGGTCTTCTTCTGTGGTTCCCCTCTGGTCAGGTTTTCACTGTTGGCCTTACTGGAATCTTCTCTGATGACTTTGGAGAAGGCGTCTTCCAGGATGGCGCTGTGAAGAAGCTGAAGAGGCTGCTGGCCTGAGTGTAGATCTGAAAGACTGGATCTAGAAGTACCATGGCTGCTCAGTGGTCGCACTGCATCCCCATTAACTGTGTCACCATTTTCTAAGGTGTCAGAAAGTTTAGTAGTGTGTTTGGGAAGGGAGAGTTTTGATCCACTGAGGTGCTGAGAAGTTGTCTACGAAAGAAAGTAAGACAGGCAGCACAGGACATTAAAAAAAAGTAGATAACATGCTGAATGCTAAAAGACAGAAGACTGCAAAACTAAGAAAATATCTTTTGCCTTTACAATCATGAGCTGACCTCCAACACCACATCAGGAAACTGTAGTATTTAACAAATAATAATTTACCTCACTTCGTCGCTGTCGTGCTCTCTCCTCCACTAAATCCTGGTTCTCAAGTGAACTATACTGACTGATGGAGAAGGACTGGACACTTTTGTTACTTGCTGGAGTAGATGACCTTTTCACCCGTGGAGTGCTGGTTAAAGGGTTGCAAGGGAGGTGATGGCACTTGAGTACATTTGAGGGATCTCCAGGTGACTTGCAGGTTTGATCGCTGCTCATCGAGCATGGAGTGTCTTGCTTTTGAAATTGTTGTACCAACAGTGGCTCTTTACCAAATAGTTCCCTCCAGTTGAAGTCTTCTGTGACAGCCGGCTGATGTTGGTGTAGCTTCTGATTTGTCTTGGCACATTCGATGGAGTTCAGTGGGATGTTGAATAAAGTCGCTTGGCTGCTGTCTCGAAGTTTAAAATGATTGCAAGGCTGTTGCTGCAATAGCTCCTTTCGATCTTCTTGGTCACTGCACTGGAGCATGAAATTATCCTGTGGATGGTTTGTTGCAGGTTTCAAAAGATCCCTTTGGTTTGTTTGCTGCGGTAAAACCTGGCAAGTGGTCAGAGCTTGGGTGCTTTGAGAGAATGGCTGGGTGTGTGGTAAAGATGAAAGGCTTCTCTTGTTTGAAACTCTAGAAAGGCAGTCTTGGACTGGCCCCTGTTTTGATTGCAGCTGAAAACTAGAAGTCTCTGAATTTTGATGTGCATCAGGACAAGAACAACCACATCTGTCATTGTGGTTTGGATGTCCTACATTGGTCTCTGCTCTCTCTGCTGAGGGTGAATCATCTCCTACGCTACTAACCTGGCCACAAAGCAGCAGCCAGTCCTGATCACTCAGCTGTGATAAGGTTAGGTTTCGGGTTTTCAGTGGCGATATCTGGGTTGAAACTCTTGGTGGACTGATTCCATTAGTCCTTTCGTGGGGTGAAGATGAAACACAGCATAGACTCGTCTCCTGTGGGGGTGACGATGCTTCCACAGAGGTACCTGCTAATCGATCATGCATCCCCTCGGGAGATTTTCTCAGAGGCGATGGACCTCCTGAGGTACAACGCTCATGGTCCCCATCATGGAAGACTTCACCCGTTGAGTCGAGACGCCGCGTTGCATTTGTGGGTTTAACCAGAATCAGCCTCATGGCATCACTGCAGAGCTGAAATGAGATACCATTCACATCACACTCACACAGATTTTTTTTTCACATGTAAAACTGGAAAGAAAGAATATGAATGCAGGATGTTAACGAATATTGATATGCACACAGTATAGTACAGAAACCTTTAAGTTTGCCCATATTTTCTTAACTCTTAGTAGAAAAATGTTGTCTCCAATACAACAGAGGAAACACAGAAACATATTCTCAACTCTGATTTGGCTCTTTTACATCTGATTTTTTTTTTCCTGTCTTTGGCCTCTTACGACCTTTTCTCACTGTGAAATGTGAAATAATCAAAAGTAAACATGACAGTCCATTACTTGACAAATAATACACACTCTGTGCTGACATGTGGCGCATCTATTCAAAGAAGGCAAAGAGCAATGATTTATTTAACCGTAAACTGTATGCTCAGCTAGTTATGAATATGAATCACTCTGTCAAAGACAGATGTGATGCCCCGCTGATGTTAGGCTAATAGACATGGAAATCCAAAAGACTTCCACTGATCGGCTTCACCCATTATTGAACTAATTTGGAGGACAGTAATTCATACATTTAAAATAATTATGTTTGTGTGCTAAAGTTGAAACAAACACTTAAGAGAAACATTTTTTATCATTTTTGCTGTGACATAAAATTGTCACTTTTTTAGAAAAGTATTGATTTATCCTTTTCTTTTCATGAGACGTCATCCTGATGTGATATACATTAGGACTGACACTACATGATGTACACTATGAGTTTAATTTCTAGGACACAGACTGAAAAGATGATTACATTGGCCAAAAGTTAAGTGTAAATAAACCCCAGAGTGAATACAAATACTCATTATTATAATATATATATATATATATATATATATATATATATATATATATATATATATATATAACATTTTCTAAGAGCACAACCTTAATTATTCCAAATGTTGTTAAAAATGAACCCTTCAACAGCATTTTATTTAATTTTCTCCTTAAAAAAATAATAAAACATCTGAAGAAATTTCCACTATTAATGGTGGATCCTTACCTTCTTCTTCCAAATATTATTTTTCTTCAAACTTGAGAAAGCAGGTTACTGAGAGGAAATGCTCCCAGTTTGCAGAACAGAAATGTTTAGAAGAAGAAGAACAGCCTGAGTGGGTGTTGGACAGCGGCTTGCCTCCTCCCAGTACAACACTTGATAAAGGAGCTTTGGAGACGCTTTCCTTTGAAAGTAATGATTAGAATTCAACATGAAGAAAGAAAAGGGCAGCAGCAGCTGGCCTGGTAAAGGGTTGCCATGCAAATTGACAGGGAGTGGGAGGGCGCAGCAACAGGTTAGGATACAGGAAAACAAAAACCTGTAACATCAAACCAGAGTTTTAAGGCGGAACATCACATGTACAAGCTCAAAGAAATCCCTATAAATGGAGAGTGGACTGATTGGTTGCTAGGGGAAAGAAAAAGAACTGGTCGCTTTCAATGCAAAAAAGGAAAATAAAAGGTCAGTTGAACTTGTCATTGAAGCTCTGTGGTTCAAAGGCCTTCGCACGGTCTCTTATCTCTTCCGCCACAAGAGCCTGGCTGGACAAAGGTGGCCATTTTTAAATCTGCTTCTGAATGAATCAAGCCTGTGAGTGTAAGGCCTCCTCAGATGTGTCCTTGAACTAACAAATGTAACAAATTTAACAACAAATGGTAATAGTTCTATAAAGGATATATTTGAAAAAGGGACTGTTGGTGTCTTCTCAACCAAAATCCAAGTTTCTTTTTGTTGTACATGCCATTTAACAACTACAAACTAATTACAGCAACTTGATTACTTTTCTTGACTATTGGTCAAAAAAGCAGGTTATCAGTTTTACAACCTTTCAATAGATATACATGCATTTTTCCTTTGGTTTTCAGACCTATGGTGGTGCCATGATGTGTAGTTAAATCCCATTTTCAAAACACACCCTGCAGATGTTTTAGTCAGATTGTTTATCTCCTTTTACCTATATGTTACTTAACATTTAGAGCGCTAAAGCTCAGTTTTTAGCCCTGCTTTCTGTCTCTCCGACAGGCATCTGACAAACCTACAAAGCCTAAAGCTTGCTGCCTCAGCAGCTCAGTATATAAATGTTGCTGCGCTGGAGAAAACCTTTGTGACCAACAGCAACACTGGACACCATTGCTGGCCATAAATGAATACAAAACTAATTCAAAATAACTACTATCACATACAGTATGTGTGAAATCAAATCATACGTAAAAATGTTAGGACGCAGTAAACAAAGAGGAAGGAGCGGTAGCGGACAAGGTTAATTTTTTTCTGCTACATTTAACTGGCTTTAAGTTTTGACTGCCAGATTCATTTGTCCACATAACAGTGTACGATCTGTAGTCTATTTCATATCGCTTATTTTACAAACAGGTTTGTGACTACAAGGAAAGTTGCATCCACACACACCGCGCCATTAACACAGCTCTGAGTGCTTGCCCAGTAAATTTGTGAGGATAATAGGACATTCAAGTCAAAGCTGGCTAAAGGCCAAAGCAGTCTGCTAGCTTAGATAAAGGAGGCTGAATTCAGCCATAGTTTGAGGCCTGGAGATGGTTAATAAGAAAAAAAAGATCCATGTTTGTTGTTTAACCTGATAAGACTATAGAGCATCTGTCAGCCCATAAATGTAACTGAAGTACTTCTCTATTTCTGCATTTGAGTTATAAGGCAACGTGACAGTTGACAGTGAAAGTTGGTAAACCAAGCCTCCGCTGAAGACGGCAATATAACATACTGCAGGGAGAGGGACATTCAACGAAGCTGAATAGCCAGTGAACAAATCAGACTTGTGTGAACATTTGAGCAGGTAATGAGACGGCAGCCCTAACTCGACCGTCAGTAGTCACATTTTACATCTGCTGCATACAACTCTTTTCTGACTCTTTCACAGCACTGTGGGTTCTTGTCATCTGGCCGACAGACAGAATAACAGAAAAAAAGTTGTCACAGTTAATCTCTGTAACCACTTGGAAATGCAGCAATATTTGAGATTAAGGGCTGCTGTATGCCCAAAAAATACAGTGAAGACATCTTGTTATCTTCACTGTGAGGCCAGACTCGCGCACTAATCTACTGGCGACAGTGGCTTCGATGTCCGTGCCAAACTATCAATTTAAACAAACGTCTCCTTCAAAGAAACTGGTAAGTCACTCGTCAAAGTAACTAAAAAGACAGGAAAAAAAGTTATTTCCAGCCACGCTATTCTAAAATAAACATGACCATTTTTGAGCTGCATTTTTTTTTACCCTGGACACAAAACTAGAGTAGAACCTTCTCCTTGAATGAAAAGTAAAGTTTGAACTCTGTAACTCCATCTTCTTTTCAGAATAAGCATTTCACAACAGCAGCCCTTGGAAATGATGTTTGAGGTCAGTGTGTGTTTTTTTTATTTAAAATCAACAAGAGATGCTGATGATTGAGCGGTGAACTTTAATAAGTTACTCTCAAAACATCTGGTTTCCCACCTCCCCAAAAGTGCTAGAAAAAAAAAGGAATTAAATGTAATTAAATTTATTAGGTATGCCTCACTGGAGGCCACGTGCACAGACAGATGATCAGTTGAAAATGAGCTTCTCCTTGCTTGTGAATGGACTAACAAAGCAGAGTCCTCTAGCACTGAAGAGATTGTTTCTGGGTGAGTGAAGCTCTCGTTAGCAACACTCATTGTTACATGAAATTAATAAATTTTTCAATGGAAGTCTCCAGTGTGCATAGGCAGACAGTTTTCAAATGGAGTTATGGCGGGGGGGCAGAGTGCATTCACTTTGAGTTGTAGGCGGCAAAGCGTTGGTTCAGGGGGTTCTCCGGCGACTTCATCCACTCCTTCTTTAGCTGTTGCTTCAGCTGCGACAACCTCATGTTGGGGTTCTCCTGCTTTAGACGAGGCATGTTGGCCTCCTCATAGGCAGCAAATGCTGCTTTCATCCTCCGCTCTGGGTGGTGGTCTAATTCCTCAGGCCTCGTGCTGCAGACAGGAAGAGGGGATGTATTCATGTTTCATTTGTTAGATTTTATAGGCCTGAGACACTTAAAGGTGGGGTCAGCCATATTGGAGAAAGATCAGTCAAATACTGATGCTTTGGGTAGTAATTCAGTAGGAATAGGACTCAACAATAATCTATTTTTCTCCCTGATGACTAACCACATCTTCAGGATCAGGATGTCACACACAGTACAAGTGGTGTACGATAGGTACCTGAGCAAAGCAATGGCATCCTCTATTGTTCTGGCTTCCACAGTTCCTTCCTCAGGGACAATTCTGTTCACGTTCTCCTCCAGCGGAATCTCCAGGTGGCTCTCTATTGTGGGAAGAAATTGTATTTGAAACACGACAAAGGTGGTGACATGGCAACGAAACTTTACTGATTTGATCCCCTAACAGCCAGTGCAGCTGTCTATCTCTATCGGATCTCTACTAAAGTATCATCTTTATTCTAACCAGCATGCTTTGTCTTCAACCTGAACTTTACCTTTCGGCTTGATTTTCTCTTGCTGCTGTTGAAGCTGCTCGTTCTGAAGCACCTCCTCGATCTGGGCACGAGTCACCTTTCCTCCTGATGTGGTCTCCTTCTGGGGTCTTCCTTTGATCTTTGCACTTTCCTCATCCAGAAGTCGCTGGTTTTCCTTTTTCCTCTCCAGAATCTCAAGCCTCTTCTTCTCCTTGTCGTCCTGCAGAAACAGAAAGATCCCTCATCAGACCTTTGTGCTTCAAAAAAATATGTCGTTTTGCTAAATATGAGGTGAGGTGAAGAAAGTGACTTATAATTTTCGTGTCTCTCCAAAACAAGCGTAAATAATCCTTACGTTGCTCCACAGCTGTTATGTTGCACACAATATATATAGCAATACTCAAGTTTACTTACTTGCTGATCTTTGCTTAAATGCAGATAAAGTATGCCTCATTTGTGTCATTCTTCGTTCTGTAGCTGCTGACTAATACAACGCCAAACTACCCCGCTGGGGATGACTGACACAGGGCACCACACTGGATATATAGCTCACCTTTCTCTGCTCTTTTTTGAGTACATGTTTGTCAGTTTCCTGCCACAGAGCATCCTCTTCCTGCTGTTTCTTGCGGGCGTCTGCCACTGCCTTGGCCTCGGCCTTGCGGGCTTTGGCTGTGGCCGCCTTTGAGTTCTCACCCTGGAACTTCTTTGGCATCCCAACAGCTGCTCTTCAGCTGGGAAACAGGTCAAAATCACAACAGTTTGACTGACAAAGACTTTTCAAGGCTGATACCAAACACTGAACTGACCCATTTTGAATATCATTTAATTCAACAAGACCAATACCAAAACCCTACACTTTTTTTTGTGTTTATTTACCAGTATACTGATATATATTTATTTTTCTTTTGTATATATATATTTTTAAACTATAATTGTTCAGCTTACAGCATTTAGATTATGGGCAGTGTGTAGTAGCTCTTGTGAGAAAGATGTATAGGTAGAGATCTACCTGGTATCATTTCGTATAACATGTAAATACAGTAACGTAAGTCAATTGTTCTTGTTAAATGGCTACCAGAAGTCAGCAACAGTTAGAAATGTGAGTTATCAAACACACAGGTTAACTAAATACGCGTGAATGATCATATATTATACATAATAACACAAACGGCTTCAGCTTTGCTTGTCAGTGTAGCCAGTTAGCTGAAGGTAGCCGATGCTAGCCTGATAAACAAGACTTCCCATACTCGTCGACGAGCCGACCATCCCCTATTTCACTTCGCCGACGTTTAGCTAAGAGGCTAATGATCACAGCACACAAACATTCAACTGTAAACGCGGTTTCTTACCAGTACGAGAGGAAAAACAGCTCGTAAGTGGACGACAGTTGACTGTTTGTTTCGAAGAGGCATCTGCCACCTCCTCGCTGAAACCACCGCGCGCTCTGATGACGTACCTCTGCTACATGGCTCGAGGGACGCTGAGTGTTGCTGCAGCTTTAATATGAACAACTATTTGTTTACACGTGCGTCTTTACTAACACTAAATGTGAAAAATGCAATACTTTTGTAAAAGCAAAACAATCAACCACTCCCTATGTACACACGTCACTTTACTCACTTTACTCCTACTATCAATATTTTAAATAGTGTAATATATCCTATTAATATACTATGCTCCTGATACTTCTCAAATACTTGAATAGTTATCACAACCTTGTCACTTGCACAGTGTATAGTTCTTTCATACATATTTTTCATATTTTATTTTAGTATTTTTTTATATTAACCAAACTTTTTAATTGTATTGCATTTTACTATAGCATTTTATCTAAAGGCTACAGCAAAGTTAAAAGGATTTTCCCCTTGAGCGTAAAATAAAGAATAAAATTGCAAAAAAATGTAAATATTCCTCATCAGTATGTGACTGATTGACAATTTTATGCTACGTCATACTCAAAGGAACACAGGAAACATGTTAAATGGTTAATATATAATATATTTTATTCAGGTTAACACAAATATTCAAAAATAGGAACTATGTTGATGCTTTATCTTTAAAAAACAACATGGTGTAATGAACCGGTCTAATCTGAGCTGGAAATCATTGTATGTGTGTTCTTCATTCAGAAGTCATTGTCGCTCTCTTCCAGCAGAGGTGGTCTCATGCCACCTCTGGGGGGGCGAGCACCCCTGGATACCGGGCCCTCCAGACTGTCATCCTCTAAGTCCTTGCTCTCCTCCTCCTCGCCTTCCTCGTCTTCCTCGTCATCTTCATCCACGTCAATCTCGCTGTCTTCACTCTGAAAAAGCAGGCAAGGGTCAAATGATTAAATGCGCCAACTTTATTTACCTGGGCAATGTTTTCATTTAAACAAACACAATACCAGTCTCACAAAACATCAGTCAGACAGGAGGATTACTACAGTCATCATTAATTCACCTCTTTATTAAAACACGCCTAGTCCAGAATTCATTTAACAGTGAATCACTGAACTGGGACATGTACACCTGGAACCACAGAGCTACAGGGACCTGTTAAACATTTTACCTAATTTAAAGGAAAAATCCATTTCAAACACTGTTAAAAGCAGATGCACCAATACTCAAAAATTATACAAAATGCTTTGTGGAAGAGACGATATCTCTCAGCAACTGTGTTATACTGTGTATGTGCTTCAGAACTGGTATGATGCAAAAAATAGTCTCTGTGTACTTCACTGTGTAGCTTATATGAAATGGACAATGTGCTACCTACTAACTTGTATGAGCACTCCCGAGAATTATTTTCAGCTATGCAACTGACGAGGATGCATTCCTTGTCAAGTGTGAACAACCTCTACTATGTCAGAGAATTATGAAATAAATATAAAATGGATTTTTTCTTTAAATACACAGAAGAACAGCGAGTGAACTAGACACTGGTCCTGCACAAACCTTTCCTTTCTGGTGTTTGACAGCATGAGGAATTGACCTTCTGGAAGCAGCTAAAAAGGGCTTTTAAAATACAAGTGAATAACAGAAAAGTAAGATCTGGAATGGGGTACAAGATGGAAACCCAAAGAGATGTGAAACTGATCAGAGCTGGTGCATAGGACCCTAAAATTACAAAAAAGTGAACAGAATGTCATTCTGTCGTAAGAAAGACAGCACAGAGAGCGCCATGTAGGGCCACTGAGAGCAAAACTGAAGGTAAGTTATACCTGATGTAGCAAGCATAAGACAGTACTAACCTCATCACTATCACCACCCTGCATATTCCCAATGAATCGAGCTCCTCTTCCTATGGTGCAAACAGGGGCAACAAAAACAGTTTGATGATAAAGTTTTAGTGAATTAAGCATTTATTTTTGTGAAGTGCACAGGCATGGCTATCCCTCGTCTGCGTACCTGCCATGAGGCCGTTTCGTGTAGGCCGTGGCTTAGAAGGTCGACACTCTTCCATGTCGCTGTCTGAACCTTCGTCCTCTGGAACGTCCATGTCTGAATCCTCATCTTTCACTGCAGAAAACATGTTTTACGAAACCCGTGTGTGAAATCATAAAAAGTGACTGAGATTACGTGACTGAGATTACGTGACTATTCACTGTCTGTGTGGAAGGTTGTCTCACAGGAACTCCTCATCAGATCCCTCTCCTCCTCCCTCAGTTTGTGCTGCATCATCCTCAGTGTGTTTTCAGCCTCCTGCAGTGGAAAGGAGTGGAGGAACACACATAGCCAGTCATAAAAATTGCACGATTTTTTTTTTCAAGCCCATTTTTTCAGACTAATACGGGTCCATGGGTTATGCTGTAGATTACTGAGGCAAAGCGTTAACATGTTTAAGCAAAAATATGTAAATGTGTTAGTTATATAAGCATCCATTTACAGTCCGTCTATAAACTATTCAAGAATCAATGTTCCACATATCACACACACCTCAAACCTCTCCTGCTCCAGTCTATGGTATTCATCCAGCTGAGACTCCAGAAAGCAAAGGTTTCTGAACTTCTCCACAAAGATGTCGTATTGCTTCTGCAGATCTTCCTCAATCTTCTCATATTCATCCATGAAAGCTGGCCTAAAAAAATAAGCAAAAACTTACTTAGTAGTTTTAAGACCTGCTGCAAGTATAAGAAAGAAAACTAGATGGCTAAAAGCAAAGAAATATCACAACTTGAATGACAGAAGTTTTGAGCAAGGAGTGAAAATAATTCAACTAAAAATGAAGGTCGCTCACATTCACTCAATACAATGTTTGAATTTACTCAAAGCACTTTGCGATTGTTTCTGCTACCCATCAGGCTGTCATAAACTGACCTGACACTCTGCAGTGTTTGGAGCCTTTTCCGATTCCTCTCCAGCTCCTGCTTCTTCTTTTCTATTTTATTGTCCAGACTGGTTTCATCAGAAACAACGTTACCCAGCATGTCTTTGGTCTTCTCCACACTTTCCTTGACAATGAACACAAAAGCATGGTGGCAGGTTCAGTGGCATTTCATAGATAACAACAGGTCCTGGGTGAATTATAAAAGAGATGGTTATCAGGATGAATACATACCAAAACCTCCTTGATGGCAGCTCTCAGGGCCTTTTCAGTCTCGTTGATCTCCAGAGGTCTGGCGATGGCCGTGGTTCTCATTTCCTGTGAGTGATTCAGTGTGAGTAAACTCCTGCATTACCTGCATTGCTGTCACTGATGTCTTTTCAAATAGACTCGCTGTTATCATCTATCTCAATTTGGTCATGTGCTGAAAAACAAAGCCACATTATGCTACCAGCCACATCAACACTTGCAGTTTACAGGTTAAGGTACTCAGTAGCCAATCGTAGTTTTGTGTCAGCTTGGTGTTGCATTAAGTAAGTGAGTTAACTTCAGAAGGATGAGAAGAGACGAGACTCAAACTGAAAAATTCTGTCTTTTCAGACCAAGATTGAGATGATTCAAGATCAAGGAAATCAAAAACCAGTATCTGTGTTTTCCCTCACCCTTAGGTCCACTTCTTTTCCCAGTAAATCATACAGAGATGCTCCTTTAGATGTGACCTCAGATGCCAGCTGCCGAGCTGTTTTAAGATCTGAAATCTAAAGTGAACATAGAGTGAGACTCTCTTATATCTAGTATTTAATACAGATAGATTAAAAAAGAAGGGAAACAGCAAACAGAAATATTAAATACTAACACGTGTAAAGTCAAACATTTTGTAGTGTTTTAATCAGAGTCAGACTGTAACCAAGTAGATGCTTTTCAAGTCAAGTAATGTAATGTAACAAAAGTTAATAAAACAAAAAGCAATGCACATTCACATCTGCTGAACGTCACTTAATGTAATTTTTCTCACTCAGACCCCTGAGGGCTGACAGCTGTTATTAAACTTAGAAATGACAAAGCATAAAGTAACATACACATAACATTATAATGTGTTAGATCTGCATCTCACCCGTGAGCTGAGATCAAACTTGAACTTGCTGTTATCCTCCTCACTTCGGTCTCCCAGAGCCATCTGCTTGGTTTTCATTGCACTGTACAGCACTGTGGTGATCTTTAGCATCTCTTTCACTGCATAGCCATCAGCCTGGTAAAGACGCTTGGTGTTCAGCTTGATGTGAGCCTTAGTTGCCTGCAACCACATGAGACACTGGTTAAGACAGAGTAACCACCAGTCTTCATTAGCTAAGACTAATGTGTACATTTTGAGAAAGGTGTCACCATAAATTGGGCCACGGCCTTGATGAAGAATATTCTGTCTGACTCTGTATCTACATCAGTGGGAATATCCATCTGAGGCTCATATCTACATGCAATGAAAGAGAAAGAGAGTGTTAGGAAGCAAGAGACAGTATCCTCCATTAGATGATATCCATACACAGTTTATGATCAAAGTAAAAATATTTAGTCCAAATAGGCAGAAAGTAGACAACATACTGAGATTTACTTTCAGAGTTAGTAAACGTGCTGCCTGGGTTCCACATATTACAACTTTTAATACAACTGATGCAAAATATGTAAGAAAAAACAAAGAATATTAAGTAGTTACTTTTTCACTGACCAGTAGGTGGTGTTAAAATACAAAGAAGACATCACAGACTTTTGCACTGGGTTTTTAAACTCAAGCATACCTCTTCACAAGCCATATGAGGATTTCTGCCACTAAAGTGAAGTTTGGTGTTCTGAAGTTCTCCATCGATATCAACCGGGGATAACCCAGGGCCCTCATCATTTCTGTGAAATCTGTCAAATAAATGTGACTCCAATTACCAACATGCATATCGACAGAAAACACAGATCTTCAGCTAAGTGACATAATGCTCATTACACACAGCAGGGAGCACACAGCGAGCATCACTTACTTCTTAAATCTCTGAAGGACATTTTGACCTGCGAGCACGGCACAGCACAGCACGCACGGGTTCCTCCTCTGGCAGCAAAAGATGAGAAAACGATTTACAGCCAACCAAGCTACTGACCATCCTGTCCTCTCAGACAAACGTGTGGTTTGTGCTCCCCATGTGAATACAGAAGGCTATTAATCCTGACTTCGATCATCATTTTAGGATAGTGGAAGCTAAAATAACGCAATCCTTGGTGATTGTGCTACCAATAACTGTGATATAAATGTTAGATAGTGTATGTTTAACCAATAATCGAGTGTGTGGAGGTAACTTCAGTTAAACTACCGTAGCTGAGTTGTCATTATAGCCGAACATTAGCTAGCTTGTGGCTAAATGGAAGTCACCGAAAAGCTAACGCTTGTAGTCGCCGACGGTGACCGGCAGGTCAGCCTGTTACAAGAGGCTTTTATTCTTAACTACAAACAAGCATAGCATATCGTGTTTCCATGAGAGGTGTCTTGTTGTTACCTGTCGTCGTCGTATCTCAGCTAGCTTTGGTCTTCCTTCGCCTCTACCATAGCTGGTCTCTATGGAAACCAATACGTGCTGTACGGAAGCTCAATGCAGCCAAAGAGACTAGCGACGACTTTTTTTGTTTGTAACACCAGGACGGAGCTGCATTTAATTTCTGACGATAATTTGGATAAATTAGATTGATTCATTGACTTTAATTGTCTAATGTCGATTTCCAAAGTGTGTACCAACCTTACACTGTTTGTAGTGTTGTTGTTTCTCTTTTTTTGTAAATGAAGACAGTTAAAAATATATGTGCATATTTATTTCTTGTAAAGTTTATGTGAAAGAGCTTTTGTTTTGTTACTATTGATATACTTGCTAATCATATATATGTTTAAATTAGCATCACACAAAGTTATTTTGGGAAATCTAACTAAATTTCCTTTATTTCTTTCCAAACGCTGCACCCACATTGACACAAAAAAAGCACACAGGAAAAGTACAAGAAGGATTTTCTGAAGGATTACTTTGTTCAGCATGGCCTAAGAGTAATATCTGTGGTTTTAGGGGATGAAAGGTCAGAATGATATTTATACATGGCCAATTTAAATTGTTCAATATATTATAGCATTCTTCATTGACATGCCATCCCATCTGGTTTGCACTTAGCAGGGGCATCATTTGTTTTTCAACAGCACCTAAACACACTTTCAGACTTTGTAAGGGCTTTTTGAGCAATAAGTAGAGTAGCCTCCACAATTAAAAGATTTAAACCCATTTCAAATTGTTTGGGATGAACTGGACCGCAGAGTCAAGGAAAAATAGCCAACAAGTGCTCAGCATGTATGGGAACTCCAAGACTGCTGGAAAGTCATTACATGTGACGAAGCCAAGAGCGTGCAAAACTGTCATCAAAGCAAAAGTGTCTACTTCAAAGACTTGTGTGTTACTCATCAGTGTTGATGTAGAAAAAATAAAGGGGAACCATTGAATATGGAAGTGTGTATATGCCATCATCATTTTCCATAACAAATGAAAAACACTGATGTGATGAAAGAACCTTGGTAGGTTTCCTCAGGTGTACTGTGGACAGTAAAGTCTGTTCTCAATAAAGACTACTGAGCGAGAACCGGCAGTAAGCCCACATAACCAGCAGGTGTCGCAATGCACAGTGTTTGTCAGCCAGAGATAGAATATGTTCAGTCTAAGATTAACACTACTGTGAAGTGACAGAAAACCTTTTAACGGAATAACACACGTGTTTAAATATTGTTCTGCCTCTTCTTAGAGCAAAGCCGTGTTTGTTAATGGTGCGTGGTGCAGTAATATCCGTGTCCACAGGGAGGCGACACCTCTCAGCCTGCACTACAGAAGTCTTTCGGCTGCACTCTTGACGCAGAGCATGATGGAGCAAACTGGTGAGCCACCTCACAACAACAACATCAACAACCCGACTGGAAATGAACCTCCTTCCTGCGGCCTCCACAGCAAACGCTTGAAAGAGCTAGAGAATGCCGCCCTGCAGACCACTTTAATATCACAGATGGAGACAGAATCTGGGGCGGACGCCGGGAGCTGGACGGAGCAGCAGCCCGGGGAGGACGAGCATTCGAACGGCTTGTCCTTGAACCACCGGTCGGCCCCTCCGCAGCCCAGCGCGGACATCGAGGCGGGAGAAGTGGAGTCTGATGGAAATGTCGTCAAGGAGCGGGTCGAAGAAGAAAGGACCCTGACGGACCATTTAAATAAACGACTGCTCTCTTCGTTTCTGGAGAAGCTTAACGAAAGGGACCTGGCGCTTCCCGGTGTTCAGCGCCTGGACTGTGCTGTAGCGGACGAGGACTCTAACAGGGCCGCAGATGAGTGGTGAAGCACCGGGCTGAAGAAATGCAGAGACAGCATGGAGGTGGTTGAGGGATTCAGGACCAATGTGCACGGAAGCACAATCCCACACCGTTAAAGACAGACCTCAAGTTAGGCCTACCAATTTATTCTAGAAGATAAGAGTGTCTGGAAATGTTACGCTGACTTTTGTATGGTGAGAATGGGTGAAAGATTAAGAAAATGCAATAAATGACCATCATGTGACATGAAGTGCTTTTGTACTCATTGGTTTCATGTATCTGGCAGCCATAATGGACGTGTGGCAGCCATGTGTGTTCATCTGAAATCTGAAGTGACATCCAATCATCAGCAGATGTCAGTATGCACCGAAATAGACACATTATTGGCATATATATATATGTGTATGTATACCTTAATTATCACGAATACACCTATTAATGGAAGGATATAATCAATATGTACAATTAAGGGCCTTATAATTATAGCTGAAATTAAGAAACTGGTATTAGATTCTTAATATATAACACAAGAGCAAGTAAGTTTGCTTCTGTAGAAACGTTTATTCAAGTTAAGTTACTTCCTTTTTAGTTTCTTAAAAAATAATGCTCATAACTATTGAACATAAATAATATAAAAAACAAGTGACCGTCTTTTCATCCTCTAGTGCATTTTACTCGAGAGAGAAAAAGTAATAATACAAATACAGTAGAAATATACAAAAGTATATTTCAATTTAAAAGTGCCCTTTAAATGAAAGTAGAAATGAAATACCAGTGTGATAACATACTCATAGGTTCCCCATTATAAGCTCACAAAAAAGCCACAAATTTACAGTAACAAGACAACACTGTTCTCACTTTGATGTATCCATATGGTATTTTTGGTAGTATCACTTATACAACTATACTTAAAAGATGTAAAGTACAACATTTACAAGAAAATGACCAAAAGAACCTCCAGTGTGTTTCAGATACACACCATAAGATGATATATATAATAGTTACATTATGTAATACTGGAATGTGAATGATGCAGAACCAACTGTGACAAGCACTTGTCATATAACGTATTAAGTTTGAATTAAATTGACATATTCACATATCCACATTCCCCTCCTTTTATACTCAAACTGAAATGGACATTTGAGCCCTAACTCTTGAAGCTGCTGTCTGCAACTTTCTCCAAAGCAGGAAAAGTATGGTGACACGGAATATGAATTCATTAAGCTGGATCTTCTTCCACTGATATCAGACCTGTAACTGCACTTATCAGTTATCTTTATAAGCTGTCTCCCTGTGAAAGCATCCCCGAGGCCTCCAAGAGGCTTCAGGGCCAGTAAAGTTTTGACTTCACTTCATTTTACTGTGAGGAAAGCCCACAAGAGTCACTCACAGGAAATCATTTATGTCACACTTGAGATTTTTAGCATGCACATAATCACAGACAGAACAACTTGTAATATGGAATATATTGTATTTATTGTTCTTGTAGAAGTTGTGCACTAAGCATGTCTAAAATCTACTTAAAAGTAGAGTAACGATTTCTTTCAGCTGTGGCATAAAAATGGGCAATTATGGGATAAATGCTGAAACAGCAAAATGCAAAACTGTAGCACATATAGAGAAGAGTCATAAAGTCATTTTAGTTTATTGAGTGTATCACAGGTGCGATTTATTGCTAATAAATTCAACTTAACATTTGCATTTGAGGAAGATTGTGTTATTTCTTATTTTTTTAGTTTACTTTATTATCCTCCATTGAAACTGGAGCCAGCCAATGACGTGCTGGACTTAAATGAACAGTTATGTTAGGATGCACTTGTCTTAAGATGCATGTGACAAAGATTTCCTGCTTGTATTCATTCTTGGCAGTGGCCAAACACTATATTGGTGTTGTTCCTGAAGCCCTGGGATCAGTAAAGGGTTTTCAGATGTGGAGTTTGCCAAACACATATTAGGGCTGTATCCTTCTATGTTCAACAAGATTGTCTTTAATAATTAAACAATTGAACCATGAACTGAAGATCAACTTGCTGTCAGTTGTGTATATTCAACTTCTTGTTCTATTCACAACAGAAAATGTCTTTCACTTTGCATTGACTCCTGGACCTGTGTTAACATGTAACATTGCTTGTAATTGTGAATGGAGTTGTATTATGGACAATAACAGCTGGTGGTTCAATCCTAGACTACTGCATGACTGAAGCACACACAAGGTCCTGTACTACCACCTTGTGGCAGTTGAAAGAACTGGTATACCCAATGAATCTGTCCCTGTTTGAACTTAATTGAATTATTTGACATCATTAAACTCCACGTGCCTACAACAATTACAACCAACAAAATATATTCAGTATCATATCAGTTAGGTCTGTACACTCGAGAAGAAATCTAAACTTTCAAATATTTTTGAGGATGTCCACTGGTTATAATAAATAGTGAAATGTTTCATTATCTGCTGCTGCTTCATCTTATGTAGTTAATCTGATACTGTCTGTTTGTAGTTCACAAAATCAGTAAATACTAGTTTACAACATAACATACTTTATTGAAGAAACATATCTGTGAAACACAGTGAATACCAGGTATAATGTGGGTATAATTATAACAAGCTATTTTTTAAATTGCGACCCCCGGAAATGCTTTTTGGTTATATGATTAACATGGGCGGTCACACAATGGCCTGCATTGAAAAGCAAGAAACTCAAGATTATATGTATCATGAATGAATCAAAGTCGTGTAATAATAAAGCAAAATCACAAGCTTATGAGTAACAAGTATATAAAACAGCATCAAACAAAATCACAGTCATGTGTTACAAGAATAAAACAAATCAAACTTGTGTGTAGCAAGAATAAACAAAGTCAAAGTCAACCAAGATGTGTATGTGTGTTGTATAGCAAGAATAATAAACAAAATAAAACAACCTAATAACTTGAACTTGATTAATTTCTGACTTCTCAGAGAGGCCCAGTGAGCCAGCTCAAAGGTGAGTCCTCATGAAAGCACTTCATGATGCTGGATGGTTTCTGACAGGTGGTCTAGATGAATGTGCAGCATTCCATAATATGCTATACATGTCTAAAAGAAATGAAAAGGAACCTATCAAAAGCTCCATATTGTCTGTTGTCCCTGGCCATACACAGAGGTACTTAGCTTGTGCAGTACAAATGAACATTTCTGCATCCCTAAATAGGATGTACAAGCCCCAGAACAGGCCACTACCACCCCAAGTACTGCAGGCACAGAGTGAAGAAGCGTTTTCAGGGTTAAGCATAACACAAGAACAGGTACAGTTATACATTCGTCAGTAAGTGTGGTTGTATGTCAGGAATATATCAGGCACAAGTAACTAGGATAGTTCAAGTTCAGAAAACAAAATTCTCCACATAGTTCAATAAAGTCATATTTTCTATAAGATTCATCACTGTTTAGATGTGCCACATTTCACGAATTTGTTAACTCATCCTTTTTTGTCATGTGTTAGAACAGGAGACAAGGCTGCAATCAAAATGTGCCATGTGGTTTGACCAGAGAAGGCAGGAAGGGTGACTGCCTCAAATATCAGAGCAGCGTGCCACACTGAGCCAGACAAACCAGCTGTCCCCCCGATGAAGAAAATGTGCTATCCTGTATCCTACAAGGACCCAAACAACACGCCCCACTCTGTCAGGTATTCACAGCCACTTTATAATGGTGAAAGCAGTACACAAAGGGGGTTGACCAATCTCACTGTCAGGAAGGGAGGACTGGTCATCAAATATTACAATGTGTAGACACAAAATGAAATCCTGTGCACTTTAAAACAAATATAAATAAATGAAAAAAAAAAACAGGAAATGCAAAACAGACTTGTTTGTCTCCATGACAACGGAGGGTGAGGATTATGGGCAGTGTAAAATCCATAACATTAACTTAACATTAACTTATCATATTGCTGAATTATCAGGGACACTTTTGTGTGTCTGTGTTGAGAAATGTTGACATCATTAAAACAAAACTTTAACAGTGGGGAAAATACTACGACCAAAAAAAATGAAATTAAACTAGTAACTGAAGGTATTACAAAAAATAGTAGAGGGTAAATGTGCATGCAGAAAGTAAATACAGACATATTATCAGCAAAATACTGACCCAATGAATGTACTTAGAAAAAGCAGTCATAAGGCATGAAAACTTGCTTCCATGAATGTTATTTTATTTTTAGCCATCGTTCCTAAATCATTCAGGGCTTTGATACACACTACAGTAATATTTAGATTTATACTACAGATATTTTAAGTGAGATATTATTGTTTATTTATTGTCTGTATTGTATTTGACATTGTTTAAGGTCAGTGCCACCACTGACACGTGGGGTCTGTGGTGGTGATGGTTCCAACTGGGTCTGATGACTTGTCAGCTGAACTTTATGTTGCATGGATGAAAAGCGTACATGCTGTGATGTTTGCTCAGGCCCCTGCTTGCCTGGCACGGTGTTTGGTTTTGGGGCATCACATTTTAATGTGTCTGTCTGCGGGTTCCTAAGTACATGTCCATATTTAGTTTTCCTAGTGTGGTTCAGAGGAGAGCAAGTTCATGCTCAGTGCCATCTCTGACACGTTGGGTCTGAGGGGGTTGTGGCCTGAACTGATTCTGACTACGTCTGAGCTGTTTCTGCAAGAGCACATCAACAGATTGCTGCAGGTGTTGTACTTCCTTCCAAAAGCCTTGAAGCAATTTGAATCTCTTTTGTAACAGTTCAACAGATGGATCGTCTCGGATATAGTAGTAGTCATCCACGTAACGAAGATTACCTGTAAGGGTTGTTTTTTGTTATCTCTTGTGTGTCTGGTCTGTCTAGTGTGTCTGGTGGTTCTATTTTCTGCACCTGGTCAGCATTCCCCTCAGGGCTGACTTGCATAGCATCCCATTTGTCTTTCCCAAATAAGCCTATGTAGCAGCCTGTGTTGGTCCATAGCCGGACATTGCAGTCCAACCCTCCAGTAATTATTTTTGTACATGCAGGATCACATTTAACACTCACAAGTCCTGTGAGGTGAGCTTGCCATGAATGCAACAGAGGAGGTAGACGCAGTGACACATGGAACTTTTCTGCATCCTCATGTGGCTCTTTGCTGGTCTGTGTCTTCTATCCAAAACACTGAATGTCCCATAGATAAACCCGGCCAGTACTATCCCCAGTCAGTAATGTCTTTTCATATTCATCAGTAGACATAGTGGTAATGACTGCACCTTCATCATTCACTGCCCTGAACGTTGCTGACAGATGTCCTTTGGGATGAACAGACCAGGCATAGATGTAGCCATTTGCAGAAGTTAGCAGTATGGCTGTGCTAGGAGTGGCCATCCGGGTCTTCAGACATATAATTGGAAAATCAGATTTTGATTTTTGTACATTTGTACACAACCCAGTGTGTTTCTTCATTTCACTCACCCATCCTGCACAACCTTGATAATTTATGCCCAGACTCTGTATTTGAGGGCTCTTATTGATGTTGAGGCAGAGGAAAGCATGTGAAGTTTCAATATCCCAGATAACAATATTTCCATTGCTGGCAGCAGCAATCAGTTTGGTGTCATGCACATCCAATGAGGAAATGTCATTTAAATACTCATGCTCCAAAAATCTGTAGTCATATTCATTAATATTCAGGTCATATATGATCTTGGAGTTCCTTCCAGACATAAACACCATATTTTCCTTCTTTCCTTCTTCCTTCACCTTCTTATGCACGGTAACTGGAAGAACATGAAGCTCTTTTCCGTTGTTAAAGTTCCACAGTTTCACTATCCCATCCTCAGAAACCGTGATTAGTCTGCACTTAGTCCCATCTGGACTGACCTTGAACTAAATGACAGCTTGCGACTGAAAAAAAAAATTGAACTGAGGGTCCAAGTTATTTTGACTTATGATAGGCCAAATTTTGTGCTTGATGATGGCATAAACAGCTGCAGCCCAAATCATTAAATATATGGCATTGTTATGTGAGATGTGTGACTCTTTCCTCCTACAGCTTAAAGTTTTATTTTAAAAAAAATTACAAACAAAAGATGTTAGCAGATGTCTTTCTCTTGACAAAACCTGACGATAAAGTAGTTCCATTTTGGGGTTACTCCATTTTGTGTTACAGTGAAAGAAAAGAGCATCGCAACTCACCGGAAAAAAGACTCACTGTCAGTGACGTAAGGTAGTTACAATGGGCCCAAATAACAGTACTGTCTAGCTGCTTATCTCTATTTTACCGCTCCCTACTGATGTCGGCTGTGTGTAGATTGGAAACCAAAATACTTCGGATATCTTTACAACATTTTCTGCAGTTCATATTTGTCAGTCAACGCACTTCAGGTCAAAAAGATACTCGCATTTTATTGTCCATTTAACAGGAAGACTTCGGTAACACAAGGGGAAGTCATGAACAGAACAGTTGAATCACTGTTTGTACGCACAAAGCACACACTCTTCCTGTCACGTATCCATTAACACTGAATGAAGTGCAGGTGGGCATTGGTACAGATACAGTGCATACCAAAAAATGTCCTGATGAAAGAACCTTTCAACATTAAAGAAATTAAAATAACACCAGACAGTATTTGATTAGTCTATACATTCCTTGGCACTTTATAAAGGCCTTCAATCACAGTTTAAGAAACAGACATTTTAGAATAGCCTTTTGTTTCACCTTCACATATGGAGCCGATCAAGAAGAGCCGAACTGAACAAGAAATAAGGATGAGTGTAAAAGAAAGGAAATGCCATTGTCATTACTGCTATTTAGGATTTTAAAAAAACAACCTTTAGTTGTCCAACACCTAAACACTGAGTGCTGATTTAATACTCCCAACATCTGTTGGTTCACTTTCTTTTTCATTTGTGTTTTCTCTAGGCAGGTCCCTCAAAGGCACAAGATGTGGTTTATCCCTCACCTTGTCTCCCTGCAAAAAAAGACCAAGATTCTCGTTGTTTTGTTTTTTTTTAAACAAAATGCAGATACTCAAAACAATAATACCGAGGTGCGTAATCACCAAGTTACCAAGTTAGATCAGCAGTGAGACTGTTAGTAGTTGTGGGTAAAGCCTTCTAAGGATTGGATGTGATGCTACATACACTTATTTACTATATTTGCCATATTACATTCATAGCTCACATGTCCTTTAGTTTCGACTAACAATCAGTAGTAGGACTCTGATATCTCTAACCTGAAAGTTTTTGTTATGTAATCATCAAAGATAATAATTTATTTATTAATTTCTTTAGATAGATAGATAGATAGATAGATAGATAGATAGATAGATAGATAGATAGATAGATAGATAGATAGATGGTAATGTTATTGTTAATAACAGTATATAATAATAATACAGTACCTATAGTATATGATAATAATAAAAATTCATAGATATATTTACCTGGTTATTTCTATTCATGCTCACATGTGTATCCCAGCATGCATTGTGCAGAAGGCAGGGAAAGATCCTGGACATTGTTCCAGTCTAAAAACAAACACAGCCAGCCAACACATTCACATTTATACATGCAGCGTCATTATAAATGTGTTCCAAAGTTCTCTATTAGCAGTCATAAAGGAGTTTGAGTTTTAGTTACAAAATGGGTATATAACATAACAAAACCTTTCATTATCAACTAAGATGCATGCGTTTGGACAGTGGAGGAAGCATCTGTTAGAAATCCACATTAGATGGGGAAAATATACATACATGTGAACCAATAAGGTCACATATTGCAGCCCAAGATAAACAGATAATCTTGGTGCGTCTAGACTAATAAAACAAGGGGCACCAATGTTATAAGTTTGTTAGTTTGATATAGTACTTACTCTGCGCTCTGATGGGACCTCTACTTGCTTTTTGTTCAGATCCCACCATAACAAACCCTCTTTAATCTGATTCCTTTTTGTTGGCCCTGTGTGTAGAGAGAAACAACAGAATTTGTTCCGTTTTCCATGTAATGCAATACATCAACACTCAAAGAATCACCACTGTCTAATACAGTATCGTGAAACATTACAAGCTTTTATTGCACGGCAATTGTGTGGAATTGCCTCTAGTGTCTGTTGGCATATCTAAAATACTGGCATCTGAGTGTAGTTTATTGTCTTGCATGAAAACTGAGTAATGTGTCATTGTGTGTCAGCAGTTTTCTTCTCACCTGTTGCATAGCTCACGATCAGCCCAACTAGCACGACAGAACTCGTCGCCATGGCACCAAAATAGAGGTAAGACATGGAGTAGAAGTTAAGGAGGCCCCTAGTTTTGGAAAAGACAGGGTTCATTAAAATATATTCAGTTTTATTGCTGGAACATAAATCAAGTTCAGTCTTTACTTAGTCTGACATTATAAGTAAAGTTCAGTCAAATTACAGAGATTACAAATCTGAGAGGATTTTCACACTGCTAGCTATTCATCTTATCTCATTTGGGCTTGCATTTGTTTTAATGTAAATAAATGGTGATTATCATTACTGATCTCCATCTTTAACCAATGTAATCCACAAAAGGGGAAGAACACAAATCAGTGCACGCCTTGCTGAACTCACTGACCCCGCGTTATTGGGCCGAAGAGGGGTGGAGATGGAGTGTTGGTCCTGGTTAGGGCTGCTGTTCAGGGTGATGTTGCTGCCTGCACACTGGCCTGCATAGCTGGGCAGAACACCAATGGTCTCGTCACTGGGTGGGTAAAGAGTTGAACCAACAGCCAGCCACAGAGAAACACAGAAGCCCACTGATATTCCTGAGAATGCCCCCTGAAAGACAGAGTTTTCACAACTTTTAACAGAGGACATGAGACAATTTGAGTGTGTATTTGAGCATTTGTGTGTATGTTTTGTTTTGACCACTGGGGGGAGTTTGGGTTTGTGTCACTGATTGCAGATGGGCACCAGGCTTGTGTATATATAGATCATTTTAGGTTAGTTCTGGATAGTAGGTGAAAGGACGACACGATTTTTACCGTTAAGCCATCATTTAGTTACCGTTTATCCACCGTTAGCCACAAGACAAGAATCATCACCATATACCGCAAAGTCTTAAAGTGTATTTCCAGTATAAGTTTTTCCAGTTTTCCAGTAAAGAAACCTAAGCCACATCTCATTCTTGTTTGATGGAAAAAAACGTGGCAAGAAATCCGCCCCTCACCTATCCAGTGTTTGAATTGGACATTACAAAAGTAAAAACTGTCCCATAGGCAGAAACGGAACAAAAGACAAGTTGGATTGGAGCCAGCTAGGCACACGGAACAGCGATCAGAAAACACACGGCGCTGCAAAAAGTGAAGGCGAGATATGCGACAATGGATAAGCCAGCCTGCTTAACTCATGCCAAGAACAAGGACAATGTATGCAATGTTGATCAACTTTTGAAACAGTTCTGTGAGCAATGTGAAGTGGCCACTGAAACTCACAATACCTTGATGGAAATTCCCATGACTGATGAATAGGTCAAAAGGTTAAGAACATGGTTTGAAATGAAATGTAAAGCAAATGACAAATGGCAAAGATTACTGGATTCAGAGGGATGTGAAATGGAAAATGATAGCGTTAGCCACGAGTTAGCCACAAGACAAGAATCATCACCATATACCGCAAAGTCTTGAAATGTAAGCACCAGTATTCATGTGCAACCTTTCAATAAACGTCAACAAAGAAACCTAAGCCACTCTCATTCTTGTTTGATGGAAAAAAACGTGTCAAGAAATTCACCTCTCACCTCTCCAGTGACTGAATTGTACAGTCACATTACAAATGGGATCATAGTTGACTTTGTGTGCCAAATGGCTCCACAAACAGAGCAATCCTAGCTGACTGATTTACCGAAAAACGGTCTGGTTAACACCATAATAGAAAGCTGCCAGGAAAAAAAGGTGTGTGTCTATGTGTGTGTGGGAAGGGGGTGTGTTGTGGGGGCAAGAGTTGTCTCAAGGAGGTGTTAAGTTAATGATTTTATTCAGTTTTAGACAGTGACGTAATCAGGAAATGATATTAACAGTAAATACAGATTCAACAATGGATATTATGAAGTACAGAGCTGCCTTAATAGATAGAAGCACTGTCATGTTCAGAATCAGACGGCGGTGGTGTGGTAGTAACAAACTTTACCATATTGTGACTGCATCACTATTACAAGCAAGTGGACCAGAGGAGAGTTGTTCTCTTGTAAAGTCTGATTTTAAAAAATGACAGCACACATTCTTACCTTTTAAAAAAAGGAACATTACAATCTTTTATTGCTAACTGTGGGTAATGTAGTTTATTGGCTTGAAACAGCACACAGCGTCATCGTGTGTCAGCAGTTTTCACTTGTGTCTAAAGTCTATTTATCTTCTTGTCTGTTACAGAGCTCACTATCAGCCTAATTTGCACATCCTAACTTGCTAGCTATTATCCAAGGTGGACTAGAAGGACATAGAATAATGATAATTGATTTAATGCCAAAACTCTAAGATTATTTTGCCAATTTTTAGTGGCTTATAAGCAGCTTGTCTTGTTGAAAAAGGAAACCAAAGTTATTTTGTTCAAACAGACCACACCCCAGACTACTGGCTTTTACTCAGAGGTTTTCTAAGATTATTTTTTTTTGGCCTTTTCAAGCTTTATTTCTGATAGAGACAGCTGAGGAGTGGCAGGAATGTGAGGAGAAAGAGACAGGGAATGACATGCAGGAAAGAGCCACAGGTCAGATTTGAACCCTGGGCTTCTGGAGCAAGGGCTGAGCTTTCACACATGGGGCAGCTGCTCTAACAACTGAGCTAAACACTGTCCCAGTTCACTCAAAGCTTTTAAAATATGTCCAGGTCTTAGGTCTTGGAAAAAAAAAGAATCAGCAAACGATCAACAGTGTATAACACAAGACAAATCAAGCCACTCACCACCCTGTTAGTTGCTGGAACAAACATCCCCAAAATGAATACACCCAGTAATGGACCGCTGACCACACCCATGACAGTGAACGAGCCCTGAATGGAAAAAAACAAAGACAGTTCTGGAAAAGGAACCAAACACAGCACTGAGCAGAATACAAACAAATCTTGCTCTATGCTGTGGTTGAGTCTGAGCCATTGTGCCTCTTGAGTTAATCTATTTCTTGCTTTACAAATTCTTGGTTTGCATTTTTTTTGCACAAGACTGAGACAACATTTGCTAACATGGTATATAATTTTTAGTCATGATATATTATTTTTATTCTATATTTTGTTGCTGAATTGTAAGAATTTCACTCCATAGACAATTTGCAGGATGTTGCAAGGCTGCACATTGTAAATGGATGGACTAAAACTAGTTTATATAGTAGTATTTAGGTATTATACCTGAAGTACTCCCCAGTTCAGGAAGGAAGAGAGAGCAGCTACGGTGATACAGCCAACTCCATACAGCAACGCTTTGATTAAAAAAAGAGAATTAATACAGAAATATTGACCTGTAACAATGTTTTTGATCCTTTAAATCCAAAATATAACAACAGGATATGGTACCATCTGCTAGTGAGTTAATGTTAAATGAAATTGAAAAGTAAGACTCAGTGAGAATCAACCTACACAGTCCTTTGGAAACAAGGATCAATTTCTTCTGGGTCATGTGGCGCAGATGAGGTCGCAGCAGGTCCTCCATCGTTACTGCAGCCATTGCATTGATGCTTGTGGAGGCCGTACTAAAAAAAAAAAAAACACATGTGGGCACCAGTTTAGCAGTTCACTGTGACTATCACAGCCACTAAGGCAGGAGGTCATTAAAGGCCCAGTGTGTCCGATTTAGGGGGATCTATTTGCAGAATATAGCAGAAATGGGATATAATATTCATAAGAATGTTTTCATTTGTGTATATATAATGCAAAAATTGACTAACAGTAAATTAAAAAAATTAATGAACTATATTTATTTATGTCTATGTTCATTTATATTTTCCTACAAACAATTACAATTATTCAATTACTGTGTATTTGGTCAGGAATTATCAGTGACAAATAAAAGAAATGAAAAATATCTGATAACTGAAATACTGGCTAAGCAAGTACCTCCAAATTATTCTTACATGCAATGTAAAAAAGTGAAAGTATTTAGTTACTTTTCACAACTGGTTTTGTGCAATTTAGGGGAAACTAAAGTTTGGATTAGAGAAACAAAGATTGAAATACCTCAAAGTGCCGCTGTATGCACATGCAAGGAAAAGACCTGGAAAGCCTGGGAGATTTTGGAATATTTCCAGCACGAAGTAAGGCATGTACTTGATCACATGAGCAAGAGGGGGAAAATAATGGAAAAATATGTTTAAAAAAAATATATGAGTTGTTTAACACATTCATATTTGAAAAACAACTTCAAATGATGAATGGAGTATTAGGCAAAGATAATCTTGGAGGTAAAACTGTTCTTTCAATCTGTAGCCTCCACTGGAACACAACCATTTAAATTTAAAGGTGTGTACCAGCACTACAAGTAATGACACCAGGTTTCAAAATCCAGTATCATTTAAACCCAACACAGTATCATGATATAGTCATGCATCAATGTCACTATGTATCCTGGAGTGTCTTGTGTACCAGATCAGGAGCAGAAATCTTCCCAGACATCAGTGGATCACAGTTGTTATAATAAGCAAACATGACGATGCCGCATGTTGTTGCGCTGCCTACAATCAGGCACAGACCCACTTGGTTCACAAACAGCGCCCTGGAATCAAAAGCAAACATCATTTGAGTGTCCCAGGGTTAATGTTACCAGAGCCACTGCGCTCTGAGCTTCACAACAGCTCTTCAGAAACGTGTGAGATATGTCATGGATCCTATAGCCATTTTTATACTGTCTGGAAAACACCTGATACAGTAGATCTTCAAGTGTTAGAAAGTTATATGAATAACAAACAGGTCTTCACTCACCGCTGGGCGTCTCTTTCTGATCTACAGGAGATGTAGCGCTGGACTTGAGCTTGGTTTACTCCATACATGGACAACCACACCAGTGTACCTCCAACAGAAAGGCTCCAGAAGCTATAGCGCTTCCGCGGGTCAGCATCAAAACTGGAAGAAAGCATTGTCGGACTGTGATGGAATATTTCAGATGTGTGCCAGTAGAAAAGATGCTTATTTGGAATGATTTCTACTATGAACTTGCTATGTAAGATGTTTTTCTCCTCTCTAGTAGTCATCTTAATCACCATAGTCATCATATTTTCATGTTTGTCTACCTTGTGGTATCCTTAGATGAGCATACACAAGTGAACCTTGAGTTAGGACTGCATTTGCAAAACTTATTTTCTGTATCACTTTCCACTAAATCACTAATCACTAAAGAAATACCTTTAGTGATTAAAGATCAACAAAATCCCACACACTGAACCTTTAACTGTAAGTTGTTTTTTTTTTATAGTTTTTTTCTTGTGGCCTGAATAGAAAGACTTGGAGAAAGTCAACAAATACCAGTAGCAACCTGTATTATTTTTAACCCACTATCATTAAAAGGTACTTGATCACATTATTGTGCAATGTGGAGTTATCCACATATTTATGTTTTATAATGAAAAGAAAAAAATGTGTTTTTACTCATTAAAATTAATGCGTGATCCATTTTGGGCCATCTCCAGTACCAGTGCAGGACCACCAACCAGAACTGTGCCTTGGATGAAAATGGCCACAAACCCCGACAACATGACAACAATCTGGAACACATCAGTCCAGATCACAGCTTTCATGCCACCCTGTTACAGACAGATCATGAAAGAGACAACATCTGAGAAAAACATATACATGTATAGCTACCTATTCACTTATTCTATTCCTCTAGTTTCAGTGCCTACAGGTCTTATGTGTTATGGGGCAATGATATTTCATGTCATATTTGGAATGATATATTATTAATCTCTGGTGCAATAACAACCGAAATGTGGTTCTTCCATGTGAAACTTACAGCTTAATAAAGTTACTATAATAAAAATATTCCATTTCGAAACAATTCGCTTCCAATACCAATCAAAATTAATCAAACAATCCCCATATTAACAGAGTGTGACTTCATTTGATTATGTTGCTGTGCATGGGATCGGGAAAGATGGGCATGGGGTCTCAGCAAGCTACGGGGATCGGACTGTATGTGTTGCATCCTACTAGTATGCCTTTCTGGATGCACATTCAGGTCTGAACAGTAACCAGTCCTGTCTGCTTAAGAGTGTCTATCCAAGGCGCTCCAATAGCTTGATTGAATAGAAAAAAATGTCCTTACCAGAGTGGTGTACAGGGTGCAAATGATCCCAGTAGAAAACAGAGACACCCAAA